>JARTUT010001742.1:1273741-2547482 GCA_030674115.1 Micraspis discolor
TGTCCAGTGTTTTTTCAATTAATGTTTCCTTATCTAGTGATGCCAATTCCTTAATTTTTTTCTGTAATTGAATTTTCGTATTGTCAATTAAATTGTTCTCAAACAATACAGCGAAATAAGTTTTGGATATATCATTTCACATTCAAATATATCATCATATAACAAGTAATCACTCACCGATTATAATTCAATCGAGTGATAAATCTATCAGCCTCATTTGATTTAAATTTGAGATAACAAAAAAATGTATAATCATATATCAACAGAATAACACAATCATAATTTTGGGAAATGCAATACGTTAATCAAACATATCAGAAGCTGAGGACATAAGAGTGAACCTTGTGGAACACCGCATTTAATTAATTCCATGAGGAAATTAGTATTTTGTACTTGAATTCGATCATATATACTCTTACACTACAAGTATATCTTCATTTATGAGTTTATGAATTGAAAATAGATCATATCATGGGCGCTACGAATTCTCTCCAAAAGATCACTTCCAATTGGTGAATGAGTCTCAAAAACGGAAATTAATATCACTGTTTTTCGACATTGTTTGTCGATAAGAAAATTCCACAAACTGAACAAGCTGTAATTCCATGAAAATATCACTCACTTATTGTGTAAAATACCGAACCCCAAACTTTAATTAAGACTGTAACCGTCCAAATATGTGATAATCCTGTAACACTGTTACTCTCCGAAGAAACATACCATGGTTTTTCTGGTCCGCTGTTTGATAATGGTACAACGAAGGTCTAACATACCAAAGGTTATATATAAAGCTGTACATAAATTCTTGTCTCACGGTTTAAGGAGTCGAGCTTGAAAATTGTTGGTGGCTCAACATTTATAATCTATGAGAACATTTTAAGGCGGGTTGAATAATAATAAACTATTTCTTAGAAAGAACCTATACGGTGTGTCACCTGCTGACGCTCGTAGTGCGTTTTATGCAAGATTGAAATCTACCGAGTGTCTCATTTGAAATAACTCAACGAAGAATCAGATTTTGTGAGAATACTCTGAAATTTCGTGGTTGTATCCCAGATCTATCACCCTGATTGTTTTCACAAATTCTGATTCGTTGTTGAGATATTGAGCGATCTGTATATATACAGCTTGGTCTCTTGGGATTCTCCGATCAATAAATACAAGTTTTCTGTTAATTAATTATTAAGTAAAGGTGCAGATTTCCGATAAATCGTATGAGTTCGTTAAACGTTGCTCAATTTTCGAAAATATTGATGGAGTTCATCGTAATGTGACATACTTACTGAGTCAATCGATCAATAATGTAATATAAACTGATGCAATTCCGATAAAAATCACTCTATTCAAGATTATGTGCTTCTGTTTTCGACACTGCCATTTTTGATGATAACAAGTGACAGTCTCGCTAAACTGGAGCAAGTGTAAGAAGTTGCACAACACATTCACCTTATTATACTTAAAAAAAACAAGCTGATATTTAAGACTGGGCGTAAATTTGGCACATAAATCAGAAATATCACAATCCGAAACTGAAACATCATTAAGTATCCAAAAGTTATTTTGAAACGTGTCCAAGTGGAGATATTTAGCATAATCATTATAATGTTACAATCGGGGAAATGATGTAGACCCGCGAGAGTTAACGGAGAAAGTTAATAAGCCTTTTAAAAATTACACAATTACAGATAACCCTATAATTTGGCCGTATAAACAATAACGGTCGCCAATTCTGACCTTGCAGTACAAAAGAAATACCATAATTGATTACCTATAGTTATGTAAAAAATATGTCTGCATCTGAAACCATTCATTCGTTTGGAATTTTTGATAAGCCCGATATAATGAAAAGCTTTAAAATCTGTAAATTCACACCACTTTTGTGAGATAAAGCTATCATTTTCATCTAGGGCAGATTCTCCAAAATAATTCGTGTACCTGTAGTATCCAGATTTTTGTAATTTGAGAAAATAGAAAATGAAAGAAGCCCAAACAATAAATATTTGGTATCATAATTGCTTTGTCTATGAAAGAAAGCCAGGATCTAAAACAAACTTAAAAAAAAAGGGTCATAAAAATGTAGTTTTTATATTGTTTATTTTCAAGTAGGGTAATTTCTTAAAAAGTATTTTCTTTTAATATTCAATAAGTTAAAACGTTAGAACCATTTGGCGGAGCGAAGCAACGCCTCTCGCGGAGCACAAGGCCTCCATTTGCATTCTTAATTTTGGCATTTTTGAACATATCTCAGAACGTTACACCATTTGAGAGCAAATCATTTTGATCACAGTGACTTGAAAAATTCGTCACGATTAAAAATGATACTAACCCGAAGCACACCGAGTGGATAGATAGGTTCATTTTCAAACTCTATACCCACTGAAGAGTGGGAAAATGGTATGATTATTAGAAAATATGTTGTTCGATACAAGGTTACATGTTTTCATTGATAATAACAGTAGCAATTTCATGAGATTGAAAAACGGTCTTCCACAAGGAACAGTTCTAGCCCCTTCACTGTTCAAGTGATGGCTCTATCGAAAAGCTTGATATACAGTCAGTTTTTGTTCTGAAAACCATAGATGCTGTGCGCCAGCATCAAGTATCAGTAGAACCAGCACACATTCAATATTACATGAACATTCACCCAACCCAGAGCTTCAGTCTTTTCTGCAGCTGAGTAGGTACCACAGTATAGGTACCAACCAGTAGTCGCACTCCCTGGATTTTTTTACACCAAGTCTGACTCTAACTTCATCTTTTGGTCCTTGTTTATTGTTTTCATCAATAATTCTAAGATGTCTGGAATAATGTCATTATTATTATTATTTTAGACATCTTAAATAATTCCTTGTATAATTAATTCGTTTAATATTTAGAAGAATATAATTTTTTGGAGATCTATTCAAAATCAAAGAAGAAGTTGAAGAAAAAAAACATAACCTATAATTCAACGGAATTTCTTTGAGTCAAAATCTACCATGAACCAGCAGAGCTCATTTATTTAATCATTTATTTTAATTCCAATAAGTATTCTGTTTCAATGTTGTGTTATTTTCAAATTAATTCCGAAATGATTGACAATTGTAGCATATACAACTGCAAAAAGAATTCAATAATCCCAAACTTTCTTTTTTCTCAATACCATTAGACACCGACAGGTGAGTGATACAAATAGTATTGTATTGGAATTTCAGGAGGTTTACGCCTACTGTTGTCATTTCATTACGATTCGTTGAGATATCAGGAACCAATGGAATTTCAGGAGGTTTACGAATACTGTCGTCATTTCTTTACGATTCGTTGAGATATCAGGAACGAATGGAATTTCAGGAGGTTTACGCCTAGAGTCGTAATTTCTTTACGATTCGTTGAGTTATCAGGAACCAATGGAATTTCGGGAGGTTTACGCCTACTGCATGCGTATGTAAAAGAGTGAAATTTTTTCAGATAAATATTTAGTGTGTATCTAAATGATTTTCAATTCAATAAATAGAAATAACAATAATATCATAAATATATAACAATAAATCAATAGGTTTTTCATTTTTTCCCACCATAATGAGGGAACCCTTTCTAGAGAACATTCAGCTTATTTAGAGCAGGGGAGTATTTACGGGGGGTGGGGTGTACTGGGAGTAATTAACTATTGAGTAAATTTCATCATTAATTACTGTTTCTTTCAAAGTGATATTAAAACCACAATAAAAAATATATCTTTTATTGAATGCGTTCTGTTAATGAGGAAATGTGATTACATTTGTGAAGTCATAATTTTTATATGAATATAGACTAAACAATGGTCCATACACTCTAAATATCACTGTGAAAACTTATTGCCAGCTTAAATCAAAATATTTGAGTTTTCAGATAACGCAAATTACCTTTTCTAATCAATTTTTAAATTCGCGGTCGATAAGATTAGATGCGCAGGGAAGAATGCGCAAGTTTCCTTTGGTGTAAGCGATTTCAGTTCAAAATCCACGGAGTGCGACTACTGCTTGGTCTCTATACTGTGTAGGTACTCTAGGTCTATTTGATTTACTACATCAGAAAATAAGTCCAGAACCTAACTACCGGATGGCGCCACTTCCAAAATTTCGCATGATTTTTCGAACATGGCAACCTTCAAAAGATAACCATCAGAATATCATGGCGTTGTTTTCAATTTCAAGAGTAACAATGGTTCAAGTGACGGCATTTTTATGGTTTATAGTAATATAGTAATGTGTTGATATATCTTTGCCTTTTTATACGATCCAAGCTTGACTTGAAGGATATTATCCAGACACAGCCCCATCGAAAACGACCATCAAACGATGGTGCCCCTATTTAAAATGTTGTCGTATGGACACCGATGATGCTCGTCAAGTTCACAAAAAGGGCAACAACAATCTTGATATTTCTAATTTCCGACCGACATCAATAATCTGGAATTCCAGCAATATATTTGAGATCCTCCTTTACCTTCGGTTATATCCTCTAGTCTGTAATTGAATAGCACCTTTTCAGCATGGTTTTGACAAAGGCCGTTCAACAGTTACCAACCCCCTTAGCATAACACGGTTTGTTTCTGAGATAATTAAGAAAAGATCCCAGGCCAATGTCCTGTATACTGATTTTTCAAAAGCGTTCGAATCAATGGATCATGGAATTTCGTTGACGAAGTTGTCCCAATTTGGCTTTTGCTCCAATCTCATGAATCTTTTCAAGTCCTACTTGTCTGACCGACGGCAATATGTTGAGTTCAACGGTGTGCGGTCTGTAGTATTTTCGAGTACTTCGGGAGTGCCGCAGGGCAGTAACCTTGGACCACTGCTTTTCATAATTTTCATCAATGATTTGGCTGATGTTAACTGTCTGCTATTTGCCGATGATTTCAAGATGTACCTCGAGATGAGGGATGCCTTCGATTGTGAGCGGCTTTCCATCAATTTGCTGCGCGTTGTTGAGTGAAAAAACCGATTGAATCTGAATGTCAAGAAGTGTAATGTTATGTCTTTCACAGATAACAAAAATGTAATTCCTTTCGACTTTGGATGGTAACTCGCTTGAGCGTCCGGCGTTGTTGACGGATTTGGGAGTGAATTTTGATCCAAAACTTTCGTTTGCACCACATATTGATACCACTGTGTGCTGAAAAGGGATGTAAGGATTTATTGGGTGCATTTCTCGTGACTTTTCGGATACAGCCACATTGAAGATCCTTTTTACGCATATGTCAGGTCCAAGCTGGAATATGCAGCTTTAGTATGGTCCCCTTGCCACCAAAACCATATTGTTGGGATGAGTCGGTGCAACGACGTTTCCTCAAGCTGTTATTTCATAGAGAGGATAATGTGTTCCGCCCATTGGTTTCCCTCCGGATTTATTTTTGAGCAGACACGGCATGAAGAGTCTGAAATGTCGGCGGGACTGCCAGTGCGTTGTGTCCATGCACAAGTTGATCAATGGGAAGATTAAAGATTCCTGTATACTCAGTAATCTCAATTTTCTAGTTCCAAGACCTGCTTCCAGAGCTGAGAACACATTTAAAATGCCAATACCGAGAACTAACACATTGAAATATTCTCCACTTCATAATTTGTGTAATGCTTGTACTCTGTTTGTCCTAACTTGGATATTCTTTATTGTAGAATCTCAGATATCAAGTTATACTATTACTCTGACTTTGTATTACATGTTTTATTTTGTATATTTAGAATTAGTTTTTTGGTCCTGTTTACTTTGTTATGTAGTTGGGTTTAACATTGCAAAACATCACTGACAACCACGAAAGTAAAGTTTCCAGAGATTACTGACACTCTGGAAGTCATCAAAAGGTAATGTTTACACCATCATACACGAATATTTGGGTAGGAAAAAGTTGTTTTCCTAACCACACCCAGGGCTTGTTAACCGATGTGTTGTACCCTGAATTTATGGACTGGGCGGTCCCTAGGGTAACCACGAAAAAGATATCCCCTCATTGAGGCGTCCAGTCTGCACATATTTCATCATAGCGCATAATGAGCGCCAATTAGCTTCTACAGCATGCTTCAACTGAATACTTCTTGTAGCGCGTGGGCAGTTCAAGAATACATTAGGAACGGCTGCACGCTCATTCGAAATAACCTTTATAAGGTCATCAGTACATAATTCTTGCTACCAAGTACTTTCCCACCCACAAATAGTCTATGATAATATCATCATTCCTATTGTGAGCGCCAGACGAAACGCGAGCTACTTCAAGTACTCCGGCGTTTGTATTTCTGTCATGATGAAAGGGAAATAAGACTAAGATTTAGGGTCCAGACGAAGATGTCAAACGCCTGATCCACCGGATTTGAACTCAACTAAGACACAAGCGGGATTGGACAACCCTAGTGTTGTCTGACAACTGGCAGCTCTTTTGACAAGCTTGACATTTTTGAGGTTATACGAGGGCTATTTTTATTGTTTACAGTAACTCAAAAGATTCATCTCATCCAAAATTGATACTATTTATACCAATTTCAAGGTTTTCGACAAAATAAATCATGGTATTTTGTTCATACTGTCATCTGATTTGGAAATTTTAAAGAATTATTTTATCGGGTGGCGATTATGTCCAAATCCCAACAAAACAGAGGTATCTTGTTTCCATCTAAATAATCATGAAAAATATAGAAAATTAGCTGTAACTTTCAATGATTCTCCTATCGAACATAATTTCTATCCAAAATACTTAGGAGTTAAATTAGATTCATCTCTCAATTACAAGGCTCATTTGAATGATCTGAGCCTAAAACTGAAAAACTAGGAATAAAATTGTTCAGAAATTAGCTAGATCGTCTTGGGGTGCTGATGCTTCCACTCTTCGCACAGCATCTCTAGCCCTAGTCTTTTCTGCAGCTGAGTATTATTGCTCTGTTTGGTTTAATAGTGCACATACACAAAAAATTTATACACAATTGAATACATCCATGAGAATAATTACTGGCACCATAAGATCAACACCGGTTCATTTATTACCAGTATTGTCTAATATTGTCCCTCCCCATATTCGCAAACAGACTTCAGCTCTGAATTCTTGGAATAAATATCATTCTTTTCCCAATTTATTCCCAATTATTTCATATTTTCCACAAAATAGAATACCCAGATTAAAGTCACGTAAACGATTATGGTAATACGTTCTTCAATATGAACATAAGTGATAAAGAATTATGGAAGACTGAGTGGAACTCTTACGAAATGTTCAATAAGTATCTCGTTTCTGATCCTTCTGGAAAAATTTGGACAGTCAGTGATCGTTTGAGAACAGGACATGCTCGTATCTATTCAGATGGAACTCAGTTCCAAGCGCAAGTTGTGAATGTGGAGAAGCAGAAGAAACAATACCTCATCTCATCAATAGTTGTCCCATATATGAATTTCAAGATGGTTTTAGGGCTATTCATGATGTTTCCAACTCTTTCTTGGAATGGGTTATAAATTTCAAACGAATATGATACGTATTTTTGTTATTCAGTTCTTTTTTTCTTCTTTTGTCTTTTTATTTCCAGATTCAATGTGAGCACCTTGAAGAAGTCTCTGTCTCCATCAATAGAAGATCACTCTTGAAGAAAGAAGTCCCTGAAATATATTTCAGCTTATTTTTGTATTTTCAAACTTAGACGGGGAGCCAGAGTTTTATTGTACTGGGGTTTTTTTCCTAGGCTTTTATGTCATACGCCGAATTGTATGACACCCCGTCACTAACCCCTGATCTATATGCTTTATTGTTTGCTAACTAAATATTGTCAGCCAAAAGTTCAAAAGAATATATATATATATATGGTATTTTGTTGCAGAGACTCGCGGAGGTGGGCATATGTGGAAGTTAACTGAGGTGATACAGTCTTATAGTCTAAAACGATCCCAATTTGTCAGCGTGAATAGACAGAATTTGAGGAGTTTTCCCAACGAATCAGGTGTTCCAGAGGGATCTCATCTGGGGCCTTTGTTCTTCATATTTATAAAAACATTATCTCCAGTTGCTTTCGTTATGCTCAGTTCTTGGTCTACGCTGATGATCTCAAAATATTTGAACGGATAAGGAGTTTTGAAAATTGTATTAAGCTTCAAGAGAATTTGAATAGATTTTATGAATATTGATGTGAAAATTTTTTATTTTTGAATTTTGAAAAATGTTTGATGATATCTTTAACTAGGAATGTCAATACCTTCCCTTTCGAGAACACTATTGACCATATGTTTATAAGGCAATTAAATAAATTCAAAGGAATCCTAAAGTTGAAGTTGCCAAATATTCATTTCTTTCGAAAATCATTCTAAGATTATGTTTTGTATGATAATTAGGATGTCGAAAGAATTTTAAATTTATGTTTCGATATTTTGTATGATATATCATGCTGTGAGTGCTGTATTGGATTCTTACCTATTTGTATTCCCTAAGATCAAATCTGGTTACCTTAACTTCTGCTTAAGCATTTGACGAATATAAATGCATTATTGTTTGCTATAAAGGTCAGAAGAATATGAAAAAAAACATAAAAGAAAAGTATCTGAGAACAAAATCTTGGATATGATAGGATTAGAAATGATTAGAAAATATTTAGGAGTTAAATTAGATTCATTTCTCAATTACAAGGCTCATTCAAATAATCTGAGCCTAAAACTGAAAACTAGGAATAATTTTGTTCAGAAATTAGCTGGATCCTCTTGGGGTGCTGATGCTTCCACTCTTCGCACAGCATCTCTAGCCCTAATCTTTGTGCAGCTGAGTATTGTTGCTATATTTGGTTTAATAGTTCACATACACAATAAATCGATGCACAATTGAATACATCCATGAGAATGATTACTGACACCATAAGATCTACACCGGTTCATTGTTACCAGTTTTGTTTAACATTCTCCTTCCCCATATTCGCAGACAGACTGCAGCTCTGAATTCTTGGAACAAATATAATTTTTTTCCCAATTGTTTCTTATATTCCACAAAATAGAATTCCCAGATTGAAGTCACGTAGACCATTATGGCATAATCCGTTCTTCGATATGAACATAAGCGATAAATAATTATGGAAGACTAAATGGAACTCTTACGAAATATTCAAAAAGTATCTCGTTTCTGATCCTTCTGGAAAAATTTGGACAGTTCTTAATCCTTTGAGAACAGGTCATGGTCGTACAAATAGCATGCTTTTCAAAGGGAACTCAGTTCCAAGCGCAAGTTGTGAATGTGGAGAAGCAGAAGAAACAATACCTCATCTGATCAATAGTTGTCCCATATATAAATTTCAACATGGTTTTAGGGCTATTCATGATGTTTCCAATTCTTTCTAGGACTGGGTTATAAATTTCAAACGATTATGAAACGTATTTTTGTTAATCAGTTCTTTTTATTTACAACTTGAAGAAGTCTCTGTCTCCATCAATAGAAGACCACTCTTGAAGAAAAAGTCCCTCAAATATATTTCTGCTTATTTTTTACTTGCACATTTATTCGGGGAGCCAGGGTTTTTTTACTGGGGTTTTTTCCCTAGGCTTTTATGTCATACGCCAAATTGTATGACACCCCGTCACTAACTCCTGATCTACATGCTTTATTGTTTGCTAACTAAATATTGTAAGCCAAAATTTCAAAAGAATATGTATATATTTATTTCATTCAACTTTCTGAATTAACTGATTAGTGTAACATATCAAAACCTAGGCGAAGAAGATTCTATGTCACTTATCAGGATGTGTTTTTGATTTTGGCTTCATATTATTATAATACAGGGTGTTTGGAAGAGGAATGTAGGAACTTTTAAGGATGATCAGGTGTGCTCAAAGAAATAACTATAATACTAACTCGTTTGAATAAACAAAAGGACGATCTTTCTTGTGCGGTAATCACGTCAGTGCTTTTCATCATTTTTTTCATTTGAGGTCATTCCCAAATTTTAAATGGTTAATTTTTTATCTGTATTTAACAATGAGATAATAGAGTAGATCGAGGTGTAGTTTCCTTGAAAGAGATTCACCATCCACGTCGATTTGGAGAATCAAAAATTATCCTAATTAAAAACAGCAAATATGTAGATATTCTCACAAGATAAGCTGAATGAATTCACAAGATTATAACTCCATCGCTTTAACTAATTGGTATTAATATTTCATATCTTCGTCTGCACGAATAATTGGCAACCTTTTCAACAACCTTGAGGAGGTCCTATAATAACATACGCATACTTTATTTCCTTGTTTGCTCACGAAATATTTTCATTTTTGCTGCTGCAATCTCTCTGCCTGTTTTATAATTACCAAAACTGGGTGTGGCCACTTTATGTATCTCGCTTAATTGAATTTTTATCGTTGTCGTACGAGAGACGAAATCTTATGACGGGAAAGTATGTCAAAAATCAGATTAAGCGTTCACAAACATCACAAGTACATTATACAGTGGTTTTTATACCATTAGGAAATATCAGAGGTTCAGCTACTGTTAATGAAATAAATATCCTAGTGACATTCAGTATTTAACTGTCCTGATTACGTACCTTATCGTCATTTTTGAATTGTTATTGTTCAATTACACAAGGATACATTGGCCGCTTTTGAAGTTTGTTTTTTTTTGTCATACTTGACCGAGAGATAAGTTTTTTCATTAAGGAACAGTGAAAGTTAAGAGCAAGAGGCACGTTCAAGCTGATCATGCGTTTTGAACATCCAAGAAAGTAGAGCAGATATCCAATATAACCGATTCTCAATATATGTAACTTTCTCAAACATGTTTCCACGACTTAAAAAAATTCCATTCGTAATCACTTGAACAAAATCATTTCAACTGATAAACAATAATCAAAAATTCAATTTTCATAAAGATTAACAAGTGTATATATGTCATCACGAGAAATTTTCAATGATGGAACTCGTGACCAGTTTCCAACATATCGACCTAGATATTGTTAAAGTTTCAATAGATATCTTCTAACGTTATCAAGGTAAAATGGATTTCAAAAGAAAAAAACAATTTGAGAGTAATTCAAATTTCATTAATGATTAAATTAAATGAGGATGGTCAAACATTAAGTGAAACAAATTGGCAGTTTGCATACAAGGGTTGCCTGTTATATCTCGGAATTGGACAACCTTAGTGTTGTAATCTGCCAACCGACAGCTCTAACGTAAAACTTGACATTTTCGAGGTTATACGTAGTGAAAACGTTTCGACCCACGAGTGCTAGTTGTGTTGTTTACAGTAACTTGAAAGATTCACTCATCTCAACCAAAAATTTGAATTGAATCGTGAACATTTTCGTGCGAACTTTTGACGTGCATTAACTCAACAACAGTGCATTGACAAACTTAATTCAATTTTTGGCGATGAAGTTCCATCAAGGACCAGTATTTATTGATGGTATAGTGAATTCAACCGAGGTCCTAGTTCTCCCTAAGACGAATTTCGTGAAGGTCTTTCAAAATCAGTTGTTCCGAAAACCGTTGATGCTGTGCGCGAATTGATATTGCAAGGTCGTCATGTGACCTATCGTGAGATTGAGACAACCTTAGGCATTAGTGGGATTAGCATACATTCAATATCGCATGAACATTTGACCTTCAAAAAATTGTTCGCGTTGGATCCCACACAATTCGATAATCGCTCAAAAAAGGCTAGTGTCGATTGGTCGAAAGAAATGCTCCAAGTATACGATCGCGGTGCTTCGAAGCACGTCTATTACATCGTAATAGGTGATGAATAGTCGATTTACGCGTCTGAGTCTGAAAGTAAAGTATGGGTGTTTCAAGATGAGAGGTCATCGTTTAATGACACCTGAAGAAGCCGGTTTCCCTTTTAATACAAATTTTTACAGTGTAACAGACCATCGAATATAACTTTCCTGCTCATTCCATTTCCGTTAGATATAAAAGAACAAAATTCATAAGTCACGAATGGATTATAACCAATAAATTTCATCTCAACATTTCTGAATGTCCTGAAAGTGGGTAGACATCACATTTGTCAAAATTTCTCCTTCAACATCCAGCCATCTACATCGAACCATCGATCTTCATGTGGTACCAATGCGAAACTGATGCCTTCGGCGTGATTTCTCCAACTTGCAGACATATCACAGACAATGACCATTAGATGATCCATTGATTTACTTTTTCGCCTGCTAAGCCTTTTTCGCATTGTCCAACAGATATCATAAATCAGCTGAAATGGACGTTTATTTGCGCGGTAAATCATAAAAAGAAACAGCACCGAGCACATTCATTGCTAATAAATTTCAAAACAATCCACATCTCGAAATGAAACTGATAAAAATCGACTTCGCCAGAGTCGGACTCTATTGGAAATAATTCCTGATACAATGATCTTGAGAACGCAATGAGAAAGAAGTCTTTTACTTTTTATGTTCTACTAATTCTTAATGTTTTACTTATACTTAATTTAGGTACCTTTGGAGATCATTTGGGGCCTTAAGCGTGAAACTTATGGAATATTTCGATGAAGAAGCTGATGAAAAATTTGTTCCCATATCATTTTAGAGCCTGGAGATTCTCTCCTTACCGTTCATCGAAGTCTCGGCTGGGAGACTTCAACAGTTGATTAAGAAAGTAACTGCTAACCTAACGTGAGGAAAATTATGCATAATTTTTCCTGGCCTTTTGTGTAGGAATTTTCTTTAAAATATCGACTATTATTCTTTGAATCTGAATTGGATACGTGCGTTAAATGGTGCAAACTTAAATCTCTTGATACCTGCCCAATTCTTTCGACATTTGGCAAGTAAATTGTCGATGTTGTTAAAAAAGTTACTACAGATGGTACTCCTAGAGAAAAAAATCTATACAGAGTGTTTCATAAGGAATATTTGAAGTGTTCTTGTAGAGAAAGAAACGTTGGCACATTTTGAAATTTTGTATATGGGTAGCAGTTGTTGAATACCGTTTAAAATGAATAAGATCATTTAAAACATCCGGTTACGTCGAAAGTAGATAGGCATCAACTTCTTTATAGTTTAAATAGCATTTTTCATAAACCTACTTATTTCAATAGGTCATTTAAGCGGTAATGACACATGAAAAATGTTAGTCAATTGTCTATTTCCCGAAAACTTTCGAAGTAGTTTTTAAAAAATTCTTTGAAATCATGTTAACCAATTGCTTTTATTTGAGAATGAACTAAAAATATAGTTGCTTCGTTTTTTGTTATCATTTATTTCGAGCAATTGCATCAATTACCTACGCTACTTATAATTTCAAAAATTAATTTTGTCGACAATATGCAACAGTCGATTTTAAAGAACCTATCCAAAATTAATATATTTAATTGATATAAAATCATAATTTAGGAGAAGTTTTATCTGTCACAATTTCTGCCCGTTTAAAACCTATGGGAAAGGATCAAAGCGTGGAAAATGGGTGCCACATGAATTAAATGAAGGACAGATGGAAAAACACTTGTGAAATTTTGCTTCAAAGCTATAAAAGAAAATCGTTTTTCGTCGGATTGTTACTGGCGATGAAAAATTGATTTATTTCAAGTATCCTAAATCATGGATTAATCCGGAACAACCATCAATATCGACTGCAAAACCAGATAGATTCGGCAAGAACATAATGCTGTGTGTTTGGTGGGACCAGTAAGGTGTGGTGTACCATGAGATCCTAAAATCTGGTGAAACCGTCAATACTGATCACTACCGACAACAAATTATCAATTTGAACCATGCATTGATCGAGAATAACCAAAATGGGCCAGGAGACACGGCAAGGTAATCCATGACAATCCACCTGCACACAAAGCAAAACCGGTATAGGATACAATCAAAACACTTGGCTGGGAGCTGCTACCCAACTCGCTTTATTCACCAGACTTGGCTCCGGTCGACTACCATTTGTTTTCATCGATGGGACACGCATTGGCTGAGCAGCACTTTGATTCCTACAAGGAGGTCGAAAATTGGGTGTCTCGTTGGTTTGCTTTAAAACACGAACAATTTTATTGTCGTGGTACCCACAAATTGCCAGAAAAGTGGTCAAAATGTGTAGAAACAATCACCAAGGTTTTATTTTCACAAAAAAAAACGCTCATTTTACACCGGTATATCTGATATGAATAATGGAATCCATTCAGTTCAGTTCATGCACATCTCATTCGGTGACAGGTACCATCGTCTTATAGTAAATGAACCATGAAAAGTGCACATACTAAGAACCTTTTTGAACAAACTTATATTTCAAAAAAATATATATCTTGAATATTTCTGCTTACTTGTGAAGAAGAAACAAAGAACTTGCCAAAAAGTACAAAATGACCAACTTTGCCCATACAAAAAAATTAGAGGATAGATGGGAATACCCAGGGTGCAAAAAAAACTTTCAAAAATGCATAAAAACTTGTTAAAAGTCAGGGAGGGCCATAATTTACCTGAAGGATTAAATATACTTCAGTCGCAAGGTATATACGATACTTTTCGTACTTCCGGTATGATTTTATTAATTATTTCAATAATTTCAATCAGTTTTTTCTCTCTTCAACTCATTTAATAAACTGTCTTTAAAATAAGTTACCATAGTAACATTGCGTTGTGACAATTATAATTTAGAAACATTGTCATTACTAGTGTCATTGTAAAGTAACATTGTTATTGATAATTATTGATATCATGAGTGAAGAAGGTGTATCTGATATTGATAACAGAGCAGCCGAAGTAGGTGAAGAATTGTTACCACCGAAATCTAGAAAACTATACTAGCAGCAGTACGATGCTTTTAAAAAGTGGTGCCGCTTAAACAATGTGAGACAACCTACTGAAAATGCGCTGTTAGTCTACTTCAATGATGAATCAAAAGCGGTTTGTGCCTCAACTCTCTGGGCACATTACTCAATGCTGAAATCGGTTATTAACATTAGAGAAGAGATTGATATAAGTAAATTTCCAAAATTATTAGCATTTTTGAAGAGAAGAAATGAGGGATTTAAGCCAAGCAAGTCAATTGTCGAAGAACTCTGCCACCCTGATTGAGGTATCTCCAAAGCATGCATTCTGAACGCATTTGGTGTCGAAAAACGTTGACCTCTCATTTTATTTTTTACTTACATAAATATAAAGAAGTCGTTCTGTGCCAAGTTAAGACTATACGGCGGATGACTCATCAAATCGATGTTTGGGTGCTCAAAAATGCAGTCTTCGGTGGTGGCTTTTCCTGATTTCTTAGCAAATAGTTGTGTACCACTCAAAATTCACTGTTCCACGTTGTTCTAGTGATACGAGTGCACATGTCCAGTTTTTTTTTGCTCGAAAGTGCTTAGTGCGCGAGGAACTTTCGTTGGATTTGGCTCATCTTGAAACACCCATATAGTCGACTGCTGATACTTTTAAATCCACGATTCATCACCTGTCACAATGTCATAGACGTGTTTCGAAGCACCGCAATCTCATTTTTGGAGCATCTCTTTCGACCAATCGACAAGAGCTTTTTCTTGTGCGGGATCCAACTCGAATGTATGATGGTCCCACTAATGCCTTAAGTTGCCTCAATCTCACGATAGGTATCATGACGATCTGCACTATCAGTTGGCGCACAGCATCAAGGGATTTCGGAACAATTAATTTTGGAAGGCAAAAAACTTGATTTCAAAAATATCCTCGCATTAACTCTGGAAGTTAAAAATCTGAATTCGGACCTGTTCTACGTCGAATGGCTAAAACACCAGTCCGTCCGGTAATTAATAGGCGTAAACTGAGGCGAACCAATTATTGTAGTTAAGTCTTGAAAAATAATCCGCAGATGTTGGCAGACTTAATCAAGATGCTGCTGGTTTCAATCGATAGATCTAATTTTCGATAAAAAGCGCAACCGACTATACCTACATTTCATTTATGGAAGTAGCAGACCCATTAGTTGGTCTTATTTCGATTTCGTTGTAAAATTGCCCGGTTCGATAAAATACGAGGCAATCTCCCCATTGAATATACGAAAAAGCTAATAAACAATAATGAATCCTTTCATCTACTTCTGTTTCACTTCGCTTAAATATATTGTTTAAAGCGATCAGAATCTGTTAGAAAATTGAATGACTTTTTCATTATTTCAACTTGGGAAAAATATCTCCGTCCATTCATATTCATATGGCCACCACGGGCCCGTTTGAAGAGGTCAATTCTATGGACTCAATTTTCGATCACTCGGCAACACATTTCAGCCGTAACGGCAGCTATTTCGCGTTCAATGCAGAGATATAGAGTGGGGAGGATACGCTTCGACCACTACCCAACCAAAATTGGTGGTTAACTTTTTATGTCATATTCCGACCATTTTTATACTTTCGTAGACAGCTGTTCTAGGTTGACATAAGTGTCTGGTAAGGTAGAAATTGCTCGAATTTTACATTGTTTTGATAGATTTGAAAGCTTTAAAAATGTATATATATATATATATATATATAAAGAATTGATGTATAATTGGTGAATAGAGATTCTTGGTCTTTCAATAGTTTACCATTTATTGCAAATGTTTAGCTTTAGCAGTATTTCAACTGCTTCTTCAGAACATCTAAAAGTACATACGTAAAGAATCTGTAAGTTATATAAATTAAAGTTAAGGCTTGTTACAAAGACATGACTGCAAAATGGAATGAATAACTTACACAATGTTGGGTTTCTTTGAATTGAGAGTTTAAAATAGTTTAACTGACATCTAACAAACTTCAGAACGTGATGAGGAGAGGATTTCTCTCTTTCACAAGTTTTGAAATTAAATTGACATAGTCATAACTATGACATTCATCATAACAATGTATGAATCATAGATTTGTATAGAAATTTTGTGAGAAATTCCGAATTTTTCTGAATATTTCAATTTTAAAATCTAACTATGTCGAGTGATTATGACTCAGGTATTTCTGAATTTTTGAAGAATGCCAAATTTAACAGGTCAAGATCTGTTTTAATTAAATATGAATAGATATTGCTTAGGTTGTTGATGTCTGATCTTCTGTTTGTGGTTTTTGGGTCTTGAGAAATTCGTATCATTTCTAGACTTGTTCTTGATTTTTCTTTGTCACATTTGTTTAAGATAGCTACATTATCGATGTTCCAATTGATTTTGTGATCAGTTGTTACTACAAGTTGCGAAAGTGCACATCTTGGTTTTCTCAATTTGCAGTCACTCTTGTGTGATGTGAGACGTCCTTTCAAATTTCTGGATGTTTGTCCTATATAACAGAGGTCGCAGTTTTGGCAGTTTATTTTGTAGACTAAATTTGTGGTCATTGATTTAGGTAATTTATCTTTCAATCGAGAGAAATTGTTTCTTGTTGATTCGATGGATTTTTGAGTTATCTTCAGATTTGGAATACCAGGAAACAATCTTTTGAAGTTATCAGTTAGATGATCAATCTTGGGAAGGACTGCATAAAAAATGTTGTTTTGTCCATCTTCTCTGATTGTTGAAGTATTTGTTAGTTGATTATTGATTGGTGTATTATATAATAAGCTATTCAATAATTTTTTGGGGTATGAGTTCTTTAAAAATATATCAAAATGTTTCTTTTACGTTCAATTTGGGAACACTCTGCATATTCTATTGATATTCAATGAATAACTCCCTATTATAATTGAAAATTGATTGAAGAAAAAATTTGAATATGTTTATTTTCTTCTTGTATTCACAAAAATAGAATAAAAATATTTCAGCTTTCAGCATGATTATAAAATGGAAGGAGTGATTGAAGTTTCAGTTATTTAAGAAAAATCTAAATCAAGGTTGCATACCACATTCAAAGTCAACATGAGCTGAGCAATCCTGAAAGGTTTTCAGAAAATCTCCGAAAAGATTTGTGAATACTTACTTTCCAAGAAAATGCGATTTAAAAAAAGCTTTCAGCACCCTGTGCACTGTCTTACGTTATTATGAATTCAGTAATAACAAATTATCTCAATAATAAATGATGCCCTGTCTCTTTCAACACCCTATATATTTTACCGTGAAGTCATAATTTTAATTTTACTTCCAGTAATTCAGTAGAACACTCTTATGACATCAATTCCTACGAAATACATTGAATACTGCTCGTAAAATTGAAATAATTTAATTTTTAATATGTTGTCTTCCTATTCATCCTTACCTGTTTTACGTCATTTTTAGATGACTGAATGATAAGCAGTTAATAATTGATCGATTGAATCCTCATTTATTTTAAAGATTTTTGGCATAGTGACAGTTTATCATTGTTCCATTTTACAGTTTCGATTATAGCATTAGAAAATTAATTTTTTCCGAGATAATCCAAAAAAAATTATCCTTTGGTTGATTTTGGCGCCCCTTAAGCTGGCGCCCGGGGCGCTTGTCCCCCCCTAGATCCGGACCTGATGTCTTGTATTGTTAAAACGTGTAAAAACTATAAAACAAAGAAAATCGAGGGAATATCATTTTATTCATTTTTATTGAAATTATCCGACTGATCATACCGCATGGCATTGTTTATCTTCTCAGTGGCGTGTTGTTTACTTTCGACAGTAATATAATTCTTTTCAGTTTCCTAAAATAAGTTGATATGAAGACAGTCCCCATTGAAAAAACCGATATAATAAGTTTATTCATCAAATTATAGATGTTTATTTTCTAAAGTTCCGCGGAAAGATCGGTACACATTTTCAATTCATCCTGCATGAAATTATTTCGAAATTTCATATTAGATAGCATATTTTCGTGAATTTACTGTAATTTTTTCTGCTGTAACTAATGATTGGAAATTCTTTCTCAAACCCGGTATTGAATTTTTGGCACTTAATAGACCAGAAAAACTTAGAGTGCTTCCTTGAAACATTGTCGTGCGATCAGCCTGTATTCACTAACCTTCCGTTCGAATTGATTTAATCCATATAAACTAAGGTAGCCGATATGAAAAATCGAAATCAATCAATTTCGATTATCATAATAATTCCCATAAGGCTGCTGTGTAATTGACAATATTAATTGAACAATTCTGCTTGAGTTTATATAACAAGGTGTGGCTCTTGCTCCGTCGCTATTTTTCAGCGATCAACCATAAATTACTCGCCTTACAAAGCACAAATGCCTCCCGAGTTTTATTTGATAAGAATTAATAGCATTTTTGTTTTCGAACACTGTATTGTTATCTGTATTCTAGAAATTCGAACGCAAATGATAAAGTTGTAAATCATGATCACGATCTAAGCATTCTTACTAAATCATAATAATGAATTTAACTTCCTATAGGTATCACAAGGCTGCCTCAGTTCTTTGCCTTTTCAATTAATATGCATTTCGAAACAGCAGATAGAAATGCCGGCTGAGCCCTCTAAGGACGCCTATGCAAATATCATGTCTGTCATTCTAATCACTCAACTGAATGTGTATCTCTTATGAAGTACTGTCATTTCATATATACTGTCCGTTACGTTTATATTACAGGGTTATATTTCAGATAACCTACATGTTTTCAGAAGGACGACTATATAAACAAGAGAACACAATTTAGATACGCATTAGACGACTACTTAAACGGCTCATGTTATCGGTGATTTTCGTCCAAATTCTTCAGCCAAGGGGGATTTTAGCCCTTCCTCAATAACTGCAATATTCGAATATTTCTGATGTTTATATATATATCGGTTTATAACGCTCTTCGACGTTTTCTGATTATTGTATTTTCCAGTTGCATGTCTTTTTGATCCCCTCCTATACACTTTATTCGCTTTTTTCAATGTTGATTTCCATTCCCCAGAGTTTATATTAATCTAACAGCTTTGTCGTCACGTGATTTAGGTCTTCATAATCTTGGGTTATGATAACTTGATCGTCCGCAAAAGATAATGTGTATAGTATTAGGTCGTTCAGAGGTACGCCCATATTTTCACATTTCCTTTTCCACTGTTTCAGCACATTTTCTAGGTATATTTTGAACAGAGTAGGAGATATACAACACCCTTGTTTCAATCCTTTAGTTGCTTGTATTCTCGGTGGTAGTGTGTTTTTCGTTTTAACTTTCATTATTTGTTTATCATATAGAGTTCTGCCTTCTCTTATGAGTTCGACATTTATAATTATCTTTTCGAGAGATTGCCAGAGTTAGGGTAACATTATCATAAACATTTTTCAGGTCTACGAATAACATGGAACTTCTTGATTTTGAGCCATTTTCTTCTCTTGTGTTGATCAGTCCCCTTTTTTATGAATAATGTTCATATTGGATCTTTTTCAGTCGATTGGTATTTGTGACATACTGAGGCAGTTTTGAAATAGGTTCAAACAGTTTTTCTGTACCATATTTCAATAGGTCTGGAGGTATTCCACATGGTCCGGCAGATTTACCGTTTTTCAGTTCCTTGCATATTTTCTTAACTTCTTCTGTTTTATTTCTGATAGGATATCCCAAAAAATTATTATTTCGAGGATTCTTTTCTCTTTGGCTGTTTTATAAGAATACTGTCCTTTTTTCAACCAATAATCTTTTGAAGTAATCGTCCCATTCTTGAGCTTGTATAGTTGTTATAGCTTCGATTCTTTCTTAGGTTTCTTATTAACCTCCAGCTTTCTGAACTTCTAGTACCTAATATGTACGAATTTATTCTCTGGCAATTTTTTTCCCATGCCTCGTTTCTTTTCTTGCATTTTTTTCTTCTTACTCTTGCTTGTGCTTCCTTATATTTAATTCTATCTAAAATCTTTTTGGAGCTTAGGTACTGATATCTTCTTCTATATCATTGTCCCACCAATAAGGTGTTTGTTCTTACCTTCATACAATCCTAGTGCTTCGAAGGCTGCTAGATGTATTGACTCTTTTATTGGGGTCGATAAAATTTGTTTTCTTGTAATTTTTCGCTGAGCCTTCTCTGGTAAAGTTCTTTCATACTTTCGTTTTCCAAGCTTTTATAGGTATATTTACGTTCTTCAAGTTTTCCCACATTTATAAATTCTTGCGTTGTTGTTTTAGTTGGGAAGATAATACTTCTGATACCATAGCAATATAATTATTTTGTGGCACTGCTGCTGCAGAAATCAATTCAAGAATAACTGAATTAAAATAAATAAACAAGAATGTTCCATATCAGATGCGCCACACAGTATAATGCTCACCTCATTTCGACAGGAAAAATTATGAAAAACATAAAAACATGTACCTCCGAAGGGAGGGCCGTTAGGAAAAAAATTTATGGGATCTTGTCATCTTGTTGACTTGTCCTGAATCTGAGAGATCTCCCACATTTTTCCGGACACCCTGTATATTGCGTTGCAAAGTTTCGAGATTCGTGTAAAATTTGGAACTTAGTTTCTATTAGCCCATTTATAATGGTTCGTACGTTGCAAAAATTTTTTTTTTTCAATTGAAATTTTGACATTAAGGAAAAATTGAATTGTCATAAAATTTCATATTTTTTTGTCTACCAAATAGCAAATTAGGCAATGAAACGGATTACATCATCATCTATTAATCCCATATAATAAGTAATAAATGAAAATAATAACACATGCCAGATGGGTGAAGTAAGAAACTCTGTTCGTTATCAGGTAATATAAAAAAACTACTTCGTTAACACCTGTATACAATACAAAGTCGGTAACTGGAGCAATTTTCAGCAAGAAGTAAAACAAATGCTATCTCACCATTAAATCGCCCGTAGCAAAAGAAATATAACAATTTATACGACGACGTCTAGGCTGTTAACAATCGCGAACAAGTTTCCCAGAAATTCCTTTTATTCCACAAGTCACCGTGTATACGGTCAAATGGCGAATATGCTGTACAGTATGGTCCAATATTTTCTATAGAAATAGGTAACACAAAACAATTTGATGAGTGAAAAACAGTTATCCATAAATTAAAAATTGTACTGCCTCAAAGAAATGCTATTTTATCGTTGAGTATTATGCATAGGACAATTGTTTGATCTAACTTGAAAAATCCTTCAAAACACATTCGAATACAAATTCTATCTAATTCCACAGTTGTGTCAATCTTGACTCTGAATAAATATTTTCTGTTTTTTAAAGATAATTCACCATGGGAACTTTGGAAGGCGTAAAACAGATGGTATATATACCCCAAATAATCGTTCTTAAGTTATTGAGTTATTTGGATGTTCGATTTAGCCTAACAAGAACAGACGTATAAGATAATGTCAGTGTTAATCCTGACATTTGCTCATATAGACTAGTATCCAGCTGAGAAATCATGTTAGCATCAAAGCATATGATAAAACATTTATATACATGCTAGCAGGAAAAGATGTACGAGATATCATATATATTCTGTCATCTTATCACTTTATTAATCACTTGTTTATTAGTGAAAACAGAAACAAACTTGTGTTAAGAATAAAAAGCGTGATTTTCGTATTTCGTGATGTAAAAATATTTCAACCTTCCGTCATACAAGTCATTCATTTTGTTGTACCGTAAATAAAAAAAATTATGAATTGATAGGCGTAAGCAATGTATAAATTTAGAAAACAATGTTACTGTGTTAAATCCCACGTAATAGCGTGCTTGCATTGGGTGTATACAGGGTCTTTCACGAGGAACCTCACCCATATTTATACTACTGAACGTATTTTCTTGAAATTCAGCACTTAAAAGTATTTCACGTTGCTGATGAAATCTAAAATATTTTCAAGGCATGAGCACCTCCGGTTTTTCCGGAAATGACGTCAACTTCTGTTTTTCAAATTAGAACACCATTTTTTTATTGCAGAAATAATATAGTATAAATAAATGTCTAGAAATTAACGGTCAAAACTTTGAGCATCTTCTCTAGTTATAACTGCGAGAGTTTGCCATGGTTCTCCTAATAGTAACTTGAAGTCGGTTTCAAGAAGGGGTGAAAAATCTACAGAATGGTTCAAATAACAGTTCCTGAAAATTTCATTTTTTTGGCGTGAAGGGAAAAGAAATAGCTGAAAATTCAAGACGAAAAACAGTTTCGTAATTGATTCCTCGCTTATCCCATGGTGAAACATAGTTTGATATTAACTAACAAGAATTGAATAAAAACACTTGACTGTACGTTTCACAATCTACATAACATATCAAGTAACACATGTTAAAATAGGTGATAGACGGAAATCTAACTGATCATTTACAATGGGAAGATTTTGTTTAAAAGCTGATGTTCTTTCTAAGTATTCTAAATGGTCCATGCGTTTACCCTTATGACATTTGTGCAATATTTGGGTTTTTTCAAAATCAATAAAATGGTTTGAGGTGATACAGTGACTAGAGAAACCAGTAGTGGGTTTGTTTTGGAGGATTGATTTTTTGTGTTCATCAATTCTTTTTGCCAGTGAACGACCAGTTTGACCTATGTAAAATGCAGGGCATTCATTACAGTGAAGCTTATATACACCGTTTAATTGTGTGTTGTTCGCTCGATCCTTACCATTAAAGAATATTGATCTCAGATTTTTCTTATTGGTACAACTAATGTTAATATTATAATGTCTGAGTCTTTTTCAAATTTTATCACTCAGAGATGGTATGTAGTCGATATATGCGTATTTTTTGGTTTCAGTTTCATTATTTGGTGGATAAATTGAATGTAACAATTTCTTCTGCCGCTTTCTGAAAAGTAGTTGATCTAGTTGATTAATTTCATGAAAATACGTTCAGTAGTTTCCCGTATAAGTATGGGTGAGGTTCCTCGTGAAAGACCCTGTATATCGTATATGAAAATCGACCGAACATTCTTTGTTCAACAGTAATAACCACAGCTAATTTTATTCGAAATCTGAAAACGAATTTAAGCTTTGAGAGTTCACGGAATAAAAATAAAATAAAAACATATATATGAACAGTTTTTCAATAAAATTACGGATCAAATTAATAATCTAAGAAGAAAATATTTGGCTAAAAAATCCTGAAAGAGGTCCATGCTTGTATCACTTTCTCACCAAATTTTTATGGGTAGTTTTGTAGCACAAATGCATAGATTCAAATCACAGTTTATTTTCATAAGAAAATTATTCGAAGAGTTACAGGGTGTCTTTTATGGAATCTGGGTACCGGTAAAACTAAATGAAACAGAGATGTTTTTTTGACAAAATTCACCACAAACTATCAAATTTCTCAGAAGGAAGGCAAATGTTGAAAATTTATTTCCACAACAATGACTGTGCTAGGGATATTGCAAGGATTTTCAATCAACGACATCCTGATAAAAATGTTCATCAATCACTTTGATAATAATAACTTCCTGATGGGATTGCAATCCTCACTGAATGTAGATAACTGAGTAATGACACAACATCCATACGTAGGTACAGATATGTCCTGTGGGGTCAAGCAGTGTTCTTCCTTATACCGAAAATCAATGTCTTGTGGGCATCATTACCACAGGTATTCCAGCATTTCATTCCGAAATTCAATCCTGCTAATTCTTCGAAATGATTGTGTAAGGCAACGCCCTCAGATGCCACGGTATTATTTTTAACGTGGGCTCTGATTTATTGATCGAATCAATCGAATTATTAAGTATCAAATTTTCTGACAGCATATTACATGGCAATAATTTATTGACGGTATGTTCCACTTGCTATCATTTTCGCAACAAATGATCACCATTACATTTTAGAAAGATTTTCGTTCTTGTTCTTTCAAGAATTTAAAGCAATGATGTAAGGTCAGGAGCTTGAATCTTGAATCAGTAGATAGAAATAGTTATAAACTCTCACCTATTCATCTGAAATTGAACTTCCACCTCGTACATACCTGAAACAGAGAAATAGATATAATTCGAAAGAAAAAAATGCAAGATACGCCGCTGTGCGACAGTTATGTAAAAATGCAAATGTCACATTGAATGAGGTGGGCAACATCCATTTTGGAAGTTGACAAATCCCGAAAACTGTAACGTGTCATCGTGACATAATGAAAGGAAAAAAAAATTAAGCGACATTTTCAATTCGATAAATCAGCCAAATTAGCATATTTTAAAATTGTGAAAGTGTGCGTTCGCTCTTTGTACCGATAAATCTCTGGTTTCGCATTGATAAATGGAAATAATTGGTGAAGGAGATATACTCAAAGGGCATTGGTCAGATTTGGTAGGCGAGATAATGTTTAATTGGGCTGAATATTGAGTTTGCGAGAAAAAGACTACATTCGCCAGGAAACGCATGCTGGTTTATTTAATCAAATAAATGATCAAGTTTGAAACGTCGTCTCACCTCATTCTGCTCTATTTTTACCACCAAGTCACTCTTAACTTGTTAAAGACAAGGATTTTTCAACAATGGAACTCGAATTACGTTCTCAATATTGATGAATATAAAAGGCAACAAAACGATTCTGTGAAAGCATCGAGAATCGAACATTCTGACGGACTTTTTGATATTCCTCCTTATTAATTTTAGGGAGAATTCATATTTCTGTGAATTTGAGTAAAATTATGAGTCCTAGGACATCTTATGAGGTGTGAAGTATTGAAAGTTTTTTTATCTTTCAAGTTACAACTTTTTCCCATTTAGCCCTGGGACATATCGTGCTCAGGTTCTTCGAAATTTCCTGAGTCATATAAGGAAACACATTAATTGTTGAATCAACTTTTTAATATCATTATAAATCTTCATCGACATGGCCCCAATTTCCTCAGACACATCTTTTGTTCCGACAGCTGTGTTTACACAATTACTGTTTGCTGTTTAAAATTTAATAGCGCTAATGAAAAAAATGACGAAGAAGAAACATTGTATGAAGCATAGCAACGTTCTTAGAATCATTGATTGCGAGAAGTTACCATATTTCAATGGTTGTTAGTTTGAGTACATTCGCATAAACGGACCTCGAGAAATATCATGTAAAAGAATTTATAGCAAATGCTCCAGACAGTATTTTCTTGATGGTAAATATAAAACTCAATTAAATTAATTTCCTAAATTTTTCTCATTTTCACGTGGATATAAAATAAATAACTTTAAATTTTTTATTTGAAGGTCGCTTTGATATTTGGAATATCCAGGGCATTGCGTGAAGACGAGCTGTATAAGTTGCAGATAAATGATGTGCAGGATATGGGTTGAAATTTGTAATAACAGTGAATTCATCCAAAACGCACTCGAAAAGAATATTCACACTCCATACGAAAAGTTTTTCATTTTTTAAAAGAATTTTGAATGCTCAATACAGCCAGAAGGAATCAACACGTTTTCGAAATTACCATCGTTAATTGCAAAATTTCTCAAATTAGAACAACCCAATCTGAATACTGTTTTCGGCCTTCTTCTGCATCTATCCTTTCGGACAGTGGAGCAGATTTTGCAGCCATCAAACGGCTTGGAGGATGAAAATCAACATCTGTTGCAGAAGGGTACATCGAAAACTCGATGAAAAATAGATTAGAGTTAAAGAAACGAATTCATAAAGGAATGTTTATTATATTACACAGATATTATTCATTATATACTATAGAAAACAGAAAAAGTCATCATTTAAACCAATTACTCACTAAATATTTCGGAAACTTCTTTTGCGTGACATTCTTCAATGTATTTTAGAACAATCCCGTTTTAAAGACCAGCAGTAATCTGCCAAGGTGAAATCTTTCACCTTGCTCCTCACTAATGTCGCCTAAATTATCAGGAAAACGGTCTAAGTGGCTGTGTAAATAGTGCACCTTAATGCTCATGTTACACCCAAGTGATCTGAAATTATTCAGCATCTCATTGACTGATTCAACATAGTTTTCAGCTTTGTGTTCACCCAGAAAATTTTGGACAACTGAAACAAATTAATTCCAGGCATTTTGTTCAATCTCAATCATTGAATTTATGAATTCAAGGTCTTTAATCAGCTGTCTTATTTGTGGGCCATCAAATATTCCTGCTTTAATTTTTTCCTTACTCAGCTGAGGCATTTTTTCTCTATATATGCAAAGCATGATCCATTCTTATCAAGAGCCTTTACAAACTACTTCATTAGACCCAGCTTGATCTGCAGGGGTGGAAACATGATTTTCTCTCGCGGAACTAAAGGATCATTGATGATATTCTTTCCCCCAACATCCATGTTTTCTCTTCTAGGCCTTTCTTTTCTAACCCAGTGTTGCGTTTTGTATCTGCTATCCCAGAGGCAGAAGAAACAAGGATACTTGGAGTGGCCACTTTGCTGTCCAAGGAGAAAGTTTACCATTTTTAAGTCTACACAAATCATCAATTGGTGTTCAGGATACTTTATTTTTTCCAAAACCAAAGCTATGTTGTCATATTGCTATTTCATTTTCCTTGAATGAGCAATTGATATTGAGCCATATTTGTTCCCATTATGTAGAAGAACACATTTCAAACTTCGCTTTGAGCTGTCAATAAATAGGCTCCAATCATCCGGAAAATATTCAGGAAGACCCATTTTTACCAGGAGTTCTCTAATAGTATGGCAAAATACAAGGTTTTGTTCTTCAGAGAAAAAGGTAGCAGATCTTTCTCCCTTGTGCGATAAAATGTAATTTTCGTTCCTGGTTCATGTAAATTTTTTTCCTTCAACCTGTAAGCTAATAATTCAGAAGCTTCTTTCGACAGGTTGAGATCTCTAGTGAGGTCATCACTCATCTTGGTTGAAATATTGGGGAATTGATGACATCGTTTCAAAATCACTGTCACCTTCAGTAGTGTCAGAATTCTGATCAGAGAGACATGTGTCCTCACAGAGTTCTGGTAGCTGCTGAAAAGTTGGAATTGGCACTTCTTCTGAGTGAGGGATAGGGCGTCTTACAGAGACTAAATCTGTATAAGTCCACTTGTTACTTGAACTCATTTCTATTCAACAACACAAATACAACAATTCACAATCTACTTTTTAGATTTACTTTTCAACAACTCGTTACTAAAGAGAAATTTCATATGACGCTAAGTTCTATCTATCTGCACCACGGGAATTCACAAACTAACCTCAACTCTCAACTGCAGTTGAAGTTCACTTCAGACTGAACAGCTCCATATATCGAACATTAGCACGCTCGCTCCGCTCACGTGTTAAAATATCTCGACCATTAATCGCTATCATTAATAAACTAGTTGATTTAATAAATATTTAAGTCAATCGTCTACTTATTTTTCATCTTCTGCCTCAAAATGAACCACAATGGCGTACTCTAGTTTGTCGGAAATTTGTCAGAGGACAAGCAAGGCTTCAAACGTCGAAATTTAAATTCTTATCAGCTTTTTCCGGTTGGATATCAAATTTATTTACACCATTAGAAACCTTATGAATATGAAAAAATGATTTCGCTTAAACAGAAAACTGAGATGTTTTCTTATAACAATTCGCCGCTGCATTCTCGAACTTGCTGACCTCCCCTGGTACATCGATCAGCGCCGGATATTTTGTTGTCCTTTGTCTTCGGGAAAGCATTCATCATTCTGGGATTTCACTACATAAACAATCGGATGTATCTGTAACCTATCATAGCGTATATACAAGTATTATATTCAGTCATTTAGAAAGTACGCATAGTATTCCTCCGAAGCATCGTATGAAATTAAAATAAATCTTCGAGAATACCATTAAAAGCGTTTGAGAATATATAACGGTATTCACATTAGTAAATGAATACCAGACTTTTTTTCGAGTCCTCGGAAATTTAGTAATGGACATAAAGTTTTATCGGATACTTTTGGATTTCAGTCGTTCGACATTAATGTCGGTCGTAAAGTCGGACGAATGGGAAAAACTACCTCTTTTTTTCTCGCGCTTCGAACCGTCGGTAATTTCATTATATCAGTGCTTTCTTGCGCTACAATTCCATGACTTATTATTGATCGATTTGATCTCGGACGTCATCGGTGAGGCAATTCTTCGCACCTTATACAGGATGTTCCAGAAACTCTATGATAACCTGATACCGGGCGAGAGGAGCAAAAGTACATCAGCCAGGAATAAAATGATAAAATAATCCATGTCACTTAATGCAGCTGTAGTTTAGCTATTATCACAACATGGCCTGAAACTATCGATGTTAAGATCTATGCTACATTTGAAGGAAAAAACTGATGTCAAATTCGGTGAATTCGAAGCATTTGTTAAAAACAAAAATAAATAAAAAATCAGCAGTGTTGTCCCTGGCAAGAAATATTGTTATTTTATGTAATATTGAATTCTCCTGCACTTTCTTGTCAGATTATCATTCGGGGATGAACCTACCCTTTTCCGATGCACAAGATACCGAAACCAATGAATACATTTGAGCAGTTTCGCCACCTCTTCCTCCTAGAGGGTTGTTCTCATATCCTGTGTAAATATATCAAGAGTGTCAATCGCCTGGGGGAATTCAAACGGTCCGCATTTTTTACGGGAATAATTTATTATCATCGCTTAAATCCGAGGTAAGAAAAGTCTCATCCAACGGTAGCAAAGGGTAAGAACCTATTGTACTCATAATAAATGATTTATATGCATAGCAATGTACTCCGTATATTTATTTAGTTCCTTCGCATGCAGAAATGGATCAGACAAATTGAAAAATAAGTCTGAGTCTACCCTTTATAATGGTTTATTTGTTTTGTGATTTTTCATTTGTTTGTGCTTCAAACATCGGGAGTTCATCTAGACCCTGCGGTGTTAAATCGACTGTATCGGATAGAAAATACACAAAGACTTCTGCTAAAAGATTCGCGTATCAGGGAGGCCTAAACATTACCTTTTTTCTTTAACATGCATTAAATATCCTTAATGCTTCAAAGATATTGTGTGGAAGAAATATAAGTAGTATCAATCAAAGCTGTGGTGCTATTTTATACAATATTCGTTCACTAAGTAGAAGGCTGATGTGAATAGTGTGGAGACCCCAATAAGCGGTTAAGAACGAAACCTATAACAGCGTGGATTCCTCAAATTCAAACTCAATATGTGTGAAAAAATCATTATTTGTTTTGTGTGAAACTTCAATATATGATTTAATTAGACTATTAATTTCACATAACAAGATTGAAACTTGAACAGCAACCCAAGAAATTAAATTAAACCATAACCAACTAACAAAGTTGTATTATTTTGTTCTAGACGAACGGAAAAGCTCTATTAACTTTCTATACAAGCTTCCAGAGAGTAAATTAGCTCTATTTCATTATCAAATATTGCTATTTCCTCCATGAAACTAATTTGTTCTGTGATGCAGATCTGAAAACGTTCTTTAAAGAGAAATTATAAAACTTGAGAAAATTAATTGCTCTCAAAACATTTATAGGATTATATACATACAATATATTTATATATATACAAGAGAAACATTTTTTTCCTATAACATTTTACCAAATTTGGCCCCGATGAAAAGATATAGGGGGTTGAAATTTCATAAAAAATTGCATTTTCACCTGAAATATTCAAACGACAAAATCAATTGAAATGATCTCTTGTAGAAGGTTTTTGATAACAGTGATGCATATTTTAGCATCAATAGATTTAGATGTGGACATCTCACTACTACTGTACAGATTGGTTAAATTGCATTAAAAACAAATATCACTTGAACTAAAACTCCGTACCTTGTACTTCCTAGGATCATTAGTCATTTTTGCAGATTGAATCATTCGTCATCTTTTTTCCTAAATTGCACCATTTTTCCGAATCTTATTTGTCAGTTATACAAAGTAGTCAAAAAAAATTACCTCTTATCAACTCACAAAACTGAAAAAAATTGTTTTTTCAAATTAGTTACCCAGTATGTTTTTTCATTTTTAGGATGACTACAATCCACTCAATAATTTTTTGTATATTTCCCTGTACTTTTCTTGTTTAGATTATGAGTTATCTTCGTTCATTGAATCTCAGGTTAATTATACAAAAACTTGCCGATTTTAGATGATTCAAAGAGCACAGAGAAAATATTAATACAATGAAATTTAGGCATATTAAATCAATCTGAAATTCAATAAACGCAGATAACTTAGAATTCAAACAAGAGGAAATGTATAAAAAAAATTTAGATCGGATTGTTCTCATTCAGAAAATAAAAAAATATACTGGGAGTCTAATTTGAAAAAACAAAGTTCTTAATAATTTTGTGAGTTGAGATTTGAAAACCACGACTGAGATCAAACTGTTATCTAAGATCATGCCAAATTTCGAACTCAAATCTTGGATATTGAGCGAAATATAGCATTTTTCTGAGATTTGAATCAAAATTAAAAAATTATAACTCAGAAACTATTATAGATAGATGTGAAATGAAGTAGATTAATTGAATTTTTTATGGGGAATCTAAAAAAAATTGTAATACGAGGTGTCAATTTTGAAATAACAAAACAAATGTGCCTACATCTGGCAACACTTGAAATTTTGAAGTATTTCAAAAATGTATCTTAGATACCGTAATATTGATCTGAAAAGTTTGAAATATTCTCTTTGCCTTGGGGCACCCGATATACACAAATTATACAAAACTAATGTTTCTTCGAAATCAAATCTTCTCGAATCTCTACAGGGTTAATCATCCCCTAGTGAAAAAGCGGTACATTGGACATTCTCAAAGCATAATTTTTAGTTGTCATTCAAACAACCTCAAATGAACTGAACTTGACAAATATTAGAAAGCTACGACAATAAAATTACATGCACGAATTTCTGTGAAGATTTTAGAATATCTCATGACATGCAATATTGAAAATTTTTTTTCGCAAATTTTGTGAATCTATTTTTTTTAAACTTACTCAAACATCTTTTATGTTTCAACTTGATAAGATCGATATTGAACAACAATGAACTAATTGATAAGGATTATTATCTTCAGGGAACCTATGACTGATTACCGTTTAGTTTTTCAGAATCTACAGATGATCAACTTTTTGACAACGATCTCATATTGCATTTGCAGAATAGCGAACAGAATTAAGTATCTCAAACAAACGAATGACCAGATTTTGAGATTTCGCGAAAGGAAATGAGAATAAAGAACCGATTTCCGTCCTCTGTGCCATTTTTATTCGTGAGAAATTGCATCGTAAAATAGCCACACCCAATTTTAACGAGACGTTCGGATAATATCAGAAATTCGACTGTAGAGAAATAACACAATCGACCTTCACTCCTAAAAACATTCACGAGGTTGCAAGCTGTGAAATCCGATAGCAATTTCATTTTCAGCCCTGCCATTGGATGAAATTATAGTGACGATCGCGGATAACTTCCTGTATTGGATATCATCTTGATATTAAGCTTTCAATAAGTTGTTAACTCACTCATAAGCTATATATAGCTGTCAAAGATCTCTCGGAATATCTAGATTAGGTTCGTTGGGACTTTATATATTCGATAATTAGGAGTCTGTACACATAAAAACTGGATTTTATCTCCAATGCCAGAATTTTGATGCTTTCTTCGTTATGGAATTTTTTTCACGAAATATTGTATCACGTCGATATTAAAAAAAAAATCTTAGTGTCAATTATAACACGTTAATTTTAGGGCGTTTATATTCACGATGGGACGTCATGGAAGGCTTTTCAGATCGTGAAAAGACGTAGAAAAGTGCAGAACGAGACAGTTTTTTCCCGGGCAATAGAACAAAGAAGATAATGAAGAAGAATCACCACTCATATACAGGGTGAGTTTTTGACCACTGCATTAATTCTAACCATTGACGTCAAAAGGAACAAGGCCAAATTTGGCCCCGTTCAAAAGATATAGGGTGTTGAAAACTTGCATATTCGCCTGTTATATTCAAACCACAATTTCAATTGGAATGATCTCTTGTAGAAGGTTTTCGATAACAATCATGCATATTTTGGCATCAATAGATTTATTCTATTTCTTGTGGATTTCTCACTACTACTGTACAGATTGTTCACTTGAACTAAAGGTCTGTATCTTGTACTTCCTAGAATTATTAGTCTTTTTTGCAGATAAAATCATTCGTCATCTATTTCCCTAAATTGCACCATTTTTGAGATATTTGAAGGTGAAAGGAATTGAATCGATATAATTTTGTCCAAATTTCCCCCTCTGTGCTGAAATGATTCAATAATCAGATTTGTCCAATGTTTGATGTCTTTCTTTATAAAATATTTCTACAAAAGGTTGGGAAAATCTCTCCAGTCAATGGTTGCGACACTAAACACTATAGATTAAATTAACCACTGCATAATTTTTTTCTTACATTCACCACGAAATCTAAATTGCCATTTCTTGTATTTATTATTGATGATGTCTAGCATTTTGTTTAATATTTAATTCAGAGTAATATTCCATAATAAAAGTGAAAAAAAAAAAGATTTTCACCAGTCACATAGATATATTTTCATGATGACCGTTGAGATAAGTAGTGTATTTTCTGTCAGGACCTGTTAAATTGAAGTCTTTATAAAGAGCTGGTTCTTTATAGCTTCAGACTTTCAAGGTTCATCAAATTATATCAATTCAAACATAGGAATGCTTCAAATTAGGCTCATATGAGTTTTAAAAACTTCTATTCCAGTCTCCTAGATTTGTTTCGTAAGTTTATAGAAGTTTTTTCACTCAAAGGAATTAAATCGATATAATTTTGTCCAAATTTTCTGATTTTCCCAAATCCAACTCTGTGCTGAAATGATTCAATAATAAGATTTGTTCACTGTTGCCATATTTAAATATATCAAATATTTCTACAAAAGGTTGGGGAAATCTCTCCAGTCTATGGTTCCACCACTAAAAACTAATAGATGAAATTAACCACTGAACAATTTTTGTCTTATATTCACTACGAAATCTGAATTGCCCTTTGCCGTATTCATTATTAATGATGTCTAGCACCTTGTTTAATATTTAATCCAGAGTAATATTCCATAATAAATAGAGAAAAAGGTTTCCTTCACTAACATAGGTACTTCGGTAGATTCTCATAACCGTTGAAATAGGTAATGTATTTTCTGTCAGGACCTGTTGAATTGAAGACTTGTCTTTATGAAGAGCTGATTTTCTAGCTTCAGACTTTCAGTTCACTATTCTGGGTTCATTCAAATTAAGATCATATCAGTTTTAAAATCTTCAAATCCAGTCTACTTGATTCATTTTGTAGGTTTATAGTTTTTTCACATATTTATTTCATACACCGATTCAATGTGGTTCACAAACTTAGGAGATATTAGAATTTTACTCTGTTATAATATTTCTGATGGTTCGTTATGATGTATGTATAATTAAAATTCCATCAATATCGAAACTGGAAGCTTTAGGCTCATAAACAAGAAAGATTAAAAAGCATTTTCTGACCCTAATCATTTCAGGCTGAATGGAATAACTTCAAATTTTGGAAATTATCCTTGCAATATTTTCGACATTTTATTTTTGGAAAAAGCTACAAATAACTGTTGGAAGTTTCAAACAGAATCGAAACACTATTTTATTAACATAATAACATTTCAATGTGGAAATAATTCCCTCTAGTTATTCTGAGAACAATTATATTATAATTATATCAATAACGGTTACAGATATTGTCTTTCATTTAAAAAAATTTTGCAATTATTAATTGCAAAATTGGGGTTCGGTAATAAATTAATATTCCTTGGTAGGGTATTAAAATTTGACATAATCTATGAATAACAATTATTCTATATTTATGTTTTTGTTCACATAATTAAAATAAATACTCAGATTACAAAAACCAGAAATATCAGTGTTTGGAAAAAAATAGATGATTTTTTCTTGTTTTGAGTGGAAAAAAAGCAATGTGACAATCTCATTCATTGGTAATTTTCATAGAAATGATGGTTTTCATGATTAGGAAATCTTAAGAAGAAAATTACGAATGTATGAATTAAAAACAACCAAACCTACAGCTTTCTTTCTTGGAAACCTATTCGTATCTATTATCATTTTCACACACAAAGGTAATGACAAGTGTCATAAAAATTCATATATTGGTAACAGACTGCTAACTTAAGTAAAATCAAACCAAATATACCTTTCCTTCGGAGACCAATGAAAGAATTAACTGTGGGAAGCACAGGTAATACATAAAATTTAAATGCTGCGTTCTCAGTATCTATAAAATATTGCAAATTCTTTATTATCCCATTGTTGTCTCAACAATGTTCCTATATGTATAAACGTACAACTAACAACTAGTGTGTAATTTACGAAAGCAACTAATCAAAATGCAGAGTGAAGCACTGATTTGTAAGTGCATCTCGGTTTAGAAAAATAGATTTCTTATGCCTCCTTTGAGTTAAGGAGGGAATGAAACTTCTGTGGTATAGCTCTCCATTTTTGGCGCTCTTGTTCACCCGAACAGAGTGCCTATCATTTTGTCCAAATTTTCGAATATCGAGCCGAAAATGGCCTCGATCGATTGGGTTCGACTCCCCGATGATGAATCCGTGGCGAAAGTTGAGTCTGTCAGGCCGGCCGTATTCTCTCTAGCATCCAAACGAGATGAACTAGAGTTTTCATGTTTTCAGAATAGGTTAATTGTCCAAATATCTCAGTGACTAAAACCTTATTTGCAGTATTATTTTTTTTATGACTTAAGTAAATAGCATATGGTTAGCAACGTTATAAACCAAAGAACATTTTAAAATAAAACTAAGTTTGTAATAGCTGTAACTTTTTTTTAAATTTCAATAGGAGTGGAGATGTTTTCATACTTTCATAATTTTTTTTTAATAAAAGACCCACGTGTTAATTTTGTGGTGTTATCTGTAACAATAAATACGTTTTTTTTAAACACACACTCATGTAGAGTTATTACAATTAAAAAAATGCATTTAAAAGCACACGCAAAAAAAGTTATGGGGCTTCGAAGGGTACATTTTGAGTAATTTAGAAAAACCTAATAAAAAAATCATACCTCCGTAACCGTAATACTAAGGACCCAGGTTCCAAGACTGAAAATGTAGCAAATGACCCTACCAACGCCCCAAAAAAATTTGACGGTCCATGTGCCGAACACCCTGTATGTATTATATTATTGTTATTTCTTTTTTCATAAAATTGAAAATCATATAGATACACACTCAAATATTTTTATCTTTCACTCTTCTGCATAAGCATGCAGTAGGCGTAAACCTCCTGAAATTCCATTGGTTCCTGATATTTCAACTATTCGTAAAGAAATGACGAATATACTAAGCCTGCAGTAGGCGTAAATCTGCTAAAATTCCGTTGGTTCCTGATATCTCAACTTATCGTAAAGAAATGACGACAGTAGGCGTAAACCTCTTGAAATTCCATTGGTTTCTGATATCTCAACTAATCCCAACTAATTGAATGAAGCACCACTCAAATAACGGAGCTTTTGATAAACAACCATTTCTACAATACTATATGTATCACTCACCTTTCGGTGTCCAATGGTATTGAGGAAAAAGAAAGTTTGGGATTATTGAAACTATTGTTTTTGCAGTTGTATACGCTACAATTGTTAATCAATTTGAAATTAATTTGAAAATAACACAAAATTGAAACAGAATACTTACTGGAATGAAAATAAATGATTAAATAAATGAGCTTTGCTTGTTCGTGGTAGATTTTGACTCAAAGAAATTCCACTGAATTATATGTTAGGTTGTATTTTATCTTCAACTACTTTGAATTTTAAATAGATCTCAAAAAAATTATATTCTTCTAAATATTAAACGAATTAATTATACAAAAGAATTATTTAAGATGTCTAAAATAATAATAATTATTGATGAAAACAAAATATGAGGTTAGACTCCCTGCAAGATGCGCGAGTCAGACTTGGTATAAGAAAATCCATGGAGTGCGACTACTGGTTGGTATCTATACTGTGGTATAACCTCAAAAATGTGAAGCTTTAGGATAGAGCTTCAGTTGCCAGATTGCAAAATTAGGGTTGTCTAATCCCGAAATTTAAAAGGAAACCATCGCTATAAGATTCTCACTAAAATGACGCCAAACGAAGCGCATCTAAAATATTGAATAAGTAAAAGACGTGTATGTAAACAATGAGTAAATCAAATCGCTGACGTCTATTGTGGCCACAGTTTTATATGAAGTCGCTGCAGTAGGCACGAACGGTGCTATTAAAATCGGTAGAAAATCCAACAAGATTGTAACAGTTATTACTCAACAGCTACAAACATAATCATAGTTGAAATAATTAGGAAGGCGAATAGTATCTGAATCGAGTATCAAGGTTGTGGGAAGGACAAGAGCAGCCAGTAAAGGTAGACAATAATAATATTGTACAAAATGGGTAACCGTGAACCGATGATGAGCTCAGGAGCATCATTCTGGAGTGTGGGAGAGTGCGGCACGTGTATTAGTTGTTATTCCAGTTTGGGACACCCTAGAAGCGGCTTTTTAACCAGTTGCATTATTGTAAACGTAAACCTACCTCAACCTGCTTTTTATAGAGGTTGCACTATTATAACTGGTTTGCTCAGCTAGATTCGGAACTAGCTGTATGATCATTCAATACTTAAATCAGGTTTTGTACCCATTTGTCATTATGGTAGAACGGTACAGGATCGAGTGGAGTTCTTCCGCAGGTCATTTTTTTTCACTCAAACAACTCGTTCGCAGTTCCTCAGCAAGATCGTTAGAACAGACTTGTTGCTCGTAAACTTTTTTCACTTCATTCATAAAGTTGGCGTGCGTATCTTGGCTATTATATGCATCATTTGCTCTTGGAAGATTCCCTCTCTCTTTCGCCGCGTTCATTCATCAGCTTAGCTGTGTCGTTTACAATAAGATCGTTTACAACAAATCTCTCAATTTTCGAACATCATCAAAACAAATAGAAGACACATTTGAAAGATTCGACAAGATATGAAGTTGACAGAATACTGCAGCACGAAATGATTATTCAGACAATTTTCGTCATATTTCATTGGTATTATCAGTACCAATGGTTCGACAGATATCCGCTGCTGTTGTCGAAGCAAATTACTTTATAATAATAATACTTTATTAGTCCTGTCAAAAATTTAATAATGAATAGGATAAGTCGCAATAAAAAAAGAAAAGAAATACAATTTGGTTCAATCGACATTAATTTGAACACAAGTGGCATTATATGACAGCAACAGTGAGGCCATATGAACGAAGTCGAGTTCCATTCATAAATGATATGTTTGTACTTCAAGCCAATTATAAAGATTTTCAAATATCTCAAATGGTTTGTGATTTATTTAGATTCCAACTAGTCAAGTCCCTATTGGAAACCCTGTACATTACACAGTGTAACACAGAAAATATGCTGACTTAAAACAACCATGAAACGTTTATAAAACTATTGCGTTCGTTCAGAACAAAATATTCCAGCAACTTCCGAAGCAGGAAGAAAAAATAACTTTTTTCATAATTTTCATCAAACAGTATATTTCAAAGAGAGCCAAATCACGAAAATTGGTATTAAGAAATAGGTGCTTTTTCCTGGAGTCTCTATTTTTTAAATTAACGTAATTTTCGATTACTCATCCTGTAAATAAAATTCAAAATGGATTGAAAGGCTTCATTTTTCTGTATACAGGGTGTTCGGCACATGGACCGTCAAATTTTTGGGGGCGTTGGTAGGGTCATTTGCTACCTTTTCAGTCTTGGAACCTGGGTCCTTAGTATTACGGTTCGGAGGTATGATTTTTTTATTAGGTTTTTCTAAATTACCCAAAATGTACCCTTCGAAGCCCCATAACTTTTTTTGCGTGAGCTTTTACATGCATTTTTTTATTGTATTAAGTCTACATGAATGTGTGTTTGAAAAAAAATGTATTTATTGTTACAGATAACACCACAAAATTAACACGAGGGCCTTTTATTAAAAAAAAATATGAAAGTATGAAAGCATCTCCACTCCTATTGAAATTTAAAAAAAAGTTACAGCTATTACAAACTTCGTTTTATTTTAAGATGTTCTTTGGTTTATAACGTTGCTAACCATATGCTATTTACGTAAGTCAATAAAAAAATAATACTGCAAATAAGGTTTTAGTCAGAAGAGTGAAGAAAGTCGCACCTAAATAAAAGTACGACACAACTCAGCGAGCAAGGAAATTTTACCTGCCCGTTTTAGACGCGTGTGAATTATTATTACTATTTCTGTCCTTAGGTTGGATTGGGTTAGTCACCGCTGACTTGACCCTACCGTCATTCGAGATTTAACTGTCTCTGCTGTTGGAAGTGTCTGTGCCGCGTTGTTCAGTTTTTTAAATTCGTATTTTTTTGTTTTTGTTACTTTTATCGACTTTTTGCTACTGTTGTTTTAATTTTGGTTGTTGATATGCCTAATTTCACCAACGCTGAGTATGCTGATATGGTGATGGCATATGGCAAAAGCTGAAAGGATTCATCAAGCCAAATTTCCTGATTTAAGATTACCCCACCACGAAACATTCTCGACGACTTATCGACGATTAAGAGAGACTGGAAACTTAAATTTTCAAGAGCCTCGGGTCAATGTGAGGCAACACCATGTAGCAGTTGACGATCAAATACTTCAAGCCTTTGAAGAAGATCCAACTACAAGCATTCGTGTCGTTGCTCAAAGACTCAACTTAACGATTTGGAAAGTTTGGTCAGTACTTCGGGATAAAAATCAACACGCTTTTCATTACACCCCGGTACAAGATAAATAAACTTTTTTATTGATAAATTTGTCCTTTTGACTGCGAAAAAATTATCACAGACTAATGAATTTTATTAATTGTTACAGGTCTTCATGAAGGCGATCCTGCCAGACGGTTGGAATTCTGTAGATTTTTGCTGCACACAGATGTCGATGACAACTTGTTTCTAAAACAAATTTTGTGGACAGACGAATCCTGTTTTAACCGAGAAGGAATAACAAATCTGCACAATTTACATCACTGGGCACCTAAAGATGAGAATCCCCACGTGAAAAGGCAAATGAGTTTTCAACAAAAATTTAGTGTTAACGTTTGGGCTGGTGTGATAGGAAGACATCTCATCGGGCCACACTATCTACCGGCTCGACTAAGTGGGCCTGCTTATTTGCATTTTTTGCAGAATGCTCTGCCGGAGCTACTAGCCGATGTTACGGCCTTCGATGAAGACGTGCCGATTGTGTTCCAGCATGACGGTTGCCCGGCAAGAAGTTCGAAATCACCTCGACAACTCTTTTCCAAATTCATGGATAGGCAGAGCCGGCCCCATCCCTTGGCCCGCAAGATCTCCAGACCTAACACCTTTAGATTACCATGTCTGGGGTAGAGCCAAAGAATTGGTTTATTTCACAGAGGTACCTACAACAGAGGTGCTGCTTGAACGCATAAACGCGGCATTTGTGGTAATGAAAGAAGAAATGTTGCTAGCCACTACAACGGTCGAAATCAGAAAATGGTGTCGGGCGTGCATTCGGAGTAGAGGAGAACAATTCGAACAGAATTTACGTTAAAGAATCGTGTTATTTCACTTTGTAAATAAACAATCATACAAAAACTGTATTTTACTAAAATCTGTCCTTACTTTGCTATTTTACCTAAAACACTATTTGTAGTATTTTTTTATTTATTGACTAACGTAAAAAGCATACTTTTAGAACCGCGATAAACCAAAGAACGTTTTAAAATAAAATTAAGTTCGCACTAACTGCAACTTTTTTTTAATTTCTTTTGGAAGTAGAGATGTTCTCATACTTTCATATTTTTTTTTAATAAAAGGCCCTCGTGTTAATTTTGTGGTGTTATCTGTAACAATAAATACGTTTTTTTTCAAACACACACTCATGTAGACTTAATACAATAAAAAAAAAATGCATGTAAAAGCCCACGCAAAAATATTTATGGGGCTTCGAAGGGTACATTTTGGGTAATTTAGAAAAACCTAATAAAAAATCATACCACCGTAACCGTAATACTAAGGACCCAGGTTCCAAAGGTAGCAAATGACCCTACCAACGCCCCAAAAAAATTTGACGGTCCATGTGCCGAACACCCTGTATTCTATGAAGTTTGACTATTTTATCAACATATTTCCAAAAGTTTTTTGTTAGTTTTAATTTCAGAATTTTCTCTGTATCCAAAATATGTAATTCATTTATTGAAATATGATTTCTATGAAAATTTCGAGTTTTTTTTTCATTTTCTACAAAAACGGGTACCTGAGGGATCTCATTCTGGTATCAACGTGCATTCGACGGTGTGTCCGAAATTACCAGACGATGTCCGCCCTCTTATTTGTGAGAACTAAAGACATTGATGAGCGTACGTGTGAAAAATACTGCATGTCAGGAAAATCACATAATATCCACATCAATATGTTGCACGCTCCGTGAACATGGGACATGGGACATGAGGACATATACGTGTCCGGATTTTAAATGGCCTCAAGGTCCTTTTGTCGATACTCCAATTACCCATCTAGATTTCCGCCTGTTTGAATCTATGAATATCAATGAGCATCGCTCAATACTAATTTCGGTAGAAATTTCAGCCTTTTTGAGCATCAAGAGTACCGTTTTCTGTTGCGGCACTCTCTTAATATATAGTGTCTTGAAGGTGATATGATGAAAGCTATAGGACCAGATTTTTTTTTCTTATCGCTCCTCTGATCTAGATCGACATCACTAGAAACCGTTTCTAGTAGATTGGTCGATCTTATCTCGACATTTCCTAGCGAGCAATAATCCTAGCGAGGAACAAAATTTCTTTAACGAATCGTACTAAAAAGGGATTTTCATTTCGATAATTCTTTCGATTTATGTTGAATAGCTTATCAGTTGAGGGATTCAAATAAAATGAATGGAAAAGTTTTTTGGGCTGTTTCCACAACTGTTTTTATGCTGAATAGGTTTGAAAATAGGTGAAACCTCAAAAAGAAATTACTAAGAAGCTTGCCGGTGCCACATCATTCTTTTTAGTAACCGTCGGCATCAGTGAAGATTCCAGCTATGTTGAGAGCACCTATAACTTAACATATAAGGCATTATCGAATTCCAGAATCGTTAAACTCCTTCTTGAAAAAAATCGAGCAAGTCCAGATCGTTTTTCAACATATTCTTTTTCGAAAACGTGCAATCTTCGGGGAATTCGATTATTTGTCAATGCGACTATATATATATTTCACATCCAATTTGGCGTCATTTAATTACTTCTGCAATTTCACAATGTGGCCCGTAAGAGGTTCAAGTTCCAACGTACATCGCATCTGTGCAACTTATGTAAGTCAATAATTAATTACTGTCCCAGGAAGAATTCGAAAGTGCTCCGAATTGAAAAAGGAATAAATATTCGATTAAGAGTCTAAGAGAGAACGCACATACGTAGATCAGTATCAGCTCCGAGGAGGATCAACAAATTATTATGTCCCGTTTTTATCGTTAAAATTACTTTGAGAGTAATTTTGGTTATAATAAACGTTGTATGAACGTTGCCTCTGGACACTAAAACTTTGCACAGTGATTATCGTCTATAATTATCATCTTCCGAATAGGCATCTAAGAAGATGGATCTATGTTTGAAAAAGGGTACAAGGAATATTATCATATAAAACGTCTACTTTGAATCTTTCTTCTTCATACTTAATGATAAAGCACTTAGTATCGGCGCACCTTTAGAGCTCTATTCACGTGTATGAAAAACCATTACATTATTTATGCTCCTGATGAAGATGTTTTTAAATCTTTTTTCCACGATATAGCGAATTAGCTCTTGATGTAACAGGAAAAATCAAGTATCGTTCTCAAGAAAAATGAGATTTTTCAGTTTCAATTAAATATCAAGATTGACTTAACTCATAAAATTAAATAAAATTTGCCACTTTTCTATGATATGAAGATATTTTCAAGTTAGGTCAAACAACTGGCCTCCAACTAGGGATGGGACATCATCATCGATGTTTTTCAAACATCGATGTTTCAGTATCGACGTCGATGTTTTTACCATAAATGTTAACCGATTTTCAACATTGATTTTGCGGATAGAATATTCAACATCGGTTTCTCGATGTTTTATATATATACTAGCTGACCCGACAGACTTCGTCCTATCAAACAGATTTGTAATGTGGCAGTTTTTGTGCCTACGTACTTTAAAAAATTCTCCCGAACAGAACCGTCACCCTGGTGATAGGGCGTTGTGAATAAATGATAATTAAATAAAACATACATAAGGATTTGAAAGTAAGTAATCGCTTTATTGTTAATCATATGAATCATAACTATTATTATTATCATTGTAGTGCTTTGTTGTATACGATGTTTTTTATTTGATTACCTGGCGCATAGATAAACAAATCTGATGGTTTTCCAACACGGGAACAGGCAACATACAATTGACCATGTGAGAAACATGAGTTTTCTAGATTAATACCACAAACACTTAATGATTGCCCCTGGGACTTGTTTATAGTCATAGCAAAAGCAAGCCGCACTGGAAACTGTAGTCGTTTAAACTCGAATGGCACATCAGTCGGAATCATTGGGATGCGCGGTATGAGAACATCTTATCCTTTATACTTTCCTTTGAGTATAGTTGCTTCTATCACATTGTTTAGTAATTTTTTTTATCGCTAACCGTGTACCGTTGCAAAGACGAGGTTGGTTGATATTTCGCAACATTATAACCACCGATCCAACCTTTAATTGAAGATTGTGAGGTGGCAATCCTGGAAAATCCAGCGAGTTTAAAAATTCCGGTGGATAGTTGACTACATCATCTTGATTAGTAGCCGAATCAACTGATTTATATATCCTCAATTCGCCTGTAATTTGTTCTTGAATTTTGAAATTTAATTCATTTACATCTATGTTTTTTGCAGCCAGTATAGCTCGTTCGCTCAACCAATCATGGTTTCATCTTTTGATCGAGTTAACTGACAAAAACTTTGAGGAAAGTTAATGCAGCCAGTCAACATGTCTATAGGAAATTTGCCATTACCAATGTCAATGAGTTGTTTCCAGATTGGTCATTTTGCGACTCGACACCCATATTCTTGCTTAAATGAAGTACTTTGACATGTTTCCACAAATTGGAGGACTTTAGACATGCATTGAGTTCATCAGTTGGCGTTGATCGTGGAATCACTGGCAATGTTTGACGAAAATCTCCTGCTAATAAAATCATTGCACCACCAAATCGGTTATTATTGCTCCGTAGATCTTTTAAGGTTCTGTCTAAAGCCTCCAAAGATTTTTTATGTGCCATCGTGCATTCATCCCAAACAATCAATTTACATTGCTGCAAAACCTTTGCCATTGCAGAGTTCTTCGAAACGTTGCAGGTTGGAGTTTCATACATTACAATTGTATTGTAATGTATGTGAATGCATTATAATGAAACCTTAAATCCCTACATTGTACGTGGGATTTTTTCCCTAATTTTTATGATTCTTATCCACTGATTTTCCAAAAATCACCCCATTGAATTATATGAGTACCGAAGCAAACTGAAGAATAATGAAAAACCAATACTATTAATAATTGATAAGATTGAACAATAAAAACAAATTTCAGCTGATTTCACGACGCTCACACAGATTAAGTTCAAAACTTCGAACAGAAAATTTTTAATTTTTTTATAAACAATGTATTCGTTAAGAACTATTTCTTTCTTTCTTCAATATTGAAAAGGGGGCAGACACGTCTTACGTGAAATGAGATATAAATTCCCATATGGGACTTGTTCAAATGAAGCTTTAATAATAAAAGAAGCAATCAACAAAATTTTCGAACAACCTACAAATCTTCTCCTTGACCTTTCAACGAATGAAATATTCAACAAACTGATAAAACTTTTCTGTCATTTGTGAAAAATAAAAGGACATGATTGATTCCGCATGGCCTTTTCACGTCCATCTAAAACATAATCTAATTGATTTCATATCGCTATTTGATACTCTAAAACAGCATTAAAATAAAAATGAATGGGTATAGATCAATAAATATTTTTATCGTGAATTTGATCGCTATAAATCACCGATTTGTTGAATAACATTTCTAGTAACTGTCGCAAAAGGTAATAAATAATCTACCACTCTATAAATTACATGATGTAGTCGAGGAAACGCAGAACTATATATTCGACGGTTAAAAAAATTCATTTGAAATTTACAACTGCACGATCGCAGAGAAATTTAAACCGTGAGGTGTGTTCAGGACGTAACAAAATGCTGAATTAGTATAAGACTTAACATATTGCTTGTAATATATGATTGATTTTCCGGAGAATGCTGTAATTTGTTACATTCAGATGGAGGAAAACGGTTTCCTTCGAGATGGTGCCTGCCTCATTATATCCAGATTATTTATAACTTAACTCGTTCATTTATTTACACATAGCAGAAAATAATTTGTGAGAGTAGCAGTTTTATTCTACGTTTGGATTCTCAAACTCTATTCTCATGATAATTTGATATCTTAACAAAATCTGGAGTAAATACCAAACTATTTATTTTATTTTTTATTCATATTTTTGACGAAATATTAAAATGCCATTTCTCGAACCATTTCCAGATGTTAAACTTGACTTGAATTGAGATAATAAAAATGTATTTTGTAACATAGGAAATAAAGAGAACTGAGCAAATATAAAGTGAGTTTCTAATTTAGAAACTTCGCAAGAAGAAGATCAAATTTCAAACAATAAAAATAGTTCCGGATTTTGCATAGATATCAGCGAATCATGTTGCATGTTCTTCTTAAACTTTAATTACGTGTAAAAATGTTTTTCATCACACACAAGAAGAATAATAAAATAAGTCAATGCACACTGAGGAAAGTATTCAATCTCAGAAAATAGAGGGGTGAAAATTAATTAAAATTAATAGCATTCATGACTTAATTTTTGTTAATATGATTTTTCTATTTAAGAAAATATTGTGTCATATTATTTGCTAATGTTTCATTGATTTACCATTACCGTGAGGTATTTATCCTTATATTATCTTCAGAAGTGTCGATGCATTTTTTAAAATTTATTTGAGATTAATAAGGTGATCCTTTTCTGCTTAATCATTAATAATAATGTAAATATAATAATATACAGGGTGGCTATTTGAAAACAAAACAGTCGAGATTACAGACGAAATAAGTTTTTTTCGATAGAAATGCTCGGACAGGTCGATTTCTGTTTCGAGAGGGACAACTTAAGATGTAGGTTACGGACCCATAGCGCTGATGGGAAAATGTGTGAAACCAAGTTATAGGATAGTATAGTAGTAGGATACTATAGTAGATTGCCTATTTCTTTCCATATTTTTTACCTATTTTGAATCTACTGCAGTATTCATCTTCCAAATTCCATTTCGATACATCTAATGGATCCAGAGATATCTACTTGGTTCCACATATTTGCCAATCACTGTATACATATAATTTTCCACCTTCCACTCAACTGATAAGGTACAAGCCACCATATGCTCTAAATTTAGACATCCCCAATCATGTTGATCGCCTTGTAGAAGTTCCACCATGCGTTGTGACCGATTAAGATTATATATTTATACCTCCTGTTCATTTTATGCGTTATGTGTTACTTTTATGACGAAATTAAGAATGCTAATTACTATGGCTACGTGTGCATTAAAAGACCAATTTATATCACGACTGTCATGGCTCACTTAAATAACTGGTTTACTTCCTTTCATCTCAGCTAAAATGCTTATCACTTATTGAATACATCAATAATGTAGCCGATTTGGCAATGTCATCCATTCCAAGTATTTTGGACGAAATTAACAAGGTTGTTTCATTTAAAATTTCACTCCAAATTTGAACGCGGCCCGATATTTGATATATTTAATGAGGCTTGAAAGAGAGCGACAATTAACAATTTAATGCTGAACGAAATACATTATGTGTAAATATTCACGTTATCAAAGAAAATTTCACTGCCAAAACGTTTAGCATTTTATCATCACATTGTACAAAGATAGATACAAAAAACATGATTTTTATTAACCGTTTCAAACAAAAATAAAAGAGATGTGGTGTCGTGAGACACGAGGTAGGAACGAAGTTCCTTCGGCTAATGCAGAAGCGACAAAATTTGCAAAAGAAAAATCGTGCTCAATTTTATGTAGGTTTTGCTGATTTTTCTCTTAAATTTTACTGATTACTTTTTATTTAAGTATAGGAAAGTATTTTGGAAATTCAGTATTTTAGGAATTGATGAATTACGTAAAATAAAAAAAAACGTAATTCAAATTGTCAATTAAAATAACGAAATATGTCTTTTTATTTTTGAAACCATAAAATTACATAGAAATAGAAATAATTACAAAAAAATTTATTATTATAAGTAATTGTTATTAATCAGTCTCGTCATTAAATTCTATTGCTGAAACTATTGGCTTGTGGTAACTAAAATATGTTACATATGTTTGTGATTCTATTTTTGCAAATACCTCAAAAAAACAGCTTCAATAGCAGTACAATATCTTCTTGTCGATTCTTTTGGATTGTTATTAATATATAATTTAAATTTGTCTGTAAGAAATGTTCTTAGTGGTTCTGATTTTTCATCTGCAAAATTGATATTGAAGTCTCCAGATAAAACCAAGTATTTCAGAAAGCTCATCAGTATATTCTATCAGTGCTCGAAGGATGAAATGTTTCACATCTTCAATTTTCATATTTGGTGAAATGTAGACTATAATCATGACAGTTTCAACTCTGTTGTTCGTTTTACATATAGCTGAACAAATGTTCTCAATTCCTGTACGTTTAACATTCACATCCCCATTATTTTTTTAAGATTATGTCCATGTTTGGTTTAAAAATATTGGTAGATAGCAACTTCACCTGTTGGAATTAGGAATATCAAGCTGTTGGTCAGTGCTTATCACGTTTTGGAAATAAGTAAGAAATTAGTTTTTGGGATTACAGAATCCGACAAATCTAATCTATGGCTTTGTAGACTTTGACAATTTAATGTGGTTATGAAAATGCTATTTTTTGTTTGAAGTAAATCCAAGATCGTTTGGGCATAACCTATTACGTTAACTGATTACACAGGCTTAAAAAATTTTTTTTTTCTGGTGCCTAGAATTTTTGAGCTGATTTTAACTATATTTTGATTGCTGAATCTAAATATGATAGCAGTTTTTTTGTATCAGCTCTATATTTTTAGATAAATTCACTTTTCTATCAATGCTTTTTCCTATTTAATACTTTCAAGTATGAGTGTTGTAGAATTCATACAAGAAAAAAATTCTTGTATATTTTCCTTATTGTCAGTCTTCATTTGTAACAAATTGAATTTAAAATAATAATATTTATTATAATTATTATTTTAATTCATTTATTACAAATAAACGACTAACAATATGAGATATATAACTGATTGGTTGACAAACTGTTAACAAGTGGGCTTTAATCCTATTTAGTGTCATCCAGTTAGTTCCATAGAAATCCGATATATGGAGGTGTCCAGTCTGAAGTGAACTTCAACTGCAGTTGAGAGTTGAGGTTAGTTTGTGAATTCCCGCGGTGCAGATAGATAGAACTTAGCGTCATATGAAATTTCTCTTTAGTAACGAGTTGTTGAAAAGTAGACTATTAATGTGAATTGTTGTATTTGTGTTGTTGAATAGAAATGAGTTCAAGTAGAAGAAGCTGTGTACATCATCCTGATATTTTTTGCTACATATGCGGAGAATATAAGTTCTTGGAAAACAGAAAAAATCTTGGATATTTTGGTGTTAAGCTTGGTGATCAGGATTAAACATGAGCACCACATATTGTCTGTAAAACAAGGGAGACAGATCTTCTACCTTTTTTCTCTGAAGAACAAAATCTTGTATTTTGCCATGCTATTAGAGAACTGATAAAAATGGGTCTTCCTGAATATTTTCCGGATGATTGTCGCCTATTTATTGACAGCTCAAAGCGAAGTTTGAAATGTGTTCTTCTACATAATGGGAACAAATATGGCTCAATACCAATTGCTCAGTCAACGAAAATGAAAGAATAATATGACAACATAGCTTTGCTTTTAGAAAAAATAAAACATCATGAACACCAATGGTTGATTTGTGTAGACTTAAAAATGGTAAACTTTCTCCTTGGACAGCAAAGTGGCCACACCAATTATCCTTGTTTCTTATGCCTCTGGGATAGCAGAGACAAAACGCAACACTGGGTTAGAAAAGAGTGACCTACCAGAGAAAACATGGATGTTGGGGAAAAGAATATCATCATTGATCCTTTAGTTCCGCGAGAGAAAACCATGTGTCCACCCTTGCATATCAAGCTGGCTCTAATGAAGCAGTTTGTAAAGACTCTTGATAAGAATGGATCATGCTTTGCATATATAGGGCAAAAAATGCCTCAGGAAAAAATTAAAGCAGGCCCACAAATAAGACAGCTGATCAAAGACCCTGACTTGATAAATTCAATTATTGAGATTGAACAAAATGCCTGGAATTCATTTGTTTCAGTTGTCCAAAATTTTCTGGGTGAACACAAAGCTGAAAACTATGTTGAATTAGGCAATGAGATGCTGAATAATTTCAGATCACTTGGGTGTAACATGAGCATTAAGGTGCACTATTTACACAGCTACTTAGACCGTTTTCCTTATAATTTAGGCGACATTAGTGAGGAGCAAGGTGAAAGATTTCACCAAGATATCAAATGTATGGAGGATCCCTATCAAGGAAGATGGGATACTCACATGATGGCAGATTACTGCTGGTCTTCAAAACGGGATTGTTCTGAAATACATTCAAGAATGGCACGCAAAAGAAGTTTCCGAAATGTTCAGTGAGTAATTGGTTTAAATGGTGACTTTTTCTGTTTTCTAGCCGTGAGGCACAGTGTTGGTGAATTTTTCATAAGGATTTGGTTTCGAAGCCTCACAAGATTCAACTAGTGCAGGAATTGAAGCCGAACGATCAGTTACATCACCGTAGAGTCGCTCAATTTATTCTGGAACTTCTGGAGGCGGGATTGGGACGTTTTTTTGTAAAAAAAAAAATGCTGTAACGATCACGCTATCGCGTGATGTTAACAAATCAATTTTGGCCTATCATTGATGACATGGATGTCACTGACATGTATTTTCAACAAGACCACTTGTCACACAGCCAATGAGACGACCAATTTATTGCAAACCAAATCTGCTGATCGCATAATTTCACGAAATCAGCTGTTAAATGACCAGCCAGATCGTGTGATTTAACACCACTGGATTTTATCTTAAAGACATAGTCTAAACGGAGCCACTCGAATTGATTGATGTGAAATAGACCTAACTAAAATTAAGACAAAAAGAATATGTGGATATAGTTGAACAGCAATATATTCTAATTAGGATCGTGTATAATTATTTTGAATTACGTTATGAGTGAATTGGTCACGTTATTTCATGAATAAATGTGAGAAAAGAGGATACTCTCAGGATATTACCTATCCATGAAGAATTATGTGCGCTCCGCAAATCTAGGAGCTCCAGTGAACTCAAGTAGCAATTCCCGCAGACTTGAGCGAGTAAACAGAGAGATTTTCTATTAAATTACATCGAATTTATGTAACGTAATTGCCTCTCCTATTGCAAGGCACCAACAGAAACCGAGTGCCTATCATTTCACATTAGGATGGACTGTTCAACAGATTTATTGTTAATAGGCCATATTTTACGCGCTATCTGTAATGAGTGTCTCGAAAAACTGGAAACTATAAATCGTTCGAATGCCCACGCTTATTCTATGTCTATAACGAACTTCCTCAACACAATTGATCAAAAATCAACGATTCAGTTTCAGCACGGAACATATATTCATAAATTCAGAGTACAGGGTGTGTCGCGGAATTCTAGTGAGTGCAGTGCCACTGGAACGGACATCTAGCTCAGAGACTTGATCATTAAGGGACCCCCTGCACTATCATAGTTGTCCGATCGAATCATCAGAGAAATATGAGACCAGACAGGCAACCTTATTCAGGTACGCGTTCTAGCCCCAACTAATAATTTTCTGTTTTAAAGTAGTTGTAAGAAAGTCTTTATAGAGGACTAGCTGAACCGACAGACTTCGTCCTGACAAAAAATTTGTAATGTGGCAGTTTTTGTGCCTACGTATTTTAGAAAATTCTCCTGAATAGAACCGTCACCCTGGTGATAGGGCGTTGTGAATAAAAAATAATTAAATAAAACATATATAAGGATTTAAAAGTAAGTAATCGCTTTATTGTTAATCATGTGAATCATAATTATTATTATTATCATTGTAGTGCTTTGTGGTATACGATGTTTTTTGTTTGATTACCTGGCGCATAGATAAACAAATCTGATGGTTTTCCAACACAGGAACAGGCAACATACAATTGACCATGTGAGAAACATGGGTTTTCTAGATTAATACCACAAACACTTAATGATTGCCCCTGGGACTTGTTTATAGTCATAGCAAAAGCAAGCCGCACTGGAAACTGAAGTCGTTTAAACTCAAATGGCACATCAGTCGGAATCATTGGGATGCGCGGTATGAGAACATACATTCTCCTTTATACTTTCCTTTGAGTATAGTTGCTTCTATCACATTGTTTAGTAATTTTTTTTATCGCTAACCGTGTACCGTTGCAACGACGCGGTTGGTTGATATTTCGCAACATTATAACCACCGATCCAACCTTTAATTGAAGATTGTGAGGTGGCAATCCTGGCAAATCCAGCGAGTTTAAAAATTCCGGTGGATAGTTGACTACATCATCTTGATTAGTAGCCGAATCAACTGATTTATATATCCTCAATTCGCCTTTTGAAATTTAATTCATTTACATCTATGTTTTTCGCAGCCAGTATAGCTCGTTCGCTCAACCAATCATGGTTTCTGTAATTTTGAGAAACATCTGGAAACACCTTCTGAATAAGTTCATCTTTTGATCGAGTTAACTGACAAAAACTTTGAGGAAAGTTAATGCAGCCAGTCAACATGTCTATAGGAAATTTGCCATTACCCATGGCAATGAGTTGTTTAGAGAATATGTTTCCAGATTGGTCATTTTGCAAGTCGACACGCATATTCTTGCTTGTACTTTGACATGTTTCCACAAATTGGAGGACTTTAGACATGCATTGAGTTCATCAGCTGGCGTTGATCGTGGAATCACTGGCAATGTTTGACGAAAATCTCCTGCTAATAAAATCATTGCACCACCAAATCGGTTATTATTGCTCCGTAGATCTTTTAAGGTTCTGTCTAAAGCCTCCAAAGATTTTTTATGTGCCATCGTGCATTCATCCAAAACAATCAATTTACATTGCTGCAAAACCTTCGCCATGGCAGAGTTCTTCGAAACGTTGCAGGTTGGAGTTTCATTGATTTGCATATTTAATGGCAATTTTAGTGCTGAATGTGCTGTTCGACCACCTTCAAGCAAAGTTGCTGCGATTCCTGACGAAGCGAGTGCAAGTGCAATTTTATTTTGTGGGCGAATTGTTGCTAATATTAATGAAATCAAAAAAGTTTTTCCTGTACCACCAGGTGCATCTAAGAAGTAAATCCCTCCAGTTTCATCATTTGTTACTTTCATAAGAGTTTCAAATACATACTTCTGTTGTTCATTTAACAGTGGAAGATTTGTTTGAATTAATTCTTTCAAAGCGTTGAGATCACACAGTTTTTCTCGATGCAACTCTTGGTTAAAAGCGTCATGCATTGGACGATTGGGCGCGGTCAGGCCTAATTAAATTAATAGTTTGTTTGACAATATCAAGCACATGTCCTCAATTGAAATCAATGCTTCATTGTAAATTTCTTCACTGATTTGTATATTTGTATTTCCCATTCTATTCCGTATTTGATACAAAATATCATCACACCTATAATCTTTGTACTTGATCCACAAATCAATTGGGTTTGATGGGAAGCATGTAGATATGATTATAGAAAACAATGTTCGTATTTGATGAGCGTGTGATGATATTACAGCATCATTGAGAGTTTGATCCCAATGAGCGTCATTTTCAAGCAATTGCAAACATTGACAGGCTTCTCTGTAGGATCCACACAATTCACCATCAACAGTTCGTAACTGTTGGAATGATGTTGGGCCACGTACATTGACTAATTTAATATGAACTTTCTACCATAGCAATAAAGCTCAAATTGACTACGTTTTAGTTACAAATCATTTGTATGGGAAAAAGAAAAGGGCTATTTTTAGGGTTTTTCCAGCAATAATTCTAATTTTTCTCGCAGTAAAAACCATCCTTGAACTTCAACGAACATTTTAAAAAAAGATTTGGCCAAATTGGTCCAGGCGTTGTTGAGTTATGCGCTTACCAACACATTTTGCGATTCATTTTTATATTATAGATAATATATTAGTTTTTTTTTATATTTTGTAGAAGCTGCGGAAAAACTGAAGTAACGATTTTATAGACGTTTACAGAATTTTAACGCATCATAACAGAAATTTTGTAAGAGATGCATACACACTCGTCCACTGTTCAACCATTCATCAACCCTCGAGCATTCTTTCGATTTTAACGGTATAAGAATTTTATGTAACAAAAATAACTATAATAAAAGACTTTTTCTAGAAATGTGTTATATAAATGAAAATAAGAACAACAGCAACAGAAAAATAGATGTTAAAAATTTAAATATTATCTATGAATACCTACTTTCTTTAGACGTCACCTAATTGAGTTCATCTATGATATTATATTGTCAAATTTGATATTTCAAATTCTTGTCAATTATTCTAATAATCCTTTGTATGTAAGTCAGTTATTTCGTACCATTGTGCTCAATTTCTCATATTCATTATTTCCTCAGCATCTTGAAGAAAGTTATTGAATTTCGAAATAAATATGACTTGCAAAATGCTGACACGTCTGCATGCAAGCCTTAACTCGATCGCAAGAATATTATAAGAATCTCTTACCACCAAGTAGTTACCAAATTTCCCTCCACTCAAAAAAAAGCCTTCGAGAGGAAGTTTGCATCCAATAATTTTATTTTGAATCACAAATTATTGTCACTCAGTTCGATGAGGATAAAGCGCAGTAAAAGTTGAGAACAATGGGTATTCTGTAATATCACCTCACATATTTTTCCAGAGAGCATTAAGACCATCTTATGTCTAGGTCCTAAATTTTCACATTCAATGGTTGTTAACAACGAAATAAAATGCGCAGACGCATTCTGAATGTTAACTGTGGCATATAGTGAAGCTACCTTGGATCCATGAGGATCCAACAATATTCGATTTGGACCTACGGTTTGGGCATAAGTCAGGTCGCTCTGAATTTATACCGAACAACATCTCGATATCATTACTCAAGAAATGTTGAACCCAAATGCAGTGTAGATTCAAAATTGATGAAAATTCATGGTAAAGTGGTTACGACGTGGAAACTAAAGCTAAATCATCCCAATGGAAGCTGCGCATGAGCTAAGACCGAAAAAAACACGCCAAGATCGATCGAACGTGAATCTTTTGCACTGTTTTCTACGATTGCAGGGGCACGGTTAATCATGAGTTCTATCCACAGGGTAGTATGGTCAATAAGGAATATAACGTGCAAGTTATGAGTCATTTGAGTGAAGCACTCCACTGAAAACGACTGGATTTGTGGAAGAACAAAAACTGGCCAAAAAGAACACACAAATGGTACCGCAGTCACCGTATTCCCCTGACCTGCCCCCTGTGACTATATTCTATTTCCAAAACTGAAGAGGAAATGAAGATGGGATCCAAGTAAACAAGGTCAAATAAAAATATGTTTGTAAGTCTTTCGAGCATCGAAAATTTCTTGGCGTAAGAGTATTATATCATTACGTATAAAAAGGTTTGGAAAGATTCGGTTTCGCATGATATCATCACCAACACAGAATACCTATCAGCCAGCGGTAATGTATTCGATGGATGCAATCAGCCTCGCTCTGTGGAAGATCAACTTATTCTGACTGTTCCAAAGGTGAAACATGAGGAGTCCAATCCTTCTCTTTCTCTCTCCTCGTGTCCCCTCCTTGCCCCCTTGGGGACGTCACTGAAACGCCACAACCTTGGTGTTTCGCAAAGGTTAAAGATCGTTCTTGTGTCGTTAAATATTTCGTATTTAACTCGACATCCGAACAGCTATTCTAAAACGTTATTCTATCGAGATCTGAATATTCAGAATTTCTCGACAATTAATATAGAGAAATATTTTTAATGGTATATAATTACAGAAAACCAGAAGGTTACATGAATGTCCAAACTTGACATTGATTAGTGGAGGCAGTTCGGCTTGTAATTATTCGTGGGTTCTTTGTGTAGATGGAATCTGCGGTAGTAAGGTTTTGGAAATGATTATTCGGAAACGCTATCAAGGTCTTCTACTTAATCGATTCAAGATTTTGTCCATTGATGTCCTCATGTTATTCGGAAGATTGAAATCAGATCACCTAAGGTCCAGCCTATACAGCAAACTTGATGTTGAAAAGACAGTAAACTGGCAGGAGTGTGTCAATTTTATTTAGTCATACCAGTGAATGAACATTTGCTTGTTTTAATGCTAGGATAACTTTTAATTAAGGTCATTCACAAGTACAAAAAAGAACAATTAATAAGCGTTGCATAACTAGTGTAAAGGATCGAAAATATACGCATTTCCTGATAACTTAAGTGAAAGAATAAATTTCTTATCACAGGATTAGAAATGAAAAATTTTGCCTGTATGAATGATGAATGATGATTTCTTCACAATACTCTCAACGTAGAGCAGTATTCCTCAAATTTTCTATCTGCCAAAAGAATAACACTGACAACGTTTCCTAGAGTCAGTTTCCAAAAGAGTCCTATGAGACCATTTGCCATTTGATACCTTATGGATAATGGCAGTAAATGACATACGTTACTTTCTGCATTGTCGACTTTATCAGATTAAATATATCTGACAAATTCGTACATCAGATTGTAAGAGTTGTTTTGAAAACAGAAATCTTTGATTTCAAAAGGGCTTTCAGTTCCAAGCTATTCACCATCATCTTACAAGGGCCAACAGTTGTTGACCTCACAGAGACTCCCTCAAGCTCAACACCTATAGGAATTTCGAGGTTTACACATATACGAGATCTGTAATTCTTGAGTTTTAGAGGTATTACCTCAACTCCTCAACTTATTTCATACGTGATATCCAAAGTTTTGTTTCTGAAATATCAAAATTACGACTAGGTATACCAGAAACAGCACGTGATGTGAAATCCAACGAGATTTGTCTTCCTCGAGTTGTCTCAAATGATGTTATAATTTACTCCACGTCCTCTCCTATTTAAATAAGCAAGGTAACGGCGTAGCATCTTGTCTAGGACAATAATGCTGTTAAACAAATTGGCATACAGACCATAGCATTCCGTATTACCAAGCGTAGATGAGGTGATTAGAACTAATTTTGTGTGTGGGTGGACCGTTGTTCCAGTAATCGGTTGGAAGGTCAAGTATCTTAACCTTTACTCCCATAATTCAAAGTATCAGATAATAATGAAACTGAATGAGCGTCACTGCATACTCAACTCTAAAATTTTTCCTTCGCAAAAAATATAAACAAGAAAAGAAACTTGAAAACTAGACTAAATGGAGAAAACCTCTTTGATCTGATATAAATTATCAAAATGAAAGTGGTCAGGAAGAATCCAATACCAATTGAAAATAGTCGGCCAGCAAAGTAGTTAAAATTGAATTGAAGGAAAAGGTGTTTGAAAAAGGTGTAGGATTGTCCAGTAGCTCTCCATTAGATCTCAAAGATTTCCCTTGGATGTATTTTTAAGCTAGACTAAAGAAAATGTATTCTTTAAGATGATCTTTCTATAGATTTGTTTGCTGCCATTTTATTCTGCAAGAATATCGATGTACTGACGTTATTGGTTATATAGGAGCTTCTGTAGTTGAATAATATTTCTTTAAAAGTTCAATGAATTTACCTAAATACCTTGGAGTGTAAATCCACTTTGATTTGGATACTTTGTGTAGAAACTGCTGTAGTGGCTCAGGCAACAACAATCAAGTCCCTTATAACGGGACCTATAATGCGAATGTCATCTGTAAATATAAAGATGTCATCCATTTCAAGCATATGTAACCCCATTCCGAACAACAAAGAAGCTTGGAAGAGCCATTAGCTTTCATCATTAATTACTTTTAAATGTGCCAATAAAAACTTTTATGCTATAGCATGACAGATACATATTCTCACGATGAGCATCGTAATACGTCATCATTCTATCCCGACTGTTGTCATAGTAAAGAATCTGACATGGGACAAAAATGATTAATCGCTAAAGGAAACTTAGGCAGGTATATATCGACATATCTGGTCTATCATTAATGTTCTAAGCTTCAATCGCCACTATTCAACCAGTGAGCCTCATGAATATTTCCAATAATATCAATTTGAGCCTGTAGGCAATTAGAACTGAGAAAGATGCATCTTGAATAAGATGAATTGATATGTTTACATGCATCAACTAACGGATAAATTTTTTAAATCGAAGGATAAATTGAAGAGTTTATCAGTCGCACCTAACAAACTTGTCGACAAGAACCGTACGCCAATAAATGCATTTCATAGGATTATTTTTGCCCCAAGTTTCTTCACGACAATCCGCGAACTCCTATACTTTAGAGTTTCACGTCTCTATTTCTGTAGTCATTAAAAAAACTGAATTTTAAATTTTCAACAGCGCAACTACTTCTGTTCTTACTCTGATCTAAGATTTGACTGAAAGAAATCAATCCCTAACATCAACCAAACAACAAAATGCCATGCGTCAAAAATCGCATGTAGCTCTAGTATAGGGACCAAGCAGTAGTCGCACTCCGTGGATTTTGAACTAAAATCGCTTACACCAAAGGGAACTCGCGCATTCCTCCCTGCGCATCTAATCTTATCGACCGCGAATTTAAAAATTGATTAAAAAAGGTTATTTGCGTTATCTGAAAACTTAAATATTTTGATTTAAGCTGGTAATACGTTTTCACAGTGATATTTAGAGTGTATGGACCATTGTTCAATAAAAGATATATTGTTTTATTGTGATTGTAATATCACTTCGAAAGAAACAGTAATTAGTGATGAAATTTACTCAATAGTTTACTCAGGAACAGTCTCTGAAACTTTTTGAGATGTATTGAAAATCATAGGTACCTTAGGTTTGTAAGTGAAATGACTCATTAAAATTTTTCTAAACGAAGATTGAGTTGAAGAGTAGGTATTATATGGAAAAATAAGTAGTTGGTGGTTGAAAGCATCGAATGTGTTCAATATCAAATTCTCAATACTTAAATTTCACCGAAACATACGTATTTATAACATTCTGCAAACGCCTTTAGCTCAAAATTTTCGAGTTGCAAATTAATCTAGTCTCTATTTCTGTTGTTAATAAGAAAACTCGATTTCATATTCTCCAAAGCGGAAGCAATGTTGATCTAAGCTTGATTTAAGATTTATATTTAACATCGGAAGCTCAGCCGAACACCAAATTGCTATGCGTCAAAAATCGCATGTAGCTCTAGTCGATCCAATGAGAGCATGCGTATAAAAACAAGCAGAGCTTGTATTCATGGCATAGCGAAACAATACGAGCATCTAGTTTAGTTTAAAATGGTATTGAAATGTAACGATAACTCATTGATTTGTTTTGATTAATTTTTCCAGGAGGCACCTTCGCAAATAAAGCTGAAACTACTCTTTTCTTGATATTAAAAACTAGAAATGTTTCACCATTTCGAAAGTTAGGAAACCTGTTTCATCTTACGTATTTATAACATTCTCAAAACGCCTTTAGCTCAAGATTTTCGAGATTCAAATTAATCTAGTCTCTATTTCTGTTGTTAATAAGGAAACTCGATTTCATATTCTCCAAAGCGGAAGCAATGCTTATCTAAGCTTGATTTAAGATTTATATTTAACATCGGAAGCTCAACCGAACACCAAATTGCCATGCGTCAAAAATCGCATGTAGCTCTAGTCGATCCAATGAGCGCATGCGTATAAAAACAAGCAGAGCTTGTATTCATGGCATAGCGAAACAATACGAGCATCTAGTTTAGTTTAAAATGGTATTGAAATGTAACGATAACTGATTGATTTGTTTTGATTAATTTTTCCAGGAGGCCCCTTCGCAAATAAAGCTGAAACTACTCTTTTCTTGATATTAAATACTAGAAATGTTTCACCATTTCGAAAGTTAGGAAACCTGTTTCATTTTACGTATTTATAACATTCTCAAAACGCCTTTAGCTCAAGATTTTCGAGATTCAAATTAATCTAATCTCTATTTCTGTTATTAATAAGGAAACTCGATTTCATATTCTCCAAAGCGGAAGCAATGCTTATCTAAGCTTGATTTAAGATTTATATTTAACATCGGAAGCTCAACCGAACACCAAATTGCCATGCGTCAAAAATCGCATGTAGCTCTAGTCGATCCAATGAGCGCATGCGTATAAAAACAAGCAGAGCTTGTATTCATGGCATAGCGAAACAATTCGAGCATCTAGTTTAGTTTAAAATGGTATTAAAATGTTACGATAACTGATCGTTTGTTTTGATTAATTTTTCCAGGAGGCCCCTTCGCGAATAAAGCTGAAACTACTCTTTTCTTGATATAAAGAACTAGAAATGTTTCACCATTTCGAAAGTTAGGAAACCTGTTTCATCTTACGTATTTATAACATTCTCAAAACGCCTTTAGCTCAAGATTTTCGAGATTCAAATTAATCTAGTCTCTATTTCTGTTATTAATAAGGAAACTCGATTTCATATTCTCCAAAGCGGAAGCAATGCTGATTTAAGCTTGATTTAAGATTTATATTTAACATCGGAAGCTCAACCGAACACCAAATTGTCATGCGTCAAAAATCGCATGTAGCTCTAGTCGATCCAATGAGCGCATGCGTATAAAAACAAGCAGAGCTTGTATTCATGGCATAGCGAAACAATTCGAGCATCTAGTTTAGTTTAAAATGGTATTGAAATGTAACGATAACTGATTGATTTGTTTTGATTAATTTTTCCACGATCCCCTTCGCGAATAAAGCTGAAACTACTCTTTTCTTGATATAAAGAACTAGAAATGTTTCACCATTTCGAAAGTTAGGAAACCTGTTTCATCTTACGTATTTATAACATTCTCAAAACGCCTTTAGCTCAAGATTTTCGAGATTCAAATTAATCTAGTCTCTATTTCTGTTATTAATACGGAAACTCGATTTCATATTCTCCAAAGCGGAAGCAATGCTGATCTAAGCTTGATTTGAGATTTATGTTTAACATCGAAAGCTCAACCGAACACCAAATTGCCATGCGTCAAAAAATCGCATGTAGCCCAAGTCGATCCAATGAGCGCATGCGTATAAACACATGAATTTGTTGGTAAAAAATTTCGAATTCATCACGGAGGCGTAAAGCAGCATTTAACAGTGGCAATTGGCTTTCAGGTTTCTCCAAGCGTGTCAAATGACCGGCTTGTTAGAATAACTCGAATATATGCAGCAATATTATTCAAGAATCTGTATGAAATGTAGTTAATTGTTGCAATATACGGATAGCTGTTACATTCACCTATGCTGATGTCTTAAAAATTCAAGCGGCAAGGACTTTCTAGGCTAGAGTAATGCGAATTATGATTAAAAATAGTCAACAAACATTACGATAACTCATTCTTGACTTGGGCGTAACGGAACGTATCCATAGTTTTCACTTTAGACGATTTTTTTGATCTTTCAGTTAATGGTATCAGATGGAAATTTCTACCTTGGGTTCAGAGTTCAGCAAGAATTTTCAGATTTCAAGATATATTGTGTACAATATTTCTTTAGTTTTTATCTTCAAGGTCTAATTACGTTAAGTTTATGTGAATCGTTGGCATGAATTCAATTTTGATCATGTTTCTCATGTCTCTCCCTCAGAAAAATCCAAGACGTCCGATTCACCTATCGGGATATCCTTTATTTTGATTTTCAGTAATGACCGACAATAATGAGCTGGATAACCATCTTGTTGAAACCACATTTTTCTGTGGTGGTAGTCGATAACTATTTTCTGTTGAATGACAAATAACCATTTCTGCATAACAAAATCATCTTGTATACTGAAAAATATTTCTCCATCAACTCCGTACAGCCTGTATAGCACTAACAATAATCGAAGCTCCGTCTACGGGTACATAAACGCATGTTATAAAAGATATTTTATCCACGAGACGTTGGTAAACCGCCGTATAAAAGAAATACCCCTACTCCCATCGTCTACTGATCGTTCTGAAAACATCGAATTACCTTTAGTCACGAACTTCAAAAAGATCCATTCCATTTTTGGTATGTCTGTCCTTGAGAGAGCCGAGATGAATCCTCAAGTTGTTGAACCGTAGAAGCAATTTATTAACACACTCAAGGTATAAAAGTGTTTCTCAAAATCGAATGTGTTGCCTCGGAGTTTTATCCACCAAGTACAGTTATACGACAGAATAATTCACTAAGCTTCTTCAATCTACAGGTGAAGTCCGGCGGTGTCTGTTTCCCAGTCTAGTGTCTTATCTTGTTGTGGACGATCTTAAAGGTTCCTCCTACCCTAGCTTCTAAAACACCCTAATGATCTGAGAGCACAGGAAATCCCGATTTCTATGATTACAGGGTGTCACGTCTCTTTTATTGGCGTTTCGCATCCAGTGAGGAATCTTACATCTGAATTGGTTGAAACCTTAATTCCTTTTTTAGGCCTTACGCGTTTTTCTGTTCAAATACTCAGAAGAGGATGTCAAAATTTTTATTCTGAAACTGTCCAGCACCATGAACAGTTATGAATGAAGTAGAATCAACTTTACCACCTAGCTTATGGACCTATGATTATATTTCTCAAGGTCAAACAAAAATACTGAGCTTTGAACTACTCGACGCCCTTAGATTTTCGAACAAGAAACACTGCATTTTACTGGGGTTCTATAACACAAAATGCATACTCAAAACCAATACAAAATCTGTCAGAACTTCGCTAGGTAGTGATGCAGCATCAAAAATAGCGTGAAGATATGCAAGTCGGCTGACGAGGTCATTTCTTATGCGATGCAGAGCTTGCATTCGCTCCAATTTAAAATCTTAAAATGGTTAAACTAGGGTTGCCTTTTATATTTCGCCCTTTTGCATGTGTTTGAACCTTAGACTATAGCTTCATTCGGGTTCAAATTCTGACTGTTCCAGAACCATCAGAATCATGCGCATTTCAGTGTTCGGTGTTCGGGTTTTCTCTGACTAATTTCGAACCGAGTAGTCCGATGTTCGGGTTATATCAGGATTTTTTTCTGATTATTTTCTGACGGTTATGGTACTATACTCAGGACCATTTTAGAATTTTGCCGTAGAACCGCCTTAGGAGGGAGGAGTTAACCAATTTCTTTCGTAGTTTGAGATGTTTGAAACAAATCTAAACATAGATGGTTTCAAATCGTGCATAAATTGTTAAATGATTATAAATTAATATTGTAAAGGATTTTCAGGGGCAGGATTATGAGTTTTCTTTATTTCCTTGAGTTGTCCAATTCAAATTGCAAGAACTAGTACAACTTTATTTATTACAATGATTTAAGTTTTCTGAATAATCATTTCGAATTCCTTAACTATTTTTAAGTATGTGAAAAATAGCTTTATTAAAAAAATTTTTTTCAGCTCTCGTCAACAAATCGGCAATATTAAAAATGTGCATTATGATTCATCATTGACATATTCATTAATCTATTTGCTTTTCTTTCAATTTATGGCTTATATGATCAGGAGAATTAAATTGAAATTTTCTGCTGTAACCGATTCAAATAGTCCTACGAGTTTGCGCATTTTGCCAAATTCAACTTGTTCGGGTTTTTCTCTGACAAATTTTGGACCAAATTGGTTCGCTGTTCGGGTTTTTTCAGTACAATCCCAGTACAGTCAAAATCGGTACCTACTCGAGAGCAGGTATCAGTTCAGGATATTTTGCGGACTACAAATGCTACCAACCCTTAAAGAACGATCACTTGAAAACGCAATTTGTGGTAAATTCGTAATTTTAGACGAGAAATAAATCAAGATTTCCCTTTACATCAAAGTTTACTACCAATTGCATTAAAAGCTCCTTTTAAATTAACAATTGAAAACTATTATATTCAAAAAGGTAATGTGCGCATGTATCTAGGTATATTTCAAAAATTCAAATTTTTGATGAAACGAAATGAGAATCTCCGTTTATTTATCAGCAACCTGATTATCAATGAAATTCCTAGCGAACTTTTTCTGTTCGAGAGTTTCGTCTGCATGGAATTGTTTTCCATAGTTAGAATAATGTTTTATCAAATTTTCATCGACAAACCAAAAATTTAATGGTGATAGAAAATACTATAATAGCGCAATTCAAATTACTAATCATAATTGAAATTCTCAAAATATATATAATCCCACCTGATAAATACTGAATAATGAATCTGTATCAAACAAAACATTTTGATAGATCTAGTTTCCGTGCTTTGTTGCATCACCCATATTCAGACAGTGTTTGCATTAACACATGAATATTATTGATAGTATAAACTGAAATATAAACTACTTCAGAATTCAGAGCAATCCCTTACCTATATAGGTAAATTGTATGGTTAATTGATTTACCAATTTTACTTAGCGTTCAATAATGTTTTGGAAATATTTTCAGGTTCAGATCTGTATAACTAGATATTATCACATTATTGAATTAATTCAGGTATAAATTGATTTGATATAGTGGGTATGAAATACGATTTCCTGCAAAGATGAAGAAGCTTTTTTATTAATGAGTAATACAACAAAATTAAATGTCATGAGATTCACCTTGAAATACATAGCTCCAATGAACTGATTTCATGAGGCTGAATACAATGCAAAATTATTCATTGATTCTTTATCAAATAGAGCACAATATAGACTAATATTCACAATATATTCACTAGTGTACCCATGCCAAAACAGAACAGATATTAGTTTTATAAACAATTTTTTTATATAAGGCACCAAGAAACTATCAGAATAATCAACAAGAAAGATCATATAAACAAGAATTTTCCTTCCGATACAAAAACTATAGAGCAATGCTTGATTTCAAGCACTGACGCCAAACTATATAGATTACCATAACGGATTCATATAAACACATACACATACAAAAAAGAATTTGAAGAATTAATTTCAGCACTCCCCCATAGGTCTGCACAAGGTCAAACACTCACAAAAAAGCTAAAAACTTTACAGATGATCAAACACAATCTCTTTACCAGCTTGATATACCAATTGTTTACATCTAATAAATACAAACAACCAGTTTCTTTAAAATCCATTACATTAGTGTTCGATCCCTTGTGTAATTTATCAAACAGATTTCAGGGTTGAAATGAGTTGTCTTTGAACCATCTCTTTGTTTATCCAAGAGATTTATCTACAAACTAACGAGGCCACTCAGGTCATTTAAAGCATAAAATGATGGGTTTCCACAAAATATTGAAAATTATTTCTCATTTCCATTACCTGTACTAAGTTGTTGCCTGAAATACATACAATATATGTTGAGATATCTTTACCCAATTTGCTTGGTTTTGTTGGATTTGGCTCATCTTGAAACACCAATTCAGTCGACGCGTAAATCCACGATACATCACCTGTCACGAAGTCCTAGACGTGCTTCGAAGCACCGCAATCTTATTTTTAGAGCATGTCTTTCGACCAATCGAGCCTTTTTTTAAGCGATTGAAAAATGTGTGGGATCCAACTCGAACAAATTTGTTTCAATGTCAAACGTTCATGCAATATTGAATGTATATTTATATGAATAAACCATCATTAGGATGACAGTTTTTCGAAGATCCACCTGAGGGTGGCTAACACCCCAATTCTAATAATACGGAGCAGATTTCGGATGTGATTCAATACCCTATCGTAAATGGGATTTTTGTTTTTTCCTTAAATGAAAAAATTTCAAACTTGAGGACACTCGGTATCTCGTTCTCGTTCAAATCTTGATACTACCTTTATGGGGGCATGGTGTTGGGATCCAACTAAAAAATTCACCCTGCTTGAAACAGAAATTAATCAGCAATTCCGAATTCTTGAATATTTCTTGCTTCTGATTTCATTGAAGGCCTACATGGGTGGCTTGTCCAAACGGTAAGGCGTCCTTATGATACTATAACGTTCCTGAACCGTAATACTGACCTTTCTTGAACAAAAATAACTCGGAACAACGTCATTCCACCTAAAAGCACTCAAACGAACATAATAGTTCCGAGGGCAAATAATTGGAAAAAAAAATTACGAAATGCCGCTTTCCCATTAAAATATCGATTCGTCGAAGTGAAACCTCCTTGAAATACCGAATTACACATTAAATTATTTTAAATCTTCCGACCAAAAATGATGTGTGTTTCGCCACGAGGTTCTTTGTCGTGTACCGTAGAAACCTTGAACTTTAAATGTTACTCTTTCACATGTCGTTTATTAACACATTATTTGCGATTTTATTTTCTGGAAGTCTGGATGTTTTGACTGGATTTTAATAATCTTAGTGGTGCATAAAGAAAGAAATACACGTGGCCTCAACATTCTAAAGTTATTTTTTCAAGGTGGAGGATTTCATATTGCGAGTAAGCTGGATCATAAACGCCTACGCAATTTTTTTAACTCTTTTGTTCACGAAGGAATATGACTGTAAATATATTCAGCCATAACAGTACCGAGAACGGCTTAATTATTTGTTAAAATCCAATTGTTCGAAGTTTATTTCTGTAAATTTCACATAACATCATAAAAGTCCAAGGGTTTCAGTTTGCAAGACCTCGGTGGCCAGTTCACTTCAATATTTCGAACAGAATATTGTTTATGTCAATATTTACAGTTGTGACACAGATACTCAGCAATCATATCCCTAAAGCGTCCTCCATTAACAGTTACAGGCGCTATTCTTTCGAGATTTCAAGAAAGTTTAGCTTCATAGTCCTTCACTTTATAGAATAAAGTCAGATTTATTATGAGGTACCATGTTCGAAGTTGCAAGGTTGTATTTCGGTTTCCTATCAATCAATGCGTATATTTCTTGAATCTTCATCAATAAAATTAACGATACGAAACGGTGATTCAGAAAGGAATAATACATCGACAAACTAAAGATTCATCAACCCATCGTCGGTACTTTTGAAAGAATTCATCTTGAATGTTGAGTCATCGATTGTGGACAAACATTTTATTGATATGTTGCGTCACTCCAACGATACAAGAGAAATCTGCGCAATGAATAAGACCTGAGGACAATGAGTTGGTTCTTTGAACACACGACGTCTGCTAGATCACATTTATGAGCTCGCATTTTAATTCATTCATTAACAATGAATCTGACGAACCTTTCAGAACGCTATTGGAATGAGAAAGTTGATGAAAACATGCGTACCCATGCTAAAACTCAAAAATGACAACAGTTGTTTGATAAAAGAGTGATTTAGCATGGGGTGATAGAAAGCCTACTCCAGCACAAAGTGTATTGTTTTGCTGTTTTTTCAATTGGAAAATATACTAAGATTTGCTTTATCTCGGCTGTTAAGGACCACATCTGACAAATTTAGATAGAAGGTGATTTATATATAAAATACCCTGAATAACTCCTTGGACATTCATCAGAGGAATTTCAAATACCCTTTGAATAAGGGACATTGGTTCGAGATCAATTGGAGATTTATTACTCGCAAACACCCCAGCTTTATAGATCAACCATCTATGGGATCGATAATCTGGGCTACATCTCTACTTAAAGTTTCCCTTGCAGTCATTTTCTATTTCACCTATCGAAAAGTTCTTCTGCTTTCATCGATTATTTCCTTATATTTTGAATGTAGAAGAAGGGATTTTATGTTTAGTAACTGATCTAATTTGATGTCAGCGTTATTCAGAAGGTCTTGTGAGGTTATTTTCCTCCCAGAAGCATCTAAGGGTGAATTAAACCAATGGATTTATTCCAGAATAGCAAGATCGAGATCAAAAAAACGAATATATATTCCAGATACAGTTCTGATGTTTTTCACTTCTTTTTGTGTTGTTCTCTATGCTCCCAAGAGATTTTAGATCTACTTTGCTATCACATCACTGCATACTCAACCTTGGTACTTTCTGCAGCAAGGTATTGTCGCTCTGTTTAGTTTAACAATGTGTATACACAAAAAGTCGATGGTGAAGCCACTCCCCTTGCCTCATCATCATCAAAAATTGATCAAGATTAATCGTTCGCAGCTTAGTTGATGTATCTAAATCAGTTAATATATCCCGATCTAAAATGAAGAATATGAAGAAAAAATTACAGCTATTCAGGAGATCAGCTCCTACTTTAGAACATGTGTCACATCCATTTGATAAAGATGAATTGAGGGCTGCAATTAAGTGTTTTGTAAGCCAAAAGTTCAAAAGAATATATATATATATTTCCAAGTTTTCTATGAAGTGCAAGCTGAAATTCTGCTCAGTAGACGTCTCAATTAATTTCTGGTTGAGAGCCAAACACTGCATCAAAATTGTACACCTTCAATAACGTAGATATCTCTAGTTTTATTGGAAACAGTTCTGAATCAACAAAAAAAAAAATCTACTGTCATTTCGACTCGCTATCTTCTGCTCACTTTTTATTTCAAGAACAGAGCATAGATATTTTTTTTCTATCCAATGATTCAACGAGATGGCCTTTTCAGTGACAAAACTATCATCAGACTTTACTTAAATTATTACGTTGACATTATTTATAATTAATTGCGAGTCATCATCAATAAAGCATATTGTAAGATATTATGAAGCCTTCTAGACTCCTATGGCGATATTAAAAAATACTCTTCGATTTATGCACAAGTTGAGCACCAAAAAACGCAGATTCAAGGTTCTGTGTGAGAAGCGATGTAATTAAATAATACAATTAGTTGATACTCACGAATATATTAAAATAGTTATGTCTAATCCGTTCAGAGAATGGAAAGATTTATAGATATAACTAATCATTGTTTATATAAACGATAATTCTTGTCGGAAAATATTTTATAATGATTAAGCCGAATGAAGATTTGATAGTTGACTGTTTATACACTGTGCGAATCAGAAGGAACACACCGAACGCTATGTGGATAAAAAAATATTTTTTTAATCTTTTTGGTGGTTCAAATATGAAAAAAACTTCATATGACCAAGTCGACACAAAACAGAAAATAAATGGTTCAGTCGAAAGACTGAGGAAACTGATAAAAACAGATGGTTTGTTTTAAATACCTAATAATTGTAAATAGAAAGTAATGAATTCAAGAGCTTCCGTTTAATTTAAATGCAAAACGAAATGTTTTTACACTTTTAAATGAAGTAGTAATTTCTGAACGTAAAATTTTTTTAAAATTTTGATCATTCTGTATTTTCAATAAATATGAGAATAATGATTATAAAGCACAAAGATAATATTCGATATTCGATAAATATTATATACATATTATATATCAAGATCTTTCTTGTATAAGTTATAATCCAACAACTGGTCCCTGAAATAAATATCCAGTTGAATGAAACTGAGTAATTTCAATTATGGATTTCATTGAAAGAATAAAAATATTTGATAAGAAGGATGAACCTTTGAACCTATTGAAAATGCATGTGAAATATTCAGGAATAACCGGCTGCATTTTTTTATCAAATTCATTATTTATTTACTTCGTGTTTCATTTCTCGATCTAGAAACTTGTTCTGTGATTTCATTAACACTTCATTACTGGCAATAACCTACCCCAAAGACTGTTTAGTTAACTGTGATGTTCACCTAAAAAATTTCAATGTGAAGTTTTTTTATATTTCACCGAAGTTTCTACATTTTCATGATACATAGCCACGATATCAAGTGACTATAATTATCGTTTCAAGCGATGAATAGCCTTGAAAAATTTGTTTATGCTTAGAAACCTGCTATATCAGTTGAGAATAGGATTCGTTATTGTTGATGAAAACAGAGAATCTCTAAGATGTTAGATTTTGATGCACCTATTCTAGTACACCTTCAGTATGTTGAATTATTCTTTTTAGAGTTAATAAGTAATATAATTATCGATGATAAATTAAAAACCATGATAATTAATAAATGCAATTTCACAAATTTCCTCGATTTCTATGGTAATCCAATTCATAGATACGTGAGTTCCACCTGGAAATCCTTTAAATAAATAAAGCAGATTGCGTATTTCGCTGTTGCGACAGAAATAATCAGTTTTATTACGAATATTAGAATAAATTAAGAGTAGCATTATGCTGGAAATAGGCATAAGACGGTTGACAAAGCCCACGCTGTACTTTCTCTGCTATCTACATCTTTGAGTTTATCGAAGTAAAACTTGCGACCACTTCTGCATATTATGAATCACTAAGGAAATACCTTGCAAAAACATGAAGGAATTTAGTTTTACTGATGGAATAACTTCCTACAGAGATAGTGAAGCCGAATATATACTTTTGGTAAGTATATAATTGGTATACAAACCTATTTACCCAACCAAGTCCAACAAAATCTTTGAAATAATTTCCCAAATTTTTATTTTGTCATTTGATTTAATCCGGAATTGTTATAATGAAAGTAATAATAGCCTTGTTGGGCCTTCCCTTCCTCAATATAAAGGGTGATTCATTTAGAGGTACTCTTTGTACATAATCGTCCTAACGAATGCAAAATTCGCTCTACCATCACTAAGTTTGAAACTCAATATTCTTCACTGGATAATACTCGACCAAATAGACAACATCCAGCTCGTAGTGAAGAGAATATAGCGGCGGTGGGGGAGTGAGTACGTGATGACCCTGAATTATCGATTCGTCGCCATTCTCAACAGCTTGGCCTTTCGTATTCAACCACTCGACGGATTTTACATAAGGATCTTTCTTTGAAATCTTACAAAATTCAATTAGTTCAAGAACTGAAGCCGACCAACCCACCTAATCGTTTAAATTTTAGTCGTTTGGGTCTTGACAAACTTACAGACTCTTTTCGAAAAAACATTTGTTCACTGATGAGGCCCATTTTTGGCTTAATAAGCAAACGAATCTGGGTCGATGAACAACCGGAAGAGTCTCAAGAATTGCGCACCATGATCAGACTATTTGTTGCCCGAAATTGAAGCCCGTGGTCTCGACGAAATGTGGTTTTAACAAGATGGTGCCACTTGGCATACAGGCCATTAAACCATAGCTTTACTGCGAGAGCATTTCGCATCACGCTTCGGACCAGTGAATTGGCCGGCTAGATCATGTGACATCACACCTCTTGATTTTTCTTTGGGGCTATGTGAAGCCCAAAGTCTTCATGGACAATCTGGCTAAGATTGAGGTACTGGAGGCCAATATTACTCGAGTCATTGGAGAAATACTCACACGCGTCATCGAAAATTGGAACTATCTAATGGATCTTGTTAATCGTAGTCGAGATCAGCATTTGAAAGAAATCATCTTCCAAAAATAATTGTTACGAATAGTTCTTTATTTGTTAATAAAGATTATAAAATAAAACTGTTTTTATTAATTTTTTTTCAAGTACCTCGAAATGAATCACCTTTTATTTCTTCGCAAGCCAGACTATATCACAGTAAATTATATAAATTCCTCTCCTGAAAATAGATTTTTATGTTGGTGATTTTCCTTTCCAAGTACAGCTGCAAATATACAGAATGTCCCATTTGAAAAAAATGGCACCAAGTATGGCAGACTTTGCAAATCCACCCAGCATATTTAAATTCTGAAGTTGTCGTGTCTCAGCATATTCTATAAAATTCTGAATTGGTGATATAAAGAGTTTTATTCCGTAAACGGTTTCCAAACTGTTTATAAAATATTTATTTCACTTGATACTTATAGTATTTCAAATTGTATTGTTCTTTTATTCTTCCAATAATTCTTTACTAATTAAGTTTGTACCTAAATAAAATTTCGATTAATTGAAAATTTGTTTAGCGAAAAAAATAACAGATATGTCAGTAGATCAAATCCATAAATTCCATTTTGGAGATCTCCAATCCTCATGCCACTTCTAAATATTCAACATGAATTGAGCGATTATAACACCAATCGTTGATCTTTGTATTGATTTAATTTGGTATACATTCATCTTTCTTTGTGTTTCGTTTAATTATAGTCAAATATTGAAGCCACTATTCAAAAAGCGCTCACTTCAAACCTGGTGTCAATTATATTGACAACGAAAAGTAAAATTGATTCTTACCTTAAACCAACGACAGGAACTGCACCCATGTCTTCAACAAGTTCAGACAAGACAAGGACGGTAGTTGCAGGAACTTGAGACTGAGGATATTGTAATAACCCTTGACTATTTCCCTGCAGAACCACTGAAACTGTTCCGGGCTGCGTCGGCGAATCAGAAGCACTTCCTACCAAGCCCTGAGCATTCCCTTCGATAAGGACATCAGCAATTTGGTGCTGACCTTGAATCTGATGAGCACTCAGATTATTGATGGTGATTTCTCCCGAATTATCAGCTGCGTAAATCTCTATACCCTTCTGATCTGGAGCAGTGGTATATATGACAGTCTTGTTGCCATCTTCGTAAATGAGGTCGATTGGAGTGTCATTTTTATCATGGATAGAATGATGATGAGCATAAAGTTCTTCGTCTTTATCGTACATTACTTCCGTTTTAACCTGAGCATAGAGACTACCGTTTCCCATGGCACTTTTTTCGTCAATTTCCTTTTTGAGCTCCATGACATTCACAGGAGTCATGGTGGCAAGCATGGCTGGAGACTGGGGGCTCTCAGTCAATGGCGATCGGTTCGCTGGAGAGGCCTGTGGAGGAAGGGGAGACATCATTGGAGATTCAGTCTCGATTTGGGCATTCGTTGATTCTTCCACTGTTCTTCTTGTCATTATGGCAAACAGAAGATTTTTTTATCACAGAAAGTTCACTTGCACGCGTATTATTGCACTTCGAGTTCAAGTTCGTATCTAAACTATGGCACTTTGATGGCTATGTAATTTAACTTTGAAATGTTCATTTGTTGTGGTCTCAACTCCTCGGTCGTCTCGAAATCGACCTGAAAATGGAGAGATGGTCGTAAATAACTAAGAACAATGAAGTCTGAACTTGAATATATTGTTTGGTCTGGTTCCCTCACTTACAATTTCTTGTGTTTAGGTCATCACATAAATCTCGAGTATACGCGGATTGTGTTTTGACTGGCACATGTCATTTGGGAAAAGATCATGTCTGGGACACAGAGCTACCGAACTCGATTGAATTCCAATTCGTACAAAGAACCAATGAACCCATGAATTGTCAGTGCGAATTTATAAAATGGAATCTTATAAACATATATAAACTGACGATATTAGAAAATGTTTCAATTTTCTCTAATAACACTAGTGAACAAAACAAATTTTCTGTATGTAACATGAAAACTTTTGTCTAGAATGAAAATTAAAATTCTTCAAATACTTTTTTTGTAATACCATTTCAGAAATTGTGAATTTTTATAAACAAAAAGAAGTTATTTCGATTTATTGCTACATTAATATGAATTTACTTTATGATTATCGTTTATATTTCGCTTGACGTTTTAATGTCCTACAGCCCAAATTTTCAGGAAAGAAGTCTAAATGTGAATGCAGAAAATGTATTTTGAATGACATATTAATGCACAAGGCTTTATAAATAGATAGAAGCTCCCCGATAACACATTTATAGTCACTTGATCGGTGATTTCCTAAAAAATTGGAAGTTACTCTCATGAAAGATTCCTAAGGTAATTTTTCTAAATTACTAAGCTTTTCTTTAAATGTATCATCTTTCATCAATTTCTTGATTAAGGGGCCAACAAATGGAGGATTCTTGATATTTTTTCGTCCTGGAGTAAGAGTTTGTATTTTGGGCCAGTCTTGCTTAATTAATGATTTTTTCAGTCTCTGCTACCCCACTCACAAATAAAACAACAGTATTTTGTATACCCAAGATGTAATCCTAAAATTAGGGAAATCACCTTAAAATCCCCACGAAATTTCCAGTTGTGTTCGTTATACTGAATTTTTTCCAAGATAAACTTAATCGTTTCATAAGTCTCTTTCATATTAGAAGCCTCACCTAATGGGATAGAGGAAAGTTTATTTCCGATCAATAAATAAACGCCACTCTTCTGCTTTATATTCTTTACCCAAGACAGTAATTACACCGTAGACATTATTACAAAATACAAGCTGATCATCTTGTGAAAAAAACCTTTTAGCTCTTCATCTCGATTGCGAAAGCAGCACATTTTTATTTTGGGTTGTAATAAATTCCATCCCTTTAATCGAGAGCCCAAAAGTTGACGTATTAAGTCGTTGAGATCTCCTTGTGATAGAAGCTGTAGCTCATTAGATGTGGATGAGGAACCTCTTCAAAGTCAGAATCCAATATCTCTTTTTTCGACTTCTGGCGTAAGAAACAGATCGCTAGTTTGAGGCGGTTCTGATACCGGTAAATCTTCCCTATGACAAATCGGTCTAGCTGATAATAACTCAGGATACTTGATTTTACTCTTTGTTTTGATTGTAATACCTTTTATTCAGTAAGATAAAAATAACAATCAGATGAGTGGTTCGTAGGTTCCGTTCAAATCATAGGGATTGCAAAAGACATGATCGAGATCTTTTCTTCCATCCAGTGAGAAGACCCATACATGTAACACAAGAGACGTGTGGAACCCACGCTTTGTCTTGTTGTCCCATGGAAAAACCAAAATACTGTTCATATAACTTAGATACTAAATCAATATAAATATGATTATAAAATGAGGGTAGATAGTTAATTCAAAATTAGTCAGCACCTTTCTTGTTACAAAATTTTGTTGATCAGTGTAAGTTAACAGAATACGAACCCTAGATAAAATTGATACTTATCTGTGGAAAAATAGATCAAATTTGTGGTATGAACAGAAATTTGATGAAATATTAAATGCTGTAAAATATAAAGAAACTAGAAAAATATCCTGCGCCCCCACAGTTGAATTAAATATTTATAATATTTTATATAATTATAAAAATGAACCTCCACATCTATATGGTATACCAAAAATTTATAAACAGAAAATTCCTTTGCAACCCATTGTGCCGAATTTTACGTAAGTTTTCCATTGATTAAATTGATTATTGTACTTTAAACGTCAAAGCTGCATGGCAGTTCTTGTTTCTCATTTATTTCGAAACCATCATGGAGAATTTGTAATGGCGATGTCCTTTATAAAAAGTGAATTTTGTATTTAAAAGATACTGAGTCAGAAAACTAGAGAAAAATCAAGTAATCAAACAACAAAACGTATTTTTGAAACAAAATAAGAATACTGATTTCAAAATTTGATACAAAGTAATAGCGAGAAATCCAAAAAAAAAATGCATAATTGAAATGAAATTTAAAAAATGGCGCTTGCATCGCCCCCCAAAAAAAAACACGAGGGTGACCCAGTTAGTCACGTGTCGAAGGCATACGTACGTACGAGACTTGTTCATTTTCCAAAATAATAGACCTGATCTGAACCGGTACAGGTTGAGAAGAATGAATCGAATATAGTACTACAACATAACCTGTTCATTGCCTCTGAGCCCATTGCACAAACCACATTTCAAGTGGTTTTGCAGAAAGGAAATGCACCTTTATCGAATATCTAAACCGGAAATGTTACCTTTGATGCCCAAGGTAGACGTTTACGGGGATCAACCCTCATTCTATTGGAATGTTCGTTTGTTATCGTGGGAGGATAGTTATTTCAATAATTTTGAGCACTAAATAAATTAGGGGAGCTCAAGCGAGATTTTCGGTCATCTCAGAAAAGGAAGAAACGAGTCATCCCGCATCCTACAACATATGAACCCTTGAAATGGGGGTAAAAACCACGTATATTGATTAGCGCTTCGAATAATCTTTACCTAGAAAAACTCCATGGCGTCAGATTAAGTAAAGGTCAGTTTACTACATATAGGGTGCCCAACGTTTTTCAGTCATTGAAAAAATAAAAATATTCTCAAGTTCATACCCATTTGAATTTATATTCGAGTTTAAACCAATCTTGTGAAAATTCTAGAACTGTAGTGGCTGCAACCCATAAAGGATTATCCTCAATTGGTTCTTATTAAAATGCGCATCATATTATCATCTACACATGGCTCTCGTACATTTGGATTGGATTTGATCTGAAAGTCAACGTTGATTGGTCACAACCATCATCCTGTTTCTTCAACATCAAATCAGAAGAAGGCGTGATTACTTCTTTTAGCAAGCTCGAATAAAAAGAGTTCCAACGCAAGAGCATACAGGGTGACCCATCAGTGCTCCTTCGTTCCTGGTGATTTTAGACTCGAAGGACAATTTTTAATTATAATTCTGTTAAAATTTTTGATGATTTGTTTCATTTAAATCAAATAATATCTTTAGTATCAGTCACTAAACTTAACACAAATTCATATCCCCATAAAAACGAGAAAATTCTGTACGGTATCCGTCAGACAAAAAAATTTAATGAATTGATCTAATAAGACTTGTCACACAAAAATTTCCTACGAATTCCAATGTCCTTCTGACCACCTGTGTAGTAGTGTACGTCAATGGTTAAAATTAAAAATCAAGACTTTTTAGATGATAAAGAATCCAATCATTTTAATGGTAGGTTGAATGAAACTAGCTATGTCAATGTGAAATGTTAATTCCAAGCTTACAAAATAAAACAATTTAATAATTTCGAATGAAAGGTAATCTGAATTTATTTTAGAAATTCGAAAATAAATAAGTTATGTTCATTTTCTAAGCAACATTTTATGAAGAAGTTTAGAGATTATATGGGTTCTATAAAAACTTGACTTATCGACATTAGCAATATATAATATGACTAGTATTATTTATAAGTATGGGGGGTCCCAAATAAGATCCCTGTGGAACACCCCATTTGCTCGGAAAGAATGCAGAAGAATTGTGAATCTATCGGAAACTCCATGAAATATTTAAATTTTTTCATTACTTCTTTATTTTTACATATCTAATAAAATTTGATTTGTCGACCGACCTATAACTTTTGAAATACCCTGTAGATGTTTCTTCAATAATCAAGAAATTATTTTGTGTATTATTGGAACATTGAGACAGAAAAATTATGCAGGGTGTTCAGTAATTCCATATTTTTGCGACTTAAATTCGAATATAATCGATTCGGTTGAAACTACTGAATAAACTTAAAAAAAAATCATTTCTGAAGACATATTCAACAAAAATTCGAATAACATTTGAAATAAAAAGTCTGAAGTGGCATCAATTGTTTTCTCCTTTAATTTTCATGAAAGTGGACTTTCCGTAAATTATGCGAAAAAACTTCATTATTCAATAGAATTTTCGAAAAATAGGTATGTATATATAAATATTCTTTTTAACTATTGCTTACAAACAAATGTTAGCTGGGGTTGGTGACCGAGTGCCATACAATTCGGTGTATGACATAAAAGCCAAGGGAGAAAACCCAGGCTCCCCACATAAGTATTGTTGTGTGTACAGAAATAAGCTCAAATATTTAAGTATTATTAGATATGTGATAAATTTTAATGAATTGAAGAAAATTGTCACGATTCGGAGCAAGTAATATACTTTTTCGATACATTATATCTTCTCTTTTAATTTTGATAGAATATGTTCAAAAAATATCTCTAATAAAAAATTTAATAATCCCTAATTAACTAAAATTTTGATCAATTTCAATTTGACAAAACTACATCTAAAAAGCTAGTTACCTTCACGGTTTTCTAGACTAATTTTTTATTCATGGGGGAATTATTGACATGCGTACCTTTTCGAGATGCTAATGAAATTTTTTCTTGAGTTTGTACACTTGGTTCCTAATACATTTTTCTTATTATTCTCAATTGGTTCATTAAGATTGTATGGGGAAACTATTGATGCCATTTATAATCCTTCATATTTGAGGTTAACATATTTTTCAGTAATTAATTTGAGGTATGAAAGTTTCCACAAAAATAATTATTATCGATTTGTTATTCATTGTATTTCAATTTGTGTCCACAGATTTTGAGTCCATGGGGTTAATTCGTTGGACATGACATTCGATTTAGTAAACACCTTGTATAATGAAAAAGATTTTGACGAAAACATAATGGAAGGGATCATGAGCAATTATGAGTCATAATACAGGTATGCGCCTGTTGCCCTTTGTGTACGAAAAGTGGATTAAATTTGAGGACGAATACATAATCTAAACAACATTTGCAGAAAGAAGATAGCGAACTACCTCTTTAACCAGGTAAACTAGTAGAGGCGTTCCATTGCCGTCATTCAAGATCAAGTGCAGAGCAATAGTTGATGAACAGGTCTGAGTACTGGCGCCCAAATAACAGGTAACTATTGTAATGTATATCTAAACAGAAAACAGCACTAGTTGCCGGCACAGAGTGGTTTGGTTATGTTTGTGTTTACATCAATAATTTCACGGAAATTACACAATGTTAAATAGAGATCAGTGAAGGTGTAATTTAGGTTATATAGCCGGTACTGCCTTTGATCGTCTTATTTCAATATTCGTACATTCGAACGTTTTCTTTCTGTTTGTGCCTTTGTGATTTGGACATAAACATAAAAATGGTTACCTATAGCTATTAGTTCTAGTGGTAAATGTTGGAAACAGGCGTTTGTGCACCTTCACGTAAAGATCTGCCTTTCACAACACTTCGCACTAAACGAAATACTAGTTAGTTCCATCACGTTTTTCGTTGTTTGAACTAAATGGAGAAGTCTTTCTTTATTCAATCACATACTAAAAGGCGTCTACAGGTGTTTCGTACTAATGCTCTACTGACGTTACAGTGGTTAAGCGATGGTACAGAACTGAACAATGGTACGGTATATTGAACGCGCTACCCACACTGTTGGTCCTTGTACAAAATCCACCTTTCAGGTGAGTAAGGTATGTATGCGCAGGTCGTTGCTTAGTCTTTCGCAGACGAGGTACACAGCCTCCGGCTCCTGGTGAGCTGCGGCGTTGCCAAAGGCTGTTGAGTTTGATTTACCAAGTGCATTTGACGGTTCATTCGATTTTCTAACCACTAAAAATCCGACTGTTATTAGCGATTATCTACAACACCTGCTCGTTTTTTTCTACCATTTTCAACACAACGCGCTTCACATGTTAATGTAGTGAGCGCATATGATGCTCGCGTATTGTCTGCCTTAAGTCGAACAATGAAAATGCGAATTCCACCTCCCAGTTGAACCTGCTCCCCTCTTGTTCCATCATAAAATTGAAAACAATCAACATACGTACGGTATTCCACATGGAATGGTCATATGGTTCCTCAACTGATTCATTATCGAATAAAAACATTTAATATTCACTTAGATGTCGAGTTAATTGATTAATACGATTGCGGAGTCGGAGGGTTTCAGCCCTATTGGCAACCCTGTCCGTCAATTCATTCTATTAAGTCCTAAAATATACGTAGGAGTGCAAGTATAGCCGCCTCTGTTTTCTAGAAACCGTCAGGTGTAGAATGGCAACAGGCGCGTTCGATAAAAATTGTGAAACTGGTGAACATCCCTTCTTATTTATCAGTGAGATTTGGCGGAGGGTTAAGGGGAAAATTAGTGATGCTAATTCTTTAATTACACTTGATATTATCGAATATTGAAAAAATAAACAAATTATTAAATTATTTTATGAAAAATAAATAACACTATATTTATTGATCAATGACAAAAGTGAATTCTCGACATGGAGTCTCCATAAACTCATTAAACAGATATGTGGAAATGAAGAAAGTCTGAAACAATTCTTGAGTTGAAGCCACTAAAAAAATTACCCTATTTTAATTTAACAGCACGTTTCGCCACTGATTTGTAGCATCTTCAGGCAATAATAAAGTAGTTGAATTAAAATAATGTTTGAAAGATTTCAAATGCATTCTGGAATTGTACAATTTATGCCAATATACTGGTGAAAGAGTTCAACAAGCTCTGTTCCTACACTATTTGTGCTTGAAAAGAAAATGTGAAAATTGCCGAAGAAAACAATAGAAATATTGAAAAAAGAGCTATATATTTCAATTTCAATACTGAAATCTTACTTACATCGACTGGTACTTTTATTTCCACCGAATACCTATTTATACAGTGTTGTTATTCAATATTATTGATCAATAAATTTTGTATTATTTCGAGATCACAACTGTGCCAAAAATTGATGCAATATCAGATTGAATGAAATCGAGAAGATTTGAAAGAATAGTGAAGAGGTCATTTTTGTAGCTCTCGTGCCAGAGAAAAACAATTTGAGCATTTATTTTGTTTGACAGGAATATTCAAATGTTACGGTGATTGGTTGTTTCATTTTAATAAGTTTTGTATCATTTCGAAAACTAATGTACCAGGTAAGCCGATGTATCCATCGAAGTTATTAGTTCAATCTTTTTAGACTAGATCCTCGAGATGAAACGGTTCGGTTCGTCGTAACCGGACCTTTCGAATACTCAATAAAATTAGATGGGATTATTTATACCAGATATACCGGTATGAAGTGGGCGTCAAGATATAAATGTCGCGATAGGGAACATTTGTGTGAACGAGCATTCATTTTTTTTTGCAAACGATATTGGATGGAGGTTACACTTTGAATTGAAAGCAAATGGCAGAAATGTTAAATGTTGCACAACAAACAACTTCTGATCGTTAAAAAGCTATAGGAAAGATCCAAAAGTGTGGAAAATGGGTGCCAAATGCACAAAACAATAAAAATAATAAAATATTCACAGTTTTTATAAAGCACCAAGTCTCATATACTATTTTATAAACTAAAGTAAAAATGATCCAAACTTTTAGGTGAGAATATTTATTTTTATATGAATAACTTAGTTGAATTCATGATTTCGACACCTTTTCTGAAATTCAGTTAGTGTATCTAAGATATACAGGGTATAACTAAATAAGTGTAGAATATTTAAGGAGGTTAATCTCAATATTGTAACTTTTTTGGTACTTGTGAAGAAAATTGTTATACAAATTTTATGTACTCCCTTTGAGGGGCTCTATCTTAACAAGGGATGCTCCAATTAAGTTTCTTTATATGAAAGATCCTATCTTTTTTTCGATGAGGAATCACCTCCTTGAATATTTTACACTTATTTATTCACACCCTGTATTATCCTCGCAGTAATTATTTGACCATATCAACTTGACATCAGTGCATTTTGAGTCACAAAAAATTATTTTCAAAAAAAAATAGTCTTAATATAACTGGTTTAATTCACAATAAATAAATTAAATTGAATTCAGAAAAAAAAAATTAAATCAGATTAAACAGTTAATCTGGTGAAGAAATGATCTAAGAATCGAGACTTATTCACGCAGTGGTCACATGCTCGGCCTACGGTAGAGCGTTTATCTGCTAACATTGGGATTTTTTGTTACCGAAGCCAAGAAAGAGAGAGACAACGTCGATGATTCTAAATGGCTGCTGCAGGTAGAAATTGTTTTACGGTGAAGGGGGGCATGAGGGGGGCATATTTTGGTCTCGGAGAGCTGGACCCCAAATTAATCGAATAAGAATGCCTGATCAACTTGACTGAATCTCCCAGCATCTCTCAGGTGGACAATTTGTATTAGGAGACTCCAACGCTGCGTTAAGAAGGAGACCCTCTTTGCATTCAGTTATCATTCCGTTAATTGATACATCTAATGGCTGGATTTTTGAATAATTGGATTTATTTGCTCGTTTTTTCATTTAAATAACATAACATTTCATTTATTCCAGATATATTCAACTCTCAACTAAAAATTTTTGATTGCCTAGGTATATCAATGACTGAAGGAATATTCTGTGTTGAAACGATGTTATTATCTTCTTCTTCAACAACAGAGAGAATCACTATGGATCAAAGGGGAGCCAGTGGAAAAAGTCTGCAAATACAAGTACAATTGTGACCAACAATAATGATGGTTGACAAGAAATAAGATCAAGAATCGGAATGGCTAAAACAGTGTTTAATAAAATGAAGAATGCATTAACCAGAACAGATCTTAGTTTACATCTCAAAATCAGAATGTTGAAATGCTACGTATTTCCAGTATTACTATATGGAATGATGGATAAATTTTTTTATTTCAAATCCTACAAAGTTGTTAACATAAGAAATGAAATGACGTCAAGATATATAATCTACATAAACAGACTATTTGAACTGAAATATTCAGCAAGATTATAGGGTTCCAATTGAACCAGCATTTTCCTAATTAAGTTCTTAAAAGTACCAACATTATTACATCTCTTAAAGTTTTCTGACAGTTTATTGAACAGTTTAGTACACATATAGTATGGGCCCCTCTCTGTCATGGTTAATCTATGTTGAGGAAAAAGAAGATCTAGATTCCTCGTATTATAACTACGATCTCTGTTAAAATCTACAAAACATTAGATTTTATTATTGATTATGAAAAAAACATAAAAAGTAAACACTGGAGAAACATAAATGTACCCTTAGAACCATCTAATCTTAAGTGAATATCGATTTCTCTGAAATTTAATTTGTAGAGGGCATTACATCTGAAAGATACTATACACAAAGCAAATATAAATACAAGACCAATTGTGAGTTCAAGAAATTCAGCATGCCACCAATTGGCTAAATTTCTGCTGAAAATTATATCACCATTAAAAAGTAATTCAACATCGATGATAAGAAACACGAAACACTTCATAGAAATAATGAAACATCAAGAAATCATGGAAGAAGACGTTATGGTCAGCTTCGACATTACCAGTTTGTTCACTAATATTCCAACAGATAAAACACTTATCATAGTTAGGAAAAAGCTTGAAGAAGATCAAACCCTTAGTGAAAGAACTACACTAAGCGTGAATGCAATTATGGAAATGCTTCCTATTTGTATTGAAACAACATATTTCCAATTTGAAGACATCTTTTATCAACAAGAATTTGGAATGGCCATGGGTTCACCACTATCACCAATTTTAGCTGATTTATATATGGAAATTTTCGAACAGAAGGCATTAGAAAAATATGTACTTAAACCCAAACTGTGGAAAAGATATGTAGATGATACTTTCATTATTTGGCAACATGGAAGAGACACTATAGATGGATTCCTTTAATATCTAAACAATCAAGAGGAATCAATTAAATTCACAATTGAAATCGAGAAAGACAGACAACTTCCATTCTTAGACGTACTCGTACATAAACAAAATGGAATCCCAAGAACCACTGTGTATAAAAAGCCAACGAACACAGGACAATATCTACACACTAAATAACTAAACACTAAATTGGGAGTAGCTAAATGTTTATTTGATAGAGCAATAAATATTTGTTGCACTGAAGAAGACCAAAATGAAGAAATAAATAACATCTCGAAAACTCTTAGAAGCAATGGCTACCCCAAAAGATATTAGAAAAAGCTAGACGAACAAGAGAAAGTCAACCAGAACAAACAGATATAAATCAGACCATTAAAACCGTAATTCCTTATGTAAAAGGTTTGTCGGAGAAAATGAGAAGAATTGGAAATAGATACAACATAACGACTGCATTCAAGAAAATCATTACATCCACAATAGATGATGGTAATTTTCAAAAGCTCTACAAATCAAATATCGAATTAACTTTATAACTACGACTCCAGAAAATTATTCCATACCTCAATACTGATTCGAAATTAGCATGTTACATCCTCTTTACAATATTTTCACCCAAGTGATTAGATAGAATCTTTATTCCATAGCCATCACTGGATAACTTGAGACAGATCTTATCTATATGAATTTCCCAATTGAGGAATTCATCAATATGAACACCCAAGAGTTTGGTGTCTGATGAAAGCTCAACTCTGCCACCATCTAGAATAATACAATCCAAAGATGTATTCACAGCCTGTTTAGTACGAAAGAGTACCAGATTGGTTTTTTTAATTATTTGCTTTTCCCCTTATCCCACATTTATCCAACTTCTGAAGAAGAATCCCATGGAAGCCTGGACGCTCAAAAAGTACGACACTGACCGGCTGGAAGCATTCGAGATGTGGACATATCGAAGAATCCTCAAAATAAGCTGGGTGAACAGAACAACGAATGAGGATTTATTGAGAAGAATGAGAAAAGAGAAATGAATAACACGATCAAAATCAGAAAATTGCAGTATCTAGGCCACGTGATGAGAAGGGAGAGGTATACACTGTTGCAAACTATTATGCAAGGAAAAATACAGGGTGTAGGAAGAAGACGCATCTCCTGGTTGAACAACCTAAGGCAGTGGTACAACAGTAGCTCTGTGGAGTTGTTCAGATCCGCAACTTCAAAGATATAAATCGCCATGATGATAACCAACCTTCTTAGAGAGATGGCACGTAAAAGAGAAGAAAATGAATCCATTTTTCATCGCCAGTCACAATCCGATGCAAAATCGATTTTCTTTCGTGTCTTTGAAGTGAAATTTCACAAGTGTTTTTTCGGCATTCCATCTGTCTTTCATGTAGCACCCATTTTCCACACTTTTGGATCTTTCCCATAGCTTTTAAACGGTCAGAAGTTGTTTGTTGTGCAACATTTAACATTTTTACCATTTGCTTTTAATTAAAAGTTTCATTCCCATCCAACATTATTTGCAATTCGGCGTCTTCAAACTTTTTTTGTGGTATTCCACGTTTTTCATTTCTCATATCAAAATCATTACTTCTGAATCTTTTGCAGGTTGCTTCTGACAGAGCATGATCACCATATGCCTCGACAAGCATTCGATGTGATTCTGCGTCATTTTTCTTCAAATGAAAACAAACAATTAATGCTTTCCGCAAATCATCACTTTCTGGTACAAAATTCGACATTTTTATCACGATGAAAAATATTATGTTGTCTGTTCAATGACTTGATGTATACTAAATATGTTTCACAGATGTCATAGCAAATAAACAAAAAATAATAAAGGATCGTTCACAAGAAATGTTCCCTATCCAGACATTTGTATCTTGACGCTCACTTCATACCAGTATACTTTAATCGTATTTAAAACATTTATATTATCTTCCTGTTCGTCTTGTAATGACTATAAAAAACATAAATCTGAAGGTAACAGAACCAAACACTGAATATTCAAATAATTGTTCAAGGTTGTAAGATTCCATTTATTTCACTGATATTGATGCTAATCAGCAAGTCTCAAATACACTTGAAGAGCTTTCTCAATGCTAAGTGGGAAAAATTGCCGGAAATTGCCCAAGACTTTATCTTCTGCCTAAATAGGGAAGTTTTTTCCATTAGACCCTGATGATCTAATTTTCAACAACCACTCTCGATTGTTTCAGACCATATGGTCATTTATTAGTTATTTTTCATCTAGATCTTCTGTTGTGCCTGCTTCATATATTCTAGATGAGTATGAGGAATTCTGGTTGAATTCTAAACCAAATTCAGCAAACCTCGTTGAATTATTATGATAGGAATTAAAATCCTCTTCGGTACAAGTAATTTCATTCCGTCTTTCGATGTAATATTTTGTGCACTGGTTTGTATGAAATGTTTAGCATCTCAGTAATCTCTCTAATATTCACTCGACACTTAACGAATACGATATCATGGATTTTATCGACTATATGATACATAGTCACCTCATTCGGTCGTCCTGAGAGGTCCTCGTCGAACACTGATGTTCGGCCCCGTTTGAATTTATTGTACCAATATCTGAAGGTGCACGGTCTTGGTAAATAGCAACCGATCTCTGATTTCTTCGTTTTCGCTTCAAAATACAGGAATCGAATCACTGAACGATATTGCTTTTTTCCATTTTTCAAACTTACACAGTATCTCTAGCCCTAGTTTTTTCTGTAGCTGAGTATTGTTACTCTAGTTGGTTTAATAGTGCACATACACAAAAAATCAATGCACAATTGAATACATCCATGAGAATAATTACTGGAGCCATAAGATCTACACCGGTTCATTGGTTAGCTGTTTTGTCTAACATTGTCCCTCCCCATATTCGCAGACGGACTGCAGCTATGATTTCTTGGAACAAATATCATTCTTTTCCCAATTTATTCCCAATTATTTCATATATTCCACAAAAAGAATTCCCAGATTGATGTCACGTAAACTATTATGACATAATACGTTCTTCAATATGAATATAAGTGATAAAGAATTATGGAAGACTGAGTGAACTCTTACGAAGTGTTCAATAAGTATCTCGTTTCTGATTCTTCTGAAAAAATTCCAGGTTTTCATCTTCCAGGAAAAATTTGGACAGTTCTTAATCGTTTAAGAACAGGTCATGGTCGTACCAATAGCATACTATTTAAATGGAACTTAGTTCCTAGCGCAAGTTGTGAATGTGGAGAAGCAGAAGAAACAATACCTCATCTCATCAAAAGTTGTCCCATATATAAATTTCAAGATGGTTTTAGGGCTATTCATGATGTTTCCGATTTTTTCTTAGAATGGGTTATAGATTTCAAACGAATATTATACGTATTTTTGTTATTCAGTTCTTTTTTCTGCTTTTGTCTTTTTATTTCCAGATTCGATGTGTCCAACTTGAAGAAGTCTCTGTCTCCATCAATAGAAGACCACTCTTGAAGAAAGAAGTCCCTCAAATATAACTAACCCCTGATCTATATGCTTTATTGTTTGCAAATTAAATATTGTAAGCCAAAAGTTCAAAAGAATTTATATATATATACACGTTATTTATTTACTAGGAAATGTCGATTAATCAGTAACACTCGATTAATTGGAGAAAAATTTTGACAGACATCGGATGGCACTAGCACTAGATGATGATTTTTACCTACAGTTTCTATTGCCTAACAATCAATCCAACCTCGTACAAAATATTAACAAGTGTAGCAGTTGTACACGTGTTCCTTTAAACGTTTACAGGGAAATAAAACAATTGTTTAATAAATGTTTTACATATCAGTTAAAAGAAGGTTCTCAGAACTAAATTAGTATCCTGAGAAAAAAAGCAATACCCCAGACTGTAACACAGTAAATTCATTTACTCAAAGCACTTGTAAAACGTTAATAGAAATTTGAGATCGTTTACAACAAAATAATACAGTAACTTTATTATTTACGACCAACATAATATCTGCTTCTTAAATTGAAGGTACAGTGGGGTTCCAAGAACAGACCCCTGCGGCACCCCACATTGTAAAACAGCCCACATTTCCCCACAAGTTTGACTGAGACCAACCAATCATAGCGCATAGCGCAATCATAAGATTACCCTTCTCTAGTTCTTGGAAACAAGAGTCATACGTTTAATTTTAAATAATTGTATTGAGAGTGATTTTTTCAAAAAAACGAATAAAAGCTAAGCCTCCGTTACTCATCGAATGGAAAACACATACTGGAAGAATTATGAAACGGTTCGTTGGAATAATTAATTAACGACGTACGTCTCGAAATCTTGAATTAAATTTAGATAGGATTACTGGGATGGCCTTGAACTTATCTTAAGTCTTAGATATTCTTTCAAAATGTCTTGTAAGAGAGAGGGGTTTGGGCAAAGTCGTAAAATCTCAACTAATGGTTGATGTAAGACAGGGATCTCTGTTTACTTCACCTGGAGGATGTGTGACAAAGACAGTTAACGAACGAGTGTAGGCTTGGAGAAGGATGGGGAGCGAAGCCGAACAAAAAATGAACAGGTAGGTATTATATGCCCCTTTCAGCAGAATGAAGGTGAATATCGAGAAAAGAGTCAAGGTTCTTGTCTTAAAATCAATAAAGGAAAGATTTTTTTTTTTTTTTATATGAGACAAATAAGAATAAAAATAGTGTATCATTATACTCCCTACTGTCTTAAGAGACTTAATTAATTCCATTTTATTTTAATGATGTGAGAATTCATCCAATCATCGGTAATTGAAGAATTCGTGGAAGTATAGTATTGCTAAATTTCTTTATTTCAAATAAGCTGTTCCTAAATAAATAAAAAGAGTGGTTTCACAACCGTTCATCATTCAAAAGATGTGAATACCCACAATAACTAGATAACTAATTAGAATTTGTGAAAAAACTCAGAGAGATCGATATTTTAAAACAGGGAGATGTCATCTAGGATGCGAAGCAACCCTTTGGAGAGACATCTTAAATAATTCCTTTGTATAATTAATTCGTTTAATATTTCAAAGAATATTATTTTTTTGAGATCATTTAAAGTTGAAAGAAGAAGTTTGAGAAAAAAATAAAGCCTAACCTATAATTCAGTGGAATTTCTTTGAGTCAAAATCTAACCCCCTACCAGGAAAGAGTTTTTCACGCTAAATCTTCGAATGGAAACGATCTAAACCTAGTCATTTCACTTGCAAACCTAAAGTACCTATGATTTTTAACACATTTCAAAAAGTTTCAGAGGCTGTTCCTGAGTTTACTATTGAGTAAATTTCATCACTAATTACTGTTTCTTTCAAAGTGATATTGAAACCACAATAAATCAATATATCTTTTATTAAATGCGTTCTGTTTATGAGGAAATGTGAGTACATTTACGGTTACATTATGAGCGGAGTCATAATTTTTATATGAATATAGACTAAATAATGGTCCATACACTCTAAATATTACTGTGAACACTTATTACCAGCTTAACTCAAAATATTTAAATTTTCAGATAACGCAAATAACCTTTTCTAATCAATTTTTAAATTCGCGGTCAATAAGATTAGTCAATAAACGATAAACTTTTTATTGCTCACAAATATTTTTTGTTTTATTGAACTTACAAATATCCGATACACTTTCTGGACACCTTGTATTTCTATAGATTCAAAAAAGCATCTTGTCTTAGTGTTGTTTTGATACCCTATCACCGTTGTTGAATAATAGTTCATAGCATGTTTTGAAAGACCTGAGTTTTCTTTTAATTTTCTGCAGTCATTTTTATTTTCTTTGATGCGTACACTGAGAGGTCTGGATGTTTGTCTAATGTGAATGTTTCCACATTCATTACAACATATTTAATGAACTACAATTCATTATTGAATGTTGTGCAGCCCAAGTACACCTGAATATGAGGAAAATCATCATGATGTGTGTTTACAGACCTGAATCATCTGCAGGTAATTACGATATTTTCTTGGAAAGGCTGTCATGTATATTGTCTAGCTGTTTGGAGGAAAAATCCGATGTTATACTGGCAGGAGATTTTAATATCGATTTATTATGTGAAACATCTACAACTAAGAACTTTAGGTCAACAATAGAGAGTTTTGGTCATCGATTAACAATTAATGAACCAACAAGAATCTCCAAAACTTCAGCAACATGTATTGACAATATAATAACGAATATAGTAGGAACCAGCTCGGTAATTGAAGAACATATATCTGACCATTCTGCACAAAATTTTATTTTTCCTAATAAAGAACACTCAACTATACCATCTGAAAAAAAACAAATTAGAGATATAAATAAAGAGAACATAAGGAAGTTTGTGGATCAAATATCAGATCAAAAATGGACTAATATGGGTGAGGATTTAGATGATGATGCAAATTCACTGTGGAGAACATTTTTTGGAAGTTTCTATGAGTTGTTTACTTCCTGCTTTCCCATAAGAACTATTAGTTTTCATAGAAAAAAAAAATGTAAATCAAAGAATAGTACCATCCAAGAATATAAGAAACTCTTAGACATTTTATTCATACTCTCGAGGAGTTCCGATAGGTACTTGTCGGCATATAAAGAGACTAAACAAAAATATGATTTCATGATTAAAAAGGAAAGAACTGAATATTGTAGAAAGACTATCGAAAAATCAACTAATAAACCGAAAACTATTTGGAATCTTGTAAATGAAACACTAGGGAAACAACACAAAAGTTGGAAATGGATTCAAATTTGTATGAACTTACAGTTTGTTTTCATAAAGTAAATATTCATGATAATACAGGGTGTTTTCATGGAGTTATGGTACAGATAAATTTTAATGATTTTTTAATTGATCTTATAATTTCTATTCTCAATAAATCATTGATTTTGTATTTTTATATTCCTAAAGATATCATCAAAGAGAGTAATGCGAATGCCTGGGTGTTTTCTTTGTTCCAAACGATCATATAAGGAAAACTTCTAATAACGTTGTAGGCATTTCACGAAGCAGACTTATTGGAGATATTATAGGCGAGTACAACAGAATATTACTGAGTATATTTATACCTACATGCGATATCAGTGTTTCTGTTCTATAAATCCTGCATCATGTACTACGTATATTTAGTTCATTATATTATGGCAAGCAGAAACTATAACATGCAAAATGGTCTGCGAGGAATACAAATGGTTGTTCAGTGCCTATACATTCAGAGCCTATCCCTAGATGTTTTTTACTCGAAATACTACGTACTCAACTTGTAACTCATTCAGCAAAATTTGAATACTTCCACGGTTATATCACGATCGAAGATTTACAACATGATATACTGTTTTCCTCTATCCAAGGTGAAAACATCAAAAATTTCAATTCACTGTAGAAGTGTTGTTGTGTTTCTTCGGTCACGGAATAGTTGAGATAATTGCCATTGTTCTATGGTTTTGATCAAGGTCTTTTCGGTAGCTGGATTTATCCCCGACTATTTTTAATGATAGAGTAGAACAGAATAGAGTTTGTAAATTAATGTAAATCTACATTCATGCACCCTTAAAAGCTACTGTAAGTTATCCACCCTGAGGTGATATCTGTATACAGTATTAAATAAAACATAATTCTAAACCCTAGTTTATGGCTTGTCCTTCATCCTGTATCTTATTTATTATACTATTAATTAAATATACAGAGCGCGGCAAAAGTCAGTTTACACTATCTGGTATTCAAGCATGCGCGTATTCTCGGCCAGGGCGGAAGGAGGCAGCTGAAACGTAGCGATTTGAGTTGTCCGCGTGTAATAGTGTCGTTGTGTATCATGTAAAGCGCATGTAAAGTACACGAAAGAAGAACGTGTTCTATTTTTCCTCTGTTTTCAGTCTCTATTTCCCATGCTTCTCGTTGATAACTTTGTTCTCCGATTTTAATGGGAATTTTCTCTTGCTTAATATCCTTTATATAACCTCGAAGAGTGAATTTAAATCTAGAGGTTCAATACTCAACTGAAGAAGTTTGCAAGACAATGTCTACAAATGCTTTGAGTCCTATCTAACAAATAGGAAACGAAAAGTAGTTATTAAAAATGATGAACATAGGGTCAAATTTTCAATTATTTCTTCTGATTATGGGATAACACAAGGGTGCATCTTGAGTCCATTAAAGTTTCTGATATTTATTAATTATATGTTATACAGATGAAATCATTGGTGGAGAGACAAGTGAACAAGTTGCCAGTAATGCCTCTTTCATCCCTACATTAATTAAACATTGGCTAGCAATGAATAACCTCATTATTAATAACAAGAAAACTACAGGGATATTATTTACAACAGAAAGATCAAGGAAAGAGAAGATTAAAAAATTGAATGTTCGAAACGAGAACATCGTTCTGGAGCACTCAACAACATTTTTGGGGCTGTATATATGAATTTCTCAAATACCATCATCTAGAGTGACTCAGGAGGACATTGAGTCGTATAGGTTTGCCACCACCATTAAACGTTTTTGGACCTTATATGTAATGTTGCAGAAAAAGGTTTTATTTTCACTTTGTATTCTTTGAAGTCATTCTTTTGGATATCCATATGATTGTACGAGTACATATAAGGTTTTTGCTATGAAAATTAAATATTCATTTATTTTTTATTTATTTATAATTATTTTTCTGTTTATAACTTTTAGATTAGTCTTTTATGAAGCATCTGGACTACTTTTGTTGCAGTTTAAAACAAGACAACGTCCCTTCCATGCTGCTATAGCATACGGAAGCTGCAACAGAAATCGAGATTAAATTTTTCAATAAATGGGTATCATTTTTTTTTATTTTGTACCTTGGCCTCTGATCCTTTGGGTTTCGGGACATCCTGTATAAATAGACTAGCGTTACATAAATGTGATACAAGAAAACATCGTGAAAGATGATTCACGAATGTGTTGACAATAGAAAAAAAATTTATAAACGATTGATATTAGATGTGATAAAGATAAATAAGGAATAAATCACCATTAACACAAAACCTGATATTGATGAGTATAATATACAAATATTTACTGGGTCATAATCAAAAAAACTTGGTATTTTTCGATGGATATTAATGAAAAAAAATAAATTTATAAAAATAAATTTATACAATTTTTTTCTTTTTAGTTGATTATATAGTAGTTTAGACGTGTTTCTAAGAATAAATTTCAATTCAAGGACGAAATATTTAGAGCTGTGCTAATTAATTTTTATGTATAACCTCATATTCACTGAGCAGAGGAAAACAATGAAATTTTATGTTTGAATTAATTTATTATGTGATTATTTGTATTTCAGAAGCCCTAAAGAGGTGCTGAATAAATGCTCGATAGCTGGACACAGAATAAAGAGTTTCATTTAACATCATCTACATAAATTAGTCGTTATATTTTTACCCAAAGTACTTATTAAATATAATCGAATACCATATAGAGTATATCTGTATCTAGATAGTGAAATGTTGAATTTAATTGATTATTGTATTGTAGAATAAGGAAGATGTCATATTATATATCTCAACGAAGAATAAATCAGTATCATCTGAGAAACGTTACGTATCATTAACACAAATACACTTCCACATTTATATATGTTGAATAAAAATCAATTAATGCATCTCTTGATCCAAAATATCATTCAAACCCTAAGTAATAAAGCAGTATTTGACAGATAAGAAAACTTATCAGAATTTTAGATGAATTTAGGGTTGACGTCTGTCGTTAAACATAAGTCTATAGAGATTCCCAATAAGATTAAAAAAATTCAAAATTCCGAAAGGATCGGCAAAAATTTAATTTTTTGGCTCGCCGTGTAGATCGCGAAAAAATGTTACGTCGGCTAACACATGTCAATGCGAATGCGGTGAAAATACCCGTGTTAACCCGAACCAATAAAAACGGTACCTTCTAGGCTATAATGACGACGTTGAAGGAAATAAAAGACAAGCATACCCATTATCATCATGATGTTTTTGAAACAGAAGTTTCCAAGAAACTTAAGCGGTCAGTTTTCGAGAAAATAAACTAGCAAATGGTTCAAATTGGTAGCACAAAAAAGCGGCTTTCACTTGTTTTTATGAATTGTTCTTTTATTTTTCCATGAATTTTTCATTACTTATACGGTATTATTCAATTTACATTCGAAATGACCAAATATATGTCTTTTGCGCCCTTGCTCTAATACAATATCTGGCTCTCGTTTTGCTAAAATATCTGTAATTTTCGAATATCGAGCCGGAAATACAAGGTCAAAGTTGAGGTTGGACCAAGTTGGATCTATCTGTGTCTAACACTTAAAAGAGCTTTTGATGTTCTATTTCTCCGATAGAAGATCTTCCGCATTATCATACTATCACATATATGCAATTCTTCGTTCTTTGATTCTCGTTATCAGGTTTAACATTTGTTAGATTAGTCCTGATGGTATCTTGATGATATTTATTTCCTCATTTTATCTAGTTGGGTAGAGCATATATTTGTTGATATATCATAAAAAGATTTTGCCACTCCCAATTTAGTATTTAGTTGATGGTTGGAGTTAAAATGTAGATATCGATCTGTGTTTGTCGGTGTTTTATACAATGGTTCTTCTCAAAATGAAAGTTTTTTATCTTGTTTATCTCGATTTACATTTTGTATTTAATTGTTTCTTCTTGATTTTTAAGATGTCGAAGAAATCTATCTATAGTTTTCATTTTATGTTGCCAAATGATGAAAATATCATCTACTTATCTCTTTCTTAATTTGGGTTTTAGAAGATATTGGTAGAGAGATTTTTGTCCGAAATTCTCCATATATAAATCAAATCGAATAGGAGACACTGGTAAACCCATGACTATTCCAAATTATTGTTGATAAAAAGTGTCTTCAAATTAGAAGTATGTTGTGTCGATGCAAATGGAGAGCTTTTGCATTATTGCATTGTTTCTAAGTTCTTCCACTCAGTGTTTGATCATCATCACGCCTTTTCTTACGATTGCAGCAAATTTATCCGTTGAGATATTGGTGAACAATCTCGTAACATCGAACTTGACCATGATGTCTTCTTCAAAGATTACTTGGTCTCTCATTATTTCCATGAAATCTTATGTATTTTTAATCATAATTGTTTAACGATTTTTTGAGGAGATAAAATTTCCATAAGAATCTTAGCCAATTGTTGACATGGTATGTATATTCTTTTGAACTTTTGGCTTACAAAAAAAATCTAGCCTAGGGAAAACCTCATTGAAAAAATTCGTGGCTCCACGCATAAGTATACTTGTGTGTACAAAATAAGCTCAAATATATTTGAGGGACTTCTTTCTTCAAGAGTGGCCTTCTATTAATGAACACAGAGGCTTCTTCAATTTGCACATATTGAGTCTGAAAATAAAAAGACCAAAGCAGAAAAAAGAACTGAATACTAAAACACAAAACTGGTAACCAATGAAATTTCTGAGATAATATCGTGGATAAGTCACTGAAATTTAGATTGAAAAGTAAAGGAACTAGAACTGATCCTTGTGGAAGACCGGTTTTCAGTGTTTGGAAAATGCTACTCTTATTGTCTACAAAAACACGAACCTATCAGATAACATATTTTCTAATAATCTTACCATCAGAATTTGAAAATTAATCCATCTTTTCACACAGTATCATATGCCGAAGATAAATCAATGAAAGCAGCTCCTGTTTTCAACCTATTATTGAAGCCTGATTCTATGAAAGTTGTAAGCCTGAGAACCTGATCTGAACAATTTCTATTTTTCCTAAAGCCACCCAGGAAAATTTGTATATTTTCTATAGAAGATTCAATTCTAAAAAGACTTAACCTTTCGTCTATCTTGACAGGGATACTCGATAAACTGATTGGTCGATAACTACTAGGATCACAAAGATTTTTTCCTCAATTCAAAATACCTATTACTTTAGCCTTACGGAATTCGGAAAGAAAGTTCCCTGAATTCAGAATATTGTTATAGAAAGACAATAACCAAGACAAGGCCTTTTTTCCTAAATGTTTGATGAATTCAGGATAAATTCCGTCAAAACCTGCTGCTTTCCAAGATTTGGTAGACTTAATTACAGCCCTCAATTCATCCATATTAAATGGATGTAACACAAGTTTTAAAGTAGAAGCTGATCTCCTGAATATGTGTAATTTTTTCTTCATATTCTTCATTTTAGATTGGAATATATTAATTGATCAATGGATCAATTTCTGATGATGATGAGGCAAGAGGAGTAGCTTCACCTAATTTTCTCAATATATCCCATGAACTCCTTCTAGAATATGTAAAATTCATTTTTGATTCAACACTATCCCATCTTTATTTTCGTCTTGTATTGATTAAATTTATGAGTCTTTCACATTTATCAATAGATGGTGATTTTTGATAACCCCTAAACAAATTATCGGTTTCTTTCGATCAACCTGGAATATAATCTTTCCGGAATGGTGAATTTCTGGAATTCTGGGTCGTAAAGGAATATTTATTTCATGTATTTTTGCTAAACCATGTATATGTGGAGGTTTCCTGAAGTGTGGGGTTGTATCGATGTAATATATGGATCAAATTCAAAAGTTTTTCGATCTTGTCAGTTTTTTTTAAAAGCAAATATTTACCTCGAAAGCGACAAAAGATGTTATTGCCCAGATAATGCTTTTCTGATTGTTTTCCATTTAATTTTCTTCGATTTCGAAGACGAAGATGGTATAATTAGATACAATTTATGTTATTTGTGAAAGTATGATATGACTTAAGATTTATTATCATCACATCCGAATTCTTGGATTAATTCAATTTTAGTCAGTGCTCTCCACATGCATGAACTCAAAAAAATATATTAAGATAGCCCGCTTAGATTTGGTACCTTTATATCTAGGAATTTTATATCCAGTTCCATAAAATCTTGTTTATAACACATTCCAGTTGTTTTTCTAGTCTTTATCATTACATCTTGGCTCACATAGTGTGTATGAAATCGTTTGTTGTCATTGTTTTTTTTATGCAAGTTACTTTTGAACATCTGCTGCATAATTTAATTAAAATACGACAGATATTATATGACGTCAGTTTTCGTAGAATAGAACAATAATGAAAACTTGGAAACATTAAGTTTTGAGCAATAAGGAAGTACTAGTAGTAAGGCATGCAATATGAGGTTATAATTGTGATATGATTATTTATAACGAAAAAAATTATTGTTATATTTTTCTATTTATTTAATATATTTTGCAGCGAAAACAAGAAAAGGAAATTCCACAGAATCACTTTAAAAATAATTAATTTTCAATTGATTTATAGAATAATGATTTCCATGTTATATTTCAGAAAAGCATTGGAATAATGTGATACAAATACAACCCCTACGATTAATTAACAAACCTATATTTCCATTTGAAAATAACTACTTATCCATTTTCTTAAGTAACAAGCGCGAAAAACAGCTTTTATTCGGCTCATCTGAAAGATTAATCTTTCTCCTATTATAGTTTAATTAAGCTGAGATACAAGTAACATTTTTGTAGTAGAGCAATGTTAATTCCAAGAAATGTTCATATTATTAGATTCAATTAGAAGTGGAGATACTGAGAACCCTCCCCTAATAATTAATCGTATCACGAGAAATACCGGAGAAGGTGCAAATTATTTGTGTTATCAGTGTTAAGCTCATGTAAGAACACAGAAAATTACATTGTGGGTCTCACACCATGTTATACATCCGGCGATAAAGAAAATATCCAATCAAAATCTCAACAAATAACTTCTGTATAGCCTGTTAATTACAGTGAATTACCAACTGTGGGTGAAATATTACAACAAGCACACTGCGGTGGCTAACTAGTTCACATTTTTAACCACCATTGTATATTATAGATCTAACAGGAGAAGGAGTCGTTTCTTGTAGTTGTTTTTTTGACATGAAGGAATCAAACGCATCAAAATCATCCTCGAAATTTGACTAGATAAGTATTACTCACAATAGTTGTTTATTATTTTGAAATTTAAGGTATTATTTTGTTGAATTCTTTATGTCCAAACCCCTAATTTACAAGAGTGTCTTGTTTCCATCTGAATAGTCATGAAAAATTTAGGCAAAGTGGCTGTATCTTTTGATGAATCTCCTCTAAAACTTAAGTACTTAGGATTCAATTTAAATTCATCTCTTGATTTCAAATGCTCTTTCTGATGATCTACGCCTGAAAATAGGAAATTTCTTAGGAAATTATCAGGATCATCTTGGGATGCTGAGGCTTTCTCTCTACGCATTGCTCAATTTAAATACAGGGTGGCCGGGAAATTGGCGTTTAAAAAAAAATTAGCGATTATTCACGGTTTTCGAGTTATAATTATTTTTAGAAAATTTCTGATCTTTGTCCTCAATCACGTAAAAAAATTCTAAAAAAAAATTATAAAATTATTTTGACTTTTTTCTTCTGCAATGAAATCTCCATAAGTTGTAATTTGATACATAAAATAACCAGCTTTGTAAGTTTGATGTTAGTTTAGGTTGGTTTCAAGAGAAAAAAATACGTCAAGTGAATTAAGAACAAAACTTTCAAACATAAAAAAAATTTAAATGGATATTTTTTTTATTGCTAAATAGACCTTTAAAATGCGCCCTACTTTAAGCAATCAGGATCATTTAAAATAAGCAGTACTTAATGGGCTGTTTTTGCTAAAATCTGCCATCAAATTCACCAAGATGGAAATTAGTTAACTGGTGAATTTAGCCTTTAGGATTTTAGCAAAAATAGCCCATTAAGTTCTGCTTATTTTAAATGATCCTGATTTTATAGGTGTATTTAGCAATCAAAAAATATCCATTTACATTTTTTATTTATGTTTTAAAGTTTTGTTCTTAATTCACTTGACGTATTTTTTTCTTTCGAGACCAATTTTTCCTAGACGTACATTAAAGTTACACAGCTGATTATTTTATGTATCAAAGTACAACTTATGGAGATTTCATTGCAAAAGAAAAAAGTCAAACTATTAAAGTTTAACACTTTTTTTTAGAAGTTTTTTTACGTGATTAAAGTTCTGAAATTTTCTAAAAATAATTATAACTCGAAAACCGTGAATAATATCGGAACATACTTACATAGGGTATTCCTGATACCCAATGACATGAGGAATCTAATTTTTTTAAACGTCAATCTCCCGGTCATCCTGTATACGAAAATATAAGTATACTTTTATACATCCATGAAAAGGATTACTAGAACATTCAGATCTGAGTTTTATCTAACATCCATATTCGATCACAGACTGTGTGGCTTTTAATTCTTGGAACAAATATTCTTTTCCTAATTTAAATTCAATCTCACAAAATATATTGAAGTCACGTGAACCGTTATTGTGTTATAGTTTCATTAGTATGAACATAAAAGATAAAGAATTATGGTAGATTGAATGGAACTATTATGAAATGTTCAATAAAGATCTTATTTATCCCCATTTTAAAGAAATTCCTAATTTTCATCTTCCTAAAAAAATGTAGTCGGTTTTAAATCATTCAAAGAATTTGATACGTTATGTTTTTTTTAAACTTTTCTCTTTTCATTTTCAGATTACATATCTAAATTCATTAATTCAAGATCACTTTTGAACCACAACTGAATACTCAAGCGCATTTCATAAATATTACAATATACATACATTCAAATCGATGTTAGTGTGAATCCGGTAAGTTTGTGTTTAAGGTTGAAAAAATACATTATTTAACTAATGTATTTTTTTTCAGTTGTAGTGAAATGTATATGCTCGGGTGTCACTATCCTGCCATGCTACTCTAGTATATGCATGAGTCTTCTTTTGGTGAAAATTAATCTTTCTGTTACTTCTGTCTATTCATTAATCAAAAATTCGCTCATTTGTCCATTCTCAAAGAATATCCGTGAGATATTTCTCGATTGAAGCATGCCCGAAAAATTAAACCGTTGATGTCGTCCCACGTCCACTTTATCACTTGACCCGTATAAGTTTGCCTGAAAATCATCCCCAAAGGCTACAACCCCGATGGTACCTTTCCCGTATCCAAAAAGGAAAAATTTAAAAAACTACCATCAAATTTCCATTTGAAACTAGAAAGTTCTCACGTTGTGAAAGTATGTGTCACTAGTATAACTCGTATGTCCAGTTTTCAATAATCCGTTAAGGGTAGACCAGTCCAGATCAAGGGTCAATTCTTCCAGGGGTCAGTTTAATACGTAAAGGGGTATTCCCACGAATGCCCTTTGTCCGAGCGGACCTTTTACTTGCGAAATGGTCAAGTGAATCCTTAGCGATATGCCATTGAGGATGAGCAGCAGATTTTTTGATATTACGCACCTAAAAACCGGTTTTTGGGCAATAAGCACCGACAGGCATAAATTTAATTCCTGAGAATTTAACCGAAGGTAACTTCCTTCCGTTAAGGATGCCTCATTTTTCAATCCGTAAAGATAAGGGTTGTTGCGAACCCTTTCGATGCGGTGTCATCCAACAAAAAATGGAAGTTGCTGGCGTTAGCTCAGAGGCTTTATCACGCATATTAATTTATCGAATATTGAAATGTTATCTTGGTCCAAACTCTATTTTGAGAAATGTTCACTTGGAGAAGCGTTCACAAATTTGAATGAAACATTTCAATTCTTTTCAAGATCGAAATGTCGTCATTTCACACCCTGGGACATAGACAAAAACTAGATATTTAAAATAAGAATAATGAACATATTACTGACTGAACATATTTGAATTTTCTTTAAGTTTTTTTTGGATATTTTGAAAACTATTAAATTTAATACAATGGTTTTAACAGAAATGTATTCACTATTGAATAGGCTTTTATGTGATACGCCGAATTTTATGACACCCCGTCACTAAACCCTGATCTATATGCTTTATTGTTTGCTAACTAAATATTGTAAGCCAAAAGTTCAAAAGAATATATATATATATATATATATATCCCAACTCAAGCTAAATATTTAACCAAATACACATGCTTAACGAAAATGTAAGCCAAATGAATGTATCCAAAGAGTTTAAAAGTAGTAGTAATTATTTCAGTAGAGGTACATGAATTTCAATAACCAACAGAACCTCCCCTCAAAAAAATTGGTCATACGTCATAATGTCTATGGGTTCTTCTATTTGAAACTCCTAATATTTAAGGAAGTCAAGATGGCGGAACGTCGATGTCGCAGAACAACGGATCGAACACAGGGGACAATTGCAAGAAATCAATTTTAATAGCGAAAAGACATCGCAAACAATCCGTCATAGAACAATAAATCGTATATTCAAGTTAAGAACATACCCATTTGAAATATCTTGAACGGAAATAGAGACTCGGCAAAAAAGCGGTGGACATATGATGGCTGCCTCTGCCATATAAGCACGAGACGAGGCTGGCATACAAATAGCACTTAATGAGCTCAGATATAAGTAAAAAGTAGGCGGGAACTCAAGATCGGGGTTCGGCCAGCTTCAGTTTCTCGAAGATACGATGGTGCAAACATTTCGGCTTTTGCAATTTTATAAGGTTCGATTCCAACCGCATTTCGAGCGGATACAAGACGCAGTGGCGTAGTCTGCTACGTATCTGACGAGTTCATCCTTACCTGGTGTGTTATCCAACAAGCGACATTTAAATCATATAGAAAATATCATATATGAAGTTGTATATAGCCAACTCTAAAACCACTACAGGAGCTGTCGGCTAACCAAGTCCCAGTGAACACAAAAGCGTATACTAAACGTTCGTGAACAGTATTGGAATTAATCAACGTTACCTGCGAAAATTATATGCCACCAAAAGTTGACTTTACGTTTAATAAACTTACATAGTACAGGGTTGCTTTATTCAACTATAATTAAAAGTATCCTCATTATATCTTCTAGACGTTGAGTCAACCAGGATTAACCAACATTATATAGACGTTCTAGAGTCACTATTAGTCAACTCTACATTCGAGCAGCCTCTTTTAAGATCATATCACGGTTAATTCAATACCTAAAATCAACGTTATCTTCTCACTTAAAATAAAAGTTTAGTATATGTGGCATATTGGTAACATCAACTTCAAAAATTCTCTTTTCAGAAACAAAAATTCAACAACATTATGCAGTTTTTTTTCAACAATAAAAGTTAGTGACTTTACTTCAAAACTATAACGTTATATGAACGTTACCATGTTTATTGGGATGTGCACTATAAGGCTTAGAAGTAGAAGTAGAAGTGTTTTCCAAATGAAGCTATTACCTATTAAAAAACTGTGAAACCTACCAGAGGTAGATCAAATCGTTCCTCTTGATCAGATTCAACAGTTAGTGAACCTTAATAACAACAAATACACTGGCTTTCTCACAGCATAGTGTCGCTTCAGGAAGCCCTATTTGAGAATCTTTGACAATTTAAATCATATAAGGTCCACATGGAGAAACCAATCCAATCTATTATTCAAGACTATACCCAAAAAACTCAAATACTCTTGACATTGTGTGGTACCAAATGCCAAAATTGATGATTTTGTCATATTCAATTTCAAAAGTGCTGAAATGTCATATCTCTGATATTCAACAAGAATATATGATCCCTAATCTGAGCTGCTGTTGAGGCATTGAGGTCTACTCACTGATTCAAAGCTGAGTTGGCAGTTTGGGATCAGACTCCAAGAGATTTGCAATGAAATAAGGATCTTCAATTTGGGTTCCTGGCCATTTGGTTGTCGAAGGCAACGAAGGAGTTTTCGGAGGAGGAAGCCAGAAGAGAAACACTCTTGTGAAATCTACCAGGGATAATTCGAATCGTTTCTCTGGAATTTCTAGATTAAAAGATTAGTGAATTTTGTAAACAACAATTGCACCTACTCACCAATTTTCGTACAGCATAGTGTCCCTTCAGGAAGACCCAATTAAGAATCTTTGACAATCTGAATCATATAAGGTCCACATGGAGAAACCAATCCAATCAATCAAGACTATACCCAAAAAATTCATTTACTCTTGAATTTGTGTGGTATCGAATGCCAAAATTGATGATGTTGTCATATTCAATTTTAAAAGGCTTCTTAATAACCATTCTTCGACCTCTATCAGAACTAGAATGTCTTTCCCGATTGTTGGTATAATGACAACAGAAGGGCCAGCTAAAAATTACAGAACGAAGTGCTGAAATTTCATAGCCTTGAGAATCAACAAGAAAGTATGATCCCAAAACTGAGCCCGAGGGAACACCACACTCAATTTTTAATCTTTTGTTCGATTACACCCAAAAAATTCACAAAGTCTTGGCATTGTGTAGTAGATACCAAATGTTTTTCGTGTTCAAGTTTGAAGGATTTCCTGAACATCGTTCTTCTACCTTTCTCAGAACTAGTTCCCCTATTGGAGGAGTGCTGGCAGTATAACTGCCGCAACACTCTAAGGTGATATCTCTGAAGAGTATGAGTCCCAAAGCTAACCCCTAGGTAACTCACACTCAATTTGAGGAAGCACTGGTGGTACTATATATTCCTTTAATGACATCTGAAACAACTTTCTTTGAGTATAGAAAAGATTTTTTATATTTTATGAGTTTCAATAAAAATATTCTAATGAATGAAAGTAATTCATTACATTTGTTGAATAGAATTCCAAAATTCTCGCTGCTCAAACAGTGAGATGATAGAAATTAAAGCAAGATGAGCCAGAATCTCCTTGAACACGTAGCGGGTTTTTTCCACCATGCTAGTCGAAAATCACATAATTCATATTCCATAAAAAATTAATAACATGTGAGGAACACCTGTAGGTCTCGAATGATCCTTGAACTATCGAGTTGCGCCTGCGCCTGTACCGGTATGAAATGAATTTAAACGTGCTACTTATTTAATGGCCTCCTCGTATATAACGCCCACAATACCATGAACGATATATAAGTGATACAGTATGCGTGAATATCATTCTCACGTTGCCTGGAATCCATTAATAAGAATCATGTCCATCCAATATAAATTAGGAATTTTTCATATAACTTAGATGATTTAATGAGCGTCGTGGTAAAAAGTTGAAGCTGAATCGCTTGAAATTTTTACAATGTTAATAATCTCACTATCGAAAAACCCTCATTATGGAATCTTTTGAAATGCTTCCAGTGCATCCTACTCCCTATTCTGCTGTCTTTTAGGCCGCACATACGGACATACGTGCAGGCAATTTAAATTTTCTTCTGGTAATTGGCAAGTAGTTCAACCTGTGATATGATTAGTTTCTTAATTAAATATAACGTTGCCGAGTTGAAACTGAGGATTGCCATCGTTTATTTCCCATACAGAAGTTGCTGGCATCTACATGGTGTCTCAAATAATATCGAATTCGCTTGAATATGATTTGTTGCTGTTGGAGTAGCTATATTGCAATGTTTTTCTTTTGATAACAAGTCGCATAACATTAACTAATTTATTCACAGTATTAGGTGATTTATTTACACACAATTTATGGTCAGAGGAATTATTATGTCACTATGAAGTATCTCCGTTACGTTCCAGAGAGTTATGTACTAGTAGCTTTCTGAAAACACATCTGTGCCACATTTGACGAAAACCTTCATCTTCTCAGTACTCATCAACGACCCTGGTTCGAAGTCATTTGGCATTGTCGTCCATAAACATAAAATCATTGCCAACAGCACCTTTCCACTGTCGGACGTAAGAATGCAGACCTGTCATTGTGTTGTACGCCAGTCACAAATAATACCCAACGGTCACATCAGCTAATGGTGGTACAGATCAAGCAGCAAGTTCTTGTCAGTCCTCCTAAACATGAATTCGTCAACTCTCAGTTGATAACATATCCTGGTTTTATAAGATAAGATCACTGAAGACCTAGTGGTCATCAGCCCACTGCAAGCATCGAACTCTGTGCTCATTTAGTAGTCACGGTAGTCTTACTGGTCCCCGACACCTTAAACCTTAAGAATTCGTCTTCTCGGTGTTGAAGCAGATAGACGAGCTCCGAATGTATGCCCGAAATCTTTCTGAAGGGCTGAAATCGGCATTGTAAGATTTTTTCGAATTGTCAACCTTATGAAACTGTTCGGCTGTTGATAGTAGCACATCTTTTACTACAACTTTTATTTATATCATCCACAGAGTTTATCCGAAGATTCTATGTACGAGAGTCATCACCTTGAAAGACACTTATTCTATTGGCTTGCTACTGTGTACCTTATATGAGAAGGCTAGGCGAAAACATGAGAAGGCTATGCGAAAACATGAAAAGGCTATGCGAAAACATGAAAAGGCTATGCGAAAACATGAAAAGGCTATGCGAAAACATGAGAAGGCTAAGAGTTCATTTTTTTATGGATTTGCTACTGTTCCGGAGCCTCAGCATAGCTTTGTGAAGAACAGCGACATATGAACTCATTAATAAATAATTAGTTTTCCTTGAGTAAGATGAAATAATTTGTGCCATTATTTTCCAACTCGAAAGAGCACCCATCAAATAAGTTGTTCAACATGAGAGACTGTTACGGGTGTTCCACGGGGAAGTATGCTCGGGCCAATTCTTTTCCTTATCATCCTAAAGTATCTGAGATGCAAAAAATTTTATGGGGATATTTCAAGATACAAACAGGAGATCAAGAACATCATAAAGCCCTGGAGCAAAAGTACCAGTATACAACAATTATTATTATGACATTGAAAAAATATAAAGGCTATTATCTTCCCTAGTTTCATAATTGCCTATTGAACCTTAATTTTTGTCGATAACAGTGCATAATATTCGAGCAACGTCATCGTCTCACTATTAAGTTTCTTTATTCAACCCTTACAATCATAAATAATGGAAGAAGCGCATCTAAGAAGAACTGCTTCCTGCTTGGGATTCTAGAGACTTAATTAAACCCAAGAATTCAGCTATCAATTATAACACCGACATATAACTGGATTAGATTCAAGTTTGGTACGTTTCTTGTTCACGCAAGAGGTAGGATTTCAATTCCACGAGTACCTGCCCCCGGTAGAATATCACTATTGATTATTCATAACTTGTGGTGTCCCCTAGTGAGCAGAAGACGAAGTAGTCATATCCAATCACATTCTGAGTTTCGTGAGAGAATTCTTGCAAGATATATAGATGGTTAATACAGTTTTTCAAAGATGGTAGCTGAACCTCTTAAACGCTAAAGTGAGAGTCCCTGTTAATGAGGCTACATATATACAGTGCGTCAAAATGATTAAAGAAATTCATTTTCTCAGGAGAAAAATCCTGAAACAGGTCAATTTTTGGTCCACATTTACCAGATTTTTATGCATTTTTGAAGGATTTTCGTTGCAGCTTGTGCCATCAACGTCCTAAATTTTTTGAATAGAGAAAGTGGGTCATGTGGCCCTTCTTTGGGAAGGTTTTCTTATCTGTTACGTACATATATCCATAACTTATCTGACATGGAATATCCAGAAAAGTATCAACTTCTGATCGGTGACATCTGGAGGGGTCATTTGATGTGAAGACATGTGCAAGATATTTTGCAAATGTATTGCATTTTTCTTCAGCTGAGGTAGCCCATTCTCCATTGGTCATTTCAATCGGAGATTTCCGGGGCATTTTGAATTTCTTTGTAGCTTTCCAAACACTGTGCTCATATTTATCTAGGTTCTTAAGATCAGAAAAAACACTTTTTTCCCATACCGTTTTTCCACATTCAGCTGCGTTAAAAGCCTAGGGAGCAAGGCAGCTGCTGAAACGTAACGAGTTGAGCTGTCCGCGTGTAGTAGTGTTGTTGTGTAAGTTGCCAAGTCTGCGAGTGTAAAGTACACGAAAGAAAAACGTGTTTGTTGCTCACTTGTTACTCAAACTTGACGGAGTCTATGCTAAAGTTTCCCAGGAATTTTGCCAGCGCTTTCCAAATAAGCAAGTTCTCACAAGACAAATGGTGCATAAACGTAACTACTGGCTTCGTAGTCGACGCGCCGCGTTCAGGTCATTTTTCGTTTTACCGTGACTAAACGATGCCGTATGTGTGTTGAAGAGGGAGAGAAACAATTTGAACATGAGATGTAAGGCCACAAGTAATTATTGATGTTATATTTTTCTCGAAAATAACTATATTTGCAATTATTTTTGTATTGTTTTTTCGCTTATATGCCAGTTTTTTCTTGAATCAAAAATCTAAACTCAATTTAATTCTTCAAATAATTTAAGCGGCACAAAAGTATCATAGAAAATGTACTCCATCTATGCACGAGATCAGAGGCTATGAAAGTCAATCGCCAGTTAATCTGTGAACTTCAATGTATTTCAGATAAGCACTTATTCCAAATTTTAATATATCGAGTATATATTCTGCAAAATTTATCAAGGATTAAATGGAAGAACGAATTTTCAAAATCCCGTGATCGCGAAAACAGATATAACAGGAAAAGTAATAGGGATAGCGATTTTCAACCCCTAATAATAAAGTTAGGGGGTTGCAAAAATCACTATTCGGTAAAAATAATTTGAAACCGCAAATTCGTCGACCCTTTCTGAGAAGAAGTAGCCCGTTTAGTGTTCACTAAGGAATCATTTCTCAAAGTTTTTCGCATTTATTTAGAGGCACCATGAATTTAGACACTAGTCAAAATGATATTTGAAGTACTTTGGGTATTTTGCCGTAGGTTTCATTAATGTTATCATTTCAGTGAAATTCCTCTTGTACTCTGTGGAGTCCGTCAAGGTTGCGTTCGAAAATAGGCGAGAAAGGCGCGTACGCACCCCGATTTGAACCTGCTCTACGGAGTCGTGAAATTATTTGGGCCTATACGAAATTCTTCGCTAAATGTAACCGTTTTGGAGATGGTGGAAGAGCAAGCAGCTCCCCGCCCAAATTACAGGTGTTACCACCGTTAAGCACGTAGATGGCAGCCAAGTCCTTAGACCAGTGTCTGACAACCTTAACCTCCTCGTACGTTGCTTCCACCTTCCACCGTCCGTCTGTAATACACTGTCGGTTATTCCTGAACGAGTTGCCGTTACAAAAATATAAGATGTGAGTCCATCTGTGTTAGTACAACCAGTGCGCGTAGCGTGCCGCGCATTTTTAAAAGTTTTCGAAGTTCCTGAACGAAAAATAGCACTTTTATACCACCGAATCAGCGCATATGGTCTATCTGGAACATAAACATAAGGTAAACGCAAACGTTTTCTGAATGAATTAGAAAATGAAGCCACGTACTCATGGTGCACTTGTGTACCTCCATACACTACCTTGACGATGTGTATTTACTTGTCCAATTAACCAGACAGGTTGTTTTTTTGAACGAACTCACCTGAAAACACATTGAATTCGATGCCTGTTCAGCAAGATTCATGAATTTGCTATCAGTTTATAGATCAGGTTATTGTACCTGTTTTTTTTCTTCAGTATATCCTCATTTGAATAATTACGTCCAGTTATAATGAACTTGATGGTAGTGATAACAATTTGGACTTCTGATAAATGGCAATTTAAAACGTAACTGCCTACTGATAGGTACAACAACGTGGAGACTGCAAAAGTCAAAAGTGTTTCTCTGATGACAGTCTCAAATTAACACTGCGATATCAAATACACCTACTTGGCAGATAAAATACTTTTACCGTGTAGTTTGGCGGAATTTGAAGGACAACAGTAGGTATTCAACTTCAAGTTCTTAATAAGTTCAGATGCTTTGAATATTATTATAGACAGGTGCTTAAAAAACGCGGTTTTTCAGGAAATAATCACGAGCGCGCTCTTTACAAGGGTCTTTTTTGTTCCACCCCTCACATTGTACAGCGGTTGGGGTGACGTAGGGCAGGTTACAGCCGTTATTCAATAGTCAGGTAAATATTTCACGTGCTGGTGTTCTTAGTAAGGTTTCTTTGCGTATTGTGTTACTGTGGGCTTGTGCTAATATTTACTTTTTCTTTAACTTAATCGGAAAATCGTGTAGTGTTGGTGTCATCCAGATATTCTTACAATGGATTCTAAATAAACTGAGTATTGAAGAAAAGAAAAAGGCAACATCTTTAAGAATTATAGTTGAGTTTCATTCATCAGTAAGTACGAGTTCTTGAAATTCCGAATAAAAAATAATCATAATTCCTCAAAAATTGTAATGTTTCGGAGAGGTAGTCTACACGGAATTTGGCGCCAAAACTGCATCATGATGTATTATTTATTAACTTGACTTCATTTGTTGAAAACGGTTACATTTCGAAATCAATCTACTTATTTCACTAAAAAAAAGGGCTACCGATGGAACATCAGTAAAATAACTCAAATGAGTTCATACATTAAGTGTTTGCAATCTTGCAATATATCATAAATACATACTCAACTCTGATTGGTATCTAGTAGATCTTAGTTCGAAATATATTTCTATTTTTGAATACTCCTGTGATTATTTGTACATGTTATCCTAAATTTCTTTTATTCGGCTGTTTATGATACCTTCGTACTCAAAGTAAACACATTCGTCATCTATTTTCCTTAGCATTTAGTAGACATCATCCTGATCTTCCGCAAATATTACTTGGTCATCTGCGAAGTGCAAGCTATAATTTATAATCTCAAACTGTCACACCAATAGGTTCACGTTTTTTCCTTCATTCTTTCAAATAAATTTTGAAACAGTACAGGTTATATGCAGCATCCTTGAGAAGTCCTTCGGTCACCTTGATCTTTCTTGTCATTTTTGGTCCATTTTTCTGGGGAAATCAAATTCAATCTACTGCGTTCTTTATTATCCATGTTACATATTTTATTTTTCTTCAAGCTTCTTTACTTTTTATGCTACCTAAGAATTTTGTTACGTTATCACAGGCCTTATTCCACAACTCATTCTTAGTTTTATCTAATGCTTTATTCACTGCATTATTCGAATTTTTGTACTGTTGCTGATCACACAAATTTTTGCGGATTATTTTATTGACTTGCAACCCCCTTAGAAGAAGGAACTCCTCAAAATTGAATGACGTAAAGGTCTTGAAAATATCTTTATAATGTTTTACAAAAAATGTAATTTTTATGAACGGTTTTTGCCTGGAGAATATTAATGCACATACTAAGATATCACCATAAACGGCATGGCAAAAGAGTGCCATGAGAGCACACATTTCACACACCACGAAAATTAAAATTAAAAAGCGTTTTTATTGATTTGACACACGGTGAAATATTTTAGTGAAATAACTCCTTTATCCTCTTTGAATGAGACTTTTTCTGGGCAATTTCGTTCTTCAAACGATTCAACAATCTGATGTAATAAGACTTTGGTGATTGTTCCTTTATTTTCCAAGCAGTCAATGATCAATATTCCATGCTTATCCCAAAATACGAAGGCCATTGCTTTCCCAGCCGATGTTTGAGTGCTTGGTCGGTTTTCTCCGTCCCCATACCACTCAGCAATTCTGAATCAAGAAGTGAATCCATGTTTCATCCATTTTTAGAGGCAAGCTTGGTCATAAATAGTGTTTTTTAACTGGTTGAGGTGTACAAACATTTTTAGACGCTGATTGTCAAAGTGAGCAAGAGATGATGATTTGGTGGTAATAATCTTGAATATAGCTTTCTATATATATATATATATATATTCTTTTGAACTTTTGGCTTACAATATTTAGATAGCAAACAATAAAGCATATAGATCAGGGGTTAGTGACGGGGTGTCATACAATTCGGCATATGACATAAAAGCCCAGGGAAAAAACCCCAGTAATAAAAACCCTGGCTCCCCACCTAAGTTTGAAAGTACAAAAATAAGCTGAAATATATTTTAGGGACTTATTTCTTCAAGAGTGGTCTTCTATTGATGGAGACAGAGACTTCTGCAAGTTGCCTACATCGAATCTAGAAATAAGAAGACAATAGCAGGAAAAAGATCTGAATAACAAAAATACGTATCATATTCGTTTGAAATTTATAACCCATTCCAAGAATTAATCGGAAACATCATGAATAGCCCTAAAACCACCTTGAAATTTATATATGGGACAACTATTGATGAGATGAGGTATTGTTTCTTCTGCCTCTCCACATTCACAACTTGCGATTGGAACTGAGTTCCATCTGAACAGCATGCTATTGGTACGACCATGAACTGTTCTTAAAGGATTAAGAACTGTCCAAATTTTTCCTGGAAGATCAAAACCAAGAATTTTTTCTGAAGGATCAGAAACGAAATACTTATTGGACATTTCGTAAAAGTTCCACTCAGTCTTGCATAATTCTTTATCGCTTATATATTGAAGAACGTATTATGCCATAATGGTTTACGTGACTTCAATCTGGGAATTCTATTTTGTGGAATATATGAAATAATTGGGAATAAATTGGGAAAAGAATTATATTTGTTCCAAGAATTCAGAGCTGCAGTCTGTCTGCGATGTACCAGTAATTATTCTCATGGATGTATTCAATTGTGCATCAATTGTTTGTGTATATGCACTATTAAACCAAACAGAGCAACAATACTCTGCTGCAGAAAAGACTAGGGCTAGAGATGCTGTGCTAAGAGTGGAAGCATCAGCACCCCAAGATGGTCCAGCTAATTTCTGAAGACTAGAAATTATGTTCGATAAGAGAACCACTGAAAGTTACAACTTATTTCTTATATTTTTTATGATTCAGAAAGATGGAAACAAGATACCTCTGTTTTGTTGGTATTTGGACATAATCGTCACTCAATAAAATAATTCTTTAAAATTTCCAAATCAGATGGCAGTATGTTTTCCAGAGTATGGAAATCCGATTATTGGTGAGCAATACCAATGTCGTCAGCATCAACAAATTTCTGAGATGATGTCGTGGGTAAATCACTTAGATTTCTATTAAATAAATCGATAATGAACAAATTGCTCAAAGAAAATGTTCAACATCATTCTTGTCTAATAAGAAATTCACAAAATTGAATCGTTTCCTGTTTATAAGTGTGAAGTAAGACGGTTGGATCGTAGATGTTAATACAATAAAACGTTTGAGAAACTATTCACCTCTATGTAAATGGCCTCAGGTTAATTTCCACCAGTTGCAGGTACACAAGAGGAAGGTCGATTTCTATAAGGATAGTTCGTATCTATCTTTCGCATTCTTAAGATATTTTATAGGGTCGAGGACGAATTTTGCACTTCTTCTTTTAATTTCTCTATGATTAAAAGACTTATTATATCGGGTGAATGTGGTGATTAAGTTTTATCTCCAGTTCATAATGAATGTATTGGTATCGTAGTGTTACTAATTGGAACTAGATGACTGCAAAGGTACGATGGTAAATGCATGTACAGTTAGGTGAGTTACAGAGAAGCAATATAATACTTGATGTCAGTACGAAACACACAACACAGCTTCGAGATCGTCTCGGAATGGAATTCACATTTTAATTAAGATTTGGAAAACCACCTTAATTAAATACCATGGCAGGTGGCTGGGATATTTTTCAACCTCTTTCGAGCTTCATTATTGATGATTAATGTTATAATATAAGATTTAGAGGAATACTCTTGGACTTATTGCAATGTTCTTTAAATAAAAAATTTTTGTCAGAGTTCATGAATGTTTTTATGGTTCCTCTGGGTTACTACTACGATACTATTGCTGTTTTTGTCGTTTTTAACTGGATTTCCGAGTCTTTTCACTCATTTCTAGACCAGAGAAATGGAAAGTGTTGTACGTTTTTTAAATCTAAACTAAATCTCTCCTTATTCGAAGAAAATTGCAAGGGAAAGTGTATCACATTTTTCCCAACATATTAAAGTTAACTTCAAGTACTGCTCCATTACAGAACTACCCCTTTCAACAAAATTTGATCTGTCCCAACTTCTTTTCGTCATTTCATACCAGAGCTCAAATTTCGCGGTGGAAAGTTATTGATTGTCCACACTGTATACTAAAATCTTATGGAAGAGATGTATATATGATACCTTCATCATTTGGCAACATGGAATAAACAATTAAGATGGATTTATTTATTATCTTAACAATCAATTACAATAAATAAAAGAGACCATCTGTAAATGAAATGAAATTCATATAATTGCCATTATTTCATTAACTGATAGAACTCCCAAATAAAATGTACAACGCTGAGTTTTAAATATCACTTTTTATATAGCCCGTTTTCAAGAGGATACACTCTAATTCTTATCTCCAACGAAATGAAACGCTTACGGTGTTCGCTATCAACAAAATACGACCGCCAAATGAAAATCAATAGGATATATCGTTTCAAATTATGATCACATTTAATTTTTATCTAGCAACATTAAATGTCTGAGAAACAGACGAGACATAAAATAAATAGTGAAGCCACATAAGTGTTGAGATCGATGTACAATTAATGTCTTCAAGGTTTCAAGAATGGGTTCATACACGGAGCAAAAAAGGTACCGTCGTGAAATTCGATAAGTTTAAACTGGTATGAAAGTATCTTCAAGGCGAATGCTTTTGATTATATGCAAGAAAAGGAGTTCTTCATGCTCTCCACCTAGGTCCCCTTATTATTCCACATTTCAACAAATTGAAACGAATTCCACTAAATTTCGGGTTGCCGCTCTAACTAATACTTTTGTTCGAGTATAATACTGGATGTTTTTCCACGATAACGGCTAATAATAAACTCAAAATATTCACCGCCTTCCCACCATACAGTCGAGCTCCCACTAAGTGCGGCATAAGTCAGTTTACACTATCTGGTATTCACGCATGCGCGTATTCTCAGCCAGAGCGATAGGAGGCAGCTGAAACGTAGCGAGTTGCGTTGTAGTAGTGTTGTTGTGTACGTTGCCCTTACTGCTCGTGTAAAGTACACGAAAGAAGAACGTGTTTGTTTGCTCACTTCTTACCTAAAACTTGACGGAGATTATACTGAAATTTTCAAAGAATTTCACCAGCGCTTTCCAAATAAGCAAGAAGTGCAGGTCGCCCTGCTAATTTCCAAGTAAAATTTGTTTTACCGTGACTAAACGATGTGTGTTGAAGAGGGGGGGAAACAATTCGAACATAAAATGTGTGGCCACAAGTAATTATTGATATTATATTTTCTCGAAAATAAATTTATTTGCTTTTTTTCCCTCATATGCAAAACGGTAAAATCTGTAAAGAGATAATAAAAAATTGGGTTATAGGAGGCATATTATAAATCCTCTCATTCCTTAGAGCAGGACATAATACAGAGGGGGACTCCTGATTTTTCGTAAACTTTGCTTTATCTGAGTATTTGTGACCATTCATCTCTAACACATCATTTTCATTTCAGATGTTCCTCAATCGACAGTATACTGAAAACGAACGAATCTTCGACACGATAATGGACTCATCCCTTGAGAGCCACACGAAAAGTTAGCCAGCCGGTTTAATGCCTCGTATTTGGTCTGCTCCTCTTTCACCAATGTTCTTAAACGGTTATAACAGAAATGTTAAAGCATATGTTAAACGCAAATGGGGGGGTAGGAAACCGAGGCCCCCGGCAAGATAACGCCATTGACTCAAGACTGGATACATCAGCATATAGGTATCGGTCTTCAAATTTGAACAGCTCAAGAGTGTCTCAACAGTTTCCTCTAAACGCATCCCAACTACACGTCACCACGAACCTGGATACCTCCAAGCACTCAATTCACAGCATCGGGAATGGAGTGGCACCTGCGCCTGCGCTGGACACCAAGTCCATGAATGGAGGACTGAATATATCGCGCACGCGCAGTCGAGGTGGTTCAATGAACAAGTTTATCGCGAAAAGTCGTGAGGTTGGTGTTAAAGAAATGTTAGTAAGTTTAGGGTTATTGTGTTTAGTCAGTTTATTGCTAGCGTTATTGTCTTTGATATTTTTATTGAAAATTTCGCCTGTGACCGCGAACGATATTAGGGAGGTGTTACGGGCTGAACAATTGACTGTGATAACGGCGGAGGAGTATGTAGTGGTCTATGAAGTTACGCTAGCTTTGTGCGCGTTGACTTTATCTCTCAATTTGTGCTGCCTTCTTGTTTGTGCTATTCAGTTTCTGTTTGCTGTTAAATTGGTTAAAGGACCTCATGGTGGAAATGACAGGTAAGAAACTAGAAACTGACTCTGGCGACGGTATCTCAGCGAATCAGACTATGTAAATAATACATCCCCTGACTACTGCCTCTTGATTTTTGCTTGTAAAGAACTATCGGGGACACCCCTTCGGTAGTTGAAGCATAGGATCTCTAAGACTGTTACAAAAAGTTGCATTAGTCACTAACGGAAGTACCAAGCCCCAATCGCTTTGAAGAGGGGGATCCATATGCGAACACTCTAGTGATAGAGTATCGGGCGATAAAAATAGATTACAGGGCCCATGATTGCATTCAAAATAACCTGTCGGCCGACTGCGTATCGGCGTTGACTAACTACCACTTGCGCATACAGGAAGACTGTCGAGTCTGGCGATAGTTGTCGGGCGCAGAAGCGATTCTGCCATCATTGAACACATATGCATCTCCAAGATGCCTCATATGATCTAGAAATAAAAAGACAAGCAGAGGTAAGAAGTGAATAAAAAATTATTCACTTAATCCTAAGAATATACTAAGATCAAGAACCTGATTTGTAGATCATTTTCTACAGTAGATTCAATTCTGATAAGAATAAACCTTTCTAATATTTCGAAAGGAACACTTAACACTCTGATGGGTCGATGAGTAAAAGGATTTTTCACTTATTTTTCGAAAATAAACGAATAGTAAACAAGTGGATGATTAGATGGAATGTAGTTTTAATGGCAGAAATAGTTAAAACACGAAATATAAAGCAAATGCATCCGCACCAAATCAGATAATAATCTATATAACTGATCGATTCATTTCCTGTTTTCATAATCTATGTGTTTCAAGAATTCTCAAATGATATTAATTATATATAGACCTGAGTTGGTGTTGTAGATAACGGTACCTAGTATCTGTTGTAGCAGAGGAATTTTCAGGCTTACAACTTCTCTGGTGAGGTAACAAGGTGAACGCATATGCAAATTTTCGTGAACTGGTGAAAGATTTTAATATACGTGAATACCTCAAGTCGGTCAGCATTCCATACATTGTTCGCAGCCCAGAATAGTAAGATCTCCTATTTTCTCGGAAATTCACCAAGTATTTTACTATAGAGATTGATCGAATTCTTAGAAGAGGATACGGATATACTTATATCATATTCATTCATGGCCAATAAGCCGGTTAAATGATACTTTTTTCTATTTTCATTCAATAAGTGAACCGAGTGTATTCAGTAGGAGTGTGATTCTTTAATTTTCGAAAGATTAAATGAAGGGTGTTCTACCCTTAGACTTATAAGAATAGGCCCCTTTTCTACATTGAGAAGTGTCGCATCTGAAGCTTAGAGCTGGTCGATTGTAAAGTATTGAGCTGGTCCACTCAGGTCATGAAAAATTTTCATGTTGCCAAACTGCTTGACAATTTGAAGGTCACATGTTCTAAAAGACACACGTTGCCACCTCTGTATCGAAAATAAATACGCAAATTGAAGAGAATTTGTGAGAGTCAGTATTAGGTTTTTCAAGTTGTAGTAAAGACAGGAATTTTAAGCCAAATTAATCGTTCCATTAATAAGTATATTGTTATAACCGAAATATTTAGTTATTAACATGTTCAGTAGCGTAGAAAGTTTTAATAGGGAAGTTTTCAATGAGATTATTATAAGATAAAATGAGGTTTTCTTGAATTAAGGTTCCCAGATGACGATGAAAAAAAAAAGATTTTGGGCTTCGTTATTGGGATGGTCAAGTATTTGCCCAAAGAAAGCTATTTTCATTTGTTCAGATCATTTTGATCCTGAAGATATTGTGACCTAGTAAATGGAAAAAGATTTTATGCGGTGTTGCCGGGTGAGGTTTCACAAGAGACTTTCAATGAGGGAGTCAAAACAAATTGACATTTTACAAAGGAATGCTTTGTTTATCTTATATAGTCTAAGGTTCTACCTCGGATGAACCACCCTGTGATTGGAGAATTTCATAAAACACCTCAAAGACAGTTCCGAGGTTATTTTTGAGGCACGTACGAATATCGCTTGAGATGAAGTGCTTCAACCCCTCAAACTAGACTTATATTTTATTTGAAAGTGTTAGAAGCATTTCCCCAAGGAGCTTTGAAGAACGTAATTGTAATGAACCGTATTATTTTCAAATGGAAATTGTAAATAGATGATGATGACGTTGTTTTTGGATAGTGTTAAAATAAAATTTACTAAAACGGTCAGAGTATCAAGACAATCAACGTAAAGTGGGTCAGTAAACCTTGAAATTAATAACTCATTTGAATTGTTAAAAATACCCGGGAAATATATCACAATAAACAAGGTTTAAATAGTTGAGACCGAAATAATTACTAACATTTTCTTATAATGAGACGGTAACTCCATACGAAATGTTTTTAAAAATACTATAATTATTTTTGAAACAAAGAACAATGCAGAAATGATTTTCAGTCCTGTGATCATTATGAAATTCGACCATCTCTTGATGAAATGGCATATTTGTATAAAATAATTAAATATAAGTCAGATGCCGTTCATCATGCTTTGAATGATTTGTATCAGGAGAGCATATATTGATTTGAGAATACTTGTTTGAGCATTAGTGGTACAACTAGGTTCTCACCTTCTTATGAAAAATGTTAATATAATTCAATCAGTCAAAGTATTCCCATTGTCAGTAACTTCTAATGATATCCACAATTTTTGGCGAGTAATTCCTAATGGTGTCAAGTGTGAGGTACGAAACCACACTTTCTTTCAAAAACCACCAGATAGTTTGTAATGAGCGAATTTCCAGATTGCGATTACTTCGGAAATCTTCGCAAAAAATGGGATTGAGGCCTGCATAGTGCGATCTCTGTGTTTCTTTGAAGAGCATGATAGAGAAGTGGAGTTGACTTCGATCGACCTTCTTCGATTCCGCATCATTTTTCGTGTTAAAATGTTAGAAAGTACATTTGTCTATCATGTGTAATGATCTTTCCCGAATTGAAATTGAGTTTCAAACGGAGAGTTTGATTCTTATAGCCAGAAATCAATCATTTCCACTTGCAACTTTTGATTTGGACAATTTAACATTTGTACATACTGTGAATATCTAGTATTTGTAAAAGAGTGGAAGAAATTTAGATTGTTCGAGTATTGACTATCATTGACTGGGGTGGAGCATATATTTAAACTCTCTAAACGTAAATGTGAGATCGTTTTGTTCTCTTGCTAGCCGGAGCAATTTCAAATTAATCAAATATTCGCACAACCAAAAGTATATGACGAAAAATCAAAAATAACTAATACATATGTTGAAATATTTTGCTTAGTTGTGCATGTGATTTAAAGATACTTTAAATGGAACCTTGAGTCAAACCGTCATACAGAACTGCCCACTTATCATCAAATCCATTTTTTGGTGTATAGTTTCTTTTTCGGTTCGAAATTATTTCTGAATTAATATATTATGTATTGTTTCAGGACAAACAAATATCTGCAGAAGTCATCCTTGAGTAGAGTGTGTGCTGTGGGAGGATTTTTCATTTCGATACCAGTATTTTTGACAGGTTTGTTTTTTCCAATCATGAAAAGATTTTTTTCTCTTTCTGGAAAGGCCTTCAGTGAATTTTCTTTTATGGAGTCAAATCTGGTTCCTATACCGGTTATTTCAGTATGGGAAAAAATGTCTCACGGAGCTAGATCAGGCGAATAAGGTGGAGTGTTTGGTCTTAAAAACTTTAATAATCGTGGCCCAATGAGTGTTGAGATCACGAGCTATCTCTCTAACACCGGCATAACTATTTTCTAGAACAATTTCTTCAATCTCCATAAACCTTTCCAGCATACAAAATTTCGTTCAAAACAAAAAAATTTGGAACAAACATAAAGAAACTGCAAATGCTTAAAAGTAATCAACGCGGGTAATTTAAATGAATACTATTTCGTCAGAGTGTATGTGGGACTTCTACCTCACAACTCATTTATATACTATTGGTAGTTACAATAATCAAACCGAATTGTACTCTTACTATAATTTTTTCTTCTAGGAATCATATTGTACACATTTATCCAATTCCATTCCACTCCGGCCATAGTCACAAGTGTGTTTATTGGATTGGGAATTGTTTTTTGTGGATGTGCCATGGTTCATAATGTTTTCATTTGGCAAAGGGAAAAGACGAATGCTGTGAAAGAACTAGCTCTACAACAGGTAAAAATAAAAATTTTTTCCACACTTTAGTGAAATACAAAAAGTAGCAGTGTACCCTTATTGTCCTGTAACCCTTTTTCTGTTTCCAAGGTAACCTTGCCCTGATGATATTTTAGGCGTAGAGTATTAATCATTTTTTCGCTTTTTCTTTATCCCTCTTTGAGCGTTTCGTCCCTGACATACACTGGACTCGTCAGTGTGGCTCTTTCTTATGTGGGCCATGCCACAGACGCTCGGGATTATTATCATTGTGATATTCGACTCAGGAACCCTTGCAATTAGAGCAAAGCCTTAACAAGTCCCATTCCTGCTGCAGGAATATCTTCAAAGACTCCAAACTTTCGTGGTGATTGAATTGCCATTACATTCTACCAAGCGAAATAGAACCCCAAAAATAAGCTTTAGAGAATTCTTGCGTCTTTTTTGCTTCGCGAATTGGAGCAGACTCTCATTGGATGCTTCAATACGTGTCGCTGGGATCAAGGAAATACCATGGATGTCACAACATTAAACTCTTGATTTTAACCAAAGGTGTTCAGCCAATTCAGTCCCAAACCTGACTGATGGGCAAGTTTGGCTTAATTAATACGGTATTATGATCTCTAATGCAACAATTATTTAACCAAAATAAGTCTATTTATGATAGTAAAAAGCACAATTTCATTCCAGGTCAACCAACATCACGAACAGGTTACTCAGCACAATTCTTTTCACAATATAACATCTCCATCGAGTACAACACAACTTAATCAATCTCATGTTAGCAATTACAACCATAATCTGCACTTGTCTCCAAGTGTCCATGGAAATGGTGCAATATTCATTCGACCGTCCACAACAACACCACCTACTGCTGAAAACTTGAACCTCTCCAAACATTCTCATCTGAGAGAAGCTAGTGGAAGTGTCAGTCCTGGTATGCCAAATGTAACTATGGACCTGAGCAGTGTAGCTACTACTAATTCACCTCATGAATTGTCAACATTGGTTTAATTATCAACACTATTTATTTAATAGAACAAGGCCAAAAATTACTGAGTGCAACAGGGTGATGAGGATTTAGAAAAATACCTCATTTCAAGTCTCTCACAAAATTTTCCGAATTGAAGATATTTTTATTCATTGTATTGTAAATTATTTTCTCTAAGTGTAGTGTCACTTTTGTCTTATAAAAGAAATAAGATTTCGTGTACAAAAATGTACATTTTCACTTAGTCCAGTCACTGTCAGCTTATTTTATCGAAATATATTTTATTTAAATTATACGAGATGTGGCTTGGGGTTTGATAATATATTTCTAATGATAGATCTATTCATTATAACAATGTATTCCAAAATTAAACTGTTCATAATGTTCCTTATAAAAAATACTCGTAAAATGTTCTATAAAAATGCTGTTCTTGCCTGAATGATTCATTATTTTTGGAATACATCTTTTGGAACGAGTACAAATAACGAAATGGAATTTCATAGTCTCAAATCATCCACTTTGTACCTATACCTACATGTTTTAACTTGATATTTCATTCATAGATATATCTAATTCTGTAAATATCACGAATATATCTGGAAACTGCCTGAAAAGAAATAAATATATTTTTAATAATATCTACCATCACTTCTTAAATCCAAAGAATAGAATAAAACAATTTTATCTGAAAATTTTAATGTCTACAGAGTAGATATATAATAAATAGATAATTTGGTTAATTTACATAATATAATACAAATAACGAAACTAAACCCAATTTGTTTGTTATCAGAAACGTAACTTGTTGACAACACTTAACATCAACAAAACAAAATTAATTAAGATAAAAGTGATCATCGTAACATTTTTCAAAATATTATAGATCCCATATAATACATTCAAATTATCATATTGGAAATACCTAGATGAATTACATGTATCTGTGGAACTATTTATCAAAGTCTATTAGGAAGTGTGAAACTTTATTGCATCAAACAATCTTCAGTAGTGGAAATACGTTCTTCTTGTGAATCGAGGTCCTAAAAATTCAACGAAACTGTTAAAATATTTCCACAAGAAAAATTGACCTGGTCATTTCTGGAAAACTTTCAATACATAATTCGATGTTGGTTCCAAAAACTTATTTGTCATATTAATCAGTGATAATAAAAATTTGATATGAAAACCTGCAGGTACACTATAAAGAAAAATTCAATTTTTTACCCCGTTTGCTTTCTTATTCTGGGGCGGTTGTAGAAGATCACAGTATTGCAGAAGGGCTTCTCGGAGTGGCCTGGACACCTGCATGGAGGAGGTCGTAGTACACTCTACAAGATACGGGTATAACCTAATTAGATGCTCCCAAGCTGTATTATCTGAAAATTAGTAAGTTAGTTACGGGTATTATCATGAAAAAGAACCTCACCTTTAACTAAAGAAGCTTTCTTCATGGATATTATCAAAGTTGTAACTGCTTTCAGCACAAACGATATTTCAGATAAACGATACCTAAAAAAAAGATCCATATTATTGAAGGATATAGACCATTCCAGATCACGTGACCCTTTGGATGATAAAATAATGTTAATGACTTGGAATGCCATTTAAAAGTCCACTTGATGTCTTTTTCAACTTGAAAACTATTTGACTTTCTACAAGATTCATTTACTTGAGGAAAATAAATGTAATACTAAACAAAGTGCGGTAATCAACCCAAGTAAATGTACTTTAAAACAATATCATCAGAGTAAGGGTTGTGAGGTATGGTTGTTTCAAGCCAGAGCCTCACTTGAGGGTTATTTCGAGGTTTTTTTTTAGATCTTTATTGTATCAAGTAAAATATACTCTTGCTTGAATTTTTCGAGATTACTGTATAAACAGAATTGAAAAAATGAACCTAAGAGACTATTTTCAAATTTACCTAGGTAACGGACATTTCCCACTCAACTTCTCATCATCGATATACTTTTTGAGCACCTCCTGAAATCTTAATAACAAAGAGGTAACAGCCAGCTGTCCGGAAATATCTTTGTGCTTCTCGTCGCTCATCACCAGCGGTTTATTGTCTCCATCCATCAAGGAAAATTGTAGAAGTGTCTCGAAGCAAGTTTTGGCAAATTCCTCCCTCAAGGTGATCTCAGTCTCTACGTCAGACTTGACATTTGTTGCAGAATGTATGGACCCTTTATTCAGTAAGATTACCACTTGCATTATAAAATCTTTAGGAATAACAGTGGAATAAGGAAGAACTTCAGTTCTCAACAGCTCGATCAGTTGGCAATCTGTCGTCTCGTCTGAAACCATTTCTTCTATGCCTTTATCCAGGGGAGCACAACTGTTCGAAAAGAAAACTCAACCAATCTTTATTATTCATTAAATAGAATGAAATAAATTCAGAACTGTAGATTGAATACTATATCCGATTCATATTCTCTTCATAAATTAAAAGGGTTTACTTTATGGTCCTAACCACAGAAGTTATCTGGATGACATCACGGTTATACACTTACAGTGGCGCCATCGCTGTCTGTTAGTTTTTTTTGGTTAGGTGTGGCAAGCTCAAGGAAAAATCCCTAACATATAAACCAGTTGAATCTACTTACCTTTCGGGAAAAAGAAAATCATTAAGAGCAGCTGACAGTTCACTCCACATTAGTGCAAATTGATTTCCATGGCTTCTAGCAACTTTAATTCCAATCTTCAATATAGTTATCAAACTATTAGCAGCTAATTTCCATATCGAACTTGAAGAACAGTTATATTTGAGAGCTAACGGGGTGTGAAGAGTGCTTATTATCTTATGAAGAATACCAGCGCTAACTACCTCAGGATTTTCCGCGGTTTTCTCATACAATTTCACAATCATAATTGTTGCTTTCTCACCAAACGGGATGTAATTCATCGACACCCACTCTGAAGTTCTCGTCTGCTTCTGTTCAATTTTGTTGTACACTGGGGGACTACACATATACTTGGCAAAGATAAGAAGCTGAATAAAAATCTCAGGGATCATTTTGCCCAAATTTCTTGATACTACTTCTTTCTGTATCAAATCCATGGCATGTAATACACCATCATGCAACGGAGTCAGTGTAAGGTCAGAACTAGACGGAATGATATATGGTGCAGTTTCACCGCAAACGGGAATACTAACAGCATTTGCTAAGATTTTGTTCAAATTCTTGAGGTCTTCCAGTCCAAAGTTATGTTTGATGTGTGAAAAAATATAAGGAAATATTTGAACGAGAGCAGTCAAGAAAGCCTGGCTAGGTACATAGACTTCTTCCCCTGTATCTATTTCTGTGGTGTGTTGGGTAATTTCTGTTCCTATCTTCATCCAGATCTTCCAAGCAACCTGCCAAATTTCTTTGTCCTCAACAGGTTTCTCGCCATGTTGCCCTTTGCTTTGAAAAAGTATTTCTTGAAATGATTTCAGGGCAGCTATGGATACTTCGTTATTTTTACTCAAAGCTGCATATTCAATGAATTCCAACAGGAGCGCCCAAGCTCTTGAGAAATCACCGAGAGCTTGGAGCAACTGTCTTTTAGTGTTGAAAACTCGTGCTACCCCAGATAAAGTTAAAACTTGTGTTTCAGCCCATTGCTTCTGTGCTGTATTCCTGTTATAATGAAAGAATTAAGAAATCATTTTTTTTTAAATTTCTTTATACACATACCTAGAGTGATGTATTAGGATATTTCCTCCAGCATCCACTTTTTCGCTACTGGCAGAATTTGACAAGCTTCTAACCTTATCTAATAAAGGAAACAAAACTTGCCACAAAATCGCCTGCCAAGTGGACTGTTTCAATAAACTACCATGTGCAGAGATAGTGGAAAACAAAGTTTGACCTGCCGACTTCCTAACTGCAGGTCTCGAGTCAACACAGAGTTCCCCAAGTCTTGCATAGAGGCACATCCAGAGTTTGTCGAAACTTGGCATGTTCAACGTACCAGGAAAATCTGGTAGGACAGTGATATCGTCTATCAAAGTTTGACTCAATTTCCCTTGGTTCTGATAGAAATAGTCAGATATGTTCCACTGAAAAAAAAAAAGGGGGTCGGTATTATTGACTGAATTTGAGTTTATGGTTTGAGGGAACCACAGAAAAATAGAAAACCAAGACTAGCTTAAATCCAGGGTCACAGAAGCTGTGTTAATCGTTCAATGTGTAGCCATAACGCCATCTGTCAATGAATGTCATAACACAAATGACAGAAGTGTCATAGAGTCGAAAAAACCACTAGATGATATACACTCCGACTAATATTTAGTTATGTTCAGTATAATAGTTGAGAGAATATCTTCAACTTACCATAAGACCCACAGCTGTCAAGGAAATGTTCAGTTCTTGTGTCTGAGATCCGAATTTAGAAACTGTATCAACACACAACGGTAAGCACCTCCATGGCATTACCGGTAAAAAGTCTGTTATAACAAGTTGTAAACACTGGAAAGCGATCCTTATTAAATTTTCCCTGAAAACATTCAATCAAACAAAATGAATTCACTTTTCCAAATTTTATTACCCATGTTGATCGTTCACTGCACCAATAATACCTAATATAAGTGGCCACCCATGAGATAACGTTTCTCCTGCGCTGTGTAAAATCTGCAATACACATTCCAACTGTCTCTGTCTAACATCTCCATGAGGAACGGCGGATAGTTCGAAGAGGGGCCCCAGAAGCAGAGTTTGTAGCTTCTGGTTTTCCCTAAGAGGTACAGCATGTTTGTAATGCAGTGCCGATTTAACAAGATATGTTATTGCTTCGACACCCCACTCCCTCATTCGTATATGAGGATGTCTACAGACCTCAAGGAGATGATTGGTGAGAGGTCTCCATAATACTTCGATCCTATTCATGTTAACGATTCCAGTTTCTAATAACTTGGCAACGGCAAACAACGATGGTTCTCTGTTTGAATAGGCCAGTTCCATGGCTTCCTGTGATAGTTTACAGAGTGCATCAATCAAATGATGCAAGGTCACGTCATCTAAATTTCTGCTGGATTCAAAGAGTCTACTAAGCATTTGAGATAGAACAGGTAGATCAGCCATCACAGAAGTGGTAATTACGTTATTGGTATCAGCTGGTACTCGTGCAGCTTTTAAGCTTCCCCCGGTAGACGGTTTCAACCCTAATATCCAGACTAGGTGTTGCAGAGTTGTAAGAACAAGATGCCAAGCAGTGCCTAGAATACTTCCATGGCAATGTGCTAAATTCAACAAGGCTCTCATCGATTGCAGATTCTTTGATGTCAGCATCACAGGTCCCTGCTGCGTTCCTGTAAATAAAATGAAACTTAAAGCTGCAACTAAAGTTCACTATATAATACAATTTAATTTTTAATCTACCTAGAGGGAAACGTAGTTCACAGAAACAAACTTCCTGTTTAACCTGTCGAGATACTTTCCTGCCAGTTTAAGATGGGTGATACCATCGAATCGTGATCTATGAATTAAATGGAATTATAATAAAGACAAAAATAACAAAATTTGGAGAACCCTTTCTTTCTCAGACTTATTACGTCGGAACATAAGCTGTTGACAAAATAAGCGAAATAAACACTTCAAATAGTGCAGTAAGCTTCCGCTAGATGGTGTGAGCCATCAATAAACTGGGTACACTACTTCGCCATTGTTTATCTTCACTTCTTTAAACTATATTCTCCCTCCGGTTAAATAAGAAGCTCAATGACCAAACAACATGAAATATTTGGTTGCCTAAATGAGTATTATCAATAAAAAATTACCTGCAGGTACTGATGATGTAGGCAAAGGAGTCCCAACGGCAACAACTTGAAGTCTACAGTCTAGATCAGAATATTGAGGAACAAGGTTGCTCAAATCTTGACTTTCACGCAGTCCTGAACATAAAACTGTCATTTTACTAAATTTATCTTACATAAAGTAAAAACGAAATACCTCCCCTAAGGTTGATTCCGGAGGCCACTGTATTCAAAACAGTAAATGCGTAATGTGGAGGTAATGAAGATTTACAAATGGCGGTTATGAAAGCATCTCTAGGCACTGTGAGATCTAACTCTCCGCATAAAGCAGCATATGTCTGTACGGATTTCAGAATATTCTCGGTTATAGCTTCCTCAGTGCTTGCATCGATGAGGGGGCTCAGAGCTGACAACAATCCGCACCAACTTGATTGTATCAGTTGGCAATACAATTCTCTGTCCTTTGTTTTCAATTCGGGATGTTGTGCGGGTTGGACAGATATGGTTATTTGTAGAGATCTTATGATTTCTAGAAGGCTTGCATAAGCTACCGATATACCATAACCGTCTGGTATTGCAGGTGGTTCAATTTTGTCCAGCATTTCCAAACTGAAACAGTTTTTTCAAATTAATGCCAACACATTCAGAACTTTTGTTACAGTATCTGTTGTTTAAGATTACACTTTAAAAAGTGATTGAATTGTAATAATCATGTGGAGACCTCTGGGCGGAAACTATACTAGTATATTATAAAACAAGTAACAAATTTGATACATGATTTTTTATTCACTTGTTTTTCTGCTTTTGTCTTTTTATTTTCAGATTTAATGTGGACAACTTCGAGAAGCATCTGTATTCATTAACGGAAGATCAACTTTGAAGGACGAACTTTTTCACCATTCAATATTTCAACCTATTTCGTAAAAATTACAGCACATACAACTCATTACGTAGACAGGGTTTTTTTGCAGTGGTGTTTCCCAGAGCTCTTTATTATATGCAATATTGAATGGTACCCCATTACCTTAACCTCTGCTGAAACTTCTACGAAATACACATGCTACAATATTCGCTTAAAGAAAATGTAAGCCAATAGTTCAAAAAATATATATATATATAATCGTTGCTTAATTTGAAAATCAAGACTTACTAAACAGGTCTAGCATGCCCTGTTGGAAAAATTGTAACGATAGGTAGCCAAACACCTCTTAAAAGAAATCCAGGTTGAGGAGATATACCAGGTGTGGTAGGTATCCCTCCAATATAACCAGGAGCTTGACTCTGAACCATTGGACCTATAAAAACCAGATTTAAAAAAATGGCTTGAAGAATTAATGCTAAGTTTACCATTGCCACTTATTTGGATTTGAGGGTTAACGAAGAGTGACTGAACGTAGGCCCCTAAAGAATTAACTATATCTTGAAATATACTGGTTGTATGCTTATTGAGATCATAGCAGGAACAAAATGAGTTTAATAAATCAGGTTGGATGGTCATTTTATGTAGCACCTCCAAAGCTAACGATCTTTGCCAACTTGGTTTGTCGGGATCCAAAAATTTAACAATGAGAGACAAAAATATCTCACATTCCGTTACCTTGAATAACAAAAGGAATTAAATTGTTTTACAACTTTCAGTAATAGAAACTCACCAAAAGGCTATGGTATTTTTGTATAAGTATTGACACAACTCTGAGTAAACGCATACTTATCGGAAAATAAGGTTTTTCAAAAGGTGTCGCCTGTTGGACATTTTGAGGCATAGTGTTTCTATATTTGATATTTGGCGAGAATAATTTAATTACTAATGCACAAACCCTTTCTTTCAAAAGAAAACTGAATTCTTCATTCTGAAATAAAATAATGTTCTTCAAATTTGTTTTAATATCTCATTTTTTACATTTACCTTATAAAAAATCTGAGCATATTGGACTAAGACGGATTCCAAAAGCTCTAAGCCAAAAGTTCTAGTCATTTCAGTCATACCAATCAACCAACATGGTTGATCTGCATGGACTAACTGCACCAAGTCTTGAAAAAGTAAATAGGCATCAGCTGCACAAGGAGGTAAACCTATAAAAAAATTCACATAATAAATTTTGAACCCCCTGTAAAATATTCATTTAGGATTCCTCAGAAAATTCAAATCATTTCAATTGTACAAAGTCATCTACCTAAATAGTGCCAATTATTGAAAAAAAAAATCCCTTCTATCGATTTGAGATAACCACTCTTTTTTTATTTCAGCTGATTTATACATGAAAGATTTCAACCAATAAAACCTTCAATAAGAAAGATACGTAGCTGATACTTTAATTATTTGGCATCATAGAAGCATTTGCATTAAGACCATCAAAAAAATTGAGTTTAGAATAACACAAACCTTTAGGAGCATGTGGACTAGGACTTTTGAGGTCTTCCAAATTGATTTGTCTAGGCAAAGGAGGGTGTTCTGACCTGGAAAGCTGTTCATCTTCGGCCACTACCCTTTCAAAAACTAACGAAACTAACTGCCTCACTGTAGCACCAGCTGTGTTTATTGTAGTAGAGTTTTTAGCGAAATGTAAACGAAAACAGAGAACTAGTGTCTGAAACATAATTCTATCAATAAGAGTGAATTGATATATATATCAAACCAACTTTTGCTAACGTATCACCATGTACAATGTTATTGGTAGTAAGGAGAAGAGTGGCTGATTGTAATAGCTTAACCTCCTCAATACCAGATTCCATCAACTGCCACAATGTATTTGTAATAAACATAGCACCTTTCTGGTCAATAAGCTGATGTGTTATCAGTTTCTGCATAATTTGAAGGCATAACTATAAAAAAATTATTATAAACTCGTATTTGTCTGTGTATTCGGTTTTCTCACTTTTATTATTTTCACATCTTTCGTTTCACATCCCTGCGAAAGGGGATAGATAATTTGGTTGATAATATACATTGTATTTTGAGGGTTGGATATAACACTTTTCAGTTTCACTATGGCTTCCTCTGCTGCCTGAAATGATCAGTATAAGGATAAGATATGCTGTTCCAAAGAATATATGGACTTTGGTGCAAAAAACTTAAGACAAGCAAAATATATAACCTACCTCTCTCACTTGAGGGTATTTTTTCTTACACTCCATTGAAAGATTCTTGAAATCATTCTGTAAGATGTCTATAAATGCTGGAGACACTTCAATGTTTATATTGCCTTCGAATGCCATAATAAAGGTTTTATTTTGAAAAAACTCCAACAAAATAGATGAGCTGGCGGTTGTCAACCTCCTTGATCTCTTGTAACTCGGAATATTTTATTGATAAGCCATGATTTACATTGTTTCCTGGATGTTCCTGTATAGGGAATTTCTTAATTCTATATCTGCACTACATATATTCAGTAACAACTCAAAATTAAATAAAAAACTAATAGAAGAAATGGGCCATGTCAATATCAACTATTATGGACACAGAAATCATTATTAAATCTAGATGTCAACCTAATATTTCAAGTTGGTTTATGCCTCATATATCCAACAATTGGTTGATTAAAATTAATGGAAAGTTAAATTTATATTTCAGAAACACATTCAATTTGAAATCTATTACGTGAATGTGTTTACTTTCAGTCCAAAATGCATTTATTTCTTTTAGGTTATCTTATTGTAAACAAATATTCTTCACAAGATGAATTGAATAATGAAAAAAGGGTATCTTTAAAGATATAGAGTTTTCCTGTGCTGTGGGTGGTGAGTCTTGCTTGTCATACTTGCTACATTCTTTTAATTATATACCTATGTAATACCTGTTTTGTCATGCTCTTCAATGCTACCCTTGTACACTTGAATACTTATAACACCTTCTTCCTTGTAGCGCCCGGTTTTCTTCAAATAGTCTTAGGCAGAGGATTTCTCCTCAGCAATCTTGAGCTTTTCCCTCAAACAGTATCAGCTCAAATGAGCAGGAAAGGTATGTTTTTCTCTAGACACCCTGATGAAGAAGGACCATTATTTCAGAGAGTAACAATAGCATATTTTCACTCTTTTGGGTGTTTCTAAACCACTTGATTCTCATGGCCCACAAATATTCTGCCCTTAATCTGCAGAGTCTAAGCCATTGTATGTTTGCCAAGAATTCTAACTTATATATAAAACTTGATGGTGATTTTGAATGATTGTCAAGCAGGTACAATCTCCATGTTCTTGGAAGCTGCAGACTCTTTCGCAGCCTTGAAAAACTAAACCCCAATAGCTGATATCCTTGTTCAGTAATTGTTGTAATTTTTCCACCTGCAATTCAAGATGATCAAATGTTATTTTCAATGGGTTGATATAGGTTCATTCTGGAGTCCACGGTCCCAAGAAACAACCCATTCGAGGTCTGGTACGTTTATGTACAGTGTGTTACACTAAGAGTGGGTTCATTGCTGCTGAGCCCAGCTACTTCTTAGGTACCTGGAATTTTGGGGTTCAAAGGAGAACAAATAATGAGAAACCGATTTTACTGAGCTCAAATTTCGAATTATTATGAGGAAAATACTATATTTCCTTGTTATCTTGAGAATATCAGAAGGTTATTTTGGTTCCCAAGAAGATGATGATTGTTTTTGTCAAGTAATGCACCTATATGCTTATATTGATCCAAAATTTATTTTGAAAATAGTTGCAGGGGCAAATTGATGATTGCACATGCAATGTTGACACAGTAGACCACTTTAACAATGTAAAAATCTACCCTCGGTTACGTAGTCTTCTTCAAAAGGATTACTTCAGGTTCTTCAAAGTAAATCTATATAAAAAATGTCCATTTTGGCAAGATGATAGCCAGTGCGGAATAAGATATTGCCATGTAGAACCTTGTAAGGAGAACGAAGTTCCAATTGGTTTGAAGGAGAAAGATAATAAATTTTTCAGAATTGATAACAAGGTATTCATTTATAGCATTTATATTGCAAACTTTAAAAGTTTCATTTGCAGTATATTAAGGGTGGCCATTGCCAACACGATGATGACAAACTAGGGGAAATTAACACCACTATTAGCAAACAAGCTAAAGAGGATTTTGAATTGTGGAGTGCCCACGACGATGCTCAAGAGAACTTCTGTCTTCTAGATGATGTTGATAATGACTCAAATTACGTGGATTTACTTCTGAATCCTGAAAGATTCACCGGTTATAAAGGAAATTCAGCTCATAGAATATGGCAAACTATTTATCTAGAGAATTGCTTTAGGTAAGATCCTCATGCCATTAATGTAACGTTTGCTCAAATTCTTGCAATTTATGTAGACCAAATGGACAACTGAACTCATATATCCATAGTCATACATTGAGCAATATGTGTCTCGAAGAAAGGGTGTTTTATCGAGCTGTATCTGGCCTTCATGCAAGTATAAATATCCATGTTTGTGCTAAATATCTCTTGAGGGATTCAAGTGAGTTAAATAATGTACCACGTCAATTATGATGTTTTTCAATTCCATTTTAGGTTTCAAGAATCCTCTAGGCGAATGGGGTCATAATCTAGAAGAATTCCGTAAAAAATTTTCTCCCGAAATGACAGATGGTCAAGGGCCATCCTGGCTTCGTAATTTATACTTTTTATATCTCTTAGAACTAAGAGCACTCCAGAAGGCCTCATTCTATTTGGAAAAAGAAGAATTTTATACTGGAAACGAATCTGAAGATTGGGATACACGATTTGCCATTAAGGATTTACTCAATATTGTTCGTAATTTTCCTCATCATTTTGACGAATCTACAATGTTTGCAGGTCATCAACAAGCTCAGAAATTGAAACATGAATTCAAACAACATTTCAGAAATATATCATCCATAATGGATTGCGTAGGTTGTGAAAAATGTAAACTCTGGGGGAAATTACAGGTAATTCATTTGCTGAATAATTATCACCACTGGCATCAAATTATGATATGATTACGATAGTTGAAAAACTGAAAGTTTTGTCTTTTCAATACCACTCCCACTAATTGTTATAATAAAATCATCCTAAGTACACTTACATGCACAATTAACCGCGCACTTATATTGTTGGTCACCCTGTTTGTTTATGTTTACTATGGATTATCTACTGTTTTGTTTTCTGTTAAGTGGGTAGTTTAGCAATTAACTGAACACTTATAATTATTTAGATTCAAAATTGTGTCCCCAAAGGGTTTTTTGGAATTTAGTCGCTGCATCAGGTGCTACTAGGGCAGTTGCTTTAGCTGACGCTGGGTACCTCCAACGACGCATCGCTCATACGCTTGGTGTACCTCGATGCGATACGGGATTCCATCAGAAGCTTTCGGGAGACTGGGAGCCACACGAGGTGACCAGGTCAAGGCTGACATCGGTGGACTTTGGTTTGAGATGACCGCTTTGTTGTCAGTAACGTCCTAAGAAATCGCTTTTCCACCGCTATTGAAGCACGGGTATTTTTGAGGTGTCAGTGTGAGTGAACGTACCAAAGAAGACTGGCTGATAGTAATCCAAGGGCTTTTCGACTAGCTCGCGCTCCACAACTTCTTTCACAGCATCGTAGATCTAGACTTGCGTTTGCTCGAGAATATGCTGACAGGACAGCAATGGAAGAATGTACTGTCCTCAGATGAGGGCAGGATAGCCTTAAGATGTTCAGCGTGTGTATAGGCGCCAAAATGAACGGTTTGCTCCATGCGCAATTGTCGAAACCGTGGGTTATCAGGGAGGGTCGGTAATGGTTTGGGTAGATATCTCTTGCGAAGCTCGTACCGATCTTGTGGTGTTTGATAGAGGCAATGTGAACGCTCAAGGATACGTAGAAGAAGTACTAGACCACGTTTTACCTTCCGCACCATTTATTGGGGACCAATGCTCGATGCCATACCGAAGATGCGTTGCTCAATACCTCGATGAGGTCGGGATTCAAGTTTCACCATCGCCGGCACGCAGTCCCGATCTTAACCCAATCAAGTACATTTGGGACAACCTAAAAAGACATGTCCGAGCAAGAGTACGAGCTTAGGAGAGTTCATGACGGCTGCGTGGCACAATATCTCTCAGTCGGATATTCAAGACATCATACATGGATTGCCAAACCAGCTACAAGAAGTCATTAGGGCCCAAGGTGGTAACACCCACTTTTAAAGTTCAAATTTTCATTCAAATCGATTTTTGGCATCTCCTTTTTGAATAAACAGGTTTGTTCAAGTCTTTTGTGATTTTATTTATCCTCAATAGGTGCTTTTAACATAACCTTCAAATATGGTCAAAGTTTGACAATTCCTGGAAATTGAAAGAAATGCAAGGTGGGCGGTCAATTGTTAATTTTCCTTATTTGCAGGTACAAGGCTTGGGAACTGCTCTGAAAATTCTATTTTCCGGAAAATTTGATGGAATTGGAATTGAGGAAGGTAGTTCAAAGAGAGATTTCCAACTCCTTAGAACAGAAATTGTTGCTCTGTTGAATAGCATTGGAAGGTAAAGTTTCATATATTTTTGGCGCTCTTGTTTACCTAAACAGATTGCTTATGAATTGGCCCAAATGTCTGTATTTTTCAAATATTTGGATGAATGTGGTATCAAAAGTTCGATTAATTACTCTCATGTAGTTTAACGAGAGCGCCAAAGTCATATCAATACTTTCTAATTTTTTTAAAAGGAAACTGAGCAGAATTTTTTTCAGGTTATCCACCAGTATATACGAATTAGATGAATTCCGATTCATCCTAAAATGAAGATGAATATTTTAAAATAAGTTTTGATACATGCTACTGTATTTGGTAAAAGCTTAAGACCTAAATGGGAAAGAATATCCTTTGCCATTTTTTCTTCAAGTCTAATAAGGGTGAAAGTTTCCAAAAAGCAAACACAGATACTCTTACTTTACATTTTCTTTCAGATTGGTACTTAAAACTGAAATATTGATAACACGGAAGAGATTATATTTCAAGTGACTACATCACTATTTTTGTAATTTTGTAATTATTATGCCAATTGAATGTCTATTAAATAAATTATTCCTCTTGGATTTATTTTATTTCATCTTGATACCTACAATGTATACCTAACACAAATAAATATAATCCATACTCTGAGAGCGATACAAACATAATATGACTTCATATCAGTCAGGGAATTTCAATATCTGTTTGAGAAGTTGCATGGAAGCTTTCTAAGTGCGTCCGGTGCACAAGAAGAGTAACAAGTTTGATATTTCAAATTTCCTACCGATATCAATAATCTGTAGTACCAGCAAAATATTTGGGATTCTCCTTTATAATCGGTTAAATCCTTAAGTCTGCAATCGAATAACACCTTTTCAGCATGGTTTCGTCAAAGGCCATTCAACAGTTCTCTTCAACATAACCCAGTTTGAGGTCATCGAGAGAAGATCCCAAGCCGATGTCGGTTATACTGATTTTTGATTCTATACACCACGGATTTGGCTTCTGCACCAATCTCATCAATCTTTTTAAGGCTTACCTGTCCAACCAGCGGCAATATGTTGAGTTGAACGTCTGGAGTATTTTCTTCGTACTTCGGGAGTACCCCAGGGCAGTAACCTTGGGCCACTTCTTTTCGTGATTTTATCGGTAATTTGGCTACGGTGGTGACGTAAACTGTCTGCTATTTGCGGATAATTTCAAGATGTACCTTGAGGTGAGGAGTGCATTGTATTGTGTGCGCCTTTCCATCAATTTGCTACGCGTTGTTGGGTGATGAGAGGATAACCGATTGCATTTGAACATCAAGAAATGTAATGTCATGTATTTTACACAAAATAAAAATGCAATCCATTTCGATAACGCAGTGGATATTAACTCGATTAAGCGTCCGGCGGTATTGACGCCACTTTATCTGCTGCAAGTGGGATGTACGGATTTATTGCACGCATTTCTCGTGACTTGAAAATCCTTTATTGCGCATATGTCAGGTCCAAGCTAGAATATGCAGCTTTAGTATGGCCTTTCTACCACCAAATCCATATTGATAGGATTGAGTCAGTGCAACGACGTTTCCTCAAGCTTTTGTCGTTTAGAGAGGGATAATGTTTATCCACCCATTGGTTTCCCCCAGGATAAACTGTTGAGTAGACAGGGCATGAAGGGTTTAAAGTGTCGGCGGGACTGCCAGTGTTCATACACAAGTTGATTAGTGGGATAGTTAAAGATTCCTGTATACTTAACAAACTTAATTTTCTGCTTCCAAAGCTGAGAACATTTAACTTGCCAACACCGAGAACTAATACATTAAAGTATTAACCTCTGTATAATTTGTGTCATGCCTGTAACTTACATCTCAGATATTAAGTCCTACTATTCCGGCTGACATTGTGTTACTTGTCCAATTTTTAAATTTAGAAATTGGTTTTTTTCTTGTTCACCTTCTGTAGTTGGGTTTGACCTGAACAACATTGTATTTTTGAATAAATAAATCATATTGGGACCAAGATGCTGTTTTGAGGCACCCCATAACCTACCAAGTTTCTGTTGACGATCACCGCACTTGATTATGCAATTTTTTTAAACATTTCACGAGTAATTATCGCTCGAGTTCAAATGGAACAAAAAAAATATTTGAATTGAATCACCTGTTATAATAACACTAAGACATAATTCTTTATTTTATTTGGAAACATACATTTTTTGTAAATAATCGTTGACACTACTATAGTATTCATACTGATCAGAGATTATTTCTATATTGTACATAAACTGATTTCTACTTAGCAAAATAGGAAGTAAGTAAGTATATACATTTTATACATATCTACAAGTCCACTTATTTTTTCATTGTTCAATGATCGTATTCTCGTTCCTTAAAATTTCATAGAAATTGGAAACTTAACATCAGATTTTAGAATCAAATAATTCAAGAGTTAATGAGATATAAAGCTAACATTATCGATTGATATACTGCTCTAGAAAAATTCAGGAAGTTCATAGATTCACTGACTATTACGAGAAGTTCATTTCTTTAAATATGAGAAAACTGGAGGTTTACTCTCTTATCTTATCATCCTTTTATCTCCATGAATTTCGCAGTTTCATACAGGAACACTCAGATTTCCTATAGCAGCAAAATAAGATATACAGAGTGCGGCAAAAGTTAGTTTGCACTGTCTGGTATTCACGCATACGCGTATTCTCGGCCAGTATCCTAGCTAGGGCGGAAGAAGGCAGATGAAACGTAGCGAGTTGAGTTGTCCGACAACGTTCTACTAATACTAATTTCAAAAAATCTTGAAAGAATTTCATCAGCAAGGCGTAGTAGTCTTGGAAAATTTTTTCCTTAAACAGAAAACAATTTGAATTTGTTTACACTTGAGTGTTTTCAGGGAATTAATAATGATTGCCCTTCAAACCCACTGGAGTAATAATAAGCAATTTTGAAAAATTGTGGCGATCATTTTGGTGATATTGCTGGTAATTGCTCAATACATTCTGTATTCATCAATCATGACTCATAATTCAGCATTTCTGTTGCTTATGAAGCAATAATTGCTCGGCAACATAAATGGAGCAATTTTAAAATATTGCTGATATTGTTTCGGCGATATTGTTCGCAATTGTTCCATATACTCTGTATTGCTCAATGTCGCTGACACGAATTGACGAATAGGACCAGTATGGAAATTCCAGACAATTTGTTGTCTATCCCTTTTGCGCTCATTCATTCTGCGGGCTTTACATCTCGCTTCCGAAGGATCAAAAAGATGTAAAGCATGGCAAGTGATGCTGTTGTTTAGTTTCCTGAAGTTGCTTCATATTGCTCAATTTTACAATTAGTAATTGTAGCCGTTGCTCTATATCGTTCATTGCTCATAATAGAGGTATGCATTTATGTCGCCGATATAAGCGCTCCTCAACAGATAAAGATTAGGTTGATAAGAATATGTAACTCTAGAATATTAACAGAATTCCTGAACTTCTTTAACTTTCGAAGAAAAGTATAATCCGTACTACTACAGATGTTTCAGAGTTTTTTCATTGACAGAAAGAAATTTGATGCACCTATTCTAGTTATTATTGAGGTGCATAAATGGTGGAAACTAATGATTGTTTTCTTTTGACGTTGTTGCCAAACGTATTGCCTCGGCGTGTTTTTTTGCCTTCAATCTCAAATCTGCAATACTTGAGTTTTTGTGTGCTTCCGAGATTGCGGCAAAGCCTAAGGAATATCTTGGATGACAGAAGATTCTTGTGGATGTCTCATTCATTGCAACTGCTGTGGCGTACTGCAAACAGATTGAAATAAGTATTCAGATTGTAACAACTGATTGGTTACTCTTACATGATGTGCGGCAGATAAGAAAGAGGAGTCGAAGGAGGTGAAGGCTGTAGCATCTGTATATGAGAATAATTTAGATGATACAGTTTCGCAGTTTGATAGAGAAACTGAGTCAACTGGCAACGCTAAGCCTCTGAGAGCTGCGGATACATTCATGAAGGGTACTATTCTGCATTGTTCCAAGCTTGAGGAAGTCGCAGACTCGCATTGATTGTTTATAATCATACCTGAAAAATAATGATGATTAAATACTTCATTCAATTAAGAAATACAAGAACTAAAAACCACACTGCAAGAGGTGTGTAGATGGAGAAAACCGTTCACAGACTCAACATTTCTATATTTTGGGACTATTACATCAGTTTTTTTCATTTAGAAAAATAGAGAGAAAAATAGAAAGGAGATTATATTAAATGAAATTTATCGAAAAAATCTTGTTTTCCCACCTAGGTCCGGGACTTATTGACCCATGTGTTATTACTTCCCTCCAGCAAACCACTGAACAGTACTCAGTCGTTGAATCCAAAGTGGGAAAAAAATCCTATTAAGAGAGAGAAGAAATATTTTTCCCCAGTACAAATGGCAATATTTTACAAGAGTTTGTTTTGCAGTGAAAAATAACGCAATATATTTCTTCTACGCTCCGAATGCCGTAATAATTTACGCCAAAAATCGAGTAATAGCCACGTGGGAGGGGCCGAGAGTGTCTTAAATTTATTATTAAAACATTCGCAGTCCACGGAAATGTTCACCCCGTCGGCTTGGTGGGGGGGTGGGCTTAACCCCCATAATTTCCTCTGGTCATGAATTTATCATGTCTCCGTGTTTCCCCAGCCAAATCTGCGGTACATAATCGAATTTATATACAAGACAGCTTTAAAAAAATGTAGTTAAGGGTAGGTTTTCAATCAAATAAAATAATTCCCCTTGAGGGTGATTCCGTTGCGCTCAGTTATTTCTGTATCGGTTAACTGAGGGGTCTAAGACGATTCGTCCAGTCCGAGGTCAATCTCTTGGGGGTTGTAAATAACAATTACCAACTCGCATGGATATCAACACCCCAGTTAGTCGGAAACCACTTTGCTCTATTCCCGTGGATTAGTCTGCGATTACTGCGCAATCTAGCCACACTGATCTACAGGATGTTCATCAACACCGATCATCGAGTAGAGTGAAATGACAAATTTTAAACATTGTTATTTATTGACATATTTTTTCTATATTTATTTCATACATGTATTCCTACAAATGTGAGTAGAATTGTAAATGCTCGATTACACATGATAAAATATTCACCATCAAATTGATACACAGTCTGTCAAAAACAAAAGAAATTATGAAGTCAAAATAAAGATTTTGCAGTAAATTACACTATCACATTGTATATGACACAAATAAACAAACAATTCAAGAGAGGAACTTTTCCAATTTATAAATTGTTTCTCCAATAAGAGATTTTTCTTCAGAAATTAGCTGGATCATCTTAGGGCGCTGATGCTTCCACTCCTCGCATAGCATTTCTAGCCCTAGTCTTTTCTGCAGCTGAGTATTGTTGCTCTGTTTGGTTTAATAGTGCACATACACAAAAAATCGATGCACAATTGAATACATCCATGAGAATACTTACTTGGTGCTAGGCCCCCAAAAGATGACACCGTATACCATCTAAGAGGTAAACATAGAATAGTATGCTGGTTTAGCAGAAGCCTTGTCTGATATCATCTTTATTCTGTTAATTATATGAATACTAGCTAAAATTTTCCCACACAGAGTGGGAACATTCTCATTCCAAATCATTGATGAATTCAAAGTCACACTCAAATACCAGGCAGAGTCAGAAGAATGCTCCCTACTAGTGAACACACACTTTTGTGTCTTATCAACATTGAATAAGGAGCCGTTTGATCAAACGTACCAATCTTGGGAATCCGATAGAGACGCCAGTGTCTTGCTGTTGAGCATATAACCAAATTTGCAGCATCATTGCATAGTTGAGGACTTCATCAGATCCCACGTTGACATGTATATCGTTCATATAAACTATGAACATTATGGGATCCAAGATAGACTCCTGCGGTACACCTATGTGAAACCTTTCCAGAATAGACACTGAGTTATTCCACTTCACTACCCGATATGTCAAGTGCCCTTACACCATAGAATTGTAGCTTATTTAAAAATACATCATGGCCAAAGTCTTGTTAAGATCTATACAGGTAAACTTTACATCTTCACTGTTATTATATGCCTCCACTATCGTATTAACAATGCTAATGGGACAGCGACAATGAAAGTGTTGTTTTTTGCACCAAGAATATAATCTTTTTTGAGTTTCGAATAAACGTCAAAATATGTCCCCGAAACAAAACATTAGACGTGTTCCGAAAAAATTTTCCAATCATGATAGGATGAGAAACATAACGGGGTAGCTCGTCTGAGATGGAACACTGCATACCAAGTTGTGGAAACTACTGAACGTAAGCTGATTAAATTCTAAAATAACCCAGCTCCGAAGAATAAATCGAGAAATATCCAACAAATTCTATATAGCTACGATGTTAAACCTACCTTTATGTAATTGACTTTCATGTTTTCTACACTTCGCTCTGCGATTTTGGAACCAAACCTGCAACACATAATGAAAATTATATTTGGCTCTCAGGTACATCTGAACAAGGTGTTTAAAAATATAAAATAAGACGAGAATCTCTATATTTGCTACTATCTTGTTAGTCACCGTACGTGATAGTCACTCAAACAAATCCATGACCAATGAACCATAAGCCCCGCCCATCTGACATCTTGGTAAATTCGAATTATTTTAGGAGATTGTTACAAAAATCTACAACAGCTGAATATATTTGTTGATTTATTGTAATATTCGTAATGAATTGCAATTATTCACCCTACTTTTATGACTCCAAATATGCAAAACAGACATGAGGAAAAAATGTCTGGTTCCTCTGTCGGAATTGCCCAAACAAAAAATTCGAAACTTAAAATGCCAATTCACAGATGAAATATACCGAAAACACCTGGACTCAATACGATAATGAAAACCAGCTATTTAATGATCCGGACCAATGGAAAACGTACCCAATCAAATTAAAATATACCGGATATACGAGGAACAATCAAAGACGAGAATCTCTATATTTGCTACTCTCTTGTTAGTCACCGTACGTGATAGTGACTCAAACAAATCCATGACCAATGAACCTTAAGCCCCGCCCATCTGACATCTTGGTAAATTCGAATTATTTTAGGAGATTGTTACAAAAATCTACAACAGCTGAATATATTTGTTGATTTATTGTAATATTCGTAATGAATTGCAATTATTCACCCTACTTTTATGACTCCAAATATGCAAAACAGACATGAGGGAAAAAATGTCTGGTTCCTCTGTCGGAATTGCCCAAACAAAAAATTCGAAATTTCAAAATGCCAATTCAAAGATGAAATATACCGAAAACACGTGGACTCAAAACTATAATGAAAACCAGCTATTTAATGATCCGGACCAATGGAAAACGTACCCAATCAAATTAAAATATACCGGATATACGAGGACCAATCAAAGACGAGAATCTCTATTTTCGCTACTCTCTTGTTAGTGTTAGTGACCGAAACATATCCATGATGACAATTGAACCTTAAGTACGCATATCTGACATCTGATTTAAATTAAATGGTTTGTAATCATTCATTGTCGCTGGGTGGACAATCTATCCAGAGAATTCTTGAAATAGTTCACCGATTATGACCACACAACTTCTTCTGAACGCCGATTCCAAGCCTCGAATATCCTGTTGGGGAGAATGTTGAGCCTCGGGGTAGTCCCAAAGTTCTCCTTGACAAGCTTGTAGCTCTGCTTGTAGCTCTGATTGAGTGGAAAGAGGTAAGCCATGTCCAAACCAAGGAGAGAATGAATTGCTCTGTAGGTGATAATTAAGGCACCCCTTTCCCTGCGCTCTAAAAAGGAAGCCCAAACAACTGTAGCCTTGTCGGCTAGCTCAGGCGATCTCTGCCAAATGTTAGATTGATATTCCACTGCTGTACGAATTATAAGAAGTTTTGATCACGTTTCTGATTAGCCTTCCAAGCGGGATCAGCATACTCCAGGATAGAACTCATATAGAGAGACACAGCGATAGAAATGTGCATGGACCAACTCGAATTATCAGTTACAGTATTACCAAGGTCACAATGCTGAGAGACGCTAGCTAGCCTCTGCCGGTTGATGAAGTAAGGAATCTTGTGGTCTTCTTTGCCAATATGAAGAATGCAACACTTCTCAACATTCAGAGGGAACAACCACTCCTCACACCACTCGGAAAGCTTGCTGAGGTCATCTTGAACATGTCTCGTATCAACCAATGGTCAGTCGTCAGCAAACATCACTCAATTCGAGAGAAAAAGACGAGCAAGATCAGAAGTATGCACTAAGAACAGGATAAGATCCAGAATTGAACCCTGGGGGACCCTCACATCTGAGGAGTAAAAACAATCACCGACTCTTACACGATAAGTACGGTGGGACAAAATTGACGCGATTCGAGAGAGCCCCTCACTCCCAAACACTCAAGCTTCCTCAGGAGTTAGCGGTAAAGGGACACCATCAAATGCCCGTGCGAAGTCAAGGTGAACAACATTCATCTCAATACCAGAATAATTTACTTGGTCCAATCGTTAATAAGTTTGCGATTGCGGACCTACCTGGAGGAAACCCATGTCGTTCCTTTGGAATATTATTTTGTAGAGCAAATGCTATTAACTTATCCCTAATAATTCACTCGAGAACTTTGCAAACATTATGTGCTTATTAGTCTGTAGCTGTGAGCAGAAACCTCATCGCCCTTCTTGAAGATAGGTGTAACAGAATCTGATGACCTATCCTGGGAGCGAAGATGTACAATGAGGATATAAATGACAGTGGCTCAGCCAAAGCATCAGCTGTTGTTTTGTCGAATATGGATTATGGTTGCTTGTGTGTACTCTCTCTGGATAACATGTAGTCAGGCTAACAAAAGAATTCAAACAGAGGTTAAGACGTTAGTTTATGTTTTCCCTACGAAATAGCTTAAAAATCTGCCATCGTGGCGTTGGCATCTTCGCAGAATTTCACAATATTTGGGCTGTTCAGCAGAGAATACTAGTGTATTGTCAAGCTCATAGAGAAATTGTTTGTTCAATTCAGTAAATCCTAGATCCTGAGCTCCATAGATCAAACATTCCATTCCTGTGTTTCACTCATGACTCGATTATATAATATTTTTTGATATTTGATTTTTCTGTTGCGATATGTAGTTACCCCTTACCTATGTTGATAAGCTCGACCATTTTGAATGTGAATAGATTTTATGAATGAATAAATAATTTTTGAAAAATAATTCGCACATTTTCGAACAGACCTCGTATTTGATCTCACCGTCTATAGTCTCCAGATAATGTCTTACAAATATCGGATAGTAGAAGCTAAATCGATGATGGAAATATTCCAGCGCTTATTTTGTTGTGTTTCGTCGAACTGGGGGGGTAGTTGGGCCTGTAAATCATCCCATCGTCACTTAAGATTCGAGTGGATCCTCGTAACAGCATCTAAATCTTTATGGTCATCCGAAAATGCCATATAATCCATAGCTGAGCCATTAGTTCCCAATGAATCAGGCGAAACCAATAACCTAATGTAAAAAGGGTCAGCAAAAACAAGGGTACGGTATTCTATTAGGAAGAGCTAATCGGGATCGTTTACCCCTAGCGTCTTGCAGTTCCACCCGATTTGCTGCTCTTAAAGATATTTATTAGCAGTTAATGACTTAATGAATATTTATGAGGTCTTACATTGGATTGAATGTATCGACGCCCTGTTCGAAGAGATTTTTCGTCAAGGGAATGGGCCTACGTTCACTGATACCTACATTGTGAGGAGCATGTGGCAATTTCAATGTTCAGCTTATGATAATGTTCCCATAACCAAACTCTGGTAATCTTTCGAAAATATGAATATAAATGTCGAACTCATAAGAGCAGTCAGAATTCTAATTGACGAACAAATAATAAAAGTTGAAACGAAAGACACACTATCACCGGGAATACAAGCAATTAAAGGATTGAAACAAGGGTGTTGAATTACTTCTACTCTGTTCAAAATATACCTGGAAAATGTACTGAAGCAGTGGAAAAAGAAATGTGAGAAATATCTCTTAACGAACTAATCCTATATACATTATCTTTTGCGAATGATCAAGTTATCATATGTAGACCTAAATTACATGACGAGAAAGCCGTTAGATGAATATAAACTCAGGGGAATGAAAATCAACATTGAAAAGAGCGAATACATGTGTATAGGAGGGGATCAAAGAAACATGCATCTGGAAAAAACAATAATCAGAAAAACAGACAAATATCTAGGTGTCATGATTACACAAGACGGAACATTGGAAAAATGCACAGCATCTCTAGTCTTAGTCGTTTCTGCAGCTGAGTATTGTTGCTCTGTTTGGTTTAATAGTGCACATACACATAAAATCGATGCATAATTGAATATATCCATGAAATGAATATATATACTTGTTTGCATTGGTTGAAATGAAGAAGTGATTGTAGAAACAGAAACTTATTTTAATGCACAAGATGAATAACCAAAAGTACAAAAGAATATATATTATTATATATATCTGTTCGATGAAACCCAAGAGGCTTAAAATCTCATGAACGAGGTAGCCTACAGACTGGTCCATAACGTCGAAGATTTTTCACCTTATCAATAACGCATATTTCACTTATTGACGAACATATTCACCCAAAAGTGGTGTATTCCAAAACTAAATTCAAAGTTGTAAACTTTCTATTGGAGCACCCTTTTATGAACCATCAGTCTAGTCAGAGGTGAGATAATCTCTAATGTCTCACTCGTGAAATAGCAGTTATATTGCCACTCGAACAGAATCCATATCTAATTTGGACCAGTATAGATGCAGACTGGTGCTGCGAACGAAAAGGAAGGTGTAAAATTGGGCGTGTAACCCTCACCTCGAGCGGAAAGAGGGTGGCAACGGCATCTTTAAAGCATCCCTAGGGAGAAATTAGCGTAGACAACACTCGAGTTTAATATCGCGCCCCTAAGGTATAATAAACCCATAACAAAATGGGGTCTAAATTAATTTAATTCCATTACCGTAATGAGGACGCCAAATACTGTAACTAAATAAAGTGTAAATCCATGCTGCCGGATTTTCTGCATACCAATTACACGGTTTGCTGACTTGCAAATAACCAGTAGGCACTGTGATCGAAATCCATTTAGCTGATGGACTCATTCTTAAGATTAAGCGGATTTGCACATATAGGTTTTTTCGATTGCAGTCTATACGTGATGCAGCATCCCCGTCTTCACTGTGCTTTCAATTCAGGGAAATTGATAATAATACTGAACATTTTCAGTCGAGAATATTTACATTTAGTAGATACTAACACATACTTAAAATTTACTATTATGTAATCTATACTCTAACCTTTCAAATGGAACACTAATTTTAAATATCTGTTCCAAAAGAATATTTATTGACAAGGAATTGGAATTGGAAATTTATGTTTCGAAAGGATAACAATTTAATGTAGATTCACGGTCATTATATTCCATCAGACAAGTTTTGTGTATTGGATTTGAATATAGAGGGTATTTCTAAGGACAAGACTGATTATCTTTCTAAATTAGCAGAGGATTATTATGCAGAGATTATTCTCCTTCAAGAGACACATGCGGATACTGAAAAAAATGTTCGTGAAAGAGAAACTATAAAAGGTTATGTATTCATTGATTATCTCCTTAGTAAAATTTACGGTTCAGCTTGTTATGTTAAAAAATCCTTAATTCACAATAAAGAATTAATCAGAAAGGCGAATTTGAGAGTGTTTTCTTTATCTCTTTCAAATTTTGTAATATTTCTATCGTTAACGTTACCGTTTTTCAGCTCCTTGCATATTTTTTTAACTTCTTCTGTTTTAATTCTGATGGGGGATCCCAAAACATTATTATTCCGAAGATCTTTTCTCGTTGGCCGTTGTCTAAGAATTCTGTCCTTTTTTCAACCAAAAGTCTTTTGAATAATAATAATAATAATAGCTTTTCGACATCTGGAAAACGGAGAAACCTACAAGTTTCTTGGGATGAAACAGAGGGGAGTACTGGAGACAACCCAGATAAAGGACGCCTTATCAGCCAGCTACAAGAAGAAGCTGAGAGATACTGGAAATCACAACTGTCAGGAAAGAACAAAGTATCAGATACTAATATATTAGCCATCCCGATACTAACCTACTCTTTCGGGGTGGTAAACTGGACGGTGAACGAACTCCTCGAACTTGATAGGTCAACAAGAAAAACGATGAACATGAATCGTAGCCTTCATCCAAATAGTTCAATTCAGAGGATATACCTTTCCCGAAGCCAGGGGGGTAGAGGATTACAATGTTTGGAATATCAACAAACATTGGAAACAGCAGAAAGGATCCTAAGAAGTGAAGATCCGCTTCTGAAGTTTGTAGCTCAGCATGAACTCACGAACCACGGAGCCTTCCTAGTCCGAGCTGGACAAAGAGCCTTGGAGAAGCTCAGCATAACCAGCGTACCGATCGATCCTGAGAGTGCTGGAACACCAATCACTCAAGCGGACCAAAGAAGGCTAGCAAAACTGATCTGGAAGTCTCAGTCGAATACATTACTCGAACATCATATGAGTAAGAGCCTACACTCCATATTTTTCAGGAGTTTAAAAGACCAAGATCTATCGGAAAAATTGTCTTTCACCTTTCTAAACTCGGCTAGCCTTAAGTCAGAGACGGGGGGATTTGTGATGGCGTGTCAGGATGGAGTAATAAATACCAGATGGTATAAAAAGAACATCATGAAAATGGACACCGCAACAACTTGCAGAGCGTGCCATAGTCAACAAGAAACGATTATGCACATTCTTTCTGCCTGCAGAGGCCATGCTCCATCAGGGTATATAGAGAGACACAACGCGGCACTCCGAGCTCTCTACTTCCATCTAAGAGCGGCATATGAGATAGACAAAGAACCGGTGCTACCATATGTGCCTCTGGAGATTGAAGCGGTGGTCCAGAACGAGAGAGCTCGAATATACTGGAACTATCCTGTCTCAACAACATGTCAGATCAATGCAATAAAGCCAGACATACTTCTTTTAGACAAAGAACTGAAGGAATTGTTCGTCGTGGAATTCTCCTGCCCTGCAGAAAACAATATAGTGATAAAAGAAGAACAGAAAAGGCAAAAATACAAAGATCTTGTTTTCGATTTTGGAACTATGTACCCAGGTCATAAAGTCAGGATGGTTGTACTAATCATAGGATGTCTCGGTGGAATGAGAGCCAACTACGTGGAAGAATTGAAAATTATTCCGGCCTGCAGATCTGAAGCCGAGATACTAGCGCACAGAATGCAGAAGGCGGTGTTGCTTGGGTCACTGCATATCATCAGATCCCATGAACTTTAGATGCCACTTGCAGCTCATCTCTTTTGTTAAGGGACGCTACAAGGGTCGGACGAAAAACTTCTCCATGGAATGTGTGAGGGGTTTTTAGTGAGTAACCAAACAAGATCTTGGAGTCTCACACTACCCAGAGTGCGGACCCTCTGGGCGCCCATAATGGGTTTTCCCCTCACACGAAGAAAAAATAATAATAAGGGCACCAAACACGTTTCCTCAGATGTGAAACTTAATAGCTTGGAATCAAAGAAGTCTATCATCTTCTTGAAATTTCCCTCCAACTATCAACAGACCAACAGAAAGCCCAGTAATTGACGTGAAAACAACCGAGTTAGATAGCCAACGTTTGTCGAAATTTTTTCGTACGCCACTGGATCAATGGACGGATAGCGATGCGAATATTTCTCAGTCACCGCAATATTTTGGGTTTTTTCTTATGATTACTTGGGAATTAGACATGGAGCATGCTTTGTTGCCGAATTATATTATATTTTTAATTAAATTAAAGCCTGCATAACAAACGCTGTTGTACAAAATACATAAAGGTAGTAGTAATGGGTAAATACGAATCCGCGGAAGAGACACCTAATTGGTAATAACCAGCAAAACAATACTTAAATGAAATGGAAGGAAACCACAGTGATATTGCTAGACTTTTTCCAAGCTTTCAATAGAGTATGGCAATATATACTGATCCCAAAATAATCTCAGAAGAACTTCCCTTCTCCCAAATAGAGCTGATGGAATTCACTATTAGATCTAACTCTTAATGCAGTACCCATAAAATTTATACTGCTCAATAAGAGTTGCATGGGAGTTTAAATAATATTTTAAGAAAATCTAGTCATTTCATAATAATCCATAAGTCCTTCAACTTGGCGGAATGATAATTGAAAATTTACGTTTTCAATTATTCTTTTTTGAGTTGTAATACTTATTAGTAGCATTCATTCAACTGACCTGCACTCTTGCCTCGCTCAGACCAAGTTTTTGACTCAACTCCTCTCTCATGAAAGCATCTGGATAGTGAGTTTCGTCAAATAGCTTCTCCAACTCGTTAAGCTGTTCTAAAGTGAAATTAGTCCTAGATCTCCTTTGCTTGGTCAAGATCTTCTGGTTTACTTCAGACCGATTTTTGTCGCTTAGATCTTCTACGTTTTCGCAATTGCTATCCTTCGTGGCTGCAAAAAAGAAATAAAAACAAATCAATCAACCATTATACCGAAAGAAAACTGAGCCGCCAAAGTGATAAGGTTTGGTGAAAATACCCAGAAGAGTTTTACACGACTACATGTGTATTTAGAGATATTAGAAGTTCATCACTCAGATTATGATGTCTTTGTTAACAATTAGTTGAACTTGATTGAATTTTCTTCTGAGATATCACCATGCTTGGCTTCTGCGTTTCATTCGCATAGCAGAGGATCTTCAAACATTAGTTGCCCATTTTATAGCAGTAGTTATGCTTGGCTGATTCTGATTCACCATGAATTAGGTTATTCATATTGAAAAGAATCAGACCTAGAATATTATTGCTGCCCGATTCGTACACTAACATATCCCTCCTGTCAGTCTATGCTACGTTTTAATACTGTTTTTTATTAAGACTATTGAGTTGTCTGATGATTTATTTTTACTTTATATTGATGTTCATCTACCTGATAAGTCGTAGTTAATTTCATTTTGCAGGTTTATTTTTACACGTTCATATTTTCTTTAGGAGCAGTGACGTTTTCAGATTTTTATTCTAAAATAACAAACTGAAAACAAGAAAGAGGAGATCCTCTTCCGCTGAACAACCGAACAAACAATACAAATCCCTGTCGTGTAATAATTCACAGAAATGACCACCCCCTCCCCTACCCGAGCTGGCAAGTCTCCTAATGAGCAACTAGAAATCTACAGCTATTTAAATTTTAGTTTGGACCCCCAATACAATATTGAATTAAATCTTTATTTGCAATTTGTTTGTGCGACCTTAACTGGATTACCCTTGAATCAATAGGGGGATGTTACTCAATAGGGGTGGTGTTTGTTCCGGGTTTATTCGATTAGCATTGATTTTTGTGACAGTGATGTTATATATGCACACAAGACTTGATCTGATGAACGTTAATTATGTGAGGATGCAATCTGGTCCTATGTATTTTCATCCTTGGTTATACAAAATTTTTACTCTTTTGGATATCTGATATATATTTTCTTCTCAACAACTGGGGTTATCCCAAACCATCACATGGCAAATTTTGCATAAGGATTTGGCTGGTTATTCTGAAAAATTCATTTTTTCAGACTAAGCCAATTTTCACTTGTCAGGGACGATCAATTTATTGCAAACCAATTTTGCTGATCGAATAATTTCACGAAATTCAGATGTTAAATGGCTAGCCAGATCGTGTGATTTAACACCACTGGATTATTTGTTGTGGGGCTATCTTAAGGACAGAGTCTATACGGAGCCATTTGAATTGATTGTAGTCCTAAAACTCAAAATCTGTGATGTGAGCCGAAATAGACCCGACATTTTGCCTAAAAGTGATTAAAAATCTAGATGAAAAACTTTACTTCAGCATGATCGTGGTGGACATTTGCCACTTAGATGATGATTATTCTCGTGGACACAGAATCTAAGGCAATGGTGTATCCACATTAATATAACGAGGACATAATTGAAAGAACTATACCATAATGGTTGCCAATCTTCTGATAGGAGACGGCACCAGGAGAAAAATTCACTATTGCTGCAGAAAAGACTGTGGTTGCTGTGCCTAAGGTGAAAGCCTAAGGTGATGGTTGCAACTTTAAATGATTTTTTGGGCTCTACACGACATCAATAAATATATACGGTTAATCAACTGGATGCTTGGACTGGTATCAAGAAAATTAATTAGGCATATGAGGTCATTTCACATACTATCATCAACAATATCTAGTCGTCAATTGATCATTCTTAAATGTTCTTTCATGTATCAATTATTCTACTCGGAGTGTGAAATTTTTTTATTTCAATCGTACATCATTCCTAGAGTAACCTTCCTGTTGATACCCATGGGGGCACTTTATAACACGGTAATGTGATCAAATCGAATGAACCTTTACCATTCCAGAGATACCCCTCTCTTCCATTAATCTTATTGAAATCCGTTCTTCGAACTGACAGCTTTCAGTTTTATTAACCTATCACTTTATTGGGAGTTAGACTTATCAGAAAATTGTTTCCTTGAAATCACATCGAAAACATATTTATACAGCTAAGATCAAGGGTCTGTATCTGTAAAAAAACTTGTTCTATTGCCTTAAATTGCCCGATGAATTCATGAATTACCATTGTTTTCATCAAGTACACTCACATTTTAAATGAAACGAATGTCACACTCATTTACATATGATACAGAGGGATTCATTGAAGAAAGCCTGGACCTGAAGGTGTTTCAGATGAAAGTTTCTTCGTGATTACGTCGTATATAATATTTTCTTTAACTCGTTGCATTTCTGGTTAATGAAATCTATACATTGTTCTTTATCTCTTTCAAATAAGATATATGGTAAATATTGTTCCATTTCATGAAGATTTGTCCGGTCTCATAATTTCATTCAGTCTTTCAAGAACGATGTTAATCCAATTTTTGTACGTTTTCTACTTTCTTCAAAATCTTTTATTTTTAACTAAATCGTTGTTCAATTCTATGAAAAGCTTTCACAACCAGCAGCCTCATTAAGTCCAAATGGCTTCTCTAACACTTATCCAGACTAACATTGAATGCAGCCATAATGTATTGAAACGATTCTGGGATTGAATAAATTGCCTAGTAATGATTCTGGTTCAGATTTCAATACGAGGCTTGCCTTAACATACACTGCTCAACAATTGATAGGGATCACTTACTTTTTCTAAATTTATTTCTGAAATATTGGCTCCAAGATTATAAATTTAGTCAGATATCAGAGTATTTTCAGTTGATAATATGGTTCACTTGAGAAAAGAATGTAAAAATGGAAAGTTGGAGAGAAAAAATGACTTTATTAGGAACACTCAAAATTCTGTGTTTGAATAACATAAAAATTTTATGATGAAACCACAAGAAGGCTGAAGTTTCGGTTAAGCTAGTACCTAGTTGGTCCCCTTCGAGCTGTTTGAGGTGTTCTGCAGAACAACCAACTCTGTGCGTTGGTTCAAACAAATGCCTCCCCATACACATATAGAAACTCCGTCAAAAGCTGTTGTGGGTACCATAAACTGTTCTGCATACCTTCGACCTCTTTTCCTCCAAGCAAGAATACGTCAATCGGAGTTGACCAAACGACATCTAGACTCATCCGTAAATAAACATTGGCTCCAATCTTCAACTGTCCAATTGCGGAGCTCCTCAGCTCATTGCCGTCGATGAACCCGGTGTTCCCTATTCAAACGGGGATGTTGTACCCTCCTACGTGCTCTCAAACCACGAACATGTAGTCGTCGTCTTACAAGTTGGTTCGAAATTAGAACTCCTGTTGCAACTCTTAGTGATCTTTTGAGCCGCGACGCCGGGTAAGTGGGATTTCTCCTAGCATTGAGGATCAAAAGAATATCTTGGGCAGCTGTTGTACTGCGCTGCCGACCTCCCCCATGAACATAAGCTACTGAGTCGTTTTGGATGAACCTATTTCAAGCCCGACTCACGACACTTTGCGAAACATTCAACCGACGGGACACTTCTCGCTGGGACAAACCTTCCTGTATCCACAGTATGATTTGATCCAGTTGCACAGGAGCCAAACGTCTTCTCGGCATGACTGATAAGCTGATATTGTTCTCATTTCTTCAATTATTATCTGTAACAGCCTACAGATAATATCGATTTTGTGAACAGGAGCAGATGAAGTGAGGAAAAATTTGATGTAATCAACTCAAAACATCTTAATTTTTCCTTAGAGAACATATAATGTACAGATATTCACGAGATAACTTGAAGAAAATACAAATGAAGAGAAGTTCATAAGTGATCCCTAGCAATTGTTGACAGTGACTGACAGCTCTATCGTGAAGCCTGACTTTTTTGGATGTTATACGTAGTCAGAACGTTTTGACATACAAGCGCTATTTGTGTTCTATACAGTTACTTGAAAGATTCATCTCTTCCAAAAAAATTTAATTAAAACGTGAACATTTTCAACAATAATACACTATTGAAAGCATATCTGAATTGATTCACTTGGTTCAACTATCTCAAGTTATAATGATTATAATTGCTCTTCGCCCAAAGAAAGCCACATCAACATAGTCCCTCAGAATAAGAAGCAATATCATGAAGAAACATATTTTCCCGTCGGAAGAGATCACATATTCTTCATAAGTCACACGAATGCTCTGTCAAATCTTTCAACTCATACTGGTAACTGAAGCTAGGACTCAGACTCGAATCTCTCTTTGTACCAATGCTGATTTATTGTGCTTTGGTTAGATTCTGAATGAAACGAATACCCAAAGCAGCAATGGCTTGCTTGAGCATCGTTCAAAAGTCTTACGCGCCGACCAAACTATATTTCTTATAGTGAAGCAAAAAATAGTGGAAAGAAAGAAGAAAAGAGCACCCAGAACGCTTCCCTGAGGAACACATCCCACGGTCCCTACCACTCAGAGCAGTTACCATTTTTATTTACCGAGACGTCAGGTACCCTAAGATAAGAGTGAATCAACTGATTGGTTGCTCAGAGAATTTCACAGAATGCAACATGTTGAGGATTTCTTCGGAAGCTTTTTTAAATTACAGAAGCACTAATATAGTTGAACATTTTGTCATCCATTGCTTGGATAACGTCATTCTTAGCAGAACCTTTTGAAGCGATTGTCTGTTCGAATAGCCCAAGAACTGAGAGCTAAGAATTCTTCAAAAATGTTAATATCATTGACTTAGATCAGAAATCTGTGAGAATACTAGCATTTTCTTTCTCAGCAATGGTTCCACATGGTCACCAGTCTGCAAATAATGTGTGCATCTCTACTCCATCAGATTGACCCGATTTCAAGGTTGTCACTCAAAACCATCTGAATATATTCCCCGCCATGCTATCTGAAATCAAACCTTGGTATGCCAGGTATTGGACAGGATTCAGATGATTTCTATATAATCTTTTAGACATCTTTTAGTGCAAGATTTAGACCTATTACCTGTGCAGTTAACACCATACATATGCCGACGACATGGAGAATCCCCTAATCTGAAGATTGGTTTCAATCAAGCTTTGAGTGACGTTACTTTTGCTATTGTCCAAACAATGGATTATAATCAATTCTGTATGTTAATTTGCCATTTTTATTGATGCGGAATCCTCAGCAATGGTTTGACAGGAGACTTTGCTTCATCGAAAACGGCCATTGATGTTATGCCACTTCTTAGTCGTACAAACACCATTGATGCAGAACGTTCAGCTCGGTTAAAAGAGATATTTCCTTCGAAAAACTATGAAAAATCCTCAAAATCCTTTTGGACAATTAAAAAACTAAGTAGCACGAGATAGAAGACTACCTAAACGTGTTAAAGGACTTATTTTGATTCATTTTTAATTTATCCATGAGAGAGCTGATTTCTCTCAGTGCACTAAAAACAACTACATATCGACGATTGTGAGCCCTGGTTAGGACTATTTTGACACAATAAAAATGACGTTTCAGGAGAAACATAGTCTCAGTTTCCGGAGAGTAAATTTCCAAAAAACGGCCGCAAGTGCTTACTATAAGTTGTAGCTGCTATAGCTAAATTGGATTAATTATATTCGAAATTTATTATGCACCCAACATATTCGCCTGATACAACCCCTAGGGACTTTTTTTTGTTCACATTGGTTGAAATGAAGAAGTGATTGTAGAAATAGAATCTCATTTTGATGCTCAAGATAAATAAGAATAAATAAATATAGATAAAGATAAACCATTCTACTAAAACGGCATTAAGGTGTTATAGAGCCGTTGCACCGAATCTTGAAGGGATTACTGTCTATGAATCAAATGTTCAACAAATGCTCGTATTGCTGCGATTTCAATGAATTACTGAATATTCAGATGAGCATGTATGAAGAGTTCTGGATCCAATATTGCTCTGCAAGATTTCATTTCAATATTCAATAATTTGGAGATTATTTTGTTGAAAATATCTCTTTTTGGAAAATCGATCTTTTTTTGAAATAAATAATTAATCATTATTTATGATGATCACAAATTATTAACGGTTTTCGAATTATAATTATTTTTAGAAATTTTTCCTCAATCATAAAAAAGTAGAAAAATTCTAAAAGAAAAGTATACAACTATTTTACCTTTTTTCCTTTGCAATGAAATCTCCATAAGTTGTACTTTGATACATAAAATAATCAACTTTGTAGCTTTGATGTAAGTTTAGGAAAAATTGGTCTCAAGAAAAAAAATACTTCAAGTGAATTAAGAGCAAAACTTTCAAACATAATAAAAAATGTAAGTAGATATTTTTTTATTACTGAATATACCTATAAAATACGCCTTACTCTTAGCAATCAGGATCATTTCAAATGAGCAGTACTTAATGGGCTCATTTTGCTAAAATCCGCCATCAAATTCACCAAGGTGGAAATTCTTAAAAAAATTGTTGTCATTTTATGATTATTAAGGCTAAATTCACTTGTTAATTAATCAAAATTACTGCAAATAAGCTGAGATTTGGTGTGTTAGAATTTTTTCCATTCAATCATTGTCCAGAATAAACTTAGATTAGTTAACAAATTTCTTAAGTAAACGGTGGTTTTTTTAATGAATGAGTGATAATAATGTAAAAGAAAATTTATTTATTGAATTTATAACAGACTTTCAAAATGACCACCTCTAGCGGCAATGCACATTCTACATCTATGTAAAAAATTGTCATTTAATCGCATAAAAGCTTTTTACGTTCGGCTTCTGCAATCTGCCTTAGTTCTTCTTCACTTGGTGATTCCCTAGCGTAGGCGATATCTTTAAAAAACCCCAAATGAATAAGTCTATGGGGTTAAGGTCAGGAGAACGTGGAGGCCACCTAATTGGACCACTTCGATCCATCCATTGGGATAATTTTCGTTCAAAAAATTTTGTACCATTGTTGCATAGTGACACGTCATTCTGGAATATCATGATGCGTCGCAGGTGAAGATTCACATCTTCAATGTGTAATGGAAGTTCATTTTCCAAGAAATTTTTGTAAGTTTCTGCATCTAGTCTGGATGGGAGTTCAGATGGATCGATAAAGTCACCGTTGAAAGTACCAGACCACAGGTTCACACTAAATCTGTGTTGAAAATTGGAAACTGCATCCCAGAAAATACAAAATAAGTAAATTTAGAACTAAATAAATAAAACCTTTATTGGTTTCTGCTCAAATCTTATCTTTACAGCAGTAATTTTGATCAGTTTACAAATGAATTTAACCTTAATAATCATAAAAAGACAAAATAAAATTCCACCAAGGTGTTGAATGATTATTTGGGCTATTACCATCATCTATTGTGGATGTAATGTTTTCCGATGTTTCGATAGACATCTTCTATCTTTATCAAGGAGGAAAAGTAAAAAACCTTTTGAAAATTATCAATTTTCAAAAAGTCAATATGACAGAAGTCATGAAAGAAAAATGAACAATGTTATATACTCATCTGTGATATGATGATCTTTTTGAGTTGGATCGAACTATCGGCGTCCAAACTTCTGACAGATCTATAGATGGAGCACTTATGGAATCAGGTGTTATTTTCATAAATGCTGCTTCTTTGATTTTTCTTCTGGCAAGTTTTTCTTCTTTGGATATTATTGATGCTTCATCCCATTTTATACGATGATTCTCATCTACAGCATGTTGGACTAACCTGGATTTGTCGCTGTCTAATACTCGTGGAAGCTTCTGATTTTCTTTTATTCGTACATTCAGAGGGCGTTTAGTTTCTCCGATGTAAGATCAAGGTAATTCATATATGCAGTTCTTTGTCCTTTGTGTCTCATTATTAGGCTTAACTTTTGTAAGTTTAGCTCTGATAGTGTCTTGAGTTTTGAATGCAGTTGTATCTATTTCCAATTCTTCTCATTTTCTCCGACAAACCTTTTACATAGGGAATTACGGTTTTAATGGTCTGATTTATATCTGTTGGTTCAGGTTGACTTTCTCTTGTTCGTTTAGCTTTTTCTAATATCTTTTTGGGGTAGCCATTGCTTCTAAGAGTTTTCGAGATGTTATTTATTTCTTCATTTTGGTCTTCTTCAGTGCAACAAATATTTATTGCTCTATCAAATAAACATTTTGCTACTCCCAATTTAGTGTTTAGTTGGTGGTTTGACTCAAAATGTAGATATTGTCCTGTGTTCGTTGGCTTTTTATACACAGTGGTTCTTGGGATTCCATTTTGTTTATGTACGAGTACATCTAAGAATGGAAGTTGTCTGTCCTTCTCGATTTCAATTGTGAATTGAATTGATTCCTCTTGATTGTTTAGATATTGAAGGAATCCATCTATAGTGTCTCTTCCATGTTGCCAAATAATGAAAGTATTCATCTACATATCTTTTCCACAGTTTGGGTTTAAGTACATATTTTTCTAATGCCTTCTGTTCGAAAATTTCCATATATAAATCAGCTAAAAAAAAACATTACATCCACAATAGATGATGGTAATAGCCCAAATAATCATTCAACACGAGATCCATCATCAACAATATCTCGTCGTCCACCAAGGTGACTTTAATGGCGGATTTTAGCAAAAATAGCCCAGTAAGTACTGCTTATTTTAAATGATCCTGATTGCTAACAGTTAGACGCATTTCATAGGTACATTCAGTAATCAAAAAAATATCCATTAACATTTTTATTTACGTTTTAAAGTTTTGGTCTTAATTCAATTGACGTATTTTTTTCTTTTGAGACCAATTTTTCCTAAACTTACATCAAAGTTACAAAGCTGATTATTTTATGTATCAAAGTACAACTTATAGAGATTTCATTGCAAAAGAAAAAAGTCAAAATAGTTTATACTTTTGTATTTAAAATTTTTTTACACATACATGGGGTATTTCGGAACCCTATGCCACGAGAAATCTATTTTTTTTAAACGTCAATCTCCCGGCCACCTGTATTGTTTCAGGATTGTTTTTATAGATTTATTCTCCAGACTTCACTAGATTTTCTCAATTATATGTTTTTTATTTTCATTGATTTCAATTTTATATATTTTAATCTAATTTTATTTGTTTTACATTTATTTATTTTTTTGGACTACGAAACATTGAATATAATATATCAAATATTTACCCAAATTATCTCCACTGAGTAATTTTTCGGTCGGTAACTGCTTATCACTTCCATTTTTGGAGTCACTATTTTGAACATCGAAATGCGACGGTGAAATAAAACCGCTTTTTGAAACGATTTTCAAATTGAAACTATTGTTGTAACAAACGCCGTTTTCGCTGTCAGAACTATTGTCCGAAGATGGCGTATGGGAAATATCACTTATTAACCAATTTTTTGGTCTTTTTTGATTTGGTTCAATATTTTGCGTCTGGTTCTCATCATTCGCACTAGAAATCTCCGTTTTGACCCGATTGCTCAAGTTTAGACAACCGTTCGTTAGTTTGTTATCGCTCAGATTAGTCTCGAACGTTTGAGAAACAAAATTGGTTAATTTTTCCATTTTGGTTTAATGTTGCGAGTTCCGGAAACACATATAAACTGAATAAAACATCCAGTTATCCTGGAAATCCCGGTGCCATGGTAACACATCACATGTTGGATCGAGTTCGGAGGACGAACCTAAACCAAGCCCAACCCCTAAAAGATTTAAGGGTGGCTTAGTCGACCAATCGAACAGTTGGAAACGCAAGTTCGGAAGTGAAAATTACATCGGCCTTAATGGGAATTTCTGTTTATGGGGGAGAAATATAAGTCAATAAAGTTACACTAAGTAGCTGACATTTTTACCAAGCAGGGCAGCCCTTAATAAAGTTATGTAGATTTATAATAATCATTAATGAATTTACGAGCCACAGAACTCATTTAGGGGTCGTCTAGCGTTCGTTTTATGAGGACTGAAGCAGTGGAAAATAAAAAGTTTGAATTTTTTATTTTTCCAGAATGATAATTTGATGTCGTCACCATTGTGTATTTATGATGTTTGTGCAAATAACTTCATCGTTTTACGTACTTTGTTTTCGCGTGAATGTAACCAAAAAAAGGGAATGGTTTTATTTTTTTTCTTCTAATCAACATATGATTTTTTTAACATATTCAGGTTATGAGTTTACGTAATTAATTCGGAATCTTCATCATCACAAATAAACCAACTCCATTCGCTTAATATCTATAAAAACAACATTTAACCCCACTCATAACTTCAAATTCTATAATTTGTTCAAAATTCCAAATCAAAATTGACATAAAAATGAATAATCGTCATTTTTTTCAAAGTATAACAAATTATTATTCAAACGGTGCAAGCTTTTTTACAGAATAAAAACGTAATATATATTTATCAAAAGTACAAAATGTAGAAAATAGTTAGAATATACTTGCAAGTTCTGAACATGACCTGAAAAATAATAAGTAAAATCAATACAATGATAAAAATTATTCTGAAGTAGGAAAATATTTTATGGGTTGAGTTCCTCAACATTTCCTTTCTAGAATATTGAAAAAGTGTGACAATTTCTAGTTATAGGATTGTTTTCTCTTCTTTTCGATTGTATTCGTAGAAATAGTTCACAGAATATCGAAAAACACTAAACAAAAGAGAATAAAATGCATTGCTAGCATAATGATCAATAATTGTCTCATCAATATTTCAAGCTAAGTACAAAAATTTGGAAAATTTAGGTATATTTAGAATTTTGAATAACTCGTATCAGGGTACTACAAAATTGTGTGAAGAATATTGATTTTTCGAAATGAATAACAGTTTTGTTTAGTGCCTTGTATTCTTTAAAAAAAATTGAGAAAGATAATATTTCTATAACTGTTTGAGATTTTACGTAATTGTTTGCAATTTTTAATTTTATTGTATCTTATATTAATTCACACACTATCTTTAGGTGCAGAATTGTTTTGAAATCGAAGATATTTAAAATATTTACGGATAACAAATTTTTAAAGAAAACTATTGACTTCTATGTTTAACAGGCCCGGATCTAGGGGTGGGGGGGTGTCAAGCGCCCCTGGCGCCAAAATCAACCAAAGGAAATTTTTTTTTCTGGATTATCTCGGAAAAAATTAATTTTCTAATCCTGTAATCGAAACTTTGAAATGGAAACATGATAAACTATCACTTTGCCAAAAATCTTTAAAATAAATGAGGATTCAATCGATCAATTATTAACTGCATATCATTCAGTCATCTACGAATGATGTAAAACAGGTAAGGATGAATAGGAAGATAACATATTAAAAATTAAAGTATTTTAATTTTACGAGCAGTATTCAATGTATTTCGTGTGAATTGATTTCATAAGAGTGTTCTACTGAATTACTGGTCAGTAAAATTAAAATTATCACTTCACGGTTAACTATATAGGGTGTTGAAAAGAGACAGGGCATCACATATTATTATGAGCTAATTTGTCATCGAAATCAGTTTCCTTCAAATTCTGTACCCTATTGAATTTATATGGGTGCATTTCATGTTTTTTTAATATTCTCCAAATACTCGATTGAGATAATCCCACAGCAATCTCGGCATCTTTGAGAGAATTTTGAGGAATCACACGAAAATATGCAAGAACTGTAATTTCGTTGTTCTCATATTCTACTACACTTTTTTCTCTGTGTATAGTTTTCTTAACGAAAGATCCGACATTTCTCAAGTTTGTCATGGTTCTGTTTATGGTATCTCTCGTTGGTTTTGGTCGGTCAGGAAACCTCTCAATGAACAGTTGAATCGTTCTATCTACAAATTGATTACAGTCTCCATGAAGTAGAATGAGATTTAAATAATCTTCATTGGTAAAATTAGGTATAGTGATCGATTTTATAACTCAATACGAATTATCACCAAATTAATAGTAAACACAAAATGCTACTGAATAAAGAGGAATTTGGCAGATGTAATTAATGATATCTATCATTAAAAAAAAAGAATGTAAAACATGGTAAGTTTTTGCATATGGTTCATAAGGAATTATTTATTTATCACTGGAGAGAAAACCGATGGCCGATTAGTTGAAATAAAGAGGTTTCCGATACAAATTCGAATCCGAATTCGCCATCTATTTAGGAACAACCTGTACCTTTTTTTTCTTGCATATTAGGGTAGTAAAATCTAAAACATGGTTTAAGTAACAGTTCCTGAAAATTTCATATTTTTGGCGTGAAGGGAAAAGAAGTAGTTGAAAATTCAAGACGAAAAACACTCAGAAAATATCCACTTTTCTATCTCCTAAGGGAGAACATTCTTTAAATAATGCAAATTTCTTTTTTTTTGGCGTGAAGGTAAAAGAAATAGTTGAAAATTCAAGACGAAAAACGGTTTTTTGTGAATAACTTAGAAAACATCCACTTTAGGGCAAGGGTGTGATGCATACACTCACATTATTTTTTTACATAAATTCAATATATGCCATAAAAAAATGGGGTTCTAATTTGAAAAAATTGATTTTTCACGATTTTGTCATCCCTAACTTTGAAAGCGATTTTTTCACCCCCTGTATCATGAATCGCGATTTCGATTTTTAAAGTGAATACATCAATCTTACATCTTGAGATCTCCCAAAAATGAAAATTTTCCATGCAAAAACCTCGAAGTTATTCTTGTTTCAGCGGAGCTCTATTTTCGATGTTTTTTTCGAATTTTCCCGCTCAGAGAGAATTTTCCAACCAACACTGAAAAATGTTACATCAAAATAACTTGAAATTTTTTAAAGAATCTATTTCTGCAATAAAAAAGTGGTGTTGTAATTTGAAAAACGTAATTTGACGTCATTTCCGGAAAAACCGGAGGTGCTCATGCCTTGAAAACATTTTAGATTTCATCAGCATCGTGAAATACTTATGAGTGATGAATTTCATGAAAATACGTTCAGTAGTTTCCCGTATAAATGTGGGTGAGGTTCCTCGTGAAAGACCCTGTATATACATTTTTTAAGCTTCCAATTCTCATATTCAGCCTTAGAGGGGGCGCCATCATGAATTTCTGCCCCCCGGTCAAAAAAATCGTAGATCTGGGCCTGATGTTTAGGAGATAATATATTATTTCTATGAAGTATCATAGATCGATAATTTGATTGATTTCTTTGATTTTCAACTTACATTGACATTATACCATAAAATAATATAATATAATTCAGGACACAAAAATAGTATTAAAGTTAACTGAGGTTGAATATTATTAACCTATACTTTGATTCTAATATTTTTGTCAATCTCTAATAAATTAGTATGAAAGGTACTGAGCTTGTCTACATCTTTTCCAGTAACTTTCTCACTTCTTCTTTTGGTTTATTATCTAGAATTTTTACTTGTTCATATTTCAGTCGATGTCGAGTGTTGTTTTGATCGATTGTTAATACTAAGTGGAGTATTTTTCTCCTAGAGTCACTTTTACGAGATGTTAGTCTTCTACTGAGGGTTTTACTGTTTTCTTGAATGTAATTTTGTTCAAAATTCATACAGGGAATTTTGTAAATAATGTTACTTTGAGTTTCAACTGGTATTTAGTCTTTGAGTTTGCTTTACAGGGTGGCCATTTGAAAACGAAATTACAGACGAAATAATTTTTTTCGATAGAAATACTCAGGTCGATTTCTGTTTCGAGGGGATTACGGATGCATAGCGTTTCAATCCTTGCTACTACAACCCTCACCCCCAAATTTTGAATAGGGCAGATGAGGTGAGTGATACCTCATTTGAAAGGTATTTTTATACTGATTTCAGCACAGTAATTGTTTTTTCATTTTATGCATTAGTTTTCGAAATATTCTTAACTAAGTATTTGAAAATGAAGTGGTGTTTTCATGGCACTTGTAGTGTTTTTTTGTGAAAAATCGACATTTTGAGCTTCAAAACAACCATGACTGTGGCTTCCCTCCTCCAATCCACTGACATAGAAATCTTTAATCAAGATGTCGAACAAACAAAGCGTATTGCGAAGGAGCTCAATCTTGCTGAAACTCAATCTAAATCAAGTCTCGATTCAAAACTAAGAATAATTCACATGTCAAAGAACCAGTAAGTCAACTTAATGATTATGATTAATAATTTTTTTGAAAAAGATATGAATTCAATAATCAACAAAATGAAAACATATTGAAGCCAACTGAGAAAACACTTCATAATTAAGTCGGAAATCGTTTCACGAATTGGGACTGGAATATTTCTGTGGCATCATTAATGATTTGATTTTCTTACCTGGTAATCTGATTTGAGATATGTACGTAATTGGACTTTTTGGAGATTTCTATCGATCAAGTGTTGCCGCATGTTATTGGAAATACTGCAAATTATATCGAAGATAATTTAGATTGAGTTTCAGCAAGATTGAGCTCCTTCGCAATACGCTTTGTTTGTTCGACATCTTGATTAAAGATTTCTATGTCAGTGGATTTGAGGAAGGAAGCCACAGTCACGGTTGTTTTCCATAAGCTGTTCTTACATTTTTATTACTGCATTTTCGATATAATCTAGTGTGTTATTTGTTGTCAGCAAATAATTAAACTTATTTATATTGATTCATTTATAAATGCATCGTCAAAATAATAATTACATAATATTCTTCATCATCAATTCTTGTCTTGTATGACTAGTGGATGTAGACAATTAATACAGAGATTAATAAATATGAATGCACAAAAATAAAGGAAAAAAGAAAACCTACATACATACCAAGTATACCGGTATGAAGTGAGCGTCAAGATACAAATGTCTCGATAGGGAACATTTATTGTGAACGAGCCTTTTTTTGTTTGTTTGCTATGACATCTGCGAAACATATTTAGTTTACATCAAGTAATTGAACAAATAACATCATATATTTTCATCGTATTAAAAATGTCGAATTTTGTACCAGAAAGTGATGATTTGTGGAAAGCATTTTTTGTTTCCATTTGAAAAAAAGTGTTGCAGAGTCGCATCGAGTGCTTGTCGAGGCATATGGCATATTTTTTATTTATGTTTTTTTAAGTATTCTTTCAACGTTCATCCTGATGGATCATTATCAAGAATTATTTTTCAATTTTGGTCACAAACAGGTTGGAATCTGCGTGCTAGGAAGGACTTTTCAGATTGAAGTCAGCGAATTAAGGGATGATTCTTCGGAAGTAGATCTTTTGAAACTGCCATAGGAACCTGGGAAGGGTCTCATGGGTAAAACAAGAAGATTTAAAAGGCATATATTCTACGGGAACTAATTTCTCCTCGCAATTGAATTATATTGACCATTTTCATTAATTTTATATACGGAGTTGTCAAAATTTCATTAATTTTATATACGGAGTTGTCAAAATCAGATATGATTTGAAAGCTTACCTACCTCTATATGATATTCTTTTTCTCTAAATTGTCATTCCGAAGAGTACAAAATTTGAAAACAAAAAAATAATAAGCTATTAAACCTGTTTCTATCCAACGTTTCCCATTCGTTTCGCAAGATAAGACTTCGAAGAATCATCACTTAAAGCCTTACCTACTTCCCAGCATCCAGAACAGAAATTAGTAGAAGATGTTTTGATTAGTTTTTATGTGTTTCTTCAGATGCTTTTTTATTCCAGATTGAAATTTCTATATATGTACTGGATGACCCGGTGGATTGTGCTATTGAATTGTAGCTTATATGACCCGTTTATATTTTTAACATAGCGTCATCTATTAAATATTTACTCAAACCAGTCAACAGATATCGCCATCTAATAAAATCCTTTGGAGCTAACAGATAATTATGACCGACAAGTAATAGACAAACATTTTGCAATAAAATAATATTGTGATTGTAAATTCAAAGATAAATCTTTCAAGTTGGGTGAAATTGCACACGGTGTGCAAATCAAATTCGAAATCGGTTCAGTAGTTTAGGAGTCCATCGCAAACGAACAAGTTAAACCCAACTACTGAACATGGTAAACAGGAACAAAAAACTAATTCTAAATATACAAAATAAGACATGTAATACAAAGTCAGCCAAAATAATATGACTTGATATCTGAGATGCTATAATAAAAAATATTCATTTTGGGACAAACAGAGTTACAAGCATGACACAAATTATGAAGAGGAGAATATTTCAATGTGTTAGTTCTCGATGTTGGCATGTAAAATGTGTTCTCCGCTCTATAAGCAAGTCTTGGAACTAGAAAATTGAGATTACTGAGTATACAAGAATCTTTAACCATCCCATTCATCAACTTGTGCATGAACACAACGCACTGGCAGTCTCGCGGAGATTTCAGACTCTTCATGCCGTGTCTACTCAAAAGTAAATCCTGAGGGAAACCAATGGGCGGATACACATTATCCTCTCTATAAGATAACAGCTTGAGGAAACGACGTTGCACCGACTCAATCCCAACTATATGGTTTTGGTGGTAAGGGGACCATACTAAAGCTGCATATTCCAGCTAGGACCTGACATATGCGTAAAAAAGGGTCTTCAATGTGGCTATATCCGAAAAGTCATGAGAAATACGCGCAATAAATCCCTTTTGTAGCAGAGTGGCATCAATAGGTGGTGCAAACGAAAGTTTTGGGTCAAAAATCACTCCCAAATCCGTCAACCACGCCGGACGCTCAAGCAATTTACCATCCACAGTATACTCGAAAGGAATTACATATTTGATATGTGTAAACGACATGATATTACACTTCTTGATATTCAGATTCAATCGGTTTTTTTCGCACCATTCACCAACGCGCAGCAAATTGATGGAAAGCCGCTCACAATCGAAGGCATCCCTCACCTCAAGGTACATCTTGAAATCATTGGCAAATAGCAGACAGTTAACATCCACCACATCAGCCAAATCATTGATGAAAATTGCCCTGCGACACTCCCGAAGTACTCGAAAATACTACAGACCGCACACCGTTGAACTCAACATATTGCCGCCGGTCAGACAAGCAGGACTTAAAAAGATTTATAAGATTGGAGCAAAAGCCAAATTGGGACAACTTCGTCAACAAAATTGCATGGTCCATTGAATCGAAGGCTTTTGAAAAATCAGTATGCAGGACATCGGCCTGGGATCTTCTCTCAGAAACAAACTGTGTTATGCTAAAGAGGTTGGTAACTGTTGAACGGTCTTTGACAAAACCATGCTGAAACGGTGTTATTCGATTACAGACTAGAGGATATAACCGAGTGTAAAGAAGGGTTTTGCTGGAATTACAGATTATTGATATCGGTCGGAAATCATAAATATCAAGTTTGTTGCCCTTTTTGTGAACCGGACGCGCCTAGAAAGTTTCCACGCATCGGGAACCATGCAACGTCTCATACAGATATTGAATAAGATTGTGAGCGGATACGCCAAGACATACGCACAATCCTTGAAAATTAAGGAAGGAATGCCATCCGGTTTCATCTTCTTCAATACCGTAAGAACCTCACGTTCTTACGTGTCAAGATGTCAAGAAATATATATACAATTACAGTCAAAATTCCACTCGACCTAAAAATACTATTTACTATAGCTATGTTCGAAAAATACTCTTATTGCTACTTTCTGAATAACAGAAATACTTCGAATGGAGGAACTGCTTTCCCAGAAAATTAGGCCATATGTTAAAAGCGACTGAAAGTTTGTGAAATAAACTATCTTCAAAATTCCATTCTCAACGTTATCTCTCAGTACTCTTGAAGTATATATTATAGAGTTTAGCTTTTTGATAATATAGATAGATAGGTATTAAGGTAACGTTAGTATTCGTACCAGGACGTTACGACTGGTAACTTAATCCCATTGCCCAGCGAGTTTCGATTCTCGCTTCAGTACAACCATGCTCAGTATAGATCTGGAGAGCAAGGTCGAAGTGCTATCACAGAAACTATGACTCTCTTGGTCTGAACTTCCAGACCCGGGGAAGACCCAAAGGTAACTTTGACGTCAACGTAACTGCAAGCCCATTCCTTAATTCTCGATTTATTAGAGCCTACAACTTCATACTGGGGTATCGTCTGGTCTTCAGTAGGAAGAAGTCAACGCCTCCCGAGGATCTATACCTGGCTCAATGTTCTGAAACCAGAGCCAGGCGAAAACAGAACCAGAATAATCTAAGTTAGTAGACACTCGCCAGTTTTTTCTGAGGCTACGGTATTCTGAGGCTCTGGCAGGACGAAGTTTACCTCACATCCCCAACTTCCAAGTAAGGACCAGTCGTTCATGAAGAATGGTACTCTTATGAATCAATGTTTCATGTCATTGTAGTTAGACAAGTGAGTGAAATGAAAGTGTGAAATGTTTACCTGAACCGAAGTTCAAAAAAGAAGTAAATCTAATGACAAAGAAAGAGAATACTACTGCCAAAGGAATTAAGAGTTGTATAATGCTGATAGCTATTGATTTCTTAGGATATTAATAAAGAGAAGGCAAGTACCACAACTGGAAAATGCTAAGCAACGATACTAGAAAAAAATAGACGTTGTTTCATCCCATCAACTTTTTGATCTCCCCTCATAGAAAAATTAAAAAAATTAATTTTATGATATTATTGATATTTACAGATAAAAAAAGTGGAAGTGATACGTTCGAGTTAATCTCTGTTATGAAGAAAATGATAATATCAATTTATTGTTCCTTTGATAAAATGAGGACTGTGATAAAATCCCAAGAACAATAGTGTTCTGTGAAAGAATCTCTGGCAAAACATCTGTGAATTAATACTGACGTGTATCTAATCAACCTTTATCATTTATTACGTATTTCGTCTATGGTTTTTTGAATTGACAGCTGATTTGTGTATTAAATTGTGTCGTGGATCATTGCGTATTTGTCAGGTAAATTACTAATTCAATCTATTTCTCATCGAAATTTGCTAATGGGTTGGTGAATTAACACGAAATACTTTGTGTTGTCATCATTGTGTAATATGACTTGTACTTAAATTTTACTAGTCATTCTATTGCAGGCAAAGATGGCTGACGAAGATCCTGTAAAATCTCCAAAAACTGAGGAAACAGAGGAAGAAAATAAACCCAAGGAGGAAGCAAAGATAATAACAGTCACTATAAAGACCCCAAAAGAAAAGGAAGTCGTAGAAGTTGCTGAAAATGCTTCTGTGAAGGAGGTATGAACTAACAAGAACTATAACCTCATTCTGTAATCATTATTTGTGTGACAGCTCTTTATTTTTCCCACAGTTTAAAGATATTGTTGCACCAAAGTTCAATTCAGAGCCTGATCAGTTATGTCTCATTTTCGCTGGCAAGATTATGAAAGATGGAGATACGTTGACTCAACACAATATAAAGGATGGACTTACGATCCATTTGGTCATCAGAGCTAAACCCAAGACAAACGAGTCTGGTCCTTCCAGACCGCCTGGTGAGCTAAAATTATAAGGAAGAAAATGTGTCACATTAAATCCTTAAAGATTCTTATGAGCATAAGTTACCTGATTATAATTTTATTTCAGCCGATGTTAGTGCTACTCCATTTGGCCTAGGACCTCTCGGCGGTTTGATAGGTTTGGAATCCATGGGAGTTAATTCAAGCAATTTTATGGAACTGCAAAATAGGATGCAAACTGAGGTATTCAGTAATCCTGATATGCTGAGACAAATGCTTGATAATCCTCTGGTGCAAACCTTGATGAACGATCCTGAAAACATGAGGAACCTGATAACAAGCAATCCTCAAATGCAAGAATTGATGGAACGTAACCCGGAGATTAACCATATGATGAATAATCCTGAGCTGTTACGTCAAACTATGGAACTGGCAAGGAATCCCTCCATGCTTCAAGAATTGATGAGGAGTCATGATCGGGCAATAAGTAACTTGGAAAGTATCCCTGGGGGTTACAGTGCTCTACAAAGAATGTATAGGGATATCCAAGAGCCTATGCTGAACGCTACAGCCGAACAGTTTATAAGGAATCCCTTTTCAGGTTTGGTAGATAACAACAGCACTGGTACAAATCCACAATTAGGTAAGAAAAGTCAATTAAATTCCCATTTATTCAATATCTACATCTTTATCTCATTTGTTTTTGCTATACATGAAGATTATTATTATTGTATACTTAATTGTTTTATCGTGAAAGGTTCTGAAAATAGAGAACCCCTGCCTAATCCTTGGGGGGCTGGTGGAAGAAGTCCAAGTTCAACGTCCCCAACAACACCCAGGCCTGGAGTTCTAAATACACCGCAGATGTCTAGTTTATTGCAGCAAATGTCCGAAAACCCTCAGTTAGTACAGAGCATGTTCAATGCACCATATACTAGATCCATCATTGAAGCTATGCAAGCCGATCCAAATATGGCTAGTAGTTTTCTAGCTGAAAATCCTTTGATATCCAATAACCCTGCTCTTCAAGAACAAATGAGGCAATACATGCCTCAATTTCTTCAACAGCTTCAGAATCCTGAAATGCAGAATTTGATGACTAATCCGCAAGTAAGCACAAATCTATATTTTCTCTTGTTTACTGCTAAGACTCAGCGATATGCAAGCTGGTCCACAGTTCTTTTGTTATTTGAGAATTTATCACCTTTTTATTCTAATTGTTTTTTTTTTTTAAGTGTATTATTATAATTTTGAGTATATTCGTAGGCGATCAATGCTATAATGCAGATTCAGCAAGGTATGGAATCGTTGAGGCAAGCAGCACCGAGTCTAGTCAACACTTTTGGCATTCCGCAACCAACAAGTGCTTCGGCTACTACTACAAATGCTACCAGCCCAACGACAACAGCCACAACTACTTCAACGCCTTCTACGAACACCACAACCACCTCTGCTAATCGACCATCTGACACTTTTTCTGAGGTGAGTGATGATTCCCTGAAGATAGATCTCTTTATTTAATAGAAACTTGCTCTAAGCTGAAATACTCTTAGACTATAACAGGGTGTTCGGCACATGGACCATCAAATTTTTTTGGGGCGTTGGTAGGGTCATTTGCTACCTTTTCAGTCTTGGAACCTGGGTCCTTAGTATTACGGTTACGGAGGTATGATTTTTTTATTAGGTTTTTCTAAATTACCCAAAATGTACCCTTCGAAGCGCCATAACTTTTTTTGCGTGGCCTTTTACATGCATTTATTTTATTGTATTAAGTCTACATGAGCGTGTGTTTGAAAAAAAACGTATTTATTGTTACAGATAACACCACAAAATTAACATGTGGGCCTTTTATTAAAAAAAAATTATGAAAGTATGAAAACATCTCCACTCCTATTGAAATTTAAAAAAAGTTACAGCTATTACAAACTTAGTTTTATTTTAAAATGTTCTTTGGTTTATAACGTTGCTAACCATATGCTATTTACATAAGGCAATAAAAAAATTAATACTGCAAATAAGGTTTTAGTCAGAAGAGTGAAGAAAGTCGCACCTAAATAAAAGTACGGATTTCGACACAACACAGCGAGCAAGGAAATTTTACCTGCCCGTTTTAGACGCGTGTGAATTATTATTACTATTTCTGTCCTTAGGTTGGATTGGGTTAGTCGCCGCTGACTTGACCCTACCGTCATTCGAGATTTAACTGTCTCTGCTGTTGGAAGTGTCTGTGCCGCGTTGTTCAGTTTTTTAAATTTGTATTTTTTGTTTTTGTTACTTTTATCGACTTTTTGCTACTGTTGTTTTAATTTTGGTTGTTGATATGCCTAATTTCACCAACGCTGAGTATGCTGATATGGTAATGGCATATGGCAAGGCCGATGGTGTTGCTCGTGCAAGGATTTATCAAGCCAAATTTCCTGATCGAAGATTACCCCACCACAAAACATTCTCAACGACTCATTACATTTGTGATCATACTCTTACTCTACTTCTGGAATAAGGTTCTGAACGCACCCAGGAAATGTTAATCTGTCATTCTGTCAAAATAAGGAATATGTCGAAATTATTTGTCGTCATTAGTGTTCTTCATTTTAATTATTCGATGTTCAGACTCCAGTGTGAGTACCGCGTACAAGCTGATCCTTTTTGAATCAGCTTATGTTGAAGTGAACAGTTTATTTGCACACCCATTAGAACTGACTTTTTGTACTTCTTCTGTGAATAAACATATATTATTATTATGATTTCAAAAGGAAGTACTAAATGAAATTAAAAACAAACTCTGAAGGCTTATTTCACATTATAATATCACTCTTGGATTTGAAAGGTACCCATCAAAAATTTGAAGGACATACAGAAAAAATCATATCACGAAGTTTTCTTTCACGATTAGGTTGCAAACACTTCCAAAACTGAGAATTTAGTGTTGCTTCTACGAACTGAAGCAATTTTAATGTTACCTTCATTCTGTTCATCAGAGAATTTTTAGGGGTAGAAGATTCGGTTGAGCATTTAGTTTTGTTTTATGAAAACTTGCTTTTTAGTTCATGGCAAGGATGATGGCAGGCGTTACTGCTGGAAATAACCCGAACTTACCTCCAGAGCAGCGATACCAGCAGCAGCTTGAACAGCTTGCAGCGATGGGTTTCCTCAACCGAGAGGCGAATATTCAAGCTTTACAAGCAACATTCGGAGATATCAATGCGGCTGTTGAACGACTGCTTGCCTTAGGGCAGCTTTCTATGAGCTAACCTCTTTGAAGATTTGTACACGTGTATTATTTGACTTCTATTCTTGTAAGTTATTCATTCAGAAGTTTTGGGCTGATATGAGATTGTATAAGATCAGTTATTGGCTATGAGCATTGGATAATTAAATGTTTACCAAGGGTGTAATATCTATTTGAAATATTCTTGGTTATCTATTTGTTATAATTTGTTCAACGGGTTGGTGATATGTTTCCTTTTAAAAGGAAGACAGTAATAAATTGAGTATAATATTTCAGTGCTCGTTTGCCATAACTTGAAAACTCTGTAATTTTAAATGTTCTGAGAAATAAATAAGGAAGATAGATATTTTAGTTTTGTTTGCATGTTTTAATTGATCAAGATATAATGAGCCATTCCCTATCACATGACGTTTGGATAATTAACAATATCAGTAGGACTGCAGGTTAAAATTGTTTTAAGCAGCTCTGTCATCTCTATATCAGATATACCGAAGTAATCCTTGCTGAAAGGATATCCTATTTCGATATTTCAATATTTCCAAGTAGAATAAAATTTTTTATTCATCATTATTCATGTTTATACGAACTAATCTGAGACAAGTTCATCATCCAAATACTCTACTGATATTTTTCTGGAATGGTCAATTATGCAAACTATTGATTTATTCCAATAGCAATTGTAAGGTAATATAAATATGGGCTGTTTTGATGCCAATATCCATTCACTTGAATTTTGCAGAATTATCTTTAATTAGTGACTAAATCTGATGATTTGTTCTGTTATGTCTGATTCAATAAACATTTTGAAAATTTCCTTAGCTTTATTGATTTTGTTGCATATTTGTTTCGATTAATGAGGAAATTCACGAATTTAAATCAAGAATTGCAAGAAAAGATGTGGACAAAAAGTTTCGGCAATATGGTGAAAATTGAAAAACTGAAAACTTACGTCTAATGTATGAGTTGAAAAACAAAATTGATGAATTAATGGAAACAATGAACAAAGATATACAAAATTACAGATGTATAAAACGCACCGAATAAAATTTTATAAACTAATCCCAATTTATCTTGGAAAAGAACGTTTAGGAGTGAATGAAATGAAAGTTTTTCATTTGGAAAAAAGTTAATTATTAATGGGAAAGTAAAAAACATTTTATTCGAAGTATTGGCCATTGTTTTCTACAGATTTTGACCACCTTTCTGGCAATTTCTGGATACCACGCCAATAAAATTGTTCGTCTTTTTAAGCAAACCAACCAGACGCCCAAATTTTGACCTCGTAAGAATCAAAGTGCCGCTAAGGCAATGGGAGTCCCATCGTTTAAAACAAATGGGAGTCGGAAGGAGTCAACTCCGGTGAATACGGAGGGTGGGGTAGCAGCTTCCAGCCAAGTGTTTTGATTGTATCCTGAACCGGAGTTGCTTTGTATGTAGGTGCATTGTCATGGAACAAAATTAATGCATGGTTCAAATTGATCATTTGTTGTCTGTACAGATCAGTATTAACGGTTTCACCAGGTTGTAGGAGCTTGTGGTACACCACACCTTTCTGGTCCGACCAAACACACAGCGTTGTCTTCTTGCCGAATCGATCTGGTCTTGTAGTCAATGTTGATGGTTGTCCCGGATTAACCCACGATTTTTCCGTTTAGGATTCTCAAAATAAATGCATTCTTCATCACCAGTAACAATCCGATGCAAAACCGATTTTCTTTCGTGCTTTGAAGCAAACTTGGGCCGAGATGCCCAATTTGGATCTTTTTGCATATGCAGACGACATATCCTTTTTGAAGTTCATTTTTGTTGAACACCGCTTGCAGGTTTTTGGACAGCCACAATCTCCACTTGAATGCGGGGAAAACGCAGGTAATTCGTTTTCATAATCGTATACAGCAGTCTGTTGAACTGGGACTGAATTTTGGTGATACTTACTTGTCCTTTAAGGCCGGGTACATACCGAAAGCAACCGGTGATAGCAACGCAATGTCAACTCAACTCAGTCAACTGGAGGTTTACACCACGTGTACATAAACAAGAAACCCAAGTTGACAAGTTTTCCAGTCACTTGTTCCGATGTCTTCGTCCGAGGAGGAGGCAGTACTTCTCTATGTGCTTGAAAAACAGAAAAAAAAGTTCCATAGACGTTTTAGTGTTCATCCATACAATTCTAGCAATTTACATTTACAAATTTAATATTTTCTTGTTGTTCAGCAGCCATAGTTAAGTACGGTCTGCACCCCACAAGAGCAACTGGCGACTCGAGTTTACAGCATGTCGTGACTTGAGTTGCCTGCGTTGCTCGGTCAGGTGACCGTTGAATCACCGTCACGTCACAGTCACTTTGGTATACACAGTCCCATTAAACTGCGTGTGTCATTCATTGGGAACTCAAGTTGCCGTTGCGTTGACATTGCGTTGCTATCACCGGTTGCTTTCGGTATGTACCCGGCCTAAGAGTACGGTCAGGTTTTTTGGAGTAGAGTTTGATGAGCACGCCACGCCAGCTGGGTGTCTCATTGTGGTTTCTAGGTTGCACTCTTTGTATTACTTGTTTAAGAACTTGGAGACGGTACTGCGTATTGACCAGTTGGTTAGTATATACACTGCTCAACAATTGATAGGGATCACTTACTTTTTCTAAATTTATTTCTGAAATATTCGCCCCAAGATTATAAATTTAGTCAGATATCAGAGTATTTTCAGTTTATAATATGGTTCACTCGAGAAAAGATTGAAAAAATGGAAAGTTCGAGTAAAAAAAAGACTATTAGGAACATTCAAAATTCTGTGTTTGAATAACATAAAAATTTTATGATGAAACCACCAGAAGGCTGAAGTTTCGGTTAAGCTAGTACCTAGTTGGTCCCCCACGAGCTCGTCTCAAGCATTCTACCTTACGAGGCATACTTTCAATCAAACGATATATAAAATTTTGGGACAAATTCGTCCAAATATCCCGTAAAGCGTTAGAAGGGTCCTCCAGGTTATTGATCGGTTGTTCTATAAGGTTGACAATTGTCTAGACATCTCAGACCAGACATGTTCGATGCAATTCATGTCTGGAGAGCGAGCTGTCCAGCCCATCCTATCAATAGCATGAGTTTCTAGCGCTTCATTAACCAGACGACTACGGTGTGGACGGGCATTATCGTCAATTGAAATGAAATTCTCGCCCAAGGCAGCCGCAAACGGAACAATTATGGGTTTAATAATCATATCGTGATATCTCTGGCTGGTCATTGTGGTGTTCTGCAGAACAACCAACTCTGTGCGTTAGTGCAAACAAATGCCTCCCCATACACATATAGAACCTCCGCCAAAAGCTTTTGTGGGTACCATAAACTGTTCTGCATACTTTCCCTCCAAGCAAGAATACGTCCATCGGAGTTGACCAAACGAAATCTAGACTCATCCGTAAATAAACATCGGCTTCAATCTTCAACTGTCCAATTGCGGTGCTCCTCAGCCCATTGCCGTCGATGAACCCGGTGTTCCCTATTCAAACGGGGATGTTGTACGCTCCTACGTGCTCTCAAACCACGAACATGTAGACGTCCTCTTACAGTCTGGTTCGAAATTAGAACTCCTGTTTCAACTCTCAGTGATCTATTGAGCCGGGTAAGTGGGATTTCTCCTAGCATTGAGGATCAAAAGACGATCTTGGGCAGTTGTTGTACTGCGCTGCCGACCTCCCCCATGAACATAAGCTACTGAGTCGTTTTGGAGGAACCTATTCCAAGCTCGACTCACGACACTTTGCGAAACATTCAACCGACGGGACACTTCTCGCTGGGACAAACCTTCCTGTATCCACCGTATGATTTGGTCCAGTTGCACAGGAGCCAAACGTCTTCTCGGCATGACTGACAAGCTGATATTGTTCTCATTTCTTCAATTATTGTCACCTTATGTGTTTGAACGAGAGAAAAAACAGATTTAATAACAAATACCACATTGCTTTTCACTCCACCTGTAACAGCCTACAGATAATAATCGATTTTGTGAACAAGAGCCGATGAAGTGAGGAAAAATTTGACATAATCAACTCAAAACATCTTAATTTTTCCTTAGAGAACATATAATGTACAGATATTCACGAGATAACTTGAAAAAAACACAAATGAAGAGAAGTTCATAAATGATCCCTAGCAATTGTTGATCAGTGTATTATGCACAAGTAAAATCTCGTCTTCGATATGGAATCTCAACCGGGGCAAAGGATGTGTCTATTGCGCAGAAGGTAATTTTGAGGTGTATTTTCAGCTTTCCTAGAGGACACACTAACTAACTTTCAGGTCCGGTAATATTTTAACGCTAGCTAGTGTATATATTCTTGAAATTGCATGTTACATTTATTGCAACAAAACTTCATTCAAAGAATGAAGAATACACTCCAGAAAGGTCTGATTCACGCACGGGTTACAAAATACAAGGTTACTCAAAGTGCACCTAACTATATTGGTCCACGTAGTTTCAACCATTCATCTGAACAAATTAAGTCAAGTTCAACGCTTAAGTTATTCAAAAACCGTCTTAGCGCATTTTTGGTGCAGAATAGTTTTTACACTGTGCAAAATTTTTTTAACCGTCCGGTACCTACTGTTATACAAGTTTCTATATTGTATTCTGCCTCTCTGTTGAAGTTTAATTATGTAAATGATACTTTAAGATTTTTTTTTAAGGTTTTTGATAGATTTTTGATGTTTCTGACACAATGTAATTATTGTCTTATGAAAATAAAAGTTTTTGATTGATTGAAAGTTTCACAAATGTTTTTTCGGTTTTCCATCTGTCTTTCATTCAATTAATGTGGCACCTATTTTCCTCACTTCTGGATGTTTCCCATAGCTTTTAAACGGTCAGGAATTGTTTGTTGTGCAACATTTAACATTTCTGCCATTTGCTTTTGATTCAAAGTGTCATATGCAGCACTTTTCTTCAAATGAAAACAAAAAATTAATGCTTTCCGCAAATCATCACTTTCTGGTACAAAATTCGACATTACAACACGATGAAAATATATAATGTTGTTTGTTCAATGACTTAATGTATACTAAATATGTTTCGCAGATGTCATAGCAGACAAACAATAAAAATTAAGGCTCGTTCACAACAAATAATTCTGTCGAGACATTTGTATCTTGACGCTCACTTCATACCGGTATACCTTTTATAAGGAATCACCCCCAAACTTTTAACTAAGGTACCATTGATGTCAACGCCTTACAAAAAAAAACACAACAGTTTCACAATGAATTTTTATTAATAAACTGCAATTAATTGACAAAACATACTGATATGATAATAATAGATTTTTTTGATTATAACTATACATAAAAACCTATAAAATGAATCTTGGAACGCAATATTTTAATGGAATAAATGACAATATCACCACAAATTTACTATTGATATGATTTGTTTCGTATTATTGTTTTCCTTATATTTTTGGTATATGAGTAGACAAAATAAGATATCAAAACCTATTCTTTATATAACTTTCACACTAATCACAATTCACAACATTTATGGAAGAGCGAAAGAGCTTGATATGATTATTATATATAATTAAATTATGACGCACACTGCAGACTATTATTTATTTTAAGAATCGCTGTAAATATGGAATTTGAAATTTGTTACTATCCTTATCTTCAGCATATTGTCTTGCTTTTAATAAACATCTTTTAGAATTATTGAAGCCACAATAATATTATATATTGTCATTCACAATAAATATATAAAGCTAATTAGGCTACATTTGTCAGTGTGCAACAAAGTACTTTAAATATCATTATTAAATATGCTTTGGGAAAAATTCAACATTTTCAATGAAGGTTCATTGAAAATAAATCATTCGTTTTCAATATAGATTAATTAGGCCGTGATTGACACGGTGGAGCAAGATTAAAATGACTAGTTAAAGTAATTTTAAAAGTTTTAAATTTAGGTGTATTCGATTTAGTATCAGAATTTTCTAATAAGGAAGCCCGTTTTTTTCTATTTTAAAATTATCAATACTCGGTATGACAATATTAAAGCCACAAATACATATTTCCACACCACATCAAATAGTTTAATATCTAACTACAGATTCGACGTTTTTTCACTTAGAACACATTGTGCATCCTCATTTGATTCTATAAAATGCTACTGAATATTTTTGCTATTGATAGGAAAGATATATTCTGAATTTTTTCTATATTTCTTTTGTCTGCTATATTTCATAAAAAATTTTTCGAATGTGATTTATAAAGAATTAAAATTTTTGTGCTTGTTGGTCTTGTTTTGTTTGGTCCTCACGTTACAATCTTAGTTCGATCAAATGAGGTGTGTAGTGTGAAAAAAGTCTGGAAGACATTCATATTGAAATTCATAATATACTTTTAAAATATCGGACATTGCAAGTTAAATTTACAATCGATAAAAAATTCTCGAATATCTATTTCTTTGAAATAGAATCTAAATTTAAAAACTATACAATGGATTCGAATCAATAAAATTAACAATTTAAACTAAAATAAATTAATTTGATTATTTAAATGCTTACATTATTAAACTCAACTGGATAATGTTTAACGAAACTTCGGCACCAATAAAAAAATCAAAAGTTCGAGTATTCAAACTGTAGATGCTTGCATTTTTGCCCTCAGTGTTTTCACATCGTCATCTATCCGTACAAGCAATCTCATTTTCTGAAAAAAATAATTATTAAGTAGGTAAGAGAGGTTAATAGACACTTTTGTGGACAACAGTCATTCTTTTTCAATAAATCATATGTTGTCTTTATTTTGAAATTGTTCACTCTGATGCACGATTATTATATTGTTATTATACAGGGTCTTTCATGAGGAACCTCACCCATATTTATACGGGCAACTACTGAACGTATTTTCATGAAATTCATCACTTATAAGTATTTCACGATGCTGATGAAATCTAAAATATTTTCAAATTAGAACCCCATTTTTTTATGGCAAATATTGAATCTACTACTAATGTGAGTGAATGCATCACACCCTTACCCTAAAGTGGATATTTTCTGAGTTATTCAAAAAACTGTTTTTCGTCTTGAATTTTCAGCTATTTCTTTTCCCTTCACGCCAAAAAGATGAAATTTTCAGGAACTGTTACTTAAACGATGTTTTAGATTTCACTACCCTAATATGCAAGAGAAAAAAGTTACAGGTTGTTCCTAAATAGATGGCGAATTTGGATTCGAATTTGTATCGGAAACCTCTTTATTTCAACTAATCGGCCATCGGTTTTCTCTCCAGTGATAAATAAATAATTCCTTATGAACCATATGCAAAAACTTACCATGTTTTACATTTTTTTTTTAATGATAGATATCATTAATTACATCTGCCAAATTCCTCTTTATTCAGTAGCATTTTGTGTTTACTATTAATTTGGTGATAATTCGTATTAAGTTATAAAATCGATCACTATACCTAATTTTACCAATGAAGATTATTTAAATCTCATTCTACTTCATGGAGACTGTAATCAATTTGTAGATAGAACGATTCAACTGTTCATTGAGAGGTTTCCTGACCGACCAAAACCAACGAGAGATACCATTAACAGAACCATGACAAACTTGAGAAATGTCGGATCTTTCGTTAAGAAAACTATACACAGAGAAAAAAGTGTAGTAGAATATGAGAACAACGAAATTACAGTTCTTGCATATTTTCGTGTGATTCCTCAAAATTCTTTCAAAGATGCCGAGATTGCTATAGGATTATCTCAATCGAGTATTTGGAGAATATTAAAAAAACATGAAATGCACCCATATAAATTCAATAGGGTACAGCATTTGAAGGAAACTGATTTCGTCAGGAGAACAGAGTTTTGCGAAGCTATGATGATTCGATTTTAAGAGAATGAAAACTTTTTTGACTGTATAATTTGGACAGATGAATCTAAATTCACAAAGAATGGTTCTTTCAATAGGCATAACAGTCATTATTGGGATGAAGAGAACAACCACCACTTCAGACAATGGAACTTTCAAGAGACCTGGTGTTTCAGTTTTTTGCGCCAGACGGTCCATTATGTTGTCCGAATATATCACGAATTTTACGGACTGGAATTTTAACAGAACCAGCATTTTCATAGTGGGTTTTTATTATGTTAATTCGAGCGAAATTGTATTAATTTATTGTAACAATTGCCAAACAATCTACTACGAATATGTCAAAAAACTTACTGTGGTTACTAAATGTGGTAGGTGTGGCCACAAAAAATACAAAGTCCTAGTTGAAAGATCCTATATTATACAAGACAATCCAGAATGAAAAATTCTGATTCATTGTATGTGCAATATGATTTTTTTACCAATAGGTATGAGCGAAATGATTATTTGGGCTATATCCACTATATATATTAACGAAATCATCCCTTACAATCTGTCGTTCTCGCGGTGAACAAGCTTACGGAAATGTTTGAGAACATTGATTAATTCTTTGCACTTACTGTCTCTCTGCTTCCTGGCGTTTTCATCCAAATGTATATCATGTAACCAGGAATGCAAAGCATGGAAGATAAAGCTGTAAACCACCCAAACAAATGTGCCCAAACAGGGAACTCATAGTTGAGATATTTCACAGGAGTCCATTGTATAATATTGAATACGAAAACTCCCTGAAAATGAAAATTATATATTTCCTGTCATAATGATTAATCTGGACATCTTACGAAGCATATAGCTGGCGTTGTAATAGTCCAGCAGAATTTCCACCATTTCATTGGGTAGTAACCAATCATATCTTTAATTCCATCGTAAAACCTGTCACAACCGAAAGCCCAGGAGATAGCAGTGCACTCGAAGAATATCAAGAAGAGAAGACAAAAACCACTGACAGCATATGAATCTAATAGTTGGAAGACATACATTCCACCCTGTAATTCAAAACAGATATAAAACAATTATTTTTTTACTGATAGTATCTGGCATTGAAAGGAATTCGGAGGATCTCGCTGAAAAATCAACTGTTCATGACTCCGATTAGTTTTCCTGAATCCATGACAAAGATCCTTCCGTTCCTTTTAATGCGATACATTTGAAAACAAAAACATTACCTCCGATATACAAGACAACCCGACTAAGTAGGAGAGGCCACAAACAACTGCAATAAATATTTCTTTTCGCTTTCTAAGCAGATGTGGCCATTCATCTATCAATGCGGTGATGAATCCTTCCATTGTACAAAACTGAGAATCCAAACCTATCAGCAATATCATCAAAAAGAAGAGGCAGGCCCATAATGGAGACCCAGGTAGTTGTAACACAGCTGAAGGATAAGCCAAAAAGGCAAGACCAGGTCCTGAGAAATATTAAAATGATCAATTATTGTGTTGCTTTAAGGGCCACTATGTATATTGCGGGTTCTAGCAATACTACGAGGAATGTTCCAAAAGTAATGATAATAGAAGGTAGTTGAGTTACAAAACATTCAGTTCATCGTTTTTCTAAACCCAGGAGTCTCCCAGAAAAAATTTTTTCTCGACTCTGCCATCACTTCGTTATCACCTTCAAAATTCTGGCCTCGGAGATGTTCTTCGAGAGGTAGAAGTTCTGGGAGTTAGATCTGGCTAGTAGGAAGGGTGTTCGAGCAGTTCGACCCCTTGTTCTTGAATGACAGCCATCGCAACTGTAGATTTCTGGAGCAATATCTTGGTGAAACAGTACCACAACTAGTAGTTTGCCTCGCCTTTTTCTTTAATGCCCTCCCGTAATCTTTTAATTTGGTCTATTCAGTAATAGTAGCTCCCGTTTTCGAATATTCGACCATAATAATCCTTCAGCGTCCCAAAAAACGAACGCCATAGCCTTTCCAGCTGAATTTGAGACCTTCATGTTGGTAAGGCTGCCATAAGACATCTTTTTCATCTCAGCTACATGCCTTATGGTTACTCCTCGATGTGCCATCATTATATCCTTAATATTTTTGACATTGTCCTCAATGGTGGTCAAGGATTCAGCTTGATCTCCTTGGTCCAGATACAATCGTGGAATATGGAGAGCCAAAGTCCCTCAATGTTTGCACAAAGTCGTTTCTTCCTTGAATCTTGGTGTATTTATACGATTTTTCATGCGTACTTGGTGGATGTACAAGCAATCGAAAACATGTTTCCAGATTTTGCTATGGTCTAAAAATACCTGATTATCGTTACTTTCGGATAGCCCCTTTGCTAATGCAACTTGATGATATTACCTGAGGCAGCGACTTCCGCAACCGGTTTCTGTTGCTCATGTGCCATAAACCCAACAATCGAAAATATCACGAAACCAGCAAACATGCTCGTACTTGAGTTAACAGAACATACTATTAAAGCATCCCTGTAAAGGAAATATAGGTTAGACTTTCGTATACAGATAATCTTAAGACTTACTTATATACGTTGTTAGTAAACTTATTGTAACTTCCGAGAGCAACAAGTGTACCAAGACCTAATCCGTATGAAAAGAAGATTTGGGTAACAGCATCAATCCACACCTCAGATTCCTTGAGTTTCGACAGGTTCGGCATAACGTAGAATTTAATGCCTTCCATGGCACCAGGCAGAGTTACTCCTCGAATAAGTAATATGGTCAAAAGTACGTATGGGAAAAGAGCAGTGAAGTATACAACTTTTCCAGTCCATTTTACACCTTTCCAAATGCAGAAATAGCACAAGATCCATACCAAAAGGAGGGTGCCAGCTAGTTCCCATCGTATTGAACCAACGTGCTCTATACCTGGTGAAATTTGAAGAGTTCTTCGCCTGAAAGAATAAGCACCAAACAGATTACACATTCTGTATATCTCAATAAAATCATAGATTGTTGAATTGAGTTAATTGAAGAAACTCACTCCCAAAATTCTTTGACTGGATCTGTCAATTCTGTGATGGATATGTTCTGATTCTTGATTGAACAAATCTTGCTTATGGAATTGTTGGGATAGGACTGTTCCCAACATGTAAGTGATCCTCGGTCGTACGGATTAACACAGAATTCGGTATTCCAATAATTGTGACAGGTTCTCCAGGGCACATCTGTACCGCAGTAGAGAAAATTAGAATATTGATTGCTTGTTAATGTACTTTATTATAGATACAATTATATGGAGCAAGTATTTTTGAATAAGAGTGGTCTTTGGATGGTGATAGTCAACGCTAAATATCAAATGATATGCCAATTTCTTCAATATCAGGTAAATTACACATGAATCTTTATGAATGCATCCTATTTCAAGACTCGCAGGAATTATAAAGAGAATTAAAAAGTAAATATGACCAACTGAGTATTGTCTATTGTTACGTTCCAACCTACACTTTATTTATTCAACAATTGACAAGAACGATTCATAAAGGATATTGCAATTGCGTATTCACGCTTCTGAAGGCCAAGGGTGATCCAATAAGATGAATTAGCCGGTAATCTTCGAGATTAGCTAATGAAATTTTATATCAAATGAAACTCTTCCCCATGTTTTTTTTTCTGATAAATAGACCAACAAACGATATACGATATACGATACGTTTGGGCGTAATCAAGCAAAAATAACTTCGAGAACGTTTGCATTTTTGAATGAATTCGTGGAAACTGATATATTTTCTTCAAATATTACCGTTTATTAAAAAAATCTTCTCAAAACAATCTTTCATTATTTGGAATATGAATACTATCCTAATTCTCTCTGCATATTTCGAAAATTGCTTGAGATCATGTTGAACTTACCTGCTCTTAAGGACATGAAGAAGTAGAATATAGCCCAAGCCAATAACACGATGTAATAAATATTCATCCAACATGACATAACAGCTGCTGCATATCCGATTCCTGGAAGAAATATATGGAAGAACATATTCAAGAAAATGCATCTTGAGATATTTTTAATATACTCAGTATGCATTAATTTGTAATGAGAATTCTTTGCATTGAGAAAACAATAAATTTCCTAAGGAATTTCCGGATGAAATCCTATGATCTCGTTGTTACGAAGAATCGGCAACCTCAGAGTTTGCTTGAATTGGGTAGAGATTTTTATTTGCTACATCAACAGAATGTAAATCATGGACCATCACTTGCAAATAAAGAAAAATCGAGGGTTGTTGCTACCCTAGGTGGATTTTACAAAACAATTAGTAAAAAATCTTTTATTCTGACGCCATTATCATCCAAGAGGGTGAAGGTTTGCAAGTAAATTAAAAACAATAACAGTGTTCAAACAATTCAGATATCTTCGACACATTCGAAATGTTTTCTAGATAAAATAATAACCGAAAACATGCAAATCCTCGCCCAGCTCCTTCGCCATTTCGCACCGCATTTTTCCCCCTCTGGGTTTCAGACCAGGAAACGAAATTATGATGCTGGGATCTTCAGTAATTCTGACCCAAAAATCGAATGGATCTATCAGGTTTTAGATCCAGAAGGGCCTTATATGAGATGTGGTGCCCAACTTTGAAATTTCAAAATTTAAATTGTTTATTCCAAATCCGGATTTTTTTTATCCGAATGTATAAAAAAGTTTTCCGTTGATTCTTAAATCTTAGGCAATATTTTTTGTTCAAAAATATGAATTTTCGCCGTTTCGGAGTTAAATTGAAGTGTGATGGGATTCATATTATTATGCTTGTTGAGATATTTAGAAAATTAAGATATATTAAATTATCAGATCCGACAAAATATCAAATTTTTTTTACTATATGGTATAGAAGTAGTCGAAAAAGCAGAATTCTATCAATTTTGGGATACCCTGTACACTATTCTGAACTACCCTATAAAAAGAGTAATCTATTTTATGTTTTATTCCCTCTGGAATGTCCCCTAGAAGGGATGTTGGGAATCCAACAATGTCGTAAATAGCAGATTGAAGGACAACGAAAAAATCACCATAATATATGGAATAAATCCCTTCAGAGCTCTCACATACCAAAGCTCGGGAAGTCAGCTACGTGCTGTATTGTATGGATGTCAGCTGAAATGTGTTAGCCAAACAGAATTTATGGATTCATCTCCATAAATACCCCAGCGTGGTATCTTTGTGAGTGATATCGTCACGAACACGTGATTGATAGTTCAACCAGAATTTACCAATTCAAAAAGTTTCCCAATTCCGAAAATGAAAATTTTTTTGTTAAACCCAATTTCCAATGTCTCAGCCACACATTTTGGCCAAAACGGATACTATTTCTCTTTCAACCTCGGAGGCATGTTGGTATAAACCCATAGAAAAAAAGTCTAGAAGCGTTAAATCGCATGAAGTAGGCGGCCAATCGGCTGTTCCAGTTCTAAGGATAACTTTTCGATAAATCGTTCGTAACCTGTGCTGAGTAGGTTTGTGGCAACGCCCTATTGTCAATTCGGCGAAGTAACATTATCGTTGCAAAAAATAAGGCTATCCTAATGATCCTAATTAGAAAATGATCTCCTGCAAGTGAAGTTTGATAGTTGCTTTGAAAGCTTATAGCTACTAAAGCAATTATACAGCTTTATATTTCGTCACTTCATCGTGACCGTTCAGCTCCACCCTATGTAGTCTAAAGTTTACAGTAGTTTCGCAACAGCAGGAGTTTTCAGCAGGAATGTGACATCGATTTTGTCCCTCCGAAGCAACATGTTTCAGCCTATTGGATGGTCTGAATTTTCTTCGGTGCTGAAAACTAAAACCAGAGGGAAGGCACACTGCATTTGAACTAATTGTTTCGGTGGCGAGAAAGGGGATGCTGAAATAAATAAATTTGCATCTCTCCCCCAGTATTAATTACTCACAACAGTCCGTGTGGAAAGCTTCGTATGAATTAATGAATACCATAGAAAAAATACAAATGTTTGAAATTTATTTTATGATCTTTATTTCACTTTTTCCACTATCTTATCTGTTTGCCCAAAAGAGGCTTATTTTTAGAAGTGAAAGACTATAATTGTCAATTTTAGATATTTTAGTTGCTTACCTTTGAAAATTGGTGCAATCTTGAACACCCCAAGTCCTCCAATGGTCAACATTTGACCGAGTGCCAACTCCATGAAGAACATAGGTATGCCCGCCAATATGAGCGTTATGAAGTACGGTATAAGAAAGGCACCACCCCCATTTTTATAACACAAATAGGGAAACCGCCAAACATTACCTAAACCTATAGCCAGGCCCACAACCGATAAAATAAAGTCTAATTTACTACCCCATGTCCCCCTTTCTGGTAGATTGCTATTTTTTGATACTGGTAGTTGATTCGAAGAGTTCGGAGCGTTTGTAAGTGTCGGCAGTTCGATTTCTTCGTGCCTATTCAGTCGCAGAGTGTTGTCCAAGCAGTCTTGCATTTCATCGTTTTCTTCCACCATTTTTTTTTTCAACGAAGAACGTGTTTTTTGCCCAAAATGTCAGCTCATTGATTCACCTAAAACAAAATAACCAAACTCAACAATTTTAATCTAATAAAGGCATGCTATTAAGCTGTCATTCTTCAATATTTGACAGCTAAAATGAAGTACCTATTTCTAAAATTGAATGAAACATCATCCAACATCGCATCCCATTGGTTTAAAGTGAATGATGGAAAGCTTAGGTTATTATTCGAAGAAATTTACCAAATCGGTAATTTTCTTCGAGGACACAAGAAAAAAATAGGTCTTTGTTAAATCAAGAAAACTCCATGTTGGCAGGGACCAAGTGAACAAGAGTTCCCTTACCTACAGAGTCTTTTGGTAGACATATTCTGTCTTGAAAACAGTAGAGGATATTTACTGGAGCGTTGGTTAGAAGGATATCTGTAACGGATGGTGGACATTGCCCGAAATCTCATTTCACACTATTTCTGTTATAGAAAATAACTTGTCACTGATCGTACTCATCATAAGGTGACCCTGCTGTTCAATAAAGCCTTATCCTAACGTTTATCCAGATTTTCCAAACATATGTTAGTTTTTTAATTCAAATGGAACCTTTCGACTTTTTCCTCTCCTGGAATTTCCTCTAAAGTTATTCATCTATCTATTTTGTTCTCCCAATATATAGGGTCTTTCAAGAAGAACTTTGTTTTTTAATTGTGGCCACATGACCGCATTGACTGTTAGTTTTTTGACGTATTCTTAATAGATGCATTGGCAATTGTTACAATGAATTCAATTTCGCTCGAAAATCGCACTAACATAATTGAAACCCACTATGAAAATTGTGGTTTTGTCAAAATTAGTTTCGGACAACATAATCCACCTTCTAAAACCGCTATTGAAAATTTGGTCGCTAAATTTGAGTCGACGGGTTCGGTACAAAATGTGTCAACACCAACGCGTGTTCGACCGGGACGTTCAAGTGAAAACATCGCAGCTGTGAGCCACAGTGTTGAAAAAGATCCAAATTTATCAATCTCTCCACGTTCTCAACAACTGGGGTTACCTCAAACCACCACATGGCGAATTTTGCATAAGGATTTGGCTTTGAAGCTTTACAAGTTTCAACTAGTGCAGGAATTGAAGCCGACCGACCATTCAGATCGCTGTAGATTCGCTCAATTCATTCTGAAACAACTCACTGGTTTTTCTGAAAAAATCATTTTTTCAGATGGAGCCCATATTCACTTGTACGTCAACAAGCAAAATTGCCGCATTTGGGCTTCTGAAAATCGTACAGCGATCGTCTATTCTTTAACTTCCATTTGGACTGAGATCTTAGACTTTTGATTCTCCACTACCTTCAGGTACCTTCCGTAGATATTTTTATCACAAGTGAGTGAAAATATTCAATTTATCAAATGATGATGAACCATTCACTTCTTGAGTGAAGTAATACACTGGAAAAACTTTTTTGGAAAAGGCTTAGTTGAAAGAGACAAAAGAGACTGATCACTAAAATTTAAACACCCAATATACGAGTCTTTCAAATCTTGCATAGCTGAAGAGTGGATGAATTCATGAAATGAGCGTTCAGTTTTCAGAATAATGAAGGAACATAGGAAAAATGGAAGTTCGCGACAAGGAAGGCACATTATGGTTGAATTCAAATGGATAAGTGCAGATAATTTCGTTCGGTCTCAGCAATTATATCCGAACTCTAGCTTATTTAATAGCCCTATTATCTATATTGTCATCGATTAAAGACCAAAAGTACCGACTGAAAAAGATGGACTTCATATTTCCAAAGAAATTCATTTATTTTCGAGGCCGTAAAATTTTTTTGTTTTCTCATATTCTCATTAAATCTGTAGCTCGATAATGCTCCTTGTAGTTATATCAACTAATTATAGCTCCTCTTTTAGTTTCCAGTTGACAGATTGAGATGTATCACGCTTCAATCTGTGTCCCTACGCTATCATTTTCATTTTAAATAAACTATGGGGGGTTCAGTTTGTCAGACCATATATATCCAGCTTGTCAACGGATATGCCCAGTTATACATTATTGAACGAACTACATTCAATATAGACACACTGACCCACGCTTCATTCAATGATCGTTCAAAATCGTTTATGAACCCGAGGACAATTTCACAGCCCCACACAGAATGGATCCCTAAATTACACCTTCAGATAAAAGTTTGATTTCCAGCATTCCCAAACTTCTGCAATTTTATCAAAGTCAGAAAATGTAGCAAAATGTAATCAGAAACAGGAAATGAGTTCGATACCGAAACGATAGATGCGTAAAAAATAAACATCCCCTAGGTATTGATGTCGAGGAAAAACTTGTTCTCATTCTGCAACCCCTAAATTGTAACTGAACGAACTGCAAATAGACGTTCGGAAATTTATTTACAAAAGCTAGGGTTGATTTCGAGGATTAGCCAAACATTTTGATGGAGAAGGATAACATATGAATTACAAATTATAAAAGAAAATCTTCTTGATTTTCAAACCATGTCATAAGCATATAAAATAAAGCGAAGAGAAGAAAACTTATACAGCATTGAGGCAAATTCAAGGATTCATTTCATCTTTCAAGGAATCCTTTATTTCTTTTGTACCTTTGTAGGGTGAACAAAAATTGAATTCAGGATCACTGACCCACTTTCCAAAACAACAAAGGGTTGCAGTAATAAGTTGTGGGAAATTTCGCTAGATGGCGAAGTCATCGACAATCAATGTAGGAAAATGGTCCATGGTCCATGAAGAAGAGCAACAAATAAGGAAGTGTAGTCTTAGATCAGCTAGTGATTCGATTTTCTTACCCGATTTGATATTGGGTTTGTTTATGGGTATAGTTTTGGAATAAATACTATCTACGTGTTGCTTTTTTCTTGCAGTTTGTAGGCATCAAAGCTTTCAATGTTTTATCTTCGGTAAAAGGTAAAATTTACGAAAACTACTGGAAATTTTTCCACTGATTTTTCTGAGAATTTATCCCCCTTCGAAAATGACGCGTACCTTTCCACTATTTTAATTATTATCAATATATTTTTAGATTATATCGGCCGAGAAGCTGAAAACAACACGCGATTGGAATACGCGGGAAATTTTCAAATCGCGAAAATTGGATAAACCGAAATTTCCGAAGGCGAACAAATCGAAAAAATGTGAAATTTCTGAATGATGTTGTAAGTGAAACTTTTGCAAATTTATTTACCAAAAAACAATAATCCACGTGCTTCATTCACAACCACAAAACACTCGCGAGCACCCTAGTGTGAACCGAGTCTGTTGGGATGACGCTGTATCACTGATTCTCCTGCTTCTGGCTGGAAATGATTGCCTCCTCTTCGTATCCCCTTTTCTACCAATCTTCTCCAAACTGGATAGGAGGGGGATTTCGATATCTTCTGTTGCTATTTGTACAAGCAAATGTGGAGGCAAATTAAAAAAAAATTGGGGATCATACATTTTCGAAGGTGAAAGGTTAATCACTCCTTGCCTCTATATTCAACACCATCCAGAATGAACTATCTAGCTTACCAGTAGTCTTCCTATCGAAAAGAACTGACGTGCAGTTGGTGTGAATTTGGAAACGAAGAAAACACTCTGTAGACCCCAATGAACTTATTTTCTCTACGCGAGTCAGAATTTTTCAAATCGGTTCATTACTCACAAACTAATGTAGTTCGAGCAGATTGTTCAACTCAAGAAACTGAAATTTTTTATGATCTCTGGAGTTCTTCATAAGGGTGGATGAATATCTATGATGGATATTGTATCGAAAAAACCATTCAGGTCGCAACAACTTTTTTATTGGAACGAAATGGCGGATGTGCTTTCGTCAAGTTTTTTTTCATTTTCTTGACAGGTTGAATTATCTCAAGAGGGTGGAGGGGTTGTTGCCACGCTGAGGTACTTTTTTCGGAACAATGTCGTAGTAGGATTTCTTTATTCACTATATGGTAGGAGTTTGTGCAGACGTTAAGGTGACAAGGTGCCATTATATTCAGCGTATGATACAGGAGCAAGCAGCAGTAAAAAACCCTGTACAAGGTATACCAGTATGAAGTGAGCGTCAAGATACAAATGTCTCGGTAGGGAACATTTGTTCCCATCATTCATGTTTTTTTCATTCATTTATTCATTTTATTTTTTACGTACGTAAAAAGAAAGTCATTTGGTTCCAAATAAGGACTATATGGCGGATAACTCATCAAATCGATGTTTTGAGTGCTCAAAAATTCAGTTGTTTGAGCTCGCATTGTCGGGGTGAAGGGTGATCCGTCTTCGGTTGTGCTTCTCCCGATTTCTTGGAAGACAACAGGCAAACAAATGGTTTTGTACCACTCAGAATTGACTGTTCTGCGTTTTGCTTCTCCAAATTCACAACATGCTTTTGCAACTGAATTCCATCTGAATAGTTACAGGTATGATTTAGAACTGACCCAATTTTTCTAGGAAGATCAATTTCTCTCGAATGATCAAAATCGAACATTCCTTAAGAGTTCTATTTAATTCTTTATGTTAATACTGAAGAAACTATTATTCCATAAGGGTTCAGGGGATTTGAAATCTTGGAATTATAAGCTTAAGATAAAACCTCAGTATATACACTGGTTTTCCGTTACCCGATACCGCCTTCCAAGGGGTGGTCTTTCGGAATCCAAAGCTCCAAGGTGGGCAAACGTCCTCATACGAAAGGGGGATGAAAATTATTGTATGAATCGATTAGGGTGAAATTGTTTTGACGGAAATTATCCTGAATTCATCAAACATTTAGGAGAAAAGGCCTTGTCTTGGTTATTGTCTATCTATAAGAATATTCTGAATTCAGGAAACTTTCCTTCCGAATTTCGTAAGGCTAAAGTATGTTGAAAGGAGGAAAAAATTCTTGTGATCCTAGTAGTTATCTACCAATCAGTTTATTGAGTGTTCCTTTCGAGATATTAGAAAGGTTAATTCTTTTTAGAATTGAATCTTCTATAGAAAATGCTCTACAAAATTTCCAGGGAGGCTTTAGGAAAAAAGAAATTGTTCAGATCAGGTTCTCAGCCTTACAACTTTCATAGAATCAGGCTTCAATGATAGGTTGAAAACAGGAGCTGCTTTCATTGATTTATCTTTGGCATATGATACTGTGTGGAAAGATGGATTCATTTTCAAATTCTATACCCATCTGAAGTGTTGGAAAATGGTACGATTATTAGAAAATATGTTATCTGATAGGAGGTTTCGTGTTTTTATTGACAATAAAAGTAGCAATTTCAAAACATTGAAAAACGGTCTTCCCCAAGGATCAGTTCCAGCTCCTTTACTTTTCAATTTATATCTCAGTGATTTACCCACGACACCATCTCAGAAATTTGTTTATGCCAATGGCATTGCTATTATAATAATAATAATAATAATAATAATAATAATAGTTTATTTGCATACTATAAAATTTTTTTGACATCAAATATCTGTATATGTATAATTTATTTCATCAATTACGTACAAATAAACATTTAGTAGCAGAGGCTCGAACGTTCCTTGAATAAGGTTCGTCTTGCCTGTACGCTACTTCAGATGAAAATATAAACTGGGCTTTAGCTAGTGTTCCTGCTATACAAACAAATAAACAATAATTTTCTTTCCCTAAAATGAGTGAAAGAACACAAAAATCAGGAGTTCAACGAGTTCACATGTTCATGGTCTCATCAATAAAACCTCTTCCTTTTGAGAAAAGCCATTGAGTAACAAGTCTCTTAAATCTCTTTTGGTTTGTAGTTCCCTGGATGTTTGTTGGAACGCAGGAATATATTCTTGGAGCAAGGTAACAACTTGACCTCTGCCCAATTGTCTTTTTAGCTCTGGTTGTCTTGAAATAGGTATTTTTTGTTCTGGTTGGATATGCATGACCAAGGTGTTCCAATTTGATTTTCCCATTGTGAACTTGAAGTATAACTCTGAGATGATACAGTTACCTAACGTCCAATACTTTGGTATATCTCGTAGAGCAGATCGCTGGGGAATGCACTGTTTTTAAAATTCATAATTTTTAATATGAGCTTCTGTAGTATGTTGATTTTGTTCAAGTGGGACGAACATGCCGCGCCCCATCCTATAATGCCATATGTTAAGATGGACTGTACCAATGTAAAATATATAATCTTCAAGTGCTTATTTCTTATGTAGTTTCTAAAGTATTTAAACTTATAGATCTGATCTTCTTGACTATGTTGTCAATTTGTAGGTTCCATCTGAGGTGGCAGTCGACATTAACCCCCAGATAATTTACAACTCCGTTCTCTGCTTCATTTATTTGTGTTTCAGGGTCTACATTTAGATTTCCAAGATTTAGGAGTCCAGATTGATACGAAGTAAAAGGTAAGTATGAAGTTTTTTCAATATTTATAGTCAACTTATTTGAAATTGCTATTGCTTACCAACATTCGGATTTCCATACTCTGGAAAACATACTGTCATATGATTTGGAAATTTCAAAGAATTGAGTGTCGATTATGTCCAAATCCCAACAAAACAGAGGTATCTTGTTTCCATCTGAATAATCATGAAAAATATAGGAAATTAGCTGTAACTTTCAATGATTCTCCTATGGAACATAATTTCCTGGTTTTGATCTTCCAAGAAAAATTCTCAATCGTTTGAGAATAGGTCATGATCGTACCAATAGCATGCTTTTCAGATGGAACTCAGTTCCAAGCGCAAGTTGTGAATGTAGAGAATCAGAAGAAACAATACCTCATCTCATCAATAGTTGTCCCATATATAAATTTCAAGATGGTTTTAGGGCTATTCATGATGTTTCTGATTCTTTCTTGGAATGGGTTATAAATTTCAAACGAATATGATACGTATTTTTGTTATTCAGTTCTTTTCTCAGCTTTAGTCTTTTTATTTCCAGATTCGATGTGGGTAACTTGAAGAAATCTCTGTCTCCATGAATAGAAGATCACTGTTGAAGAAAGAAGTCCCTCAAATATATTCCAGCTTATTTTTGTACTTTCACACTTAGGCGTGGAACCAGGGTTTTTTTTAATGGGGTTTTACCCTAGGCTTTTATGTCATACGCCGAATTGTATGACACCCCGTCACTAACCCCTGATCTATATGTTTTATTGTTTGCTAACTAAATATTGTAAGCTAAAAGTTCAAAAGAATATATACAAGGTGAAAACCGTTCGAGCACTATTGACTCGTCCTGTATATCTGTGTTGATTTTCATGCTTCATTACTGATGACGAATATGTTCCGAAAAAATTACAAGGAAATGTCATTCCATTATTTATTATTAGTTCAGATATTTTCGTAATTGTTAATATCCTCGATACATGAACTGAATGTGCTTGATAGATATAATGTGGGATAGTTTGTTCGAGTTTATTGAATAAGCAATTATCGCCAGGTTTGTCATCCTTGGTTGGAAGTAAGTGAAATATTGGATAACTCATATATTCTATGTTCAGACAGCAAAAGTAACTTATGCTTGGTCTGAATGTATCGAATCAGGACGAATTTTTGTCATTAAAAAAATATCTTGCCAGATAAGAAATGACTTATCGTTAGAAATCTCGTGTGGATAGTTCACATAGATATCCGGTCATGTGACATATCCTGCCATTGCTACTTCCTTTCCCGTCACCCTAAAAGGAAGTACCTAACCGAGTAATCATTTCTACACTGTTCTCTATGAGCCACATACATATTACAGTTTTAATTGTCTGACACTAACTTATAGCCGCAATTATTAAACTATAGGACCGAATCTAGGGGCCTTTCTGCCTTCAGACCTTCGGAATCGGCAATGGAATTCTCGATCCACATCACAGGCTAGTGTTACGATTCTAACACGAGTTTCTACGGATATTGAAGATTTCGTATTTTAAATAACTCCACCCATATGAACTTACATCTATGGAATTATAAATAATTGAAAAAATGCATTTAACGTTCATACAACTACACACAGAACTTTCCCCAATTCAGCTACGTACCAGATTCTTATAGATCGCAGATAATTTCAACCTGATGGAATATTGGATTTATGGAAATCGTTGAAAGATAGAGAGTGATAGAGGGCCATAAAATATGAAACAATGGTCCTATGAATATCAGGTATTAGGTATATATATATAAGGGCTGGTCGTACAATCACAAATGATTTCTTGATGGTGGCTAATCCGAGAAATAACAAAGAGATAATCCTGGATTATACGCCATTTAGAGATCATCCCTTAATGAACAACCAGATCCAGGAGAATCTGGATGTACGACAGTCGCAAGCTCTCAAAAGTTATTTTTGAGGCTGCTTAACTGATTGGTTAGAATGAGCAACAAAATCAAGAATGAACTTGCACTGAAGAATGTTTCACCACCTTTTCGACCTCAACTAGGCAGAAATGACCACCGGTTAATAGCATAAGGGCACAACGTGACTAGCTATAGTCTTTAATGAATCTGTGTAATGTGTCAAGGATTAAATAAACTTTTTCAATACGAACACCCTTATTAATATAATATATCATGATTATTCTTAAGATTCTGAACTGGAAATGGATTTTCTGTCTATGATTGGTAGTCCCCCTTTCTTATATTATGGTAAATGTATATATATGTATTTTTTTTCTCGTGAATATGTGACTTTTTCCGAGTAATGGTTCATTTCTGTAGATAATTTCAATTTTCTTATTGGTCTTAAATGGATGCTTCTTTAGGTGCCCCATCTTCATGAATAAATAAATAAATTCCAATGGTGTACTTCATGGTCTGATGCTTCGTTAATTGGAATATTTCAAGGCGAGAGGAGATCTTGGATCGTGAATTGAGGCTCCACAAATATTCAGTGCTGAGCTGCCACTAATATCAAGTTTTTCATGTCCCTATAGTAGGCTGACTACTCCAGAATATAAAAATGGGATAAATAATTAAGCTATACTATTGATGAGAAATTGTTTTTGGGACCTCATTGGTTCAAAGATCAGTTTAGAACATGAAGAGCACCATTTCAGGAGTTCCCAGAGAGATTGGATAGACATACCTGACTGTTCACTTCAGTTCAATTGCTTATATGATACATAAATTCTTTCATCAGATTTTCTTCAATTTTTAAACAATTTAGTTTTATTCGAGCTTGAATAGATTTGGCCTACTGCTTTAAATATACATTCAGAGGTAACGTACATTTTTTTAAGCTTTTAAGTCATTTCAAACAAAATCATGGTAAAATGAGAAATAAACCATATTAACCCATATACCCGGTATGGAGTGAGCGTCAAGATACAAATGCCTCGATAAGGAACATTTGTTGTGAACGAGCCTCATTTTTCTCTTGTTTGTTTGCTATGACATCTGTGAAACAGATATACATCAAGTCATTGAACAGACAACATCATATTTTTTCATCATGTTTATTTATTTATGAAAATGGGATACAAACAGGTTACACCCAAAAAAGCATCCACTTAAGACTAACAAAAATATTAAAAGTGTTTACAAAAGTGAGCCGTTACTCGGAAGAATTACACATTTTTACGAGAAAAATTTATATGCATATATATTTTCGCTATAATAAAAAAAGGAGGACAACAAAACACAGACAAAAAATGCACTCTCAGTTGCACCTACAAGAAGGCAAAAATAAACCACGAAAGAGAAAACCAGGATCAAGGACAAAAAATCCTCCTACAATTATTCTTGAAGGAAGGCAAGGATAAAACAAAAGTATCCAAATTTCCGACATACTTATTAAAGAACTCACACACTCTGGTCATAGGAGAATTCTACCAATGTTTGTTCTGAAAGCCCCACCATGAAGCAGTTGCCTATTTCTGGTTTGTCTTGATGGCACATGATAATGCACAAATGATGTCATCTCTGGGGAATCGTAATAGTTCCTCAACACCTTGCACAGAAAAACCAGATCGGAAACTATCCTCCGCTGCTCCAAAAGTTGCATACCAAAACCATTGCGGATCGCACCTATTCCCAATGTAACATATTCTCCAGTCATCCTAAAGTGAAGGAACCGGATAAACTTATTCTGAAGTCTCCCAAACCTCAACTTATGCATTTTATTAAGGGGACCATAACAACCATAACACTGCCATAACTAAGCTTACTCAAGACGAACGAATTATACAAAGATCTTATTGCTGCCTCAACTTGGAAATCTCTGCACAATCTACACAGGAAACCCAACATCTTATTTGAAGCTGACATGACAAAATCGAAGTGGGCATGGAAATGAAGTTTAGAGTCGAAGACTACACCAAGATCTTTAATTTGCTCCACTCTATCGACGATATTCTGATCCAATTGATATTGATAATCGATCCTTTTAGATTTCCTGGTGAAAGAAATAGAAGCACACTTTTTGTAGTTAATTTTTAAATAATTCTTAGAGCAGTAGACCGAGAACCTCTCGAGATCTTCCTGAATCTTAAGACAATCTTCAACAGAATTTATCATCCTGAAGATTTTCAAGTCATCGGCATATAGGAGAACTAGACAGTGTTGGAAACAGTCACCAATGTCATTGATGAACATCAAAAACAACAGGGGACCAAGATGCGAACCCTGGGGAACTCCCGAGGTAGCCACGAATGGCGAAGACAGGTAACCTTTCGCAATGACAAGCTAACTACGGCCACGAACATAGGAAGGCAATTGCAGCCAACTTCTCCAACAAAACATCATGGTCAACCTTATCGAACGCCTTACTGAAATCCGAATAAACCGAGTCCACCTGAACTCCATCATCTAAAGCACTGAAAATATATTCGGCATGAATTACCAGGTCGGTTTCAATGGAACGCTTCGAATAAAACCCATGCTGACACTCCAAAATTGACGATCTCACACTGGAAAATAAGATATCATAAACAATACTCTCACCAAAAATCGACAATTTACTGATTCCACGGTAATGTTGTTTCCATTTGAAGAAAATTGCTAGAGTCGCATATGGAGATCATGCCCTATCAGAAGCAACATGCGAAAGATGGTTCATAAATAATTATTTTGATGTGAGAAATGAGGAACGTGGAAAACCACCAAAAAAGTTCGAATTGCTGTGTGTTTGGTGGGACCAGAAAGGTGTGGTGTGCCACGAGCTCCTAAAACCTGGTTAAACCGTTAATACTGATCGGTACAGACAACAAATGATCAATTTGAACCATGCATTGATCGAGAAATAACCAGATGAGCCAGAAGACACGGCAAGGTGATTTTGCTCTATGACAATGCACCTAGATCGAAAATTTTTGCTTTAAAACATGAACAATTTTGTTGGCGTGGTATCCACAAATTGCCAAAAAGGTGGTCAAAATGTGTAGAAAATAATGACCAATACTTTGAATGAAATATTCTTTACTTTCCCATTAATAATAAGTGTTTTATTTTCACAAAAAAATGCTCATTTCATACCGGTATATCTGATATGCTCTTGGAAAACTGTAGTATAGTAATTTGAAAAATCATGCTTCAGTATAAATTAACATTCATAAATAGAACTTCTTTTCAGTAAAGATAATAGATAGATAGATAGATAGATAATAATTTATTTTGTTCGAAGTACATGATGAAATGTACAAGAAAAAAACGTCAAAGATACATTAAAGAGAAATCGACCTTTCAGCCTTCCAAAATTCAAAGTATTCTATAATATTATAAGGTTCACTCCTCAAAATAAAAGAGTTCAGCTTACACAGCAGTAGTTTCTCTGTATTTACATCACGAAATTGCCTTGGCAATGCATGAAACAGTTTCATACACATTTACATAGCATTATGCTGTGTCAAAGTGAACTTATGAGCTGGATAGAGATAACAGTCTATTTGCCTTGTCTTTTCATTCTTATTTCGATATGGCTCAAAAATAACCCGATGCTGAATTAGGAACTTGATGGAAGTGTACACGTACAATCCTGTTAAGGTATGAATATTGCCAGCCCGAAAAACACCCCTACATGACTGCCTGTATTTCATGTTCATAATGGATCTTAAAGCATACTTTTGTTTTACGAAAAGGCTGTCCGTGAAGGAACTGTTCCCCCAGCAAACAATACCATATGACAAATTCGACTGAAAAGCAGCATAATAAAAAATCTTCAAGGTGGGCAGATCAACAGACTTCTTGAGAACATTAATGGCATACAACGCTGAATTTAATTTTTTATTTAAGTGATGTATATGTACATCCCATCTCAACTCACGATCTACATGGACCCCAAGGAACCTGGTAGACTCAGAGATATTCACTTGACTACCATCTAGAGAAATTTCTTCCGGGAATCGAAATTTTGACCTTGAAGAGTGAAAAACAACACATTCTGTCTTTTGTGCATTCAATTTGAGCATGTTTGTTGTGCACCAATCTTATACACTCGAAAAGGCAGTATTCAATTCTTCATTCAATTGAGAGGCGTTACACAAGGTCTTAATAATATTGGTGTCATCAACATAGATGATTGCATTCAACATTTGGTCAATATTGTGAGGTAGGTCGTTTATATATACAATAAACAGTAAAGGACCTAGTATGCTGCCTTGAATTACTCCATTAATGATATCCTTATCCTCAGAAATGAAGCTTTTATCGTTGATAGTAATGAGTACTTTTTGTTTTCGTCCTTGTAGGTAGCTTTGTATAAGTTTTAGTTGGTTATCCCTTATACCATATGCTTCAAGTTTACTTAATAATCTACTATGGTCTACAGAATCGAAAGCTTTGGAAATATCTAGAAATAGTCCTACCGGCACTTCACCCTTTTCAATTGCTGTGATAACAGTTTGAGTCAACTCAAAAATTGCTGTACATGTATTCTTGTTGTTCATAAACCGTGTTGAGATGAACAAAAGATGCCATATTTCTTAAAAAATTTGATAAGGCGACCTGAAAGAACTTTTTCAAAGATTTTTGCAAAAGTTGTTATAACATTAATAGGGCGGTAGTTATTAAAATCATCATTACAGCCTGATTTATATAATGGTGTTATCATTGATAGCTTCAAAGCAGATGGAAAAATACCAGTTATAAATGCACAATTCATAATATGCCTGATTGGCTCAACAATAAAGTGGATAGCCTTCTTTATTACAATGCTAGGGATTTCGTCATAGCCTGATGAAAAGGAGTTTTTCAACTGCTTCACTATGTTAAGAATTTCGACCGCTTCAATATCAAAAACAAAGAATGACTTGTGTAGACGTCTCAACCCACCAACATCACCATGTGAAAGAGAAACTGAACATTTAGAGGCATTCACAAAATGTTCGTTAAAGTTTTGTACTACCATTTGGGGGCAACCATTTGGAAGTATGCTTTGCCTATGCTGAGTTCTACCAGTTAGTGACTTTATTATTCCCCAAGTTGTTTTGGTTTTAATAATTCTGAACGAAATAGACATTTATTGAAAATTCATTTTTTTCTTTTCAAAGTTTATATGAATTCTCTTGTAGTGATATCTGTTCATATGCAATGATTATGAAACTGCTCAGATAAATTTTAACCACCTTACCTTACCATATCTATTTCATCCTTCAAATTAATGACTTGTGTGATTTTTGTCGTAGATTATAATTAAAACACGTTGAATTGATAAAATACAGATCACTTTATTATAAACAGTACAGGTAAGTGATAAACATAACTAAAATATGAAACATTCCTGAATATTGGTACCGATTAGGAGAATTCATGACATGAAATCAATTGAAGGATACTGATTGATCAATTGCTGATAAAAAGTTTCTTCATTCTAAACAGGAAATATTAATTTTGATAAAAGTAACTATTGCAGGATCAAATCAATCATAGAAATCTTTTTATAAGATGGTAGTTCTCACTATGAAGACAAATATATCAAAATTAATCGCTTTAAAGCTCCCGTGGAACTAGTTGACTAACAATATCTGAAATATTGAGCAAAAAAATTTCTGAAACAATTCGACATTATGAAAACACTATAAAACAACAAACTAATCAATTAAAACTAATAATTGTGATGAAAATATCTATAACTTCGGTAAGGTTCATAAGAGGTAGTAAATATACGAAGCGCAAAATGACTTGAAACAGTTTGTGTTTTAATTCATCAGCACATTCGAACAAAAATTAAAGAAAACGATTTTCAGATATTCTTAGAACAAAGAAAAAGAACTCGATAAATCTGTACTTGAATATGCAAATAAAATTCCCTTTTCAGATATAGTGCGGCTACATTGGGGAATATTTATTCACATGGCTACCCCATTTTATTGATTACTGAGGAGTGTAATGAGTTCAATTGATTCGTCCATTTATCTAATGCACTGTATCTTGCCGAATTTGTGCTAGTACGATCTAATAGTAACACCGAGTTAACTTGATCCATTCTTCCCTGAATTGTGCTGAAAAAATAAAACACTTTAGACCTAAGAAAATTCATAGAAAAGGAATATTGATAAGGAAAATGACAAGACATGACATATGAGAATACTCAATGAGATCTATCTAATGGTTACATGGATTTGTAAATTAATTTTGGTTAAGATACAAATGTTCATTGCATACTTTGATTATTATCCCAGATTAAGTCCCCTCCAGTTTAGCGACCTAAGCCATAACTGGAACTTTTAGCGGCAAATCATCTTTAATTAGATTTACACTCCGCATTAGAGTGAAATTTGAAGGAATATTGGTAAAAAAATCAAAAAGAAACAAAATTTATGAAGCACTCACAGAAGTAAACAAATAACTTAACCTTAAGAAGCACCAGATATTGATGGAATAACTGCAAAACAATTTGACAGCTGTCAAAAGAAGAGGTACTCTTAATAACCTACATCTTCAGTGGAACACATTGTCTCTAATCATTAACGAACTGAAAGTTTGGATGAAAAAATGCTGGACAAAAATAAACGAAGCCAAATTAAAGCAAGTATTTTTCGCATTGAGGAAAAAACAGTCCCCCACTCAAATTTAACAATATAGTGATGCCACAAGCTACAGCAGCCTGGGCTTTCACTTGGACTCAAGATTAACCTGGAGGAAACATAAATAATAGTGAATTGAACTGAAAATAAAAAAATCCAACGTAATTCTAAATAAAACAACCATAATTTCTAAATGATTCGAGTTCACTTCATTTTTTTTCCATAAACAAGAATATTTATAGAAAATATTCTATTACATTATGTACAATGCAGAAAATTATCGATACTCTCTGGTACATTTGGATATTCACTGAAAAAATTTACTTACTTATCCAAAATACATGATACTAAGAGATTTTCTACTTCTGTCACATCGATATTCAATTCTCTGGATATAAAAGGTATTCTTATTCTGGTATACGGTTTGATCAGTTTAATAAGTACTTGTGTTCTTATGTTACGCAGAAGATCTGAAACAATAATCATACATTGATCAGCCAGTATTGGCGTATAACAGTGGGTTACCTTCAATATGTTCCCTTATAAATGGGTCGTCCATTATATTCTGCCTGTTCAATTTAAGAATACGTTCGAATTCATTTATATCGTTAGTTTGGTATGCATTGACGAGATTGGTCATGGCTAAAATCTCCGGATCGTTCTTATAAGGCTTTGCTTCTTGTGAATCAAATGGATTTATTCCCGACTTCATTAACCTAGGAACATTTATGAATCAGATGAATTCACTAAATCTTTTGAATAAATTCACTTACATATTGGCTAACACTAAATACTTTAGGCAAGTGGTACGACGTGGACTGCCGGATTCATCATAGTTTTTAAAGGCCTCAAAGAAATCTGTATGAGCTTTCTCAAACTCCTGCTCACGTAGGTGCATTTTACCACCACATTCTATTGAAAGAAATTTAAAAGAACAGGTTTTACCAAAGACTTCAAGTACTTACCTCTTATTACACCCATAATTAATGGATGAGGTATAGCAGATTTAATATGCAACGACTGCTCATACAAAGCTTTCAATTTTTTGTTATTCTTTTGTGCCGTATACATTTGTATCTCAAGAGCATAAATTTCCAAAAGTTGAGTACCTTTTTTCAAATCATCTTCACCATCGTCAGTTTGACACGACTGGTGTAATTGCTTTAGTATTTTTGCTAACTTATTGAAATCCCCCCTATCATAATATAATTTCCCTAACTTTGTATTTGTTTTGAACCATAGTCGATCATTTTTGCATCTTTCAATGCTTCTAGAGTTGTTTCATAAAAATCTTGGAGTAATTCCATCTGAAAATGATGCGTACTGAATTAAATGAATATAAGAATAAAATAACCTACATTTTTTGAGGTCGATATATAGTCTAGAATAGAATTTATAGATTTTTCACTATGATTCCTTGTCACTGCACTTTTAATGTAAGTTAATAGTTGTTTATATCGGGCCATCATCTGCTCGAAATTTCCCTGAAATTATTTGATTATGATTTGTTCAAAAGTACCATTCAACACATACTAATTTGAAATTTATTTTTATCATTTGCTTGAGAGCTTTGAAACCCCATTCTCCTTTCTCTCCACTTTCAAGATCCAGAACCTTCTGGAAAGATAGAAGAGCAGCATTCGGCTCTTCTTCTTTCAAGGCTTTACTATTGTAATATTGGTTCTCTAAATCTACATCAGGTTCGGAATTACTATCTTCTGAATATTCCTGCAAAGAAAATATTCCATATAGTCAAATCCATTTATTAAGTCTCGTTTAACATCAAGCTTAGGAGTTTCTTCGAATCAACACTTAATAGGTACTGATAAGCAGATGAAAGAACAGAAAGGACAAGCTGTTGTGCTTTGACGATAAATTTTCAAAGTTTAATCAAATTCTTCCTAATTTAGAATCAAACTGGTAGACTATTGATGAAGCTGATGGAATAGCAGATAGGTTATTCATTATGTGTGGATTGGCTTGGAGCTGTAGTGCAAGTGGTAAGAAGTAATGATATGAAATCATCAAAAATAAACAATCACTCTTGCTATCCTTTACACATGAATTCAATACTGAAATAATAAGAGGTGGAACTTGCCAATCCATAATCCTCTTCATCTTCACACATAAAATCATCTTCAGGATCAGACATTGTGTTTATTACTAATTTTTTAAATAGCTACTAGAAATCTAGAAAATCACAGGCTTTGAGGAGTTAGGCTATGAATGTTTGCTTTGACAGGAAGGTAACCAGAGAAAATAAGTTGAATGGACCTGAACCCTAGAACACAGAATTGGAGTCAACATGCTATTTTATTTTCGAATCAATCTTGAAGAAATAAAGTAGAAATTTACAACAAGAATTGATTTGATTGAAGAAAGTATAAAATGAGATGTAGTGATATGTAGCTGGATTTTTGTGGGTGTTTTCAATAATTGCTGGAAATTGGTGGATGCGCCAACGGTTTTTTCATACCACTGTCTACTTGGCATTTTTGTTTATATAGCAATTATTGGTTGAGCCTTTTTCGCGAATTTCCGCCTAAAATACACTCAGGCTTCTTTCAATTCTCTCAACTATCGCGAAAGCAAAACATAAAGCAAAATAAACAACTTTCTACTGTGTTCATTGTAAAATCCTCTTGGTATTATAACCACCCTTAACAAAATATTCGAGGTGGCTCATTTATGCTAAAAACTTAGTTTTTCCGAAAACATTTAATTAAAATTACGTTTTTCATACACCCTTAAAGAGATCTTACTTACTTACTTTACAAAGTATCACTTCAACCTTTCTACCCAAATTAACTTTTGGGGGGTTGTAGCTCTTGTATTGAGGGTTGTTCGTTCAAGCCTGGACTTTCTTATGCATTTATCACTGCTGAATTTTCAAAAGTTTAGGCGTTGGATCCCTCTTACAAGAAATACATTTAGGAGTTAACATTATTGAAGGGTTGTCAGGAGATAGAACTTCTCTTTTAAATTGTTTATTGATTTATAAGTTCAACACCACACAAACATTTATGAACATTTTTCGATTATATTAAGTTATTAGAGAATAATTAAGTAAATAATCAAAACTTTCAAAAAGAGAATTAATTACTTTACAAAAACAACAGAAGTACTCTCACTAAAATGATTATTCAATTTAATGACCTTTATATAGGTACAATATTGAAAGAAACCTAGCATTGCCAGTAATCATGGTCATTTTCCAAAGAAGACTCAACAGTTTGTGTAATCTCTGAAAAAAATCAGTAATTATAGGCACATATCAGATGTTAAACAAAATTTAAATAAAAAATATTAAATGATGTCCCTCAAACAAATCTTGCGATATCTGGGGGAAAATCTCAATAAAAAACCCCGTCTCTTCGCCATAGTAGCGACTTCTAGGTATTGTAATATTATGAAATTATTATACAGGGTGTAACTACATAAGTGTAAAATATTTAAGGAGGTGATTCCTCATCGAAAAAAATATAGGATCTTTCATATAAAAAATCTTCATTGCAGCATCCCTTGTTAAGCCCCTCAAAGGGAGTACATAAAATTTGTATAACAATTTTTATTTATATGGAATGCGACAATTTTAAGATAATTTCACGTGCTGCTCTTGTAGATTAACTTAAAATTCACACTACATGAGAGTAAAGCATAAACTATACAGGGCCTCCACATATAGTTAGATTTTATGTTACAAGTAATCAAATGATACAGCCAGTTTCCTATATTTCTCAAGTCTATTCAGATGGAAACAAGAATCCTCTGTTTTGTTGGGTTAATTAAGGATAAGAAATATATGGAGTGGCTCCTCCAATTCGGAAAATCTATTCAAGGTGTCTTTAAAGAAATGCGAAGAATTTTGGAAAATGATTCCTTAATGAAAACGATTGGGAGTGATTCCTCTAATTTTAAAATGCTATTCCCGGAACAAATTAAAATTTGAAATAAGTGCTTTTCTGAATTATATTCAATTTCACTGAATAATTGACGATTACGTGCATAGATTGGATTAATTTTCGATGATACCTTTGTGTCAGGTCAATTCAATTCAGTTGAATTGTGTTTAGATGTTTGATTCAAGGTAAACAAAACAATTAGAAATCTTTCTGATTTCTTACATTATAACTAACAAAAAATTTTATTATAATGCTTGTTTGGAACGAACTTCCCATCTCAACTCACGATCTACATGGACCCCAAGGAACCTGGTAGACTCAGAGATCTTCACTTGACTACCATCTAGAGAAATTTCTTCCGGGAATCGAAATTTTGACCTTGAAGAGTGAAAAACAACACATTCTGTATTTTGTGCATTCAATTTGAGCATGTTTGTTGTGCACCAATCTTTTACACTCGAAAAGGCAGTATTCAATTCTTCATTCAATTTAGAGGCGTTACACAAGGTCTTAATAATATTGGTGTCATCAACATAGATGATGCATTCAACATTTGGTCAATATTGTGAGGTAGGTCGTTTATATATACAATAAACAGTAAAGGACCTAGTATGCTGCCTTGAATTACTCCATTAATGATATCCTTATCCTCAGAAATGAAGCTTTTATCGTTGATAGTAATGAGTACTTTTTGTTTTCGTCCTTGTAGGTAGCTTTGTATAAGTTTTAGTTGGTTATCCCTTATACCATATGCTTCAAGTTCACTTAATAATCTACTGTGGTCTACAGAATCGAAAGCTTTGGAAATATCTAGAAATAGTCCTACTGGCACTTCACCCTTTTCAATTGCTGTGATAACAGTTTGAGTCAACTCAAAAATAGCTGTACATGTATTCTTGTTGTTCATAAAGCCGTGTTGAGATGAACAAAAGATGCCATATTTCTTAAAAAATTTAATAAGGCGATCTGAAAGAACTTTTTCAAAGATTTTTGCAAAAGTTGTTATGACATTAATAGGGCGGTAGTTATTAAAATCATCATTACAGCCTGATTTATATAATGGTGTTATCATTGATAGCTTCAAAGCAGATGGAAAAATACCAGTTATAAATGCACAACTCATAATATGCCTGATTGGCTCAACAATAAAGTGGATAGCCTTCTTTATTACAATGCTAGGGATTTCGTCATAGCCTGATGAAAAGGAGTTTTTCAACTGCTTCACTATGTTAAGAATTTCGACCGCTTCAATATCAAAAACAAAGAATGACTTGTCTAGACGTCTCCACCCACCAACATCACCATGTGAAAGAGAAACTGAACATTTAGAGGCATTCACAAAATGTTCGTTAAAGTTTTGTACTACCATTTGGGGGCAACCATTTGGAAGTATGCTTTGCCTATGCTGAGTTCTACCAGTTAGTGACTTTATTATTCCCCAAGTTGTTTTGGATTAATTTTCGATGATACCTTTGTGTCAGTTCAATTCAATTCAGTTAAATTGTGTTTAGATGTTTGATTCAAGGTAAACAAAACAATTAGAAATCTTTCTGATTTCTTACATTATAACTAACAAAAAATTTTATTATAATGCTTGTTTGGAACGAACTTTGAAATGAATAAAAAAATTGGAAGTGGCCACTTTAGTTGAACGAAACAGTATATCCGAGATTTTCCTTTGTCACCATGCATATGAAAATTTTAAGGATCGCTTGGATTCACTGAAACTTTCAACATAAACATAGAAAAAGTCAAATATTTCACGAAGGTTTAAAAGTTTAGAACGAACTTCGCGAGCAAGGGTACTTACGCTTTTCACTGGATGGTTCGAAGGTGAACATAAATTCCTCAGTTTCCTCTAAGCCCACAAATATAGTGCAATAGTCTCTGCCCCTTTCTATGAATTTTGCTCCCAAAGGGTAGACGTTTAGTTTGTAAGGTACTGCCACAAAACTTGCATTCTTCAGCTCAATTCTACATTGTAAGTTGACACTTGGATTTCCTGGTTTATTAGATCGACATCGAAATATAATACAGGAGCATTCACTATCATATTCAGACGTAATTGAAACTATAGATCTGTTTGTCAATATTGCTACTAAGAGTTTTCGTGGATTGTTGATTTTTAATTTTTTTGTTGTGAATCTCAACGGCGCATTTGCTATTAATTCTTTGTGGTGTTCCCTGATATGCCGCACCATTGATCTACCATCTTTATCCACCCAATTGCAAAAATTTTGATTCTCATCCAGAAACCATTGATTTACCTTCGAAAACGGACAAGGAAACTTTCTGGCCTGACACTGTATCTCGTGGGACACGTCTGGCGAATCAAAAACATGAAAGAAGTCACAGAATTTACATGGAAATCTCAATCGTAAAGCCACTCGTTCGTATAATCTTTGGCGTTGAAGATTATCACCGTCCTCCAAAAAATATTTTCTGTATTGGTGACAAAATCCACACACGAATCCCAATATTGGGCTCAAAAAAACTGGTGACATTAGAATGAAAGATTCACAAACTGAGCATATATATTTGTTTTTTTCAGGTGTCACATCCACTAATTCTCCTTCTATATCTTCGAAATTCTTAGGAAGAGCCATTGCTTATTAATATAACCTTCAACAGCTGATTGTTCCAGTTGTTTTAATATGTGAAGATAAGAAATTTAAAAAAATGGACACTCGATAGTAACATGCGCAATTCATCTCTATATGACGCTAGGCCTAAATAAAGACGTTTCATTTTCGAGATACAGAGTGTTGAAGTTTGAGTTTTTTTCTCATAATATCACTTCATAAGATATTAAACTGAAATTTGGCATAGATATTGCATTTGAGAATTCTCACTACGTAACATGGCAATTTTGATAGCAGATCTACTGTAGGATATTTGTTCCTGATTACAACGAACAAAAAACTCTTCGACTTTTTTCAAAAAGCTGATATTTCGAAGCGAGAATTTTTTATAGGAAATAGAGGGTTCTCTTTTCGATATTAAGTCAAAATAAGGTAAAAAAATAATTCTTAAGTCTTAACTGGCCTCGGCTAGATATAGCAAAATATAAGATAAAATCCTTTACATATACCAGGTATTCCCAGGGCCAGATTACCAATTAGGCACAGTAGGCACGTGCTTAGGGCCTACGAAGGCCAAAGGTCTTAGGGCTTTGAAAAAAAATATATTGAAATGAAATACCCCAAAAACTTATAAACATTTTTATATTATTATATAGTGAAGGTCAAAATAATATATCTAAATACAAATACACAGAAAATACGAATACAAAACGTTTGGTTTACTAAGTAGATCATAAAATAACTCCTTTTTTCGGGATTTTGACACAGCGAATTCGTGTATTATATCTTTAAAATTAATGTCGCGAGCGACATCACTTTCAATACACAGAAGGCCCAGTGACGAAGTTCTCTCTTGACCCATAGTTGAACGCATAAAATTTTTTATAAGCTTTTCTGCATTCGAACCCAATATCGAAAGGTATATGCGCAATGCATTATTAAAATTTGGGAAACTTGACACAAGTTTATCCTTTATTTGTAATTTGATGAGATCCGTTATAGAGGTGGTTTTGGGGTACAAATTTGAAAAAATCAAATACTCATCAACAAGGTTTTCTTCTAAGTCATACGGATACATTTTTACTAGAGCTTGAGCTTAACCTTGATAATGTCCTCGGTCAGTGTATTATCCGTAAGAAAACTAAATGTGTCATAAAGGCTGGTATACGCAGTGCGTCTCTTTGTCATTTCAGCGCAAAGCACATCCAGAACAATAAAAAAAACATTAATCTTAAAGGAATCTTTGGCACTGCGAGAGGGAGTCTCATCTGGCCCTTCATCGAACTGTCGTTTTCTCTTACGAACTCTAGTTTCGGATTCTTTAAATTCTGAATCTGGTGCAAGGGCTTTTGCCTTAGGATAATAGCTATTATACATGTCCTCAGTTCTGCAGTGAGATAAATATTGAATTAAACTGTCGTAAAGTCGCACCATCGAGTTAAACTCGATGCCAGGTTCTTGAAGAGATTTATTTATAATATCGACGTGTTTTAGTAGATCTTCCCAAATAACTGTGAGTAATACCATCCCCAAAGTATTCATTTGATGGATTAAGGTTTGTGCCTCAATCACTGTTGTAGGTTTCATACATTCACTAGTTGAAATATTTGTAAGAATACCACGTATATCATCATAATGGGCACATAATGTTTTTACAGCCTCATAACGTGCTGACCATCTGGTCTCTGAAAGTCTTTTTACAGAAATTTTACTTCCCAAAGACCTTAGTTTAGACCTTCTTTGAGGGGACGCTGCAAAGAAATTGTAGAGCGATTGCAAAATTTCAAAAAATTTTACAGCTTCTAAGCAGCTTTCTGCCGCCGCTGTGCCAACTAGATTAAGACTATGAGCTCCACATGGTACCGAAGTGGCTGCGCTGTTGATTTCCCAAAATCTAGTTTGTACTCCCGAATACACTCCGCTCATATTAGCCGCATTGTCATAAGACTGACATCTGCAAAATTTTGGGTCTATTCCCTGATTTTCTAAAACTGAAATTAGAGTGTCAAAAAGATACTTGGCATCATGTTTTTCTATTTTAACAAACATCAAAAATCTTTCATATATATCTCCAGTTTTTGAGACATATCTAATAACTATGGATAGTTGATCCGTATGGCTAACGTCAGGTGTAGAATCCACAGTGATTCCACAATACTTGGCTTCTTTGATTTCTGTAACTATTTTTTCCGATACTTTTGACCCCAGTAAAATTATTAGTTCTTCATACGTTGTGGAGAATAAATATGATACTTTTCCACGGCCTGGATTACCGTATCTTCTTACATGTTCTTCTAGAAACGGATCAAATTTGGCTAAGAGATCGATACACCCAAGAAAATTGCCATTACTAGGATTACCATGTATTTCATTATCGCCTCTAAACGCTAGTCCCCTTTCGGCCAAAAACTTAATTACTTCCACTACTCTTCTTAAAACCGTTGTCCAATATGTGCTTTCTTTTTTTTCAATATCAAACATCTCATCAATTTTTCTAGTTTGTTGGTAGTTCACTAAAGCAGAAATAGATGCAAAATGTTTTTTTGACACTTCATGACTTGAAATTCTCGAATGTGCGTTTTTCCGTTAATGTGCGTCATTAAAGCCTGTAAGGAATTGGTTACACAGGTTTGGATTTCCAGGTAGGTCCGATTTGAACAAAATACATTTATAACAAAAAAACTTGCTAGTAGATTCGGAAAATATCAACCAATCCCTTTTTATAATATCATTGTTGTTCAGTTTTCTGAAAAAATAATCTTGTGATGGACATCTCATTTTTTCGCCAAATTTAGTGGCGTATAACTTAAAATTTATATCCAATTTCTGCACAGGGTGATTACGAGAGAAGTAATCGATAAGATCTGCGCTTATGGTTGTCCACCGTGCTGGATCAGAACTGAAAATACTTGAGGCTGATGTTGTTGGTAGTGATTCAGGCACCACCTGCTTGGAAGCGTCGTTAAAATTTCGTAAACCCCCGTCAGCCTCGTCTTCTGTGACATTCTCAGTTTTATTGGTTGAACATTCTTGCGAGTCCCAACAAGCCTCAGCTTCTTTAGGTCTAACCTCGATCGAGGAAATATCTACCGCATCTGCATTATCTTCTGTCTCCTTAGAAATGTTAACATATTTCAATAAAGAACCTTTAATTTTACTAAGCGACTCACTCACTTTCTCTTTCTTTTTGCGTTTTTCATGTCCACTTTGGTGTTTTCTTTTAAATCCATCAGACATTTTTCGCTAAAAAAAAGTAGAATAAGTAAAATAAGTAATAGTTGAAATAAGTAGAGTATAAAAACAACTTTCCTTTACTTACCTTACTTATAATAAATTTAACTTCCAGTTTTTGAACTAAAGATTGACTTGGGGTTGAGCGTGATTAAATACAAGCACAGGCATACACGCTCTGTGGTAGTGTTTACATATTAACTTATTACACAACTGAGCTACTAAAACAAAAGACCTTAGCAGCAGGGAAAACCTCTCGATCGCGCGCAAGCGTTTGGTAGTGGACATGGAAACGTGGCCAACTGTGTCAAACGCATGTGCCCGTCCGAGAAGTTTTCCCGGCGGCTAATGTCTTGTCATGTTCATGTACTAAAACCCTGGAATTCTGCATGGAATTATTACTTAATATTAGCGCTCAATTTCAGTTAAAAAATATTTATTATTTCGGGGCCTACGCTGCTGGAGTGCCTAGGGTCTACGACACCCTTAATCCGGCCCTGGGTATTCCGGTATGAAGTGAGCGTCAAGATACAAATATCTCGATAAGGAACATTTGTTGTGAACGAGCCTTCATTTCTTTTTGTTTGTTTGCTATGCTATCTGCGAAATATATTTAGTATACATCAAGTCATTAAACAGAGAACACAAAATTTTTTATTCGTGTTAAAAATGTCGAATTTCGTACCAGAAAGTGATGTTTTGCGGAAAGTTTTTTGGTTTCATTTGAAGAAAAATGCTGCAGAATCGCATCAGTTTTTTGCCCAAAATAAACCAGTTCGCCGCAAAGAATTATTTTACGAACAACTACAGATAGGTACATCGTCATAAATGCGAACTGGATTTATTATTATTCTGTAGTTAGTAAACCAAATAAATAAAAAAAAGTTGGATCTCTACATCAAGCAACAAAATATTTAGTCTATTTTCAACTCCTTCACACCAGAAAAAGTTTTTTTCCTTCGACTAAAGCTAAAGTCACATGAATCCATTCGTACGCCGGCTCTCCAATGGGTTCCCATTATTTAAGCTGAAGATGTGAACCAATTGAAGACACTCTGTATCATCGTGCTGTCTGATAAACGAATCAACAAAATGCGGTTTGCATTTTTCATTGGTCACACCGGATTACGTTGTAAAAATCGCTGTTTGCAGACAAATACCCTGTGTGATTTTATAATCTTTGTGTTTATTAGTTTTATATTCTATCTGTTTCGTCAATAAAGTTGCATTTTAGGTAGGTTTGATATAAACTGTTCCTTATTTTTAACCTTAGTTCTCAAAATTACAGAAACCATGATTGGTTGAGCGAACGAGCTATAGTGGCTGCAAAAAACATAGATGTAAATGAATTAAATTTCAAAATTCAAGAACAAATTACAGGCGAATTGAGGATATATAAATCAGTTGATTCGGTTACTAATCAAGATGATGTAGTCATCTATCCACCGGAATTTTTAAACTCGCTGGATTTGCCATGATTGCCACCTCACAATCTTCAATTAAAGGTTAGATCGGTGGTTATAATGTTGCGAAATATCAACCAACCGCGTCTTTGCAACGGTATACGGTTAGCGATAAAAAAATTACGAAACAATGTGATGGAAGCAACTATACTCAAAGGAAAGTATAAAGGAGAAGATGTTCTCATACCGCGCATCCCAATGATTCCGACTGATGTGCCATTCGAGTTTAAACGACTACAGTTTTCAGTGCGGCTTGCTTTTGCTATGACTATAAACAAGTCCCAGGGGCAATCATTAAGTGTTTGTGGTATTAATCTAGAAAACCCATGTTTCGCACATGGCCAATTGTATGTTGCCTGTTCCCGTGTTGGAAAACCATCAGATTTGTTTATCTATGCTCCAGGTAATCAAACAAAAAACATCGTATACAACAAAGCACTACAATGATAATAATAATAATTATGATTCACATGATTAACAATAAAGCGATTACTTACTTTTAAATCCTTATATGTTTTATTTAATTATTTTTTATTCACAACGCCCTATCACCAGGGTGACGGTTCTGTTCAGGAGAATTTTAAAATACGTAGGCACAAAAACTGCCACATTACAAATCTTTTTGACAGGACGAAGTCTGTCGGGTCAGCTAGTAATCAATATTTTTAAATCGGAAAAATTAACATTATAATGTCATGAGATACTGGTACAAATAGCAGGTAGTAATCGAGAGCTAAGCGTTTTATTTCTTCTCTGAAGAATCAATATTTTCATACAATCATCGAAAAGAAAATTGTTTTTCTGTTGAGTTCAAAGAAATTCCTATAAAATCCCAAGGAACCAATGGAATTTCAGGAGGTTTACGCCTACTGCTGGCGTATGCTCAGTCGTCATTTCTTTACGAATAGTTGAGATATCAGGAACCAATGGAATTTTAGCAGATTTACGCCTACAGCACGCTTAGCATAGTCGTCATTTCTTATCGATTAGTTGAGATATCAGGAACCAACCAGGAATTTTAGAAGATATACGCCTACAGCATATCATAGCATAGTTGAGCTGCGTTCTTTCCAAATTAAATCTGCCAACCATTTCACTCTGAGAGCTATAGTTTTACTATTATGGAGATCTGAAAATATTACATTAAACACCCTGTATCTCCCGAAATTATCATCGAAGGAATACACGGATGGTAGATTCCGAAAGGCCACAACGCATTCTACCCATTTCAACTCTTATATAAAAAAAAGTCGGAAAAATTTTTATTTTGCCGAAAAATGTAGATTTAGCGGTATCTATAATCTAAGCTTTGGACTCGTTTTTGGATCCCTAGCGGATCTGTCAGATTCCTTTACTATGTTTGTGTTGTATCAGCAGGCGATCAGTAGAGGGCGGTACATACGTTCTCCCCATGAAATTTCGGCGCCAGAGGTCACTACCAACAAGATTCCATTTTGAGTTTGTTCTAATTGAATATTCATTTATTATTATATTTCTGCTAGATATATATTGATGAAGTTTTGAATATTCGAAGTGCAATCGAAGAATAAGCAATTCTAGATTTTTTTTTAAAACCAACTACTCTAAAATAGGTAAGGGTAGATTCGTAATTAGTGATTAGTTCTGATGTGCTTCATGAGTTACTTGAAATGTTTTTTTTCTGTTTCAGGAAGAACTGTTATACAAGAGCTATATAATATATACTGAGATGTTTGTAACTTAGCGATGGTAATACTCTTGAAGTCCAATAATTTCAATTCCATGGAATTTTAACTGATACATGTTACTTCCGAGGCTAATTGTGCAGAGAATCGAAGAAAAATCTAGTTGCTTTAGTTGCTGTATATTATGGATCTTCAATAGGATATTACCAAGTTAGTCGTCGTATACTTCAAAATTTGTGAAAATACATTGCTAAGGATACTTTGCCTGAAGCTGAAACATGTTTCTATAAAAATATCCTTGGTTCGATCTATTAACAGGAAGGGCACATAGCAGACACTAATGAAAACTAGCTGATTTATCAGAATTCAGTATCTTGAAGTATATAAGTCATTGACTTCTGAATCTAATATTACAGAAGATGTAGTTTCAATCAAGCTTATGAAATTGCTCAGGTGATTTGAAGAAAATCATCATACACATATCAAAATGTACTAATTTACTCGATGGAAATTGTTGATCAATAGAAAAAATTTTATTTTCATTTTTTTTGCCAAAAGTATTGTTCTGATAGATAATCAGATTGCGTAATTTTCAGTTTCACATGGAGACTTGCTGCAATTTGAATATTACTTTCTATCATCTGCAAAGGATGTTGAGAAATATTATATTTTTTTATTACAGCTTTACTAAAAAGAATATTTTTACCTGGTTGTGCATAATTCCAAGGGAAAGGGATAAATAATGGAACAAACTAGCGATATATCAGGATTGTATGTAGTACACAAAGCTTCAAGTTACTGGCCTTTTTTAATACACACTGAAGAAGATGAAAGTAAATCAGATCTGATAAACGTCAACCATTAGGTAAATATATTATCCCGTTATTAGGAATTCTCAAAGCCTGGTTCATCAATTATTATCAGAGAAATTTATTTATTTTTTTTTCTCCACAAATTGGCCAGCATGATACCATTTATTTTTGATATTGCCATTCTCTCATGAAGATTGTTTTAATTAAATTTTCTCTTATGTTATTAGTATTATTTGTGATTTTTCACTCGGAAAGATCTCAAATCCAATTTTTTTATTCCAAGGAAAAACAAATTTTTTGAAACTTTTATTATAATTCTACTATGAAATCATATGCCTATTGCAATCAAAATACGGATCATTATTTTGGTCTATCTTGCTTGTGATAAATGATGCAATGAAATAACTGGTAAAAGGACTAATACGATGATCAACCATGACTGGTCTTTTGTTTGGAATTGATTATGATTCACAGTCTTTGCAAAGCTCAAGGTTTCTAACTTTTTTCTCATACAATCTTGGTGTGACCTTTAGAGGATCTAAACGGAGGCCCACCTTGGACCCATTCCTTGAAACCGCATGTGTTCTCAGCAAGAGCCTGCATCAGCTGCATTGATTTTCCTTTAAAAGCAGCTATTCTTGTAACTGTTTTCTGCCATGTGGTTCTTAAAGGCTATTACTAATTTTGATGATATGATAAATGCATTGTTGGGTATAAAGCAGCTAACATTATGTATTAATTAACAGCAATCTCCTAAAATGCATTCCAATTTGTACCTGTAGATGTCTGGAAATCAACAATAGCTGAATATATTTGTTGATTTATAGTATTACTCGTAGTGAATTGCAATCATGTACCTCAGTTTCATGACTCTTATAATGCAAAACGGTCATTAGGAAGAAAATGTCTAATTCCACTATTGGAATTGCCAAATAAAAAATTCGGAACTTCAGTATGCCAATTCAAAGATGAAATATACCAAAATACGTGGACTCAGTACTATGACAAAGAAAAGCAGCTTTTTAATGATTCTGACCAATGAAAAGCGTACCCAATCAAGATAAAATATACTGTAAACGTGAGGACCAATCAAAAACGAGAATCTCTATAGTCACTTCTCACTTGTTAGTCAACATATGTGACAGTGACTGAAACAAATCCATGACAATTGAACGTTAAGCCCCTTCCATCAGACATCTTAGTAAATTCGAATCAATTTAGAGGATTATTATGAAAATCAACGATACCTGAATATATTTGTTTTTTTATTGTAATATTCGTTTCATTACTCAAATGCAATATTTGCAACCGACAAAAACAAATGGAAAATCAGGATCAATGAGACAAAATCAATGCAAATCAATTTTACGCTTCGAAAAGGACCTTCCCTCCTGTTCAGTTAAATAACATTCAGTTACCAGTATCAAATAATACAAAATATTCGGGAATTCACTTAGATAACAAATTAACATGGAAGAAACACGTGGTTAAAAAAGGGAAGCAAATAGACCTGAAAGTTAAAGAGCTGTATTGGCTCATAGGCAGGAAATCTAAATTGTCGATGGAAAACAAACTTCTCATATACAAAGCAGTCATAAAACCTATTTGGACATATGGTATTGAACTGTGGGGATGTACTTCTAAGTCCAACGTATCTATAGTACAGAGAAGCCAATCGAAAATACTAAGAATGATAGCAAATGCACCATGGTATGTGACCAATCAAACATTGCACGAAGATCTAAAAATACCTTATGTTATGGACGTCATAAAGGAAAAGAGCCAGAAACACCACGACAAACTACACGGACACATAAACGACCTTCTACAGCCATTGCTAGAACCACACACCACCCAAAGACTCAAAAGGAATTGGCCAGTAGACCTTATGTAGGACAGAAGGGGTCTTTTCATTGGAGAAGACCCACTTCAGAGCCTCATGCTCTACAGACATCTGATTAGTTTATAGAATTATTTTATTGTATTCTGATTGCTAATGAATAAATGAAATGAAAAAAAAATGGCAAAACGGTCGTGAGGAAGAAAATATCTGATTCCTCTATCGAAATTGCCCAAACAAAAATTTCGAAACTTCAAAATACGAATTCAAAGGTGAAATATACCGAAAACACGTGGACTCAGTACTAGAAAAATAAAAACCAACAATTTGATAACTGACCAATGAAAAACGTACCCAATCAAGATGAAATATACCGAAAACCAATCAAAGACGAGAATCTCTATATTCGCTACTCTCTTGTTAGTCAACATTCGTGACTGAAACAAATCCATGACAATTGAACCTTAAACCCCGCCCACCTGAAATCTTGGAAAATTCGAATCAATTTAGGGGATTATTACGAAAATCAACGTTGCCTGAATATATTTGTTCATTTATTGTAATATTCGTAATGAATTGCAGTTCATTACTTTCATTACTCAAATGTGGCAAAACCGTCATGAGGAAGAAAATTTCTGATTCCTCTATCGAAATTGCCCAAACAAAAATTTCGAAACTTCAAAATACCAATTCAAAGGTGAAATATACCGAAAACACGTGGACTCAGTACTAAAACAATGAATACCAACAATTTAATGACTGTGACCAATGAAAAACGTACCCAATCAAGATAAAATATACCGTAAACGTGAGGACCAATCAAAGACGAGAATCTCGATTTTCGCTACTCTCTTGTTAGTCACGGTACGTTAGAGTGACTCTTAACTAATCCATTACTATTGAACCTTAAGCCCCGCCCATATGACGCCTTGGTGAATTCAAATCAATTTAGGGGAATGGCATAGATCATTTTGTAATGATATTACTGACACATTTGTTATTTATTTTTGAAATAAAAATATTTTTGACACTCTCAAGCTGCTCTCTGGTTACTGAAGTTTTGAAATGTCATGAATATTTCGTTTTCGTCAAAATTTTTCTCAAAACAATCCTAGATCGAAATAGTTACATAATTTTCAATGAATCATTTGATATTTCACTTTGAATCCCTCTTGCATCAATGTCAGTTATACTGAAATTTACTTTTTCTTGGCGATTCAAGTAAACGTGTTTTGTTTTTTGCATGGAACGCCCGAAATTCTGATGGTTCAATCAACCAATTCATATATGGATATAACATACTAGGTGTTTCTGAATTAATGCGAAAGATTCCTTGGCAAAAAATAAAAGGGGGTCATTCATAATTTGTTTTATTCAATGCCCTCTTCCCTTCAAGTTACGGCCCTGTGAATTTGAAAGAATCATTTTTATTCAGTATATCACCCTCAGAAGAATTGAATTTGGCAGATAGCTGATGCTTATAAAAATGTATTTTAGGGTGTTCTTATTATACTAAAATGTAATCTCAAGGAAATGAACCTCTGAGGAACTTATGGAAAAAGACTCTGAGCAGTGTTTTATTTTTTGTGTTAAGATTATCATCTACATATTCCATAAAAAAATTTCATTTTCAGTTTTACATGGGCGCTCGCTGCAATTTGAGTGTTACTTTCATCTGGAAGGGATGTTGAGAAATCTTAGATTTTTATTTTACAACTTGACTCAAAAAAATATTTTTACCTGGTTGTGCTTAATTCGAAGAAAAGGAATGAATTATGGGACAAACTAGCGATATATCAGGATTGTATGATGTGCACAAAGTTTCAAGTTACTGGCTTTTTTTTAATACACAATGAAGAAGATGAAATTGAAATCAGATCTGAGAAACGTCAACCATTAGGTAAATATTTCATCCTATTATAAAGAATTCAGAAACCGTGGTAAATTTTTAGTATAATTTACTGTTCTTTTGTTCATCATTGGCTTATTCACCATACAGACAACATTCCAACTCATGTTTTTTCCTTGTGAAATTATTATCAGAGTAATTTATTTATTGTTTTTTTCCACAAATTGGCCAGCCTGATACCATTTATTTTTGACATTGCCTTTCATTTATGAGGATTGTTTCAATTAAATTTTTTCCTATGTTATTAGTATTATTTGTAATTTTTTACTCTGAGTGATCTCAAATCAAATTTTTTAATTCTAAGGAAAAATTGATTTTTTTGAAACTTCTATTATAATTCTACTATAGGGTATTTCAAGCGAATAACCCAGAGTAACCAGGTTATTATTTTGGTCCACCTAGCGGTTATTGCTGGTTCTTCTTGGTTCTCCTTCGAAATCCAGAAAGAATAACCAGAAATTATCGCTTGAATGCTCGGGTTTGGTTATCCGTGCTGTCATTCTTTTGATTCGCGTTTATTTATGCTCATAGGTTATCTGAGCATTTATCTGATTCAGATAAAAAGAGCCCATTCCCGAAGCTTATATAAAAAAAAAAGACATTTTTATAAGCAATTTTTATTAGCCAATATATCTTTATAATGGAATGACTGAAATTACAATAAATTTAACAAGGAAAAAATACCAAATTAGACTCATATAATATCTATACATAATATCTATAAATGATCATAAAAAAATTATTTTGTGAGTAACTAGGAATGAAGAAAATGACAAGAAATGATTAAAATGAAAAATATCAATATTAACAGCTAGTAAAAGGAAGAATATTAAGTCAAAGAGACAGAATGGGAATGTTTTAATTTCATAGTCAATGACGAATTTTTTTCCAGAGTTAGAAATTAAATCTATTTTTCCATTATTTCAAGATTATTTATATTGATGAAAATTTGAAACAAACACAAAAAGGCAATGAAAGAACTTCTTAATCTCTTAACCTTAGGAACGACAATGACAAATCTCATGATGGTTTTAACAAACAATATTTTGAATTTGTATATTTCAGTTTATTCAATTTAAAAAAAAAAGAGTTATTTGGTCACTTCTACTGGTTCTTCTTTCAATTTAATGATCTACCTTAAATCTTTTACTTATTGCTACCATATTGTGCATTCTCAGAACACCCAAACTATTGATACGATGCTTTGCAGATACTCTCACACATAACATAAATTTGAAGCAACCTGAAAATTTATCTTTTCATAGTTTTATTAACAGAATCCTCAATGGATTTTTATTGATTTCTTGTGGCTATAATTTTCAGGTTCTTCTTGTAATTTTCAAATCATTATTATCATTATCAATCTAGATTGCTTCACACAAATGACATTTGCTCTTTGAACCTTTTTTTTTCTTCTCTTATTATACAGTTATCCTGAAATTTGAAATAGAATTTAATATTATCTTTATAACAAATTCAATAAGAATAGATGGTTTTTCTGTGTTACTTCAACTTACTTTCAGTTGATGACTGATTAAGTTTCTCACTGCATTCAATGTTTGCAGCTGCTGATAAAATTTTTGATTACTGCAGCTAACAAAATACACAAGGAATTCTGTTTTTCTCTAATGAAAAGCAAATCTAATCTGTACATTCTACAATGCTTCTAATGGTTTCCAAATAATTTTTTTTACCTAGGTGATTTATAGAAATGAAATTTTTCGGCATTGAATGTACAGTTTCTGCTTCCAATTTTATTTTTGAGTTTTCCTAAAATTTAAATTGTGATCAAATACCTACAGCCCTCAAAGTTAAAAGTCAAGAAAATCATTGGATTTATAAGTTTCATTTCAACGCACCTTCAGTTGACAGACCAGTTGTATTGCTGATCTGTAATTTACAATTTCCACATGATTTTCAGCAACATTATTCAGAAGCTCATGATTATATTAGATCCTGAGTATTTCCTTCTTTCAAGAACTGTATTTCATAATTGCTCTGTTTTTTATTATGTTGAAAAACTCTACATTCTTCCTCTTTGATATCAGGGGTATTGTGGCCCCATTTTTGATGAGTTCTTTCAATGTAAATGACACAACTTTTCACCCACGTTCTTTAAGTTTTCTTTTGAACCTGTGAATTTAGGAAGAGCGTATTATTTTTAATTTGATCTTAAATTGCCTTAGTTCCTACCTGGAGTTGAACTTCCATTTCGTTAAATCGAATTCGTGTTGCTACTTACAAAGTTGGATTATTAATTATCTCTGTGAAATATTCAATAGTCTTTCGGTTCTACGAAGATCAGTTTTTCAACTTCCAAATAATTCAAAGTCCTTGCTATTGTTTACTATTTTCATGTTTATACACATCTAACCCTACTTGCTCTAATAACCAGAATCGTAACCCTGCTCTCGAGCGGGGTTACGATTTAGGTTATTCTTGACATTTCTCGATCAAATAGAGGTTAACTCATGACGTCACGGATCTATAACCCAAGCCGCTTGAATGCAAAAGGTATTTACCACAAAAGACCAAAGATAACCGGTTACTCTTGGTGCATCGCTTGAAATACCTGTATGAGATGTCTATCATATCCCCATTCCAAGAAAAAGACGGATCATTATTTTGGTCTATCTTGCTTGTAATACATGATGCAATGAAATAACTGGTAAAAGTTGATGACCAACCATGACTGGTCTTTTGTTTGGAATTGATTATGATTCCCCAGTCTTTGCAAAGCTCAAGGTTTCTAACCTTTTTCTCCTACAAACTTGGTGTGACCTTAAGAGGATCTAAATGGAGGCCCACCTTGGACCAATTCCTTGAAACCGCTTGTGTCCTCAGCAAGAGCCTGCATCTGCTTCATTGATTTTCCTTTAAACGTAGCTATTCTTGTAACTGTTTTCTGCGATGTGGTGCCTTGTAGCTCATTTCTCTGTATTGCTTACAGGCTATTACTATCACTAATTATGATGATATGATGAATTGTTAGGTATAAAGCAGCTAACATTATGTATATATCAACTGCAATCTCCTGAAATGCATCCCAATTTGTACCTGTGGATGTCTGGTGATGAATGAATTGATGCAGAAACCATAAACCAGAGTTGTCTGGATTAGATATTGGACGTTGATCTCAAGGCTTTGACAGCTGTCTAGTTCTGGTGGCAAAGAAGACTGAAAAAAGTAGGAAAGATGGAATTGAAGTCTGGATTCTCCAATGCCAACGATGAGTTGTTACTAATCCAGCAAAGGTAAATTCTCTTGCTTCTTTAACATCAACCTCTCTTGGTCAAGGAGGAGGTGATGCCACCTCATAGAAATCTTCGTTTGATTGTATTATTTCTTCATAATTCGAGCTCCATGAGTTCATCTTCAGGAATCCAAATCGAAAGATTTCTTTCGGGTGAAGTCAGCTCCTCCTTCAATTATCGATTTCTCAGATATACGGTACATTCTGTACTAATTTCAATTCAGTTAAGTTCCATATCAGATACACTCTTCAATTCAACTTCAGGGATTTCGATATTTATTTGATGAATGTAGTGAATTAGCCACAAGGGGTGATCTGAGCTTTGAACTCATTTCTAGCCATCTATCGGGGAAACCTAATATTAACATCACTCCCTGTCAGATTCCTTCACTTTGCACCCAGTCCAATGCAGGTTCCTTTACTGTGTTAACGTTGCATAACTAAATGATTAACAGAGGGCGCCATCAACACATTTCATCAAAGTTTCTGAAAGTCGACGACAGAGGTCACTAACATCACTTTTCGATTTTGAATTTTTATAATGGGTTAATTATTATTGCATTCGCTATTGTGAATCGATATCCGTTTTCGGTAGATGAACTATAAAGTATTTCTGTGTAATCGATAATTTCTTATCGTAATCGAAGGATAGTTTTTATATTATTCATTCAACAAGCGTACAAAATTCATACAATTTATATAACTCTTATAGAGGTAGATAATCTATCAGTACATGTCTGGTCAGATTGTTGTGTATTAAGTTTATACTTAATAAACAAGCCACTACTCACCAGACAACCTCCCTTTTTTAAAGTTTTTCCCTTTTAAATGCTTTTCATAACCGATGCCATATGGTGCCCAAAAACTCATATCTCTGTATTGCTTACGAGGCTAACACTTCTTTTGTTTATATTATGGAAACATTGTTCAAAACTGCTAACTGTATATATTTTCACAGCCATCATGTCTAGATTTCTGAGGGTAAATGAGTTGATGCAGACACCGTAAACAAGAGTTGTCAGGATTAACTAATGGATGTGTATCTCAAGGGTATGGGCTTCTGGTATCCATGAAGACCGAAAGGTGGAATTGCAATCTGGATTGTCAGATGGCAACGGTGAGTTGATATTCATCTAGCTCGGGCGAATTCGCTCTCTTCTTTAAAAAAAAACCAAAAAGGAGGACGTGATTATACCTCACCAAAGTCTTGTGATTCCAATTCAAATGATTTTTGTTTGGTATTTTCAGCTCCTCCTTCAATTAAGGATTTCTCAAATGAAGATTATACAGTAAATTCCATACTAATTTCAATTCAGCTTGAGTTGCATATAAGAAGAAAAAGGTTTCTGTTTAATCTTTGGATCGACCATTCGCTCTACTTCTGAAAAATAAATCAATATTCTTGGCTCTCAGTGGATTTAAAATTATTCTGAATTGTTTCCCAATCGTCTCGACGTAAACGAAAAATTTTCATAAAAGCAATTTTCCAATTTTTGCAATTGCAATTATATTGCAATTCATTACGAATATTACAATAAATAAACAAATATATTCAGGCAACGTTGATTTTCGTTATAATACTCTAAATTGATTCGAATTTATCAAGATGTCAGATGGGCGGGGCTTAAGATTCAATTGTCATGGATTTGTTTCAGTCACTGTCACGAATGTTGACTAACAAGAGAGTATCGAAAATAGACATTCTCGTCTTTGATTGGTTCTCACGTTTACGGTATAGTTTATCTTGATTGGGTACGTTTTTCATTGGTCAGAATCATTTAATAGCTGATTTTCTTTGTTATAGTACTGAGCACGTCTTTTCGGTATATTTCATCGTTGAATTGGCATACTGAAATTCCGAATTTTTTATTGGGCAATCCCAATAGTGGAATTAGATATTTTCTTCCTAATGACCGTTTTACATTATTGGAGTCATGAAAATGAGACACATAATTGCAATTCATTACGAATATTACAATAAATCAACAACTATATTCTGCCATTGTTGATTTTCATAATAATCCCCTAAATTGATTCGAATTCACCAAGATGTCAGATGGGCGGGTCACTGTCACGTACGGTGACTACAAAGAAAGTAGCGAGATAGAAATTCTCGTCTTTGATTGGTCCTCACGTTTACGGTATAGTTTATCTTGATTGGGTACGTTTTTCATTGGTCAGAATCATTTAATAGCTGATTTTCTTTGTTATAGTACTGAGTCCACGTCTTTTCGGTATATTTCATCGTTGAATTGGCATACTGAAGTTCCGAATTTTTTATTTGGCAATTCCAATAGTGGAATTAGACATTTTCTTCCTAATGACCGTTTTTACATTATTGGAGTCATGAAAATGAGACACATAATTGCAATTCATTACGAATATTACAATAAATCAACAACTATATTCTGCCATTGTTGATTTTCATAACAATCCCCTAAATTGATTCGAATTCACCAAGATGTCAGATGGGCGGGTCACTGGCACGTACGGTGACTACAAAGAAAGTAGCGAGATAGAAATTCTCGTCTTTGATTGGTCCTCACGTTTACGGTATAGTTTATCTTGATTGGGTACGTTTTTCATTGGTCAGAATCATTAAATGTCTTGTTTTCTTTGTTACAGTATTGAGTCAACGTGTTTTCGTCTTTGTATTGGCGTTTTGAAGTTTCTAATTGTTTGTTTGGGTAATTCTAATGAAAGTGAAAATTTTTAAACCAGAGCTAGAAGCGTAATTTATTTAAGACTTTGAGACGATGGTAAGACTCTGAATTACAATAATTTTAATTACATCAAATTTCAACAGATTGATATTATTCCCAGAGCCATTGTAATCGGATAAAAAAATTTATACTATATCTAGTTGCTGATGGGCTATAACTTTGTTTAATTCGGAATTTGTTGAATTCGACAAGTCATTCCTTGAAAAAAGGAAATAAATTAATGAAAATCAAAAAACTATCCATAATAATCGTACTTTTTCGATTGGAGTACTAATTTCAATTAAGTTTTTCCTTGAATTTCACTTTAGGAGTCCATTAGATATTTTGTTTTTGGACTAGGAGACCTTCTTCGATCTCAAAGAAAGATAGCATTGTTATTTAGTTTATTTGAAGTTCAGAATGCTTTATTTGGGTATTTGTACTAATTTGAGAAAAGTATTCGTGTTCATTTAAGTTCGTAATAAAAAATTCATTCGTTAAAGAGCACTTTCCTAAGAGTACCCTTTCTCTTTTCATGTTCCAGGGTTGAGCTAGTAAAGACAAATTTTGCCATATGAGGGAAGGAATATCAGGTAATCCACAACCAGTGAAAGGATGAAGAAAGAAGTCGTCATCGCTTAGCAAGTGTGATCTTGTATAGATGATTGTTGTTTTCCTTAAATTTGCCTTGCATTGGACGAGGGCAATCAGCAAGTCTGCAAGCACCGCCTTCTTTCCTTTCTAATACCTATGGCGTCACCCAATTTCATGTTTTCTATCTCCATGATGAATATGTTGTTCGGATTGGAGATGACGATTACTGAAATATAATGTTTGTTGCCTCAAATATGTAAGAATTGCTAAAAACTTGTTAAATATCGCTAAATCTTACTTGTTGTTATTCATATTGTTTGAAATTCTGATCCGTTACTATTGAATTTGAGAACTGTGTTAATTTTTCTTATAACTAATATGTAATATTGTTTTACCATCATTTATTCCTAAATATACACTTAATTTTTTATGATTTCTGAATATTATTGTGATTCCTTGAGTAAAGATTTTAATAAACTGAATTATCTTATTTATTCATTTCTATTCCTAAAGTTGAAGATCCTGAATATTATAGTTGAGGTAAGGAATATAAAATTACTCCTAGAGGGCGAAGAAATACAGATTCCAAACACAAACAACCAACGATACACGAGAATGTTTTTCGCGCCCCAGTTACTCCGGATACCTCCTCGTTTTCCTGTGATCCCAATACAAATCTAGAAAATAATATGAAAGTCAGTTGAAATCTACATTCATTCATTAATTTCATACAGTTTTCGATTTAGGATCACAGGAATTCGAGGAGGTATCCAGCGTATCAGGAGTGCCCCTTCAAAGGCTATAGTCGAAAAAATAGTCTTTCTATTTTCTGAAAAAATCTGTTTCCGAAATAAGGGTAAAATGGTCATGAGTGAGTTGTGTACGTTCGGAATTTGCCACCCATTTCACTCTGAGAGCTCTAGTTTTGCTGTGACGGCTGTCTGTAATTATTAAATATCAATACCCTGTATCTCCCAAAATAATCATCGCAGAAAGAAACGGGAGGTAGATTCTGAAAGAGCGCAGCTTGATCATGCTGTGTCTACGTTAATCTCGTTTGAAATTTTTTTTTTCCAAAATCGAAAGAAAAAAATTTTTCGAAATAAGTGCTGAATAAGCATGAGGGAGCTATGTACTTTCTCAATCAGCTACCTCTTTCACTATGAGAGCTATCGTTTTGCAGCTATGGCTGCCTACAGTTATGACATTTCAATACCCTGTATTTTCCAAAATAAGCATCACGGGTGCCTGATTCTGAAAGGACGTAGCTCACTCAAGGTCTTTTCGCTATTATATCTCGAAAAAAATTGAATTTTTTTTTTCCTGAATTTAGGGAAAAATTTTTTTTCTCAATTTTTTGCGGGATAAGAGCGAGAATAGAAAGAGTGAGTTGTGCTCTTTCCGAATCTACCTTCTTTTTCATTCTGAGAGCTATAGTTTTGCTGTTATGGGCGTCTGAAATTATGACATTAAACACCCTGTATCTCTCAAAATAATCATCGCAGGAAGAAACGGGTGGCAGATTCCGAAAGGTCTTGATTCATTCTATCCATTTCAACTCTTATATCGCAAATAATAGAAAAATATTTTTTTGGCCGAAAAAAGTTCAAAGGGGTTAACCTTAGATTTTTTTTGACCAAAAAAACTTTTTTTCGATTTTCGTCGGAATTGAAGTGGAAATCGCAAGAATGAGCAGAGTCCTTCCGGAATCTGCCACCCGTTTTTTTGTGCGATGATTAGTTTACGAGATACAGGCTGTTTAATGTCAAAACTTCAAACCCCTATAATTGCAAAACTATAGCTCTCAGAGTGAAACGGGTAGCAGATTCGTAAAGTACACCTCTCATTCAACCTATTTCCGCTATCATCTCGCAAAAAATTTACCAAAAAAATTTTTCCCTAAATTTAGGGAAAAAAAAATTGAAAATTTTTTTGAGATATAGGATCGGAAACAGCTTGAGTGAGCTGCGTCCTTTCAGAATCTGCCACCCGTTTTTTTCTCCGATGATTATTTTGGGAGATACAGGGTATTTAAATGTCATAAAAGTAGGCAGCCATAGCTGCAAAACGATAGCTCTCCAGGAGTGCCCCGTAAAATTCACCTCGTAGACAACCAACAATACACTAGAATGTTTTTCTGATTGCCTACCTACCGGGTAGGCAATTAGAAAAACAATCTTGTGTATTGTTGGTTGTCTACCTGGTCAATTCAACGGGGGTAGGCAATCGGAAAAACATTCTCATGTATTGCTGGTTGTCTACGAGGTAAATTTAACGGGGCACTCCTGGAGAGCTATCGTTTTGCAGCTATGGCTGCCTACATTTATGACATTTCAATACCCTGTATCTTCCAAAATAAGCATCGCAGAAAAAAACGAGTGACAGATTCTGAAAGGACGTAGCTCACTCATGCTCTTTAACCTATTATCTCTCGAAAAAAATTTGAATTTTTTTTTTCCTGAATTTAGGGAAAAAAAAATGTTTCTCAATTTTTTGCGAGATAAGAGCGGGAATTGACAGAGTGAGCTACGCTCTTTCCGAATCCACCACCTTTTTCATTTTGAGAGCTATAGTTTTGCAGTTATGGACGTCTGAATCTATGACATTAAACACCCTGTATCTCCCAAAATAATCATCACAGGAAGAAACGGGAGACAGATTCCGAAAGGTCTTGATTCATTCTATCCATTTCAACTCTTATATCGCAAATAATCGAAAAATATTTTTTTGGCCGAAAAAAGTTCAAAGGGGTTAACCTTAGATTTTTTTTGACCAAAAAAACTTTTTTTCGATTTTCGTCGGAATTGAAGTGGAAATCGCAAGAATGAACAGAGTCCTTCCGGAATCTGCTACCCGTTCTTTTGTGCGATGATTAGTTTACGAGATACAGGCTGTTTAATGTCATAACTTCAGACCCCAATAACTGCAAAACTAAAGCTCTCAGAGAGAAACAGATGACAGATTCGGAAAGGCCACGGCTCACTCAAGCTGTTTCCGGTCTTATATCTCAAAAAAATTTCCCAACTTTTTTTTCCCTAAATTTAGGGAAAAATTTTTTTGGTCCATTTTTTGCGAGATGAGATCGGATACAGATTGAATGAGATGTGCACTTTACGAATCTGCCACCCGTTTCACTCTGAGAGCTATAGTTTCGCTGTTATAGGGGTCTGAAGTTTTGACATTGAACAGCCTGTATCTCCGGAAATATTCATCGCAGGATGAAACAAGTGGCAGATTCCGAAAGGCGAATTAGGAGTCCCATAAACGATCTGATTACAGATTTCGAAAGAGCACAACAAACTCTTCCAGAAAATGCAATTTCATCAAGATCTGAGCAAAAAACCTTTTTACCCCAAAATTTTTCATGATGTATACCCTTTGAAAACTTTTCGACCTGGACTTGAAATTTTCTTGAACTTTGGGAAATATTTCAATGTTCTCAAATGGAAATGCAAGTGAGGAATCCAAATCTGAAATTAATTTTGAGCTACAATGAATATTTTGGCTGCTAGAGCTGATTTAAGTTCGGAAGTTTTCTCTCGAAAACTTGCGAATTTGGAGTCCCAAAGACGATCTGATTACAGATTCCGAAAGAACACAACAAGCTCTCCCAGAAAATGCAATTTCACCAAGATCTGAGCAAAAAACCTTATTTTTCATGATTTATATCCTTTGAAAATTTTTCGACCTTAAACTGACATTTTCTCGGACTTTGCATATATTAATGTTTTCTGATTGAATTGAGACTGCAGAATATTTCTTCGAGAAAGACAGGGTATTGAATTTTCCTCGCAGACTTTCATAACAGCATATAATGAGAGCTCTCAGTGAGACGGATGTCTGATTAGGAAAGCATGTCTCATGTTCAATTTACCTTTTATAATATCGAAGTTTTTTGCGAGATTATAGTGAAAATAGTATGTTGCGTCCTTAGAGGGCGTCATATTCCCTACCAGAACTATATTAATCAGGATTTCAAATCTTAGGAAAACAAATGGATAAACAAAGAAATTCAGTTTATTAAAATCATTACACAAGAAATTACAATAAGATTCAGAAATCATAAAGAAATTTGGTGCATATTTAGGGATGTATGATACTAAAACCATTAAACATAGGTGTTAGTTTGAAGCAAAACAAATATAGTTCTTAAATTCAATAACAACGGATTAATATTTCAAACAATATGAGTAACAACTAGTAAGATTAAGAGATATTTTCAAGTATTCAGCAATTCTTACATATTTGAAGCATCAGACATTATATTTCAGTAATTGTCATCTCAATTTCGAATAACATATTCATCATGGAGATAGAAAATATGAAATTGGGTGAAGCCATAAGGCGGTGCTTGCAGACTTTCTGATTGCCCTCGTCCAATGCAAGGCAAATAAGGAGAACAACAATCATCTGTACAGGTTCACATCTTCTTTCTTCATCCTTTCACTGGTTGTGGATTACCTGATATTCCTTCCTTGATATGGCAAAAATTTGCTTTACTTGTTCAACCCTAGAACATAAAAAGAGAAAGGGTACTCTTAGGAAGGTGCTCTTTCACAATTGAATTTTTTATTTTTAATGATCTGTGCAGTCTTCCTGGTTAATAATTGAAGCAGAGCTCCAATGAAAAGATTACTATCATAAAATTAGTACAAATACCCAATTAAAGCATTGAGACTTTCAAATAAACTAAATAACGACGAGATCTTTCTTTGATAGAATATAAATCGAAGAAGGACTCTGATTAAAAAAAACAAATTTCTAAAGAACTCCTGAAGTGAAAATTCAAGGAATTAATATGTAATTGAAAGTAGTAGGTACTTCAATCGAAAGTGTATGAATATTATGAATAATTTGTTTGATTTTTATTAATTAATGTATTTTTTCGAGGAATGACTTGTTCAATTCAACAAATTTCAAATTAAACAGTGACAAACAAAGTAATAGCCCTTCAGCAACTAAATATAATATATATTTTTAATCGATTACAATTGCTTCTAGGAATAATATCAATCTGTTGAAATTTCATGTAATTAAAATTATTGGAATTTAGAGTCTTACCATAAGTTACAAACATCTCAGATTCTCGATACACAGATTATATGTTGTAGCTCTCAGATAACAGTTCTTCCTGAAAAAGAAAAAGATTTTTCGATTAACTGGTGAAGTCTTAAATTAACTACGCTTCTACCTTGACTGGTTTAAAAATTTTATGATCTAGAATCTGTCACCCGTGTCTTCTTGCGTTGATTATTTCGGAAAATACTAGGTGTTTAATGGCATAATTTCTGGCCCTCATAACAACAAAACTATATCTCTCAGAATGTAACAGGTAACAGATTCAGAAACTACAGAGCTCAATCATCCGTTATTATCACGAAAAACCTATTAGTTTGAGAAAATCGGTAGCCAATTTCGAAGATCATCCCATTATACATCATTAAAGTCGGTAAACATTCGACGAGACAGTGACTCGAACAAATCCCTGACAATTGAACCTCAAGCCCTGCCAATCAGACATCTTGGTAAATTCGAATCAATTTAGGGGATTGTTACGAAATTTAACAATGGCTGAATATATTTATTGATTAATTGTATTATCCGAAATGAATAGCAATTATGTACCTCTCTTTCATGACTCCAATAATGCGTAACGATCATGAGGAAAAAAATGTTCGATTTCTCTATCGGAATTACCCAAACAAAAAATTCGAAACATAAAAATGCCAATTCAAAGATAAAATAATATATACCGTAACTGTAACAGAGAAAAACAGCTTTCTAATGATTCTGACCAATGAAAAATGTACCCAATCAAGATAAAATCTAATGAAAACTCGAGGACCAATCAAAGACGAGAATCTCTTTACTCGCTACTCTCTTGTTAGTCACCTAAAGTGACGTGACGTGAATTTCGAATCAAAATAGGGGATTGTTACGAAAATCAACAATAGCTAAATATATTTGTTGATTCATAGCAATATTCGTCATGAACTGCAATTATGCACTTCACTTTCACGACTCCAATAACACTAACACAAAATTTTGATGAAAAAAGGTTCTTTGCTCTGATCTTCCTTTGATACCTTCATCGGAATTGCCCAAACAAAAAAATCGAAACATCAAAATACCAATTCAAAGGTTAAATGTTCCGAAAAGACGTGGACTCAGTACTATAACAAGGAAAACCAGCTATTTTATTAGTCTGACCAATGAAAATCGTACCCAATCACGATCAAATATACCGAAAACACAAGGACCAATCAAAGACGAGGATCTCTTTTTTCGCTACATCCTCTTGTTAGTCACCATAAGTGAGTGACTCAAACAAATAAATAACAATTGCACCTTAAGCCCCGCCCTTATGACATCTTTGTAAATTCGAATCAATTTAGGAGATTGTTACGAAAATCAACAATTGCTGAATATATTTGTAGATCTATTGTGATATTAGTAATGAATTGCAATTATGTAACTCACTTCATGACTCCAATAATACAAAACGGTCAAAATGAGCACCACAGGGCAGAAAACAGTTACAAGAATAACTAATTATAAAGGAAAATCAATGCTGCTGATGCAGGCTCTTGCTGAGGACACATGCAGTTTCAAGGAATAGGTCCAAGGTGGGACTCCATTTAGATCCTCTTAAGGTCACACCAAGTTTGTAGGAGAAAAAGGTTAGAAACCTTGAGCTTTGCAAAGACTGGGGAATCATAATCAATTCCAAACAAAAGACCAGTCTTGGTTGGTCATCAACTTAGTACTTTTACCAGTTATTTCATTGCATCATGTTAGATCGAGGCAAAGTGCTGCTGTTACTTGGTTTTTGTTTAGCAATTTTACTACTGAATTTAGTGACACATATACCGCATTTATTGAGGATTTTCCTTGTCTGAAGCCGTATTGCGTTTAACTAAGATGTTATTTCTTTCAAAAAAGTTCATGGTTTTGTCAAATATTATTTTTTCAAAGATCTTATTTATGTTTGAGAGTAACGATATTGGCCTGTAATTTTCATAGTTGTTCCTGTTGCCTTTTTTATGAATTGGCTTGACCCAGGATTCCTTGAGGGCTTGTGGGAAGTTTCCTGTTTCTAGCATTCGATTTATTATATGTGTCAAAGGTTTCATTAAAATTGATGCACTACTTTTGAGAAGTGTAACCGGGATACCATCATAACCCGCGGACATTTTGTTTTTCATCTGCTTAATGTAATCCAGCACGTCTTGTTCTATTACAGGGCTGAGGAATATACTTTTATCATGCAATTCGACATTGGCTGCAGCTTCAGTACTGTTTGTGATCTTGATTTCATTTTGTTTGAGAAAAAAGGAATTTACTTCATTTAGAAGGTCCTTTACATTTTTATCAGGAAATGAGTTGAAAAATATTTCTTTAGTACGAGAATCTTTTCCTACAAGATTATTAATTAGTGTCCAGGTGGCTTTGGCTTTATTTTCAGAGTTTTTTATATATAAACTTTCTGAGTTCCTCTTGGATTGTTTAACAACATGTCTTAACATGCTGGAACACCTTTTATAAATTATATATTGAATTATATACAGTTAGCAGTTTTGAACAATGTTTCCATAATATAAACAAAAGTAGTGTTAGCCTCGTAAGCAATACAGAGATATGAGTTTTTGGGCACCACATGGCATCGGTTATGAAAAGCATTTAAAAGGGGAAAACTTTAAAAAAGGGAGGTTGTCTGGTGAGTAGTGGCTTGTTTATTAAGTATAAACTTAATACACAACAATCTGACCAGACATGTACTGATAGATTATCTACCTCTATAAGAGTTATATAAATTGTATGAATTTTGTACGCTTGTTGAATGAATAATATAAAAACTATCCTTCGATTACGATAAGAAATTATCGATTACACAGAAATACTTTATAGTTCATCTACCGAAAACGGATATCGATTCACAATAGCGAATTCAATAATAATTAACCCATTATAAAAATTCAAAATCGAAAAGTGATGTTAGTGACCTCTGTCGTCGACTTTCAGAAACTTTGATGAAATGTGTTGATAGCGCCCTCTGTTAATCTTTTAGTTATGCAACCTTAACACGGTAAAGGAACCTGCATTGGACTGGGTGCAAAGTGAAGGAATCTGACAGCGAGTGATGTTAATATTAGGTTTCCCCGATGGATGGCTAGAAATGAGTTCAAAGCTCAAATCACCCCTTGTGGCTAATTCTCTACATTCATCAAATAAATATCTAAATCCCTGAAGTTGAATTGAAGAGTGTATCTGATATGGAACTCAACTGAATTGAAATCAGTACAGAATGTACCGTATATCTGAGAAATCCATAATCGAAGAAGGAGCTGACTTCACCCGAAAGAAGTCTTTCGATTTGGATTCCTGATGATGAACTCATGGAGCTCGAATTATGAAGAAATGATACAATCAAAAGAAGATTTCTATGAGGTGGCATCACCTCCTCCTTGACCAAGAGAGGTTAATTTTAAAGAAGCAAAAGAATTTACCTTTGCTGGATTAGTATCAACTCATCGTTGGCATTGGAGAATCCAGACTTCAATTCCATCTTTCCTACTTTTTTCAGTCTTCTTTTCCGCCAGAACTAGACAGCTGTCAAAGCCTTGAGATCAACATCCAATATCTAATCCAGACAACTCTGGTTTATGGTTTCTGCATCAATTCATTTATCACCAGACATCTACAGGTACAAATTGGGATGCATTTCAGGAGATTGCTGTTGATATATACATAACGTTAGCTGCTTTATACCTAACAATGCATTCGTTAAATCATCAAAAATAGTAATAGCCTGTAAGCAATACAGAGAAATGAGTTACTGGGCACCACATGGCAGAAAACAGTTACAAGAATAGCTACTTATAAAGGAAAATCAATGCAGCTGATGCAGCCTCTTGCTGAGAACACATGCGGTTTCAATGAATGGGTCCAAGGTGGGCCTCCATTTAGATCCTCTTAAGGTCACACCAAGTTTGTAGGAGAAAAAGGTTAGAAACCTTGAGCTTTGCAAATACTGGGGAATCATAATCAATTCCAAACAAAAGACCAGTCATGGTTGGTCATCAACTTAGTACTTTTACCAGTTATTTCATTGCATCATGTATTACAAGCAAGATAGACCAAAATAATGATCCGTCTTTTGCTTGGAATGGGCATATGATAGACATCTCATAAAGGTATTTCAAGCGATGAACCAAGAGTAACCGGTTATCTTTGGTCTTTTGTGGTAAATACCTTTTGCATTCAAGCGGCTTGGGTTATAGATCCGTGACGTCATGAGTTAACCTCAATTTGATCGAAAAATGTCTAGAATAACCTAAATCGTAACCCCGCTCGAGAGCAGGGTTACGATTCTGGTTATTAGAGCAAGTAGGGTTAGATGTGTATAAACATGAAAATAGTAAACAATAGCAAGGACTTTGAATTATTTGGAAGTTGAAAAACTGATCTTGGTAGAACCGAAAGACTATTGAATATTTCACAGAGATAATTAATAATCCAACTTTGTAAGTAGCAACACGAATTCGATTTAACGAAATGGAAGTTCAACTCCAGGTAGGAACTAAGGCAATTTAAGATCAAATTAAAAATAATACGCTCTTCCTAAATTCACAGGTTCAAAAGAAAACTTAAAGAACGTGGGTGAAAAGTTGTGTCATTTAGATTGAAAGAACTCATCAAAAATGGGGCCACAATACCCCTGATATCAAATAGGAAGAATGTAGAGTTTTTCAACATAATAAAAAACAGAGCAATTATGAAATACAGTTCTTGAAAGAAGGAAATACTCAGGATCTAATATAATCATGTGCTTCTGAATAATGTTGCTGAAAATCATGTGGAAATTGTAAATTACAGATCAGTAATACAACTGGTCTGTCAACTGAAGGTGCGTTGAAATGAAACTTATAAATCCAATGATTTTCTTGAATTTTAACTTTGAGGGCTGTAGGTATTTGATCACAATTTAAATTTTAGGAAAACTCAAAAATAAAATTGGAAGCAGAAACTGTACATTTAATGGAGAAAAATTTCATTTCTATAAATCACCTAGGTAAAAAAAATTATTTGGAAACCATTAGAAGCATTGTAGAATGTACAGATTAGGTTTGCTTTGCATTAGAGAAAAACAGAATTCCTTGTGTATTTTGTTAGCTGCAGTAATCAAAAATTTCATCAGCAGCTGCAAACATTGAATGCAGTGAGAAACTTAATCAGTCATCAACTGAAAGTACGTTGAAGTAACACAGAAAAACCATCTATTCTTATTGAATTTGTTACAAAGATAATATTAAATTCTATTTCAAATTTCAGGATAACTGTATAAGAGAAGAAAAAAAAAGGTTCAAAGAGCAAATGTCATTTGTGTGAAGCAATCTAGATTGATAATGATTTGAAAATTACAAGAAGAACCTGAAAATTAAAACCACAAGAAATAAAAAAAAGTCCATTGAGGATTCTGTTAATAAAACTATGAAAAGAGAAATTTTCAGGTTGCTTCAAATTTATGTTATGTGTGCAATCCTGAGAGTATCTGCAAAGCATCGTATCAATAGTTTGGGTGTTCTGAGAATGCACAATATGGTAGCAATGAGGAGAAATTTTAAGGTAGATCATTAAATTGGAAGAAGAACCAGTAGAAGTGACCAAATAACTCTTTTTTTTTAATTGGAATAAACCGAAATATACAAATTCAAAATATTGTTTGTTAAAACCATCATGAGATTTGTCATTGCCGTTCCTAAGATTAAGAAGTTCTTTTATTGCCTTTTTGTGTTTGTTTCAAATTTTCATCAATATAAATAATCTTAAAATAATGAAAAAATAGATTTAATTTCTAACTCAGGAAAAAAATTCGTCATTGACTTTGAAATTAAAACATTCCCATTCTGTCTCTTTGACTTAATATTCTTCCTTTTACTAGCTGTTAATATTGATATTTTTCATTTTAATCATTTCTTGTCATTTTCTTCATTCCTAGTTACTCACAAAATAATTTTTTTATGATCATTTTTTTACATATTATATGAGTCTAATTTGGTATTTTTCCCTTGTTAAATTTATTGTAGTTTCAGTAATTCCATTATAAGGATATATTGGCTAATAAAAAATTGCTTATAAAAATGTCTATTTGTTTATATAAGCTTTGGGAATGGGCCCTTTTTATCTGAATCAGATAAATGCTCAGATAACCTATGAGCATAAATAAACGCGAATCAAAAGAATGACAGCACGGATAACCAAACCCGAGCATTCAAGCGATAATTTCTGGTTATTCTTTCTGGATTTCGAAGGAATAACCTAGAAGAACCAGGAATAACCGCAAGATGGACCAAAATAATAACCTGGTTACTCCGGGTTATTCGTTTGAAATACCCTATAGTAGAATTATAATAGAAGTTTCAACAAAATTGATTTTTCCTTCGAATTAAAAAATTAGATTTGAGATCACTCAGAGTAAAAAAATTACAAATAATACTAATAACATAGGAAAAAATTTAATTGAAACAATCGTCATAAATGAGTGGCAATATCAAAAATTAATAGTATCATGCTGGCCAATTTGTGGAAAAAAACAATGAATAAATTACTCTGATAATAATTTCACAGGGAAAAAACATTGGAATGTTGTCTATATGGTGAATAAGCCAATTATGAACCAGAGAACAGTAAATTATACTGAAAATTTACCAAGGATTCTGAATTTCTTATAATAGGATGAAATATTTACCTAATGGTTGACGTTTATCAGATCTGATTTCAATTTCATCTTCTTCATTGTGTATTAAAAAAAAGCCAGTAACTTGAAACTTTGTGTACATCGTACAATCCTGATATATCGGTAGTTTGTCCCAAAATTCATTCCTTTCCCTTGGAATTAAGCACAACCAGGTAAAATATTTTTTTGAGTTAAGTTGTAAAATAAAAATCTGAGATTTCTCAACGTCCCTTCCAGATGAAAGAAAGTAACACTCAAATTGCAGCGAGCGCCCATGTAAAACTGAAAATGAAATATTTGTTATGGAATATGTAGATGATAATCGCAACACAAAAAATAAAACACTGCTCAGAGTCTTTTTCCATAAGTTCCTCAGAGGTTCATTTCCTTGAGATTACATTTTAGTATAACGAGAACACCCTAAAATACATTTTTATAAGCATCAGCCATCTACCAAAGTCAATTCTTCTGAGGGTGATATACTGAATAAAAATAATTCTTTCAATTTCACAGGGCCGTAACTTGAAGGGAGGAGGGCATTGAATAAAACAAATTATGAATGACCCCCTTTTATTTTTTGCCAAGGAATCTTTCGCATTAATTCAGAAACACCTAGTATTTTATATCCATATATGAATTGGTTGATTGAACCACCAGAATTTTCGGGCGTTCCATGTAAAAAATAGAACACGTTTAACTTGCATCGCCAAGAAAAAATAAATTTCAGTATAACTGTCATTGATGCAGGAGGGATTCAAAGTGAAAGATCAAATGATTCATTGAAAATTATGTAACTATTTCGATCTAGGATTGCATCCAGAAAAATTTTGATGAAAACGAAATATTCATGACATTTCAAAACTTCAGTAACCAGAGAGCAGCTTGAGAGTGTCAAAAATATTTTTATTTCAAAAATAAATAACAAATATGTAAGTAATATCATTACAAAATGATCTATGCCATTCCCCTAAATTGATTTGAATTCACCAAGGCGTCATATGGGCGGGGCTTAAGGTTCAATAGTAATGGATTAGTTAGGAGTCACTCTAACGTACCGTGACTAACAAGATAGTAGCGAAAATCTAGATTCTCGTCTTTGATTGGTCCTCACGTTTACGGTATATTTTATCTTGATTGGGTACGTTTTTCATTGGTCACAGTCATTAAATTGTTGGTTTTCATTGTTTTAGTACTGAGTCCATATGTTTTCAGTATATTTCACCTTTGAATTGGTATTTTGAAGTTTCGAATTTTTTGTTTGGGCAATTTCGATAGAGGAATCAGATATTTTCTTCCTCATGAAATTATATTGCAATTCATTACGAATATGACAATAAATAAACAAATATATTCAGGTATCGTTGATTTTCGTAATAATACTCTAAATTGATTCGAATTTACCAAGATGTCAGATGGGCGGGGCTTAAGGTTCAATTGTCATGAATTTGTTTCAGTCACTGTCACGTATGTATGAAGAAGAGATCAGCGAATATAGAGATTCTCGTCTTTGATTGGTCCTCACGTTTACGGTATATTTTATCTGGATTGGGTATGTTTTTCATTGGTCAGAATCATTAAATAGCTGTTTTTCTTTGTTATAGTACTGAAACCACGTCTTTTTGGTATATTTCATACCAATACTGAAGTTCCGGAATTTTTATTTAGTAATTCCAATAGAGGAATTACACATTTTTTCCTAATGACGGTTTTGCATTATAGAAGTCCTGAAACTGAGGTACATGATTGCAATTCACTACAAATAATATTATAAATCAACAAATATATTCAGCTACTGTTGATTTCCAAACATCTACAGGTACAAATGAGATGCATTTCAGGAGATTGCTGTTGATATATACAGGGTGCTTCAAGAAAATGTATACACACTTAGAACTATTGTAGTTTTCCCGCTCTACAAGGCTAAAGTTATATTTCTTCGCCAGGTGCCAGCATAATCGTCCCTCCATGTTATATTATCAGTTGGAATTTGTAATATCAACATGGGGGACGTACGTTTGAGTTTTGAAGAACGTAAGCAGGTTATTAATTGGTACTGGAAGTTTGAGAATGTAAATGAAGTTCAAAGACAGTGGAGAAGGGAGTATGATACAGAACCACCTTCAAGATTAACAATTACACGCATACGAGACAAATTTGAAGTTCATGGAACAGTGTGTGATGTGCATAAAGGTCATTCAGGACCTTTGGAACTGTTTCTACGCTCTCCTAACAAATCTTCAAGGCAAGGGGCATGTGAAAGTGATGTAAGTGCTAGCAGCGTGCTACGCATTCTGAAGAGAGGCAAGTATCGTGTTTACATTCCAAGGCTGGTTCAACAACTAAATGACGACGTAAACCACGTAACCTTATTCTTTGGAATAAGATTCAAGCAGTGTGTAGAGAAATCTCATTGGACGTTTTGATACGATGTACAGAATCTGTGGTGACTCGTACTCAGAATTGTATTGATGCTGCAGGTCAATTTGAACAGTATTAACATTTGTTATTTATGTTTCATTTACATTGGACTTTCAGCTTTCTATTTTCCTGAAATTTAACTTTGTAGAACGGTAAATAAATTTTCTGGAAGTTTCTTGGAAGTTCAAAGTGTGTATACATTTTTTTAAAGCACTCTGTATATAATGTTAGCTGCTTTATACCTAATAATGCATTCATTAAATCATCAAAAATATCAATAGCCTGTACGCAATACAGAGAAATGAGTTACTGGGCACCACATGGCAGAAAATAGTTAAAAGAATAGATATTTTTGAAGGAAAATCAATGCAGCTGATGCAGCCTCTTGCGGAGGACACAAGCGGTTTCAAGGAATTGGTCCAAGGTGGTTCTCCATTTAGCTTTCCTTAATTATTAATTTATATAGCATTAATTTTTCCTTCGAATTAAAAAATTTGATTTGAGATCTTTCCAAGTAAAAAGTCACAAATAATACTAATAACATAAGAGAAAATTTAATTGAATCAATCCTCATGAGAGAATGGAAATATCAAAAATAAATGGTATCATGCTGGCCAATTTGTGGAGAAAAAAATAAATAAATTTCTCTGATAATAATTTCACAATGAGTTGGAATGTTGTCTATATGGTGAATAAGCCAATGATGAACCAGAAAACAGTCAAAATTCACCAGGCTTTGAGAATTCCTAATAACGGGAAAAAGTATTTACCTAATGGTTGACGATTATCAGATCTGATTTAATTTCATCTTCTTCAGTGTGTATTAAAGAGGGCTAGTAACTTGAAGCTTTGTGTATATCATACAATCCTGATATATCGCTAGTTTGTTCCATTATTTATCCCTTTCCCTTGGAATTATGCACAACCAGGTAAAAATATTCTTTTTAGTAAAGCTGTAATAAAAAAATATAAGATTTCTCAACATCCTTTCCAGATGATAGAAAGTAATATTCAAATTGCAGCAAGCGTCCATGTAAAACTGAAAATAAAATTTTTCCCATAGATTAACAATTTCCATCAAGTAGATTAGAAAAATTAAATATGCGTATGATGATTTTCTTCAAATCACCTGTGCAATTTCAGCTTGATTGAAACTACACATTCCATATTATTAGGGATTCGGCAGTCAATGACTTCCAGGTACTTAATTCTGATACATCGGCTAGTTATCATTAGTGTCTGCTATGTGCCCTTCCTGTCAAATATCTTTGGAACGAACTGGGGATATCTTTATAGAAACATGTTTCAGATATAGGCAAAGTCACCTTAGCAATGTATTTTGACAAATTTAGAAGTATAGAACGACTAACATGGTAACAGCCTATTAGAGATCCATAATATACAGCAAATAAAGATAATATTATTCTCTTTCGAATTCTATCCACAATTAGTTTCGGAAGAGACACTTATCAGTTAAAATTCCATCGAATTGAAATTCAATTTCAAGAGTATTACCATCGATAAGTTACAAACATCTCAGAATATATTTTTTAGCTCTTGGATAACAGTTCTTCCTGAAACAGAAAAAAAAACAATTCAAGTAACTCATGAAGCCCATCTGAACTAATCACTAATTACGAATTTATCTTCACCTATTTAATAGTAGTTGATTCAAAACAGAATCTAGAATTGCTTACCCTTCGATTGCACTCGAATATACAAAAATTCATCAATATTTATCATGCAGAAAATTAATAATAAATAAATAACTCAAAATGGAGTCTTGATGTTAGTGACCGTACGTACCGCCCTCTACTGGTTACCTACTGATACAACACGAACACGGTAACGAAATCTGGCAGGTCACGATGTTAGTTTGAGGTATCTCGGCTACGTGGCCAAAATTGGGTCCACGCTAAATCTGCCGAAAAAAATTTTTTTTTTATGAATTTTTGTCAGATTTTTTGCGAAATAACTTGACTGAGCTGCATCCTTTCCGAATCTGCTAGCCGTTTCACTCTGAGAGCTATAGTTTTGTAGTTATCGGGGTCTGAAATTATGACATTAAACAGCCTGTATCTCCAAAATTGATATTTGCAGAAAGAAACGGGTTGCAGATTCCGAAAGGATACAACTCATTTTTGATATTACTTCTCTTGTTGGGTCAAAAAAGAAGCCTTGAAACTTTTTTCGGCAAAATAATTTTGCGATTAATATTTCAGGAGATATAGGCTGTTCAGCGTCAAAATTTTAGACCTCCATAATAGCAAAAGTACAGCCCTCAGAGTGAAATGGGTGGCTGATTAGGAAAGAACGCAGCTCACTCATTCTATTTTTACACTTAAGAATAATTTTTCCAAAAATTAGAAAAAAAAGTTTTTCGATTTCTATGAGAAATCAGAGCTTGTGCCAGCTGGATCCTTTCTAAATCTGTTACCCGTTTCTTTCTGCGATGTTTATTTTGGGAGATATAAAGTATTGACATTTCGTAATTGCAGATTCCCAAAAGAGCAAATTTAAAGCTCTTTTAATGGCAAATATTTTTACATGAAATTGTATTGATTGTGACAGGTATGAATAAAAAAAAGTGATTAAGTAAGCTCTAGTTTTGTGGTTATAAGGTATAAAATTAGGAATTTTCAGTACCATGTATCTCCGAAAATATCCATCGTAGTGCAAAAAAAAATCATAGCTGGAATCTACGACCTTTAATTAACCTAAAACCGTTCTCACACCACAAAAAATTAAACCACTGCTAAGAGTCTTTTTCCATTAGTTCACTCAGAGGTTCATTTCCTTGAGATTACATTTTATTGTAACGAAAATACCCTAAAATGCATTTTTATAAGCATCAACTATCTGCCAAATTTAATTCTTTTGAGGGTGATATACTGAATAAAAATATTTTTTTTTTAATTCACAACTTGAAGGGAAGAGGGTATTGAATAAATCAAATTATGAATGACCACCCCCTTTTATTTTTGCCAAGGAATAACATCTTGGAATCTTTCGCATTAATTCAGAAACACCTAGTATTTTATATCCATATATGAATTGGTTGATTGAACCATAAGAATTTCGGGCGTTCCATGCAAAAAACAAAACACGTTCAACTTGTTGAATGATTGTTTGGGCTATTACCATCATCTATTGTGGATGAAAAGTAGGAAACCTTTTGAAAATTATCAATTTTCAAAAGGTTTCCTACTTTTCTCCTTGATAAAGATAGAAGATGTCTATCGAAACGTCGGAAAACATTACATCCACAATAGATGATGGTAATCGCCCAAACAATCATTCAACACGAGCTCCATCATCAACAATATCTCGTCATCACGTTCAACTTGCATCGCCAAGGAAAAATAAATTTCAGTATAACTGACATTGATGCAGGAGGGATTCAATGTGAAAGATCAAATGATTCATTGGAAATTATATAACTATTTCGATCTAGGATTGCTTTGAGAAAAATTTTGATGAAAACGAAATATTCATGACATTTCAAAACTTCAGTAACCAGAGAGCAGCTTGAGAGTGTCAAAAATATTTTTATTTCAAAAATAAATAACAAATATGTAAGTAATATCATTACAAAATGATCTACGCCATTCCCCTAAATTGATTTGAATTTACCAAGATGTCATATGGGCGGGGCTTATGGTTCAATTGTTATGGATTAGATAAAAGTCACTCTAACGTACGGTGACTAACAAGAGAGTAGCGAAAATAGAGATTCTCGTCTTTGATTGGTCCTCACGTTTACGGTATATTTTATCTTGATTGGGTACGTTTTTCATTGGTTATTAAATTATTGGTTTTCATTGTTTTAGTACTGAGTCCACGTATTTTCGGTATATTTCACCTTTGAATTGGTATTTTGAAGTTTCGAACTTTTTGTTTGGGCAATTTCGATAGAGGAATCAGAAATTTTCTTCTTCCTGACCGTTTTGCATTATTTGAGTAATGAAAGTGAGATACATAATTGCAATTCATTACGAATATTACAATAAATAAACACTTGATTACTTGATATTTAGGGATTCATCAATTGAAATTATATATACATAAAATTAAGAATAACCATACCTTCAACTTTGAAAACATACAAATATTAGACAAAGAGCAAAATAGAAAGACCAGAGAATTTTTAGAAATGATTTATATTAAACAAAACCACAAAGCAATCAATGACAGAACAGACATTCAAGGACTAAACAAAGTTTACTCAACACTAATTCTGAAAGTAAATAATGAGAACACATAAGAAAATAAAAAAGAAAACAAATAATTTCGGTACACTAAATCAACCGTCAACACATGACAAAATAAAATTCATAATTTGACAACTCGATACATAAAGAAGAAAGGTAATGGATTTCTGTTCAGTTTATTTTAAATATATGTATCATGAAATATGAATTTGATCGTGATAAGTGTGATTATCATATAATGTTTATGTTTTATATTTCAGTCAACTTGATAGAGGTCACAGCCCGAAACGTTGTTGACGAATAGATGAATATAATCTTTTGATCAGAAATATAGATTTCAATTGATGAATCCCTAAAGTATAGAAGTGAATAATTCATTGGGATAAATAAAGCTGAATAATTAATAAACAAATATATTCAGGCAATGTTGATTTTCGTAATAATCCTCTAAATTGATGCGATTTACCAAGATGTCAGATGGGCTGGGCTTAAGGTTCAATTGTCATGGATTTGTTTCAATCACTGTCACGTATGTTGACTAACAAGAGAGTAGCGTCTTTGATTGATCCCCACATTTACGGTATATTATATCTTGATTGGATACGTTTTTCATTGGTCAGACCAATAAAATAACTGGTTTTCCTTGTTATAGTACTGAGTCCACGTGTTTTTGGAACATTTCGCAGTTGGGTTGTCGTTTTGAAGTTTCGAATTTTTTGTTTGGGACATTCCGATAAAGGAATCAGATATTTTTTTCCGCATGACCGTTTTGTATTATTGGAGTCATGAAGCGAGGTACATAATTGCAATTCATTACGAATATCACAATAAATCTACAAATATATTCAGTAATTGTTGATTTTCTTAACAATCTCCTAAATTGATTCGAATTTACAAAGATGTCATAAGGGCGGGGCTTAAGGTGCAATTGTCATGGATTTGTTTGAGTCCCTCACTTATGGTGACTAACAAGAGAATGTAGCGGAATAAGAGATCGTCGTCTTTTATTGGTCCTCGTGTTTTCGGTATATTTTATCGTGATTGGGTACGATTTTCATTGGTCAGACTAATAAAATAGCGTGTTTTCGAAATATTTCATCTTTAAATTGGCGTTTTGAAGTATCGAATTATTTTTTGGAAAATTAAATGTTATTTTATTTTGTCAGTAAAAATTGCATTTGCATTATTTTTTTATAATTTTATCTCTATTTCTCAATTTTTTCAACTAAGCTAATATGAATGAAGTCAGATCGGACAAACTTGACACCAATACTGATATATAAATAATTAGGAAAATTATTATAAAAATTATTATTTATTATTATTATTATAAATTTCCGCTTCGACAGCAGGGTCATTAGCGGTATCGGTACAGTCATTTACATTGCATTACAAATACTTGTATAATATGAAAACAATATTTCATCTACACGTTAATTACTTATTATCTTCTATAGAATTATATCTTAATATTGATAGATTTAATGAAACTTAATGTATTGAGACATTTATTTGTCCTGATGTCAAGGGCTTCTTTCATCGTATTGCTGACATTAAAAGCTATTCTTTGTGCTTCATACACTCGACAGTCCACTAGGATATGTTGAACTGTGATTATGGTGTCACATGTGTTACATTTTGGTGCTGTTTCCTTAGTTATCAAATGATGGTGGGTAGATATGCTGTGTCCGATTCTTAATCTTCTTAGGGTTACTAGTTCATTTCTTTTCAAAATGATAGTTGGTGAGTTTACTACTGAGGAGTTCCATTGTATTATTTTTAAACCCATTTAAAAGAATTAAATATTTTGTATGTCTAGATCGTCCTGTAGATTCTGGGAGCTAGTGCTCATATTACTAGATAGTTCAGTTTCGGTTTCTTCTAGTTGTATCTGTGATCTGAGGGTATTTAATATTTTCTTGCATTTGATTTTTGTGGTTTTATTCGGTAGGTGAGGGTGGATTTCTTCTATGGTGTGTACTAAAAGATCAATGTCATCAGTTATTATCCTGGCAGTTTTGACTGGATCATTGTTTTCCAAGCAGAGGTCAAAGAAGTTTTTAATTTCGGAAAACTTGAGAGGAAATTGTGTTGGGTTTTTCATAATGAGGGATTCTATACCATCTAGTTTCATTGTTTTTTGTTGTGATGGGTTCTTTTTAAGTTTTTTATTTTTATTTGGTATCAATTTGTTCGAACTTGGTTGTGCAAAAGTAGTAGGTTCGTCCTGTGATTCAGGATTAGGACCTTCTGATTTTTCAGTTAAATCTACCCTTTCTGCTCTATCCGTGTATTCTTCTGGATTAGGGGAGGTTGGAGTGCTTGTTGAAGCATGTCGTTTTTTGGAGTTAGTGTTATCTGTTACTAAGTTCTCTGTTACAGTTTCTTCCGTGTTCATGATTGTAGAATTATTCTGTTCAGTATTGTATGTACTATTTTCTTCTGCAGGATCTATTGTAGATTTATTTGGACAAACAGCAGCAATATGTCCATTTTCCTTACAGTTGAAACAGGTTGGTACATCCGAAGCTAGAAAAAGTCTGTATGTGGTTTCCTCATGTGTCAGAAGAAATGAAGATGGCATTTCGGTATTATCCTCTTCATGACAGCTTATGTAAACCTGTCTCTTGAAACTGAGTACATGTGAGTATTCTTCTCCCTCCATACCTGCTCTAAGGAAGCTCATACTGGAGACTGGTTTCAAACCAAATTCCCTAAGTTTTTTCTCAATTAAAATGTGTGGTATGGACGGGCATGCGTTCGATATGATAATCCTTTTAGCCGGGGTTACTAGTCGACGAATATTAGTTACGTAGTCGCATATTGTTATGGTAGAGTGATGTTCCAAGAGATCATCTACAGTTTTTATGTCATTCAGAAAAATGCATACTCTGTTGTTGGACAACCGTGATATGTATCTTATAGATTTGGCGCCTACAATGTTTCCAATTGCCTTGACATAATCTGAATTTCGAAGTTCTCCAATTGCGTTTAGAATGATAGCCTGGTCTTTTTTTGGAAATGTTGTCATTGGTGCGGATTTGATTGCATTTGCGTATGAGTTATTCGTTCTGTTCATTGGCGATTTTTCTTGCGTGGAAGTTGTGTTCTGTGTGATAGCTTTATATGTCGTCATATTTGTCGCAGTGTTTATCCTTTTATAACTGATAATATCGGAGATAACAGACGCATATTTCTGCAGATGTTGTATATCAATGGGAATCTTGTTAATATGTTGACGGTGTATTGAATATTTGTACTAAAATGTAATGGAGTAATGAATTATTTGTGGATTACGGCGAGGTGCCTCACCTCCCTTCAATTTGCGATAGATGGAATTATTTTTAATGTGATTTCTCAATATTTAGAGTTCCAGTAGAAAGATTGTATTTTAATATAAATTATGGTAGTCGAATTCGCTCACCAGATTTATAGCATTGGAGCACATGTGCATATATCAACACTTCGAATACGAATGTATTATAAAAATGATAAACTTACCAAAGAAAAAAGCTTTCAGTGTCATTTTCCTTTTTTGACCGTGATATTAATCTGATCTGTAGTTGCTATCGATAAATCTTGATGTTAATGGTAAAACAACTTTGATTTCATTAAGTTTTAATGCTGAAACGAATTCAAATATAATTTCGTGAATGAAAGAAACACATTAGAGAATATTACGAAATGCATGTTCTTCTTGAAAACTCAAATACTCATGGATTTAATTAACCTTTTAGTTATTCAAATGAAGTAAGTGAGGTTTTCCAGAAAATATTATGAATGAGTGGAATTAATTATATATGTGAAGATCGTATACGTGAATATAAGAAAATATGAATACAACAAAATGAAAATAAGAAATTCAAACACTTAATATACTAGCAAATAGAGTTAAACGATTTCCAAAGGCTCCAATCCAGATGTCAAGACTTTTTCTAATCAGTTGCCCTGAAAAACAAAAAATGTAATAGATTTTTTACAAAACGATGTTGTTTTATCAAATATAATTTTGTATATTGGATTTGAATATAGAGGGTATTTCTAAGGACAAGAGTGATTATATTTCTGAATTAGCAAAGGACTATAGTGCTGAGATTATTCTCCTTCAAGAGACACATGCAGATACTGAAAAAAATCTTCGTGAAAGAGGAACCATAAAAGGTTATGTATTCATTGATTATCTCCTTAGTAAAATTTACGGTTTAGCTTGTTATGTTAAAAAATCCTTGATTCAAAATATCGAGTTAATCAAAAAAGGCGAATTTGAGGGTGTTTTCTGTATCTCTTTCAAATTTTGTAATATTTCTATCGTTAATATTTATAAAACCTCCAAATACTATTTGGCCAAGAAATTTGGAAATGAATCTTCCTCATCCTTCAATTTATTGCGGTGATTTTAATTCTCACCACGTAATGTGGGGTTATAATAATAATAATAGAAGTGGAATAGCTTTAACTGACTGGATGGTAGATAATAATTTCTATTTAATTTCTGATGAAAAAGATGTACCTTCTTTTCATTCTTCTCGATGTCAGTCGATAATTTTTCCTCTGCTATTTTTTAAATGAAATAAGTATTATCACAAACTTCCCCAACTATGGATCATGATTTTCCTTTGAATGGGCACTAGGACTACATGTAGTCCTGGTACCATGTGAATGGGTTCCATAGCAGACTTCAAACATCAGAAGATCTGAAAAATCGTCACTTGGAACGCAAGACCCGATTCGAAGAATCCTCCTTGCAGATTGGCGACAAATTTTGTGTATTGGATCTGAATATAGAGGGTATTTTAACCCCTGATCTATATGCTTTATTGTTTGCTAACTAAATATTGTCAGCCAAAAGTTCAAAAGAATATATATATATATATCAACGCCAAGTTTGAAAAGGACAGAAAAATTGGCTTACTTGGTAGATAATTTAGAGGTAACATTGTTTCAGAGAAAGTACTTACATGTCGATAGGTGTGAAATCGTCCTTCTCTTTATCCTCAAAATACTTGAATATCGTAGAAGACAGCTTATTTGTGGGTACAACTTTGAACTCAAGTGTACGCTTTCGTTCTCTGACGTTTTTCAATATTATTCTTTCATTTTGACTCGGCGATCCAATGCGGTAATCACAACAGTCTATGGCATATTTTTCATTCAGAACTCTAATAACACATTTGTAGATGATATTCTGGCTGTTTATTTGCCTGCAGGTTATACGCAAACTATTGTTAGATGCCTTGTCTAAGTAGATGATTGAAATTGTTTCTTCGTCATCCATAACAAATAATCCATGATTACGCCTTTTGAAATGTAAAGAATCGATTGATGAATCCTCCAACATGAGATCTGCATGTTTCGCTTTGATATGTTTATACAATTCCTGAGGATTATTAGTTTCAAACTCACAATACCAGTTGATGTATTCTCTTGGCAAGTAATGCTGATTGATTCTGGACACTGGACAATTGAAAATTCTTTTCTCACAATCCCTCATGTGTTCTTGTGATGGCTTTCCTAACGGGAAAGTTTCACTACAATTCTCGTAAGAACAGGTGAAATTCAAGTCCCTGTCGGTGATATATTCGTCGTATAATGACTCTGGTGTAATTTCTGGAAGTTTATAAGAATCGCAAGGAACATAAATTCCTGAATTGTAGCAAACTCCACAAATATAAAAATTATATTTTTCGTGTTTATGTGTTGGTGTAACGCATAAAGCCATTTGACACAATCCACATCTATGGCTACTATCTCCACATTTCAGATCTTTTGGCTCAGCAGGAGGATCTTCTTGACTTTTTAAGCTTTCAGGTTCTACCTTAGAGGTATTGTATTCTTTGTTCCTTCGTTTATTTTTTCCCATTCTGGAGGTCCTCAATTCTTAATAACAACTACCGAATAACTTATTGAGTGATTTCCATACCACATATTATTTATCATTTTTGATAAAAAACAAGGGCAAGCTGCATATGTTCAATATTTTAATCTCGAATAATACTCATTAGGTTCCTTATTGTTGGAACTGCGCTTCGTTAATTTCACAAGATAAATCAATATACTATACCGGGTCTCCAAATATAGATAAAACATTGTTGGAAAATATTGAACTGACTTCAAAGGCTCTTAAATTTTATTTAATATCTTTAGATATTTAATTTAATATCTTCTTATGCAATATATGTGTGAGAATTAAAGCCTATGCATCAATCAATAGTAGAACTTTTTTTTTAATTCTCAATATTATACAGGGTGTTCGGCACATGGACCGTCAAATTTTTTTGGGGCGTTGGTAGGGTCATTTGCTACCTTTTCAGTCTTGAAACTTGGGTCCTTAGTATTACGGTTACGGAGGTATGATTTATTTATTAGGTTTTTCTAAATTACCCAAAATGTACCCTTCGAAGACCCATAACTATTTTTGCGTGGGCTTTTACATGCATTTTTTTTATTGTATTGAGTCTATATGAGTGTGTGTTTGAAAAAAAACGTATTTATTGTTACAGATAACACCACAAAATTAACACGAGGGCCTTTTATTAAAAAAAAATATGAAAGTATTTAAACATCTCTACTTCTAAAAGAAATAAAGAAAAAAAGTTGCAGTTATTATGCGAACCATGGGGTAAACCAAATAAATAACTGGGTAAAAGTCTTTTTGCTAGTAGGAAACGTTAGGTTAATTTCAATATTGTAACTTTTTTGGTGCTTGTGAAAAAAATTGTTTTACAAATTTTATGTACTCCCTTTTAGAGGCTCTATTTTAACAAGGGATGCTCCAATGAAGATTCTTTATATGAAAGATCCTATCTTTTTTTCGATGAGGAATCACCTCCTCGAATATTTTACACTTATTTAGTTACACCCTGTATAACATAAATGATTTAATGCCTATATTATTGCCAAGTATGAGATTCCATATTCCTCCAAATAAAACAATTCCGAAGGGTTAAAACTGGAACGTTATTCCCTGTAACAATAACTCTCAGTTCCTTCGGTAAATTTTTTTTTCAATCAAACTGATTATATTTTTACTGGCATTTTACTTTTATAGATTCTGCCAAAGGTTAATTATCAGGCAATACGTTTCAATTGTATGAATATCCTGATTTTATACGGTCATAATATAGAATTTCATGGCACAAATCGGAATGTAAGAGTATAACCCCATAGCTCCGCCATGAATATACCTTTATTAACAAATGTCGCAGACAAACTTCCTGTGTTCTCTGATACCCACTCTTGATTTATCTAAAAGACGATAAAGGGCAAGATTTTATTATTAACCACCTGGCTTTCTGGAACTGCATCCAGAATACACTCCATTTGGTTTTCGAGAGGTAGTTAGAAAGTACATTTCAAGGTTGCTCAAGAAAAAATGAATCATCGACTGAAAAATCAGCATGAAATGAATTCAACCCGAAAACCTTTAGGCTAAAATATTGTTGAATTTCTGCAACTTCATGTTATTAATCTCGATTAAGACTCCTGAGTTATTGGGGTTTTTAAATGATTATTATTCGAATATATTCATTATTATGATGACAAGAATTATAAAAATTCTTATTGGCTGAAGATAATGTCAGTCGTTCTTTCAATATAAAATACTTTATGAGGTCACCCACAAGCACATGTGCCCCATTGTTTGTTGTTGCGTAGAAGTATCTACTTTTAATGCACACCAGTCAAGGATGATAAATTCTAATATAAACATTAATCATCCACTCAATCAAACTCTGTGACCTTCAAGCTGTATTATTGGGACACTATCAGAAATAATTCGAATGACTGTTCAAAAAAGAATGTTCGACAAATATCGAAGAAGGCTTATTTATCGAGATACTAAACAATGCATACCATAACTGTATACACTCAGAGTATTTTAAATGCATGGACACCTCGATCTCATGAAAATTCAATGCTTCACTCCTTCTAATCGGAAATGTCGATGGACAGTATAGGTTGTTTAATGATACTAATTAAAAAAAAATCGTTCCTGCGATAATGATCCACCCCAGCCCTTGGATCATAACTAATGAATGCAGATTCCATTGTGTCCAAATCAACGTAATGAATAAAGTTATCTCGTTAGGGTATTTGTAGGAGAATTCTGAGTCTGTGTGCTTCCAACACATTTCTGCTCAAAAAGTTGATATTTTCTGTTTGTATGTTTTGTTCAAACCATCCAGAAATATGGACTTTTCCATCGACAACTTCGAATTCATTGAGGCGAATTTTGCATAAGGATTTCGGTTAACACCAATCTAAAATCAAGTTGACTCGAAGAATTGAAGCTTCTTTGATAGGGCTGTGAAAAATCAATATGGACTTTGACAACATATGGTTTCAACAAGACGATGCCACGAGTCACAAAGCACACGCTACAATCGATTTATTGAAGAATGAATTTGATGAGTGCGTTATATCAGCAAATGGACCAGTCGATTGACCGCCTCGTTCGCGCGATTTAACTAACACTTTTAGACTCTTTTCATTGGGGTTACGTCAACCGGACACCAAATTTTCGACCTCCTCGTAGGAATCAAAGTACTGCTCAGCCAATGCGTGTCCCGTCAATGAAAACAAATGGTAGTCGGAGGGAGCCAAGTCTGGTGAATACAGAGGGTGGGGTGGCATTTCCAAGCCAAGTGTTTTGATTGTATCCTGAACCGGTTTTGTTGTGTTCAGTTGCATGTCATGGAGCAAACTTACCTTGCCGTGTCTTCTGGCGCATTCTGGGCGTTCAAATTGATCATTTATTGTCGGTTGTAATCAGTATCAACGGTTTCAACAGGTTTTAGGAGCTCGTGGTATAAAACACCTTTCTGGTCCCACCAAACACACAGCATTGTCTTCTTGCCGAATCGATCTGGTGTAGCAGTAGATGTTGATGGTCGTCCCCGGATTAACCCATGATTTTTTCCATTTAAGATTCCTAGAATAAATCCATTTGTCATCGCCAGTAAGAATCCGATGCAAAACTGATTTTCTTTCGTGTCTTTGAAGTGTTTTTTCGGTTTTTGATCTGTCTTTCATACAATTAATGTGGCACCCATTTTCCACACTTTTGGATCTTTTCCATAGCTTTTAAACGGTCAGAAATTGTTTGTTGTCCTACATTTAACATTTTAGCCATTTGTTTTTGATCCAAAGTGTCATCTCCATCCAATATCGTTCGCAATTCGGCGTCTTCAAACTTTTTTGGTTTTTCATTTCTCACATCAAAATTTTTATTTCTGAACCGTTGAAACTATCTTTTGCATGTCGTTTCTAATAGAGCATGATCACCATATGCCTCGACAAGGATTGGATGTGACTGTGCAGCACTTTTCTTCAAATGGAAACAAAAAAATTTATGCTTTCAGCAAATCATCACTTTCTAATACAAAATTCGACATTTTTAACACGATGAAAAAAAATTGATGTTGTCTGTTCAATGACTTGATGTATACTAAATATGTTTGAAAGATGTCATGGCAAACAAAAAAAATAAAGGCTCGTTCACATCAAATGTTCCCCATCGAGACATTTGTATCATACCGATATACCTGGTTTATTGATTTTTCACTTCTTTCACCTGACTTTGAAACTTGGATCTCTACATCAAGCAACATAATATTTAGTTTATTTTAAACTCTTTCACATCAGAAAAATTTTTTTCCTTCGACTACAGCTAAAGTTACATGAATCCATTTGTACGCCGGCTCTCCAATGGGTTCCCATTATTTAAGCTGAAGATGTGGACCAATTGGAGACACTCTGTATCATCATTCTGTCTGATAAACGAATCAACAAAATGCGGTTTGCATTTATCATTGGTCACACCGGATTACGTTGTAAAAATTGCTGTTTGCAGACAAATACCCTGTGTGATTTTATGATCATAGTGTTTAATTAGTTTTATATTCTATATGTTTCGTCAATAAAGTTGCAATTTAGGTAGGTTTGATATAAACTGTTCCTTATTTTTTACCTTAGTTATAAGTGTTGAACTGTACCTATATTGTTGTAATTTATATTTTCTTGATTAAATAAAACGATCAATTTCCTTTGTTTCCATAATTACATTCTTCATCCTTGATACCTTGATTAATTTGTTAACAAACAAGCTAGTCGCAAATTTAAAACGTGCGTTTTAGCAGTTTAAAAATTTCTAAATAGAAATTAGTTTGGTTGTTCGCTCACAAAGCCGAATCTAACGATCAATTTTTGTATCAAATACAGGGTGTAACTAAATAAGTGTATAAAATATTTAAGGAGGTGATTCCTCATCGAAAAAAAGATAGGATCTTTCATATAAAGAAACTTCATTGGAGCATTCCTTGTAGAGATACAGCCTCTCAAAGGGAGTACATAAAATTTGTATAACAATTTTTTTCACAAGCACCAAAAAAGTTACAGTATTGAAAGTAACATAACGTTTCCTACTAGCAAAAAGACCTTTATCCAGTTATTTATTTGGTTTATCCCATGCATGGTTGTAAGGGTGGGAACTTTTTCTTTATATGAACGATCCTATCTTTTCTTCGATGAGGAATCACCCAGAGTTTCAAAACCACAAGTGCAACTGTGGACCGGTTCGAGGTGTTTTGCCTCTCATCAGCACAGTGTTGCATTGAGCTTTTGAGAGGGGCTGCCAGTACTTAAAGCATATTGTGAGGCACCGCCAAGTATTCTCCTGAAAGCGCGCCATCTACATCTCGAAGACTGAAACAGTCCCGTTTCCTCTATGATTCATACGACAAAAATGATTGTCTTTCCTGCCATACAGTTAAAACGTTGGGTGCCCGCATATATAGACCAGGGTAGATAATTTTTGAAACCAAAAATAAACTACAGTAGGATGAAACCCATTAGAAAAGCAAGGGAATATGATCAAATTGAAAGGAAAAATAAATTACGGTCGATCCGAGTTCGGGAAGTGGGAGGGGGTGAGTTTTTAAGGGTAAAAAATGGTTTATCTCGATTTCCGGCAAAACTACAAGTCCTATGGAAAAATTTTAAATGGCAAAGTTGTAGGCAATAAAAAGATCTACAACTTTTGTAGGGTGCTTTTTTGATATTAAATTGAAATGAAGCGAAAAAATAAATATTCTTAATCAAATGAATTACAGTGTATTTGAGATATAATAAGGTAAGTTTTCACCAAATTTCGTAGAAAAAAAAATTTTTTTGAAAAAGATATAAATAAAAAACCAAAAACTTGGTTTTTTGAATTTTTCACCTAAATTTTGAGGTTATGTGAAAAATCTGCAGATACAAAAGTTGTAGATCTTTTTATTGCCTACAACTTTGCCATTTAAAATTTTTCTATAGGACTTGTAGTTTTGCCGGAAATCAAGATAAACCATTTTTTACCCTTAAAAACTCACCCCCTCCCACTTCCCGAACTCGGATCGACCGTAATTTATTTTTCCTTTCATTTTGATCATATTCCCTTGCTTTTCTAATGGGTTTCATCCTACTGTAATTTATTTTCATTTTTTACTATTTTTGTAGGTTTTGACCCTGGTCTAATAGGCAATAAAATCTCTTACAAAAATCATATAGAATTTGACCTGTATATATATAGAATAAGTATTTTTTATAGCGATTAATGTTTTTCATTGTTGATAAGTGTTGTATATGTAGCATAAGTTCTTTCATGTAGAATGACTGTTTGTCTAAGATGATTCTTTAATATTTTTGTTGTTTATTAATTCATTTCTTATGAAGTCTGAAGTTTCATTAGATTTATTCATTTCACATTTATTTTTCATACTGTTTTTCCATTGCATTGCGTTTCCAAAGTATGCTAATCGAAAACCTTGAATCCTCTAAATAATTTTTATTTTTTCTATTGTTTACGTGTTGGCAATACTGAAGACTCAACTCTTCCTATCAATTCTTTATAATGAAATAATTTGTATTCAAGGTTGAATTTTTTGAGTTAATTTTATGGCGAATATAAATAAAATATTCTTCTTCCATTTATTTTTGTATAACTTCAATATACTTTGTTTTTCTCGTCTTCATTTCAGGTTTTCTTTTCATTTCTTCATTACATTCTTATCATTTAAAAACTGAGCTTTCATTAATATTAATTTAATTATCCATGATGCGATTTAAATCAATTTTGTAGTCTGTTTAGTTTTGGAATTTGGAGTACATAAAGTTTGTAAAATTTATGTACTCCCATTGAGGGGCTGTATCTTAACAAGGGATGCTCCAATGAAGTTTCTTTATATGAAAGAACCTATCTTTTTTTCGATGAGGAATCACCTCCTTAAATATTTTACACTTATTTAGTTACACCCTGTCTATGAACTGGATTAAAACGTTACAAACTGATACTAAAGTTATTGGGATGGGGTTTATTTTACTTGTTTTATTTTAACTCGAGTTTATTCGCAAAACTATTTGGACTTTCAATTTATGTTGCTGAATTCCACAACGCCCTGTGAATAAGGTAATATGTTGATGAATTAATAAACCAGACATAAATCAAGAGGTATAATAAGAAGAGACTATGTTATACGAAGGCGAACGTTTCAGGAAGTAAATATTGTGTACGTGAGACTATGACATATATAATTTCAAGATACAATAATCTGCTGTTACAATTTCCTACAACATGACACAATAAGGCTCAACGTATCATATTTAGCGGGGACAGGGATTTTTCACATCCCTAAGGAAACACCAGGCTCTTCCGTTTCCGGTACATATTATTTTTGGAACCACATTATACTATTTCATCCTTGTTTTCTTCTCAAGCATCATCTACCTTTCATTATGGCTACTCCGTCTGATATGTTTTTTCTATTACGTCCGGTTACAACTTACTTTCTGAAGTAGTAAGATTAATTTATTATTCCTGAAATAATAAGCTCCGCGTTTATTTTCAGCGCTTCCTGTAGGTTCGATACTCTTATATTTGTTGCCATTCATGGAATCTGAAACCGATGTGTTACTCTGGTGTATCAATAAAAATATGATTTATTGTTGCTTTGATCATGAACATGAAACTAAGTCGGAGATGCCCTACTAGGAATGGAATGGAAATAAAGGGTTTTTACAATAAGGAAACGTCAATTTTCTTTCAAAATAAAATGATAACCATCTGAGATATTTCAGCACGTTTTTCATTAAGGTTGAAGTACAACCAGAACAATGCGATTTCGTTCATATTTTAATAGACGCTATATCAAATTTACCCAAAAAAATTATTAAAAAATAGGGCGGCACTGAGCAGTCATTGGTTCACTCTAGCGTCATCTGTTGACTAAATCTTCAAATAATCTAATTGATTCTTACCACGTTGAAAGAGGGTGCTGAAACTCGGTTCCAGGTCTTAGCACAGCATAGGTAATATACAGCAGAGAAACTCTGCTCTCATCCCTTAGAATTTAATGTTCCGAAATTTGTGAGCTTGAAAATATTACCTGTGCTATTACGGTGGACCAATAGTCAGGGCCGTATTATTTTTGAGACGTTTATTTTTAAATTTTAGGTATGATTGTTTTATTAGGTTTTTCTAAATTACCCAAAATGTACCCTTCGAAGCCATATAACTTTTTTACGTGTGCTTTTACATGCATTTTTTTTATTGTATTAAGTCTACATGAGTGTGTGTTTAAAGAAAACGTATTTATTGTTACAGATAACACCACAAAATTAACACGTGGGCCTTTTATTAAAAAAAAATATGAAAGTATGGAGAAAACATCTCCACTCCTATTGAAATTTAAAAAAAGTTACAGCTATTACAAACTTAGTTTTATTTTAAAATGTTCTTTGGTTTATAACGTTGCTAACCATATGCTATTTACGTAAGTCAATAAAAAAATAATACTGCAAATAAGGTTTTAGTCAGAAGAGTGAAGAAAGTCGCACCTAAATAAAAGTACGGATTTCGACACAACACAGCGAGCAAGGAAATTTTACCTGCCCGTTTTAGACGCGTGTGAATTATTATTACTATTTCTGTCCCTAGCTTGGATTGGGTTAGTCTATTTTTTGTTTTTGTTACTTTTATCGACTTTTTGCTACTGTTGTTTTAATTTTGGTTGTTGATATGCCTAATTTCACCAACGCTGAGTATGCTGATATGATGATGGCATATGGCAAGGCCGATGGTGTTGCTCGTGCAGCTCAAGGATTTATCAAGCCAAATTTTCTGATCGAAGATTACCCCACCACGAAACATTCTCGACGACTTATCGACGATTAAGAGAGACTGGAAACTTAAATTTTCAAGAGCCTCGGGTCAATGTGAGGCAACACCATGTAGCAGTTGACGATCAAATACTTCAAGCCTTTGAAGACCCGAGGCTCTTGAAAATTTAAGTTTCCAGTCTCTCTTAATCGTCGATAAGTCGTCGAGAATGTGGTGGGGTAATCTTCGATCAGGAAATTTGGCTTGATAAATCCTTTGAGCTGCACGAGCAACACCATCGGCATTGCCATATGCTATCACCATATCAGCATACTCAGCGTTGGTGAAACTGACAAAACACTTGTGTAATTTTGCTTCAGACACGAAGGAAAATCGGTTTTGCATCGTATTGTTACTAGACCAGATCGATTCGGGAAGAAGACAATGCTGTGTGTTTGGTGGGACCAGAAAGGTGTGTTGCACCACGAGCTCTCAAATCCTGGTAAAATCATTAATACTGATCGCTGATTAATACCGATAACAAATTATCAATTTGAACCATGCATTGATTGAGAATCCACCAGAATGAGCCACAAGACACGGCAAGGTAATTTTGCTCAATGACAATGCACACAAGACAAAACCAGTTAAGGATACAATCAAAATACCACTTGTGTGATTGATGGGACACGCATTGGCTGAGCAGAACTTTGATTCTTACGAAGAAGTCGAAAATTGTGTGTCTGGTTGGTTAATGGTCGAAATGTGTTGACAGTTGACAGAACAAGTGTATAAGATGGAAGAAATATTTCCAGCGACGTGCTTACCTCACGAAAATATCATATTGATGCCTTCATTCCAAGTTGAACGTACTCTGTAAAACATTTTGTATGTGAGATTCGTAAATATATTGAATATTATTTTCAGGTAGGTTATATTGAAGTTATTCACTGCATTTTTAATAAATCAATACCGGATACTACGACTTGATACATGCTTGTTTTTTCGAAAAGTTCAGCATACTACGGGGCTTAAGTAGAGGTCGCATCGCTTGAGCCGTAGGAAAATAAATGTCCTCATTAATTTTCTACGGAGTTACGACGTTTGGTCTTCGGCTTCTTGAAGAAGGTGAACTGAAAAGAGATAAGTACTTCATTAAATATTCTGTTGGTATGATCGATTATATGTAAATTTCTGCGATTTCCTCTGGGAGAAGCTTGTGTTACATAACTTAAACATACTTGCAATGATTGAATAAGTGATGTTGGTGTATGTGAAATGCACCCGATAAATTATTGAATTTTCTCATGATGGAATCGAATTTGCATAAGAAAAAGCTCATAGTTTGCTGATTTCAGACCGATCAATATTTTATACAGATGTGAATATTACATAGAGAAATAATTCTTTCCGTAGACCTCCCAATAAAAGCTTTGTTTAACGTTCACAAAATTATGCATTAATGCACGATTTCTGTCTATTTTAATGCATGACTCTCAAGGGCAACCGATTTAATGCGATAACACTGGTCAACAGTGGTTTTGGTGCCGAAGATTTTGGAGGTGCTTTCATATGAATTTGATGCCCTGAATTCAAATATGCTATTAGTTTTTGCCTGTCAGCTCGAATTTTTAAGATATCAACATTTTTGTGAATTATACATTTCACTTTTTTGAAAGAAAAACCATGGTTTAAAGAAACAAATTAATAAAGGAATTTTTATTATATTACACAGATATTACAGATATTATTCATTATATACTATAGAAAACAGAAAAAGTCATCATTTAAACCAATTACTCACTAAACATTTCGGAAACTTCTTCTTTTGCGTGACATTCTTGAATGTATTTTAGAACAATCCCGTTTTGAAGACCAGCAGTAATCTGCCATCATGTGGGTATCCCATCTTCCTTAATAGCGATCCTCCATACATTTGATATCTTGGTAAAATCTTTTACTTTGCTCCTCACTAATGTCGCCTAAATTAAAGGAAAACGGTCTAAGTGGCTGTGTAAATAGTGCATCTTAATGCTCATGTTACACACAAGTGATCTGAAATTATTCAGCATCTCATTGACTAATTCAACATAGTTTTCAGCTTTGTGTTTACCCAGAAAAGTTTGGACGACTGAAACTAATGAATTCCAGGCATTTTGTTCAATCTCAATCATTGAATTTATGAAGTCAGGGTCTTTAATCAGCTATCTTATTTGGGGGCCATTAAATTTTCCTGCTTTAATTTTTTCCTTACTCAGCTGAGGAATTTTTTTCCCTATATATGCAAAGCATGATCCATTCTGATCAAGAGCCTTTACAAACTGCTTCATTAGACCCAGCTTGATATGCAGGGGTGGAAACATGATTTTCTCTCGCGGAACTAAAGGATCATCGATGATATTCTTTCCCCCAACATCCATGTTTTCTCTTCTAGGCCACTCTTTTCTAACCCAGTGTTGCGTTTTGTCTCTGCTTTCCCAGAGGCACAAGAAACAAGGATACTTAGTGTGGCCACTTTGCTGTCCAAGGAGAAAGTTTACTATTTTTAAGTCTACACAAATCACCCATTGGGTTTCATGATACTTTATTTTTTCCAAAACCAAAGCTATGTTGTCATATTGCTCTTTCATTTTCGTTGAGCATTAATCTAATTTTTAGATTTACTTTTCAACAATTCGTTACTAAAGAGAAATTTCATATGACGCTAAGTTCTATCTATCTGCACCGCGGGAATTCACAAACTAACCTCAACTCTCAACTGCAGTTGAATTTCACTTCAGACTGGACATCTCCATATATCGGATTTCTATGGATTTAACTGAATGACACTAAATAGGATTAAATCCCACTTGTTAACAGTTTGTCAACCAATCAGTTATATATCTCATATTGTTAGTCTTCTATTTGCTATTGCACCCACTATATTCTCCAGATATGCATTTCAGCAACTCCTGGCTCCTTGTAGAAATCAAATAGATGCTCCTTTAAAAGAGATTTGGCACAGATGAGGAAGTGAAGCATAGTCAAGATAAATCATTACACACCAGTGGTATCGAGAAGATGGAGAAACGTTAGAATTATTATATCACCCTAAAAGGGAATGTATTGATGAATAAGATTAAATTCAGGAAAAAATTATGTTTTCCTACCTAACCCTCATGTTATGACCTAAATGCTATCCATCAAAAATAAATACTAACTTCATCCTTGAAAAAAATCATGTCTGCGATGTTCGGATATGATTCGCAATCATAACAATGATTGTTTTTCTGTAAAGTATACATAATCCTAAATATTACTTGCAATTGTTGTGTTTTCATCAAACGTATTCGACAAATGAGTAGAGTGTACACGAAATTTTCCGGTATTTAACAAATTAAAAATATGGTAGAGAAATTCTTCAGACCAAAACGATAATAAATTTTGTCGTACTTGTGATATGTAAATTTATAATGCAAATTTCCAGTACGAATTGTTGGTTTAAGTATTCAGAGATCATTTGGCTGATGTTATGTAACATTCAAGTATGCTCTCAGTAATTAATATTTTTATGTGTAGGTGAAGTAGATTTTTATCGAATCTTTGCTTGTTAGTTATCGTTACAGGTGTTTACATTGCATTCAATTGAGTGAATGATTTCAAATCAACCGACTTTTAACTCATGTTTCCTGGAAAACGACGCTGTTTCTCTAGATATATCCCTCTTTCGTTCGAACTATTTCTTGTCCGTATATTAAATTTGTTTTTCATATAATATAATATATAATATGTTTTTACCGATAATTTGCATCAATTGAAGTAATTCGAAACAGTTGGGTGCTGTTTAGGGTTTATGTAATGATGTCTACTGCGGGCGGTTACACCTGTATTTAATTATTTTTGTTCCTCAGATTCATCGTCTGTTATAACTTTGTAAATGGATAAAAGTCATGGTTTCATTTTGAAATGTAATTTCGTTCAAACTCTGTTTGACACTGGTATATATATCATACTATATTCGGAAAAAAATGAGTGTGCTCCAAGAATTCAGAGCTTCAGTCTGTATGCGAATATGGGGGGGCACAATGTTAGACAAAACTGGTAACAAATATGGTACTAGCTATTATTCTCATGGATTTATTCAATTGTTCATCGATTTTTTGTGTATGTGGACTATTAAACCAAATAGAGCAACAATATTCAGTTGCAGAAAAGACTAACGCTAAATATGCTGTGTCGAAGTATGGAAGCATCAGCACCCCAAGATGATCCAGCTAATTTCTGAACAATATTATTCCTAGTTTTCAGTTTTAGGCTCAGATTATCAAAATGAGCCTTGTATTTGGGAGATGAATCATATTTAATTCCTAAGTATTTACGATAGAAATTATGTTCGATAGAAATTTCATTGAAAGTTACCTACAAGATACCTCTGTTTTGTTGAGATTTGGACATAATCGCCACTCAATAAAATGATTCTTTTAAATCTCCAAATCAGATGACAGTAGGTTTTCCAGAGTATGGAAATCCGAATGTTGGTAAGCAATAGCAATGTCGCCACAAACAAATCTCTGAGATTATGTCGTGGGTAAATCACTGAGATATAAATTAAAAAGCAAAGGAGCTAAAACTGATCCTTGTGGAAGACCATTATTCAATATTTTGAAATTGCTACTTTTATTGTCAACAAAAACACGAAACCTTCTATTAGATAACATATTTTCTAATAATCTTACCATCAGAATTTGAAAATTAATCCATCTTTCCACACAATGTCATATGCCGAAGATATATCAATGAAAGTATCTCCTGTTTTCAACCTATTATTGAAGCCTGATTCAATTAAAGTTGTGAGGCTGAGAACCTGATCTGAACAATTTCTATTTTTCCTAAAGCCTCCCTGAAAATGTTGAAGAGCATTTTCTATGGAAGATTAAATTCTAAAAAGAATTAACTTTTCTATTATCTTGAAAAAAACACTCAACGAACTGATTGGTCGATAACTACTAGGATCACTAGGATTTTTTCTCGTTTCAAAATACCTATTAGTTCAGCCTTACAGAATTCGGAAGGAAAGTTTCCTGAATTCAGAATATTGTTATAGAAAGACAATAACCCAGACAAGGGCTTTTTTTCTAAATGTTTGATGAATTCAGGTTAAATTCCGCCAAAACCTGCTTCTTTCCGAGATTTGGTAGACTTGATTGCAACCCTCAATTCATCTATATTAAATAGACGTGACACATGTTCTAAAGTAAGAGCTGATCTCCTGAATATGTGTAATATTTTCTTTGTTTATATTTTCTTTATTTCTTCATTCGATATACATTAACAATAGAAATATCACAAAATTTGAAAGAGATAAAGAAAACACACCCAAACTCTCCTTTTCGGATTAACTCGATATTGTGAACCAAAAATTTTTCAACATAACATGCTAAACCGTATATTCTACTGAGTAGATAATCAATGTATACATAAACTTTTATAGTTCCTCTTTCAGGAAGATTTTTTCAGTATCCGTATGCGCCTCTTGAAGGAGAATAATCTCTGCACCATAGTCCTCTGCTAATTCAGAAAATAATCAATCTTGTTCTTAGAAATACCCTCTATATTCAAATTCATTACTCAGAATTTGTCGCTAATCTGCAAGTAGGATTCTGCGAACCAAGCGAATCATTATCATTTCAATAATTAAGATTACCTTGTTGCAGAATATATTGGAAATTATTTTCACCCGAGCATTAAAATTTTTTTTTTTATATAAAGTGTTCTTTGTGCCCTTCTCTAGCTCTTGGGCAATCGAAACAGTGCTTGACAGTCACTGTTGACGAAAAAAGACTTTCCCAATTCAATATATCAGCGTTGTAAACATTACAACTTATACAAATCACCTCTTTTACGGGTAGATAAAGATTTACCCAGGTTTTTATTGAGCCCCGAATTGTATGGCACCCGTTACTTTTATTTCTGCTAAAACTTTTATAAATACACATGCTTCATTGGTTACTCAAGAAAGTGTGAGTAGAAAGAAAAAAATATATATATACCATACGGTCTTTTATGGCACATGTGGCAAAGTTTGAGCCACAATTGTTTTTTCAAATGGGGGTAGATATGGTAAGTATAATATTGCGAAGCCGCACCTCCGCAGGGGTGCCAGACAAGTCAGGTTTTTCGGATACAACATCCGGTATTCGCTCTCGTCTCATATTGGCGATCTTTTCTTAGGAAACATCTGTGCAACAACAGGATGGAAAGACATAATTAGGAAGCGAACGCGGGAAACAGATTGACGCAGAAACATTTTGAATTTGAAGACGCACGCAGGTCTGTACCGACTTAAGTAAAGTCAAGTCCTCGTAGACGGTAAAGCACTAAGCGACGTTGGTTTAAGCGCGATAACTGTCGCTCCACTCGTCTTTAACTTCACTCTAAGACAGCTAAGTCGAGCGCAACGAAAGATTTCTGCCCGCATTTCTTTGAAAAGTGCGTCGAATGATTCAATAAACGCTAATCGTTTATTAAATTAAACTTGATTCAACGAAATTCTAAATCAGTGTCGGTGTTCTCCTTGTGGACTAATTTTAGAAGTGACTTGGATAAGCTGATGTTTTTGATTTGCGGTTAATTTTCTGATGGGTAAGTAGTAAATAGACCTTTTACCGGCAATTTGCATCAATTGAAGTAATTCGAAACAATTGGTTGCTGTTTATGGGTTTTGTTATGATCTCTGTTGAATATGGTTAGACCTGTGCTTAATTATTTATATTCATCAGATTTATCACTTGGAAGTGGATAACATTTAAAGGACTACTTCATAGTTCCGCGCAAAATAAGTTTGACATTGATCCATACATAAATAATTAGGAAATTTAGATACGATAGATTTTTTTAATATTCAAGATTATCTACTGTATCGGAATTGTTTGCTTAACGATAAACAGAAAAGCGCACTTGCCGTCAATACAAAATGAAATAATATCGAATTGAAATCCTTTTGATTGTTTCGATGCAAATATGTTGAGAAACAAATTCAATAATCGAGAAAAAGCCAGGTTGAACAGTGTCAATCTCATTATCTTCGAAATTCTTTCGGATGGAGGTAATTCTGTTGGTGAATGAAGGATCCTGCGCTTTCAAATATCCGAAAAGCATGCAACTAGTACGAACATGACCTGTTCTCAAACTATATTCAGAACGGCCCAAATTTTTCAAGGAAGACCAGAGTTCCAGTCAATGTGACATAATAATTTAACGTTTGTGTTTAAACTGGAGGGACTGTCATACCAAAAATTTTCGTGACTCTAATCTTGTAATTCTGTTCTGTAGAATGAATGCAAATAAATTATATGATATTATAATTATTGAATAATAAATAGGGTTAGATGTCATTGATAACCAAATGACCGGTGTAGATCTTATGGTTCCAGTGATTATTCTCTTGTTTGTGAATTTATACAAATTTATTACAAACAGAGCAACAGAACTTAGCTGCAGAAAAGCCTAATGTTAAGGATGCTGGAATAATCCCAGTAACCCAAGTTAATGCAGCTAATTTCTAGAAAATATTCGAGTACTTCTAGTTTTCAATACATATAAATATATATGCTTTTGAACTTTAGACTTACAAAACAACTGTTAGGTGGGGTTGGTGAAGGGGTAGCATTCAATTCGGTGTATGACATGAAAGCCAATTTGCTTTCTTAAAATTTCAACGAGGTCTTTTTAAACATTCAGCATGTTAAATGAAACTACTCAAAGTCAACAGAATAAGTGTATTCTGGCTATGAGGAAAAACTCCAAGCATTTTACGTTTTATAGGAAGCGGTTTGCAAGTATTTTCACAATACACCAGGCAGAGATCAGGATTATAACCTCTATTATGACGAGACTGCAGTGTTAGACCGAGAAACAAATAAGAAATCTAGAAAATTTTCAGAAATGATCCATATGAAACAAAATGAAAAATCCTTTAATGACAGATCAGACATTAAATACCTTCACAACATCTACTCCACTCTTTTGAATAGTCTCAAATAAACCGACCAACGAAAACAAACAAAAAACAAATCATAATTGACGTGACAACTCTAGAATCAATTAAAATTATAACCCCAATGACATCCAACAAATAAGTTGGGAAATAACTTAAAATAAGTTATTTCAAAGGTAATAAAAAAAATTAGATTTCTATCCAACAAAGTGTTTTAGGACTTTATAATACTTATAAGTTCTTTGTTTGTTTTTTTTACATTGTGTATAATGTTTTTTATAGGATAGAAAAAGAGCACTGCTCGAAACGTTCCCCAATTTTTCTTATATTTTGAATAATATTAAATCAAATACTGTTATTCTATTGTTAATAATTATAAAGCTCCGAATACTATTTGGCCAAGAAATTTGGATATAAATCTTCCACATCCTTCAATTTATTGCAGTGATTTTAATTCTCACAACGTAATGTAGGTTTATAGTAATAATGATAGAAATAGAATAGCTTCAGCTGACTGGATAGAAGACAATAATTCCTATTTGATTTTTGATGAAAAGATGTACCTTCCTTTCATTCCGGGAATACAAAGAATTAGATCACTATCCAACAATGTATTTTAGGACTTTATAATACTTATAAATTGTTTGTTTGTTCTTATTATTTTTTACATTGTGTATAATGTTTTTTACAGGCTAGAAAAAGGGCACTGCCCGAACCGTCACCAATTTTATTACATTTTCAATAATATTTAACCCTGCGAATTAAATACTGTTACTCTAGCAGAAATCATACAAAGTAAATAATTTCATTCGATAAATATTAACGATAGAAATATAACAAAATTTGAAAGAGATAAAGAAAACACCCTCAAACACGCCTTTTCGGATAAACTCGATATTGTGAACTGTTTTTTAACATAAAAAGTCAAACCGTAAATTCCACTAAGGAGGTAATCAATAAATACATAACCTTTTATAGTTCCTCTTTCACGAAGATTTTTTTCAGTATCTGCATGTGTCTCTAGAAGGAGAATAATGTCTGCACCATAGGCCTCTGCTAATTTAGAAATATAATCACTATAGTCCTTAGAAATACCCCCTATATTCAAATTAAATAGACAAAATTTGTCCCCAATCTACAAAGAGGATTCTGCGAATCGGGTCTTGCGGTCCAAGTGACAATTTTTCAGATTTTCTGATGTTTGAAGATGCCTCCGTTTTGATGGGGTTAGGAAATAAAAACCATTCAACAAATTAATTCCTAGTAATCTCGAAATCAGTTTGATAGAATGAAGAAGTTAAAACTTATTCTTGTGAAACACTGTTTTTCAATATAAAAATTTTTTATCTTCTCTTTTGTTTGGATATTTCAAAAAAACCTTTCAAGAAAATTTCTTTGGAAATACCAGATGAACTTGTAAATGTCGAATGTGAAGTTTTTTAAAAATTTCCACATTAACATATCACTGATTTTTTATAGGAGGATAGTGTTTCTTTACTCAGGTTTTCCTCTAAGCCAGTCAATCATACTTTGAATTCTATGGAACCCTGCTCAAACTCACATAAGCGATATGGTTTGACAACTAATATATTGTAAAGCTCAAGATCAAAAGACTAAATCCCTAAATGAACTGACAACTTGTTAGAATCACCAGGAAATTCATTTTGTGTAGGCCTTTCTCAGTTTTAATTCAAATTATGTTGAGGAAACAATATTTCATGAATATTTTCTGTGATAAAAAAATCCAGGTGTGAAAACTATAAAATTCAAAACCCTAATGAAGTTATCAATCTTCTGCAAACATACTCTTTTTCCCAAATATTTCCAGGTCAATTTGAGTGGAATTTGTTATAATACAGAACGATTCTGTGGAGAAATACTTAATTAAATTTCCGTTCTCTAGTACGTCTCATAGAGTGACTAAACCTGTCTGAGTATTTCATACTAGGAGTACGTAAGTTCTGTCACTTAATTAAGCCAAACTTAATAAACTCCGAGAGGACCCTTGTTCTTTGTACTGAGCCGGATGTTCAAAAATAAATAAAGTCTAGAGTGTTCAGTAGGTGGATTGAAAAAAGGCTCACTTCCACAAAAATATAGTGATTTGTTTCCGCTATTAAGAAAGCTGACATTCGTGATTTTTTTTATTAATTTCGAAGTAGTTGATTGTATCTACTTCGTTGTCTTTCAAATGATACCAAATACGATAGCATCTTCAAAATACATAGCTTAAATTGAAGATTGATTATGTGGAAGTATCTGAACAATATAGATAATCATTCATGCCTATTTTAAATCATTGAATGACTTCATGACAGTCTTCAAATTATTTCCTAATGTAGTGTTATAGATCATTAAAGAAATATAATATAAAAGCCGTTTATAAATGATCTCATATCGAGTTCAGAGGCTGCTCAATTTGATCGTCTAAACGATTTTTCTCGAGTATTTTGAGATTGTTTATACTCAATTCGGTTTATGAGTCATTGCTATTTCATTTAATTTTGAATATACGTGTACTTTTCTGTTACGAATAGCTGAATAGCCAGAAAACATCAATCACTCTGGATATAATTAACTTAATCCAGGAATAATCTTAGCATTCAATGTTGCGTAGCAGAGCTTCTCCGAAAGATCATTTTTTTAAGAAGAATTTCCAACAGTTAATAGAATATCTGAAATAGATTTCAGAAGTGAACTTCTTTGTATGAAGTGCTTGATTTTTTTCCTCTAAACCATATCGATAAATTTAAATACAGCAAAAAAAATATGTATGTCATTTTTTAGATTTTGGCGGACTTTTCAGTCAACAGCTCGTATACGAGGATGTTATTTTATGAAGATGTTAAAAGTAAAGATTATAATGACTCGTCTTCTCTAAATGCCATGAGACAGTAACCTGTGTCAAATATGCTCGCCAAATGGTCCTTATTTAAGCGTGAACCTCGCCCTATAAAAATTATTTATTGAGTCGGGCTTTATGTGAAATTTGAGGAACCCTCCGATGACATTGGCATGAGGTTCCTGTCGAAGCTGAAATGATATTCTTCTTCATTTAGTTTGGAGTTAATAAAGTTCTAGAATAGGCATGCATAATGTTGTTTTAATGCCCATTACTTTTATATGCCGGGTCCCCTTCGATATTTATTGATTTTAACGACTCTATGTTTAGAAAACAATATTGCTCGTAATGTTTTCTATTATTCTGTTATTGACATTCCATTTTCAATTTCATAAACCCGACCGTAAGGTTGCTGAATAACTTAGCAATTTAGTTAAAGACATTTGCTGGTCCATTCAAGAAATATTGACGTGCTTATTGAAAAAACCTTTTTTCAAGATAATTTTATTTTTTCAACCGATCTATACTACTTTATTGTTCAATAAGACCCGGATCGAACTACCAGACCAGCTTGAGAAATGTAATCCGGGCTCTGCTCCATCGAAAATTATGATTAGCAACTAAAATTCGTTAGTATATTTGCAGTTTTATCAACTATACCTTTTTTTCATAAAAACATTCAATTCTATGTTATGTGAGAAGTGTTTAAATATTATATATCAGAGTCCACAGACCGATATGGTTTATTCTCCTTCAACGGATTCCAGTGCCTTTTACTGATTTATTTGTATATATTGTTTATATTTGTGCTCAATTTTATATTTCAAACTTTCAAGATCTCACTGTACCTCTATATTTTCTGTAATCTTTTTATTCTTCAAATTATGTACGATTTGAATTAGTTACCATACGATTAATGTCACCAATTTTTCCGATTTAAAAAACAAAAAATTTTGATAATGAACAAAAATTGAAACATTGAATTTGATTTAAGGACTTTGATATGTCTATAAGGAATTAATTCAATCTGTGTTTAATTTCCGATCTGAAACAATAGGCGTTCAGCTCATGATTCTTGTAATATATTGACGTAAGTTATGATTTGATGGAAGGAAATGATTTCCTTTTGATTAACATTTAGAACACATACAAATAAAGATGCTTAGGAATTGGCCGAATGAATAAACGTATCCTTGTCCTTCTGACGCCTTCATAGAACACCATTGGAATTTTAAAACAGTTGCTGCTTTATTTAGGCACAGTTAAAGCCGAAATAACTGTTTTAGCTGCTTCCTCATGACGACATATCTTTATCAATTAGTTCGTGATCAAGAAAGATTTAATGAATTGCAGATATTTTGACATATCTGAAAGTATTTGATAGATATACTAAATCCGAATGAAATGATCATCTAATACAAAATGTAGAGTTATCCTAACTGTGTCCAGCCTATTCGACCCAAATAACATTTTTAAATACCCATATACTGAATATAAACAAAAAAAAGCAACTTAAATATACTTCATTATTTATCTGTAGAACTCCCAATTTTGGCTGTCCTCTTTCGTTTGGGTAAAATGTTGGGTACTTGGTTTTTTCGGAGTTTATTCAATTGAAACGATTTCGACAGTGTCTTCAAATCATCTGTTACCTTCTGCTTCACTTAGTTTCATGTTTCACCAACATACAGAGCTATTGTTTCGTCTAAAAAGTGAAAAGCCAATATCCTCACCTGTTCTGTTCAATTCGAGTAACTTTTACTACATAGGTTAATTGAAAATAAATATCGTATCCTTGTAGAAAAATTAAAGAGAAAATTAAATCCACACGGACGAGATTTTGTCCCCGAACATATTTGGTTGAGATTCAATCAAATGTGAGGTTCTTGAAACTGTATTCATAGATAATACAGACAATTTCGCTCCATACAATGAAACTTACTTGCTGTGTATATAATGAGGTGATTCAATGTTTCGTACTGAATTCTCGGACATATGAAAAATGCGATTTTTCTTGGCAGCACCAGTATCTACTTTTTTTTTTATATTTCGAGGAAATACAGTTACTATTGCTATTCGTAACTCATGTTATCGTGGAGATGCCAAATTTTCCACTTCCTAAAAATCCAGTTGGATTAGCTTCATTTCTCTTTGTTTTCCATTATTATTATTTATACGATCGGAAATACAAGCATTAAGGAGTTTATTTATTTCCTCCAAGATGATAAAATTGGAGTTGTTATAGAATGAGGATAAATTTCGGTAAACTTTTTTGTCAGAAGAATATTTTGAATTTGTTGCAAACTTCAACAATTGTCGTTGATAAAAGAGAAGAGGATATTAATGCAAAATGTAATGTTCTTAATAATTATTCACGACTGGAGCTTCAAATGATATATGCTTTTAGAACTCATTGGCAGTTTCGAAATTGCCTCACCTCGAGTCAAAATATATTTATACTGAAGAAATACAATTATAATCTTGTTCAAAATGAAGTTTTTTCTGAGATAAGAAATATTCATTTAATACTGATTCTATTCGTGGAACAATCTTTTATCACAAAGTATTTAGATGTAACAGAACTCCTTCACCATGCTAATGACTTCACGTCAATGCTTTCAACGTTTTTTTTCTTAAGGGACACGTGGCGATTGTTATATATGCTATAGTAAAACAATCCATTCAACACCTAAGATAGAATTCTTGTAGTTGCCAAGGACATACAGCTGCAAATGTGTGAATTGGTCATGGAAAAATTCATGAAACGGATATATGGTGCTGCTAGCGTAGCCGGGACGGCTGTATACTATATTGTTTACAAAGTTAATAGGCATAACCTATATCTTACGATCAAATGATTATAATATTCTCATACAAGATGAAAATTCCATTAATACTCTTTGACAAAAAAGTAGACGGAAATTTATGAAAAAACACAAATATATCAATACACTATACAGGGTCTCCAAATATAAATAAAAAATTGTTAAAAATTGTTGGAAAAAACTAACCTGACTTCAGAGGCAGTTGAATTTTATTTAATATCTTCATATATTTAATTTAATATCTTCTTATTCAATCTATAGTATAAGTTTTTCTTAAACTTGAGTTCTCAATATTATATTCATGAAAAATATTTCAAACTTTTTAGGTCAATATTAAGGTACATTTATATAATATTTCCAAATTTCAAGTGTTGCCAGACGTAGGCACATTTGCTTTGTTATTTCAAATGTGACACCTCGTATTACAATTTTTTTTAGATTCTCCATAAAAAATTCAATGAATCTACTTCATTTCACATCTATCTATAACAGTTTCTGAGTTATAAATTTTTGAATTTTGAATCAAATTTCAGAGTTAGGAAAATGGCTATATTTTGCTCAATATTCAACATTTGAGATTGAAATTTGGCATGTTCTTAGATAATAGTTTATCTCAGTCGCGGTTTTCGAATCTCAACTCACAAAATTGTTGAGAACTTTGTTTTTTCAAATTAGACTCCCTGTATATATTTTTATTTTCAGAATGAGAACAATCCAACCTAAAATTTTTTTATACATTTCCCTATAACACTCTTGTTTGAATTCTAAGTTATATAAGTAATATGCCTGAATTTCATTGTATTAATATTTTCTCTGTGCTCTTCGAATCGTTTATAAATCTGAATATCTATGACTCAACTCGATCCATAAAAAATCATTATTCAAGTTTACATGACATGTTTCGCAGAAGTTTTTGTATAAATAACCTGAAATGCAATAAACGCAGATAACTCATAATCTAAACAAGATAAGTATAGAGAAATGTACAAAAAAATTATTGAGTGGATTGTCGTCACTCTGAATATGAAAAAACATACGGGGTAACTCATTTGAAAAAACAGTTTTCTGCAATTTTGTGGGTTGACAAGAAGTAATTTGTTTTTACCACTGTGTATAACTGACAATTAAGATTCGGAATCGGTGGCGCAGATCAAAGTATCATTGAAGATAATGCTAAATTTCGAATTGAAATCTCTTATTTTGAGTGAGATATAGTCATTCTTGCTACTCTCAAAGTTGCTTCAAAATAAAAAAAAATATAACTTAAAAACCGATAAAGATAGACAAAGGAAAGGAAGCTTCGTACCGTTCGTACACTTAGGTTTTCGATAAAACAGGGTCTCCAGTATTCGTACTGAGTCAGCACACGAAATTCCGTTCAAAACACAAAATTTGGGACCAACTTTTTGTTCAATATTTTTTCCAATGTAACATTTGTAGACTTCCACTAAAGTCAAATGGTTTCAACAGCTGTAGTAAATAAATTAGTTGACAGACCGCTTTCATGTTTGGCATAGTAGTTACGGACAGACCTACCAACATAAAGAAGCTTCAAATACTTAAAAATATTCAACACTGACAATTTAAATGAGAATTTCCGGAATTTTTTTTGACATAGTGTATAGCTGAGGAATTAGTACATCGGTCGATAAGTCCCGGACTTGACCACCGGAGGGCGCCACTAGCAAAATATCCAGTGCCAACCTTAAAAAATTACAGTCAAATATTTATCGAGTAATAGTGATTTAAAATATCAATAGTTCAAGTTCTGAAGGAGTACCTCTTGTAAAATTATATTTCTTATTATTATTGACAGAACAAATGTAAGTGCCCCATTCAAAATTAATCATTACAATGAGCCGAATGGGTGATTATTTTGAAATGGGCTGACGTTGTCATCATAATGTTGAGCTGAGTATATACTGTTTCACACTTTGATGTCAACAAATAATCGATTACAACCAATCAAGCAGGACATTCGTGATTAATCATAGAATCATTGTTCTCAAAACTACGTTCAAATTCAAAATCACATCGTCACTTGGTATAGGGATAAATTGTATATCCTGGAACAACCATGAATGAACTATAAATCTCTTTTATACGTATAAACTAACACCAATAAAGGATCAATGGGGGCACTATACGAAATTAAAGCATGTTTTCTGCTTACAATTCCTAACGGACTATTCATTATGTTTATTTCAATAGGCTACACCGAAATTATTCCATCATTTCTCAGGGGAAACTTGAGTTTGGCCAGAAGTGCCACTGAGGGAACTTATTCAAGTGGTGTGTATGTATCTCACGTTAGGTCAATGGGCTCTGCAAGTTATCATAATATGTTTTTTAAACCTTGTATATCCATGTGATTCTTCAGTTGAAAAGTTGCAGAAACTGTACATGATACTTCGAATGGAAATTCAAGTTTGATATGTGAGTTTTTAATTTTTTTTTATGGCGCTTTCAAAAGAAATTTTCAAAACATGTTTGTGTTCAATGCATCGGTGTAATTTTTGTGGCTTTGAATTGGTGTGTTTAAATCCCTTGTATTATTTCTACTTCGTTGGCCAAAAAGGTTCAATCAATTGACGGGAAATTTTTTATCATGGAATGTGTGTAAAATAATTATTTTTCAAAAACCAGCATCTCTTATTGATCTTGTTTCAGATAAAATTTGTACGTATCTGTTATCATTATTATTTATAATTATCAAATAAAAATTGTACAAGGTTTAACGAATTTTATGACTTCTGAGTTTCATGAAGTTGAAAATCATACAAGATTTACTACAGACCAAAATAAAATTCGAGAAGATATCGAAATTTCGCAGAGTTTCATTTTACATAATGGGTTGGTCGAAAATCACTGTAGTGACAGTTTATTTCAATATAATTTTTTTTTCTTCAAATAAGCCTTTTTCTGGGCGATTTCGGCCTTCAAATGATCCAAAAAGCCGATTCAAGTGGTCGATGAATAAAACTCGGTGCTCATTCCGAAATACAGAGGCCATTACCTTCGTAGCCTCTATTTGCATTCTTCTGCATCTATCCTTTCGGACAGTGGAGCAGATTTTCAGCCATCAAAAGGCTTGGAGGATGGAAATCAACATCTGTTGCAGAAGGGTACATTGAAAACTCGATGAAAAATAGATTAGAAACTGCTGAAAAAATTTTATGCGATAATCGTCAGTAACGATGGAAATGTAGACTATTCAGAATGTCACATCTCGAAAATTCCGTCTATGAATTTTACGAATTGTTCAATTGGAACCATAAATGTAAATATGTTAAAGTGCGCATCGAGATTTTCATCGTCAAATTTTATATTGTGAGAAATGAAATTTATTTGAATAAATAATTTATTTCTAATTCATAATGAGGTCGACGGAAAAACCTTGTAATCAACTCGTTTATTAATCTAGCGATTAATGATCATTAATAATCATTAATAAACTAGTTGATAAAATAACTATATTTCCCTTCTTCAATAAGAAAGGAAATGGAAAGAGTTCGAATGAAATAAGAGGCCAAAAAGTTTTAATATGTGGAACATGAGATTCCTGCTTATGTTTGAAAGCCATGTATTCGACAGGGTCATGTTTGAACACACAAAATTGGAGTATTATTGGCAATCATCTAATTTAACCAGAGAGGGCTGCCAGCTGAAATCAATAATATATCAAGTTTCAGTGAAATACGTAGAGAGAATTTGCTGAGGTATATTCAAATTCAAGCGTGAACGTGAAGTGAAGAAAATTTGTTGCTGGAATGCAATATAATATTCCTTTGATCCATAGTTCAGCATATCAGAGCTGGATGAAAAGTCGGAAAATAAAGAGAATCAAAGAGCGTAGTCAAAGGTCTAGGGAAATAAAAAATATAATCACCTCCAAGGGTCTGCACTAGTGCATATTTGCTATTGAAAAAAGAACCAGTCATCTTTCTGGGTTGATTATGCACTCACTACACATTACCGTGTGCTAACTTCAGGAATTATTCAACAGCAAGTTGGAAAAAGGAATTTTCTGCTATCAAGTTTGAATGGGCCGGTTATTCCATGTTAGTTCAGCCAATTCAATTTTTTATACTCGCAGGTTTCACGCTCGCGTAAAGATTGACCCCGAATGAATTGAAAACAATATTCCGTTAATTAATTTCATATATAAACTAGAAGTTTCAACTACTTTCTACAACTAAACCGTTATTGCTACTAGGTCAGGAACTTTCAGGTGGTAAAGATCAATTTTGCTGGATAAGGGCTCAATACTAGAACTATCTTGGGAGCTTAAGTGGAAATTCAAAAGCTTCTTCCGTAACTTCCCGATCGACGCCCAAACTTCCCTCAATTAGATTCAATTACTCCAGAATATGGACTTAGTAGCATTATTATTACTATTTCATCTGGATGGATGTGTATGTTCCCAAGCAAAAATCATAAATGAATAATTATTTTGTTGAATGACGTTCATGTCCCAACCCCAACAAAACTTAATAATTAGGGGTTGAATTAGATAAATATCTTGATTTCAAGGCTAATTCAGATGCTCTACGCCTGAAATTGAGAACTAGGATTGAAATTTGTGAATTAAGCCTCAAAAATCATAAAAAAAAAAAAAATTAAGAATTTCCACCTTGGTGACTTGATGGCGGATTTTAGCAAAAATAGCCCATTAAGTACTACTTATTTTAAATGATCCTGATTGCTGAGAGTTAGGCGCATTTTATAGGTACATTTAGTAATCAAGAAGATATCCATTTACATTTTTTATTTATATTTTAAAGTTTTGGTCTTAATCCACTTGATTTTTTCTCTTGAGACCAATTGTTTCTAAACTTACATCAACGTTACAAGGCTGATTATTTTATGTCTCAAAGTACAACTTATGGAGATTTCATTGCAAAATAAAAAAGTCAAAATAGTTTTATACTTTTTTAGAATTCTTTTAAGTGATTGATGGCAAAGTTATGAAACTTTCCAAAAATAATTATAACTCAAAAACCGTTAATAATTTCGGAACATACATATTTCGGATACCCTATGACACGAGGAATCTCCCGGCCACCCTGTATACTCCAGTCAGAATAATTCTGGTTTCCTACAAACAGACTGTAAATGAAAAATAATCTTTTGCTGTACGTTAAAAACGACCTATTTGGCGAACTTATTTATAGATTCCAAGAGCGGTAAGCAGCTGAGACGGTATGAAACAGAACATTGTATATGACTAATGAAGAAACAAAACCTTTTGTTTTCGTGGTTATAGTTGAATGAATATTGTTCACTTTCAGTCCACAAAATGAAGTCTGGATCGATCGAAACACTGGCTTTCGTTACTTAAAGCGAAATAACTTGAATTTTCATTCTGAGGTATGAAGTATGATCTTAAAAAAATTGAAAGTAATGACCAAACAAAGAAAATATAGTGTGCGACAAAATGATGGAAAAAGGGAAATATTTGGCAACAACATCCTTTAACTTTGATTTCACTCACACTAAATTTTTAAGCATTTTTCAAGGATGGCATCCCCATAAATCCTCTGAATGTGAGTAATGTGGTTTTTTGGCAAGGTCTTAGTATGTTCTTTAAAGGCGTGCAGAAATTTTCAAGAAAAACTATTTTTTTTGAAAAATTTGTTAGTTCAAAGAGATTCGTCTTGGCTTATTTACTTCGAGACAATTGAACCTGATAAAATTTGTTACCGACTGGAAGTCAACAACTTGCTGAACTTTACTGAATTTAGAAGCATAATCATGTGAGAAAACTATCATTATTTTTGACCGCAGAATTATAACAAAAATAGGGTTCTAATTTGAAAAACAGAAATTATGGCCAATTTAAGATCACAATTTTCAACACAAAATTTGAAACACCCTGTGATGATATTTTTGAAATCCAAAAGATGCATGACCTTTTCACATCCTTCCTCTTCGATGTTGTAAAAACGGTTTACGCTCAGGATATTTAAAATAAGAATAATGAACATATTACTGACTGAACATATTTGACTTTTTTTCCAGTTTTTTTTTGGATATTTTGAAAACTATTCAATTTAATTCAATGGTTTTAACAGAAATGTATTCACTATTGAATACTCTATCATACCAAGAATGGAAAACTTGAAAAAAATTTTTCGTCGAATTTATTTTCCTCCCTGTATAACCGGAAGTTTTTAGGCTTCGAAAATATTTTAGTTCTGTAGAGAACTTCGAACAATATCATAATCCCAATTTTCAGATTTCAAATATGTCTAGTTCTCCAGAGACGTCTAATAGGCCCTCGAACTTGAGACACCCTGCATGTAGCGGCACTGTCTTCACATATTCCTCAGAACTTTGTACTGCAAAGTAGGGATGGGACATCATCATCATCGATGTTTTTCAAACATCGAGATTTCAGTATCGATGTCGATGTTTTTACCATCGATGTTAATTGATTTCATCATCGATGCTGGCATCGATGTTGCGGATAGAATACTCAACATCGGTTTCTCGATGTTTTATATTTATATTTATGGAAATTCAGCGATTGAATCAGTTTTCAGTCAACTAGGTATATTTTTATACTAGGATGATATATATATTATTCAAAATCATGAATATGACTTGTCAAAAATTGACGAAGAAAACAGCGCCGTACTCAAAATGAAGTGTACAAGGAAAATATGAGAAAATATACCCATTTTACCATCAAATATTCAAAAAATAGTCCAATTTCTGTCTACCTGTAAATATTTGTGACCTTTTCTTTGGTTCAACTGATGCCCATCCAAAAATATTCCATACTGAAAAAAAAAGAATTTCATATCCTTAATGATATGCAAACATGAACATGATTCCATATTTTATTGTCACCCTGTATAGACAGATGCGTGAATATAGTCGTCAGAGATTTGGTTCACGTAAGGAGAAAGTTATATTCGGGTTTTACCGCAATTTTGTGTTAATGAATATTTTGGAATCGGTCGTTTATTATACAGGGTGTCAATTAATTACTTGTACAAACTTTAAGGGGGTTAAACGTTGCGTAATTTTAAAATTCAAAAGTTCATATGAACGGCTTTATTTTAGAGATAGAGGGCGTCCAAAAATTAATCTCTTAATTTTTTGTTCTCCAGTTTACACTAATTTGATGATAGTGATATGTGATGTACTAATTCAACATGGACATGACACAAAAAAAATATATTTTGTTGAAGTGTTTAATCGTAGAAAATTCTTACTGAGTGTAAATTCTATAAAACGGTAAGAACTTTATTGACATTCAATTTATTTTATTTATTTATTTCACCAGTTTGAATAACATACAAAAATAGATTTTAATATACATTTAATTTATTCGGGTATTTGATTGAGTTGGAAGTTAATTTTTTTTTTGTACTTTCATCCAACTTTATACTGTACTTATAATTGTTATTTCATCGTGTTACCTGTATCTTTTTTCAATATAAGAATTTTCAGTAGACATTGAAATTATTTCTGATATATTGGGAATCTATCGTTGAATCATTATGAATTATTGATATACGTAAGTATAATTAAAGTGTTAAAACACCGATGTTTACAAACATCGATGGTACAGTTCGATGTTAAACATCGACGAAAACCTATCGATGTCCCATCCCTACTGCAAAGGATTGATAAATTTCAACAGCACAAACCTAGCACAACAAAAAGTTTTTTGAAATTCGAAAAGGGTTGGACCAACTCCACACGCAAGGTCATTGGCCAACATATTACGCCGAAGTAAAATTGGAGATTACGGACCTGATGCCTTTCGTTCCATTCATCCACTGTCGAAGAAAATACCAACTCTAGCGAACCTACTAGAAATATTATTAAGGCTAGAACAGGCAACCAGATTTTGTTGCCAGAAAGTCTGCACGTGTTAGACACATGTGCAAATGGTTGCTTCTTGGAGATGCTCTCTCTGATGCTTCGTTGCATTTTACCTTCGGCATGAAAGCGTTTCACGGGGACTTTGCTTTGCCATCATTCAGTAGAGATAATTTTAGATGTGTTTACAGGCAGCGAGATTGATCTAGAGAAACCCCCTGTCGACTATATGCAATCCTGGTAAAATGGATCTCCTGTCCTTTGGCGGAAGAGTCTGTTAACTCCGGGTGTTTGTTATTGAAGGATCGCTCGGCAGAGGTGAATCGTTTGGAGTTTCCAGGGTTTATATTAATTCTCTAAAAACATTATGAAATTTTCATAGTTATATTTCGCATTTTCGCGATACTTCACATACGAAAAATACAACAGAAAGGAGACCGGAACAAATTCAAGAAACATTCCACCATTATTTTAACTGCAACATTTGTGCGACTTGTCTTTGGCCTCAGTTCCCGAATGCTAACCCATAAATCAATAAATTTCAAAGCTCCAAATAGGTCAACCACTAAAATGAATGAATGCTTGTTCCCAATGTTTTCTATCAATGACTCCAATTCAGTGACCAATTCGTTTAGAGGAGATCTGATTCACAACGGGACAGACGAACATATAACGATGGCATCTGGAGATTCCAAAACATCGGCGGCTTCAAGAACTAATTATAGAAGAGTCCAATATTAGTGAGCAAATATAAATCGGAATATCTTAAAATATATCAGTGCATTTAGTGTAATCCGGACTTTGTATCTATGATGAACTTGGGTACCTAACAACTTTGAAATATTTGTGTTTTTTTTCTGACTTCTGCCTATTTTTGAGACGTTTTTTAACTCCATGATGAGATATTGTTATTTGAACTTCTTGTTGCGATATAACATTTACATTTGGTAAAAAACAGAAGAGGTACCATTGTACCATAAAATTCGAGGTAGCCTAGTGAAAAATCTAAAGAACCCTGTATCTCCGCAAAAGTAAACTTTCCTACTTATCATATTGAGGTAATAAGCTGAAATGTTGAATGACCTCTTTTTCTATATGTGATTTTTCTAACAATGAACAAAGAGGCTTCTTTAAGTTGTACATCGGGAACCTAAAAAAATTTTTTTAAATCTTTTTTGATTCTCGAAGTAGAGCAAATAATGTGATTCAACACCTAAGTACTTGCGATAAAAATTATTTTTTAATCGAGCAGAAAATACTGAATTCAGGTTGACCACCGGTCTCGGACAGAAGATCATCAAGTAGAAAACTTGCTCAGCGTAACCTAAAGGGTCTGATATGTTAAAAATATGGTCTCGTCCTATCATTAATTTGTCACTTTACGAATAGAACAAGGGAAAAATGGTTTTACCTGTTGTAGTCAACACAACAGTGGAAATAAACTACGACCTCCCTAACATAATCTTGTTTCTTCGATCTGAGATGCCACCGGAAACACACCCATCTATAAAAGAGCTAAATCAGAGACCGACTGATTAAAAATTCAACAGATATTTTCTGTTGGAAGTTTATTTTGGTATTCTACCGGATATAAGACACCCAGCGAATAGTTATGGGCAGAAACAATGGTCATCCCAATGAGGCATTAACATTTCTATTATTTATACAGTTACGCATGCAGTTTCCGAATAGGGTGAGATTCTTTGTTCCCAAGAGATAATCTGTCTTTTTGCGTTTTTTAGCTCTTAATGGCATTCTAATGGCAACGCGGAATTGTTTGTTCATTTAAGAGGAATACGTTCTTTGATTCTCCAAAGACTTCAAACCAGCGACTATGGAGTTGGGAAAAAAATTTCAATGGTACGCAATCTCAACCATGATACCCAGCATCAATTAAACCCAAACGGGTATTTAGATTTTTAAGGAATCAAGTAAGATGGGGCTATGAATGACCTAAAAAATTTGAACAAATAAAATATATATCATTTAATTTGAATGTGATCAAATAAAAACTTATTTAATAAAATTTCCACATTTATTGTGTTTCAACAATAATGTATCACAACATTTGCAACAATTGTTTCGCCAAATTCTTGGCTTCTTCAGGCGAGTTCAATGTTAAACTACTCCGAAAAAATTGAGTCATCCTTATATATTTCACAAGATGGAAGAGGGGGGAAATATGAAGAAATGATACTATTACGAAAAGATTTTTATGAGGTGGAATCACCTCCTCCTAACGGTGACTTACAAGAGAGTAGCGAAAATAAAGATACTCATCTTTGATTGGTTCTCGTGATTTCGGTATATTTTATCTTGATTGGTTACATTTTTCATTGGTCAGAATCATTAAAGAGCTGGTTTTCTTTGTTATAGTACCGAGTCCACTTGTTTTCGTTATATTTCATCTTCATCTTTTGCTTTTTAGGTGCACAATTTTGTAGTTTGAATCAAACATATGTCCCTCGTTTGAAAGATGGTTCGCATAAGCTGAGTTCTGTTTTTTATTCAGGAAACTAGTCAAATATTCCTTAATCCTCTTCTCGAAGTTCCTTCCTGTTTGTCCAATATATACTTTCTGGCATGAACCACAATTCAACTCATATACTCCTGATTTTTTGTTTTTATCTAATTTGTCAAAAAAAAAAACCAACAATATTGTTGAAACACAATAAATGTGGAAATTTTATTAAATAAGTTTTTATTTAATCACATTCAAATTAAATAAAATGGATTTCTATCAAGTGATGACCTCAACCATGCAAAATATATTTCATAAAATTTTTACATGTGGAAATCTATTTATTGTTGTTTCATTTATTCATATTTTAAATTTATTTGAAATCAATTTTCATCGAGTGGGGTCCACAACCCCAAACAGGTAAATTTTTGCAAGCAAGGGCACCCATTTATACTCATTCCTTAGTGGCATAGTCACACCCTGAAAGGGGGTGGCTCCACCCACAAAGTTTGTATAGAAGTGATAAGTTGTTAAATACCTGATATGAAAGCTTTCTACGCTTGATCTCTTTCGAAAACCCGAAAGAAATTGAGTGTTGTTGGTTGATAATGATATAACATGATAATAATGATTGATTTTTTTCCGATAAATTCGTGAATACTTATCGATTTTAAAACATTGGGTACTTGACCAGAAGTGAAATACCTGCCTACTAAGAGGGGAGTCAACCCCTCTTGAGCCTAGTTCTGTCTATTGAGAATTCGAGAGGAATACCCAAGCCTCAATTCATGGAAAATAATTACACAGAAACCACAGTTGAAAACAATTAAATTTAGGAAAATATGTACAGTGCGGCTAAAAGTCAGTTTACACTGTCTGGTATTCACGCATGCGCGTATTCTCAGCCAGTATCGTACCTAAGGCGAAAGCAGAAGCTGAAACGTAGCTAGTTGAGTTGTCCGCGTGTAGTAGTGTTGTCCATGAGAATAATTTCCGAAATCTACACCGATCCATTGGTTACCAGTTTTGTCTAACATTGTCCGACTGCAGCTCTGAATTCTTGCAACAATTACAACATTTTTTCAAATTCATTTCTGTCGGCATGCACTGAAAGCTGTGGTGTGAATTGATGGGGTTGCTTGAGACCCAGGTCAGGGGTCGACATTGTGCAGTGCGAATCGGCTCTAAGACTAAATTATCAGCTGTAATCATTCGATTTTAGCGTCCCGACGCTCTCAATATTTATGAAGCCACATCAAAGTCTGTAACGGCATTTAAGTTGCAAAGTCTGAATACTGAACGGTATCCGCTTTCCTATTGTTACAAAGGAATACATCGACTTCGTTTATCTCACGGTCATATAAGTGAGAAAATCTACTTTTAAGTTACTAGAAGTTGCCGAATTTCCACGTTACCTTGTAATAAACGTCATCATTTGGTATCGATTCAACGTTGAGTTAAGGACTATAGCCTTGTCAAAGTCTTCTTACACTCCTTCACGTGATAATCCTATTAATCTAAAAGTTGCCACACGTCTCGAGAAAGAGGGTACTTATGTCCCGGGGAAAATCAATTTTAAGAGGAAGTAGATAATTCATCAATTGATTATTGAAGGAGTCAACTTCGGTGAAAGTTCGGAACATTTTCCCAGCACTCTACGAATTCAGCATTGATGAAAGGGATTATGGATATGAAAATTGTAGTTTTCATGAGAGAAATATTTAATTGCTGATATAAGTGGATCACACGATCTGCTGGAGAATTTATAAGACGTTGAGGAATGACGATATGGAATTGTTGATATATTTCAAATTTTTGAAGTAAAACTTCTTTAGGCGCAACTGGGAGGTAACTAGACGAAATGCAACGGAAGTCCGTTACGGTAATATGGCGTCACGTTTCTGTACCATCCGGTTTTCGAATATTTTTGAGTCTGACAATACATAGTTTAAAAACAAAGCAAATTCTTATCTTAAGAGTCATCCCAAAACGAAACAGAATAATCAGAACCGCCAATTACTTCTGTTCATAAGCGATTCGATTAACAACTCTGTATTTTTTTACAGGGAAATTCTGAGTTCAGAGGAACCCTTGCCATAATGCTCAGAAAAATAATTTGGGCTTTATTCATCTTTAAGGTAATGACCTTAGTAACCACCTCCAATTCATCTGAAATCGAAGGTCCCACAGTTAAAAATGACAGTCAGGAATCTCCGCCAGCGTTCGTGAATCCAAAGAAAATGCCGAAAATTTTGGTGAAGCCCGCTGGGAATACGGTCAATTTTAAATGCAAAGTGACTGGAAACCCTACTCCGAACATAACTTGGCTTAAAGACGGCAAACCCCCAAGCAGATCTCTTGGCAATTTGAAGTTTGGACAGTTTCACCGATCGTTGACCTTGGAAGATCTTGTTACCCAGGATACAGGGAAATACACCTGTAAGGCATGCAATAAACTTGCCTGCATCAATTTCACCTATAGTCTTGATGTTGTAGGTAAGTGGTTTCGAGTTTCATGTCATGTTTTTCAAATTCAATGTATGCCCTGTTGAGGGTTGTGCTCCATACAGGGCGTGAAGGAACAAACAGTGCAGTTTTGAAAGCCTCTAATGAAAAAGTTGAATAGCACCAGCGACGCGATGTTGCAATAATCCTGCAGCTATGTCCGAATTATGGATTTTTTGGCAAATTTTGAAGGTTAGTAGTTACAAAAAATTGTCAGGACATTGTGTTGTGGGCGCCATTTCGACCAATAGAACAATAGACTATATAAAAATAGACCCCTTTATTTACATTGAAAAGTGTCGCATCTGAAACTTAGAACTGGACGATTGAAACGTATTGAGCTGGTCCACTCAGGTCATAAAAACTTTTCATGTTGCCAAACTGAGTAAATAGTAGGTTTCTCTATTCCCCTATAATTATGAATACAAACTTTATCTCCAATTTGCATTCAAAACATTGTATAAAATTTTATATTTTGAATTTGAACTGTCTTATCGGATATATTAGCAAGAAATGAAAGAAAAACTTTGGTTGATTCTGCTATTTTATGTCAAAGAAATTCAGATGAAAGTCAAGACAACGCTGCCGCATTCTCTGCTTGACAGTTTGAAGGTCACGTGATGTTTAAAAAATACACGTTGCCACCTCTGTATCGAAAATAAATACGCAAATTGAAGAAAATTTGTGAGAGTCAGTAAGAGGTTTTTCATGTTGTAGTAAGACTTATATAGTTTAAGAGTTGATCACATAGGAATTCTATTGGTGGGTTTCATGAATATCGTTGAAGGAATTATTCACAGAATACATCAAATAATTTTAAAATCGACAAAAGGAAATTGATCAACCAATCAACTTTTCTGAAACCAGGCCTAAGTCAACTTTCAATACTGCACTGTCTGATTTCTCACTGTTTGTACGTCCCAATATTGTGGCCATTTATTCAATAATTACATATGACGTATGGGCCCAAAAAAGATTTGTCATCTTGTTCGCTCTTTCATTGAATTAACCGTTCTGAAATACGTGTTCCTAACAAGATATTTCGTAGTTTTTATAACTCATATAGCGAAATTGACCCTGAGTCAATCAGAAATTTGAATTTTTGTTGTTATCGGCATAATTTTTTCATCAGTCAACACAAACAAAATCCCTATGTTGTTTTGAACATTACATATTTTCATCGCCGATGAACTGTTCCCGTTTATTTATTAATAGTATAAATATTTGAATGAAGTTCTATTTTGATACCACGTGCTGAAGCACATCGTGAAGGTTCAAATCTGGGCTCGCAGTTGTATGAAATCACAAACGTAAATATTGCAAATTAACGGTTAATCAATTATCCGATAATCCGATTATTGAGGCAGCAGCAAATATTTCCATTCTAATTTTTTGATTTGGCCCAGAGCGTCTACCAGTGAAGCCGTATATTGAAATTGATTATCCAAAAAACATAACTGGAATTGTGAATACCACGGTTAATTTCACATGTCCAATCATAGCAGATCTTGAGCCTTACATTCAGTGGATAGCCATAAGGGATAACAATTCGATTGGCCAAACTCACATGAATATTGATGGCGAGGATTTGTATGGGACAGTTGTACAGGTATACATCACATATTCGGTGATGGTATGGTGGTGGTATAAACCTTCATGTTATTGTGTACAATATTTCATATAATTTATTACGATATCTTCATGACAATTTTAAAAATAAGTGTAACATTACAGCAACAGCGATCTCTCGTCAGTCCTCATTCCATCCCTGTGTCAGTCTCATACAATCTATTCTGCTGAAAGATGCATGTTTTCATTCGGTATACTATCAACAGAACATAAAATCTTGTAAACCTCTAAAAATTAACGAAATGTAAACAATGATTGAATTACTCCCACCAGCAGTATTCCTTTTATTGGAAATAGCATAGCATTCGATTCAATAGTCTGATACTGTTTACTATGGCTCCATAAAAATGTCTACCAAAAACCAATACAAAATTTATCAGAAAAGCTCCAAAAAATTGATGCAGAATAAAAAAAAATAAAACCGGAAACCGGTCGCTTCTTAGGTAATGCAGACATTGTTTTTGTACCAGAGGGAAATATTTTGATCACCAACTTCAGTTTTAAAAAGTCTCGACTATAGATTTTTTATTCTGATTGAGTTCTCCATGAGAAAAATATGTTATTATGCTTTTCTTGGCAGAAAAAGTGGTAAGAAATCTTAACTCGATATGCCATCATTGGAAAAAATTGCCAAGGGTTAATTTAGAGTGTTATAGTTAACTGAGAATGATTTTTTGAATAAATCATTGTTAGAACTCAATTTATTTCACTCATTTAAAGTTGATTTAACTTTTATTCGTAGCTGTGATTGTTACCACTGTTACTTGAGATTAAATATTTAAAAAATCCCTCCAAAATTTTGATCACAGTACTCAGAAACGCCATTAAAGATGGCAAATTTCAAACTGTTCCAAAAGAGTGAGCGTTGCTTTTCGGGAGTCCCTGTATACCAAGTTGATATAATCATTTTGTGATTCATGATATGTACCCAAGATGAAAGCAATCATATGATAGCATGTTCAATCGACTGCCATCCCTTACGTGTGCGCTTTATTTCCTCATGTTCATTTCATTAATTCATTTGTAGATTGAGGTTGGTGGTGGTAATTCATTAATCAACATATGGACCTCACCATTGGTTCTTGACGCTTGATAGCCGGGGCAATTTTTCTGATGGTGAGAGGGTGCAATCAGGATGAATGGTTATTTTAAAAGGTCTGACTGAGGAATAAGGGTGAAAAGTTTTTGGGCAGCGATAGATGAATCTAATTTCTTTCCTCGTTTGGTGTGTGGAGTCCTCACAATTTTTCATTATCGAAAAAAAAATACTGAGCTGATTCACAGAGCAATTCAATTTTTCTATTAAATTCAGTAACGTATGCATTATACAAATATTGATACGATGAGTTAAAGCCCATTAGAAGTTGACGAATCAGTGTTTCCCTAAGATGGGAAAAACTTAAAATCGTGCAGTGACTGAATTCATTATAAAAAAAGTTCGAAGGCAAAGAAATTCATTCTGATTTGTAAGTGGGTTAGTTTATTTAAAAGTGGTTGTAACAGCTTTGAAGATAATCCTTTTGAAGGAAGTCTAAGAGTGGAACATGAGAAATAGTTGAGCAACTACATGATATTGTTGATTTAAGTTTGACTTTGCGTGAAAGTGGCGACACATTAGGGGGATGAGTTCTTCATGTTTTATGTGGTGGATGTGGCTTTGATCCTCTGATTCTCATTTTCCTTTTGTTAACCTTATGCAATGAAACTAAGGTCATTTTTACTTAGTGACGGTGACGGTTGTCATTCTGTTGTCTTATATTATTGAAGTAAACTAACCCTTTTTAACTCTTTATTTCATTACCTCTTTTAGAACGACTGAATTCAAAGCCTGTGTTAATAGTCCCTCTTGAAAATACCACAGAAATCGTTGGGTCCAATGTTGAGCTCAAATGTGAATTTTTATCTGATTTGAATGATTACTTGCAATGGTTCAAGTTAGAAGGCAATGACTCAACTAATTCACCAAAACTTCTTCAGGTACTATTCCAGCAGTTAATTTCAATTACTGAATTTTTATTGTAGTTTATAGAGAGTTCGAGTGGACTAGTAGATGACTAATTTTAGTGTTTTGCATGTTGTGGTCTTCAAGTGTGTAACAACTTATCAATATCTGATTTTAATACACAATTCTGCATGGTATGATCATATTGAAAACGAATTTTAAAATTTTTTTAATATATTAGAAAACTGGAGATACGCCCAGAGCTGATGTACTTATTCTGCCGAATATAACATTCGAAGATGAGGGATGGTACGCATGTATGGCAGCCAACAGCTTGGGATCTACCTCATCATTGGCATATCTTCGTGTGGTAAATCGTAAGTATCTTCCAATATTGATTATTATCACCATTAAATGAATCCAAACTTTTTTCAGCTCCTGTAATACCTGTGCTGAATCAATCCATCATATTTGCAATTTCTAGTGTAGCAGGAGTTCTTGTAATTGGTTCCATCGTTCTTTACTGCAGCTATAAGAACCAGTGAGTATTCCAACTATGTAGCTAGTGCCTGATGATCATTGTGAAAATGCATAGGAATATAATTTTAAGTAAATTTAAGAACCAGAGACATCTACTCATAAAACTGTATGTTGTTTCTCAAGTGGTGGAGTTAGCCTCACCAAAAGAGTAAAGATCTGCACACTCTTAGACATGACCCTTGTATTGCAAGGCATGTGGAATTGGCATTAGGGCCATTCTTGGTTCACAATTACTGAAGCTTTCACACCACGACAAGGACTTTTGAATCACCTAGTATAATAGCTACTAACGAAGCTCTTAGTCGTAGGAGTTGTACTTGAGATCGTCTTTCATGAGGGTGCTTAGAGCCCCATTTATGACCTATTGCTTCAGAACAGTTTTTTAATATAGTGTTTTCTTGAAGAATGAAATCTCGGAGGTCAAATCACCAAACATAATGACCTGCTACCATTTTCTGAATATTAGATTCCAGTCCTTGGTGATACACTTAATCTTACTCCTTCTCTTTCCAGTATATTTCATGAAAATTTGATTTTTTTGTAGTAGACAGATGAGGAAACAGATGGCGTTCGAATCTGCCAGAGCTGCAGCAGTAACACAATGGACCAAAAAAGTTATAATTCAAAGAATGCAGAACAATATCGAGAATATTTCAGAACCATTGGTAAGTAATATTCTTAATTAAATGCTTCATATATTCTTGAAAACAATTCATATCTGTTCGTTGAGAAGTCAAACAGATGGGTCACTTATATGATTTCACAAAGTTAATTATATTCATGGAGCACCAAAAAAACCATGAAATATAATTTGTTCTCATTAAGATATTGGTTTGAAATACAAAAGTAATTTAATTCAATTAATGGCATATTTCAGCTCATGCCAGTTGTCAAAATCGAGAAGCAAAAATCAGAAAATAACAATGGAGATGGGTTGATGGAATATGAACTTCCAATGGATTCCGACTGGGAGATTCCCAGACAACTCTGACTTTAGGAAAGAGTTTAGGAGAAGGTGCCTTTGGTAAAGTCGTGAAAGCAGAAGCTCAGGGCCTACTGAAATCCGGTATCAACTGTGAAGTGGCTGTGAAAATGTTGAAAGGTAATCCAAAACAAAAACTCTCAGGTCAGTTTCTTAAAATTATCAAATCCGATCTTTCAGAGGGCCATACGGACAATGAAATGATGGACTTAGTATCAGAAATGGAAATGATGAAGATGATCGGCAAACATATCAACATTATCAATCTACTTGGATGTTGTACGCAGAACGGCCCTCTTTATGTCATTGTAGAGTTCGCCCTCCATGGTAATCTCCGGGACTTCCTGAGACAACATAGACCATCATCTGGTTATGAACCTGCAATTGGGATGGTTGAAAAAGAAAAGAAGACACTCACACAGAAAGATTTAGTTTCGTTTGCTTATCAAGTGGCAAAAGGAATGGAGTACCTTGCATCTCGAAGAGTGAGTTCATAATTTAGAGAGGAAACATGATCCATTATTCCTTTCAATCAATCATGGCTCTTCACAGTTATTACAGATTCTAGAGGCAATTCATTAGAGGTAACCAAATTTTTTTTTTATTTCAGTGCATACACAGAGATTTGGCTGCAAGAAATGTTTTGGTTAGCGATGACTACATCCTGAAAATTGCAGATTTCGGTCTGGCCAGAGATATTCATTGTAATGACTATTATAGAAAGACAACAGATGGTAGACTTCCAGTTAAATGGATGGCCCCCGAAGCATTATTCCACAGAGTATATACGACAAAATCGGATGTTTGGTCGTATGGTATTTTACTTTGGGAGATCATGACACTTGGAGGTAACCTTCTTATGCTCTTCTAGTGACCAGCACTTATACCTATTTCTTATAGGTACACCTTACCCTTCAGTACCTAGTGTTGAAAAACTCTTCCAATTGCTGAGGAATGGTCACAGAATGGAGAAGCCTCCTTGTTGCTCCTTAGAAATCTACCTGCTGATGAGAGAATGCTGGAGCTACCATCCAAACGAACGACCGACATTCTCTGAATTAGTTGATGATTTGGACAGGATTTTAACATTTACTGCTAATGAAGAGTATTTGGATTTAGGTCTTCCACAATTAGACACACCACCGTCCAGTCAAGAGTCAAGTTGTGACGAGGAAGGGAGCCCATTTACTTCTTAATATAAGAAAACAACGTTTTGGTTGTTGAATTGAAATCGAGAATTCTTAAAGATCATTCAATGATATGATCAGTTTTCCAGTCACATAGGAATCTTATGGTCTCGATGAAAAATTAATCGAGACTTATTTTGTATATAGATGGAAAGTCTCGTGTGAAAGGCATTCCTTTTGCAGCTGGCTTATATTGAGTTCATGGCTTGATTTTGCTGTAAAAAAGTTGGTTAATTGTCATCAGTTATTCATTTTGTGTGTGTAACTAGTCACCATAGAGTAACTTGTTTTGTGTTGAGGTAAGACTTCCGTAAATGTAAGACTGTATAATATAATTGTAATGACGTGTACAAATAAATTCGTAAGTTTTTTTCAACTCGAATTCTTCAACATCTACAGATGACAGATGGCTTATATATTCTTTTGAACATTAAGCTTAAATTTTCTCCAAACAAAAATGTAGAATACATTTTTGAAAGTTTAATGGACCGGTAAAGATCATATGGTTCCAGTAGTTATATTGTGCATGTACAGAGCAACAGTATTCAATTCCAGAATGGGCTAAGACTAGGGATGCTGTACGTAGATTGAAGCATCAGCAGCCAAATATGTCCCAGCTAATTTCTGAAGAGTATCATCCCTAGTTTTCAATTTCAAGCGCAGATCGTCTCAATGAGCCTTGAAATCAAGAGACAAATCTAATTCAACTCGTATGTATTTAAGATAGCAATTATGTTTGAGAGGAGAATTAAGGAACAGCCAATTTCCTATATCTATCGAAAAAATGAGATGGGAACAAGATACATAAGTAAAGTTATTTAGTCAACTAGTTTATTAATAATAGTGATTAATGGTGGAGATATTTTAACAAGTGAGCGGAGCGAGCATATTCTTTCCGTATGCTTCCAGTCATTAAAACCATTCACAAAATTGGAACTGGTATTAACCGACTTATTACCGAATAAAATACATTGCAAGCAGTAAAATTTATAGGTGGATTTAGAATATATGAGCCATTCTCGGCGAATATTTTCTCCATTTGCTAGTTGAGTGAAGAACATTTTTCTAGATCCAAATCTAGATACTTTTCCGTACACACGCTTGGTATCTTCAAAATTGATCTCGTCCAAGTTTTGAGAAGTGGACTTCTCAAGACTGTCTCTATTAATGCATCATCAACTTTCCAGGTTGCAGGATCCATCGAAATACTTTCCATTTCAGCATTGGCATCAAAAAACTTGGATATCTCATCATTTGTACTGGTTTCAGTGGTTTCCAGATCACGGAGTCCATCAGGAGTTCCATTATCTATTCAAATTCAAAATATTTCGCAAGAGAAACAAAAATGGGTTTTTGGTTGTTTTTTTGAAAAATTAATCGCCCAGTCAAAAATTACGAGTTAATCAATGTTAAGAATGCATTAGACAGTTCAATATTCGCAGAAAATCCTACAAATTTCACTTCTTTTCATACAGCCGTTATTTTTTGTTTTACCTGACTGAATTTTTGAGAAGAATGATCGCGATTTTATCTCTTCATTGCTATATCGGAAAAATTAAATTTTTCCTCTACTTTTCAGCATTTGAGAATACGGATTACCTCCAAACTGGCAAACCGAAAACTAAAGTCTATTTATAAGTTTGTTCTCCATTCAAGATGTATCATTTCTTCCAGTGCCCTGAGGAAGATTTTAAATAAATCGAAACGTCGGCTTTTTATTGACAGTGTTTCTCGCAAAAACAGACCTGTGATCCTCTCAAACACTTTAATACTAAATAAAAATGAAATATCAGTCGAGTTGTGACGTTACTCATATTACTTCTGAATACTCTATGTTCGGTTGTCCATGATAATTAAGCATTAAATCGTGCATTAAAATGGGTCATTAATGCATGATTTTGTGAACGTTAAACAGGGCTTTTATTGGGAGGTCCACGGAAAAATATCTTAGCGTGCTCAGCATAAAGAAGGAATCTCAAAATGACAATGATGAACTTATCGTAAATTGCAATATAGAGCTTCCATTTTTTTTTCAGAAACAGTTGTTATGATATTATTAAAATAGGTATTGGATGTATACGACCCCATTCAGAGTCAGAATGGTTTTCCTTGTTAAGTGGTAAGTTTCACAAGGTAATAATTTATAAAATAACGTCTTCCTTACGCTCGTATATTATACAGCGAATGTAGCCCTTGTCTTCTGAGTAAACGATATACGTGAGAAATTACAAACTGCTACATGGTTTCATTCCCTGTTTCATCCACCAGTGAAAAACAAGTGCTGCCTCTCCCAGTTCCCGAAATCTTCTTATCCCCTCAAGGATGTCTGTGGAAATCGTTGACGAAAAATTGCCCACAATGAATTTTCACTTCAAAGTATTATACCCCATTCGAGGAGTTTTTACACAGAAGTATGCCTCTGGAGTCTAGTTGATGATTATCTTTAGTAAATTCTTCTGAGATCAATACTCGGGGTCACCTTATCGCAAAAATAAAAGAGGGTAGTCATTATTCAGATTATTGATTATTGAGATTATACTCTTCGACTCGATTTATTCATATATTTCCAATAAATTATCTGTATGTCAACATGGTTTCATTCATTTCATGATATCTATCTGATAAATTTAGATAATCGAAGCCAGATCGATGAAATACACTGACTTTAGTAAAGCGTTCGATAGGGTATCACATAGGTTGCTGTTGAAGAGGTTAGGAATATTGTGATATTATTGGAATCCTTTCTCAATAATAGACAATGATATGTAGAATTGAAAGGCGTTAAATCATTTAATTTTATTGCGCAGTGATACCTCAAGGTTTTAATTTGGGTCCCTTTTATTTATAATTTTGACCATCTATGCAAGGTAATCAGCTCAAAAAAACTTTTGTTTGCTGATGATTTCAAAATTTTCAGGGAGATTCACGAAACAAATGATTTTTAGAGGCTGCAGGAAGATATTGAACGCTTATATAAATGGTGCGCTGTGAATGAACTACCATTAAATATTAGCAAATGCAAAGTTATGACTTATTCAAGAAAACAAACTAACGAAGAATTCAATTACAGTGTTGACAACAAGGTGATGTAAGGATTTAGATGTTTACTTGATAGTAAGCTTTCATTCGACCTGCACATCAATAGGATTATCTGTGAAGCCAATACAACTCTATAGGTTTCGTTTTGCGCAATTGTAAAGTATTTTCGAATATACTAGCTATTCAGTCTGTATATTTCAGTTTAGTACGTACTAAACTTGAATACTGTGCCTCAGTATGGAATCCTCTTCACGAATAATACAGTATTGCATTAGAATATATCAAATAAAATTTTTTTAAATTTTTGTACAATAAAAGACATGAAATTTACCCTATTCGCCACAATATCTATAACACACTACTGATCGAATTCAACTTCGTAAGTTTGAGGAAGAGAAGAGAAGCTAATCAATGGTCCGGTCGATTCAATGTATCTATTAAATTTCAATGCACCCCGCATTATATCTAGATAAATTTTAACTTTTAGAATTAATGTTAACAACACCCAATATCATTTCCATAGTCCTGTGGCTTCCATATGCAGAAGTCTGAATGGTTTACCCGCAGTTGATATGTTCTTTCTAAATATCATTCAATTTAGAAAGCAATTGTATTTATTAATAACAAACTAATTTTTATTTTGTTAAACCTCGGCTGATGACAGCTTGGGGCATAATATGCGTATGTAGGTCTTTACTAATTGTATACACCTGTAATTTGGCATGTGCCTGTTGGATGTAGAATATATAAATAAATAAAATTTGAGATTTCAGGCTCCAGCTATAGTTCTCATAATTATTTTTATAACTGGAGCTGATTCATTATGGAAGTCATTCATAATTCTGGGTAAAGAAGGTTTGAGCCATTTTGAACGCATTGGATTTATTGTATACTTCATTTTGTTCACGAAATAGCTCTATAAACTGCAGCATATAACAAAGAGACGTGCTCATCCTGTATATTATCAATTAATTGGATCTCTTCTCATTAATTACTCCAGGTAGGGTCAGTCAAGGCGGGGCTGATTCATTTTGTGGAAAATGAACTAAGGAAACGCAGAAAAAGGGTTCAAGAGATATTATTTATTCGTTAGTCGGGTGGCTGAAAAACCTATAAATTCTCAATGAATTATCTCGTGGCTATGTAAATGAGATTTCAGCCTATCTGGACCGCATCCACACACACGCTGGACACATTTGTGCTTTGAAACAACGTAGACGGACTCATTCTGCTTCAGATTGCAGCTGCTCGCTAATTTATATCCTTTATTAGCTGTTTCTGTAATTTTTTATTGCAACTCTGATGGCCATCCTGGACTGTAGTGATGGGGTTTTGAATGTGGTAGCAGATTATAAAGTATGAAGTTGATGAGGAGAGCTATTTCAGTTTATTTAAAGGATATTTTTCATTGTTATGCGTTTTCATTCCTCTATAAATCTACTCTGATTAATTTATCTTCATTGTTTCAGATATATGGGGAAGAAAAATTAAGTCTTATTGTAAGAAAGTAGGAATATCACTGTCTGAATGCAGTTCAAAATAAAATATTCCTTGTATTTTTCAGGAAGCTTTCACCTTGAATCGATTCAAGTCAAATTCTCAGTGAATGAAGAAGAATAAGTCAGTTATTACTATTTTAGTAAAGCTCGCGGAAAAACAAAAGAAATAAACAGGACTATCTGATCTTCTGTTAAGGATCTTCGCATCTTGCCATATCTTCATCCGCTTCAGTAAATTATTACTTACTATTATTACAACAAAACCTAGAGTAGAGGAAATTTCCTATAAACTCAATACAAATTAAATTTAATTGTTTCACATTTGAACAGCTTCACCACAAAACAAGTCCAAGGCATTCTTAAACCCATTGACACTTTGAGCATCAACCATAGCACTTGGTAAACGGTTCCACCTCTCAAAGATTCTGTTGGTAAGAAAACTATGCCGCTGGGAAGTAGCAAACTTTTCCTTTGCCAATTTGAACTGGTGACCTCTCAGATTATTGGTGTTTAAAGTATATAGGCCACGGATATCATCACCGAAGTGGCCACGTAAAGACATGAAAGAAAAAATTAAATCACCTCTGTCGCGCCGCGACTGGAAAGTCGGCAATCCGAAAGTGATGAGCCTGTTCTCGTAGGTGGGGCGAATTCTTCCAAAGGGTATACGAGTGATCCAGCGCTGGACCGACTCGAGGCAATGCTTATCGGCACGAGTGGAAGGCCACCAAACTGGGCTAGCATATTCTAACAATGGTCTAATGTAGGTGGTGAAGAGAAGCTTCAATGTAGCAACATCACATCCGTTGAAGATCTTTTGGATGGCATAAGTCAACTGTCTGGCTCTGGCAGTGATGATGCTTACATGGTTTGACCAGCGAAGATCCTCGGAGACAGTTACACCCAGGTCACAGTGACTTGAAACTTGTTTCAGCCTATCGCCGCCGATGAAGTACTCCCTCCTCGGGTTGTTTTTACCAATATGAAGAACACAGCACTTCTCTACATTCAAAGGAAGTAACCATTCACCACACCAAACATTTAATTCATTCAGGTCAAGTTGCAGAGTATTGAAGTTAGATAAGCGAAAGTTATAGATTTTGGTATCATCTGCAAACATAGAGCACGAAGAGTGGAGTAATCTAGGTAGATCGGAGGTGTATAATAAAAATAATATAGGGCCCAGGACGGAACCTCGTGGAACACCAGATAACAAAGGGCTCCCGGAACTGAAGAAGGAACGATCGACCCTGACGTGGAAAAAACGATTGGATAGATAAGCCCCAATCCAAGCAAGAACACCTCCCCTGATTCCAAGATGAGAGAGCTTAGCAAGCAACCGACGGTGAGGGACCCTATCGAAGGCCCTGGAGAAGTCAAGGTAGATAACATCCACAGGCTCCTCCCGGTCTCACGCTTTAGTCCACTCATTGATGCACAAAATGAGGTTGGTCATGGTAGAGCGACCAGATAAGAATCCGTGCTGTTCATTAGGGATAACATCGTTTGATAACGCAAATTGGGTGATCTGGCCCGAAACGATCCTTTCCAAGACCTTGGAAGCCGTAGAAAGCAAGCTGATGGGTCTGTAATTGTGCGGTGATAATTTATCTCCCTTTTTAAAAACGGGTGTTACGGAAGCAGTAAGCCAGTCAGCAGGCAGAATCGAATACTTGAGGGAACTAGGGAAAATTCTATAAAGGAGAATAGAAAGGGAACCCGCGCAGCTCCTGAGAAGCTTGGAAGAAAGGCCATCGAGACCTGGAGCAGTATCCCTGAGCTGAGCCAAGTACCCCCGAATCAGCTCCTTATCGATCTTGATATCGGAAATCTCACCAGAAACCCTAGCAAACCTCTGGAAGAGGTCCGTCGGGCTCCCTCACGAATGCAGAAGAATAGACATCGACAAATACCTCGGCGGTCTCAAGGGAATCCTCACAGGGACGGCCTGCCCGGCCATAGACGGTCGGAAAGCTAACTGCTCCATTCATAGACATCTTGAGGTACTTGAAAAATACGCGATAAATACGCGACTATTCTGTGATTGAAGAGTGGGAGTCACAGGCCTTATACACAAAAATGAAATTGGATTGGGTTTGACGACCTAGCTATATGATTTAGTATTAAAGTGTATAATCATTTTAATGATTTATAAGTTTGTTCTCCATTCAAGATGTATCGTTTCTTCCAGTGCCCTGAGGAAGATTTTAAATAAATCGAAACGTCGGCTTTTTATTGACTGTGTTTCTCGCAAAAACAGACCTGTGATCCTCTCAAACACTTTAATACTAAATAAAAATGAAATATCAGTCGAGTTGTGACTTTACTCATATTACTTCTGAATATTCTATGTTCGGTTGCCCATGACAACCATGTATTAAAATAGAAAGAAATCGTGCATTAAAAAGGGTCATTATTGCATGATTTTGTGAACGTTAAACAAAGCTTCGTGTTCTTCAAAAAAAGTGACATTCTGGTCCAAAACAACGGCGAAACAGGTTTGGGATCCTTTATCTCCGTTGAGGAGTTGTTTCTTATATCACCAGTCACCCTGTATATCCTCTACAATTTTTTCAGCGGTGTATTCACAAATCCTTCGTTGTTCTATATCACAGAGTTAATCCTACAGGAATGAAATATACCTATCAAAAATCGCTAACCTTACGAACTTGTCTGTGAAACAATTTTACATGTGTAGTTGAAAATTTTCGTTGGATGACAAATGCGAATTGAGTAAAGACCCATAACTCATTTCATAAATCAAATTCAGGTGTGATACAGTAAATGTCTGCAGGGGATATATATAACAGGTTATGTCAATTCGGCAGTATTATTTCTAACATCGACCATTGGAATAATTGGCTAATGCTTTCTGTTTGTTATTGAGAAACGGACGAACAACTGAAAATCATCAAGAAGTTTGATGGATTTCAATTGACTGCTTCGCCAGTGTCGAGCTGCACTGAGTGCAACAAATGACGTGATGCACTGTTAGGGGTTGTCGGTGGAATTGACATTACCGTAGAACGAAATCTACACTCACTCAGTGTACTCCGGTTTTAATTATTGTAGTTTGAATCTATTTATGACTTCGACTAATAGACCAGGGTCAAAGCCTACAAAAATGGTAAAAAATGAAAAAAATTGCAGTAGGATGAAACCCATTAGAAAAGCAAGGGAATATGCAGCAAGCAATTATATTGTCTTTGATGGGTACCCCGAGATTAAGAAATCAGCTACTGTCTCAACAGTACCAGCAGCTACTTCAACTAAAAGAGGAGAACGTAATCGTAGAAAAACCTCAGACAGTATTCCAGAGTTCGATTATCAGAACCATACAAAAATACCATTTTCGCAAGAAAAATTTTTATCTAACGAGAAAAACAAGGACAAAATAATTAAAAGTTTAATGAAAACATTACAGTCACAAGGATTTTCCTGTAAACAAGTTGAAGAAGATGCTGATGCCGACATAATTAAGACCTCGATAGAAGTTGCCAGAGATAAACCATTTTTACCTTTAAAAACTCACCCCCTCCCACTTCCCGAACTCGGATCGACCGTAATTTATTTTTCCTTTCATTTTGATCATATTCCCTTCCTTTTCTAATGGGTTTCCTCCTACTGTAATTTTTTTGGTTTTAAAAATTATCTACCCTGGTCTATAAGCCAACTGCATCGAACGACGACTGTTTATTAGTGAAGCTAAGTGGCCTTCGCTATCCCCGTATACAAGCACCAGTAGTCCTCCTCATCTCATTGAGGCCCGAGGACAGTCGATGAGGTGCTACATTTTTTTAAAATACGTTCCTTTGTCGTATATAGGACAAATGAGCCGCCTCTTGTGAGACATACCCAACACAAGCCGATATGAACCTCATATTGAAAATAAAAATTCGAGTCGAAATATAGACAGACACAATCACAACTCTGTATATCTGACCACTCTTTGTATTTTTGTGTTTCACATTGGAGGGATGTTTTTATACATTTTTCATTTCACTTTAATCGAATATACAGACTTACGATAATAATGTGCCCTTCGGGGAATGGAAGTATTCGAGATTTCCCATTAATTCATACGTTCGGAAGGCCACGGATTCAATACTGTTTTTCTTCAGCTTATCCGAGGAAATATTCCATTTCCTCAGGCCCAATTTGGTGGAGATTTCGTGCGTTTTCAGTAGGAAAACATGCGATTTTCTTTTCGTGAGCCATAGCCGACAAACAAACAGTTCGTACTTTTCATATCGCAGATATTTTCGTGGCAGATCGTTTTTTTTTCGGTTCTCTCCAGCTTTTAGTGAATTCCAATTGCGAAAGCCACAAATTCATTTCCAAGCTCGGATTAATCAACTACAACGTTATTATTTATACGCAGTCATTCGAATCTAATTCAATTCCGGTACAAATTCAATTTGTGGGTTTTTGTTTAACAGTCCCTTTTAGTTTTTGCTGATGGAAATTGTCCAGTTAGAAGTAATCGCTGCTTTCGACATTTTCTGTTTCTGACTGCATTATATTCTGCACTATTAAATGCTTTGCAATTCGGTTGTTAAATTGAAAATATCCTCTTTATGTTCAGAATTTGGTGTTTTCACTTTCACCTTCAATTACAGTTGCCAATGAGATATAATTTCCATTATTTGAACGAGTTACGTATGTTAGTTTTGAGAAAGGGGTTCAATTCTAGCTTCAGACTCATTCGAATTGTAGATATTTGCTTGGTTTCTTAATTTTAAAGAAACATTTTTTTTCTACAGCATCTTTCCAAATTTGGCCCCGTTCAAAAGATATAGGGTGTTGAAATTTCATGAAAAAATTGAATTTTCACCTGTAATATTCAAACGACTATATCAATTGAAATGATCTCTTGTAGAAAGTTTTTGATAACAGTCTTGCATATTTTGGTATCAATTTATTTATCCCATTTCTTGTGGGGATTTCACTACTACTGTACAGATTGGTTGAATTGCATGAAAAACAAATATCAGTTGAACTAAAGGTCCGTATCTTGTACTTCCTGAATCATAAGTCTTTTTTGCAGATAGAATCATTCATCATCTTTTTTCCTAAATTGCATAATTTTTGGGATATTTGAAGTTGGAAGAAATTAAATCTATATAATTTTGTCCAAATTTTCTGATTTTCCCAAATCCAACTCTGTGATTCAATAATCACATTTGTTCAATGTTTTATGTCTTTCTTTATAAAATATTTCTACTAGAAACACTAAACACTATAGATGAAATTAACCACTGAACAATTTTTGTCTTACATTCACCACAAAATCTAAATTGCCATTTGCTGTATTCATTATTCATGATGTCTAGCACCTTGTTTAAGATTTAATAACTCAGAGTAATATTCCATAATAAAAACAAAAAAAGATTTCCATCCCTCACATAGATACTTCGGTATATTTTCATCATTTCTGTCAGGACCTGTTAAATTGAAGACCTGTCTTTATGAATAGCTGGTTCTTTCTAGCTTCAAACTTTCAGGGTTCATCAAGTTATATCTATTCTAACATAGTACACACTCAAATATTTATCTAAAAAAATTTCACTCTTCTGCATACGCATGCAGTAAAGAAATGACGACAGTAGGCGTAAACCTCCTGAAATTCCATTGGTTCCTGATATCTCAACTAATCGTAAAGTGTCAAATTTGTACTTATCTTTGGCAGTAATCCATTATATACAAAGAAGACCCAACTGATTCAATAAAATAACCTGAAATTTAATGAATTTTTTACACATTAGGGGTAGTATTGGAAGTTAACTCTTGAATAAAAGTGGTAATATGAGAATATTCCAGATAAGGGGTTAGCGCATAAGAGTATATATCAGATCGATCTACATCAAATGTACATTGAAATATTTTATGCACTGGAATATAAACAAAACGAATCTATATGTCCTCGTAGTATCTCTCCTATATAGAACTTTATTTTAAGATCTGGGAGTACGACATATGCACTTTGGCTGAGGTAATTCTTCAGCAAATTGGATTTTTATGTCGGAGCGTAAAACAAGATTTGATACGTTCGAGACTTTCTGGACTTTTTCTACTTGTCTCCGCATCAGTTTTAGTTGGACGAGAACTTGTATTTCATGAGATTTTCTGTTGGTAGAATATGGAGCCACAAATCTATTCATTGAACGAAACCATTGATTGCAGTTGAAATTTGATTTTAATTATTCCCTGCTATTCTGAACGGAATAAGGATATTTAAATCATTTGGCCCAATTCTCAAAAGTTATGCAGCTAAGATAAGTCGAAATGCATTGGTTTTGTACCGGAAGAATGCCTTCATCTTGATTCTGTTAGGTTATGGAAAAAGAAATCCATTATTTTTAATATAATTCTGGGGTTTTCTTCAAATATGCACCCTTTTTTTCAGTTATTTGTTGCTATTCAGAAGGTGATTGCGTTATACCTCGTTGCCAAAACATCATGTCTCTATTCATCACTAAACTAAATGATAATCGCTTGGTGCCATCTCTGGACTACAAGGCGGATGCATAAGTACCTCTCAACTATGGTCCCGAAGCTTTAAGTGGATCATCAAAAACGTGTGAGGCCTGGAGGTGTTACTACATCTATCCCATTTGCTAACTCTGGCCTCTTCTGATCAGATGCTGGTTTCAATTGGTCCTATTGCTGGCAGTAAAGATCCGAATTAAGCGTCTGGCTATCAGAAAGTCACTCAAAGTAGACGACCTCTTTCCAATCTCATCAAATACACAGCAAAACTTTCCTGGCCGTCAATCCTTGTTTGGCCACCGTATGACCTGCTTCGGCGTCACCATAAGATCAAGCTCATTTTGTGAAGTCAGCCTTATGTAAATGGTTTAGAACTGGTTTTTGGCCCATCTTCAGCTCCGAGCGATGCTGCGGCAGCTACTTACAATATTTTATCAACATTCTTGACAACAGATCTTCAAGTGCGTGAAGCTACTTTCACATAAAAATTACCGGAACGAAATCGGCGATATCACACTGCACCTGATTGACTGTGACTTAAACTGTTTAAGGGCCATAAACATTATTTACATTTTTTGTTTTGATCTGTTATTCAATTCTTTATGCCAGATATATTTGTGCCATATTCAATCTCTGTAAATTTCTCTTTTGTAGCTTTGAAGAAGTAGAAATATATCTACGAAACTGCTTTCCGTGAAAATCAATCACAAGATTTCTCTACAAAAAAATGATCTATCAGACCATTATCTACATTTGCAGTCACCTGGCTTGCATTGTCCCCTTCATCGAAGCAACATTGTAAAATGTACCGAATTTTTTCCTTGATCACCTCCATCTTTGACGCTCTAACACACAAATGCGACGAATACCAACAGAGATAGATATAGGTCAGTAAAGCCATGTATCGACAAAATAATGGATTTATTTTTCCCCATACTAATATATCTCATATCAATATTATATCCAGTTTTATGATCGAATACAAATTTTTAAATAAATATTAATTTCATTGGAAATTATAATATTGAAAAAAATATTAGCAGCTCAATTCCAGTATTTTAACTGTGGGAGTTCATCTGGCCTTCTTTATTTCCAGATTTCGAAAATTGTTTTACTGAAAAAGAGCATGTATTTGTGAGTATTTTAGTCTGATAAATTTTTCCCTTAATTAGTTTGGGTAATGTAGAGACATCCATTAGATATAGTGCCCCAAGTATAACCAAGATTTTTCGGTATCCAATGAATCCTGAATAATCAGGAACTGAAATTGCTTTTCCCTGTAAAAATATCAGTATTCCACCCGACAAAGCGGTGTTGCAACGTGAGAGTCTCTCCTTTCAGACCCCTACACTCAAGAATGTTACGTACGATAATACGTTGAAGCGTTGACGTACCCACCCTCGTCCCCACCATATACTCATTAAGTTGTAGTAGCTCAGCGCTCCAGGAAAACACTCGTTTCCTTTTTTATTTCCTCCGTCTTATAAAAACACTGGCTAGCACCTTTTGTTTTACACGATCTTTCCATAATGAATTATTCCGAAACTGTCTACTGAACAATATATATATTCACACCAATAAGAATTCATTGAAGCCATCTAACCAGTATTTTTATGAAGCAGCATTGGAGGGAAACATTCTCAACGGTTTCGAGTAGGTCAGGATCATTTCCACGCTCATTTTGATGTTTTTTCCCGGATCTCTCTCATCATAATTCCAAATTTATCAATAACTAGCTGACCCGACAGACTTCGTCCTGTCAAAAAGATTTGTAATGTGGCAGTTTTTGTGCCTACGTATTTTAAAAAATTCTCCTGAACAGAACCGTCACCCTGATGAGCGTTGTGAATAAAAAATAATTGAATAAAACATATATAAGGATTTGAAGTAAGTAATCGCTTTATTGTTAATCATGTGAATCATAATTATTATTATTATCATTGTAGTGCTTTGTGGTATACGATGTTTTTTGTTTTATTACCTGGCGCATAGATAAACAAATCTGATGGTTTTCCAATACGGGAACAGGCAACATACAATTGACCATGTGAGAAATATGGGTTTTCTAGATTAATACCACAAACACTTAATGATTGCCCCTGGGACTTGTTTATAGTCATAGCAAAAGCAAGCCGCACTGGAAACTGTAGTCGTTTAAACTCAAATGGCACATCAGTCGGAATCATTGGGATGCGCGGTATGAGAACATCTTCTCCTTTATACTTTCCTTTGAGTATAGTTGCTTCTATCACATTGTTTAGTGATTTTTTTATCGCTAACCGTGTACCGTTGCAAAGACGCGGTTGGTTGATATTTCGCAACATTATAACCACCGATCCAACCTTTAATTGAAGATTGTGAGGTGGCAATCCTGGCAAATCCAGCGAGTTTAAAAATTCCGGTGGATAGTTGATTACATCATCTTGATTATTAGCCGAATCAACTGATTTATATATCCTCAATACGCCTGTAATTTGTTCTTGAATTTTGAAATTTAATTCATTTACATCTATGTTTTTTGCAGCCAGTATAGCTCGTTCGCTCAACCAATCATGGTTTCTGTAATTTTGAGAAACATCTGGAAACACCTTTTGAATAAATTCATCTTTTGATCGAGTTAACTGACAAAAACTTTGAGGAAAGTTAATGCAGCCAGTCAACATGTCTATAGGAAATTTGCCATTACCAATGTCAATGAGTTGTTTAGAGAATAAGTTTCCAGATTGATCATTTTGCAATTCGACACGCATATTCTTGCTTAAATGAAGTACTTTGACATGTTTCCACAAATTGGAGGACTTTTTTCCTGTACCACCAGGTGCATCTAAGAAGTAAATCCCTCCAGTTTCATCATTTGTTACTTTCGTAAGGGTTTCAAATACATACTTCTATTGTTCATTTAACAGTGGAAGATTTGTTTGAATTAATTCTTTCAAAGCGTTGAGATAATACAGTTTTTCTTGATGCAACTCTTGGTTAAAAGCGTCATGCATTGGACGATTGGGCGCGGTCAGGCCTAATTGAATTAATAGTTTGTTTGACATTATCAAGCACATGTCCTCAATTGAAATCAATGCTTCATTGTAAATTTCTTCCCTGATTTGTATATTTGGATTTCCCATTCTATTCCGTATTTGATACAAAATATCATCACACATATAATCTTTGTACTTGATCCACAAATCAATTGGGTTTGATGGGAAGCATGTAGATATGATTATAGAAAACAATGTTCGTATTTGATGAGCGTGTGTTGATATTACAGCATCATTGAGAGTTTGATCCCAATGAGCGCCATTTTCAAGCAATTGCAAACGTTGACAGGCTTCTCTGTAGGATCCACACAATTCACCATCAACAGTTCGTAACTGTTGGAATGATGTTGGGCCAAGTACATTGACTAATAGTAGTCGTAAATAAAAACATTCATCATTGCTTGGATGTACTGAATAAATCATTGGAGGGAAACATTCTCAACGGTTTCGAGTAGGTCAGGATCATTTCCACGCTCATTTTGATGTTTTTTCCCGGATCTCTCTCATCATAATTCCAAATTTATCAATAACTAGCTGACCCGACAGACTTCGTCCTGTCAAAAAGATTTGTAATGTGGCAGTTTTTGTGCCTACGTATTTTAAAAAATTCTCTGAACAGAACTGTCACCCTGATGAGCGTTGTGAATAAAAATAATTGAATAAAACATATATAAGGATTTGAAGTAAGTAATCGCTTTATTGTTAATCATGTGAATCATAATTATTATTATTATCATTGTAGTGCTTTGTGGTATACGATGTTTTTTGTTTTATTACCTGGCGCATAGATAAACAAATCTGATGGTTTTCCAATACGGGAACAGGCAACATACAATTGACCATGTGAGAAATATGGGTTTTCTAGATTAATACCACAAACACTTAATGATTGCCCTGGGACTTGTTTATAGTCATAGCAAAAGCAAGCCGCACTGGAAACTGTAGTCGTTTAAACTCAAATGGCACATCAGTCGGAATCATTGGGATGCGCGGTATGAGAACATCTTCTCCTTTATACTTTCCTTTGAGTATAGTTGCTTCTATCACATTGTTTAGTGATTTTTTTATCGCTAACCGTGTACCGTTGCAAAGACGCGGTTGGTTGATATTTCGCAACATTATAACCACCGATCCAACCTTTAATTGAAGATTGTGAGGTGGCAATCCTGGCAAATCCAGCGAGTTTAAAAATTCCGGTGGATAGTTGATTACATCATCTTGATTATTAGCCGAATCAACTGATTTATATATCCTCAATACGCCTGTAATTTGTTCTTGAATTTTGAAATTTAATTCATTTACATCTATGTTTTTGCAGCCAGTATAGCTCGTTCGCTCAACCAATCATGGTTTCTGTAATTTTGAGAAACATCTGGAAACACCTTTTGAATAAATTCATCTTTTGATCGAGTTAACTGACAAAAACTTTGAGGAAAGTTAATGCAGCCAGTCAACATGTCTATAGGAAATTTGCCATTACCAATGTCAATGAGTTGTTTAGAGAATAAGTTTCCAGATTGATCATTTTGCAATTCGACACGCATATTCTTGCTTAAATGAAGTACTTTGACATGTTTCCACAAATTGGAGGACTTTTTTCCTGTACCACCAGGTGCATCTAAGAAGTAAATCCCTCCAGTTTCATCATTTGTTACTTTCGTAAGGGTTTCAAATACATACTTCTATTGTTCATTTAACAGTGGAAGATTTGTTTGAATTAATTCTTTCAAAGCGTTGAGATAATACAGTTTTTCTTGATGCAACTCTTGGTTAAAAGCGTCATGCATTGGACGATTGGGCGCGGTCAGGCCTAATTGAATTAATAGTTTGTTTGACATTATCAAGCACATGTCCTCAATTGAAATCAATGCTTCATTGTAAATTTCTTCCCTGATTTGTATATTTGGATTTCCCATTCTATTCCGTATTTGATACAAAATATCATCACACATATAATCTTTGTACTTGATCCACAAATCAATTGGGTTTGATGGGAAGCATGTAGATATGATTATAGAAAACAATGTTCGTATTTGATGAGCGTGTGTTGATATTACAGCATCATTGAGAGTTTGATCCCAATGAGCGCCATTTTCAAGCAATTGCAAACGTTGACAGGCTTCTCTGTAGGATCCACACAATTCACCATCAACAGTTCGTAACTGTTGGAATGATGTTGGGCCACGTACATTGACTAATAGTAGTCGTAAATAAAAACATTCATCATTGCTTGGATGTACTGAATAAATCCGGCCAATCGCATCGGTGGAATATACATCTGTATATCCTGGAACTGATTTTCCTTGTTTCCGTCGTATAAATCTCCTTGAGGATTGATTCCAGGTATAATATTTTGGCATTTCAGAATATAGCAATGTTTGTGCGAAATCATCGTTTTGGCATGTCTCAAAAAAACTGGTTAATGTAGTAAGTAGATGGTGGCTGAGCAGCTCTTTGTACTGCGTTCTGTGCTGTAAAATACACTCTTTGTCCATTTTCTAAATGCACAGCTAAGTGAACAACAGAAGGGTGTCTCTCATGAATAGGAAAAGAAAATATTTGCCAAACTGCTTCATTACTACTGACATAGCGGCCCATTTGGTATTGGTAACTTCATCATTGGAATTCTCTGCACCAATTCCAATCACAGCCATATCACTCCCTATGGTTACATATTTGCTATCGGAAATGAATTTTTAAAAGACACATAGTTACATTACAATTAAACTATAGGGGTTGCGTTTCCCACCCTTACAAGCAGACTTGCAAGACCTTAAGTGCAACTGTGGACCAGTTTCGAGGTGTTTTGCCTCTCAACAGCACAGTGTAACACTGAAATCCTAAAGGGGCTGCCAGTACTTGAAGAATATTGTGCGGCACTCCCAAGTATTCTCCTGAAAGCGCGCCATCTACATCTCGAATACTGAAACAGTCCCGTTTCCTCTATGATTCATACGACGAAAATGATTGTCTTTCCTGCCATACAGTTATAAAGTTGAGTGCCCGCATATAGGCTTACAAAATTCATATAGAATTTGACCCGTTTATATATAGAATGAGTATTTTTTATAGCGATAAATGTTTTTCATTGTTGATAAGTGTTGTATATGTAGCATAAGTTCTTGCATGTAGAATGACTGTTTGTCTAAGCTGTTTCTTTAATATTTTTGTAGTTTATTAAATCATTTCTTATGAAGTCTTAAGTTTCATTAGATTTATTTATTTTACATTTATTTTTCATACTGTTTTTCCATTGCATTGTGATTCCAAAGTATGCAAATCGAAAATCTTGAATCCTCTAAATAATTTTTATTCTTTCTATTGTTTACGTGCTAGCAATACTGAAGACTCAACTCTTCCTATCAATTCTTCATGCTCTGCTTCTGAATAATTTGTATTCAAGGTTGAATTTTTGAGTTAATTTTATTGCGAATATAAATAAAATATTCTTCATTCATATATTTTTGTATAACTTCAATATACTTTGTTTTTCTCGTCTTCATTTTAGGTTTTCTTTTCATTTCTTCATTACTTTCTTATCATTTAAAAACTGAGCTTTCATTAATATTAATTTAATTATCCATGATGCGAATTAAATCAATTTTGTCGTCTGTTTAGTTTTGGAATTAATTTCAAATGATATAATACTCTGTAATTATATTCCTAAATATACACCAGAATGACAATAAAATTATGAAAATTTATAACAGTTTTTTTCTTATCTTAATAATGTAGCATATGCCTGAATTTCACATGAGCGGCATAATTCAGTGCATATTCATAATGCATGCTTGAGAAAATTTAAAATTCCTGCTTTGGTGGTTCAAATTTCCCGCTGCTTCGTTCTTGTACTACCAAATATGGCTCTGATTTGTGTTACCAAAAATTAGTTATCATTATTATTCAATTAAATAGTTTTTACTAATAATCTTATTTTTTAAAATTTTTGATTGATTTGTTTATAAACCATCTATTGACAAAATCAAAAATATTTGAAAACCGGATGGAACAGAAACGTGACGCCATATTGCCGTAACGGACTTCCGTTGCATTGTTCAGTTACCTCCTGTCGCGCCTAAAGAAGTTTTACTTCAATAAATCCTTCAAAAATGTTTCAAAGCATTAGGATTGATATGGATTCAGTTTGAAAAATAAACTTCAAATTCTTTCGATGCAATTAAGCCTCAACATCATATTTTCGCTTGTGAATTTTGATCGGACACACATGAATTCCTACCATGTTCCATTTTAGTCGCATCTCTTATCGATTGCTTTATCCCGAACAATGTAATTACTTAAATTCAAACTCATTTGTTTGAACATAGGATTGGAAGAAAGCTAGTAAAATCTCGGCTGAAAAGATCAGTAAACATACCCATAAACATGTGATGCGGAAGATCGCAATGCGGAGATAGCGAGGGAAGCCCAGTTCTTGGATTCATCCACTGAATGCATTTCATATAGGCGATTTTATTTTCCAATAAAGATAAGGCTTCCAAAATGAAGGGAGATGAATAAATATACTGATAAGATTTCTTTGCTGACGTTTAGTAGCCCGATGAGATTGGTGTAATTATAACTCTTACATGTGATTCATTCACTGAATCACGTTGACTTGAGAAAACGTTTTGGCATCTAGAACTGTCAGCGCATATATATTTAATCAAGTCCACAAGCTGTGCAGCAGTTTTATGTAGGCGAAAGTAAAATATGAAGGTATACATGAAGAAAAAAAAAGCTACTGATTTGGTGAAACCCTAAAATATAATGAGTTTGTCTGAATGCTCTGCAAGACTAGAATTTTCTGAGTAGACATCCACGTAACTGATGTGTAAGGAAACCTGAAAAGAAGGGAAGACAATAAAATATTCTCATATCATAAAGCTAACCTCGTCCACTGCTGAATGAAAGCCTCCCTTAACTCAGTTTGAATCCAGTTTCCAGCTACCCTTTTTAAATCGTCGGTCTACCAACTAGGAGGTCGACTTCTACTCCTATATGCCCATCTTCCGTCACTATTCTTGCCATACGTCCAGCCCAGCTCCACTTGAGCTGTAAGATAGCCTCAACCGCATCTCTTACTCCTGTTTGGTTCTTTATAATTTGGTGAGGAATCCTATCTCTGAGGGTAACTCCCAGCATGGGCCTTTCCATTTTCCGTTGCGTCACCTGTATTCTGAGGATGTTTCTTTTGGGGAATACAAGTGTCTCAACTCCATACGTGAGAACCGGCAGCATACACTGATTGAACACCCTCCTCTGATTGAGTAACCAAAATCAAACCTTCGGAAGTAGGGAAAACTAAATCTACTGAACTTGAAAAAACAGAGCTGAGAAGAAAAAATATCAGAATTATTTCTGGAATAATTAGAAAAGATAGATTCTTGGGCTTATTGCTGCTTTTGATATATCATCAGTTGGAAGAATCCCAAACAATCATAGCATAAGATCATAAGGATATCTGAAATGTCATGTTGCTATCCAAATTCTTTTCATCTGCGTTATTCTTCATTTTTAAAACATCGATTCCTTATCGAAGATACTTATTTAATATTGCTCGATACTCCACTCGTCCCAGAATCCATCAAATTAGCAATCTAACATTTCAGGAGCATAAAATCCAAGGGAAACCACCAAAAATAAGGAAGGTTCTTATCCAAAATACCGCATCATCGTCTGGGAAAATCTCTTTCGGCTCCAGCCACCTGAAGAAATACGAGATTTATGAATTATTCCCTCCAGTCAGGAGATCCCACTCTCTCCCACATTCCCGGCATTCAAATTTCCGATGGAAAAATATCGACATCTGGACGATGTTTATTCTGCAGCTTTCCCAGATTTTTCAGGTCTTCTTGAAAAACCGAATCCATATCGGAGCAATTTAATGACTAATATCGAAGGAGATGTTACTCAGTGGAAATCTAGAATTTGCTCGTTCTCATGTATGAAGGAAGCTCAAAATTTTTGTAATCAGAGGGTTTTTAAATGTTGATTGTCGAGTCCAGAAAAGGAAGGAGATTCATGACTACCAAGCAAAATATCCTAAAGAACTGATACTACCATCTCTTCCACTGATCTAATTTATATATATATTTGGCTTACAATATTTAGTTTGCAAACAATAAAGCATATTATGGTAAATGAAGGAGTCAATCGTACGTAAATGGATCTTTATTGATAAAATTTGCTCTACATGTTTCGCCTTGTTAGGGCATCTTCAGGAGCTCTGTAAAATGGAGAAAACATGAAAACATGAAACATGAACATGAAAACATGAAATAAAATACTACAACACTGTGACATTTTCAAGAACTTACTCGTCAAGATTATACAGGTTGACATAAACATAAACCTTTCCGGTTATTATAAAATTCAGATTTAGGAGAACAAGCACACTTTTCAGACAAAGCTGATTCTTAGTAAAACTTTTCCAATGGTGAATTTCAATCGTTCAAATGACAGCGTCAGTTTCATTTTATAGTTAACATTGACAATTGACATTATTGACAAAGACGTGAGATGGGAAGTGACGCAAGTAATGGGTGTGTTCGGAAATTTCATAAACGCAGTAATCAAATTAAACTTTCAAATATAGGATGATAGCTGAGGTGTGATTCCGTTTGAGTGTTTAAACATTTGTTTTGGTGTGTTTTCAAATTTTTGGCTATCTCATAAATTTCCATAAGGTCAAGTTTGTTGCCCTTATCTAAATTGTGTAAAGAGTGACATTTTCTGACTCATCAAATTCATGTTCGTTTATTCTTAAGTGTCGTCCAAAAAGAACTCTTGTCTTTGTAGTTCCTCATATGTTCAGATATTCTAGTCCCCAGAGCTCTAAACGTCTTTCCTATATAAAATTTGTCACAGGTTTTACAGTTTAATTTGTATACGCCATTCTTCTCCAGTATGGGTGTTTTATCCTTGCAATTAAGTAGTAAAACATCGATTCCTTATCGAAGATACTTATTTAATATTGCTCGATACTCCACTCGTCCCAGAATCCATCAAATTAGCAATCTAACATTTCAGGAGCATAAAATCCAAGGGAAACCACCAAAAATAAGGAAGGTTCTTATCCAAAATACCGCATCATCGTCTGGGAAAATCTCTTTCGGCTCCAGCCACCTGAAGAAATACGAGATTTATGAATTATTCCCTCCAGTCAGGAGATCCCACTCTCTCCCACATTCCCGGCATTCAAATTTCCGATGGAAAAAATATCGACATCTGGACGATGTTTATTCTGCAGCTTTCCCAGATTTTTTCAGGTCTTCTTGAAAAACCGAATCCATATCGGAGCAATTTAATGACTGATATCGAAGGGAGATGTTACTCAGTGGAAATCTAGAATTTGCTCGTTCTCATGTATGAAGGGAAGCTCAAAATTTTTTGTAATGAGAGGGTTTTTAAATGTTGATTGTCGAGTCCAGAAAAGGAAGGAGATTCATGACTACCAAGCAAAATAACCTAAAGAACTGATACTACTATGTCTTCCTCTGATCTAATTTATGTATATATTTGGCTTACAATATTTAGTTTGCAAACAATAAAGCATATACTCGTAGATCAGGGGTTAGTGACGGGGTGTCATACAATTCGGCGTATGACATAAAAGCCTAGGGACAAAACTGTTCAGATCAGGTTCTCAGCCTTACAACTTTCATAGAATCAGGCTTCAATGATAGGTTGAAAACAAGAGCTGCTTTCATTGATTTATCCTCGACATATGACACTGTGTGGAAAGATGGATTAATTTTCAAACTCTGTACCCATCTGAAGTGTGGGAAAATGGTATGTTTATTAGAAAATATGTTATCTGATAGAAGGTTTCTTGTTTTATCAACAATGAGAGTAGCAATGATTCTCCTATCGAATATAATTTCTATCCGAAATACTTAGGAGTTAAATTAGATTCATCTCTAAATTACAAGGCTCATTTAATGATCTGAGCCTAAACTTCTTCAGAATTCTTCAGAAATTACCTGGATCATCTTGGGGTGCCAGTGACCTTGTATTGTAGTGACTGGTTATAAGTCCATTACAGATTCTTCAAAGATATACCGTTGTTACAACACTATATAGCTTAAACATTTGATTCGCATATGCTTGAAATTCTGGGTCGTATTTTTGAAATTTGGATGTTGGAAATTGAACATTCCGATGATTCTTCGGAACGAAAACTGACGTCATTATTGTATTGAAAATAAAATGTTTTTCCGAAAATGAAAAGTGCTTGGCAGTTGGAGAAGCAATTTCTACCCTTTGAGCAAGGGATTATCTTCTTCCACATTTCATCATTTGCTTCTTGGGAGGCTGTGTGGATGATTCAAAATGCCTCTGTCGTAGATACAACGGACCGACGCAAAGGGCTGTTAGGATGTTCGCTGAACTAGACCCCGTCATCCTCAGTATACAGCTGAAGCTCGCGTTGTACGGTTTAGGGTCTTTCAGACCCGCTTGCGCGCGATTGTTTCGTGGCACTTGACACACGTTCATCAGGGCCAAATTTAGCATGTGCACTTAAGAGCTCACATCCTCGGTAAGTACTCTGAGGCATTTCTTATTGCCAAAACTATTTTTGGTGTAGACGCCGGCGTCTAACAGGCGTTTAGAGTTCTTAAGAATACTACTCGTCTGTCATTTTAACACGTGTCTCCTCGGAGGAACTTCAGCAGCCGGAATTCTTTCGAATCTGTCACCGCATCGAGATGCCAGTTATTTTAAACTTGTCATAAGAGTAATAAGACCTGTGATGAGTGACACACGTGATTATGTACACGTTTGTTGGTGGGCCAATTTGTATTCTTCTATTATTAGTGATAAGTGTTTTTCAGGAAACGTTTCAAATGACCTGGAATCACTTATTTTATTAGTTTCATTAGTCTATTGGAAATAATAGAACTTTTTTGTTTACTGCATCTTATTAACTTCATCTTTCAGAAATATAATGATTAATTTTGTGAGAACATTGCCTATACTCGATTGGCTTAAAGATATTGGGAACAAAAAATTTTCGCACTCACCAATCTCTACAAAATCAGTTATCAATTTTTTTCTAGAAAATAAATTAACAATTTCCAATTATGGCTACCATACCGAAGAACTCTGCAAATTGATTAAACATAAATCAATTTGTTGATGTTTTTTTCGTGATTCAACAAATATTTTTCTAAAACTAACTCGAAAATATTATCGATGGTAAAACATAACTTAGACGCCTAGCAATAGGTTTCACCGGATATAGAAACATAAAATTATGAACACCCCTGTGTCAAAAATGAAAGTACCGAACAAATTTCCATATTTTCAAAAAATCTTAATTAAATTTCTTTATAAAAGGTGAGTCTTTGATTACTACATCTATATCAATCAAAATTCGAAGTAAAACTTTCTTCATTTAATATATCGATAAATGACTCTAATATAAGGCGCCACTAACAAAATATTCATATGATTTTTTGAAAGTAACAACGATTAAAAAATAAGTGTCGAAATTTGTGACGTTCAGTTTATTATTTATTGAGTTACGGTGATTTAAGTGACGATATTCTTAGAGAAAATCAAGCTGGGCTTTAAAAATATTATCCAGATTCTGCCCCATCCAAAACGATCTTCCAACGATGGTTTTGGGATGTCGAACATGGTCGTACAGATGCTGAACGTCCTGTTCAATCAAATGAGGTAGTTATTTCGAATGAAATTGAAGAAACTTTGAAAATCATTATGGGCAATCGCAAAGTGAAGTTGCAAGAGATAGTTTACACTCTGAAGTAAACGAGCTGAGTGGCGCGCAGACAGAGAAAATTTTCCAAGATTCAAGTTAATGACCTCTGTACTTTGGGATCATACTGACCCAGCGCATGCACCAATTCGTTCAGTTTTCTTTATAAGAATCCGATTTTATGAATTGAAAAATTTGCTTAATTGAAAGCGCTAGAGAAGCTTTGATGAAAATTTAGAGTCTGCACTATATGTGTGAAAAATAAAAATATCATCAATATATCACAGAAGAAATGCATATTTCTATATATGTCCTATGATTGAGAATCTTGCCAGTTATTTCTTGGAATGCAAATTTATGCTCTACCATCACAAAGTTTATGCCATATGCCCTTTGAAATATTCGAGAAAATATTCTGATTCCTCCTGATATCGCTGCCAACTATTTCCGGGTTTTACTCTAAATTAGATTTGCACGTAAACCTTTTACGTGATATCATGAATTGATACGGCTATTCCGTATTTGCCAAATGATATTTCGGAATAAAGTGCATTATATGAATATATCTAGAGATTTTTCACAACTGATATGGTGATGTCGCATTCAATGTATTTTCCAATTCTCCATTTTCATGTAGGGGGTTTTGGATTTGCAGCAAACATATAATTGAAAAGTTTTACATACGGTTTTCCTTCCACTAGATTTTTGAGAAAGTTGATTCAGAAAGTGATGAATATTTTTGATTCTGATCACGTCATTAAATGGTGTACCACAGAGTTCACTTCCACCCCTTTTGCATTTTTTAATATTTTATGAATGATCTTGAAAGTTTCTTCCTGTTATTTATTTCATTCCGGTATATATATATTCTTTTGAACTTTTGGCTTACAATATTCAGTTAGCAAACTATAAAGCATATAGATCAGAATTAATTGGGAAAAAATTGGGAAAAAATGATATTTGTTCCAAGAATTCAGAGCTACCGTCTGTCTGCGAATATGGGGAGGAACAATGTTAGACAAAACTGGTATTCAATGAACCCATGTAGATCTTATAGTGCCAGTAATTATTCTCATGGATGTATTCAATTGTGCATCAATTTTTGTGTATGTGCACTATTAAACCAAACAGAGCAACAATACTCAGCTGCAGAAAAAACTAGGTCTAGAGATGCTGTGCGAAGAGTGGAAGCATCAGCACTCCAAGATGATCCAGCTAATTTCTGAATAATATTATTCCTAGTTTTCAGTTTTAGGCTCAGATCATTTAAATGAGCCTTGTCATTGAGAGATGAATCTAATTTACCTCCTAAGTATTTAGGATAGAAATTATGTTCTATAGGAGAATCATTGAAAGTTCAGGACCAATCTTCCACTGAGGTTTCTTAAAGTGGTCCACATCGAACTCTGAAAATAAAAACACAAGGTCATAATAAAGAATGAATAAATTCATGAAATAATCGAAAATGATTATGATTAGGCAGTCTGCGATTACATGTATCCAATTTCGTATTAACAAAAGAGTAATCTATTATCTGACACAAACAAATGCGCTCTTAGGAGCTTAAAAATTACACAATGAACTGAAGAGAGCATATTTAAAAATAGGTATAATGATATGTCGTATCTCAAACACTTTCTAGAGCACCGCTGTAAACAATAATGTGAACCTGGTCCAAAATAAACAAGGCATTGAATATATTAATGTTCTAGAATATATATCTACAGCAAATTCCAGTAGATTCCTGTGTCCGCAGAATGAATTATTTATTGTTTCATTGTCGCATAAGAAGGTCTTCGTGGTGAATTATTCCAGCTTGTTCAGGAATAACTGTCCAATTTTAGCCTAACTTGTCGACATAACACTCGAACACCGCAAATAGTTCACAATAAAGTACGCTAGTTCGTGTCTACGTAGGAAAAAAATGTCACTGTTCACAAATAATGGAAATATGGGAATTGAAAATTGCTGACGTTATTTTAATCCACTTTATATGCTTCTCATTCGATTTCAATCGAAGAAATCAGCGATACGTAAACTGAAATACAGAGTGAAGGGATTATTCGTGAACTTTCACTTTCAGAAAATTGTTTTATCAACTGAACTATAAGAAAAGCGAGGAATTTCTGAATAAATACACTCTCAGCAAGTTCATCATCGTATCACAACCTAAAAAATGTCTACCAGTTATACCGATATGAAGTGAGCGTCAAGATACAAATGGCGAAATCGTTATTACTGATCGCTACCGACAAAAAATAATCAATTTGAACCATACATCGATCGAGAAACGACCAGGACAGGTACCAGGAAGATCAGGAAGGTAATTTTGCTCCATGACAATGCACCTGCATACAAAAAAGCAACACCGGTTCAGGATACAATCAAAACACTTGGTTGGGAGCTGCTACCCCACGCATCGTATAAACCAGACTTGGTTCCTTCCGACTACCATTCGTTTTCGTCGATGGGACACGCATTGGCTGAGCAGCACTTTGATTCTTACGAGGAGGTCGAAAATTGGGTTGGCTTGCTTTAATCGACGATTAATTTTATTGGCGTGGTATCCACAAATTTCAAGAAATGTGAAGAAAACAATGGCCAATACTTTGAATGAACTGTTTTCTACTTTCCCATCAATAATTAGTGTTTTATTTTCACAAAAGAAATGCTCATCAGAACATGGTCTGAGTTGTTTGCCCCCTTGCTATCCAAGTGATCATTATAATTGTATGTAATTTGTATATACATTATCCAAGTTGGCACTAATGTTAATAGGAGAATTGGTCCGGCATATGCATAATTTGGCTTTTCTACAAGCAGTCAAAAGCTCTGGGTACTGTGAATAAATGCGAAGAATTTAAAAAAATTTAGAAAGCACTGACGTGAGGTCAGATTGCTTTGGCGCTCTTGTTGAGCTACTTGCGAGTAAATATTCAAACCTTAACAAATCTATAAGCTCTCTGATCGGGTGAACAATAGTCTTTTTCCGTACTATGGGACAATGTGATGCAAATATGAAAGCCTAATGAATAAACAAATCTTTATCTCAATTTGAAACTAACTACTCATAATTTTCACCAAATTTTGTTCTATGCTTCTCCTAAAAACTTACGTCATTGCTTTTCTGAGTTTTGACGCCATCAAATTCTTTCTCTATGATAAAAATTTTTTGATTAATATTACGTCCTTGCTTTTCTGAATTTTGACAACTTTATCGACATCGAATTCTACCTCTATGAATTCTATGAACATTTTGATTGATATTACGCCAACTGACACTGATATCTAGGTCCGCAAGTTGTCAAACGAATATCGATCTGTGATGGCAAATCTTTCAATGACAAAGCTCGGACTTCATGACATTTCTATTTTTCTCTTGAGTAAATGAAAAAAATGATCATATCTTCAGAAGGGGGAAAACTATGACAATGAAATTTGAGGATGAGTAAGATATCGGTAACCTCAATATATATACGGATTTTTATTTTGGGAATTTTTTAAAAATTTTCTAGCGTGACGATTTCTGCTAAATTTTGCAAGCCGTTTCGTTTCAGCCTCCCTCAATAACATTCCAAGTATCAACTCGATCGGATGGATATTCTAGTAGTTATTGAGGAAACAAAATTTCAGATGCTTATAACGACTGAACCATCCGACGAATTTGGCCCAATAACGAACTTGACCGAGATATTTGGACAATTAACCTATTCTGAAAATATGAAAACTCTAACTGATTCCTTTTGGATGCTAGAGAGGATACGGCCGGCCGGACAGACTCAACTTTCGCCACGAATTCTTCATCAGGTAGTCGAACCCAATCGATTGAAACCATTTTCGTCCCGATATTCCAAAATTACAGACATTCGGGCAAAATGATAGGTACTCTGTTCGGGTGAACAAGAGCGCCAAAAAGGCCCCTTCCTCTCCAAGTTGCACCTCTTAAAAGGGATGACGAATTTGGAGTTTTAAATTATTTTTACCTAATAATCGAATAGTAATGAAATTTCACGCATTGACAGTATAGTTCGTTTTTTAGGAACTTTTTCAATCCCTTTACTTTATTATTAGGGGTTGAAAATAGCCACCCCAACTACTTTTTCTGTTATATCTGTAATTGTGACCTTGAGTTCTTGAAAATTTTGAATAATATTTATATTAATAAAGCGTTGAAAGGAAAAACACTTGTGCAGGATATTGAATTGCCTGAGGTGATGCTCGACCCTTTCCCTATTCAAAAATTAGAGCTGTTAGGGGTCGCGGCAAGAAGGATATTGATATCAAATTCATTTGTACACCTTTATTTGTTTCTAGTTCAATAAAATGTGACCTGTCCGAGTGTTTTTTCTTTATTCCATTCCAATGCTCAAATGATATGTTTGAGCTGTCGTATGGTTAAACCTTAGACTATATATGAATAGACCCCTTTATTTACTTTGAAAAGTGTCGCATCTGAAACTTAGAGCTGGTCGATTGTAACGTATTGAGCTGGTCCACTCAGGTTATAAAAACTTTTCATGTTGCCAAACTGAGGAAATAGTAGGTTTCTCTATTCCCCTATAATTGTGAATAAAAACTTTTTCTCCAATTCGCATTCAAAACATTGTATAAAATTTTATATTTTGAATTGAAACTGTCTTATCGGATATATTAGCAAGAAGTAAAAAAAAAACTTTAGTTGATTCTGCGCTCTTATGTCAGAGACCACAGATGGAATGAAATTCAGGTGAAAGTCAAGACAACGCTGCTGCATTTTCTGCTTGACAATTTGAAGGTCACATCTTCTAAAAGACACACGTTGCCACATCTGTATCGAAAAAAATACGCAAATTGAAGAAAATTTGTGAGATTCAGTATTAGGTTTTTTATATTTTTCATTGTTTATTAATATATATTAATTATATTAATATAATATATTTTAATCCGAATTTATCGTTTCATAGATGAGTGTATTATTAGAACGGAAGTATTTAGTTATTGACATATTCAGTAGCGTAGAAAGTTTTAATAGGGAAGTTTTCAATGAGATTATTATAAAACAAAATGAGGTTTTCTTGAATTAAGGTTCCCAGATGATTATTAAAGAAGAGTAATTTGGGCCTTCGCTGTTGGGATGGTCAAGTATTTGCCCAAAGAAAGCAATTTTCATTTGTTCAGATCATTTTGAAGATAATGCGACCCGAGTAAATGGAAAAAGATTTTTTGCGGTGTTGCCAGGTGAGGTTTCACAAAAGACTTTCAATAAGGGAGCCAAAACAAACCGACATTTTACAAAGGAATGCTTTGTCTTATATTGTCTTATCTTATATAGTATAAGGGTTGAACCAATCAAGCTGATTAATAACGGACTCAGTATCAGCATTTAAAAATTCTTGAAGTGTTTTTTCTTCACAAAAAAGTATTTTAGTATTTTATGTGTACTTGAAGAAAATATTTATAAGTTGTGGAACCATGTCATTGGCATATAGGTTGAAAAATAAGCTCCATCGTCCATCCGTCCCTGCAAATAGCTCTGCATTATAAACACTCCTTTTATGAAGATAGGAAATAATCTATTCGAGATGTAGAAAATCTGGATTATATGGAAAATTACTGTAAAGGTTAAGTTGAGTAACGACAGCCCCAACATTTGTAAACGAAGATTACGGATAATTTGGTAGTATACGCAGAAGGCGCTCCAGCGATTATCTCGGAGAAACGGATGACAAAACCCTCTCCAGGAAACTACTTTCCAACTTTGTCAATACATATTCCCCGAAGAAATCTCAGAAATTCCGAAGTTCGAAATAAATAAACGTTGACCGACTTCCCGATCTCGAGTTCCATCAAAAACTTCGATTTGAATGCTTAGCTCTTTATTTCGTAATGAGGGAACTTCGTTTAAAATTTCCATTAATCGACTTAGTGGATTTTTCTTCCGTTCTTCTTTCGATCGATAATTGAATATGTCAATTCAGAAGGTAGCCCTGAATTTTTCATATTTTCTGTTAGTCTTTCTATACTACTTTGTAGGATAAACTTTGAAAAGCTAAGATAACATATTATTTAAATGGAAATTATGCCCGGTTATTTCCGCTATTTATTCAACTCGTTTTACATCGATCTCACAAATCAATTTCCTGTGACCTGGATTATTATAAATGTACCGGCTGTCCATCCTACTTTTTATTCGAAAAACTTAAATCTCTAGCGTAACTCGATATGGCAAATCAACAAATATTGCTCGTTCAAAGTTGCTTCATCCCCAAGAACATAAATTCAGGAAATGCCACAGTACACAGAGAATCCAAGAGAAGAAAAACTTACTTCAAATGGCATTTAACCCAGACATCTCGATGTCATGTCTCTCACTTTATTAATTTCATTTCCGATACAGCCTTTTTTTTCGTTTTCGTCTGTGATCGAACTGCTGGTGTTCATGAGAGGAGAACTTATTTCATTTCGATTTTATGTGTGAGGACCTCTGGTACTTTTTATATTATTCCCGATTATCTGCCTTTTCCCTGATCGTCACGTGTGGCCTATCCCAGTTGATTTACTGTGCCGTCGAATTGGAATTTTTTGCGGAAAACCCGAGGCTTATATATTTTCGAAGAGTTGCGCCAAAAAAAAAGAGACCGGGAGATTTTCGGCTAACCGTATCTGTTCCAAATGGAAAATTCGGTATATCAGAGTTATTAGAATGCGGAAAAAACTCAGTAAAACACCTTGGTATCACTGAATGCTGGGTTTCACTTTTCATGTATTGATTGAAATGGTACAACTCAAAGAAATGCTCTGTAGAAAGAGTTGGGCTCAAGTGAAGAAGTGATTGCTGAATGTTGGATTGATTGTATCACTTTTTGCAAAAAATTGTTAATATTCTACCTGGGTGCTTGATTCATTGGCTGATTTGTCATTCATAATAAAATAATCATCGAACGCTCATATTGATAAGCAAGGCGTCAAAACTCTAGAGCGAGAAATGTGAAAAATGGTCCTCTATTTCCACGAGCGATTCGTTCAAGAACAGGTTGGTCTGAAGCATGTTCGAGAGCTTTAAATCTATGTTCGATCGCAATAAGTTCACCTTAACCATCTGATATTTCAAACTGAAACACGTGCCTGTAACACGTTTGTACAGCGAGGCTTTATTCGGAAATTTACAGTTCCATCGTAGTCGACATTGTATGAGCATAGATGATAAAAATGGGGTTCATTGAATTTTCAACTTCAACAACTTACAGTTTACACAGGGTACAGTCGATAAGTGAAAATATATTTTCAGAGGTTTTCTCATTTTGAGAATGCACGACAGCTCATGACTCCACGACAGTGCTTAATGAATAATGTAATTATAATTTTTGAGTTCAAATAGGTACCAAATCATGAGTAAATATAATAATAATTTGATATAAATAATGATATTCCGAACACACCCTCGTTTGCCACCGAATTGATTTTATAATAATTAGCTTCTTTCCAATAATGATTAAATATAGATCAGAGAGAAACTGTTGAATCGAAATTTCAATAATGTCATATCTATCATAATTCGTTTGAGTATGTATATAATTTCATAGTAATTATTTTCTTCTAAAGTATAATCATATATATGAGTAGGTAAGTGTCCATTTGATATTTTCTACGAAAATTAACTATTGACATATTGGATATCTCAGCAGAAAAATTGATACTTAAATATCAGTCTATTACATTCTGATTTATAGCCGTTTGTTATATGATATTGATATATGGGGGTTGCATAGATTATTTGTGATCCAAAAACTTATTTTGCGAATGTGGTATGAAATATAAATTATCTTGTAAACCATTGTTTATAAGGCATGAAATAATGATACTTACATGTTTATATACAGGCTGCGGCAAAAGTCAGTTCACCGTTTTGCTTATGAGAAAAAAAAAACAAAAATTATTGCAAATAAATTTATTTCCGAGAAAAATATAGCATCAATAATCACTTGTGGCCTCACATTCTATGTTCGAATTGTTTCCCTCCCCCTCAACACACTTGCGGCATTGTTTAGTGGCGACCTGAACGCAGCGCGTCGAGGCTACGGAGCCAGTTGCAAAATTCTCAGAAAATTTCAGCATAATCTCCGTCAAGTTTTAGGTAAGAGATGAGCAAACAAACACGTTCTTCTTTTGTGTACTTTATACGCGCAGCCATAACAACGTACACAACACTACTACACGCGGACAACTCAACTCGCTACGTTTCAGCTGCCTCCTTTAGCCCTAGGTACGATACTGGCAGAGAATACGCGCATGCGTGAATAACAGATAGTGTAAACTGACTTTTGCCGCTTTTTGTATATATTTATAAAATTCTCTTCCATGCAAAACACAAATTTGCCAGCCTGTCCTGCTTTCATAATAACTGTATGAGTAATATACATATTTTCTCATTTCCTGGCTATAAACTAAGTTGGTTCGAGATGTCACCCATTTACTAATCAATTGTGGAAGGGTCGTGTACTCGTCCTCGGACAAATGAACTAACACAGCGATTAATGATCCAAGAGGTTTACTAGTTACAACACCAATTATGAACTTAACACCCAATTCAAATAAAAATCAGCTATGACAGTAAATGCGAGGAGGGTGATGGCGACTAAAAGACTAACAACTATCGCACACTATAAGAAAGTCGATAACACACAAAAATAAAACACAAAAATAGTAACATGTAAGACACTGTACAATAACATAACGATCCTATTACAGTCAGATCGGACATTTTATTAGAGAAGCATGTCTTGTAATGCACTTCGCTGTTCTTTTATCAGGATTTGTGAATGTTTCGAGTATGGTATTCCGTGTAGCTCCATCTATTGGCAGTATTCGGCAGCATAGCATCCCCTGTTTCTAGTATAGGCCATCTGTTGTTGGGTTACTGTGCGTCTTTTTCATTGTAACTATTTGAGATTAATATGGATCACTATAGTATAAAATTGTGTAATATATTGTCCAATGATATAAAATTGTTGAATAACCTAGAATTTATCAAAGTAGTAAATATCTTAATGATATTTTCAATGTAAGTGTGTGAATTATATTTCCTTTATTCTTTACTTTTGTTGTGGTATTTCTGACATGCCCTTTACATTATAAAATGTCTCTCAGGATGAATAAAACTTTTTTATGTTATTTTATTGTGTTTATTTATCAATGAATACATTCAAATGAGGAATGAAATTGATTTTTATAACAAGTCATCAATCATCTCATGGTCTAATAATTACACTGATTGATGTTTTAATTCTTAGTTGGAAAAGATAAAGTAACCGTAAAATAGATAAGCGTTGAAACCTGAATCCAGTAGAATATTTTAGTGGGGATGCATAAAAGAAAAAGTCTTTTCAATGTAACAGAAAAACCGATGAGAATTCAAGTTGATGAATTCTAGGTTTGATTAACTCTCTGGTTTTCAGTAGTTCCCTTCCAAATACAAGAATCGAATCACTGAATGACATTGCTCTTTTTTCATTCTTCAAAATAACTCGAAATTGTTCACTATAAAATGTCGCCATATTTTGACAGACGTGGTTTGAAGGATGGTACTGAGAAAGGTACAAAGATGTTTTACCTCTCGAGATACTTTGATAGATGGGAACCGGTTAAAAATTATCCCTCTTGGGGTCCTCGGGCATATACGAGGTCTGTAAATCAAGTAATGAGACTGGCAACGTTGCGTTTGATGTGGCAACACTGCAAGCGACGATGAAAAAAGAAGAATTTGGGCTTCGCTGTTGGGATGGTCAAGTATTTGCCTGAAGAAAGCAATCTTCCTTTATTCAGATCATTTTTACCATGAAGATATTGTGACCTGAGTAAAGGGAAAAAGATTTTATGCGGTGTTGCCAGGTGAGGTTTCACAAGTGAGGGAGTCAAAACGAATCGACGTTTTACAAAGGAATGCTTTGTCTATCTTATATAGTCTAAGGTTGTTTCACACATGCGCGTTAAAATAAAAATGAATGAATAGCGATTCCTCGTTGAAATCAGCCTAAAAATGAGAAATTCTCACATTTTCAATTATAGCCAGGGACAACGATGTAACTCACGGCATAAAATGACAGGATGGCCTCTTATTTCGCATAGCGGATTAGCATTTAGATTGGCTATGCTATTTCATTTATATGAAAACGTCCGAACACAACGGCTGCTTGTTTTCTCTGGAGAACTGTTATAATTTCATTTATCCGTCGTAGAGAATGAGGAACTCATCCGGTGAAATACATCTGGAACTGAGGGGATCGACGCCGCGATAAAGCTCTGAAATCAGGGTTTCCCGATACATCAGGGAACAAGAGTTATTTTCAACAAGAATTGTATTGGGATTTCAACATCGTAAACAAACGACTGATTGCTCTGCTATAAGGAGAATCCATACACACAACATCGCAAAACGGACAATATAAAGCAAGGTGAGCAAAATAAGATAGGTCATAAATTTGTTATATGTGTATGGGATGGTCTTCATTCTACTCAGATTCCAACCTGTTAAAACTACACTTTTATTGCTGTTACTGTAGTTCTCAAAATGTTTTTTATTTTGAAACTAGTCACCGTTTTGGTGCTTTGGTCCAAGGTAACTTCACCTTATGCCATTGTCAACATTTAGATTCGGTCTGAGCAAACAAATCATTTGATTTAATTTTTGGAAATGGTCGAACTCCACAGAGTGGTGGTCGACACAAATCCTTTCTAATTGCTACTGCTACCCGTTCCAGATAAAGCGCAAAAAAACTCCCACATGGTCTTTTTGGGTACCTTATGTTGTGCAGCTCAAATATCCAATCTTGATTAGAGCGATCATCGAAAAAATATGAAGAAAAAATTACACATATTCAGGAGATCTGCTCCTACTTTAGAACATGTGTCACATCCATTTAATATAGATGAAATGTGGGTTGCAGTTGAGTCTACCGAATCTCGAAAAGCAGCAGGTTTTGACGGAATTTATCCTGAATTCACCAAACATTTAGGAAAAAAGGCCTTGTCTTGGTTATTGTTTTTCTATTACATTTATTTGTAAGCCAATAGTTCAAAAGAATATATATATATATATATCGAAAAAAAAGAATGGCGTAAACAACGAAATATGGATTTCCAGGGGGTCCTTAGCAGCAGCTCAAGACGTCGGAAAATTTTCCAGAAAAGAACTCTTTAATTGAGTTTCAAACTAATTTGAATCCGAAAAGTGGATTTTATGCACCTTTATCGGAAATTAATATCATATCATCCGAGAGTTACCTGATTTCCCCTATCTCTTTATAAGAGGATTTTTGGTTACTAGTTCGGCATTTTAATCTCACCTGAATCCGGAAGTCTCCGTCAAACTTTTTCACCAGATAATGCTAATAAAAATTCTATAACGCTCGTCTCTAAGTTATAATTTCTGTATCGACCGTCACTCGAAGGGTAACTTTATATTCATAAATTTGAATATCTCTGATACATTCCTCAACGTGCAAATAAAACTGATCCTTGTGAAAGACCGTTTTGAAATTGCTACTCTTATTGTCAACAAAACACGAAAATTAATCCATCTTTCCATACAGTGTCATATGCTCAAGATAAATCAATGAAAGCAGCTCCTGATTTCAACCTTTCATTGAAGCCTGATTCTATGAAAGTTGTAAGGCTGAGAACCTGATCTGAACAATTTCTATTTTTTCTGAAGCCTCCCTGAAAATTTTGTAGAACATTTTCTATAGAAGAGTCAATTCTAAAAAGAATTAACCTTTCTAATGTCTTGAAAGGAACACTCAATGAACTGATTGGTCGATAACTACTAGGATCACAAGGATTTTTTCCTCGTTTGAAAATACTTATAACTTTAGCCTTACGGAATTCGGAAGGAAAGTTTCCTGTATACAGAATATTGTTATAGAAAGATAATAACCAAGACAAGACCTTTTTCCTATATGTTTGAAAAAATCAGGATATATTCCGTCTGAACCTGTTGCTTTCCGAGATTTGGTGGACTCAATTGGAGCCCTCAATTCAATACATGCTCTAAAACATGATAGGATCTGTTGAATATCTATTATTCTCTCTTTATGAGTTTGATAATAATATTAATCACAGAAAGAGCATATCTCAACGCTACCTCTTGAATGAGGATAAAATCAGATGGTTTCTTCACTAAGAAAAACTACATTTTCGAGTATCTACCGATTCTAGGTCTTCAAGTTCATATTTTATTGTCTCAGTTTGATGTATGATGAGTTAGTCGGAGCTGAAGTTGAAGCTGTAAAAGCAATTACCTCATGCTATTCGCTACATAAGATAAGTTTCTATCGAAACATCTAGAAAGGGTTCTCCCAAATATTCCAAGTTTCAATGAAATTAAATTATCGAAAGACCCAAGGTATGACTTTGTTACTCCAGCAAACTTTGGTTTTGACAGTTTGACAATTTACAAGCCACAACACTTCACCGTAGTAGGCAAAACCCTCGTGCCTTACTAATTGGAAGGTTTATTCATTAGGAAACCATTGAGTTATAACATATCTATTCATAAACGAACGCGCTGACAGAAGAATATACATTTTCGGTTTTAGAACTGTAACACTTATATATCAGACCAGATTTGATTTGTTTTTCTGAAACGTCCGAATGGTGAGGATCTAATTTTCTAACTTATCTCAAATTTGGAGCACAATTAATACGGAGTGCATCAAGAGAGTTCAAAATATCGAAGCCCTCACCTTGAATTAGGTCAGTCATTTATTCGTCATCAAATTCCGAGAAAGGTTCTGATTATTTCAATTGGCCACTAGGACGCTTTGGGCTTTGGAATCCCAAAATATAAGGTCTATTGACTTCCAGAACTGTTTTCAGTATGCTTTTGACAATTCGCCTTCCAGATTCAGCTGAACAAGGAAAACTGATATCTGGAAAGGCTCTCACGAGGTTGCGGAGAGGGTTTCTACTTAGATTTGATTTGGATCTTGGTCCGTTGACAAAAACATGAAATTTCAGTTTTTGTGGGACGAAATCTTGTGAGAAATCTGTCAAGGGTAGTGGGAGAATTTTTTACATTGAGTGCCAAAATTAACTGACAATAATTTTTCCAACCAGAATTTCTCCCTCGCATATTAGAATTTGAGGAAATTTTCAAGTTTACTCAGCAACAAAATGACAACTGGAAAATGTGACGGTCAAAAAATAACTCAATTACTCAATGCCATGAGTTTGTGCACTATTCCTTGTTTATATAGAAAAAAATGAATTAATCAGTTTCTATTGTTCGATTGGTATAACGAAGAAGTGTGGAGAAAATACAATATAGAATTCACACGATCAATCCTTAAAAAAAGCTGAGATCATGGAGATTGAATCCTTTAAACAGGAACGTGCACGATTTACGACGTCTCATCCAGAGCGCTGTTCAACTCCCAACATTGTATCTGCGATACAACAGGAAATTGCTAAGATGCTCAATTACTGTTGCCAAGACCGAAGATCTCTCTTGAGATGGTCTCGTGGCTTCTGGTGTGTTTATATTATTTGATCTACAACACAAGTCCCACCCCCCTAATCGTGAAATAAATTTCCATATGAGCCCAGGTGAAATGAGGATTTATATACGGCTTTAGAGCTTCCACATGCATTTTTGATAATGTTATCACATTTTGTGCTCTCCCAGCTTTAAATAATCAAAGTGTCGGAAAAATTATCTGGTGATCTGAAATTTCTCACCAGGCGCCTGAACTCAACCCTGAAATATTGCCCAACATCTGAACCACCCCCACTTAAGAATTCAGTTTTACTGTTGATCTGAATTGAAGAAGAGTACGTTCTAGCATGCGAGGGGATGAAACGCAGGTGCTTGTGGGGATTTATGGTTTACCGCCAGAGACCCATCAGGAGATTAGAAAAAATCTCATCAACTTGTCGGGAAACATCTTTCATGCTCTTGGAAATTTACTCTTGCTGCCTAACGAATAAGGATACTTTGTTATATACTCTCATTATGGATATTCACTAACAGACTTCGATTTTTAAAATTTTTCATAATAAGGTTTGTATGTGACGAACTTTACTCTCAGTAGTATCTCAGAAGAATTAACAGAACCACCTTAGTTCTTGGAAAAAAGTGTTTTGGATCTTTCCAATTGTATGAACCAGGTAATAAGACCGAGAATATTTCTCGAAGAAGCAAACTCATTTAAACTACAAGAAGCTGTTTCTTCGGCAGATAACTCAAATCCGTCGAAACTTCAAGAGCGTGTAGCATTTAACCATCAAAACTCTGAAGAGACATAAATTAGGAAATAGAAAAAAAACCTGCACATATTTCTGCCAAAAACTATCTCAAGTATACCGTAAAATACGCCACTATTACTGACTCGTGTTACCTATATGGTTCTTCAACACAAAAAACAACCCTACACATCAGAGGTGAATACCAGAAATTTTCTGTAAAACAAGAATCGCCAAGCTAATTTATTTATTTAAAATATACGTCCTATTAGCATATTGTCTTGTGTGTCGAAGGTGCTGGGGAAGATCGTGAACAAACAACTTTCGATTTTTGTGGAAGCCAACAATATACTTCCCGAAACCCAATCAGGGTTCAGAAGGAGCCATGGGTGTTCTTCTGCACTCAGTAATGTAACTGCAGATATATTTCGGGCCGCTGATGAGGGTAAGGTTACAGCTTTGGCTTTGCTGGATTTCTCTAAGGCATTCGACAAAATCCAGCACCAACTACTCTTGGCCATCAGCCAAATCATTGATGAAAATTATGAAAAGCAGTGGTCCAAGGTTACTGCCCTGCGGCACTCCCGAAGTACTCGAAAATACCACAGACCGCACACCGTTGAACTCAACATATTGCCGCCGGTCAGACAAGTAGGAGATTGGAGCAAGAGCCAAATTGTGACAACTTCGTCAACAAAATTCCATGGTCCATTGAATCGAACGCTTTTGAAAAATCAGTATACAGGACATCTTCTCTCAATTATCTCAGAAACAAACTGTGTTATGCTAAGGAGGTTGGTAACTGTTGAACGACCTTTGACAAAACCATGCTGAAAAGGTGTTATTCGATTATAGACTAGAGGGTATTTCAACAGTTAGCGACGAATGTATATTTATTATTTAGACAATAACCATCATCTCACATTGTTCCAACATCGAACATTTCTTGTCAACAGTTAGCGATGAAGTTCGGAATACTGCAAGAAGAACTTCATCAAGTGGCTTTCTTTAGACCCTCTGATATTTCTTCGTGGTTTTTCTATGTTCTCTCGTCTTGTGAAGATTAATGAATATCAAGGCAGATTTTTTACGAAAACCATCTCCAAATCAGCGACTTCCAGATCTTTCTATTCATCATTTAACAATCATGTATCACTTCAAAGAATTCGTATTACTCAAAAATTTCACATCAGTTCAATGAATCCGTGCTGTTCAGCCATGATTTCGGCAAGCAAAGTCTAATTTCGCCGTTCCGAAGTTCTGTTTACCTTTGTTTTTCATCTTAACATCTTTGGATGATATTTTCCCACATTGTTCTCTGCAATCTGCTCACAGAGCAATACGAAGTCAATCAGCGTTGATTTTCTGAGCAAACACAAGAATTTTCCGCCCGGAACAAGGACGCTCATATTGATTGTTCAGCTCGAAATTAGAAAATGAATATATTATTGTTAGCACTGACTTCTGTGCAGAGTAATCCGATTATACGAGGAAGTTTGTTTGAACTTTTGATTTGGGTACGAAATTTCTCGTTACTGTCTTCTGCTGTTAACGTGGCTGACTCACTTTTAGATGGACTGTTGCGAATTTGGAAAATGGAAAAACTCATTCAACTTACTATACAGAAATCTGCAGTCTTTGCGCAAATTCAAATGAAAATTCGAGAGATTTGTTGTGTTGGTCTAATGTAGAACGAGGATCTAACGAGATTTTCAAAAGGAGCTTCAGTTCGGCAATCACATATTCGCCTGAACAAAATCTCTCCACGGAGCATTTTTCATGAGATGAGGGTTTGTTTCTTCTGCATATCTACATTCATTGTGATGTAGCAACGAAAAAACTCCTTCTTATTTAGCGTGAAAACATATTCAAGGCACGATGGCAGGCCGGAAACACGTGGACTGAGTGCCATAACAAAGAAAACCAGTTATCTAATGACTCTGACCAATGAAAAACGTACCCAATCAAGATAAAATATACCGAAAACACGAGGACCAATCAAATACGAAAATCTATATTTTTTTGCTCTAATCACCGTACGTGACAGTGACTCAAACAAATCCATGACAATTTAGCCTTGAGCCCCGCCCATCTGACATCTTGGTAAATTCGAATCAATTTAAGGGATTGTTACGGAAATCAACAATTGCTGAATAAATTTGTATATTTATTGTGATATTCGTAATGCATTGCAATTATATACCACACTTCATGACTCCAATAATACAAAACGGTCATGTGGAAGAAAATGTCTGATTCCTTTATTGGAATTGCCCAAACAAAAAATTCGAAACTTCAAAACCCCAATTCAAAGATGAAGTGTTCCGAAAACACGTGGACTCAGTACTATGACAAGGCAAACCAGCTATTTTATTAGTCTGACCAATGAAAATGTTACCCAATCACGATAAAATATACCGAATACGCGAGGACCAATCAAAGACGAGGATCTCTTTTGTCGCTACATTCTCTTGTTAGTCACCGTAAGTGAGTGACTCAAACAAATTCATGACAATTGAACCTTAAGCACCGCTCTTATGACATCTTTGTAAATTCGAATGAATTCAGGACATTGTTACGAAAATAGACAATTTCTGAATACATTTGTTGATTAATTGTTATATTCGTAATGAAATGCAATTAAGTACCTCACTTTCATGACTTCCATATTGCAAAACGATCTTGAGGTAGAAAATGTCTGATTCTTTATCGAATTGTCCAAAAAATTCAAAATGCCAAGTCAAAGATGCAATATACCGGAAATACGTGGACTCAGTACAATAACAAAAAAACCAGCTATTTAATGACTCTTACCAATGAGAAACATACCCAGCCAAGATAGAATATACCGAAAACACGAGGACCAATCAAAGACGAGAATCTGTATTTTCGTTACTCTCTTGTTAACCACCATAAGTGACAGTGACCGGAACAATCTATGATGACAATGGAATCTCAAGTACGCCCATCAGACGTTTCTTTAAATTAAATGGTTTGTAATCAGTCATTGTTGCTGGCAACAAAATATTTCATCTGGACGCCGATTCTACGCCTCAGATACCCCATTGGAGAGAAAGTTGAGCCTCAAGGTAGTCATCTCGTCAAGCTTGTAGCTCTGTTCCCTCATCAATCTCCTCTGATTGAGTGGAAAGACTGAAGAAATGTCCAAACTAAAGCCAGAATGAATTGCTCTGTAGGTGATAATTAAGTCACCCCTTCCTCAGCGCTCTGAAGAGGAAGCCCAAACAACCGCAGTCTTGTCTGCTAGCTAAGGCAATTTCTGCCAAATGGTAGACTTGCACCACTGTATGGATTCTAAGAATCACGTTTTAGACAGTCGTAGGTAAATTCTTTAACCCTAGACACAGCAATAGAAATGTGCGTGGAGCAACTCGAATTATCAGTGACAGTAATACCTAGTTCCCAATGCTGAGAGTGACTAGTTAGCTTCTGCCGGTCGATGGAGTGAGGAATCTTGGGGTCTTCTTCGCTGATATGAAGAATGCATCATTTCTCAACGTTCAGAGGCAACAACCACTTCTCACACCACTCGGAAAGATTACGGAGGTCATCTTGAAGATGTCCCGTACTAACCAATGGACAGTCGTCAGCAAAAATCGCACAATTCGAAAGAAAAAGACGAGCAAGATCAGAAGTATGCACTAGGAAGAGAATAGGACAAGAACTGAACCCTGGGGGACTCTAACAGCTGAGGAGGAAAAACAATCACCGAATTTTAAATGATGGGACAAAAATGACTCGATAGAAGAGAGCTCCTCACTCCCAAGTACTCAATCACCATCAAATGCCCGTGCGAAGTCAATGTGAACAACATCCACCGCAATACCAAAATCATCCACTTGGTCCAATCGCTAATTCAGGTTAATAAGTTTGCGATTGTGGACCTACCTGGAAGAAACCCACGTCGTTCCTTTGGAATTATTTTATTTTGCAGAGCAAATGCTGATAACTTATCGCTGAAAATTTTCTCGAGAACTTTGTAAACACTAGATGCTTATTAGTAGTTGTGGGCAGAATACTTGATGCCCTTCTTGCAGATAGGTGTAACAGAATGTGATAACCAATCCTGGGAGCGAAGATGTACAATGAGAATATAATGGACAGTGCAGCTTTGTCGAATATGGATTCTCATTTAGCGTGAATATACAAGCAAGGCACGATGTCAGGCGACAGATACTTCAGGAGCATTCTACATCCTTACGTTCGACTATGTAAAAGTGCTATTGGCGATTTTCTCGAGTTTGGACGGCAATGCCAATGACATCGAACCAGGGCGGTTCATGAGTATGTGGAAAGTCGTTTGGAGTGGCCTTCTTTGTCTCCTGATATGAACCTAATAGAACATGCTTGATATTTATTTTTAAGGCCATTTGGAGTTGAAGAAATCCCAGCCAACTCTACAGAAGCTTATGATTACTGCCTGAGACGAATGGTAGAATATGCTCCAACAAAGTCTCGTAAGCAGTATCTGCAAGCATGTACATTGCTTTAGGTCGAGAAACATGTTACCGAATGCCTTGAAACTCATTGAAACACAATATTACTGAGTCATTAGCCACTTTTCACACAAAATAAAAAATATCAGTCAATAACGAACGGAAACACAAGGCATAGCGAATATGGTGAGACGAATAAAACATTCGATGAGTCAGAAAACCTCGAACAAAGTAGGCGCGAAGCATGATTCGCTTTTCAGCACCATAACACGATAAAACGAGGGAAAATCAATGTACGTCTTCCGCCATCTCCTAATTAATCTTCCTGAAGACAGTTTCGACAGAACCGAAGTCTGAGGATAATATCAATCAGGGAATACCCCCTTTACACCCTCCTTATATCCAGGCTGATCTATTGATAATCTTTATTTTGTGATGAATTAAAATGCCACCGAACTGCGTACATATATGCCTGCAGTATAGTAGCACCCCTAGAAGCATCGAGGGGGTGTTATGAAGCCGAGAATGACGAATACGAATAGGGAGAAATGTGTGCACTGCTCAGTATTCCGGATGACGCCATCTGTTCCTTACGCATCCTATCTCAGTTTCCCTTCTGGAATCCCAATCATCATGGCCGGGGGTTGTAAACGGACCAACCCTGCACCCCTAGTTGATCGAACGTTTGAATTGATGCGATATTTGATCACGAATTCAAATGTGAAAATAATGTTGTAGCTTTTGCTTATTATCAACTGTGTTCGAATGACGATCTCAGTATTGGGGGGTGCGCTATTTGGAGGGGTTGTTCGGAAGTGAAGAGGAAAAATGTACTCGGGGAGAAAATGCGTTTTTTATGAAATATAGATTGAATGCAAAGTTCGCAGAAATGCTTGCTGACTGAGCTGAAAACTGGACCAATTGTTTAAACTCACATCGAAGAAAAATGGGTGGTATTCACATCAGTCATTATTTCATTATAAATAAAGATGCTGGAGAAATGTGAAATTAAATCTAGAATTAAGGTTGAAGCTATGCAGACGAAATTCCGAAAAAATGCCTCCTCTGGAAGGACTCGAACCCGCATATCCAAATTGCCGGTCTGGCGCTCTACCTCTGAGCCACCAAGGACATGCGTTATTTTAACCCATATCGAGGACACCTTCCCCCCAGCATTAAAATGTTGTCAGTATCCTCTGCGAATCACGAAGGAATTTTGTATCCTCTATAGATCCTAGAATATTCGTCGGATCAAGTTGTGGCTTGAAAGAAATTTGAATTAGATTTAAATGAATAGGCTTGCAAAAATTTCGCAAAAATCACACGATTGAATTTTTTTTTATTCCCTATTATTGTTTTTAATGCTCTATACCTCATATGATATCGGACGTATTCAAACAAAATTTGTGAATGTAGCGAATGTAGTGACGTTGTTGCTATGTTACATATTCTCTAATTTCATTGTCGTAATATGTTGAAAAATTATAGAATATGGAAATAAATTCTCTAGTTGAAATAAGTACTGAATACGTAATGTTCAGAAGAATTCAAATATAGAATTGGCACAAGAAGTACACAATAAATAAAAAAACTTCTATATAGAACAAGAAAGAGAAATGTTGATGAAGGTAAACTCATTTTTCCTCATATTGAAAAGAATTCTTGTTAATTTCGTAAATTAATTACGTAAAATTGAATAAATCACTTAGGAATAATTAAAGAAGGTCAAGTCTAAGAAATTGAATGTCAACCTATTATTAAAGTAATTTATTTCTGCAAAAAGAATTAAAACAATCATTGACGATTAAGACCATTGTGTGGGCCCAACAGATCAATGTGATTCTCGAAGTTTCACCCCGTATATTGCGGATATTGAGTTGAGCAAAATAGTACACCGTCAATCGAAAGAAAATAATGAAACTGTTCAATGGTCCTTGATCGGTCATTATGTGTCAGAATAAGTTCCCCAGTTGCCAATATCATGTGGGGTTTGTATGAGACGTATTGAATCACATGGGCTTTCAGATTTCTCTCATGTACGCCGTGGGGTTGGAATTGTATAGCTGCGGGAAAATCTTCGTGTGGAGAGCGTTCTAGATTGCCCTCTTGATAAAATAGTTCAATATTATGCTCATTAACATTGTGGAATATAGCATCCCTTGTTCAGAATGTATGCGCAACACTTGCACGAATGCTAGTTGCTTCATCATAGAGCAACCGTAGCGAACACAAGGTACATCTTATAAATGGAACAACAGTCTAAATATTTAGTTAATTAATAAATGAAAGAATTACGTGCGGCATATGTGGAAAGATTATTCTCGCTTTTCCCTCCTCAAATTGCTTGAGTCTGTTGGGTTTTAGCCTAAATTAGCCCTTTAGCCATATTTGTTTCATCGCCAAATTGAAATCAAAATGCTAACTATATACTTTGATCAATTATCTACCAAAATCCGAGCATAATTGGCTCTCAACGCGAGCGTACTATCAATTAGAATTTGAATTATGTTCATGTTTTCACATCATTTATGCTGCTTCTATACGCAGCCACGAATTTTGCACATATACAACCGATATGTCAGAAATTTAATAGGGTGTCTAAAATGGATAGAGGTGTTTTTTTCACTGGTATCGATGGTGAAGATAGGAAAGAATTGGACACTTGAATCAAGATGAAGTAATAGCAACACACCCTCTATGTGTAATCACTCAAAAAAGTTACTCCGCTTTCTTCTTCATCATCAAAAATTAATTGCTGATCATCTAGTTGATATATCCCATTTTAAAATGAAGAATATGAATGAAAATTACAAATATGCAGGAAACTAGCCCCTGCTCTGAAACAAATGTCGAATCCATTCAGTATAGATGAATTGAGAGTAGCAATCAAGTCAACCAAATCTCTAAATGCCACAGGAATTTATCAATCATTTAAGAAAAATGGCCCGGTGTTGGTTTTTGTCTTTCTATAACAATATTCTGAATGCTGAAACATTCTTTCCGAATTCCACAAGCTAATAGCTATTTTGAAACGAGGAAAACATCACTGCAATCCTAATAGTTAACGACCAATCAGTTTATTGAGTGCTCCTTTCAAGATATTAGAAACATGAATTTGTGGCGATCCTTCTTAGGTCGCCACATAGCGCGTATCAGCATCGGTCTCGATATCTAAGTGGTTAGATTGAATTTAGGAGATTCGATCAATGACGGGTTCGAATCCCGGTGGCCCCTGTTCTAAATTATATCTATATATACTCTGCTCAACAATTGATAGGGATCACTTACTTTTTCTAAATTTATTTCTGAAATATTCGCTCCAAGATTATAAATTTAGTCAGATATCAGAGTATTTTCAGTTGATAATATGGTTCACTTGAGAAAAGAATGAAAAACTGGAAAGTTGGAGAGAAAAAAATACTTTATTAGGAACACTGAAAATTCTGTGTTTGAATAACATAAAAATTTTATGATGAAACCACAAGAAGGCTGAAGTTTCGGTTAAGCTAGTACCTAGTTGGTCCCCCACGAGCTCGTCTCAAGCATTCTACCGTACGAGGCATACTTTCAATCAAACGATTTATAAAATTTTGGGTCAAATTCGTCCAAATATCCCGTAAAGCGTTAGAAAGGTCCTCCAGGTTATTGATCGGTTGTTCTGAGGTGGACAATTGTCTAGACATCTCAGACCAGACATGTTCGATGCAATTCATGTCTGGAGAGCGAGCTGGCCAGTCCATCCTATCAATAGCATGAGTTTCTAGTGCTTCATTAACCAGACGACTACGGTGTGGACGGACATTATCGTCAATGAAAATGAAATTCTCGCCCAAGGCAGGAACAATTATGGGTTCAATAATCATATCGTGATATCTCTAGTTGGTCATTGTGGTGTTCTGCAGAACAACCAACTGTGCGTTGGTTCAAACAAATGCCTCCCCATACACATATAGAACCTCCGCTAAAAGCTGTTGTGGGTACCATATTGTGTACTGTTCTGCATACCTTCGACCTCTTTCCCTCCATGCAAGAATACGCCCATCGGAGTTGACCAAATGAAATCTAGACTCATCCGTAAATAAGCATCGGCTCCAATCATCAACTGTCCAATTGCGGTGCTCCTCAGCCGATTGCTGTCGATGAACCAGGTGTTCCCTTTTCAAACGGGGATGTTGTACCCTCCTACGTGCTCTCAAACCACGAACATGTAGTCGTTGTCTTGCAGTCTGGTTCGAAATTAGAACTCCTGTTGCAACTCTCAGTGATCTATTGAGCCGCGACGCCAGGTAAGTGGGATTTCTCCTAGCATTGAGAATCAAAAGACGATCTTGGGCAGCTGTTGTACTGCGCTGCCGACCTCCCCCAAGAACATAAGCTACTGAGTCGTTCTGGATGAACCTATTCCAAGCCCGACTCACGACACTTTGCGAAACATTCAACCACCGGGACACTTCTCGCTGGGACAAACCTTTCTGTATCCACCGTATGATTTGGTCCAGTTGCACAAGAGCCTTTTCTTTCGGCATGACTGATAAGCTGATATTGTTCTCATTTCTTCAATTATTGTCATCTTATGTGTTTGAACCAGAGGAAAAACCATATTTAATAACAAATACCACATTGCTTTTCACTCCACCTGTAACAGCCTTCAGATAATAATCGATTTTGTGAACAAGAGCCGACGAAGTGAGGAAAAATTTGATATAATCAACTCAAAACATCTTAATTTTGCCTTAGAGAACATATAATGTACAGATATTCACGAGATAACTTGAAAAAAATACAAATGAAGAGAAGTTCATAAGTGATCCCTAGCAATTATTGATCAGTGTATTATATGGCATGGCGCACACAGTCCATACTGAAGAGTTCAAATGTGTGCCTACAACTACTACAAATTATTTCTAGATGCTCGGCTTCGATTCAAAACCTCGAAGATGAAATCGGTGAAGCTATTGAGGGCATACAAAGCCTTGCTTGCTTTTAAGTGATGGAAAATTTCATGAAAAAAACTTGATGGCCATTGGGTTGATATTTCCAATCTTTGATGACTTTTCCTTTCTCTTTATATTAAAATATACACCCGATCATTTATCTCAAAAATGCCATATTACTGTACTTTTTTGAATAGTAGTTAACATAAAATAGTGAAAACTAAAGATATGAATTCTGTACATAACTTTTCACTCACCTTGTATAATTAATACACGAAATGGAACCCTCAGTATTGGAATATTCTGAACTACATGTTGATATTTACTAAACAGCCAAACCATCTTCCATTGTTGTGATTGGGTTCATATGAATCTAGGGTGTATATATATAGCTCTCATATTCCCGTCATATTTCGAATATATGTGAATTCCAGGTCGAGATGAATGAGACTCATATATTTCAGGAATGCCTTCTTGCTGTCTACATTGCGAATAACGAAATCTTTCATTACAATTTGCCCTCTGTGAGCTATGGAATAATGTGATGAGTTGATACAACTATAAGCAATTTTTGATTCTTTCCTCACAGGCAGTACAGCGTAGTACAGGCTGTGTATCCGGTAAGATCGTTGAATTAAGAGATCTAGATGATCAAATAGAGAGGCTGCAGAAGGAAACAGACTTGGAGCTAATTTCAGTTGTGATATGATCTACTGGTTGATTTGATTGAAAATTGCTTTAGATTAGCTAGGAAAAAACGGTACTAGGTCCAGAGAATGAATTGGATGAGCTTGTGGCATGCCACTGGTTTGGAATTTTCCTGATGGAACATGATTTCTGTAAATTATCCAAAACTGGCGGGTTCTGGTGATTGCTTCCTTCAGATAATCAAATTGCTGATGCGATCTCAGCTCAGGATTGAGGAGTTTAATGGAGATACTCTGAAGAAAAATTTGGGCATAGCACGTAATCTGTTGCTAATAGAAGGAGTATTCATTTCTTGGTTTTTCGAACGAAACTATATATTTAGATGAATTCTTATGATGAGTAGTGAAGAAATGGTGAAAACTCCTATTGAAAACCCCTAGTTTATGGCCTTTTTCCTGGATTCCTTAATTCATTTCAACCACCGATTATTACTTAGCATCCTCTTGTTCGCTACCTTCACTTTACCCCCCCAGTTTCCGCTTGCTTTTAAATTAATCATTCTACGAGAAAGTTTTCCCAGCTTCTCCGCCAGTGGACCCTATGATCGACTACTTGGAAGTCCTATTTCCATCTGAATAACCGCTCGCCCTGATCACGTTTCTGCCGGCTGCTGCTCAGCCCGTTATATACTGCGGATATTCTAAGAGCTCTATTCGAATATAACTTGTTTCGGTCGATTTCTATTCAACTACGGAAGGGTTACTATCATATTGAACACGGTAAGCTACCAAAATCGCCGTTTCACTATCAAAATGAAATATCCATGGAAGAGATTATTATTTTTATCGCTGGTGGGGATTCTGCGCCGAGTTACTCATTTCCAATCACAGTTTATAGGCGGCATACTTATTATGAGTCATTTCTATATTCCATAATCATATTTATGGAGTTCTATGGTACGACCATGACTTGTTGTCAAACCACTTAAAACTGACCAAATTTTTCTAGGAAAACCAAAACCAGGAATTTCTTCCGTGGGATCAGATGTAGGATCTTTATAGATCATTTTATGAGAGTTCAATCTACCATAATTCTTCGTAATGAAGAAACTATTATACCCTTAGACTATATAACAATTATACCATAAGGGCTTATGCAACTTATATTTGTTCCAAATATTCAGAGCTGAAGTCTGACCGTGAATATGAGGTAGTACGATGTTCGATAAGTGTAGATCACATGGTTCCAGTTATTATTTGCATGGATGTATTCGATTGCGCATAATTTTTTTGTATATGTACACTACTGAACAGAACAGAGCAATAGTATTTAGACTAAGGCAAAGGGTGCTTGTACGTTAGGTGAAAGCATCAGCACCCAAAGATAACACTGGTCAACAAAAAAACTAAAATCTTTTTTTTTCTTTTATCTCAAACTAACGCGTATTTTTTGAAAATGGTAACAATTTTCCTCTCACAGCATTTGTTTTTGAGTTACAGCCAACTACCCTCCATTACTATTCTTACTTATACTTGCGTTTTTTATTGGACATCGAAATGTATTCTGTCAAGAAGGTATTGTGTACTTAATCCTGATTTTTTTTGCTACATTTGTGGTGAATATGTTTTTGCAAAATATCGAAAACCTATATCCCCTTTGTAAAAACTGCGTATCAACAATACTTTGAAATAAAATTGTGTAATCAGGACAAGCCATGGGTTCCTTATATTGTATGCCAGAAATGTGTGGTATGTCTACGGTTATAGTCCAGGGGAAAATGAGATGCAGTAATGTGCGTAACACCCATGATTTGGCGAGAACCTCGAAATCATAATATTCTAACTTACCTTCTGCTCAACGACCTCGAGAGGTACAGCCCACCACATCTAAATCAAGTAGAGACTCTGATTCAGACTGCAAATGTATCCAAGAACCTCAACCATTTAATCAGAAAGAACTAAATGACTTAGTAAGAGATCTCATCTTACCGATAGAAGCTTCTGAGATTTTAGCATCTCGTTTAAAAGATAAAAATTGCTCACTCCGGTAACCAACATTTTATCGTACCCGAGGAAAAAGTCTGTACCGTATTTTTCTCAAGAGAAGGAAATAGATTTTTGTAACGATCTTGGTGGTATTTTGCAACAGATGGGTTTAAAAAAATACCAACCTAGTTTTGGTATTCATTGATAGCAGCAAAAGGAGTTCAAAGTATGTTTTGCTTCATAACAGTACGGATCTATACCCATTGCATATTCGGTGACTTTAAAAGAAGAATAGTACCAAGATAATAAATGGGTCGTTTGTGTTGATCTGTTCTTTTAGGTCAACAAGGGGGATACACTAAGTTCCCTTTTTCCACGTGTCCCTGGGACGGTCGTGAGAAATAACACTATTGGTTACAAAAAGTTTGGCCAGTGCGAGAAGGGCTAAAAGTTGGCACAAAAAAATGTTATAAATATGCCTTTAGATAGCCGAGATCGCATCATACATCCACCATTTCATATTAAACTCGCCATAATGAAACAGTTTGTGAAGAGACTGATAAAAGTGGCGATTGTTTCAAATTTCTTTCACGCAAGTTTCCAGGATTAAGTACAGAAAAATTAAAAGCTGGTATTTTTGATGAGCCACAGATTACGCAACTCGTGAAAGATCCGAATTTTGTCAAATCATTGGCTGAAGTCGAATCTAAAGGTTGGAAGTCATTCATTTAGGATATGTGTAATGAAATCTGACGACAACGTCGAGCTTGTTGAATCCAGATATCGAATTTGCAAGAGTGTAACATGGGCATAAAAATCCACTTCCTGCACTCACATTTTGATCGATTTCCACAAAATCTAGGTGGTTTTAGTGAGGAGCAGGGTGAAACATTCCATCAGGATCTTCGAACAATGGAAGAGCGGAATCAGGGGCGTTGGGACTCATATATGATGGCAGACTACTGTCTTTCATTCAAGAAAATCGTATAACAGATCATTTAATAGCGTTCAATAGAAATTTTGTTAACTCATTTATTAATTTTCTGTACTTTTTTATCAAAATAATAAAAATCTATACTTCAAAAACTGAAGCTGTTTGCAATCTTTTAGTACTGAGGGCCCTAGGAATACCCAATAACAGAAAAAAAAGGAAAAAAGACTTGTGTTGACCAGTGTAATCCATATTATTTCTGAATGATATTATTCCTAGTTCTCAATTTCATGCACATATTATCTGAATGAGGTTTGAAATTAATTAATTGATTAATTTAACTACTACTAACTAATCGTTATAGAAATAAGGTTTGAGAGAGGAGAATCATCGAAACCTTCATCCATTATTCTATATTTCTCGTGACTGACGTTTCTGTCACTCAATAATTTTGAAGCCGACACCCAAAACAAAAATATTTTTCTTCACTGGATATTTATTTCTAATCTTTTCGTCAAAACCTGATTCGAATTTAATGAGACGAAAAGTCAATTATGTTATCCCCATTCCAATTTAAATCATTTTCTGGACAATAAAGCTGTTTCAATGATTATGAAAATGTCTCTATTGGTGAATAATATCGTTTCAATGTACCGCATTTAATCTCCCACCCTGATTATAAGAAAAGTCAGCCTCAACCAACGCCTTTTATTCATTTTCTGCAGTTAATAACTTCATTTCTCCCCTGAATATCCAACACTTTTTATCCAATTTACGCTTATTTCCTGTTCATCCCACGGAGAAAACGGTTTTGTACGACCATGGATAACGTTTTATTTTTTTGAATACTCCCTTCGAGATATTTCAGAAGGAGAGGGTGAAGTAATTTATGGTATTGTTTCGTTTAAGGTCGACTGGGAAACGCTAGGGCGTTTAATGAATTCTTCGTATCGGTTCACTTTGAGAAACTTCTTTTTGAAATGAAGAAATAATAGTATAATCTACGAATGTTCAATCATTATTTTGAATGAAAATTTGTCTTCGATGGAACTCTTCTTATAATAACCATTACACAACTTCTTTTTACCTTGTTTTTTAATAGAAATACTTCAATTACATAAGATGAAAAAATTAATACAGTCCACGATAATTTTTATGATATGTAAGATATTTTGATTAATTATTTTCTCATGTATTTTTCATCCAATTTGTTCAGTTTTTCGACTGAATATCCAGCTCTCAATATCATCCTGAGGCGATTTCTGATAATCTCTGATCGCTTGAGGGCAATTTCTCGGAATTTATACTTTTTCATTAAGTAGACGAAAAATCCGGGATATTCCATCTTCAGAAAAGTCCCGGCAATTTTGAAATTATGAGTCAATCTGTCATTGAATTCCATACCATCTTTCAATCCTTTCATTTTTACTCTGTAATGTTTAGATAGTAGATCTTGTTCTCTCAGTAATCTTATGCAAGACAGCACAACTCGCGTTTTGCTGAAATTCTCTTTACTTTTTTCGTATTTGAGAAGATAAACGGACTCTTTTCCGCAAATATGTTTCCAGTAATTGGGATATTGGTCTTGCAGTAAAGCTATAGCACTCAAGAAATCCTTCTCATCCATGATTTCTCTAGATTTTCGTATTACGTTATGAAACGTTTCGCATGCTGCTTCAAAACCTTCTAGATGTCTAGCTTCTTTGGAATATCTTGAAGGTTTATTACATTTTCCATAAAACTTCTCAAAGTCGAAACAGCTTTGTGAAATGCATATGGGCTTGGAATAATTATTGTTATTTCTGTCAACTCCAAATATTTCTTCCTTCAGGTAGCAAGCACATACAATACGGTCATAAGGCAAACCATATTTTGTAGCAATGCTATCATGTTCCATGATTGCTTCCTCTGGAAAAGAATTTGATTATTTATTTTATCGACCAACTCGTTATATTTCTCACCATCAGGAGTAGAGTCATGTAAGTTGTCCGGAAAAGCTAATGTAGAAGTCGAATCTATATAATGAGGCTTTTGGAGATGTGAATTTTTCTTGTTATGTTTATCTGAAAAACAAAACATGAAATTCTCTTTTTGAAAGTTTTGAACGCCAGATTACCTATTCTTTCTCCTTTTTCTATCGGTGGCAGTTTCTTTTTTTGGGATTTCTTTATTGGTATCGATTTTCTCTTCTTCTTTACTTTCTTAGAGCTCTCTGAGAAAGTAATAACTCTTTTGATAGTTATTCTGTGCTTTTTTTTAGTTTGCTATAAAAATTCGTTGGAAATCTTAAACATTTTTAGGATACTCTTAAATAAGTGTTTACCTTGATTTCGGAAGTGCTTGTTGATTGAAGAATGCCAAATTTTCTGAGTAATATCTTCTCTTGCGTTTTAGATACTGAAAATATAAGTTGTCCCAAATTTTGTATGAATTTCAAATTTGATAACTTACATTCCTCAATAGTTCTTAAGATTGTACTAGATGATGAGTCATTGTTGTCCAAAGATTTTATTGACTGTTCATCAAAGTTCATGCAGTTTTCTTGGCGATACGATGCTTAAATATAGGTATAGTTTCATGAGGAAAATACTTAAAAAAATCAATCTTATTACTCACAGTTATTGATTCTCATCTTCTTAATTTCTAATCGTCACTAGTATATTAAGAATTATCGATACATCTTGAAGTTCGATAGATAGTTTTCATTGTAAAAAGTAAAAATTGTATAAAAATAAAGTGGAATGTGAAAATATTTTTGACAATGTCACATTTCTCTTGACGTATCTAGGTAACCAAAGAAACATTGGGACATGATTGATTCAAACATTATCCTGTTTCTGTGTTTTGGTGAAACACTGAAACAGTTTGGAAATTAAGAGATCAAATTTATTGTTTATCTTATGTAAAAAATAGAAAAATTAAATATAATATAAGTTAACCTGATTACTGAATTATATCATGAAGATATAATAGAGACTATCTCATTTTACTGGCCTTTTCATCATGAATTCTCACAGCCAAAATGATAGGAGAAAAAAATATGAAATTGTTGTCGAATACTCCAAACTCTATACCCATCTGAAGTGTGGGAAATGGTACGATTATTAGAAAATATGTTATCTGATAGATGATTTCGTGTTTTCATTGACAATAAGAGTAGCAATTTCAAAACATTAAAAAACGGTCTTCCTCAAGGATCAGTTTATCTCCTTTACTTTTCAATTTATATCTAACCACGACATCATCTCAGAAATTTGTTTATGCTGACCACATTGCTATTGCTTACCAACATTCGGATTTCCATACTCTGGAAAACATACTGTGTTAAAGAATTATTTTATTGAGTAGGGATTATGTCCAAATCCCAACAAAATAGAGGTATCTTGTTTCCATCTGAATAATCATGAAAAATATAGGAAATTAGCTGTAACTTTCAATGATTCTCCTATCGAACATAATTTCTATCTAAAATACTTAGGAGTTAAATTGGATTCATCAATTACAAGGGTCATTTAAATGATCTGAGCCTAAAACTGAAAACTAGGAATTATATTGTTCAGAAATTAGCTGGATCATCTTGGGGTGCTGATGCTTTCACTCTTCGCACAGCATCTCTAGCCCTAGTTTTTTCTGCAGCTGAGTATTGTATCTTTGTTTGGTTTAATAGTATACCCACACAAAAAATTGATGCACAATTGAATACATCCATGAGAATAATCACTAATCACATAAGATCTACACCGGTTAATTGGTTACCAGTTTTGTCTAACATTGTCCATCCCCATATTCGCAGACAGACTGCAGCTCTGAATTCTTGGAACAAATATCATTCTTTTCCCAATTATTTCATATATTCCACCTAATAGAATTCCCAGATTGAAGTCACGTAAACCATTATGGCATAATACGTTCTTCAATATCAACATAAGTGGTTAAGAATTATGGAAGACTGAGTGGAACTCTTACGAGATGTTCAATAAATATCTCATTTCTGATCCTTCTGAAACTGTTCCTGGTTTTGGTCTTCCAAGAAAAATTTGGACAGTTCTCAATCGTTTGAGAACATGTCATGGTCGTACCAATAGCATGTGTTTAGATGGAACTCAGTTACTAGCGCAAGTTGTGAATATGGTGATGCAGAAGAAACAATACATCATCTCATCAATAGTTGTCCCATATATAAATTTCAAGATGGTTTTAGGGCTATTCATGATGTTTCCGACTCTTTCTTGAAATGGGTTATGAATTTCAAACGAATATGATACGTATTTTTGATATTCAGTTCTTTTTTCGTCTTTTTATTTTCAGATTCGATGTGAGCAACTTGAAGAAGTCTCTGTCTCCATCAATAGAAGACCACTCTTGAAGAAGAGTCCCTGAAATATATTTCAGCTTATTTTTGTATTTTCACACTTAGACGGGGAGCCAGGGTTTTTTTTTACTGGAGTTTTTTCCCTAGGCTTTTGTCATACGCCGAATGGTATGACACCCCGTCACTAACCCCTGATCTATATGCTTTATAGTTTGCTAACTTAATATTTTGAGCCAAAAGTTCAAAAGAATATATATATACTCCAACAATGGAAAAGATTTACATGAAAAACTGGGTTTCACTGAACTTAATTTATTGAAAAAGCAAGTACATATAGAATAATTCATTAAGATTTTTTGTTCTGCTTTATCTTCTCCAAAGACTCATTATAATATGTTGTGTTGAGATTTTCCAGAATGTGGGGACATTTTTTTGCGTATTCGATATATCGCGTGCGGTTTTCATCAATGATAATCCTCTTCCTGGCAAGTTTTTCGAAATCAAATTTCACCATAAGGCAGATGAAAAGGGTTGGATATTCTTTCATCATGTACTCGCAAGACACTTCGAAGTCGTTGTGCAGGTGACGGTGGTCCACACTCAATATAATATTGTCTTCAATATCCTCCAATGATAATTGATAATGTTGCGAAAAAAATTGGAGTTCGGTTAAAAGTCTCTGACAAGATTCGACAACCCCTATCTTGCATTTTCTCTCTTTTCGATAGTTCTCATCGGTAACGAATGTCTTGTACTTTTCGCTCAGGTGGACCCACAAGTGAGGATACTTCACCTTTAGCTTATAGTCCGCTTCGCGAAAAATTTCTCTTTTATTTGGGTCAGGTAGGTTGATGAAGTCATTGTAGACTTTACACATCTTCTTGTATCCACTCAATTCTTTGATAGTATACCAACATTTTTGAGGTAGATTATTGTTCAATTCTGTATTGAACTTGTGACAACTCCCAGTTCTGCATACCATAATACTTGTTCCATGCTTCCTTTGAACTTGAGCTTCGATGTGACAGCAACATATAACCTTGCCATGAGGTAAACAATACTTTCTTGCTACCTGGTTATGCTCCATGATCGAATCCTCTTCTGAAGACAAAATATATACATATATCGACATGTTTTTAACCAGAACAAGAAACGTAACTTACCAACTGGATACACATCGAAGGTTGCATCACTTAATGATGTACCTGAAGAACAAGTGGCCATTGAAGAATCTCCCAAAGTGGCAGAAACCGTGGAGGTATTGAATAATGCATCAGTCTGAGTCGACGAGTCTTTTGTCCCAGCAGAAATCATAGGCGTGTTCAATTTTGCAGCATTTCGAATTAAACAGTTTTTGCATATAAATCGGTCTTCCACGATAAATTCATTTTTCTCAGCTCTAACAGTAGCAGAAACTTCAGAGTTGTTCACACCATTAACTAAATGTTTTTGAGGAATACTTGCATCTTTTACGATAATATCCCTTCTGATGCGTGGACAAGCTGAAACCGTAAAGGGAGTCAAATCATCATGAACTGAAGAGCTTTTAGGGATACTTGTAACTTCCTTGTTTCTGGAAGTTGCATAAACTTTAGAATCACGATGAATTGAAGAGGTGTTAGGTATCCGCGCGTCTTCTGTGATATATGTATTTTTTCTGTCTCCGGTGTTATCAAAAACCATCGAGCCACCATGAATCGAAGAGTCTTCAGAAATCCATGCATCCTCTACTATGCATGCAGAATCCCTGGAGGCGTTCAAATATAGTTCTTTCCTGTTTTCAAGAGCAGCAGAAACCTTATAGGTTTTCGATACTGATGCTCCATGAAGTTCAGACGTTCGTCCGTCTTCTGGAATGTTTGCATTTTTTTCGACTCCTACATTAGCTAAGACTGTAGGTGTATTCAAGATTGAAGCATTATGGGTTGGAGAGTTTTCAAAAATATATGCTTCTTCCCTGGACTCGAGAGTGGCAGAATTATTTAATTTTGAAGTGAGACATATTGAAGGATTTATGTACCCATATTGTTTGACTTCAAAACTAGCAGAAATTTTAGAATCATTTAATAATGAGGGACCTTGAACTGAATATTTCTCAGAAACCATTGTTCTTTCTGAGATACATGAATTCCTTCTGACTTCGACAGTATCTGAAACTGATATATTTAACAGTGAAACATCATGAATTAGAGAATCCTTAGAAATACATAATTGCTTCCTCGAATTGGAAGTTGCAGAATTGTTGGAAATATCCAATTCTGAATCAGCATCAATTGAGGGATTCTTGCTGATACGTGCATCTTTTTCAGCTCCTAGATTAACAGAAATTTTAGAAGTAATTGCAGAAATTCTAGGTACGCCTTCTGCAGTATATGTATTTCTTCTGACTTCTATTTCAGCAGACATCGTAGAGGTATATACTGCTGAAGCATCATGAGTTGAAGAATCTTCCCCAATAAATAAGTCTTTAATGATGCATGTTTCTTGTCTGGATCCAATATTAACATAATCCGTACTAAATTTTGAAGAGTCTCTGCATACATCTTTTTTAGTGTCAAGAGAAGCAGGGACCTTTGAAGTATTCAATATAAATGGAACTTGAATTGAAGATTTTTTCGATATACGTGCGTCCTCTTGAATGCATGGATATTTTCGAATACCGAGAGAGGCTAAACATGTGGGGTTGTTCAACATTAAAGCTCTATGAATTGAATACTTTCCTTCGATTAATGCATCCTTGCCCGAATCAAGAGTAACAGAGCTTCTGAGATTACAGCCTTCATTTCTTGCTCTTAGAGCTGCAGAAACCGTGGGGGTGTTGAACATCGATTCATCCATCGAAGAGGGTTTTTTGATACACGTTTCTTTTATGACATATATATCTTCTACGAAAAATCTAAATTAGAGAGATATCTTTGAAATGTCTATTAGCAAACCTTCATTGGTCTCATCTGATGAATCCTCGAAGTAAGAATTGTGGCAAGTAGAAGGATAAGAGCTGTCACCCTCATCAGAGCTGTCAGGTCTCTCCTCCTTCTTCTTCAATTTGAAGTGTCGCGCTTTTCTAGGTTTTTCCTCATCTTCTTCAGTCGAAGAATCAGCTGTAAAAGAGACTTTGAGGTTTTTATCTCTGTACGTTTCATGAAAACCTACCAAATTTTCTGGGTTTGTTATAAGGTATGTAGTTTTCATCATTCACGTCGAGTAGATCGGAACTTGAAATATCTTGCCATTTATTGATGCTGTCCTGTAATCTGATCATTAGGCAGAGGTTTTTATCTTGATTGCTACTCACCTCCTTTGTTGTAGTGGTTTTTTCTAAAAGAGAGTCAACCTCTCCCTTTCCTACATCTTGAATAGAAATCTATATCAGTATTATAAAACAAGTTTAGATATATTAGACACGTATAAACATAGTACAAAGAAGTTGAGAATCTAAAAAATACATTCAGAAGATTATTGAAAGATTTTTTGTCAATTTTTTTATATAAAAATACAAAGGTGCTGCGGACTGACCGAATTGAAACTGGAATAAAAAAATGGAAGAGGAAACGTACACTGAATGAAATTTGAATTGCGAGATCATCTTTTGTGTTGTTCCCACATGAAAATCTCCAACGAATGGAAAATATTTCAGGCTTTATCTGTGCATGTCCGAAATAAATCCTTTATTTATATAATCTGGCGATTGGTAACAATTATCACGTTTCTAATGAGCAAATATTTGAATATACGCTTGAAAAGGTTCGAAATAATATTACAATTATCGAACTAAACGCATGGACCTATCTATATACATAAGCAATATATGTGGATTCATCGAAAATGAACGATGTTTGGTGAATTATTGAGTAGAGATGATTTTAATGGATTCAACACAATAAAATTATCAAATTGTTCGAGATATTTTTGTTAATTTCATTCTCAGAGTGTCTTCTTAAGGAAGCCCTAGGATTTGAATCGTCATTAACGCTGTGCAAGTTATAATCTTGATTTGTAATTTTTCAGAGTAACGACTTATCTACTTCTTTTATTTAACTTTCATTCGCAGAATGAATTGATCTTACAATCGTTGACTGCTAAATGAAATTGCATCTTGGAATGAGCTATTACTTCCATCCACTCCCTAACAAAATACGAGTAGAATTTTATAAGATGATTTCTAGGTTTAAAGATCCTTCATTTCCGCTCTAATTTACCCTTAAGTCAGCATCCGTTTTCCACCCCATGAAAGGGGTTGCGCCTATCCATCCAACAATTTCGTCTAAGTAATAAAGGAGCACATTAAAAACAGCTGCCTATTCTGAAAGATGCAGGATATTGTTTTCGAAGACGTTTATACAGTTGTGCTGCAATTGTGCTGGGTAGTGGAGGGAAATTATTGCCAAAATACTCCAGTTATGAGAAATTTTATTCATGATTTTCTTTTGGGTGTGATAATATACCAAACCCTATTTCAAACAATTGTAATTTGTTGTAAACCTTTTGCATCTTTTCAATCTGTTCATTTCAATATTCAATCTGTATGTTGCAAATCTTTTGGATTTGGAACTTGAGCAGTATCTTGTTACTTTGCTTCTAGAAGTATTATCCTTTCAGGTAGTTCCCATTACCTGGCTTTGTAATCAAAGTTCTTGAGGATGCGTCTGCGAGTGTCAATATTTAATATTTTCCTAGACATTTCTACTATTATGAGTTTCGGTACACCCTGTGTAACTTGGAATTTCAAGTTTCAATGATTTATGATGAGAGCGTCATATCCAACTGTTCCAACATCTTGCTAGATTATTCTCAGAGAATAGATGAGAAAGAATCGTTGAAATAATGATTATCTTGTGGGTGGAATGTTTTCATTCCTGTGGGATCCTCAGGACCATAATTCTTTTAAACGTCCGTATTGACAGATGATTGCTACAAGACGTTTTTCTCCCAGTCTGAAAGATCTCATTTTTACCATTGGGAGTGACGAGGAAAGCAATGAAGCCGTCACATAAATAATAGATTATATTTATTCAACGACTTTATATTCGAACTATTGAAAAAAATTCAAAGTTTTGGAATATTACGAATGAATTTTCAGGCACTGACCCCTCCTTTCATGAGCTGCTATTACTTTTCTAGAAAATATAAAAAAATTCACGAGTTTTATGTAGATAGGAAAAATTTACTACATGATAACTTCTAGTGAGAATATTTCCTTCTATTTTAACAGTACTTTCTCTGAGGGATCAATCATGAATTTCCTGGTGTTCGTGAGTTTTGTTATATTAATAACAAATAGAAATACCTATTCCGTTTTTTAAGGAAAACATGCAAGAATTAATTAAATCTCAGACCTCATTTTTGATTATGAAATGCTGATAGTTTCTCTTTTCAACATGGCTCTCCTTGAGCTAATGAAAATATATGTAGAGTGTAGACAATTTAGAGAAAAACATGTTCAAGCTTCACTACGAGTGAATGAAAGAAAATAGCTGTTTAAAGTATGAATTCCTTGAACTTATATTCGTGAGGAAGATTTCAGAAATAAGATCTACCCAACGAAGGAAAAGTCTTTAAAAACCTCCAGACATTGTTCAATGAAACGTAATTGAAAACCATCTGTAAGAATTGAAAATATTAATCTCTCATGAACGGATATTCCTTCACAAAATATCAAATATTCATTTATCTTCTTCTATAAAAGGGCTCACCTTCTACGTCTGTATCGAAAATACCACTAGAAATCATATCATCAGTCGATGTACAAAAAGATTTTGTTGTCCAATTGGTGTATTGACAATTATCATTAATGTTCTCAGTACCATACTCATAAACTCCTGTTAGACTGTTGGTATTTCTTGAAATGCTTATAGTCCTATCGGTTAAGCTTGGAATAGGTGTCAGACTATGGGTCAGTAAGTTATGAGAAGAAATTGTTTCTGAAATTTTATACGATAATTTGAGTTTTTCAATATTTAAATTTTCATACCTGTCAAATGTTGACAAATTTCTGATTGGGTAGAATTTGGGTCATTTTCTTCTGGGTCTGCATCATTTGCATCTCGTGGTACGTCTTCATCCATAGTTTTCAAAGATTCTTTTCTGTTGAGAGCAGTATATCTGAAATTATTTCCATCTATTTGTGAAATGCTGAAACTTATTGATAATTTCTCTTGGAAATTCCTTACTCAAATCTGCTCGGGTAAAATATTGTAAAACTTGGGTTGTAAAATTATATTGTAAACAATACGTCCAGTTCAGAAAAATTCTGACAACTCCTGGACAGTTATGTTTTCCATGGTTACCATTAATTAAATGTGAACTGTTATGTTGGAGAGTTTTTCTATGAATTGAAACTATGATTTCTATGCATTCAAATTATGAATGTTTCTCAACAATTTTGCCTAATTTTGCCCCTGGGTCGCCACACACAAATATGCAAACTACCTTTATACAGGGTGTCCGGGGAATATCTGTACATACTCATACCAGAGATAGAGTTGGACTACCTGATTTCGAATCCCTTGAAGAAATGCCTCCATACATTTTGATATAATGATTACAGAGGTATCATCACAATAAATGCATAAGCAGTCGCAATGCCGAAAACCCATATCATTTATATAGAGCAAAAAAGTATGGGTCCCAAAATTGACTCCTGGGGAACAGCACAGTGCACAGTCAATCTTCTGCCGATAAGATACCGTACCATTCCAATTAACCTGTTGGTATGTGTTCCTAAATAAAACTTAATTAATTTCAGCACAATTCCTCTAAAAAATTAAGCATCTCCACTGCATCACCCTGTGTATTGCCTGTATTAGTTTCGTGATGATTTCCATAAGAGCAGTAGTAGTATTTCGACCTTTTCTATACCCGTCCTGGTTGTCGTTACAAAAGTTTCAATTTTTCCATCTATTTCAACTTTCTCTATTCTCTATTTTCTATATTACTTATGAATATTCAGATATAAACAAGATACCTCTGTTTTGTTAGGTTTGGGACATTCAACAATATAATTCTTTGAAATCTTTCAATTACTCAATACATTATTTTCCAAATTATACAGGGTGATTCCGGAGGAGACCGTCAGATTTTAGGTGAAGTATACACTAGTCAAGGCAGTTTCGAAACAATGTTTGGTTTATGGTTGGGGGCATTTAATGAGAGTCTATAGGGTGATTTGTCCAATTCGACCGATTTTTCTTTTATTCATAACTATGGTATGGCTTGATCAATCTTGATGAAATTTTCAGTGTAGAACAATATGATTATCTTCTTTCAATAATTCCAACATTTTTTCAAAAATACAGAATGGGAATTATGATAGGTTCAGATCAAATATGCACCCTGTACATTCCGTTTTCAGAAATTTTCTACTTGCTTCAGATTCTACCATATTTTATTTTTACTGGCACACGTCCATTTTTCCTAGAAAAATTTTTCAAAGATGAACAATATCGTTTTTTCGCTCCAAGGCATTGAGAATATTCTGAACTAGATGGTAGAGCTATATCGTCCAATAATACAAAGCTCCTCCTGAGTCCTAAAATAAATTTTCCAAATTCGAAATTAATTTTTGATCGCTCATATTCAGATGTATAAAATCATTTAATTCAAATAATTTCTTTATACGTACGTGAACCAAACAAATCTTTATACTACTACTACAAATGCAGAATAAACATTCGAAACATATGAAAGGCAAAATTATGGATTAACATCAAATTGAGTCATTATTCAGGTGATTTTTGACACACTTCCGGTTTTCCTTGAAGCGAATATTCCTAAAACATAGTAGTTTTGTTCAAAAATGTACTCACTTATGGCCTTATGGTATGTAAAATATTGAGTCACGAATGTATGATAAATAGTTTTAATGGAATTGAAAATTCTTCATGAAAATTAAATCTCTATTTAAATCAAGTTCTTTAAGATCCATGGTTACCATAACAGTGAACCACAGATTGAGAATATTTAATAAATAATTTGTCACAAGAAGTGTATTTCAACATGCCTCAATTATTTACTCATGCGGATATGATTTTTCTTTATGGTTTTTGTAACGGAAATGGAAATGAAGCCAAAATGGGATACCATAGACGATTTCCCAACCGACGTCAACCGAATAAATGTACTTTCGGACGAGTGTTCCATTATTCTAAAGAATATGGGCAATATCCTAGTAGGGCAGAGCACATTGATAGGCCTACTCAAAATGAAATTTCGATTCAAATTGTTGAACGGGTGATGGAGGAACCGTCTATTAGTACTCGTCAAATTAGTACCGAATTAGGAATTTCGCAGAGCTAAGTGAGCAATACTTTGAAGAAAGAACAATTCCATCCATACCACTACCAAAAGGTGCAAGAACTGTTGCCACAAGATCTGCCCCAACGATAACAATTTTGTCGCTGCGTTATTAGTCACCAACGAACTATTTTTCGTATTCTATTCAGCGACGAGGCTATGTTCACTAAGAATGGAATTTTTAATATCCACAATTCCCACGAATGGGCAAGAGAGAACCCGCATTTGAAGAAGAGTCATAATACACAACACAGATTTTCTGCCAATATTTGGCTTGGAACAATAGACGGAAATTTAGTTGGCCCTCATATTTTTGCGGAAAGATTAAATGGTGAAATTTACCTAGATTTTTTGGAAAATATTTTACCGAATCTATTGGAAAATGTACATATCCGCTCTATGTACTTTTAGCATGACGAAGCAACACCTCACTTAGCATTGAATGTGAGAAATCACCTGGATGTAAATTATCCGAACAGATGGATTGGTCGTGGAGAACCTATTGCTTGGCCACAAAGATCGCCTGATTTTAACCCTTTAGACTATTTTGTGTGAGGATATCTGAAAACAAGAGTTTATGAGGTTGAAATTAGAAGTAGAGAACACCTAGTTGAAAGGATTTTCGAGGAACGTAATATCTTGAAGCAAAATCAATCCCTCATTAGAATTGGAAATTTAATAAAAAGGTCTGGAATATGTATTCAAAAAAGGGGACATCATTTCGAACATTCTATGTAAATTTTGTGTTGATCCTTAGTTTTCCCGTTCATGATATGTGTCGAATGTTTATTCTGTATAAGTTGTAGATTTTTTGGTTTAAGTAGGTAGGTATAAAGATATTTTCTGGATTAAATGATTTTATACATCAGAATATGAGTGATTAAATATGAATTTCGAATTTGGAAGAACTAATTTGAGACTCAGGAAGAGCTTTGTATCATTGGACGACACCGGTTTACATTCTAGTTCAGAATATCCTCACTGCCTTGGAGCGAAATAACGATATTGTTCATCCTTGAAAAATTTTTCTGGGAACACTGGATGTGTGCCAAAAAAAATAAAAACGCTCCAGTAATGTAAACTTATGATAGAATCTGCAGCATGTAGAAAACTTTTGAAAACGGAACGTACAGGGTGTTTTTTCGACCTGCAAACTTAATCTGAACTTATCATAATTCCCACCCTGTATTTTTGAGAAAGTGTTGGAATTATTGAAAGATAATCATATTGTTCTACACTGAAAATTTCATCAAGCCATACCAAAGTTATGAATAAAAGAAGAATCGGTCGAATCGGACAAATCATCCTATAGACTCTCATTAAATGCCCCCAACCATAAACCAAACATTGTTTCGAAACTGCCTTGACTAGTGTATACTTCACCTAAAATCTGACGGTCTCCTCCGGAATCACCCTGTATAAACAATAGCAATATCATCAAGATATACGAATTCCTGATATGATGTCATAGATAAATCACTAACATATAATTTTAAGAGTGAAGGAACTAGAACTGATCTGTGTCGAAGACCACAAGTGTATCAGCCGATATATTCGAGCAGTAGTTTTTCAGAAAATTGCTACCGATTGCTCTTATTGATATAGCATTAAAAATTGACTACAATCTAATTCAAGAATCCCAAAAAAACGGTTCTGCGTTATTTTTCAGCCATTATATTCATTGATTTTGGTGAAAATGAGCGTTTTGGATCTATCTTCGCTGACAATTAAGGGGTTGCCTTCCTAAGGAGAGCGTATCTCACTGTTTCAAGATCAAATTAAGGTCATGCCTACACCTCGATAAATTCGGATAATTCAGTGGTTTGAAATTGATTAAGACAACCGGCGGGTCGTAGCCTAAGCCAGCTAGTTTGGCCAATATTGATTGGTAAAATAACATAATATAGACAGATTCCATTTAAATCTGATGATGTTAGCATTGACACAATTGTTTTCCTCACATTTTGACCACCTTTCTGGCAATTTGTAAGTCACACGCCAATAAAACTTTCTGCTTTTGTCTTTTTATTTCCAGATTCGATGTGGGCAAGTCTCTGTGTCCATCAATAGAAGACGACTCTTGAAGAAAGAAGTCCCTCAAATATATCTCAGCTTATTTTTGTACTTTTACACTTAGGCGGGGAGCCAGGGTTTTTTTTCCTAGGCTTTTATGTCGTACTCCGAATTGTATGACACACCGTCACTGACCCCTGATCAATATGCGTTATTGTTTGCTAACTAAATATTGTAAGCCAAAACTTCAAAAGTACAAAATATAGTTTCTGTGTTGAACGTACTGTATTTCATTGTGAAACTATCCAGATCGAAATGGCTTGTCGTGTTCCCTGCACATACAAAATATAGATTCTGTGTTGAACGTACTGTATTTCATTGTGAAACTATCCAGATCGAATTTTTTTTTGTATTTCAAGCTATTTGGGATATTCAGGTTTCAAATCAATTGAACCCACTTCGGTCTTGAATGGCTAAATCCTAACCTACATTCCTTTACTTGGTGCACCAGTCTGACTGGTATTTGGTTTGTTTTTTTGTTTAACCCACGCTCCATCAGATGCTACACGAAATAATTCAATTGAAACAACATCGATCCGTTTGTTGTCGAAGTGTGTGGATAAGAAATTGATCAGAAACAATCATATCCCCATCATTTTCTTCGACTTCGTAAATTCGATAGCAAAAGGCTCATCAATAATTCCCAAATATCTCTGATTATTTTTAGATCGACGTTGCTGATGACCAGAAAAGCAAGCTTGAACCATATGGGATCATTACACCGATCGTATCTGTGTTTTTAATTTTTTTTTGAACGTTCGATTGAGCACCAATCAAACCAGCTACTTTTTGTTTTGTAAGCCAAAAGTTCATAAGAATTTATATATTGTATATCGAAAAATAAGAGAAATATTGGAATTATTTCATTACTCTGAAACGATATTTTATTCGTGAATAAATTGAATTCTGAAAAACCAATTGTACCAGGCCTTGAAGCATACAAGTCAATTTTAAATGGTTTGAATTGCTGTATATTAAAATTTCCAGAGCTGTTGATACTGTTTTCATGAAGATCCCTTTCCTGAGACAGTGGAACTTCACGTTCAGGAAGAACACGACCCCAACATTAACAATGCAACCAACTTCGCAAACAGTCCATCGATCCAAGAATTAATTATTACCATTATTCACTTTCGATTGGGCACTTTGGAGAGCAAAGTGTCCGACTCATCTATAAGAGAACTTTAATTAATATTTTCCTTACCACTGTCCCCGAATAATTGAGGGAAATGTTGGAGGAAAATTTTCATTTAGGTTGAGTAGAAAACAACTTCCTTGGAAAATTAAGTTTCCGACGCTGACTGACGTTTCATCTTTGTTGTGCATGAATGAAGGAAGTTCGTAATGAGCTCTACTCAAAATTCACCAAAAATATAATAACCTGAAAGAAATTATTTTTAAATTCCAATCTCATATTTTTATGGAGTAATGTTGAGCTGAATCCAATGTGAGTGAATAATAATCTATAGATGAAAGACGACGGAATTACGAGCAAGGTTTTCCCATTCAATATACAGGGTGTCCGGGGAATAACTTGCAACGATTTGCACGTCACTGACGTTGTACAATAGTCTGCCTATATATGTGAGGAATCTAACAGAAAAGCAATTTATGATTAAAATTGAAGAAATATTGTTGAAAAATGCTATTTATTCAGTTTTTAAGTTATAATTGCTCTTGTTAGAATTTAAGTTTGACTATCCATGTGAATTATTGATGGAAATAAATTACTCATTATTTCAAGGCTCACTTTGATGATTTGAGAAATTGAAAACTAGTAATAAAGATTTTGGGGTGTTCATTCTTTCACTCTACGAACAGCATTCTCAGTTTTTGTTTTTTCCCAGCTAAGTAACGTTGCTTTGTTCGGTTTAATATTTTACTTATAGAAATAATCAATGCGAAATTCCTTTGAATCGTTTGACGAAAAGCGTGGGACATGCGAAAATAATTATTATCAAATGTACATTCTGTTGAATCAGCACAGCATGAACTCAACGATAATCGATCCAATTCGACCAATTTAAACTCTCAGGCAAAATTGGATTTCCATGCTATTGCATATTTTCGTAATACGTTAATTCCCAAAATGGGTTATGAAGTGACGTTTGCCTATAATTCCTGTCATACATCCTGACTGGAAATTCGCAGTATTATAAATTACACGAACTTCAAATTTCCACTCTTTGTTGAAGCATGTCAAACTGGCCTTCTTTCCAACACAACGAATTATCAGTTACATGCTAATTATTCCATTCGCTGCTTTTCATACCACAAAAATAGGGTATTTTAATAATGTTCCCTCTGACTTTGATGGATTACCTACTCTACCCTTAAGCTGTTTTTCCACACGCAACAAATCTTAATCATGAAATGTTTCTCATTTTCACCAAATTAAAACACTTTGCTGGTTTCCTAATTATTTTTCATTCTGTTTTCTATGAATGAGCGTCAATATTTTCACTTCCTACGCACATGAACTCGTTTTTGGGCATAAATGAGGCTCTAATTGGTTTTTTCAAGCTCAGTGAACTATAAAAAAAACAACGCCACTCTCTCTGAATATGTACAAGTGACTGACTCACAAAACTGAAGTTAACTTCCTCATCACGATAATATGCAACCTGTATTTCGTTTCGAAGATTCAGAGAAGACTCAATTGGAATTGAGAAAGTTCATTATAAAACTTTTCTTTGTAAGCTAACTGCAGCAAATTGTAACAAGGTATGATGACTGAACATCGCATCGAACTTTTAAACGAGGTAATAATTCAGTTCGACAAAATTCGTAACATGGAAACTCTGATTAACTTATTCTCATATTATGGATAAAAAAATTGATCTGCTCTTTTAATTATTCAGATATTTAGGAGATAAGATGATTAAAACTTTCCAACAGAAGTTTCGGAGTTTCGAAATAAGACTATAGGTTTACAGTTAGGTTTGCAATCGATCTAGCTCAAGTATCATATTGATGATTATACATATTGCTTTTGGAACCGGAAAATATGAAATTAGGAATAGTCTAGAATTATTATTTTGTCGTTATCAAGGTAAATTTGCTTTTGAAAGCAGAAAATGTTCGGAAATTGAAACATTGGTAGCTAAAGGAACAAAAATGTTCCACCATAAAAAATTCCTTATCAATATCATAATGAGCAGTGTTTCATTTACAGCCAGAAATTTTACAAATCATTTTAAACTTAGAGGAAATCTAATTCAGTCCTGAATGATTTCTGCACCGATTCAAAGTTTATTGGGAATAGGCAATACTTTTCAATTCCATTCTGGGACATCATCCAGATATTCTCACAACAAAAATCGAAGATAACAAAGTTTCATCGGGATGAAGTTGAAGCTTCTTCCCATTCCATCTGAGATGCAAGCGAAGATATCACTTAGGGACAGAATTTTCTGACATTTCCGCTAGATTAGCTCAGGGGAGGGAAACACAGTTACATATTTTCTAATACTGAGGAGAGAAAAGTGGAAATGTGTACATCGTCGCGCCATTCTGCCAGTCTGCGTCAAACAAGAAACATTAGTGCAACACCAAACTAGATGAAAGAGACCGAGTGAAAGCTCTATTTATCATTCGGATGCCCGAGATGGGAGTTTATTTTCAACCGAACCATCTCCAAAAGCAGTCATATTCAAACTTCCCCCTTCGTATGTGTGCTTTATGAAATTGTTTTCTATTTGTGGATAAGAGTTTGACTCCCATGACCGCTTAAGCTCCACATACTATTTTGTCTTCGACCCAATTAAATTTGATTTCACTTAGATCCATTAACACAGAAAATTCGATTTAATGACTAGCGGTTCCTTATCGATGTGTTTTCAAATTTCATAACTGTCAGTTAGTGGATCATGAGGAACCTACTTGATCTGTTCCAGGTTAGCAAATCTGAGTTAACTGGCAAGCTAACGTTATTTCATCAAATACTCGTATATAGATAGTAATGTTATCATGCAAATAGATCATGACCATTGGGCCATTTTTTGGTATTTATGTCTTCGTTGAAAAGACAGAGTTTCACAAAATCGTGTCTCTTTCTTTAATTAGCTAGAGCATCTTGGGATGCTGATGCATCTTTAGCCTTAGTCTTTTCTGCAGTTGAAATTGTTACTCTTCATTGGTTACCAGTTTTATCTAACATTGTCCCTCCACATACTCGCAGCTCTGAATTCTTGGAGCAAATATTATTATCTTCCTAATCTATTTCCAATTATTTCATACATTCCTCTGAATATAATTCCCAGATTGAAGTCAAGTAAACAATTCTGGTATAATACGTTCTTCAATATGAACATTAGCCATTATGAAATATTCAATGAAAATCTCATTTCTGATCGTTTTGAAAAAAATCCGGGTTTTAATATTCCTAGAAAGATTTGGACAGTTCTTAATCGTTTGAAAACAGGTCATAGTCGTACCAATAGCATGCTATTCAGATGGAACTCAGTTCCAAGTGCAAATTGTGAATGTGGATATGCAGAAGAAACAATACCTCATCTCATCAATAATTGTCCCATATACGAAATGGAATCAATTTGAACTTCCGTTTTTGGAAGACAATACAAAACCCTTTCGGATGCTGAAGTCTTGTGAAGATGGCATTATTTATTCCTCTGCTATTTTTTCAATGAAAGTTTTATATCACAACCTTCCCCAACTATGGATGATGATTTCCCTTTGAATGGGTTCCATATCAGACTTCGAACATCAGAAGATCTGAAAAATCATCACTTGAACCGCAAGACCCGATTCAAAGAATCCTCCTTGCAGATTGGCGACAAATTTAGTGTATTAGATTTGAATATAGAGGGTATTTCTAAGGACAAGAATAATTATATTTCTAAACTAACAAAGGACTATGGTGCTGAGATTATTCTCCCTCAAGAGACACATACGGATACTAAAAATAATCTTCGTGAAAGAGGAACCATAAAAGGTTACGTATTCATTGATTATCTCCTTAGTAAAATTTACGATTTAGCTTGTTATGTTAAAAAATCCTTGATTCACAATATCGAGTTAATCCAAAAGGGGAATTTAGGTGTTTTTTTGTACTTTCAAATTTTGTACACTTAGGCAGAGCCAGGTCTTTTTATTTTTTTACTGGGTCCCTGTTTTTTAGAAGATCCTAGGCTTTATATTTCAGCTTATTTTTGATACGCCAGGGAATTGTACTGGGGTTTTTTCCCTAGGCTTTTATGTGATACGCCGAATTGTACGACACCCCTAACCACTAACCATCTCTAGCAGTGCATATCGCCAGAGACGTCACTTCAAATAACTCCAGTTGTTTATTGAGTTATTCAACACGAGGAAAAATTCAATACATCATATGTTGTTGCCAGAAATTCGGTGGACCTGAATATAAGAACATATATGAAGCAGTGGCAAGAATTAGCAATAAAGTATGAACTGCTGCAAGTAAAGAAGTTCACCAAACAACTGGCGATGAAATTGGGATTGCACTGTGCCCAGAATAGACCTAACCTCATCTACAAGAGGATGCAGAATGCGCTACTCCTGGGAACTGCAAGAACGGTGCGCAATGTTATCAAAAGTTCGAAGTATAACAAAAGGAAACAACACTGTCTTCATTTAAACACAGCTGAACTACCAGCAGAAAACTGAAGAGTTCATGAACCCAAAAATCTGGAGAAGTCTTAATACTTCATCTAAAAGTTGGTTAAAGAATTTAGTACTGGTGTTCAAACTTCGGTTTTCTAATAGAAATATAGATACTGCTCAGTAATGTAAACCTATTTAAACGAAGTGATAATTTTCGCGGTTTGAATTGGCTGGCAGCTGAATATCCTCATTATCGAACAGGCATCAGAACTTCATGTAACTATAAATATTCAGCTGACCACGCAAACATTTTAACTTGACGTTCGTGAGTAAGTTTTTCATGTGTTTTCCCTACTCGCGTGATTTTTAAACCGTGCACCTATGACATCTGATAAAGATCCTACACTGAAGTGGACTATAGGAGTAATGGGAATTCTGGAAAGCATTTCCAGGGTGTGGAACCTTGTGGAAAAAAAAATCGATTGACACCTCTGTCGGGTGGAATTCAACAATTAAAATGATGTTATAAGTCTCACTTCGTGTTGTAATTTTTCAGATAATTAGTATTTTGAATAATTCGATTTAAAATTATTTTCGTTTGCTCTAAAAAAACTTGAATTGTAGTGCAGTTCATTCATACAACATTATATAGAGTGTGCCATTGAAAGAGAAGCAGAGTTGTTGAATTATCCAAATGGAAAAGACATCAAACTCTGGAGCAAAACTTGAAGAAAATCTCAAGACAAAGGATTGAAACTACGCTGAAGAAAAAAATAAAACAATACTGGATGTAGCGAAAGGAAAAGCACTGAAGACGAATTCAAGAAATCCGGTGAAAACCAAAGATCTATATATTCTTTTGAACTTTTGGCTTACAAAACAAATGTTAGCTGGGGTTTGCCATATAATTCGGTGTATGAGTTGAAAGCCTAGGGAAAAAACCCCAGTGAAAAAAACCCTGGTTCCCCGCATAATTATTGTTGTGTGTACAAATATAAATTAAATATATTTGAGTAACTTCTTTCTTCAAGAATGGTCTTCCATTAAAAAACACAGAGGCTTCTTCAAGTTGCACATATCGAATCTGAAAATAAAAAGACAAAAGCAGAAAACAGAACTGATACAAAAAATTCGTATCAAATTTGTTTGAAATTTATAACCCATTCCAAGAAAGTATTTTTTTCTCTCCACTCCAGTACACCTGTAGCGAATTCATAAAAAATTCCAGGTCCTGGTTTCTGATTCAAACCTTCTCATGAATCTTTTTATGTGTTCATTTAGGGGTGAATTGACATACCGTCCATCTTGTCTCTGAAACTTTTAATGCCCACATATTCATCTTCATTTGAATTCAACCCATTTTAATTATCGCCAGGGGGAAATGTGAAACGTACAAACTTTTTTGGTTTCGGAAAATTTGGAATGCAGATGTATTATTACTGCTTCATCCTCAAGCCGGCTCATTTTTAAATAAAAAAATGGCCACTTAGGCTGGGCAATGATATCAACAACTTAATCGTTGGAGAGTAATTTATGCATGAATATTACTCACTTTGGATATTATTAGCACAAATTACAGTCGACATGCGAGCACGTCAAACAGACATTTTGCGTATGTAATGGATGCGAGAAAAGTGTCGGTGAAACTCCATATCACATGAAAATGCAAAGTTTGTGCAGTGAAAAATTCGCATTCTGCGCTTTATGGAAATATCTATAGTCAATCAAATTATACTGGAGAATTCTATGTCCAGATTTTCCTTTGAAGATATGGCTGGTTCCAACAAAGTTGAAACGGCAATTTTAAGATAATATTTCAGTAGTTTATATATCAGTTAAGTTGGCACCTATGCACATTACGAAAATTCACTACAGAAATTATTCAAACCAGTTAATCCCAGTTGGCCATTGCGCAGACCCATTTATGACTTGAGGATCTTGGTTAACACCCATAGATTATTTTTTTTTAAAGATCAATGGGTTCGTCAATCAATAAATCACTTTATCCACAAATATTTACTTCTTGGTACCATATGGACCCATATATTTTCATCAGTCCAGAGTGGGGGGGCAATTAATGAGGCACGGAGCCAATTGCTAGTTGAATTTTAATTTGGCTCCAGTCCAAACGGCATCGAGGGCTATTTGGCTCTATCGTATATGACTGACTTGAGAATTCTTCTCCTTCCGTCCATTGTGGCGCCACCTTGGAATGCTTGAACATGCGTTGCGCAGCAAATGAGCATCTTTTTGCTTAGATTCGTCCTGGTTTTCATATTGCGCTGTTCTCCAACAAAATCACTATTTTCAATTAACGCAATCGGTATGTGATGCATTTAAATGATCACTTGCGAACATAGTTCCAATATATATTGCAATGAGTACGTAACACAACCCTTTATACTCTAGAAGACAATCAGAATTGATTATTATCTACCAAGCACATCAAGTTGGTTCCTAAGATCTGATTTCCAGTCCCTCGTGATCGGAGGTCGTATCGAAATACAGGCCCTTTATCGTTATGCACATTAAAATGTAAATAAGATGTATGTGAGAATGCAAGTTAACGTTTAATTTCAGTTTAAGGTGATATCTTATCAGTATTCATGTAGGGGGTAAATTGCAAGGTGTGACATGCCATCAGGAAAATGGAGGCGATAACGTGAGCACGAATATTTCTAATTTGATACTTGGAAATCATGAAATTGGCGGGTATTTTCCTATGAACTCGCCTCATTCCATCAGGTTATTGATTGTTCACGCCAATAAAATATTATTTATTTTCCAATCGATTTCTTTTAACAAAATTCAGTAGAAGTCACATTTGCTTCCCTGGAAATAACACCCTTGTGAAACCTGAATCAAATAAGGCTAATCTGATCAGGAACATGTGTTTGCTTCCAAACTTGGCTTCCCAGAACTTCTTTTTCAAAATTTCATGTAGGCAGTCGTGGGGCTTATAAAAGATCCAAACGATAAGTGTGTTCTATTTATTGGCTTATGTTGAACGTTCTGTCAGGATTGAAATTTAGTGTTTCAAATAGGACCATGTAGAAGATTCTTCCCTCGTAAACCATCAAATTAAAATGAAATAATATACAGTCTAATATCAACATATAAAATTCAATTTGGCTCCAAATGAATGAGACGCTCCTTCGAATGGCAAGTGTAAAGAAGCTGATAAGTACCGAATTCAAGCGATACTACGATGTTGTTCCATTGGCACGCAAACCGACAGTATGTTCGTAACAGATAAGCTGGAATGTCCTCTACCGAAACTGAATTAAAATAGCGCCTATAATGAGTTTTCCCATCTCTTCGATGCAGTTAGGTCATATTTAGGATGCATTCGAGTATCGATTTACACATCTCCAACGAACCAATCGGTATTTACATTCGTTGATTTTTATTTCAGGGATTACGCCATCCTACAGCTATGGCTAGTTCAAATTTATCATTCAGAATGCACCTTTCAGGGGAATTAAGGCATTAAACTAGCTCAGAAAATAAAAACATGACCACGCTTATCTTAAGGATTTTCGTAGTAGAGCAAATAACTATTTAGCGATTTAATATCTTTAACAACATGTGGAAGGATAAGTAGCAAATATTATACCATCTTGATCAAATGGGTCATTTTTAACTTGCCGAGGGTAGTACGGTACATTTTTTTAAAGATATAGTGTCAAAGTTAGCTGAAAACATATTTTTTAACCATTTCCCAACGAAACTTATATTTTTTTACTGAAATAATTGCACCTAACAATGGATTTGAGACTGTAATCAATAGCATGGTTATTTGGGATCAAGTTTAAAAAAAATCTCTGCCAAATTGGAAAATTTGTGACTACAATACTTAAGGATGTAGTGTAGGGTGACAATTTTCAACATTTTCAAAAATATACCTATTACTTAACCAAGTGACATAGAATTTTTTTTTTATTTTTGTCAGAACTGGTATAACCTAGCGTATCGCCCAGTAACCGCTTGACGTTGAGTTACGGGACACCCTGTATAACAATTATGAATTTTAGTCCTGAGTATCGATTGTGCAGCTAACATTGGGGCTCTTTTTCCTCTCTCTATCTGAGGGTAGGCCTTTTTCGCATTTTTTTCTCTCTTGAAACACTAATAGGCATTAAATTTGCAACAAAAACTTGCACGAAATTATATCTTGTTGGCGTCGAGTGTGAAATCAGCTGCAAAGTAAATATTCTCTGATATTTATTTTTTTCCCCTGCTTGCAAAAGCAATAATAGGCATAAATAAGGCACTGTATGTATGTAAGGTTATCTGAAAAAATTGATGCCGAGCGTGAACCTAAATTGTCAATAACTCGAAAACTACTATTTTAGAGTGAAAGTCTGATAAGGAACTATTAGGCACCAAATATAGCATACTGCTCCAGAACTTTTCGCTTATCTGAAGATCGAGAAATAGAGGAACTCATCTAGAAGATAAATAATGAAAGATCTAAATTCCGTTCGGATTTCTCCAGCTTCCGTGAAACTCAGGACAAAATGATCTGAAATTCGCGAATGCCTCCCTGGAGAAATCTCCCGGGACCGATACAGTTTTTCATGCCCTGACGAAGTTTGTTTTCGATATGTTGTTTAATATTTTATAGATCCTCTTAAAGTGTCACCAGCAAACACATCAATCATTTGAGTTGGTGCCGGAAGAACAGATTTTTTATTGTGTCAGTGTGGAATTGACCGTGACGGTTTTCTTATGACTAATATTTTTACATCCCACTACCATTTCAAGGATATTTTGATTGATGAAGGGATGCATTCCTTCATCGAAGTATGGCTGCGTCGGAATTTTTCGACGCACTATGTCTATGTCAAATGGATTGGGGCCATTTTTTTGAATAGATTTATAGCAGTCCGAGAAAATGGATCGTTGAATGTGAGGGATAATTCAACTTAATTCCAATGCAATACAGGGTATTGCGAATGATTGTGTTTTGATTCAGTGGCGTAACAATATGGTGGCAAGGCTGGCAAAACGCCACGGGCCCAAGACCCAACAGGACCCCCCGGCCTAAAAGTGCAGGAATTTTTTATATTCTCTCCGAGTAATAATGAATAAATAACTAATCTAACCTCCAAATCTATGGATCTGGGATTGAAATAATCTGTCATTTAGTACCTGTTTCCGATTCAATATTCTGCCTGCTGAAAAAGATTCTAACTGACTATCCCCATCTATCCCTTCTTCCGAAAAGCGTTCAAATAACGAATCATAGATAGAAACTTTCATTGTTATTCGCCTATGTGCGTTTCAAAAAAATTTGAGGTTTACGGTTTACCAAAGATGTCAAAAAGAATTTTTAGTTTGTGAGATCGTTAAGCGGCCAAGTTTCACCAGTAATAACTGAGATCTGTAAGAGATAAGTGTGGAAATTTTTTTTATTATAGATTTCGGAGACTTTCAGTGTTTAATGCTACATTTTTAGGATTTCATTGTGTTACTAGCTGACCCGACAGACTTCGTCCTGTCAAAAAGATTTGTAATGTGGCAGTTTTTGTTCCTACGTATTTTAAAAAATTCTCTTGAACAGAACCGTCAATCTGGTGATAGGGCGTTGTGAATAAAAAATAATTAAATAAAACATATATAAGGATTTAGAAGTAAGTAATCGCTTTATTGTTAATCATGTGAATCATAATTATTATTATTATCATTGTAGTGCTTTGTGGTGTACGATGTTTTTTGTTTGATTACCTGGCGCATAGATAAACAAATCTGATGGTTTTCGAACACGGGAACAGGCAACATACAATTGACCATGTGAGAAACATGGGTTTTCTAGATTAATACCACAAACACTTAATGATTGCCCCTGGGACTTGTTTAGTCATAGCAAAAGCAAGCCACACTGGAAACTGTAGTCGTTTAAACTCAAATGGCACATTAGTCGGAATCATTGGGATGCGCGGTATCAGAACATCTTCTCCTTTATATTTTCCTTTGAGTATAGTTGCTTCTATCACATTGTTTAGTAATTTTTTTATCGCTAACCGTGTACTGTTTAAAAGACGCGGTTGGTTGATATTTCGCAACATTATAACCACCGATCCCACCTTTTTTTGAAGATTGTGAGGTGGCAATCCTGGCAAATCCAGCGAGTTTAAAAATTCCGGTGGATAATTGACTACATCATCTTGATTATTAGCCGAATCAACTGATTTATATATCCTCAATTCGCCTGTAATTTGTTCTTGAATTTTGAAATTTAATTCATTTACATCTATGTTTTTTGCAGCCAGTATAGCTCGTTCGCTCAACCAATCATGGTTTCTGTAATTTTGAGAAACATCTGGAAACACACTGAATAAGTTCATCTTTTGATCGAGTTAACTGACAAAAACTTTGAGGAAAGTTAATGCAGCCAGTCAACATGTCTATAGGAAATTTGCCATTACCAATGTCAATGAGTTGTTTACAGAATATGTTTCCAGATTGGTCATTTTGCAACTCGACACGCATATTCTTGCTTAAATGAAGTACTTTGACATGTTTCCACAAATTGGAGGACTTTAGACATGCATTGAGTTCATCAGCTGGCGTTTATCGTGGAATCACTGGCAATGTTTGACGAAAATCTCCTGCTAATAAAATCATTGCACCACCAAATCGGTTATTATTGCTCCGTAGATCTTTTAAGGTTCTGTCTAAAGCCTCCAAAGATTTTTTATGTGCCATCGTGCATTCATCCCAAACAATCAATTTACATTGCTGCAAAACCTTTTTAGTTACAAATCATTTGTATGGGAAAAAGAAAAGGGCTATTTTTAGGGGTTTTCCAGCAATAATTCAAATTTTTCTCGCCGTAAAAACCATCCTTGAACTTCAACGAACATTTTAAAAAAAGATTTGGCCAAATTGGTCCAGGCGTTGTTGAGTAATGCGCTTACCAACACATTTTGCGATTCATTTTTATATTATAGATAAGGTTCAAACTGCTTTAGCAATGTCCAAGAAAATTATCAAATCCGTAAATGACAAAATTATTTCTTTAAAACTAGTCAATATTTTATCGATAGGGGGCCCCCTCAAAAGAATTTGCAACGGGCCCCAGATGGTATAGTTTCGCCACTGTTTCGATTGATCCTGGTATTTCTGAACAAATAAGGTAAAATTTGATATGAACCTCCGTTGTTTCATGATAAATGATTTAAGTTATCATAAAATAGAGGATTCCTAATTCAGAATAACACAAAATGTCAGGATATTTATCTTAATTGCTTCGGGAGAATCTATCCTCATTGTACGTCGCATCGACCGTGGTTTTTCATCACCATTTGAGCGTTTTGAGTAGAAATAGCGAGCAGTCAGCGATGCAGATGTATTTGGTGGTAGATGAAAAGAAGGAAGATTATTTCTGCCTCGACGATGCTCCTTTGTTCTCTCAGCCTGATGCCGTTTTATGAAATGTTTAACGAACGATTTTGGACCAACAATTTTTCATTAACTTTGATACGAAGTTGAGCGTGGAACAGGTGCATGTTAATGCATATCACCTTTGAGTGATATAAGAAAAATATTTTGGCTTTTGGATGGAAAGGTATTCTGTTCTATAAGGTCTTTGATGGAATATGTATTTATCCTCAATGAGATAGATTCATGCAGGGACACATAAACTTATTGATTCATTCAATTAATGTTATTTTTAACTATATATGGATAATGGTTTATAATGATTATTTTTTCAGATTGAGTCCCAATCCAGAGAAATATTGATGCTCACATCATTCATGAGGTGAATATAGTTTGCTAATAGATTGATTTAATTATTATTCTTTAATTAAAATTGACATTTGTTTTATTCTGCATACAGGGTGTCTCAAGTTCGAGTGCCTATTAGACGTATCTGGAGAACTAGACATATTTGAAATCTGAAAATTGGCATTATGATATTTTTCGAAGTTCTCTACAGAGCTAAAATATTTTCGAGGCCCAAAAACTTCCGGTTATACAGGGAGTGAAAATAAATTCGACGAAAAAATTTATTTTCAAGTTTTCCATTCCTAGTATGATCGAGTATTCAATAATGAATACATTTCTGTCAAAAGCATTGTATTAAATCGAATAGTTTTCAAAATACGTAAAAAAAACTGGAAAAAAGTCAAATATGTTCAGTCAGTAATATGTTCATTATTTTCAATTTAAATATCCTGAGCGTAAACCGTTTTTACAACATCGAAGAAGAAGGATGTGAAAAGGTCATGCATCTTTTGGATTTCAAAAATATCATCACAGGGTGTTTCAAATTTTGTGTTGAAAATTCTGATTTTAAATTGGCCATAACTTCTGTTTTTCAAATTAGAACCCTATTTTTTTATAATTTTGTTGGATTCTGCGGTCAAAAATAATGATAGATTGCTCACATGATTATGCTCCTAAATTCAATAATTTTACTATTATTTTACTATTAATAATAATTTAACTATTAGATTTAATACATTTTACAGAAATGTATTCATTATTGAATACTCGATCATACCAGGAATGGAAAACTTGAAAAAAAAAATTTTTCGTCGAATTTATTTTCACTCCCTGTATAAGCGGAAGTTTTTGGGCTTCGAAAATATTTTAGCTCTGTAGAGAAGTTCGAACAATATCATAATCTCAATTTTCAGATTTCAAATATGTCGAGTTCTCCAGAAACGTCTAATAGGCACTCGAACTTGAGACACCCTGTATATTCACTAGACTGTAAAATTTTCTGGTAAATTTGTTTGAGTTTACCAAATATCCATCTAAATCATAAACTAACTTCAATTATCTCAGTATTTTCTGCCAACAAATATCTTACTTAAAAAATAGTTCACTAACGAAAAGGATATTATTTGACAGTTATAAGAAATGAAAATAGGAATAATGAATAAATATTGACAACGCCTAAAATATCTGATAAATTTTCCTCATTATGTTCCCATATGCATCCAAGTGATTCAATTGATTATATTTTGAAATACAAGGTGTCCAGAAAGGGTATCGGGTATTTTTTTTGGCGTCATATTCGGAACAGGGCGTCTAAAAGGTGCGGGGAGGAGTTCATGACGCCCACCATTTTTTGGAGTTTCAGTCACGAAAGAACAGTACTCGGGGACACATCGCTCATTTTGCGTATTATCGTAATGGTGATTCAATAGAGACTGCTCAACATCCTTATTTTCATGAAGATCAACGGGGCTGAGCAATTAAAGTAAATAGTGACCGTTACTCCGATATATTGCGAAATTTTTTGGTCCCAGAATTGCAGGGGTTTGCAGGTTTCAACTCATGAATGTGGTTGCAGCAAGATGGAGCCTCTTGCCATACCTCAAATGATTCAATGGAAGTTGTTAACGAATTATTACCTAATAAAGTCATTTTTCGAAGGCGAAATATCAACTGGTCTCCCAGAAGCCCCGATCTTAGCCCACTTGACTATTTGGCATGGGGATACTTTAGAAGTAAGGTTTAACAAAATAATCCAACAAATCTAACCCAGTTGAAGCAGAACGATCATCATTTGAATAACATAATCTTTTCCAAATAATAAACTTTTTTATTGCTCACAAATATTGTTTGTTTTGTTGAACTCATAAATACTCGATACCCTTTCTGGTCACCATGTAGTACATTTTTTAGTGGAACAGGATTTTTGGCTGAAATGAATCTCGAGAAATGCTGTTAGTTTGATTATTTCTAATTCAAGATATTTGTAATTTGGACTTGAATATATGAGGTGTTTCAAAGGGTGAAAAAAAGATATTCTGAATGTTTTTCGATGGAGTTAATTTGACTACTTATGATTGGTTGTTAGTAAATGGTAATTTGAGTTTCAAACAAAACTGTGAGTATTTATTTTCAATTAGAAATAAAGGTTTATTCCTTTTATCGTAGCTGTTGTATTAGTATCTCACTGATCTCACGTCAGTGCTTTTCTTTTCTTTTCAATTTCAGATTCGATGTGGACAGCTTGAATCCACAATGTTCATTGATGAATAAATCACTCCTTAAGAGAGTAGTCCTTCAATATTTCGTAAACATTAAAATGCATACAAATAACTACTTTTTCTCAGGTTTTCTCAAATGATTTATATATACGAGGTCTGTGAATTAAGTCATGAGAGTTCCTTTTTAATTTTTAGTACAAAATCATTAGAATTCAGTATTGTCACCTTCAACATAACTTCCTTCTGAGGCCACAGAGCGCTGCAGACGTCTCTTCCACTCCATATAGCAGTGCTGGAACTCCTAAACTTAAGTACCATTCAGCTGGACGGTTACAGCCGTTTAAAGTTTTTCAACTGTCGCAAAATGATTGGCCTTGAGATAATTTTTCAACTTTGGTAAGAGAAAAAAGTCACAAGGACTCAAGTAAGGTGAATTAGGAGGCTGAGAAGCCACAGGAATGTTTTACTCACCAAAAACTGGTTTTTTGGAACCATTTTTGCGACGATTTTTCTAATACCCAATTCATTGGTCAAAATTTGATGAACGGTGGTTTGAGTCAAATTTAACTCTTCTCCTATCATTCTGACGATATGAACGCACACAATCCCGGATTCTTTCGACATTTTCATTGGTTCTTGAAAATGAAGGCCTTCCGCTTCGTGGTTCATCTTCAATCGACTCTCTTCCTTCTGAAAATGCCTTAAACCACCGAAAAACCTGGACCCATGACAAAATACTATCTCCGTAGTTTCGTTTCACTGTTCCCAAATCTACAGCTGAACCTGATTGCAGATCGTTGCTCGAAATTGATGTCATTCATTTTTAGAACACAATAGAAAAAATTGTTTTACAAACACAGCCAAATGACTCGAGTGAGGTCAAACTCGTACTGAAGGTGGATCACATGCTTCTCTACCACCCTATTAAGCCCCGTGATTCCAGTGTTGCCAGATCGAACGCAACGTTGCCAGTCTCATTACTTACGTATACCATTAGTCGTTATGTTACCTTAACCTCTGCCAAAACTTTCAACCAAATTCATATGCTATTAAACTAGAAAGTGAAGGCATAAACTTATTATCAATTAAATCTTCAGAAATCGCTCTAGATATAAATTCAAGTCGTCATAAACTGAAGAATGTCTATGTGAAGAAGAATGAAATTTTTAATTTCCTGTGAAGTTAATCCCTCCGAGAAGTAGGCTTTTTGCTCGCTTGCTTCTTTCACAATTCAATCGAGTGCAACAGATCGGAACAAATATATCTTGGAACAATTCTATATCGCATCAACTCGATAATCAATCGGGTGTTTCTGACCAGTTTTGTCATCCAAAGACGTCGTATTATTTCCTTTCCGAATCGTTCCCTGAAACCTAGATGGACTATTTGGAACTTTCCTTCGTAGAAGAAGTTCTTTTTTATCGAATTGCAAAGTTTGTTATTGTTGACCATTACAGTACAATATCTCCTGTTTATTGGGGTGAACGAAATCATTGGAAGAGGGCGATGAAGTGCAACTTATTGACGATATATTTCAGACACTCGAAAAGACGATTTCCTACTGTTCGAAGACTTGGGGTCTCGTGTGCTAAACGGAAATTCTTCAAAACTTGGAGTTATATCGAATGGTTTTCATTTTGTGTTGAAGAAAATTTTTCGAGTTTTTCTTGTGACATCCTTCAGTTAACCTTTAACCCTAGTGAATTGAAAGCTAGCTAGATTTACGTACTATTTGCACCAGTATCTCGAGGTGCAATAATTCTATCGAATCTCTTTGACCAAAATTGAAGGTCAATAACTCGTTTCCTGCTGAATCCGAATTGTTTCAATCGAAAACTACTGATGATACAATTTTCCAGCATTCCTAAGTGCAAGATTGGTATAGAAATAGCCGAATGGATCTTTAGTATTTCACATTCAATAGAAACTAATCCATCAAATAACTCATTGCTACTCTTGCTGGGTTTAACGATGCTTCGATCAATATATCAACGAAAATATGGGAAATAATTGGAATCCATTTGTAATCCCAGATTCGCTTTGATAAGGAGCGAACCGTTGGTGAATGCAACAAATTAAGTTCATATATTGTGTGACTGGCAAATTCAGTGAGTTATTGCTTCATCGTGATAAATACTACGGCAGGACGCAGTGCAATAGGGATTTAAGTGCTGTATGTACATGTCGCAATCGATCAAACTTAAAACTTTAATGAATGAGAATATTTTATAAAGAAACTGTGTTTATGGATAATATAGCTGACATCATTCTTGTTCATGATAGTCATCTCGCTTCAAGCCTGGATTATGAGCCTTTATGATATCAACGCATTCTAATGATCCTCAGTAAACCTTTGAGGAAGTTTTGAAGCAACTCTTGAGCACAATCAATAGTTGATTGGTCCGCTACTCACTCTTCCTCCAGGCCAAAAACGAATTTGACATCTTCGATTGTCACATCGATGGCAAATGGATTTGAAAAACTTCGCCCGTTCTGGATTATATCTATAATTTCCTGAATTTTTGGGCCGATCCATCGGGAATTCTCTCACAAACTCTCTTCAATACGGAGTCATTTTTCATTCGGGTGCAACCCTCTATTGACAATTCGTTATTGCTGGGTGGAACTTATTCCAATATGGGCGCTGTGAGTTGTTGGAGGAATCAGAAACCAATTTCAGTTATACTTTCGTTCAGCAAAGCCAATATCTTTCGAGCTAGATCATTTTATTCGTGTGTATATTCATTATTCGTTTCAGCTGCATCACTGAATTATTTAAACAGTGGTTCGTAGAAATAACACATTTAATTCATCTACTAGACAGAGACTTGACAGATCAATTCTACTAATTTGTAAAACCCAAAACTTCAACCTTTTCTTACCTTAGATAGATTAGATATTAAACAGATCTGTTATTTGAAATTTCAGTTTTATCTCCCGATTCTACAATGACATGACGACAAACACTTTAAAGAATTCAGGAAATTTTGCAGTTTCTTAAATATGCATATTTAAATCTTCTTCAAATTGGAAGATCCAAACAGTTGATTCACTTTTTGTTCTGGCTCATACACATATATTCATGGCTCATCACCTGTGTCGCTGCATCAAAAGGTAATTGCCGGACCTCTTCTGGATTTGTTAAACATCTGGTGCAACGACGTTTCCTCAAGCTTTTATCATATAGAGAGAATAATGTGTATCCGCCCACTGGTTTCCCTCAGGATTTACTTTTGAGTAGACACGGCATGAAGAGTCTGAAATGTCGGCGAGACTGCCAGTGCATTGTCTTCATGCACAAGTTGATGAATGGGATGGTTAAAGATTCTTGTATACTCAATAATCTCAATTTTCTAGTTCCAAGACGTGCTTCCAGAGCGGAAAACACATTTTACATGCCAACACCGAGAACTAATACATTGAAATATTCTCCTCTTTATAATTTGTGTTTGTCCTAACGTGGATAGTTTTTTATTGTAGTTGGGTTTAACCTGTAGAATATTGTATATTTTTGAATAAATAAATTTCAAATAAATTATTATTGGAATATTAGGAAATCCTTCCTGGTGAAAAACCCTGTCTAAATGCCAGTTGATGGAAGGACGCCTCCCCTCCGCAACTTGAATGCGACTAAATTGAAGTGAAATTGCAGGAAATCAGTCATCAACACCGCCCTGTGCGGAACAAGGAAAAATGAAAGTTTTTATTTCTCCGGCAGATTTCCCCAGTTGTTATGTAAATAGAAACGAGTCTGTGAGCCACCTATTGCTCGAAGGCACCGACGTCGTTCGTACTCCGTCATCCTGTTCATGTCAAAACAAACCGAAACATTTTTCTGACATTAAATCCGGATTTCAGGCTGCAATATGTTGAGCATCCTTTGAATTATTAGGCCATATTTCGACGTCTCCTATCCGGCCGACTTTCTATTTGGCTATTTCGGATATCTGCCAAAATAAAAGCTTTTCCGTATATCAATCTGAGTCTGGTTATGTTTTTCAATCATGTTGAAACGTGTTCGTTGAAAGAATTGCCCGCGCGCCCAGAAATTGTTCTAGAATGTTTGTAGTTATCGTTGATTTATCGAAAACATATATCAGAGAGATTTGGTGACAGTCCAAAACGTGACATATCTCTCTTGTTTCGCTACGCTTCAGCGAGATTTGAGCCAACCAGCATTCAGGGGTTGTCTGGGGGAGACTGGCTCCCTCGAGGTCCTTCAGATATCACCAAGTGCTTCTTTCGGGATAATTAATAAGACGAAAAATGTTGGTATGCCAATTAAGATTCTTCGAATACTGAGATGGCTGTTTTGTTCCCAATTAAGATAGTTGTAATTCTTGTTGGCGCATCGAAATTTTCATTTATTGCAGGACAATTTCAAATTGGCAACACTATTGAATGTATCAGTTCATTTGACGGTTCTACGTTCATTTCAAATCTACGTATATAGCAACTTTTCATCGATGAACTCCGGTACGAGCGAATCTTTGGAATTCTCTTTAAAAAACATCCCCCAGCCTTCATAATCGAACACATATTTCACTTTGCCAAACAGAAATGATGAAACAGTCTGCTCAATTGTTAAAATGGTCGGGTGGTTCGTGGATAGACACCCGGTATATAAAATTCGGCATAATTCCCACTGCCTGCAACGTTGTTCCCATTGTCATGTTTTACGATCTGTCCGAATTAGCATAGACATTCAAAACAGAACATTGAAATAGCGATATTACAACTGATTTTCATATCAGAATGAACTTGTCCACATTTAAAGTGGCTCACAAAGGGAAACTTCTGGGACTTGTCTGCCGAAAACACAATTACAAATCGAGGCAATTCCTCTCCGTTCCTCGTCCTCTTTTCGGCTGAATTTCAATTGTGATGTTGAAGGGGGGCGTTGATTGAGTTCACTGATCTGTGCACCAGCTAGAACAAGTTCCTTGAGGTTTTATTCCATGTGAGAGAAAGCTCATTTCTGCCCGAGCTCTCGACGGTTTCTTCCCAATAGAAAGGTATACAAAACCTTTAGGGAAACTGCTTTCATCGTCACTCTTTTGACTGCTTTCACCCAAACAACTTCTATCAAGGCAGAATATAAGGAAGGATTACGATAGATCTTCTGCTATCTTTTCCGAATTTTCCCCCTTTCAATGTCGGTTGCAGATTAATTCGAATGGATCGGCCCTTTCTCATCTTGAAAATGGAGTATTTATTATGGAATGTTAAGTTAACTGGTTTTTTATTAGGAAATACGGCAGAGCACTTTTGCAAGTTTCGGATTCATTGAGGTGAACTTCTTCACGTCGCACACAGGTATTTCAACGTAGAAATGCAATGAAAATACAAAATAAGAACACATTATAATCACCATCAACTCACTCCTACTTATACAGGGTTATGATAAAGTAATGCACAAAATTCATAAAACGTACAACGATCACTTTTGAAAAAAATGCAAAAACACGTGAAACGTTGTTTAATATTCCGCATCTCTTGATATAAGTTACAAAAATAACAAGTCAAATTTGTCAAAGTTATGACGCCATCAACATATTTTTTAATGGGAAGCTAAGATTTTTATTACATTATGTGATAAAGCTTGTTTTTTTACACTAGGGAAAATAGTTGCAGTAGGGCTAACATAAGAAAAAAACGAGAAAAATGAATAAAAAACGAAATAACAAAACCAATTATAAAAAGAGGTCAAACTTAAACTTATCTAGTAAGAACATCTGTTCTTATCAATTTTTTCGATTGATGTACTAAAACAACGGTGTCAGTGTCAGTCGTACAATTAGTGTGACACCAGCTTTATTATTATGGTTCGTTTAAACGAAAGAGAAAGGATAGAAATTCTAATGATGGTAGGTTACTACGATCGCCTTCGAAGTCATGAAGAAGCATGTGCTTTATTTAACGCAACACATTTGGAATGACCTCCAATTGCTAGAAGCACAGTGAGCAGAATTGTTGCTAAATATAATGCAACGGGGAGCGTGAGGAATGTTCCAAAATCTGGACGACCAGGAATAAGCGACGATGTGAAGTTAGATATTTTGCTGCCAGTAGAAGACAACCCTCACGCAACTACAACAGAAATTACCTTACAAGAAAACCTTAGTCAGTCGTTTGTAGTAAAGATGTTAAAAAAAGAAAAACAAAGTTCAACTTGTTCACGAACTCGCAGAAGATGATCCAGACAGACGTTTGGAATTTTGGGAAATCTTCATGCGGCATTGTGACGAAAATTTTCTTAATAGTGTAGTATTTTCCGATGAGGCAACGTTTTGTCTAAGTGGTTCTGTAAATCGACACAATCGTCGCTACTGGGCTCGGGAAAATCCCCACTGGATGCAGACAAAACACACCCAGCGCCCTCAAAATGTTTTGGTAGGAATCGCCAGGGGAAGATTTATTGGTTAATACTTTCGCGGAAATTTAACAGCTGAACGATATTTGGAACATCTTCGTATGGCAGTGCTTCCGGACATACTTGCGGCATTTTCGGATCCAAATAATGGGGAAAACTTGGATCCCAGTATTTGGTTCTAACAAGATGGCCCACTACCACATTATGGTCTTACTGTTCGAAGGTTTCTGGATAACCAGTTTGAAGGACGGTGGATTGGAAGACGTGGACCAATGGAGTGGCCACCTAGGTCACCTGATCTCACCCCCTCGATTTTTTTCTGTGGGGACATTTGGAAAGTCGGGTCTACATCAACCGGCCAGAAAATTTAGAAGACTTAATGGAACGAATTAGACACGAAATGACTCTTATAACTCCGCAGATGATCGAAAACTCTGTATATGCGGTCTACCATCGTCTTGGCCTATGTCAGTTAGTAAACGGGACACAGTTTGAACAATTCCTATAAGAAATATTTTTGGTTTAAAGGACTGTTTAGTTAATTGAAACGTTATTATGAAACTTACGTTAATTTCGTTTTTTATTAATTTTCTCGTTTTTTTCTTATGTTAGCCCTACTGCAACTATTTGTGTAAAAGTGTAAAAAAAGAAGCTTCATCACATAATGTAATAAAAATCTTAGCTTCCCATTAAAAAAATATATGACGTCATAACTTCGACAAATTTGACTTGTTATTTTTGTAACTTTTATGTCAAGAGATGCGGAATATAAAACACCGTTTGACGTATATTTGCATTTTTTTCAAAAGTGATCGTTGTACGTTTTATGAATTTTGTGCATTACTTTATCATAACCCTGTATAATGGAAACGATTTGAACTGTATAAGAAAGTGACTGATGCATTAGGTGTCCCAACGATCAGGCAAAACAAAACAACAATTTACTTCTGAGATGCGAAAAATGAACAAGGGAGCCTCAGCCTTCGAAAAACTGACCAGTTTATCAACATAATATTCCAGAAAACTCGAAATTGCACCAAATTCATTCGTGTGCATAATTCTTGAAGATTCACTGTTCGCTCTTGTAAAACTTGATGCTGTATCTACTTGTTCAGACTAATAAACTGAAACACTGTATAGTATACCGTTTTTTTTTTTCATATTTTTCAATTGTTTGATTTGTTAATTATGCCCAGGAGAACCTTTCTGTGGCTATCAAACCCAAATGGCGACACAAGAGCATCCCTTTCTCGTCATTGGTTTCCTTGGTTAGAACATCAATTAATCTAGTTTTTAATTGTTGATGTTTCCCTCGAAATTTTCATCCCTTACTAACGATAGGTTTAATATCACATCTCGTTCTGACGGATACGTAATAATAGCATCTTAGATTTATGGTACACTGATGTCTGCAGCATCTGGTGCGGATTCTGGAACGTACCTGACTGCGTTCACGGATACACATCATGTTACACAGTAATTATTCCTGAATGTCTGATGGTTATTAGGAGATTAGGGTCAAGCAATATTGGGGTTTCTGATAGGAGGGTGGATCATACAATGCGTGAAAGCCAATTTCAGTCGCTTAAATAGGAAATTTGCACTATATCGTAGGAATCGTGATTTTGAAAGGTTCAGATAAGATCAGATCCATGAAAATTGCAAATGGTAGAGTATAGGGATCTGGGGTAACCCTGAGATGCAAATGCAATTCGTCTTCATTTTTCCCCATGTTTTCTATGGTATGAGAGGTTTTTGTCGGCTGATGCCAGTTTGGACTCGTAATGAAGAAATCAGTCATTGAGGATTGAAAAAATAATCATCCAATGTGGAAAGTTTTGGTAGTGCAACGTAGAATAATACTACAGTATTTGTTTCAGTTGATAGAGTCCTCAATAACTTGATTCCTATAGATTTCCCCAACCTGAGGGTGATGATTGAGCAGAATTGTGTTGCCTTCGTTTCTGCTAAATAGATGGCAATGATGTTGGTTTTTCAGATGAGTTTGTTGTATATTGGTTTCCTTAAAATGGATGATACAATGGTCGCTTTCAGTCAGATACATGTGACCCCAGGGTTTGGAGCTCTGGTGCTTTTCGGCCTCTCAGTGACTGAAAACGTCCAACTGAACTGACAAGACGCCAATATATTGGATGGAGATGACACTTTGATTCAAAAGCAAATGGCAGAAATGTTAAATGTTGCACAACAAACAACCGTTTAAAAGTTATGGGAAACATCCAGAAGTGAGGAAAATGGGTGCCACATATAATTTTGCTCCATGACACAAGCACACAAAGAAAACCCGGTTCTAGGTTTTGATCTCCCAAGAAAAATTTGGACAGTTCTTTATCGTTCAGCAATAGGTCAAGGTCGTACCAATAAGAATATAACCTTATTTTGGGACTTCGGCCTCGTGCAATCATCATACTCTTTTTCTACGACTCGAAATTTGGAGAACTATATATAATATGAGCTATATGACCTATATTATATACAGTTAGATACAGAACATACATTCAAAATTCATTTCGCTGCTATGCTCATACAAATGAGTGCGACCTTGTAGGGTATATTGCGAGTTAATAGACGGAAGCTTTCAAAAACCTCATCTCCAAAAACTGTTACATATTCAACATGCCAATCAGCTCTCGCATAAACCATCAAAGGACTATCAATAAGTGCTGAATTCAGGGGTGTCCAGGCACCATCCATAATGTCCCATTAGCACGAATGTAACACATGAAATTCACGCCAATGGTAGTTTGATGAGAACGTAAATTTTTGCCATACTAACACAAATCTGCTGTTGAAGTATTTCCACATCGATTTGATGGAATTTCATTGCATGTTCTTCGTGTTATAGGTCGGAATTAACGGCTGCACGGCGCCTCTGCTAGCTTGAAGAGGAAGTGACATCGATAAAAATGTTATTGTACATAGAACCCTGTACAATACCCCTTGAATTATTCTGTTACTGATTGATATGCTTTAGCGCCTAGTGGCTGGGAGGAGAACAATAGACGGTCTTCGTACAATGGCCGTGATGCTCAAAAAAAGCCGTCTGTTTTCATTTAATTGTGCCCCGTCTCTGAATACTAACGTGTCGGATTAGCGGTATTGTGATCCTATCTGGTTGTTTGGATAAGAAGATCTTTTGGGAGTGAGTAGTTTTCAAGATTAATGTTCTGCCATTGAAAAATTAATTTAAAAAATTTTATAACCAGAAACAGTGTGGTACTTATGTAACCGTCTAAATGAACGCACAAACCTTTATCTCAAATTAATCATCATCAATTTTTATAAGTAGAGCATATATGGCATGGATAGAGCTGAGGTTTTTTGAACCTGTAGATTCATGTTATTTGGGTACTGACTTATTCTTACCATTTCTAAAGTTTCTCTCGTTTTATTTTATGAACATTTATCTAAAATGTTCTACGAAATTTTACATAGTTTTATTGATAGCAATTTTTTCATCATCTTGGCTTCAACAATCACTCGATGGTCAACGTACTTCCATTTTGAAAAATATGTTATTTGTGAGGGGCTTTGTACATGTAACATTATTCAAAATAAATTAAAATGACATTATTTTGGGTGAGCGAACAGCCTGTACGTTCGGAGCTACTCAAGTTTAATGTACTCACATTTTACAGGCCGTCTGAAAATGGCGCAGTTACAAATGAATACCATCCATCTTCCGACAAGAAATTGATATTACTGTTTACTCCTCGGATGCTATGATAATTCACCAGTTGTTACTGACAGACTACTTATAAGACCATCATGAACCCGTGATGGATCCCACAGGATAATTTCGCCCCATATTCCAGTCTAATTGAAATAATTCCTGACCCTCTGGAGTAACGGTAACTTCGACGTACATGGATTTTAATTAATGAATTAATATGATGTATTCCAACTTCTGGAATTGAAAAATATTCAGGATTCTGTTTGATTTTCATCGTCTTTGTTTACTTGCAGTTGTTTTATTCAGCTATAACTAGTTGGTGTTTTATACATATGCTAATTTGAATGAATAATTTCCTCTTTCAATGATTATGGGGAAATATCAGTGTTTATTCTTTATGGGGTTTTACATAAAACATAATTTTTTAGCGTATGTGTATGTTTTTGATGACTGAATCAAAAAAAGGTTACGTTTTCCTCAATTTTCAAAGATCCTTTGGTGAAATAATGGTCAGCCGAATAATTTGAAGTCCATAGATGTGTATTAATTCCAAGAAATAGCGAATTATTTCATCTATGGTGCTATGTCGTTCGTAATAAAATGAGTTGCGTTTCCATGGAAACGTATCAGTCTTGTGTGAAAATGAACGCATATCTGTTTAGTTGCTGGATATTTTTTAAACAAATTAGTGGGACATAATAAGTGATGATGAATTCTCTATCCGCGGAAATTCTCCAGAGTGGTTGAATACTGCTTCAGTGAAAATATTGTCAGAGAATTCAAGAGAAAAGTGAGAATATGCATGTTGACGTTTCATGGAATACCACAAGAGTAAGAATTCTAGTTCTATCTAGAAGCAGGTTGTAATTGCATTCATTTTTCTAGAACTTCTCTGAAGATTGAATCATGAACATTGAGGGAAATGTTGAAGTCAATCCCTACAATCAAACCCAGTGTAGTTCGATCTATCTCAAACCTTCGTTGTTTATTGAAACGACTGGCGTTTGGGCAAGGAAAACTAAAATTTTAATCGAAAAATTTATCCAAGAAGTTCTATATGAAAAAAATCCGGGATAAAGGTAATTTACAAGGTTTTAGTTCCATTCAGATAACAGGTTTATTATTAATTTTCATGCTCCTGCCTTGTATTGAACTCTCATAAATTATAGGGAAATATCAGTGTTTATTCTTTATGGAATTTTTAGCTAAAACATAATATTTAGAGTATGAGTATCTTTTTGACGGCTGAATCAAAAACAGGTTACGTTTTCTTCAATTTTCAAAGAATCTTCGATGAAAAAATGGTCAGTTCAATGTATGATATCCCGAACAGTAAATTGCCGAATAATTTTAAGATCCATAGATGTGTATTAATTCCAAGAAATTGCGAATTATTTCATCTATGGTGCTTTGTGGTTCGTAATAAAGTGAGTTGCGTTTCCATAGAAACGTATCAGTCTTGTGTCAAAATGGCCGCATATCAGTTTAGTTGTTGGATTTTTTGAAAACAAATTAGTGATAAATAATAATTGATGATGAGTTCTCTATCCGCGGAAATTCTCCAGAGTGGTTGAATACTGCTTCAGTGAAAATATTGTCAGAGAATTGAAGAGAAAAGTGAGAATATGCATGTTGACGTTTCATAGAATACCACAAAAGTAAGAATTCGAGTTCTATCTAGAAGCAGGTTGTAATTGCATTCATTTTTCTAGAACTTCTCTGAAGATTGAATCATGAACATTGAGGGAAATGTTGAAGTCAATCCCTACAATCAAACCCAGTGTAGTTCGATCTATCTCAAACCTTCGTTGTTTATTGAAACGACTGGCGTTTGGGCAAGGAAAACTAAAATTTTAATCGAAAAATTTATCCAAGAAGTTCTATATGGAAAAAAATCAGGGATAAAGGTAATTTACAAGGTTTTAATTTCATTCAGATAACAGGTTTATTATTAATTTTCATGCTCCTGCCTTGTATTGAACTCTCATAAATTATAGGGAGATATCAGTGTTTATTCTTCATGGAATTTTTAGCTAAAACATAATATTTTAGCGTATGAGTATCTTTTTGACGCCTGAATCAAAAACAGGTTACGTTTTCTTCAATTTTCAAAGAATCTTCGATGAAAAAATGGTCAGTTCAATGTATGATATCCCGAACAGTAAATTGCCGAATAATTTTAAGATCCATAGATGTGTATTAATTCCAAGAAATAGCGAATTATTTCATCTATGGTGCTTTGTGGTTCGTAATAAAATGAGTTGCGTTTCCATAGAAACGTATCAGTCTTGTGTCAAAATGGGCGCATATCAGTTTAGTTGCTGGATTTTTTGAAAACAAATTAGTGATAAATAATAATTGATGATGAATTCTCTATCCGCGGAAATTCTCCAGAGTGGTTGAATACTGCTTCAGTGAAAATATTGTCAGAGAATTGAAGAGAAAAGTGAGAATATGCATGTTGACGTTTCATGGAATACCACAAGAGTAAGAATTCGAGTTCTACCTAGAAGCAGGTTTTAATTGCATTCATTCTTTCTAGAACTTCTCTGAAGATTGAATCATGAACATTGAGGGAAATGTTGAAGTCAACCCCTACAATCAAACCCAGTGTAGTTCGATCTATCTCAAACCTTCGTTGTTTATTGAAACGACTGGCGTTTGGGCAAGGAAAACTAAAATTTTAATCGAAAAATTTATCCAAGAAGTTCTATATGAAAAAAAATCAGGGATAAAGGTAATTTACAAGGTTTTAATTCCATTCAGATAACAGGTTTATTATTAATTTTCATGCTCCTGCCTTGTATTGAACTCTCATAAATTATAGGAGAAATATCAGTGTTTATTCTTCATGGAATTTTTAGCTAAAACATAATATTTTAGCGTATGAGTATCTTTTTTGACGCCTGAATCAAAAACAGGTTACGTTTTCCTCAATTTTCAAAGAATCTTCGATGAAAAAATGGTCAGTTTAATGTATGATATCCCGAACAGTAAATTGCCGAATAATTTTAAGATCCATAGATGTGTATTAATTCCAAGAAATAGCGAATTATTTCATCTATGGTGCTTTGTGGTTCGTAATAAAATGAGTTGCGTTTCCATAGAAACGTATCAGTCTTGTGTCAAAATGAACGCATATCAGTTTAGTTGCTGGATTTTTTGAAAACAAATTAGTGATAAATAATAAGTGATGATGAATTCTCTATCCGCGGAAATTCTCCAGAGTGGTTGAATACTGCTTCAGTGAAAATATTGTCAGAGAATTGAAGAGAAAAGTGAGAATATGCATGTTGACGTTTCATGGAATACCACAAGAGTAAGAATTCGAGTTCTACCTAGAAGCAGGTTTTAATTGCATTCATTCTTTCTAGAACTTCTCTGAAGATTGAATCATGAACATTGAGGGAAATGTTGAAGTCAACCCCTACAATCAAACCCAGTGTAGTTCGATCTATCTCAAACCTTCGTTGTTTATTGAAACGACTGGCGTTTGGGCAAGGAAAACTAAAATTTTAATCGAAAAATTCATCCAAGAAGTTCTATATGAAAAAAATTCAGTGATTAAGGTAATTTACAAGGTTTTAATTCCATTCAGATAACAGGTTTATTATTAAGTTTCATGCTCTTGCCTTGTATTGAACTCTCATGAATTAAGGAGAAATATCAGTGTTTATTCTTTATGGAATTTTCAGCTGAAACATAATATTTTAGCGTATGTGTATGTTTTTGACGACTCAATCAAGAACAGGTTACGTTTTCCTCAATTTTCAAAGATCCTTCGATGAAATAATGGTCAGTTTAATGTATGATATCCCGAACAGAAAAATGCCGAATAAGTTGAAGATTCATAGATGTGTATTAATTCCAAGAAATAGCGAATTATTCCATCTATGGTGCTTTGTGGTTCGTAATAAAATGAGTTGCGTTTCCATGGAAACGTATCAGTCTTGTGTCAAAATGAACGCATATCAGTTTAGTTGCTGGATTTTTTGAAAACAAATCAGTGATACATAATAAGTGATGATGAATTCTCTATCCGCGGAAAGTCTCCAGAGTGGTTTTATACTGCTTCAGTGAAAATATTGTCAGAGACTTGAAGAGAAAAGTGAGAATATGCAAGTTGACGTTTCATGGAATACCACAAAAGTAAGAATTCGAGTTCTATCTAGAAGCAGGTTGTAATTGCATTCATTCTTTCTAGAACTTCTCTGAAGATTGAATCATGAACATTGAGGGAAATGTTGAAGTTAACCCCTACAATCAAACCCAGTGTAGTTCGATCTACCTCAAACCTACGTTGTTTATTGAAACGACAGGAGTTTGGGCAAGGAAAACTAAGATTTCAATCGAAAAAGTTATCCAAGAAGTTCTATATGAAAAAAAATTCAGTGATTTAGGTAATATACAAAGATTTCTTTTGAGTTCATATTACATGCTCATTAATTTTCATGCTCCTACCTTGTATTGAACACTTCACAGCCTGTGGATAAGATGTAATCATTATATTCATAAGAATTTTCGTGAGTGCCAACCTTCAAATAATTACTGTCAAAATTTCCTGGCGTTATTCATTATTCATCAAGTTACAGTAGTTGAAATAACTCTATTTTTGTGATTATTAAAAACGATGCATTCAAATTAATCCTCGAGCTTGGCTTGAATAATCTTATCCGGGTTCTGTCCCATTAAAAACGACCATGGAATGACGGTTTACCTATTTCATTGATCGATCGTATCGACGCCGATTAGGCTGAAAGCCCTGGTCGTCCAAATCAGGCAGCGCTTCCGGAAAACATTCAAAAAAACGTTGACAATCAGTGAAATTTCAAGGGGAAGTTGTCACTCTGGAGTTATTAAACGGTTGTATTTACACGAACACAAAATGATGGTGTTCAGCGACACACAAATGTTTGGAAGATTTTTGAATATTGGGATCCTAACCTCAGTTTATTGCGTGCTTTGCAGTTTTCAGATGAGGACAGGCGTATCTGATTTTATTGAAGTGAAACTTCTTTAGGCCCGACTAGGACGACAATGCAACGGAAGTACGTTACGGCAATATGGCGTCATGTTTCTGTACCATCCGGTTTTCAAATATTTTTGATTTTGTCAATGGATAGTTAATAAACAAATCAATCAAAAATTTTCAGGAAGATAAAATAGTGAATAATATTAAATTGAATAATAATATTAACTTATTTTTGGTAACATAAATCGGCAGCCATATTTGGTAGTACAGGAACGAAGCAGCGAGAAATTTGAATTACCAAAGCAGCGGGAATTTTGTATTTTCACAAGCATTCATGGTAGATATATACTGAATTAAGCCGCTCATATGAAATTCAGGCATATGTTAGATTATTGAGTTGAAGAATATAGCTGATATAAATTTTCATGATTTGATTGTTATCCTGGTGGATATTAATGAATATTATTACAGATTGAATTCAGATCAGGTATAATTAAATTAATATGAAAGAAAGCTCAGTTATTTAATGATATGAAAGTAATGAACAAAATGAAAAGAAAACATGAAATGGAGACGAGGAAAACAAAGGATACTAAAGTTATATAAAAATAAATTGAAGAAGAATATTTTTCTTATATTCGCAATAAAATTAACTCCAAAAATTTTAAAAACCCAAACATGACATTCAACCATGAAAACGAATCATTAAGAAGCAGAGCATAAGTAATTGATAGGAAGAGTTTAGTTTCCAGTATTGCTTGCAAGTAAACAATAGAAAAAATAAAAATTATTCATATTATTCAAGGTTTTCGATTAGCATATTTTGAAATTACAATGCAATAGAAAAACAGTATGAAAAATAAATGAAATGAATGAATCTGATAAACTTTCAGACTTCATAAGAAATGCATTAATAAACAACAACAAAATTGAAGAAACATATTGAAAAAACAGGCATTTCACATGAAAAATTTACTGCTACATATACAACACTTCTCAAAAATAAAAAACATTTATCGCTATAAAAATACTTATTCTATATATTGTATATGATTTTTAACTTAATTGCCATCTCGTACAATGCCAAAGAAGGTTTACTTCAATCGCGTGTGAACGTCACACGCACTCTTTTTTATATCCACTTCGAAGAGATCATCATTGAAGATTTGTATGCATTCAGAGCTTGTATGAACTCTGCTTGTTTAAACTTAGAAAGAAGTATGAAGTTCGAGCACAAGAGCTTCGTTAACGAAAGGTACATAATATATACAAACTTTACGTGGATTCGTTAATTGAAGGGATTCATGATGCGCATGGTAACTCAAATGTTGCTGCAGAAAGACATCGCCTTCGATAAATATCAGATAATAGTACATTTTATATATAAACTCAGAATTCCTCAACACTTGAACCATTTACGTGTAAAGAATTGAAGAACTGCATATGACACGAGCTTTCTGAAAAACCACTAAAGGATAGACAACATTTATAAATGAACTTCTCCAAAGATTTAATCCAAATCTTGCATAATATTTATTCAATTGTTTACACGGGTTTTTGAGCCAATAATTATGCCGGCAATTATCAACATTTCACCATCGCCTAAATTAAGGGGTGGACTCCTTTCCTGGAATGAATTAATTACATTTCCAATAGACCGAGATAATATAGAAACTTGTTTTCAAACAGCCGAGAAAACGTATATTTATATGTATGTTGAAGCAAGCGATGCATCACCCAACAATGAAGACTTGGAAAAAGAATTCATCAATCAAGTTGAGTGGTTTTTGTTCTGAAAAACTGAATTACTTCGGACTTCCTAATTTTTCTGCTGCCATTAGGGCGCTGCATGTCACGCTGATTCAATGTGTTGCAACAATTTAACGTAATTTGTATGCCGTCTCGCTGAAGCTTCAAAAAAGCTCCTAGATTGCAAATTACTTCGACAACTTCCTTCGTTAGAAAAACCGACAGTTTGGAACGTTGAAATTCTTCCTTTTATGGATTGAAGATGATTCGGACTTTCTGGGAATCGTTCATTTATGTAGTCATGAACAGACTTGCCTTATTTACTTATCCGTATCAAAATGTATCTTCAGCAATAAAATCTCTGGATCTCCGCAACAGTGACGGCTTCGGGGGTCACATAATTCATCACTTGAGTATCCCCCCTTAACCAAGGTCTTCCATCAAAATGCTTCCACTCTGAGTTTTTTAAGTGTTCTCCATGTAGAGTAAGCTACAGATGTATCTCTTCTTGTCTCTGGTGGATTTCTTCCAGAGTTCTTCTATTCTTTCTTCAGGTGGCCTAGTTATTGGTTTAGTGGTTTTCAAGAAACTCTTTCTTGATTTCAATCGATGGCTGTATGGTATATGTCCATGAAAGGGGTGTCTATCATCTTCAGTTTGTTTGGACATTTCTTTTTCAGCAATGGCTTCTCTTACAATTTGTGATTCAGCAATGCCATCTATAGGATATACCTTTTCTAGGGGACTGGGTTATGCATCCAGATATTATTTTGACTGTCGTGTTTATGGCGACATTTACTTCCCTCGAATATACAGAATTTTTGCACGAAGGCGAGCGTATTCTGCGGTAGATAGACATGAGGCATAGTTTCAGGTCTGCCACCCTATGATGTACCTGTTAGTTTCTGGATTATGTTGTTTCTTGCAATAAGCTTCATCTTGGTGTCTTTGCAATGGGTTTTATAGAACAAGGTTCGATCTAGTTTGACACCCAGGTATTTTGCTGTTGTACAGTTTTCTAGTTGCTCACCTTTCCATCTAACTTCAAGTTTTCTTTATGCCTGGTTGTTTCTTAGGTGGAAAGCACACACTTGGATCAAATAAGATTAGGTTTTAGATATTTTTCTCTGTAGTAGATTGACATTGTGTTAGAGTTCGTTCAACTTCTTCAAACTTTCTTGTGCAGTTATTGCTGTGTCGTCAGCGTAAATATCTCCTTACTTTGTCGGAAAGAGGGATGTCATTAGTATAGATGTTGTATAGGATTGAAGAAAGAAAACTTCCTTGTGGTAGCCCATTCTATTGAATTTGCCATGGACATCTCTTCAAATTCTTGGTGGAGCAATGCCAACTATAGGATATACGTTTTCTAGAGGCCTGTGTTTTAGGCGTCCAGATATTATTCTGACTGTCGCATTTATAGTAACAACAGACTTGACAATTTACAAATATTATGAAATGAAATTGATATCAAAAGAAGGGTCTCCCTGATAAATTGCAACGCGCAAAGAATCTATATCAACCAACCCAGTCGCACGTAATGTTGGGAATACACTGCACACTTTCTTCCTCGGCAGACTGTACCAGTACAGTAATAATCGAGGAGTTAAACAATTAGGGAACTAAATTTGTAGATTTATCGCTGCTTACATGCTGATTTCCATTCTGCCATCATTTTTTTTTTGAGATTTCCTCACTGTCAACACGTCCAGACGAAGTCAATGAACACAAACAAATGCTGAAAAGTAGATTTACCTGTTACTTCCTTTTTGAGTTTCATTAAACGTGTCGTCAAATTTCTGAAAAAAAAACAAGTATATTTCCTTTGTTGCTAATTAATTTTTTCCTGATGATTCAGAGGAAATAACGTGGAAGGTCAGTTTTGAAGAGAAAACCGCTTTTCCAGCGACGGTGACCTCGATTGGCGGTAATAATATAAACAGATTTCCACGTATGGTAGCGGATATGAGTTAGTCTGGAACAATACTTGATTAAAAATGGAATATGTGCCGTACTGTTGCTCACACCGATTCCATTGCGGTCACAAACTGGTTTATGAACTTAGCCAAGTCCACATAGATAGATCTGCACCAGCATCAGGGTAGATGAACATCTGATGCAGTTAGCTTGGCTCAGAAAATCGGTTATGAAGTTATTATTCGAACTCATTTGAACTAACGCATTTCCACCGGAAAACTCGATTGCCGTGGAAAGTTTCCTCTGAAAAGAGGACCCAACGATATACACATTTCAATTCGAAATTAACTTGGTTCACTATACTTGCTTTCTGCAAATAAATGCGGAGAACTTTGGGAATTATTCCTTAGTGAAAATTAATGGGGGTACTTCCTCTAAAAATTTTTCGAAATCGCCTTCATTTCCAAGTTACACCCCTCATAAGGGGTCGATGAGTTTGCGGTTTTGGATTATTTTTACCGGTTCTGTGAATCGAATGGTAATGAAATTCCGCACATTCGATTAACTGCATAGTTGATCTTTTTGGGGATTTTTTCAACCCCCTAATCTTATTATTCGGGGTTGGAAATAGCCACCCCTTCTACTTTTTCTAATTTATGTTTTTATGGTCATGAGATTGAAAGAAAGTTTCTTTCCTTTACTCCTTGCTCGATTTGAAATAAGTACTCATCCAAATTACATTGAAAATTTTCAAAAATTCGAAATTTTTGATGTAAGTCTTATTCACTGACGATATCAGCTTTTCTAGAGATGCTAATATGAATTATCATAAACATCATGTATGGGCAGAGGAAAATCTTGATGAGGTTGTGAAAGGTACGTTAAATGTATGGCTGAAGAAATCATTTTATTAGTCCATTTTTTTAACCGAACCCATTAAATGTTCGAAGTAATTGACACTTTCTTGAAGAAGACCTACCATTACTTCTAGAAGACAGCTAAGGCGACAAGCATATTACATCCGTAAGGGAGTTCCAGCCCATTTTGGTATTAACGTGAGGGGATACTTAAACGCTATATATCAAGATCGCTAGATAGGCCGAGGCGGTTCTCAGGCCTAGGCTCCTCCGTTTCCTGATCTAAATCCATTGGATTGTTTATTGGGATATCTTAGATCTTTGGTGTACGTGACCACAATTGAGAAATCGTAATGTGTCATCATGTTATTAAATTCAAACTACGCCAGTTATATTCGACAGAATACGGTGGTCAATAAGGCAAAGAATCGACTTATGCATTTTATCTAGAAGTGGCCACTTCTAACATTTGTTTTGCCTTTGAATTTTACATCAATTTCAAGATTCATAAAACAAGCAGTATGATTAAATTTTTTGTTAGTCATAATGTAATAAATCAAAGGGCTTTCGAATTGTTTTATTTTTTCTTGAAAACAAAATTTAATTAAAAGAAAATGATTTATAGTGCCGTTATGCTGGCACGGCAAAGTAAGGAAAGACAATGGTGCGAGCTAGCCACGATTGACGTATGATATGCCAAAGAATCAAGACCCCGGTTTCGAGGTCCACATTTGCACTTGGAATATCATAAGTCAATCGTGACTTCTTCGGAATTGTCGTTCCTTTTGATTAACTATCACAGAAAATTCATTCCATCAATGCACGAAATCAGAGACTGTTCAATTGAATCGCCAATTATTCTATGTTTGATTGCACAAACTAAAAATTTTCGAAACTGTCGACTATTCCTGTAAACTAAGTGGATTAAGTAATTGCAGAAGAAGGAAATTCCGGAACTCAAGAGGACAAGAAAAACTCCAAATTTTTCAGAATAAGTTCTTAGAGAAAACAGAGTTCTCCTTCGTCAAAAGCTGTCCCGGAAAATAATGTTGAATTCAAGTGAAAGGAGAGACGAACCCTGTGCCTGAAACAGTGCACTGATACGTTTCAGGAAAGACAGGATGTTTTGTTGCCCTTGGCCCCAGCGAGTTCTGGCCTGTCACTCATTTTCGTTGTTTGAGCCATCAAAAAATAAATAATCGTCTTCCTCCCCTACCGGGATACCACAATGATGTGTTCGTGGAATTCTTATTTCGCTTTTATTCGGCAAGATACAACATGGAAGGTGTTGCTAGATGTGGGTTATCTTGGTTTTCATTATTATTATGCATCCTAAGGGATCGTTTCGCTACTCCAACATTCACTTTCATATCTAGATTCAATTTTGCTTAATGCCTTCGCTCAGCCCTCTATTGTATCGAATGAAGACTTTCTTTTTTATCTTTCGCAGGTTAAGTCCGCTTTTATTCAAGGCAGATATTGTTGTTTTCCTGCAATCATTCCGTAATTTTCTTTTCATTACAGCACCACAATTTTTCGCCATAGTTCTAATTATCCGACACTCATCAACTAGAACATCAATATTATTTTCGTTTCACACTGAAACAAATGATGAAGGAAAAACTTTTTCATTCATATGATGTCTTGGTCTTCCATCTTGAATGTGATCAACAATAGCAACGCCAACAAACGATGGATTGCCATTCGGCTTAATGAAATAGTTATTCCGGAAAACATTGTAACATTTGTATTCACAAAATGACATCGCAAGAGATAGCATACACCCTGAAGAAGTTTAACATACTCATACACGAAGATTTGGGTCTATCAAAGCTGTTTTTCAATGAGTGCCGTGTTTGCTCATGCCAAAGTAGAAACAAAAACGACTAGATGATTCCAACAACCAGGAATTCGAGATAATTGAGCGAAACGATAGTTCGCTGTTCCACTAGGAACAAACGCCCTAAAAATTCGCAAGCCAATGGTCTCACTGAAAAAAATATGTAATTTCATTGCAAAAATACAGTGTAGAAACTCGCTAACAAGTCGTTAACACGAATTTTCCTTCACATAAAACATGTTGGTAAGCCCTTTTCAACATATTAGGCATAAATATAAAACATAATACTCCGAGGGATTTATATTTCTATTAAATTTTACACAGGGGTGGTATCTTTTCTGGATTACAACAAACGTTCTCCGTTTTTTATGGGCATATACGTATTCTACATATTGCTCTTAGGACTTCCGAAGAACATCCACACTGTTTCATATTTGCATTTGTGTAATAACTATTTGAATATTGTATACTCGACTTTATCAGCTTGTCTGGACGGTTATCAATCTGTAAATTTGTCTTTGTGAGTTCGGAAGAAGATTCCGAGAGTTGACATTCTTGAAAAGCGGATAATGCTTGAATTCATAAATACAGGGTGGCCCTTTGAAAACGAAACAGACGAGATTACAGAAGAAATAATTTTTTTCGATAGAAATGCTCGGACAGGTCGATTTCTGTTTCGAGGTGGAGATGTAGATGACGGACCCATAGCGCTTCAACCCTTGCTACTACAACCCTCACCCCCAAATTTTGAATAGGAAAGATGGAGTGAGTAATACCTCATTTGAAAGGTATTTTTATACTGATTTCAGCACAGTAATTGTTTTTTTTTATGTATTATTTCTCGAAATATTCTTAACTAAGTACTTGAAAATGTAGTGGTGTTTTCATGGCACTTGTAGTGTTTTTTTGTGAAAAATCGACATTTTGAGCTTCAAAACAACCATGACTGTGGCTTCCTTCCTCCAATCCACTGACATTTTTAATCAAGATGTCGAACGAACAAAGCGTATTGCGAAGGAGCTCAATCTTGCTGAAACTCAATCTCAAAAACCAACAGCCACAACAAGATTTAGCCTGCTCACAACCAAAGACCTAATTATTTAGAAACGATGATATCCACTTTCCTATCGGATCTCAAATCCATGATGGCACAACTTATCAACCAGAACCAGATCATACTGAATCTAATTGTTGAAAATGGCTATGTTTATACGTATAGCTACTTCGAAGGCAAATGGGCTTCCAAACCACAAACATGAATTGGGAATATGTTTCATATCCCACAATACCTCACTTACTCCACTGAACACCCAGACGGTACTGCTCATGGTAGCGCAGCTATTTTAATCCGAAGATCCTTGAAACATGATTCACTACCTATCCCTTCCTAAAACAAGGCCGACTAGTTTCGAATTTAATCTGAAATTATCTTCAGGGCTCTACAATGAAAAAACAAGAATTATTTTTGCCAGGTTCACCAACCTACGGGCCAACAGACATAAACAAGATTTCTGATACCTTGGAATTTTCAACAATCGTCACATACAAGTGGAATCCTATCCTCCAAACCTTTCATCTGACCATTAACCAGTTCTGATAACCCTCCACACATTACCCAAAACGAGAGAGAAAACTAGTTGGGCTAAGTTCCATCAAACAATCAAGGAAGCAGCATGAGAAAGTACCCCAACACACTCAAGAACGAAGGGAATTCAAATGAAATTACATCCTCAAGTTTAGGAACTGCTGGTTGAAAAACAATGAGCAAGAGAGAAATGGCAAAGACGATACCGAATAAATGGAGAGTGGGCTGCCTTAAAAGAAGAAAATGCAGTACATTTGCTCTACATCTTGCACATGTCTTCACAACAAATCTGGCTTCAACGCTGCAGGAGTTGAAAGTTTTCTGGATGTTCCATGTCAGATGTCCTTACCAATTGAAACTTTCACACCAAAGGAAGTAGACAATAATATACTGAGACTGAAAAAACAAGAAGGCTCCTGATACTATCTCATAACGGCAGAAACTCTGGATAAATTACCCAAGAAAATTGTCATACTGATATTTCTAAAAATGTTATCTCCGTGACTGTGATCTTGGACTAGGAAACATTTCAGAATTGTTTAACCTGGCAAGCAGAGCGTTCCGGCATACTGGGATAGACAGAAAATATTATTCCATCGTATTCCACTTCGTACACAGATAGCAAAATAAATAAATGCGAATGCGCTCTTGGCAGGGCTAGATAAAAAGTTGCAAGCAACGTACATTGAATACATTTCAATTCGCACGCTAATAAAAATGAAGTTCGAGCATAAATGTAGCGAGGAGCAACGAAAATCACTGCACTCTATGTTTCACACACGATAAAACATGACAGAATTTTATCAAGGCGGTGTACGTCAACCGGCTCAGCTCTGCAAACAGTTGCAAATTGGGTTGAAACAACGTTTTCAACAATTAACGGCATGTATCCTGCAGACTGGTGTATGGGGTAAATATAAGGGAAGCAATCTAAACATATATAACGGGGCTGGGGAACCCTGCGGTGTTGGCTGACCGCACAGGAACCACCCCTTGTGTCGCACGTTTATGCCTCTCCCAAAATTTGCATATTTTGCTTGATACTTCAGCATGCCACTTCATTCCGCTGATTTACTGATACTTGGGTAGGGTTCGATGGTATACGCGATAAATTGATTAACTAATTGGCAAGGCCGATGCTTTGGAAATCCCCGAATCCATCCTTCGATACAAATAGGGATCGCCAAGCTAAGACGAAGCTGAGTGGAATATACAGGCTCTTTAAAAATCGCTGATTGCAACAACCTACATTCCACCGGTCAAGTTTCAGCGTGTTTTCGAAGATGTAGAATGATTATTTGGCTAGTTTCACAATAATCTTCAACTTGGAAGCGTTTCGATAGATTAGAGGTAATTTCGACATAGGTATCAGGCCGTTTCTTCCTCATAACTGTTTTGCATTCTTGGAATCATGAGCTTCATTCGGGTTCAAATTCTGACTGTTCCAGAACCATCAGAATCATGCGCATTTCAATGTTCGATGTTCGGGTTTTCTCTGACTAATGTAGAACCGAGTAGTCCGATGTTCGGGTTATATCAGGATTTTTTTCTGATTATTTTCTGATGGTTCTGGGTCTATCCTCAGGACAATTTTAGGATTTTACCGTAGAACCGCCTTAGGAGGGAGGAGTTAACCAATTTCTTTCGTAATTTGAAATGTTTGAATTTTATCTGCATCTGCATAGAGCACAATTATGTATAGATTAATATTCACAATAAAAAATTAATTCTAGGAAATATAGATTCAGTATCAGCTCGACTGCATTTTTAACAACACATATCTGAGTTTCAAAGAAAACCAACTCTGTGATGATAGATCACTAGTGTACCCATGCCTAAACAGAACAGATATTAGTTCTATAAACAATGTTTCTTATATAAGGCATCAAGAAACTATCAGAATAATCAACAAAAAATATCATATAAACAAGAATTTTTCTTCCGATACAAAAACTGTAGAGCAATGCTTGATTTGAGGTACTGATGCCAAACAGATAACAGATTCATATAAACACATACACATACAAAAAAGAATTCGAAGAATTAATTTCAACACTCCCCCATAGGTTTGGACAAGGTCATACACTCACATGAAAAGCTAAAAACTTTACAGATGAGCAAATACAATCCCTTTACCAGCTTGATATACCAATTATTTACATCTAATAAATACAAACAACCAGTTTCTTCAAAATCATTACATTAGTGTTCGATCCCTTGTGTAATTTATCAAACAGATTTCAGGGTTGAAATGAGTTGTCTTTCAACCATCTTTCAAAATACAATATATGTTGAGATATCTTCACCCAATTTACTATGATTGTCAACCTTCAATACTTTTGTCGATTTAAATAAACATTCTTTCGTTTTGAATCTAATTCTTGAAAATTAGGTATACCCCAATAAACATAATTTAGGAATCGACAATCCTGAAACTGCAAATATAACAATTCAAATCAAAATTCTGTTATAATGTAATAAATAGAGCATTTGAAACTGTTAAATCAGTTGATTAAATAGAATCACAAAAATAAACACATATATTGCTATACATTCTGTCTACTATTTTTAATATCAAAATTGATTTGCTGATATACTTTGCCATCATTATTTCATTGTTTTTTAATAAGTTCCAGTATCTTACAAAAAATAGTTCTGAAAAAAAATTGGAAAGGTTTGATTATTGCAAAAAGTAGCACTACGTAGTACAATGACTAGATTTTACACATGGATACTGTTACTGCAACTCATTATTATTAGTTGCATTCATTCATTTTTATTCCAAGTTGCTTGCTCGTTTCGTGCGGCCCACGTATGTTCAATTCATTTCCCGATTTCCGCGTAACATATGTTGGAGCATATGACCTGTGTCGAACAAAGACGGTAGTGAAACCGCTCTCGTCCGGTGCAGTGGACTTTTCTTCGCAGTAAATTTCTCGTTAATCATACAAATTCGAACTCTAGTGAAAAAGTGACTATTTTCGTTTGAGTGCTTGGACACGTTGATTCAGCCGTACTGTGAAACCAGGTAGGCAAAAGTCAGTGCTCCAGCATTCGATTTTCTTTCGAGTCATTTTTTTCTTATTGTCAGAATTTCATTAATTTTCTATTTCGTTTTCGTTTAATTTTCAAAGGCCCTTGTCGTGCCAGATACACTTGGTGATATTTTGGCATTATGCATTTTGAGTAACTGTTCAACCTCTCTGCATATTTTTCTGTACACTCCACAAGAGAATATCCATTTTGTTGCAGGTTATACCGATGTTTATCCTGAAGTAAGCATTAAGGATAATTGGCCACTATTCTGTCTAATACCCATTAAATTGTATCAATTTTTCATTTAATGGGGAAGAAAATATCACCTAGTCTTATATTCTATAAACATCTAGGTACAAATAATTCTTCTTTCCATCTTATTTAGTAATTCATTTTTATGGATCGTAAGATTAAGAACTCCAAAATAAAACTAGACTCCCAACCACAATTAGTTTTGTCTCTTATTCCTAATGCTTCTCTTATTTATTCACACAGTTAGTGAAAGCCTGGAAACAATATAATTAACGTATTAATACAGCTTATTACAGAAACATCATTACTTACCTTCATACAAGATATTATTTGTCAAACATTTCCTGACGAATATTCGTAAACACAAATGAAAAGACAAAAAAGTGCTTGAAAGTTGTTGTCTGGCAGGCGCAATTAAACAAAGAACCTCCAAAACTATACCTATCTATCTCCATTTTTAATCCTCATTTTGCTGTTCGGGTTCTGCATTTCTCTGATAATTTTCTGACAGTCCAAGAATGGTCCAAAAATTATCCAAAAATCCTCAGCTATTACGCATCAGTTCTGCGCACCCTGAGGACTGTCCGAGAACAGTCAGGAAAATACGAACCCGAATGAAGCTATGAAAGAGAGGTACATAAACGGAATATCCCAAAAACCAACAACACATTGCACAATCCGCTGTAGAATTTCCCAAATGTTCCCAGGAGTGCGATAAATTTCAAATGAATTCACCTACAATTACAAGTGAAATCGATCATATGAAACTCAAAATAACAAATGAATCGATGAAAAATCTTCACCAATTTTTACAGTGCGTCAATAACATCGCCAGTGGGAATTGAAACAAAATTTAATGCATACATCAATTAAAAGCTGAGCATAGCATCCCATGGTATGAAAACTTTCCGCACGAAGTTATGTCAGAATCAGAGGAGTTTCACTCTGAAATTTTTTGTTGAGCTGGATGTATTCCTGCAGCACGACAGCACGCGGACCCACTAAGCAACAACTCTGTATAAGGATTGAATGAGGTACGAAAGGAAACTTTACCTCATCCATCATACTTAGCAGTTCTCTCGAAATTTCAGATCTCGTGCTGACCCAAACATGCCATGAGGTTCGATTTTCATATAGGAGACATTCATGATAAAACAATGAATAATTGCCCGGCTACGATAAAAGCCTTATAAAGTTTTATAATCAGCCAGATAAAACTACCTCGGTTTAATGTATTCATATAACATTCTGTCGTTTATATTCAACACTTCCACTCATTTGCATTGACTTCACTAAGATTTTGAACATGTAAATGTACTCAGTTCTTGCCTGAATTTTCAAGAGATAACGAATATTGAGTGGATATACTTCGTTCAATTTAATCATACTATATAAAATATTTCGAAAATGTCAGATCATGACTTTTGCTTTATCCAGAGTCTCCTTGTTTCCAATACACTTATACTTCTGAGAGTTGTCAGACAGTAAGTGACATTAGTGCATCCTCTTTGGCAATTTATTGACTTCATTGATATCCTCATCATATTTCTAACATATTTTCTAATAATCGTACCATTTTCCCACGTTTCAGATGGTTATAGTGTTTGAAAATCAATTCATCTTTCCACACAGTGTCATATGCCGAAGATAAATCAACGAAAGCAGCTCCTGTTTTCAACCTATCATTGAAACCTGATTGTATAAAAGTTGTAAGGCTGAGAACCTGATCTAAACAATTTCTATTTTTCCTAAAGCCTTCCTGGATATTTTGTAGAGCATTTTCTATTGAAGATTCAATTCTAAAAAGAATTAACCTTTCTAATATCTTGAAAGGAACACTCAGTAAACTGATAGGTCGATAACTACTAGGATCACAAGGATTTTTCCTTTTTTCAAAATACCTATTACTTTTGCCTTACGAAATTCGGAAGGAAAGTTTTCTGAATTCAGATTATTGTTATAGAAAGACAATAACCAAGACAAGGCCTTTTTTCCTAAATGTTTAATGAATTCTGGATAAATTTCGTCAAAACCTGCTGCTTTTCGACATTTGGTAGATTCCACCTCTCAATTCATCTATATTGAATGGATGTATTGGCAAGTACCACAAAAAAAATAGCAGGCCAAAAGACCGACCCTCGAGGGTCGCCATCCTGAATATTTTTAGCCTGGGTGATGAAATCACCCGTTCTGCGCTCTGCGATATGACTTAAAGTGTCGAATGGCTCCAAGAAAATCACGAAGTATATGTCGACGAGGCTACACCCTTCCTCTAAGACAGTTTTTAGGTTTTTGGTTATCTTCTTCTTCAAAAAAGTGAGTTTAATTTTGAATATTCAATGGGATCGGTAAAAAAAATTGACCAATTGAATAATTTCCTAACACTCCTAGCCATAGATGGTCTTCCACGAATTTAAATACAACTTTTTCTAGTACTACAGAACCTATTACCTTATTTATATCACCATCAGACATTCGTTTTTGAATGTTCCTTGTTCAACTAGGCTCCTTTGTAATGACCCAAGTGATGATCAAGGTATATAACCAAGAGACAGACCATTCACTAATCTCTGATGTATTCATTAACTATTCAGATATTGTAAAGCTTTAAATCAAAAGGATTTTCGGTTTGAACCCTTCATTACATATTCTCTTTGGTGAAATAATTCATATCGTCTTCGAGTTCAATTATTTCAAGCGATTGTTGGTAAAATTCCTGTATGAAACAATATTCAGGATGAACAGTGAGAGACGTGCAAGTAATTTGACCGAATTTCTCCAGTCCTGTATATCCTTTTCATGCACCATCAAGACCACAGCTTGCGAAAGCGCATCAGGCAAGATCTCATCTAGGAATTTGACAGAAAGATGAGAAGTAATTCCTCCTGAAACGACCTGTCAGGAAGATAATTCAGAACGTACACAAACAAACATGTTCTGAATTGCAATGAGCGTGGAAAAATCATGAAAGGGCCTACACATCTCTCAGTCCCTGAAGCGTTATAACTAGGATATCAAAAGGCAAGTGCGACATCTTCAACTTTCATTTTATGCCTTTTCGACGTTGATCATTTTCATTACACCCCGACATATTTCACTCTGGAGAACGCAGCCGGCAAAAATGCGATAAAAAAAAAGGACGAAATGAAATGAAAGATTTTCCCTTCGCACTCGCTGAGCGGCAAGGAAAATTTAAGAGGTTCGGAGCTCGGATGTCGACGAGATGCAAAAAAAATGCCATGATACTCGTCGCAGAAGATTGTGACAGTTGTTTGGCGAATTTGACGAGGTGGTACAAAAGTTAGGGCTCTTCTAATTAGAATTGTTTGTACAGCTGTAGAATTTCGTTCGAATGCTGCAGGAGTTTTGTGACCCTTGGGCAAGGGTCCGTTGTTGTTTGGGTTACGTTGGTTTATTTTAAAATGAGAGATTAGCTGAGATTTCCAGGGATGCGAATTTCAAGCGTTCTCGAGATCCAGGAATCGCGAAATGCGCTGAGAAAGAAAATCGTCCAGATGCGGTGTTTCATTCCACGCACATGTGAACTCTGAAGCAAAGAGGCCTAATGCGAGATCATTGAAAACAGAAGATAGATCAGCTGATTATTTAGTTAACGAAGGTAAATTTGCTTGACAAGATTAAAAGATTACTGCCAAAATTTCATGATGTTTCGCTCATTAGTTTTCAAATGATATTGGGTTGAGTCGTGAAACCAGCGGCAAAATGGTCAAAGTGAGTTTCAAATTGCTACCTCACTCACCGTATACTCCAGATCCAGTCCCAAGCGACGACTGGCTCATCACAGAGTTCAAAAAGGCTAGGTGAAAAGATTGGGCTGAGATGAGGGACTGATTGCCGAAACTGAAGAATATTTCGTGTGATGATGAAAATGCTTCGATCAATATAGTTCAGTAAGGTTTTCATCATGGTGCAGCGTATTTAATAGAACAATAATAAAACATCAAACATCGAATACAGTAAAAAATTGCGATGGATTTCCACGCTCACCATTTTAGTCGGCCCGACTATTCGATTTAGAAACAAACACCGAGTATTTGCGTTCAATGATGAATACAGGTTTATCTGATAAACAAATAAACATATGATAATCACGAAATGAATTTCATTGAACATTCTGATATTCGGAACTAGGCCGGATTCCGGAAACCAATTTATGTGTGTTCGGGAATATTTCATACAGAAACTCTTAACTCATTGATATTTTATCACACTGAACTCATTGAACAATATCTTTGAAACGATTTATAACAAATGAATGAATGCATTAACTGAAATATCATAATTTTTATTTATCTCAATTTCAAATCATTTCAATCGAACAGTCTATCCTTGAAAGTGTAAATAAACAAAAAATATCCAAAATTAACAATTATGAATAGGAAAGAAAAACTATTGGGAATTTTGGACACTATTAAATTATCTATTGTTAAACTTGTGACAATGCCAACGTTTCGAAACAGACTTCGTTTCTTTTTCAAGGCTGTAAATAAATAAATAATACATTACAAGACATACAATATGATACAACACGAAAATAAATTACCTAGTTACGATGAAACAATATTGTACGCTTTTTAAAACATTCAGACATTTTCTAAGAAGACAAAAATTTTCTCTAGAGGGCAGGTACACAGCGTAAACATCTGCCTCATTAATTTCTATATGCATGACAATGACAATTAACATAAGGTAACAAACCATTTACATAGAATGGACTTAACACTACTTACGAGGCCAGCTATCACTTATTACTTTCTTATTATATTATTATAGATCGTGCTTAGGTGTTGAACATCTTCTCTATGATTTACAGTGTGATTTCGTTTTATATGAATCATCTCGCTTATGTTACGTCTATAACCAACCTGTTCTCTATCAAGAATTTGTACATTTTCAAAGTTAAATTTATGGCCCATAGTCATTTGATGTAAAGTTAGAGCAGTTTTATTATAATTCGCAATATTCTCACTATCATATTTATGTTGCTTAATTCTATCTCGTAAATATTGTCTTGTCTGGCCAATATAACACTTCTCACAATTAGTACAGGGTATCTTGTAAACTACTCCCGATTCTGAATTATAAGGTGTTCTGAATTTTAAATTTGTGAAGAATCTCTTTGTGTTGGATAAATTATAAAAAGCACACTTGACTTTCAACTCCTTGAATATTTTATTAATTCTGTGAGAAAGACCCGGTATATATGGAAACTTCAAGTAAGAAGAAACGGTCGTGTTAGAAGAAACATTAACTGCGCGACTTACGTTGGATGTGTGTTTATTTATTATTCTCTTGACTAAGTATGTGGGATAGTTATTCTGTTTTAAAATGTTTTCAACTTTATTTGAGTTCTTCCCATGAAACTTTTCGTTGCTTAGTTTTAAAGCTCTTTTTAGGAAATTCTCTATTATATTAGTTTTTTGTTGCATGCTATGGTTACTGTGAAAATTTATGCATCTGTTTGTACTTATTGGTTTAGTATACCAGTCAGTAATAATACTGGAGTTTTCTCTAATTATCAATAAATCCAAGAAAGGTGAACTATTATTCTTTTCTACTTCAATCGTGAACTGTATCTTATGATGGTAAGAGTTGAAAACACCCAAGATATACTGTATTTTGTCGGATGGTACTAACAATAATGTATCATCCACAAAAAACTTGATGAGAGGGATATAAAATGTAAGTTTTTCAACAACACCACAGAAGACCTCATTCATAACTAAGTTAGCCAAAAATGGGCTAGTCGGTCCACCCATGACAGTGCCATCCAATTGTCTATAAAATTTTCCCTCATAGACAAAATAACCACCATCGAAACAAAGATCAACTAATTCCAAGAATTTTTGTCTATTGAGACCTGTATAGCAGCTTATAAATCCCCATCTTTTTTTAATGACACTAACAACAAGTTCTCTCGGGATGTTCGTAAACAAGGATATAACATCCAACGAGACAAGTACGTATCCTGGTGGCACTTTTATATCTGACAAAATTTCAGTCAATGAAAAAGAATCCTTAAGATTAAAAATGGAAGTAGACAAGGTCGAATTTAAGATATCATGTGGATATTTACCGATGTTGTAAGTAGGAGACTTAACACAACTAACTATAGGTCTCAGATTAAGACCATTTTTATGGACCTTACGTAGACAGTACAGCTTGGGTGGTAAACTGTCTAATCAAAGTTTTATACTCTGTCTCAGATATGTATTCTTCTTTCTTGAGTCTCATCAGGCATCCATTGACTGCATTCTGAATCTTTGTCTTTGGGTCCGTTTCCACTTTTTTGTAGGTGTCCTCATCACTCAACATTCTGTCCACTTCACTAAGATATTCATCTCTATACATAACATTGTCATTGTCATGCATATAGAAATTAATGAGGCAGATGTTTACGTTGTGTACCTGCCCTCTAGAAAATTTTTGTCTTCTTAGAAAATGTCTGAATGTTTTAAAAAGCGTACAATATTGTTTCATCGTAACTAGGTAATTTATTTTCGTGTTGTATCATATTGTATGTCTTGTAATGTATTATTTATTTATTTACAGCCTTGAAAAATAAACGAAGTCTGTTTCGAAACGTTGGCATTGTCACAAGTTTAACAATAGATAATTTAATAGTGTCCAAAATTCCCAATAGTTTTTCTTTCCTAATCTGATGACAATGGACGATAGCCGAGTTAATATTAACAATTATAGTCTTACACTTCTTGAAAGTATGTGAGGGTAGATTTCTCAGCGTAAGGTGCAGGTTCTTTGGATGAGATTTTCACAAAGAAATTGTGGCTAGTTGATATGCAATTGCTTCACAAATCACAACTTTGTTGTTTCACTTTGAGAATTGCAGCTGAATAACTCAAATTCGCTATAAACTAGGGTAACTAACTGACCCAACTGGATAAAATATATATGAGAGAGATTATGTTAATCGACGACGAACTTTTAGAGTTTATAGTGCTGTATTTACTGGTGAAAAGTAAAACACTAAAGTGTGTTTCATTATAAGCCAATTCAATAATGAAAATATTACTTTTTCAATTACAACGCTTCCAGGCCTGGTCGGAAACTGAAACAAACAAACAAATACGTTTCATTGCCCATAAAAATGATTTAAACGAAAATTGGATAAAGAAAACCGAACGAAAAGTTTTAAATACCATCGATCGTCATTCTTTTCAGAGAATTCTCTCCATAGAGACCCAAACTGAAGCAGGGATCAGTAGAATCGCTTCCAAAATCCACTCTTTACGGCCCTTGTGCATAAACTCTGTGGCGTCATTACCAATTCCCTTTTCTGGTGAATGCTCAGAAACCGACAGAAAAATAAATAAGCCTCGTGGATACAAGGGTAGCCGCTGACCCATTCATTAATTATATTTCTGGAGACATTGAGAAATTGGAGAATAATTGTATTGTGGGAATTTCTCTCTTACTGAATTAATAAAATGCTCTCTGTATTTGCCGATAATTCTTCAGAAGAATTCCCGTGGGTGAGATGATTTGATTCGAATCTTGATTTTGAAATCGAAAGTACCTACACTTTTCATTAGCAGTCATAAGGATGATGTAGTTCTTTCAATTTGTGTTTTGAAAAGGTTTCCGAATAAAGACTCGATATCTTTTCGTCGAAATAAAATGTGAATACATTTCTGCCGAAACCTTAAGGAGTCTGATCTTCAGTGCTCTTACAGATTGACCTATGGACACTCGAAGGCAATCTTAACAAAATAGGTCATAGACACCAGTTTATTGTCTCTTTCTGTTATACCTTTATTGTTCTTGATGAGAAAACTAAGATTATTTGAGTTTCCAGCAGATTTTTGCTTTGAATTCGTTATTTTCTGTTTAATGATGATGATAATTATGCTTGTCATCAGTTTTCTATGCAGATATTTATACTTATTGAATCATGAACACTGAAATGTGAGGCAACCTGTACTTTCTTGAAGAGAAGCGATCTGGCAATTCAAGAAACTTCAGCAGCAATTATTCCCCAATCTCAAGGGTAGCAATTGCGGGAACAAGCATCTGGGTGTTCATTTTCCTCTCGATCCCCTCTGCAATTTTTATGGTTCGATTTCCCTTTATTAAGGGCCCAAATCCTATCGGTGGTTATCTGAGTACAAAGCCTTCAGCGGCAAATATAATGAAAATTTCACTTTCAATCGAAAAACGATAGAACGATCCGGAGAGCTGATCGGATAATCCGAGCATCTGAAGCGTACGATTCGATATAACTTCACGATAGTTTGGAGATGGAGCCAATGCCGATTGTGAGAAGAGAAGAAATCTGGAAAGGATGGTAAAAATCTATCATGATATGGAAATAAGAAATTGGTAGTTTGATAGCCTTGGGTTTTGCGGTCGATAAACGATGCGTCGACGCTGTATATCATCTCAGATTTGCAACGTATTCAAGAACTCCCTTTCACTCTATCTTGATGGACGACGTCGGAGTAGACTCAGTTAAACCAGAGATACAGAGTGATGAAAATTAACCGAGGCAACGATTACAGTGGTGCAGGGAACGTCCACATTGGAAAGGAATGTAATTGGAATGGCCTCAGCTCGCCTCTTCTGATAAAACTCGATTCTCATTGGCTGCACATGATGATTACTAACAATATTTCATCAAAATAATGCTCTTCAGTTAGTTGGAAGCTTTTGGAGCTATCCATGTGAATCTTTTGCCATGGCTGCCCAGATAAACGATCTTTAGCCTATATAGCATTTTTGGGACATCACGGGTAGAACGCTCGGGAATTTTTCCCACCCCTGAGGACTTTGGTGGTTCTGAGACATGAAACAGGTAGCTTAGCATATAGTATCCTTCAAGAAGAAATATACCATTTTATTGCATCAATGCCAAAACTTTTCAGGAAGTGTATAATATATATAATGAATCTGAAAAAATTGTAGACCCTTAGTTATTTTCTTCAAATTTAAATCATCCAATCCTTGATCTACTTTTTATGTTTCACAAAAAGAAATCATTAATATTTAAACAATATCTGGCTTTTCGAGTCTCTTTGTCAGTTAGTATATGTATTGAACAAAATAAAACAAAATGCTCGAAATTCCTGAAAACTCTGGGCTGTTGGGATAAAACGTAATCTATAAATTGAATTCAGACCTCTGTTCCACTTTGATCTAATGCGACAAATTTATTTTCAAACCCTTCGCACGAAGGGTCATTGACAAAGGACAAAACGTAAGTTCTGTTCTATATTACACATCATGGAATAAAAATAATGAACTCGAGTGTGCCAATTCAAGACTCTATCACATTACTGCGGGAAATTGATGGTAATTCAACATACGTGCATTGGCTTTTATTTGAACCAGATGCTCTTGAGGGGCAAAACTTTTATTATCCGTCTTTTATTGTTTTTACAGAAAACCGTCGACGTGGAAAAATCAAGAGGTAACACGTTATATCGACGTTCGTGTTTCTCAGAACACAGAACCATAAAGTATTCATTGATAAAATAATCGATTTTTGAATGGAGACTTAAAAACTTCGAATTCAATTTGTGAACGTATCCTTTCAATAATCATCGAACTTCCACTATCAATTTGTTTAGTAATTTTAACATTGTATTTGTCGAGTTTACGAACAAACAGTCTTTACACATTTTAAAACTTACTAGATATATGAGCCAAATCAAATTTCATGGCGTTTCCAGAAGTTTCTCATTGCCCAGACCACTTTATAGCGCATGTCGCGTAAGGATATTGGTTTGCACTCTTTCAAGATCAGGCCGAATTTTCAGAGGCCGGGTTTCGACGCCGAATACGCCATTTGAGCTGATCCCAAACATGCTCAATTATGTTGAGTTCAGGACTACACGCCCGCCACTGTAGACGTTGAATCCCCACGTCGTTAAGGTATTCGCTCACGATATGAGCTCGATGCGGTCTGGCGTAATCGTCCATCAAAAAATAATTGTCGCCTATGTATGGAGCAAAATGCACAACATGTTCTTGTAAAATCTCTTGAATGTACCTAGCAGAATTAAGTGGCCCACCTCGAATCGCTACAAGATCCGTGCGAGCATCCAAGGAAATTCCGCCCCAAAACATTATAGACCCACCATTGAAGGCCAGTTGTGGCACCATACATGTTTCGCTAAATCGTTTCCCTTGCCTTCTCCAAAGAAATATGCGTCCATCAGACGATTTGCCATACCTCACTCAATGTTACAATTTTAACGCAATGATGTTCAATCAGATGCTTAGCTGGAGGCGTTTAAATGAGAATAAACTTTCAATACAATAAAAAAGCTGAGAAAAATTAGGAAAATCGGGTAGAATTAAACGCAAAACAGTCCAACAATCATTGAAATAAATGATTATTGACAATAACAATTTATTTGTTGACATTGACAACTGTGAACCCCAGTACTACTTGACTGAAAATATTCTTGTCTATTGTATATTGTATGAAATGCAGGATGTTATAAAAATGTGAATATCTCTGGAAGGGTACAAGTCGAATTGCCTTTTAAAAAAGCAAAATATTCAGGAAGCATCAGGCTACATCACTGTCTAGTTTTTAGAAGCCTCAGTTATCTGGTATTGCCCACAGAAGACGTTGAACTGTAATGAAAAAAACCCGAAAATTTAAACGCCCTGTACAGCATGATGCATTTCTTGTTTTTGAACATCTCATTGTAGTATGATTTTTCGCCAATAAAAGAGCTACTACTAAAAAAAAACATTCAAATCGAACAAATGGTTGCGAAGATATTCATGCCTAATGCATATTATACAAGAGTTGATGAAATGTTGAATGTCTCTGGACGATTCCAAGATAATATAGTTTTTAAAAAAACAAAATACTCGAGAGATACTAGGCTATAACGCTTTATTGTTATTATATGCCTCAGCAATCTGGCATTTTCCACAGCAGACGTTAAAATTTGACGAAAAAACATGACATTATTTAAACATCCTGTACAACATGATGATTTTATTTTTTGGTCTTCTGTTTAATGGAGGAAATTCGCCAATAACGCAGCTTCGATTGGAAAAAAATTGAAATCCGATTGGGAAGATATCAATTATATAGGGTGTGAAAATAAATTCGACGAAAAATTTTTTTCCATTCCTGGTATGAACGAGTATTCAATAGTGAATACATTTCTGTTAAAACCATTGTATTAAATCGAATAGTTTTCAAAATATCCAAAAAAAACTGGAAAAAAAGTCGAATATGTTCAGTCAGTAATATGTTCATTATTCTTATTTTAAATATACTGAGCGTAAACCGTTTTTACAACATCGAAGAGGAAGGATGTGAAATGGTCATGCATTTTTTGGATTTCAAAAATATCATCACAGGGTGTTTCAAATTTTGTGTTGAAAATTGTGATCTTAAATTGGCCATAACTTCTGTTTTTCAAATTAGAACCCTATTTTCTTATAATAGTGTTGGATTCTGCGGTCAAAAATAATGATAGTCTTCTCACATGATTATGCTCCTAAATTCAATAATTTCTGAGTTATTTGAGATTTTCTGGATTTATGGTGTACGTAGAGTCAAATTGATTGCATCTAAAATAATTCAATGAATATTCTTTCGAAACCATGGGAAAACTCTGTACCCATAGAAGATAAATTATCTGTTAATAATTCACAAGTGTCAGGTGTTATCGTTATTCTTTATTTTCATTTCTCGATTTAACAAAATGAACCGTTATTCTAATTACGAAATTCTGGATCTATATTATATACATGGTGAATGTGTATCCCCTTTTACCTTCCATGACGGAGAAGATCTTTAGAAAATATGTTTCAATAAGTTTTGGATGTATTAGAGCCCCTAAAGAATACAAAAGAATGGTAGTTGATGATGAGGAAAATGAAATTAGTGTTTTGACTTATTTCGAAGTGAATGAAAATGCATCTATTCGAAGTGCAGCTCATGAAATCGATTTAGACAGAAATTCAGTGCACCGAATTTTGAAAAAACACAACATGCATGACAAATAAGGGAAAGTTCATGCATTAGAACCAGGTGACTACATAAAAAGGTCAAATTTTTGTAGAGGAATATTAGAAACACTTGAAAATGATGAAAATTTTTTGAAAAAGATCATTTGGACAGACGAAGCAAGATTCAATAATGAAGGCCTATTTAATAGAAAGTATTGCCACATTTGGAGAAGTGAAAATCCTCATAGTAAAAGAGAAAGAAACCCCCAGAACAAATTTAGTTTTAAAGTGTTTGTTCCTTTGATGAACCATAAAGTGCGGTACTACATTTATGAAGAAAATTTAAATACAGAAAAATTTTTGGAAAACCTGAGAAATTTTGTCTCTGAGTTTTTGGATGAACTGCCGTTGAGTATGTCGACTACCGCATATTATCAATTGGATGGGGCTCCGGCACATAGTTCGCACGAGGTGTCTGAAGAACTGAATGCAATGTTTGGTAATCGGTAGATCGGACGCCGTTCTTCACTATTTTGGTCCCCAGATTTCCCGATCTTACTCCCTTAGATTTTTATTTATGGGGTAAAATAAAAAACATTGTCTATGAATCTCCTATTGAAAGCAAAGAAGATTTGATACGGCTTGTGGAAGATGCTTTCCTTTTCTAAAGGGGAAGGAAATTGAGCGAGCGACTAACCGAGGTGTTTTAAGACGTATTCGAAAGTGTATGGAACAAAATGGGTACCATATTGAAACTCTTACCTGATCATTTATTTTGTTAATTTGAGTTTTGAAACGTATTTTTATCTTTATTATCATAATTTATTTATAATCATAAATCGGTGTACTGAAGTAGCGAATCTATTTAATGTGTTTCCTATTGAAGAGATGAATTCTCATTCGCTTCGAAATAAGTCGAAATACTAATTTCATCAACTGCCCTTTTTTATATTCTTTAGGGGCTCTTACATTCCAAAATTTGGAAAGTGCATTTGAATGTGTATTTCGTATACAATTGAAAAAATAAAATATATGAAATAAATCCAGAATCTCATTATTAGAATAGCAACGATTCATTTTGTGAAATCAAAAAATTTCATAACGACTAACAATAAGACCTGTCTGACACTTGTGAATTATAAATGGAATGATTTATCTTCTATGCTCACAGAATTTGACTCTACGTACTACATAAATCCAGAAAATCTCAAATAAATCAGAAATTATTGAATTTAGGAAAGCAGAAGTTATGGCCAATTTAAGATCACAATTTTCAACACAAAATTTGAAACACCCTGTGATGATATTTTTGAAATCCAAAAGATGCATGACCTCTTCACATCCTTTCTCTTCGATGTTGTAAAAACGGTTTACGCTCAGGATATTTAAAATAAGAATAATGAACATATTACTGACTGAACAACTGTATATGAATACTGAAGGCTCTCTGAAATGGCGTAAATGAAATTTGGTGGGATACAGAGACCTTGATGCCGATAAGGTCTTGCTAATGAACCCAAAGTATCCGTCAAAGATCCTGATTTGCAAGAAACGAAATCCCCCCAAAGCTGTGATACCGTACGCCAATTCGCGGATGACAAAAGGGAACGAATCCTCGAAAGATACGAAAATACTCAATCACGGTCTTATTTATGTGCTGGAATGCTCCGAAGCATCATTATAAACTGCGTTGAAATTTCCTGGCATCGAATGAAAAAATTATCTTGTTGAACCGTCGAAAAAAGTTGCGGTAAGCTGGAATTCGTTGTAGGGGATATTCGAGTATACATCAAAGATAAGATCAGCCTGCTGAGTTCTACCGAAACTGACGAACAAAGAACAAAATGTAAGATTCATGAAATAACGCTTGTAATTCTTATCAGGTTCCCTCTTGCTGTCTTCTCAGCTGGCCGTGGATCCTACATAGGCGCTCAATGTTCAATATGCGAATGAGAAAACAAAGGTTCCACTTTATTCCCGACGTTTTTTCGCGCTCTTGTTTGAGAAGGAAGTTTTTTCATTCAGATCTACAAACAGTTTTTTTTTTTGCTGAATTTTTGCAGACACAATAACTCCAAGAAAGATCTATTTCGCAAAAACAACACCAATCTATTTAGAATTTTTTCTTCCTTATGGTTCTGAAGTGGACTAGTGATGTGCCAATCATTATTATTCAGTTTTATGCAAAGCATTTATGAATAGGCGGTTTGCATGAATCTGAAATGAGACATCTGGTGGCGACTTTCGGCATTTCTTCTAGGAAAGACTTGTCAATAGGTTATTTATAACACTAGATGTCCTAGAACATTTCAGTTGTTTTGGAAAGTATTTTTGTGAGTTTACCCAGAAGAAGGATGGATATTGAAAGATCATTTGGATTTTTTGAAAACAAATTCTTGTCATTTTTCCAAAGGAAATGAAGAAAAAGGACTATCTTTGAAGAAAGCTGGTCATGTTTACAACATTATAAAGCGGACTGGTTTCATTACTTTCAAAGTAATGAGACAAACTTCGATAAATTTGCCACACTTCTCGACTAAGTCAAAATATGAAAATTTTTAGTTGATGACGAGATATTGTTGATGATGGAGCTCGTGTTGAATGATTATTTGGGCTATTACCATCATCTATTGTGGATGTAATGTTTTCCGACGTTTCGATAGACATCTTCTATCTTTATCAAGGAGGAAAAGTAAAAATTATCAATTTTCGAAAGGTTTTTTACTTTTCCTCCCAAATAATCATTCAACATGAAAATTTTTGTTTTTGTACTATGAACAACCCGAAGAGTCTCAAGAATTGCCTTTAAATACAGAAAAAAAAAATTGTTGTGGCTTATGGGCCGGTGGAATAATGGGTCCATATTTCTTCGAAACAGAGAATGGCCGGAATGCTATTGTGAATGGTAACCGCAACGTGATAACAGACTATTTGTTGCCCGAAATTGAAGCCCGTGGGCTCGACGAAATGTGGTCCAACAAGCTGGTGCCACTTGCCATACAGCCCGTGAAACCATGGCTTTACTGCTAGAGCATTTCGGCCAGCAGATCATATCACGCTGCGGACTATTGAATTGGCCAGCTAGATCATGTGACATCACACCTCTTGATTTTTTTCTTTGGGACTACGTGAAGTCCGAAATGAGATATTGGAGACCAATATTACTCGAGTCATTGGAGAAATATCACCCGCAAAACTCATAGAATTGGAACTATCGAATGGATCTTGTTAACTTTGTCAAATTATCTTTAAAAGATAATTGTAGAGAATGGTTCTTTTATTTGTTAATAAATATTATAAAGTAAAATTGTTGTTATTAAATTTTTATCAAAAAAAAGTATCTCTAAATGAATCACCCTTTATAATCATCTGATACGTTGGATTATTGTTGTTATTCGAGATAGTCCCTAGGCGTCCCTTGAGGTATGTAGTTCAACATTTTCATGCATATGAAGCAAGTCCACTCGAACTTTTCCTGAAACATATGGGGAACAACAGTCGCCCATACCGACATAATTTAAATAAATTTCTGCATAATCAGAAGTTATTTCGGACGTTCCTAACGCTTATAGAATAAATAATATTTACGATTTGAGGAAAAAGGATTGATAACAATTGGATATTCAATTTGATAATTGATCGAAAAAATTAAGCATTGAATTTCCGCAATAAATATTTATAATTTGTTGAAGATTGTCGTTCGTTCATTTCACCATGTTTTACTGTTTACTGAATAAATTGACAGTGACAGCTCGCTGATTAGTGAAAGATTGTATTCACAAATAGAATTCGAAGTTGTCAACCTCTTATATGAGATCAGAAAGGCTGATTTTTCTAAGCTTCATGACAGTATATTGAACAACAACTGGGATATCTTGGATGCATACGGTAACGTTGATTTAGCATGTGATGCATTATATAGCATACTGAATTGCTTATTTTCCGAATGTGTCCCCGTATCGAAAAATGTGAGGTCTTCCTATCCGCCCTGGTTTACAAGTAATATTATTACTCGTCTTGAAACCAAAGACTCTTACCTACGCAAATATAGGTCAACAGGAAACATTGGTTTCTTAAAGGAATACAAAGACCTTCGTAGAGATGTAAAAAGGGAAATAGCTGCGGCTCACACTAATTTCACAAGAAAGGCTGAGGCCAACTTAACAGACAATCCATCTGATTTTTGGGCTTATTTGAACAGCCTTCGTAACACTCCTTCCATTCCTGAATCGGTGAACTTTGGGGGTCACTCCATTACCGGTCCCCAAAACATGGTATATGCCTTTGCATCATTTTTTCATTAACTCCACTGATTTTAACACACTGGATGGCTCACCTGATAGTCCTTCGCACAAACTCTGACTATTCCGAAAATAACGGAACAGATATTGTGCTCAAGTACCTCAAAAGTTGCAAATCTAATATGACAGCAGGTCCTGACAGAATTTCATCTTTTCTGTTGAAGGACTGTGCAATTGTCCTCGTCAGACCTCTCACCATTATTATTGACTGTCCCTTTCTACACATCATTTTCCTACTGTCTGGAAAGAAGGTAGAATAAGTCCAGTATTCAAGAAAGGCAAAAGAAGCGGTATTGAGAACTATAGACAAATTGTGATTCTGAACAACTTCGGCAAAGTTTTCGAAACAATACTTTACGACATCATATATGTTCATGTGAGGAGCAAAATTTCTAATTGTCAGCACGGATTCATCAAAGGTCGATCAACAGTAACCAACTTGTTTAACTCAGTATATCGGTAGTGCATTGGATGAGTCTTCTCAAGTTGATGTCATCTACACGGACTTCACGAAGGCATTTGATAGATTGGATCATATCTTTCCCGTAGAAATCTGTATGTTCAGTGTTTTGGCTATACGTCTGTTGCTTTCGAGGCTACCTCAGGTGTCCCTCAGGGGTCTATATTGGGTCCACTCATTTTCTTAATCTTCATCAATGATATCTGTTGTTACCTGACTGTATCGTCGCATTCTATCTATTGAGGATTGTTGGGACCTCCAGGGTGACATTGATAGGCTGAACCGTTGGTGCAGGGAGAATTTACTTCCCCTGAACGTTCAAAAATGTAGCGTAATGTCCTTCAGTCGTAAAAGAACTACAATAAATTTCTTTTATAACATTAGTGGTTGCCTTCATGGTAAGGTTGTTGAATATAAAAACCTAGGTATCTTATTCGATCGTGAACTTAGTTTTGTTCCTCATATAAATTCAATCACCTCAGGAAGCATCAAAACACTTGGCTTCATCCTAAGGATCACCAGAACGCTACTTATACTATTCAATGCACTTGTGAGGTCAAGGCTCGAGTACTGGTGCCTAATTTGGAGCCCTGGATATAGTGTACATGTCAGTAGATTAGAGAATGTACAGAGGCGATTTCTGAAGTATCTATGATTCAAAATTGCAAATAAGGAAGCTATTTTGGGCCCACAAAATGTGTGATAAATTTGGGTGTGATCTTTCCCATATCGACTTATTTTTTCTTCTGGTACTTGGTGTCAATTTTTTTCAATAATTTTTTTTTGTTTAATTTAATATTGAATGTCAATATTTTTTTTTGTAAACACTTGTAATTTTTCATTATGTAATAGGCTGTCGAATGGTGTAGTGCTAAATAAATATGATAAAAGGATTCACAATAACTGAAAGTATATCGTATGATGTATATGTGCATCACGTGTATATATAATGGAAAATCTTATTACCTCAGCTTATCTTGAAAGAGATGGAAAAATGTAGGGGAAATCGAAAATCGCGAAGCTAATTATATTCGATCGCTTTACGCTCTATGGGAAATAGGTAACTGAAAAGCTTCAGAATATCAATTATGGATTTATTGCCCTCAAAAAAGACTCCGGTTCTCTTGGATTCACTGCTTTTATCGGTGAAAAGAATGGCATGACGCGGAACAAGAATGAAAAAGTCTGTGTTAATCGTTTTTGGGGGTGGGAAATGAGCCTCTTTCTCCTTTAATAACTGCGCCTTCAAATGAAACAACAAGTATTTAAACAGCTATTATAACGACTGGAATAAAACCGTTTATTGTGATCAACACAGCCCAGTAGCCTTCATTGGTTTCATTGTATTTTTTCCATGCATTGAACAAGAAATCAAAAACAATGAAATTCGTGAAAATAGAAATCAGTCAATGGAGATTTTATGCGGTATTGCCAGGGAGGTTTCACAAGTGAGGGAGTCAAAACAAATCGACATTTTACAAAGGAATGCTTTGTCTATCTTATATAGTCTAAGAGAGAAAAATTATTTGGTTCAGATGAGGAAGTGATCGCCCAAACTGATGCATGTTGAAGCATGAGAAAAAAATTGTATGACTTCAAACAGATGGATAAAAATAAATTTTGGCAAAAATTGTTTTTCTAGCTAAGCCTGGGTTTTATTGACCGATGAGTTAGTAGTCGGATGGTTTACTGTACTTCAGATTCTCAACAGCAACTCTGAAGTTATTTCAATCACACTTTTAAAATTGAATTCCCCTTCTGATGGGATACAGATCATCGAGCTCATTTTTTTCAATTCTATAAAATTTGTACGTATGCCTAGTCTGAATTCACAGAGGTTATATAGCATTGTATTCTTTCCGGAACACATTCGTGAAAAAACATCTTGGCTGTGAAATGCGGAAGTGACATCTATAATCTTTTTTATCATCATATATTTCATGGATATTCCAATGCAGGGTGTTCATTCTGTTTTATGTTCATTGCGATTTTTGGGGGCCAAGATAATTCCGGATTTGCCGTCGAGTCAATGCACCAAACTGGGTTTTCCATGAGGGGGAAAATTCGAGAGCAGGGTCCCACAATGCCGTACATACTATTATTTCTTGGAATTACTGAAACGGAAAGAACTCATGAATATTTCCGCTATGTACGAATGTCGTTGCTTCCGCCCCACAGGGAGTACAAGGTGTACCATTCGGGGGAATATTCTGGAATTGGCGACTGTCTATCAGAAGGAATTTTCAATAGGTACCCCCATTCGGGGTTGTACAGTAAGCAGGAGATGACGCCCTGCTCTGATGATGGAGCAATAAACATGATTAAAAATGAATCTGGTGACTACCAGCCGGCTGATTTCTCTTGGAGAGTTTGAAAAACAAGATGTCGAATTTACGTCATCATATTTGGTGATAACCAGCAATAGCAGCTGTGCAGAACGGTGAAACCAAATAGGGCGGTAGGCATAACATTGCTAAAATCCTTGAGACATTAATACTGGATCGCATTCAGGTAGATTTAACATCCAGGATAGACTAACAGCAATATGGCTTTACTTAAGGTAAATACATCGACACCAATCTGATGGTTTTCGTCCACTATGTCTTCGATACTTTGGAAAGTGGTTGTTGGGGCGATGTTGATTATACTGACTTGTCTAAGGCCTGCAATAAGGTGGATCATAGCATTTTGCAAGGAAAACTGTCGTCCTTTGGCATTAATAAAGTTCGTTTTTCATTCTTTCCATTATACATAGTTGATTCGGATGTACCTCTGGGTAGTCATTTAGGGCCTCGTTTGTTTCTTATATGTATTAACGACATAACTACCTGTTATAGGTTTTCACTGTTCCTTCAGTTTGCCGACGACCTCGAAATTCATTTAATGTTCAACACTAAGAGATATGCTGAAGCAACGTTCAAAGATAATAGAGTTATTATTAACATCGGAAAGTGCAAATTTATTAGCAATTTGTATTTCACTATTGTCTGAATAATGAGGCGATACTTACTGTCAACATTGTTGAGGACTTAGGTGTATCTTATGACAATGGGATGTCTTTCAGGGCGAACATTGGCCACATAGTCAATAAGGGTCTTCGAAAGCTAGGGCTCATTCTACGGCACTCGTGTGAGTTAGGGAGTTAGGGGGAGTCGGTCTGGTAAGGCCTCATCTTGAGAATGCCTCTTGTGCGCCTCTTTCTCAACATTTATCCCAGGGACGCCCACTCATTGCAATGTTAGTTGCTCGCTTTTTGTGAGCGCTACTCTCAACTAAAATGGTTGGTATTGAGGCCGTCCTCCATGTTCATCCCTATCTCGTGCCTTATAGATCTCAAAGTGCCGTAGGTGACCATCGTTGCGTATTCACCTGAACTATATCATGACCGCATGAATTTGTAGGTTACGATGAATCAGGGATTTAGTTATTAGGTAGCAAGTTCTGTCAGACATTAGTCACCCCTTGGGTATCTTCTAAGATCGGGAGATCGAACTCGGGGGGCTAAGTAAGTTAAACTAGCAGTCGTAGCCTCCAAGTTCGTATACTTAGGATAATTTGGGGTATTTGTGTACAAGGACTCAAAGAAATTTCTCCTTGGGTCTACCTCATGTCTTTGGCTTGAGGAGGAAAGAAAGCGACAATTCACCACGCTCCCTCCCAATTCTAATTGTCCGGCATCTTTACTTGAAAGCTCTGCTCCAGCATCTAACAGGAGCTTCTGCCAGGCGTGTTTACAAAATTTTAACAACTCATGCTCAAGTTTAGACAGAGCTCTGATTTGAAAATAATTTGAGTTTGGGGCCATTATTTTTCGTTGCTCATCCATAAGGATGATCACTACTGAACCTCGACAAGTTGGTGATGTCGTACAGGTTAATCAAGCCTCCCAATGTCATTGGTTTTTTTATCAGTCTGTTTGTTGAAGTTTGAGGCAATGTTTTTCAATCAGCTCAATCCTAAGACCTTTTCACCATATATTTGTTCGGTTCTTGGGAAAATCTACTGAATCTGTCGCCTGATTATATAGTCCTGTTCTCTAAATATGCCAATTTTCGACTTCTTCACGTGCATATTTTCATATAAAACTATTAAACTGAAAAACATCGCTTCATCCTAATAATGGAAAGTGGTGATTTATTGATCCGTTTGGTGATTCAGCAAGAACTGTTGTCTATTGAATTCAATATGAAATTTCTGGTATGAGCCACATACCAACTTGTAATCTCCTCATTTTTTGTTTGAATCCCAAGTTCTGAATGATCTTTGAAATCTTTATTGGTTGGTTTTTGAGTCAGATTTTTCTTTTGTAATTCAAAAAGTTGTATATGAAATAAGGGGCAGAACATCCTGTAGCACATCTTCTACTGGCTCGCAATTGCCTAACAAGAAGGGGGAGCGGGAAATCGCTTAAGAGACGTAACCCAGATAAAAAGTTCACATTACTTATCCTCATCTGAATAAATAAAAGCATAAAATACGAAGCAACCACTCAGCATGCATGCGAGATATATATGTTTGAGAATCCGGCGGGCCTCAATATTTCGTTCTGTCACAATCAAAATGATAAATCGCTAGAAGAACCATTAACAGAACATGCTCCTAATTCGAAATTGAAATGATGCCAAATACTTTACATTCGAACTTTCTGTTCGTTTTTCGAGAGAGGATGGTGGCCGAGTATCTGTCGTGGAGCAATTTCATTGTTCCTCTTTTTCTCGGCCAGAAATAGGATATATATATATATATATATGCGCAGGGTTCTGTTATAGTCCCCTGTCCACTGGCGTCGACCGAATTTATTCCAGCGTAAAATATCGTTTTTTCGACAATTCCGAATGTGGATTCACTCAGAATTACTCATTCGCTCAAATTCCATATTGACTTAGTTGAACATAAATTACGTAAGTTTTCCCTGGAAGATCCATATTTCAGCTCGGAATTCAGATAGTATTTTTGACAGTACTGAACCGTCCGTTGAAGAAGACGCTATAAATGTTACATAATTCATGTGGGGTGTTCCTTTTCTCTGTTTGTATAAAGAACTTCATGGAATCTCTACGTTCGTTTGTATCTCTTGGTTTTCTGATTCATCCCATATGTCGTGTGCCTCTTCCCCATAAATAATTGATGATCGAATTCGCCAATAATTATAATTCTATATTTAAAAAGTGTTTCTTTCACTTTCAAGAACCTATGGTTAAAATTAAAGCAGTGGTCAAACATTCACCCTGTATATTGAGCTATGTACATTGATTCCATTCGATGTCGTTCCTCTCAAAGAGTAACTAGATCAAATTCAGTCTGAATCGTAGCAGGTAGCTGAAAATAATTCGAAGGCGCACAAGTGATTCTAAACCATCAGTTAAGTGTCGGTCGAAAATGTCTACCAATCAGGGGAATAACTCGAAAATTTGTCTGTTATTGATTTGGATAAGGTTCTGCAAGTGTCAGGTGGACCCTTTATGTAGCCAGCCTCATCCTAATTTCAGGAAGCATCTGTGACAGACTTTCCCAACTATTTACCATTCTCTTGCTACGCTGGAGGCAATCCGAGAACCCGTTCCGATGTTTGCCTTTTTCCCTCTTCCAGTTGAACCGTTTCCAGATTTCATGCTGAAATATCGATTCTAAAACCACCCAGCCAAAATGAAAAAGAAGTAGTAGCGGATTTTTTGGGATGAGATCTGAACGCTTTCAAGCTAGCAAGCGGTTGCCCGAATGGGTACAGTTGAATTTTATTTATTTGTATACTGAACACTTTATCCAAATATCCTGGCATCAATTCTCGATGGAATTTTCCCCATGTAATAGTGGACGAGGCGAATTTGAGACTTGAGTCATAAAGAAACATGTTGAAAGGCACTGACGAGACGTCCGATCCATTTGCGCTCTTGTTCTCACATGAAACCATATTGACACAATCGTAAATAAAATTGGTAGGAACTTACCGTAAGTCGAATCTCAGGGTATACAGCTCATTTTCTCTAAAGTATTGATGAATTATATTCAAGACATCCAATTTAATTTTCTGCCAAAACTACATATGGTTTGTCTGGGTAGAAGCAAGTGCAAGCAATTTCAGAGGTCAATCAACCATTCATTAAGTAGGAGGATGCCCCTGCAACAGTCATTCCTCCAACATCTATTTAGAAGTAAATTTAGTTTTCCCGCAGCGTACTGTTTTGGGGGTTGTTCGCACGTGAATCTCAAGCGACGGAGTTGTTGGGGCAAATTCGACAATTTGCAGAAATACGGGGTTGATAAAATTACCCCAAATACCTGATTGCCATTGACCTGTGATAAATCTCCCCAAATGGGAGGAAACCGCGCTCAACACAATACACACGTACAGATTTTATAGATCCACGAATTTGTGTCGGTGTGTTTATGTATCCGGTGCCAGTTCCGAGCGTAATCCGAATGATCTAGGTTTTTCACCCGGATTAAAAAAAATTGAACTCGCGTCGGTTACGTTTTGCGGTATATCCATTGCCCTGTCGCAGTCGAATTAAAATTATTTTCAACAATTTGAGAACGAGTTACTTCATATCATCGGTCAATTTGTCCCGGGTCTCAATATCATCTCAGAAATTTGTTTATACCGACGACATTGCTATTGCTTAGCAACATTCGGATTTTCATACTCTCGAAAACATACTGTCATTTGATTTGAAGATTTTAAAGAATTATTTTATTGAGTGGCTATTATGTCCAAATCCCAACAAAACAGAGGTATCTTGTTTCCATCTGAATTATCATGAAAAATATCGGAAATTAACTGTAACTTTCAATGATTCTCCTATCGAACATAATTTCTATTCAAAATACTTAGGAGTTAAATTAGATTCATCTCTCGATTACAAGGCTCATTTAAATGATCTGAGCCTTAAACTAAAAACTAGGAACAATATTCTTCAGAACTTAGCTGGATCATCTTGGGGTGCTGATGCTTCCACTCTTCGCACATCATCTCTAGCCCTAGTCTTTTCTGCAGATGAGTATTGTTGCTCTGTTTGGTTCAAAAGTGCACATACACAAAACATCGATGCACAATTGAATACATCCATGAGAATAATTACTGGCACCATAAGGTCTACACCGGTTCATTGGTTACCAGTTTTGTCTAACATTGTCCCTCCCCATATTCGCAAACAGACTGCAGCTCTGAATTCTTGGAACAAATATCATTCTATTCCCTATTATTTAATATATTCCACAAAATAGAATTCCCAGATTGAAGTCAAGTAAACCATTATTTTCTGATTCATCCCATATGTCGTGTGCCTCTTCCCCATAAATAATTGATGATCGAATTCGCCAATAATTATAATTCTATATTTAAAAGTGTTTCTTTCACTTTCAAGAACCTATGGTTAAAATTAAAGCAGTGGTCAAACATTCACCCTGTATATTGAGCTATGTACATTGATTCCATTCGATGTCGTTCCTCTCAAAGAGTAACTAGATCAAATTCAGTCTGAATCGTAGCAGGTAGCTGAAAATAATTCGAAGGCGCACAAGTGATTCTAAACCATCAGTTAAGTGTCGGTCGAAAATGTCTACCAATCAGGGGAATAACTCGAAAATTTGTCTGTTATTGATTTGGATAAGGTTCTGCAAGTGTCAGGTGGACCCTTTATGTAGCCAGCCTCATCCTAATTTCAGGAAGCATCTGTGACAGACTTTCCCAACTATTTACCATTCTCTTGCTACGCTGGAGGCAATCCGAGAACCCGTTCCGATGTTTGCCTTTTTCCCTCTTCCAGTTGAACCGTTTCCAGATTTCATGCTGAAATATCGATTCTAAAACCACCCAGCCAAAATGAAAAGAAGTAGTAGCGGATTTTTTGGGATGAGATCTGAACGCTTTCAAGCTAGCAAGCGGTTGCCCGAATGGGTACAGTTGAATTTTATTTATTTGTATACTGAACACTTTATCCAAATATCCTGGCATCAATTCTCGATGGAATTTCCCCATGTAATAGTGGACGAGGCGAATTTGAGACTTGAGTCATAAAGAAAAATGTTGAAAGGCACTGACGAGACGTCCGATCCATTTGCGCTCTTGTTCTCACATGAAACCATATTGACACAATCGTAAATAAAATTGGTAGGAACTTACCGTAAGTCGAATCTCAGGGTATACAGCTCATTTTCTCTAAAGTATTGATGAATTATATTCAAGACATCCAATTTAATTTTCTGCCAAAACTACATATGGTCTGGGTAGAAGCAAGTGCAAGCAATTTCAGAGGTCAATCAACCATTCATTAAGTAGGAGGATGCCCCTGCAACAGTCATTCCTCCAACATCTATTTAGAAGTAAATTTAGTTTTCCCGCAGCGTACTGTTTTTTGGGGTTGTTCGCACGTGAACCTCAAGCGACGGAGTTGTTGGGGCAAATTCGACAATTTGCAGAAATACGGGGTTGATAAAATTACCCCAAATACCTGATTGCCATTGACCTGTGATAAATCTCCCCAAATGGGAGGAAACCGCGCTCAACACAATACACACGTACAGATTTTATAGATCCACGAATTTGTGTCGGTGTGTTTATGTATCCGGTGCCAGTTCCGAGCGTAATCCGAATGATCTAGGTTTTTCACCCGGATTAAAAAAAATTGAACTCGCGTCGGTTACGTTTTGCGGTATATCCATTGCCCTGTCGCAGTCGAATTAAAATTATTTTCAACAATTTGAGAACGAGTTACTTCATATCATCGGTCAATTTGTCCCGGGTCTCAATATCATCTCAGAAATTTGTTTATACCGACGACATTGCTATTGCTTAGCAACATTCGGATTTCCATACTCTCGAAAACATACTGTCATCTGATTTGAAGATTTTAAAGAATTATTTTATTGAGTGGCTATTATGTCCAAATCCCAACAAAACAGAGGTATCTTGTTTCCATCTGAATTATCATGAAAAATATCGGAAATTAACTGTAACTTTCAATGATTCTCCTATCGAACATAATTTCTATTCAAAATACTTAGGAGTTAAATTAGATTCATCTCTCGATTACAAGGCTCATTTAAATGATCTGAGCCTCAAACTAAAAACTAGGAATAAAATTCTTCAGAACTTAGCTGGATCATCTTGAGGAGTTGATGCTTCCACTCTTCGCACATCATCTCTAGCCCTAGTCTTTTCTGCAGATGAGTATTGTTGCTCTGTTTGGTTCAATAGTGCACATACACAAAACATCGATGCACAATTGAATACATCCATGAGAATAATTACTGGCACCATAAGGTCTACACCGGTTCATTGGTTACCAGTTTTGTCTAACATTGTCCCTCCCCATATTCGCAAACAGACTGCAGCTCTGAATTCTTGGAACAAATATCATTCTATTCCCTATTATTTAATATATTCCACAAAATAGAATTCCCAGATTGAAGTCAAGTAAACCATTATGGCATAATAAGTTCTTCAATATAATATAAGCGATAAAGAATTATATATATTCTAGCCGGAATATGATCTTTGAGCATACTCCCTCAACTCGTCAGTGGTTCTTCAATGAATGATTACACATTCGATGATCACTAGAACTGATGGTCATAAAATCCCGTATGAATCTACCGTCTTTGAGATATATAAGGCGCATGTTCTGGGCGCGCCCTGAGAGTTTGTCTCGATTTCTAATAAGACCGCCTCTGTCAAAATTCATTTCCACAGTGTGCTGACAATTGGCAGTATTTCGGACCTAATCCATAGTTGCACTTGTGGTCTTGATTCTCTGAGATTACCATGCGTCAATAATGACTAGCTGGCATCGACCGAGTTGCGTTTGCACAAATAAATCCTAGTAGCAGTACAATTTTCCTATTCTTCTGATAATGTTCAACTCCTTAACTTTCCTGATTTCATTGGGTTGGCATTGCCTGAGGTTTGAATGGCGATATTTCTTTTTAAGCCAGCTCAATTCAATTTTCCTTCGGCGAAGTACTAATAGAATTCATGAGCTTTTCGTATTCAAGGTGGAGAATGGAACAGACAATTTGGAATTAATATAGTGTTTCTAAAATAGAATGAACACTGAGGGCATTAATGCAGAAGCAGCCACTTCAACTGCACAGACGACGATGAAAAACTACAAAGTATCTTCAATACATTCGTACAAGAATACAATCGTCCCATCTAGAAGCGAACAAAGCATCATTATATTCACTGAGAGCCGAACAGGAAGACAGAATGGAGGATTGACGGAGCGGAGTTATGAACAATCAATTGCAGAGATATGGTTTCACCCATTTTGAGGACCCTGAACATGAAACCGGGCAGATTCTGGCAATGGATTCAGAACCGTTTTATTGGGTATAATCTCTCCCGAAATCTGCCACCGTAAATCATATTTTAATTGTAACGTACAGTTTCTTCCTGGCTGCTGCAATTGGTTATTAAAATGTAAATGATGCCAGTTTTCGCCGAGCAGAAGCAAACCCGGGACTTTTTCGTTCTCCCCCAGTTGTGGGATTATAATATCGCGCCTCCGTGGGGTCTTTATTGGCGTTTTGAGCATTCTGACAATAATTGTCCTACTCTGGATTCCGATTTCGAACGGAAAATATTGAACCATCAATACTGATGTTGTTTCTCTGTGGAATGCTGAACGTTTTTCTGGGAAAATAATGGTCTAAATAAAAACTCTCCAAAAGGGGATTGAATTGAATGCTTCATTGGTCTCCGTGAACGATTTGTCTACCGAAATGAAGAAAAACGTGCTTGTATAACGGTAGATTTCGTTTGAATTAAAACAATTCTCAAAATGGTATTACATTGGAACCTTTGGTTAACTTTTTCTTGAATCAAACAAGCATGTGTATTGCTACAAGGCTTCAGTAGGGCGTTCAACATCATCCGTACGAACACGTTTTAAATCGGTAAACCATCAATTGGTGGTCTTTTTCGATGGGGCACAGGCCGAATAACATTCTTTGAATCAAATAAAGATGTTTTTTCCCCCAAAAAGCAGTAATATATCAATATTGTAAGCCAAAAGTTCAAAAGAATATATAATATATATTTGGTTGGAGCTTTCGTTAGTGGCGCCATCTGGTTGTTGAGCGCTGGACTAATTTATATCGTAGAACTTCGTAACTGAATAGTAGAATAGCTTGTACAGAAATTTTTTCATTTGAATCTATTTCTGTTCGACATTCAAATGCAAAAATGTATATTGCATATGGATTATAGGAATGTTACCGACAGCAAAGGTCTCAGATGATGCCCTATCCCTTCATTTAATTCCTTCCACTGAATTATTGTATAAGAATGAGGCCTAAGTAATCGATTTTAGTGAACGTGTTCGGCAGTTTTCACGTGCAGAAGAGATTCGTGAAATTCAGAAGTTGAATACCCTGCAGCTGTCGGGGGGCCAGTCAGTGTTTGACGTGAATTTCGTCGGAGCTCATTCAATATTTGAAGAAAAATAGCCGTCGAATTGAATACCGAACTCGACTTGTTATATTTGAGACGTTCCCAGTGGAAGTTCATGGAAATTTCATTTTTTAATTTGTGCTGCGTGGAGGTTTCCAGGGATATCGGTTAAAACTTTCGGAATAGGGGATGAATTGGAGGTTTCTGAATGATCTGAGACATCGGAAGGGATATTTTTATATACAGATCCCGAGAATTGAGATTTTTTAGGTTTATCAGACTTTTCCGATTATGTCGGAATCGTTTGATCAGGAAGTGAAAATAGCACACATAGGTGATACTTCTATTTTTAAGGAGAAAGAACATAACGATAATCTCACAAATCAACTATTAAATGATAAAAGAATAGATTATAAAACTTAATCTGTGGAATAACAATGGAACCAGAGATAAATACGCGACTATTCTGTGATTGAAGAGTCAGAGTCACAGGCCTCATACATAAAAATGAATTATCAGTCGAGTTGTGACGTTACTCATATAACTTCTGAATACTCTTTGTTCGGTTGCCCATAACAATCATGCATTAAAATAGAAAGAAATCGTGCATTAAAATGGGTTATTAATGCATGATTTTGTGAACGTTAAACAGAGCTCTTATTGGGAGGTCGACTTTTTTTTGCTACAAGATGCCAGAAGCTCAAAATAATATGTCAAGAGGAATGATTTGAAGTTCTCAAATATTTTTCTTTTGCTCTTATTAGCTTCATTCGGGTTCAAATTCTGACTGTTCCAGAACCATCAGAATCATGCGCATTTCAGTATTCGGTGTTCGGGTTTTCTCTGACTAATTTCGAACCGAGTAGTCCTATGTTCGGGTTATATCAGGATTTTTTTCTGATTATTTTCTGACGGTTCTGGGACTATCCTCAGGACAATTTTAGGATTTTACCGTAGAACCGCCTTAGGAGGAGGAGTTAACCAATTTCTTTCGTAATTTGAAATGTTTGAATTTTATCTGCATCTGTTAATAGATATAAACAAATCTAAACGTAGATGGTTTCAAATCGTGCATAAATTGGTATCGAGTTAAATGATTATAAATTAATATTATAAAGGGTTTTCAGAGGCAGGATTATGAGATTTCTTTATTTCCTTGAGTTGTCCAATTCAAATTGCAAGAAGTAGTACTATTTAATTTATTACAATGATTTAAGTTTTTTAATTAATCATTTCGAATTCCTTAACTATTTTTTAGTATGTGAAAAATAGCTTTATTAAAAAAAATTTTTTTCAGCTCTCGTCAACAAATCGGCAATATTAAAAATGTGCATTATGATTCATTATTGACATATTCAATAATCTATTTGCTTTTCTTTCAATTTATGGCTTATATGATCAGGAGAATTAAATTTAAATTTTCTGCTGTAACCGATTCAAATAGTCCTACGAGTTTGCGCATTTTGCCAAATTCAACTTGTTCGGGTTTTTCTCTGACAAATTTTGGACCAAATCTTCAAATTGGTTCGCTGTTCGGGTTTTTTCAGTACAATCCCAGTACAGTCAAAATCGGTACCTACTCGAGAGCAGGTATCAGTTCAGGATATTTTGCGGACTACAAATGCTACCAACCCTTAAACAACGATCACTTGAAAACGCAATTTGTGGTAAATTCGTAATTTTAGACGAGATATAAATCAAGATTTCCCTTTACATCAAAGTTTACTACCAATTGCATTAAAAACTCCTTTTAAATTACCAATTGAATACCATTATATTCAAAAAGGTAATGTGCGCATGTATCTAGGTATATTTCAAAAATTCAAATTTTTAATGAGACGAAATGAGAATCTCAGTTTTTTTATCAGCAACCTGATTATCAATGGAATTCCTAGCGAACTTTTTCTGTTTGAGAGTTTCGTTTGCATGAAATTGTTTTCCATAGTTAGAATAATGTTTTATCAAATTTTCATCGACAAATCAAAAATTTAATGTTGATAGAAACAGTCGAGTACTATAATAGCGCAATTCAAATTACTTATCATTATTAAAATTTTCAAAATATATATAATCCCACCTGATAAATACTGAACAGTGAATCTGTATCAAACAAAATATTTCGATAGATCTAGTTTCTGTGCTTTGTTGCATCACCCATATTCAGACAGTGGTTGCATTAACACATGAATATTATTGATAGTATAAACTGAAATATAAACTACTTCAGAATTCAGAGCAATCCCTTACCTATATAGGTAAATTGTATGGTTACCTGATTTACCAATTTTACTTTGCGTTCAATAATGTTTTGGAAATATTTTCAGGTTCAGATCTGTATAACTAGTTATTATCACATCATTGAATTAATTTAGATTTCAGGTATAAATTGATTTGATATATTGGGTATGAAATAAGATTTCCTGCAAAGAAGAAGAAGCTTTTTTATTTATGGGTAATACAACAAATTTAAATGTCACGAGATTCACCTTGAAATACATAAATCCAATGAACTGATTTCATGAGGCTGAATACAATGCAAAATTATTCATTGATTCTTCATCAAATAGAGCACAATTATGTATAGACTAATATTCACAATAAAAAATTAATTCTAGGAAATATAGATTCAGTATCAGCTCGATTGAATTTTTAACAACACATATCTTAGTTTCAAAGAAAACCAACTATGTGATGATAGGTCTCTAGTGTACCCATGCCAAAACAGAACAGATATTAGTTCTATAAACAATTTTTCTTATATAAGGCACCAAGAAACTATCAGAATAATCAACAAGAAAGATCATATAAACAAGAATTTTTCTGCTTGATTTCAAGCACTGATGCCAAACTATATAGATTACCATAACAGATTCATATAAACACATACACATACAAAAGAGAATTTGAAGAATTAATTTCAGCACTCCCCCATTGGTCTCAACAAGGTCAAACACTCACATGAAAAGCTAAAACTTTACAGATGATCAAACACAATCCCTTTACCAGCTTGATATACCAATTGTTTACATCTAATAAATACAAACAACCAGTTTCTCACTTTTGTCGATTGAAATAATCATTCTTTCGTTTTGAATCCAATTCTTGATAATTAGGTATACCCCAGTACATATTTTAGGAATCGACAATCCTGAAACTGCAAATATGACAAATCAAAATTGTGTTATAATGTAATAAAAAGAGCATTTGATACTTTTAAATCACTTGATTAAATAGAATCACAAAAATACACACATATATTGCTATGCATGCTGTCTACTATTTCTAATATCAGAATTGATTTGCTGAATTATACTTTGCAATCATTATTTCATTGTTTTTTAATACGTTCTCGTATCTTACAAAAAATAGATCTGAAAAAAAAAATGGCAATGGTTTGATAATTAGTAGCACTACGGAGTACAATGACTAGATTTTACACATGGATATACTTGGTGATATTTTGGCATTATGAATTTTGAGTAACTGTTCAACCTCTCTGCATATTTTTCTGTACACTCCACAAGAGAATATCCATTTTGTTGCAGGTTATACCGATGTTTATCCTGAAGTAAGCATTAACGATAATTGGCCACTAATCTTTCTAATACCCATTGTATTAATTTTCCATTTGATGGGGAAGAAAATATCACCTAGTCTTATATTCTCTTAACATCTAGGTACAAATAATTCTTCTTTCCATCTTATTTAGTCATTCATTTTTATGGATTGTAAGATTAAGAACTCCAAAATAAAACTCGACTCCCAACCACAATTAGTTTTGTTTCTTATTCCTAATGCTTCTTTTATTTATTCACACAGTTAGTGAAAGCCTGGAAACAATATAATTAACGTATTAATACAGCTTATTACAGAAACATCACTACTTACCTTCATACGAGATATTATTTGTCAAACATTTCCTGACGAATATTCGTAAACAGAAATGAAAAAACTAAGTGCTTGAAAGTTGTTGTCTGGTCGGCGCAATTAAACAAAGAACTTCCAAAACTGTACCTATCTCTCTCCATTTTTAATCCTCATTTTGCTGTTCGGGTTCTGCATTTCTCTGATAATTTTCTGACAGTCCAAGAATGGTCCAAAAATGATCCAAAAATCCTCAGCTATTACGCATCAGTTCTGCGCACCCTGAGGACTGTCCCAGAACAGTCAGGAAAATACGAACCCGAATTGCTGTTGAGTGGGCGTCGAACTTGGGATATGCTGTACATATGTTGACAGAGCTACTGTTTAATCTGATCCAATTTTTACCAACGCCTACATTGATATACTCTTAATATTGTTTTTGGGTTGAATGAGAATTATAGAAGAGCACAAAAAGTATTTACTTTTGACCATGGCTTTCAAATTATATTTTTAAACGATGACCATTCGTTCTTCGACCACACTCGACATAAAACTAGTTCCTAAAGCAAATGAAATAGTTCATTCCTTCAGAGTTTACATCAAATATTGAAAGTATCCAATGGTTCACCGGTTTGTACACATCGAGCCGAAATTCAATTCTATCAGCAAAATGAAGCGAATTCCTCTAACCGAAACGTACAGCGCTAGAGGTTGGTTATCAAACATGCAAATTAGACAAAATTCCATCTGCTTCTCAATTTCGCATGCCACTAATTTCACAATGTTTTTGAACTCGTTTTTACCTCCATTCGATTCGTTGGTTGGTTTTTTTTTCAAATCAACCGATACATTGATTAGGTTGAAGCTTGGTCAGCTTCGATTTTTTCTAATTTATTAATTTATAATTCGATTCCTTTGTGTTTTTGTTGTTACATGAATTTTTTTTCAGGGCCATGTAAACGGCGAGGACTTACGATTTCAGCAACCTGGGGATTTTCCATATTGATATTTCTTCGATTGAGAAGGTAAATTTTTAATTTTATTTTGAAAGAACTGTTGCTGCATCATTGGGATATACACATATGGCCCTAATTGCAGAACAGAGTTTAGTTATTAATGAAAACTGTTTATGAGATTGCTTTACTGTTGAAGAAACTGTTAAAACTGCTTGTTTTGAAGCGCCGTTTCGATAAAGAATGTTGTCATCTTCATCATGCTGAAGAAACTTTAAAATAATAGTTAATTTCACAAACACAAACTAGGCAAAATATCAACAGATAGACAAACTTACAATAGCAAGATTTATTCCATAGTTATTTCATTGTTGAGTTTAATGAAGTATATTATTATTAAAGAATATCATGAGAGTATCCAACGTCTTATCAACCAACCTTTTTTCTCTTCAAAACAAAACTGTATTGATTTTTATAGAGAATCTTGTGGAAAACGATCCATCTACAGTTTCTAAAAAACGATGCGATCCACTATCGTTACTCTCTGGATTCTTTCGACCAGATTAAGATCTTCACTTGTGCTTGGATTCCTGAAATGCTCGATTTTCAGTCTCCTGAAGATAGTCGTTTAGCCAGTGACCTTCCTCTACACTTTCATTTTATCTGAATGTTCTTCTTTCAGAGGGGTGGTTCTCATCTCGTAACATTTCTGTAACTGCGGTTGGAAATTCTTTTCCTTTCGCCTCAATAAAATCGATAATTAAACGGACTCTAGCATCCCTTCTGCCTCTTATACCTTTGAAGTCGTTTAATTGCTATTGTTGAAGCCCACAGCTTAAGCAGTAAAATTTCGATAAAGCCTCTAATTGTTTTTAAACGACTGTCGCACACGGACATCCCTCTATTTGTCTTCCTACGAAGGTAGATTGAGAAGATTTTATTTCGTTTCAATCTATTATCAGGCTCTCAGAAGTCTTCAGCTCCACAAAATGGCAGACGCCAGGAAACCCTTCCCGTTCCGAATATGGCGTGAAAATAAATACCCGATACCCTTTCTGGACCCTTGTATCATGTCTTCATATTCGAAGTAGAGCCTTGATTGATTACCAGAAAGGTGTTTTGATTTCACTCCAAGTATTTTTGGACAGCAAAAGGTGTTTTGAACTTCGTGAGTTTTAAAAAGGTATCAGGTATCTGCTGGACACCTCCTCTAGGTAGAAGAGACTCCTCTTCAACAGACAAATATGACCGCTGTCCTAAAAGTACTTCTTATGATCGCAATATGACAATGGTTTATCGCTCCATTTTAACATCACCGCTTTTGAGTGTTGAAGACTTCAATTTCTGAGTGATCATGCTGGGATTAATGAATTTCTGTCCAAAAGAATTGAGAACGAGGCCAAAGTGCACTGCAACCTGAATTTCTGACGCCTATAATCATCGAGAGAAAGATTTTTATACTATCTCTATCACGGTCCATTATTATCTCTCATTTTGAGAGTATCGATTTCATACTTCGGCATGTTCACAGTCGTCAAGCCAGTGAACAATATACTGTTAACATCACCTCTATCTCGTTCTTCGACCACACTCGACATAAAACTAGTTCCTGAAGCAAATGAAATAGTCCATTCCTTCAGAGTTTACATCAAATATTGAAAGTATCCAATGGTTCACCGGCTTGTACACATCGAGCCGAAATTCAATTCTATCAGCAAAATGAAGCGAATTCCTCTAACCGAAACGTACAGCGCTAGAGGTTGGTTATCAAACATGCAAATTAGACAAAATTCCATCTGCTTCTCAATTTCGCATGCCACTAATTTCACAATGTTTTTGAACTCGTTTTTACCTCCATTCGATTCGTTGGTTGGTTTTTTTTTCAAATCAACCGATACATTGATTAGGTTGAAGCTTGGTCAGCTTCGATTTTTTCTAATTTATTGATTTATAATTCGATTCCTTTGTGTTTTTGTTGTTACATGAATTTTTTTTCAGGGCCATGTAAACGGCGAGGACTTACGATTTCAGCAACCTGGGGATTTTCCATATTGATATTTCTTCGATTGAGAAGGTAAATTTTTAATTTTATTTTGAAAGAACTGTTGCTGCATCATTGGGATATACACATATGGCCCTAATTGCAGAACAGAGTTCAGTTATTAATGAAAACTGTTTATGAGATTGCTTTACAGTTAAAGAAACTGTTAAAACTGCTTGTTTTGAAGTGCCGTTTCGATAAAGAATGTTGTCATCTTCATCATGCTGAAAAAACTTTAAAATAATAGTTAATTTCATAAACACAAACTTGGCAAAATATCAACAGATAGACAAACTTACAATGGCAAGCTTTATTCCATAGTTATTTCATTGTTGAGTTTAATGAAGTATATTATTATTAAAGAATATCATGAGAGTATCCAACGTCTTATCAACCAACCTTTTTCTCTTCAAAACAAAACTGTATTGATTTTTATAGAGAATCTTGTGGAAAACGATCCATCTACAGTTTCTAAAAAACGATGCGATCCACTATCGTTACTCTCTGGATTCTTTCGACCAGATTAAGATCTTCACTTGTGCTTGGATTCCTGAAATGCTCGATTTTCAGTCTCCTGAAGATAGTCGTTTAGCCAGTGACCTTCCTCTACACTTTCATTTTATCTGAATGTTCTTCTTTCAGAGGGGTGGTTCTCATCTCGTAACATTTCTGTAACTGCGGTTGGAAATTCTTTTCCTTTCGCCTCAATAAAATCGATAATTAAACGGACTCTAGCATCCCTTCTGCCTCTTATACCTTTGAAGTCGTTTAATTGCTATTGTTGAAGCCCACAGCTTAAGCAGTAAAATTTCGATAAAGCCTCTAATTGTTTTTAAACGACTGTCGCACACGGACATCCCTCTATTTGTCTTCCTACGAAGGTAGATTGAGAAGATTTTATTTCGTTTCAATCTATTATCAGGCTCTCAGAAGTCTTCAGCTCTACAAAATGGCAGACGTCAGGAAACCCTTCCCGTTCCGAATATGGTGTGAAAATAAATACCCGATACCCTTTCTGGACCCTTGTATCATGTCTACCTATTCGAAGTAGAGCCTTGATTGATTACCAGAAAGGTGTTTTGATTTCACTCCAAGTATTTTTGGACAGCAAAAGTTGTTTTGAACTTCGTGAGTTTTAAAAAGGTATCAGGTATTTGCTGGACACCTTCTCTAGGTAGAAGGGACTCCTCTTGAACAGACAAATATGACTTACGCATGCGAGACCGCTGTCCTAAAAAGTACTTCCTATGATCGCAATATGACCATGGTTTATCGCTTCATTTTAATGTCACCGCTTTTGAGTGTTGAAGACTTCAATTTCTGAGTGATTAATGAATTGCTGTCCAAATAATTGAGAACGAGGCCAAAGTGCACTGCAACCTGAATTTCTGACGCCTATCATCATCGAGAGAAAGATTTTTATACTATCTCTATCACGGTCCATTATTATCTCTCATTTTGAGAGTATCGATTTCATACTTCGTCATGTTCACAGTCGTCAAGCCAGTGAACAATATACTGTTAACATCACCTCTATCTTTGCACTAAAGGAGAGATAGGCTCTAAAGGAAGTTCACCATTTGTGGCAATTTTCGAGTGAATTTCTGGAAAATGTATAGCATGCAGATATCCTCATAACCGCAGAAGCCGCTCTATATTCATTTCAGACTTGATATTGCCAACATTTCGCTGGTGATTAATCATATCGACTCCTAATATAATGAAAGATTTATTACTCGCACTAGTTCGAACACGTCGGTGATTGTCTTTCCGAGTAAATTCAAGATATATTATATCCCGAAGGCTGTGTAAGAGCCGTTTTGAATGTGAACTTGTGTGTGCTCGTGTCGTCCTTTGCCGCCTCTCCCCTAAATGTGTGGATTAGTGACCCAATACCTCGTAGGAAATTAACCCTGAATGCACAATTGTGTACGGACGTGTTCATACAAGAGCCTAGATAGGAAAACACCAACAATTCATTTTTACTCATCAATTTCAGAGTTATTCGATTAAAACATAAGTTTTTCTACCTCTTCGAAACCACTGGTGTAAAAAACTTGAAGATATATACTTCAGGTCTGGCATCACTTCCTCATCTGAGCAAAGTCTCTTTCCACTGGGCATTTTTCGAGATTTGGCAGTCGCTAGGGATCACTGGTAAGACATGGAGGTCCAGCGGCGGCTCTGAAAAAAAGAAAAAAAGTAACAGCGTCAATAAAAAAACGTATATTCTCTCATTCTTTATAGCACAAGAAGGTAACGGTTCGCTACCTATAGCAATGGAACCGGCCTTCAATCCAGGTAGCTAAGAAATCTCATACAATATAGGAATGATCCACAATTCCGAGACCCCTAAATAAAATATCAGGCTATACGAACATATAGACAAATATATAGCAGTACGTGATCATAGAAATAAATAAACGAAAGTGCTGTCACCACTTGATAAAACAGTAAAACATATGAATAATCGACAGTAAGAAAACATAGACATATATAACAGCAAGAGAACAAACATGAAAAATAATAAGACAACTTCTACAAAGATTACAAGACAACCAACAAACGAATAAACAAAGGATCTCTCATCACTTGATATAATCTATATAATATTGTAATAAGATCGTGAACCAGAGAAAATAATGACAGGTGGTCCCGTCAGGGACCCGGAAAGCGAAGTTTTCCGAGCGGTCCGCAGGGCCGCTCGAGAGGCAAACTTGAAAAAAATCGAAAAGGCGTATCCTCTTCTAGGTTAAGCGACCGCGAAAACCCCCCCGGGCGCTCTTAAAGTGCCCGAAATTAACGAAAATCGCGAAAATGACGTTTTTCGCCAAAGGTGCCCCGGAATAAGGGAATAAACTCCGAAGCCGGAACGCCCCGGATCCGGGAGTCACTACATATTCCGAGAGCAAGGACCGGGGGATTCCTTAGAACCCATTAGAATTCCGGAGCTCCCCTAATTCTTGGCTAAAATCCCTTAACTAAAACGGCAATTTTTAGTTTCGCCAGCCCCGCGAAACGTCAAAATCACCTATGATGCTTTCGATCCGTGCGGGCGCTACGAGACCCTAAACGCCCTTTCGGTGGTAGAAATAGAAACTTTAGGAAATTTCCCATCTCCGGGTACCAATTTTTATATCCAAGTAGGGAGATAAGGCCGCGAATTCTTCATTCCAAATTCGGCAATTTTCACGAAATACGCGATGAAATGTCACAGTTTCTGATACGATTCCGATGATAGCCGAACGCGAGCTCCAAATTTGAAAATCCGGCATCGATTTTTCGCTCGATATCGGCGGTGGAAGATTCTTCACGCCTTCCTAGCGCTCGAATAAGAATCTACAGGAGATTCCGAATCTCTAGAGACCACTCACGGTTTTTGAATCGAAAGAAAGCACCTGAAATATGCGTTTCAAAATCGGCATTTTTTACTCGATTTTCGCGCGAATTCATTGCCCTCTCCGAACTCCGACCAACTTATGATACTCTATGTTAGAATCGCGCACACTTAGTTTATTCAGGGAAAAACGGCTAAGCACTCTGCTCATGAATACACGTTCAGACCTTTTTCGAATAATTTTTATTTTACCTTTGTAAAATTGATGGAGTTGAAACGATATTTTTTGGGTTTATTTTTTATGGAAAAATTATTTTCGATTCAAATACAGGGTGTTACATAGGAGCTTTATCGAATATACTACCTTTGTGGAATGCACCGACTGCGATCGATTGATATACGGGCTGTGCACATTGCAAGCACTGACTTTCACCAGAGTCTTTCTTCGAGAGTTTTTCCTTCTGCATTTTTTATGGAAAACGCACCTACTGCGAATTTTTTTTTAAGTTTCTTTGGGCTCTTTGCATTCGTTCGTGTTCGTTCGCTTTCTTCCGTGTTTCTTCGCGTTCTTTCAAGTTTCTTTGCTTTCAACGGGTTTCTTGGCCGTGTTTCGCGTTTCTTTGCGCTCCATTGATCTATGGTCGATATTGATCTATGGTCTATATTGATCTATGGTCTATATTGATCTATGGTCTATATTGATCTATGAGCTTATTGAACTACTGGCTTATGGATCTATGGGCCTATTGATCTACCCGCTTACTAGTAGTAACCGTAAGTGAATAATATTCAGAATAATCGTAAGGAACATGAGCATAAATGAAAGAAAAATACATAATCGACAATAAGAAATACACATAATGGTAGCAAGAAAACAGAAGCACCTGAACAAAAGCTCTTTCACCATCGATGGTCCTCGAAGGCCTTGGTAATTTATAAAAATAGATTCTAGAGTCACTCAAAGTAGGATGGCGTCTTTTCGAACTCACACAAAGGCACTAACTAAAACTTTTTGGGTCTCACTTCCATCACTCACAACTCAACCGATAATGGCCATCATCCATCTGCATTTTTTTTTACGGTCACGCAGTTGCGCAGCTCGATGTTGACACCAGACAGTAAGAGCCGCGCTCTTCTTCTTCTTTCTCCGATTCTATCCATGAAATTTACTTCCACGGTTATATTAAAAATACCTAGGATACCTCGCACGATGAATATTCAAGGTAGAGAAGCGCTAAGAGATTTGATGAAATAACCAGTTTTCTGGAGAATTCCTTTGTAATGATCAGTAAACGTAGATTTGATTTCATAGAATTCGAAGCTCCGTTCTGTACGCTCCATTATAGGAGTTAGTTTTTGTTTATCTTATCGTTTCTGCAGTGTTGCACTCAAATTCATAAGTCTTGACATTTCCTCCTTATTCAGGTATTCAAGAAATGCCAGATCGAATTAAACCTACTTTTAACCTGAAGTTCCAAGAAGAACGGTGAATTATCATTTCGACAATTCATTTCTCATTTTCTGAGCTCGCATCCGTCCACGACGGATCAAGTCTTTATAATTTCGCGTTTTCCATTAGACGTGTAAATTAATAAAAGAATTCTACCAGGGGAATTCATTTTCTCATTCCCCGGCAACCTTTTCTGTGAACAATTCTCAACCCTGTAACAATTACTTTGCAGAAAATATGTCTGAATATTTGACGGCATAGTGGAACAACAGAATTTATTGTAATTGAGAATTCGGGGTACAATTCCAGACAAGGCAAGGGTGATTACTGGTGAACAGATGATAAAGTATAGCGGAAATAATTGTAGGAGATCCTACATAACAACGCCACGTAAAACCTTCTGGAATTATAGGAATGACGTAATTGAGGTTGACCACCCCTTTCTAGTTACATAATCAACGGGGTGTCCGCCGAAGCAGTTAGGGTGACTGGTCCTTGTGAAAAAGTGGGATTCCTGGACATTTCACCCTCACTTTTTCTATATAAGATGGCTTTTGCCATCAATTATTGACCTCGCTGACGTGAATAAATTGCCGTCGCTACCCCATCTGCGGTCAAAGGATGCTGAAATGGGAAAAAGTGACGCAGAAAAGGACCTATCACTTTTGCCGGACACTTTCGACTTCTTCCGTTATTTTTCTTTCGGAAGACAGGGCCCTGAAATTGATAATCTAAGTCCCTTTCATCAAACAGGAATTGAATAAATACATATTTCTATCTATCACCCCGCTGCTCGGGGCAATAGACTTTCAAGTTGTCTATTTAAGATCAGCGGGTGATGAGACTCAAGTTCAGATCATACACGAAGGTTGCGTTTTATATTTCGGATAAGAGAACATAACTGAATATTAATTTTATTTATTCCTCCATACACTTTTGCATGCCTTTGAACCAATTAATGCTTTGACGACCATTTGCTTGGAAGTGCTCCGTTTGCGAACAACTTTTGTTGGATTTGGCTCATCTTGAAACACCCATACAGTAGATTGCTGTTTACTTTCGTGCTCATACGCGTAAATCAACGATTCATCACCTGTCACGATGTCACAGACGTGCTTCGAATCACCACGATCGTATTTATAGTGCATTTCCTTCGACCAATCAACACGATCCTTTTTTTAGCGACTAACTAATTGTGTGGAACCCAATGCGAACCAAATTTTTTGACGGTCAAATGTTCATGCAGTATTGAATGTATGTTGGTCCCACTAATGCCTAATGTGTAATCACACGATGGGTCACATGACGTAATGAAATTATTTGACGACTTTTGAGGAGTTTCCCCAATCCCTGTGGATGATAAATATATGGATTGGCTCGTGTGGGATAGAACACCCTGTACGGTCAATTTCACGGCCTGAGAACATAAGATCCGAGGTCCCTGTATCTCTGAGAGTGTTACTCTGATCAGCAGTCCACCCTTGCCAATATGCAGGGGTGTGATGATCTCCTAACAGTTGAGGCAACAAAGCCTATTTTACGTAATATGCGAGCTGTCTGGCAAAAGAACCGTGCGACCCCTGGGAGCGATATAATCTGTGATGAATGTGTATGTGTTTTATAAAACAGATAAAGTTACGATTATTCAAAGAAGACATGTACACAAGCGGGAAATGTATTTCATAAAACCGGAAAAAATTGGCTTTATCCCCTCTGCTCATCCGTGATACGTTTTGGGTCCAGTGACTTGTGAAAATCAATTTGCAAAATAGCATTTATGACGATCCATTCCGCACATGTGGTACCCCTGATCTTTTTCGTTTCCCTTTCCTTTGCGAACACACGCGTAGGCTCCTGTTAATTTAATTATATTATAACAGCGAAGGGGTGGTCAACCCCAATTACTTCATTCCTGTAATTCCGGGAAAATTCACTTGTATATCCCATGTTTATTTGTCACATCAACAGATGCAATCTGGCCAGGAATTTAGTTATTGTTTCTGTCCATGCGAGAAACGCTTGAGATTCACCCGATGATGGTTATTTACGAGGTCTGTGAATTAAGTATTGAGACTGATTCTTTTTTAATTCTAATACAAATTAATTTCAATTCAATATTGACACCTTCAAAATAACTTACTTCTGCGGTCACACAGCGCTGGAGACCCTTTTTCCACTTCTTATAGCAGTGCTGTAACTCCGATACTGAAATAACCTTCAGCTGGTCAGTTACAGCCGTTTGAATTTTTTTGACTGTCCCAAAATGATTTGAGGTAATTTTTCAACTTTGGGAAGAGAAAAAAGTCATAAGGACTCAAGTTGAGAGAATAGGGAGATTGAGGAGCCACAGAATTGTACAGAGAATGCCTCCAAAGAGACTCCTAAAACAAACACTGATCTGGGAACCGGAAGGACGAAGGAAACGGGGCAGACCCGGAGAGAAGACATAGACAAAGAGATTAGAGAAAGAGAGCTTGTGGAAGACCTATGGAATGACCGAGAAGGGTGGAAAAGGAAAATCGGAGACGTCGATATATATAAATATATATAAAGGAACCTTTTCCCAAAAAGGTATAAGTTTCACTAGCCTTGTTCGTCTGATTTTTCAGTTTAATGTTTTATTACTGGTTTTCTCAACATTACCAAATTTTCTGCATGATTGAACTCATGGCGACTGCTGCATGTCAGTTATCGAGAGCGTATCATTATCATTACTCCGAAACTCATCATTCAATTAACATCCCATTAGCGCAAATGGAATTTTACATCCTAATCTTCCTTCTTATATTGATATTAATTATTCCCATCCGAGTTCTAGCCCAACTTCCGCAACCTGGCGAGGAATTGGATTATGGAACTTCCGACAAATATTTTAACGCCCCATTTATTTTTAATCACTACCACACAGGCAAATTCCTTCGGATTTCCATATTCGAAACTCCTCACTCAACTATTTCCTCTAGGAAATTTAATTGCTCTGCCGTTTGCGTCCTGAATTTTTGAAATAACGGTCTCTTATACGTACTCGTTTAGTGAATACGCCTCGAGGTTGCTGGAATTAGTTAAACATGCGCTCCCATTCGAAGTTTTCGGTTTGGGTAAATGATCTACAAAAAAGGGTTCGATTCTGAACGAGTCAAGTGTAAAATTAAATTCCAGTAGCATTGGAAGAAATTACACAATTTTTTTAACACACCCCGGCGCACTAATTCTTCATTCACTCATTCGCAAGCTGTTAACCCATCCATGTAGGATTATGGACATAGTTTATGTGCCAGTGTGATCCTGAAGAAACAAGTTTTTCCGTGTAATCGTGTTATAAGACAACCTATTATGAATAACCCCTTTGGACGAACTACTATCTTGTTCAAAATTATTCGTCGACGAGACTACAGATCTTCTTCATCAATTATAGTGAATATTCATTATACCATTCTTAGTCCTTGAGACTTTGATTATAATTACCGACCCACGATCTTCGCTATCTGAAGATAGCATATTCACCAACTCTTGTGTTCAGCAGGCGCCAAAGATTTCCTTTATAAAACAACCTTCAAAATTATGAATGTAAAAATCTTATCAACGGAGGAAATCAAAATGAAACTTTTACCTTGTACATCAACAAAATGTCATTAGGAGCTTCACTCAAAAATGTCTTGAGGTGCTCCCGGGACAACACTACTGATTGTTTAGGAGCGTATCCTTTATAACTTGTATATTACTCTAGTAATAGTAACAGTTTTCCATTGTTTATAATGCAATCGAACAAATTTGTCAAACCAGCCCTCGTTTTACTATTAATTCTCAATTTCTGCCATTGTGTATTTCGTTCAACCATATCAATTCTGCTCTGCTTGTGTTCTCCCTTCAATTGGAGCTATTCATCATATTTTAAGATAAGTGACTTCGTGAGGATGAATATAATGAGGGGAATTAGACAGTTTATGACGCCATCGACATTTTGAACAGCCTCTCAAATATTTGTCATATAAAGTAACATTGCTCCGGACGGATTTCCAGGAAATCAAACAACCCTTGGCCTTGTGTGAAATCCTAGTTTGTTACACATTTCGATAGTTGAAATGTATACTCAGCTCCGCTTCTGCACCGGGGGATTTAGTGTCTCTTACATATTAGGGAAGGATGGCACCTATCTGAAATCCTCGATATACAGGGGGGTTAACACCGTCTGGTGTTTTCATCTCATAGGCTCTTTCTCGTCGCAAATGAGACTTAGGGTTGGAGAGGGTGTAACAACGGAGTACTGGCTTCTAGTAGAAATGCGAATTGTTATTCTGACTTTTTCTTTATCTTTGTAGAATGAACCTCTTAATCTTTAATGGATCCATGATGATTTCTTGGTGTTTTTGATCTTTTATAGATGTTTCATCCTTCATCTCTGATTGAGATTGATTAGCTGTTGGACGATGAATTACTCGCCTTAAGGCTCATTTAACTGATCTTAAATGAGCTTAAAACTTGAAACTAGGAAAAATATTCTTCAGAAATTAGCTGGATCATCTTGGGGTGCTGATGCTTCCACTCTTCGCAAAGCACCTTGAGCCTTAGTATTTTCTGCATCTCAACAATAGTTGTACATTATATAAATTTCAAGATGGTTTTAGGACTATTCATGATGATTCCGATTCTTTCTTAGATTAGGTTATAAATTTCATACGAATATGATACGTATTTTTGTTATTCAGTTCTTTTTTTTGCTTTTGACTTTTTATTGCCAGATTCGATGTGGGCAACTTGAAGAAGTCTCTGTCTCCATCCTTCCTCATATTCCTCATTTCAGATTGGGATAAATTGACTGATTCAGATACATTAACTAGGCGGCGAGCGATTAAACTTGGATCAATTTTTGATGATGAGGAGGTAAGAGTAGTAGCTTCACCTAATTTTCTCAATATATCCCATGAACTCCTACTCGAATGTGTAAAATTCATTTTTGATACAACACTATCCCATTTCTCTTTTCGGCTTGTATTGATAGAATTCATAAGCCTTTCACATTTATCAACGGATGGTGATTTTTGATAGTCCTTGTACAGATTATCGGTTTCTTTCGACCAACCTGGAATATAATCTTTCCGGAAACCTCTTGGAACGAACTTTTTTGCTGCGGCTTTCACAACACCTAAGAATTTGTGATAGTTATCATGAGTGGGTTTAATACATCTAATATCACTGTCTACCTTCTTAGCAAATTCAATCCAATTCGCTTTCTTGAAATTCCAACGAGGTCTTCTTAAACATTCTGAATATTGAATTAAACTTCTTGAAGTCAACAGTATAGGCCTATGTTGGCAATGAGGAAAAACTCCTTAAATTTTACGCTTTACAGGAAGCGGTTTTCAAGTATTGTCACAAGACACTAGGCAGAGATCAGGATTGTAGCCTCTATTCCATCGAGAAGAATAAAAAGAAGGTACATCTTTTCCACTTCTATCATTATTATTACAACCCCACATTACGTGGTGAGAATTAAAATTCCCGCATCAAATTGAAGGATGAGATAGGTTCATTTCCAAATTTCTTGGCCAAATAGTATTTGGAGGTTTATGAATATTAACGATAGAAATATAACAAAATTTGAAAGAGATAAAGAAAACACCCTCGAATTCGCCTTTTCGGATTAACTCGATATTGTGAATCAAGGATTTTTTAACATAACAAGCTAAACCGTAAATTTTACTACGGATATAATCAATGAATACATAACCTTTTATCGTTCCTCTTTCACGAAGATTTTCTTCAGTATCCACATGTGTCTCTTGAAGGAGAATAATCTCAGCACCATAGTCCTTTGCTAATTTAGAAATATATTCACTCTTGTCCTTAGAAATACCCTCTATATTCAAATCCAATACACAAAATTTGTCGCCAATCTGCAAATTCGAATCGGGTCTTGCGTTCCAAGTGACGATTTTTCAGATCTTCTGATGTTTGAAGTCTGCTATGGAACCCATTCGAAGGGAAATCATCATCCATAGATGGGGAAGTTTGTGATATAATACTTATATAATACTCCATCAATTGAAGACCATGATGAGTTGAATCAAATTTTGACAAAATAGATTATTTATACGACCAATCGTTGAATAAAAGAAGTAAAGCATGATACGTTATTTCTTCCACGCCTTGTTATTGAGGAAAAAATTTCAATGAATTCATTCAGAAACCCATTTGTTGTAATCGATCAAATTTGGCCTAGAGACGGGAAAACTTTCGTTTTTCAACTGTGCGATTTATCTGAGGAAAAAGTTAACTGAAAGTCTGTTCCATAGTAGTTAATCCCTTGCTTGGGCGTACGTAGTTCGGTCGAAGAGCAATGGAAGGATGTATCTTGGAATTAACAGCGTTTTTCTTTCTGATAACAATTATCCGGATTTATGGGGGGCATCCTTCAAATGGAATTAGCGCCGGCTACGCTATAAAACAACGATTTGTCTAAAGCTTTATGGGGTCGCTTCTGGAGTGGCTTCCTATTCGTCAAGAAGCCCCAGTAGAGTGATGAATGACGCTCATAAAACTACATATTAGTCAATACAATTGCAACCGCTGGTGATGCAGTAAACGAATGCTCAGCATCCGAATGATAATGAATCTTTCACCAGGTTCACCTGTTATTTATTGACCGTAAAATTATACTATCCCTTCAAGAGATTTATTCTCAACACATGGCACTGATATTTCTACTTCGGTCTTGAATAAACCCTATTCCTTCAGAGTGCTTATTTATTATTGCCATTTATTCCCTACTGGCTTGTTCCTCAACTTCCTATTTCTCGAAGGTGAAAGAAATGGAAAGGGTGAATCAATCCTTAAGAGAGGAAATTACTTGGCTAGAACAGTGGGGGTTGTGGAACTCACTGATACTCCAATAAATAAAAATTGGAACAATTTTGACTTTGGAGAATGAAATTGATTTGATTTAACACATTTTGAAATATAAACAAGAAGGATTAATGGGCTATTCTACAAAATATCAGAGAAAGCAAAGCTTAGAGCTTCTCACACATATTTCTACCCATTGTCTTCTCCAAGGAAAAGCAACCCAGAATAGAAAATAATAAAAAGATTTTTTTATTTCGTGGGTATGGAATCTTTTTTTAAAAAGACGTTAAGGCTGTCCTTCAAGCGACGTTTCGCAAATTAATTTGTTGCTTTTTCAAAGCTCTACAAACACACAGATTATTATAAAGAACATGGTTTCATGACTATAGGAATACCTCGGAAGTGAGAAACGTCTACTGGATTTAAATTAGAATTCATGAATTTTTGAATTTTTTTGATGACAAAAATGATCAATGCTGGAGTATAGAAACAGATTATTGTCAAATGATGAGCCAATTCCCACTTCTACAAGTATTCAAAAAATAATATTGTTGGAAATGAAATATAAATATTATATCAAATAAATAGGTGATGGAATATAAAAATGTTATAACTGAAGTTTGGGTGTCTAAATCCGGTTTCGGGAAAATAAATTTAGTATGTTGTGGTATATTGTACTCAAGCCCAAACAGTCAGTTCTCAGGTTGATATTGTCGGTTAATTGGATTTGTATCATCTCCCCTAAATTACGATTAAACCAATTTTGTAGATAACATTGGATAAATTACTCAAAAGTGTTGGATCTTTCAACCTTGTGAACAGAATATTTGTATTTTTTACATTATAATAAGCCAAATGAATGTTCTGGCCAAGGGCACCATTAATTGATTGGGAAAGTCCATTTATGAAGGGAACTTTGATTTTCCATATTTCCAATATTTTTTAAATTAAAACCATGGTCACAGAAGTCATTAAAATATATCCCAGTAATATCAGTATATTCACGTTAGGAGAAATTCCGAAATTGGATTCGCCAGTGTATAAAACCTTAATTATGATAGTTGCGGTAACTGTCCGTGTTCAGAGATATAATAAATGACTCCAAGAAATAATAGACTTGGTTTCGAATACAAAGGGCCAATATAACGCTAAGCTCACTCAAGAGATAAACCCACCCGAAAGAGTGTATAAGGGAGATCCACCGATGAAAAATCGTGGGTATTCTTCGTCAGGCGCTGAAATCATAAGTCATATTCTCAGCAGTTGAATTTTATCTGCAGAACAGCCTTGACGAATGATGCTACCTAAAAGAGATGAACTTTCTCTATAAGGGGTCAATATTTCAAATGGTTATGATCCAGGCCGCCCTATATGATTTCCCGGAATATTTATATCTTGATATAATGTTAAAACTGTCTATCTTTCTCGAAATGAAAAATATGCTTCGTCAATGATGGATTGGTTGGAGCTGATTCTACAACATGAACCTCACAGTCGATTCTTCAATCTTTTAGCTTTTAAATGCATATTCATTTATTTGCCTGCCCTGTATGTATGTTATTCACACATAATCAAACTTTTAATTTCAAATTATGTGGCGCACTTGCAGGCTATTGAAATCATATAAAAAATTCTGTGTTCAACTGATTTGTGAGTGAACAATGCTCTCAGTATGAAATTTCGCATTGAAATCATAAACATCTTGTGTTTTACTTTTTCTCTCAGTCACTCATGGCTATTTTGTTATTGAATATTGTACGAAAAAGCTCTCCGAATAAGCTCCTCTTTCTAGCCTTCGCAGTCTGAAAACTGAGAAAGTTTATCAGTCCGATCCAGTTTCAATATGATTTTAACTATTAAAATAAAGGGTGATTCATTTACAGGTACTCTTTGTGGTGGGGATTTAGTTGCAGATCGCGCATGCCTCGTGTAAACTGAAGTGGTATTCTTGCTCGTGTGTTTGATAAGTCATAAACGACTTAGCCCGGTATGGACGTTCTCCGGTTAATGTGGTCCACAAAATCGGCCTACCGAAGGCACAGTTGGCTCTACCATCACTATGTTTGAGACTCAATATTCGTTATTGGATAATACTCGACCAAATAGACAACATCCAGCTCGTAGTGAAGAGAATATAGCGGCGGTGGGGAAGAGTGTATGTGATGACCCTGAAGTGTCGATTCATCGCCGTTCTCAACAGCTTGGCCTTTCGTATTCAACGACTTGGTGGATTTTACGTAAGGGTCTTTCTTTGAAAGCTTACAAAATTAAATTAGTTCAAAACTGAAGCCGACTGAGCTAGTCGGTTAGTCGTTGAGCTCATCACACCCTTGCAGAGGATCTTCTCGTTTCGACAAAAGTTTTGTTCACTGATGAGGCCCGCTTTTAGCTTAATGGGTTCGTGAAAAAACAGAAGGCCTGAATCTGGGGTGATAAACAACCCGAAGAGTATCAAGAATTGCCGTTAAATTCAGAAAAAACAACTTTTTATCGGCCGGTGGAATAATCGGTCCATATTTCTTCAAATCATAGGATGGCCGGAATGCCAGTATAAATGGTGACCGTTATTACAACACGATAACAGACTATTTGTTACCAGAAATTGAAGCCCATGGTCTCGAGGAAATGTTGTTCCAAGAAGATGGTGCCACTTGCCATACAGCCCGTGATACCATGGCTTTACTGCGAGAGCATTTCGGCGAGTAGATCATTTCACGCTTCTGATCAGTGAATTGACCGACTAGATCATGTGACATCACACCTCTTGATTTTTTCCTTTGGGACTATGTGAAGTCCAAAGTCTACATGGACAAGCTGGCTACGATTGAGGGATTGGAGGCCAATATCACCTCATATAATCACACGCGTAATCGAGATTTGGAACTATCGAATAGATCTTGTTTGAGTTTCGTGACACTCCGAATGGTCGTACCTGGTGAGATATCCTGTATATGACATTCAATATTGGCTAAAGCAAACTCACAGTCCCCCGATAGATTGATACAAACAGCTCCCAAATTTGTGATGGAACCAGAAATATCATTTATTATTTTCAAAAGGAAATCCTAATCCAATCAGATGAAATCTACAAACAGCTGGGAATAAAACAGATGAAAGGCAAAAACAATGTTTTGGAAATTGGCCCGCTTAATCTGACTAAACCTAAGAAGTTATTGTTTCATCCCTTGAGATTCTAATTTCCCTGAAAGCTTCTCTGTCCACTCAATTATTTCTTTATCTGTGATGAATTGCTTCGAAACATGTTTTAAAAGCAAAGTTTGTTGAAACTTTGGTCTTGAGCATATCGCGTTACATCAACTCTGTCAACTTTGCACCTATGATGTTTGAGTTGTGCAAGCATTCGATGGTAGTTTTTTTTTAATATGTAGGAAAAAACTGAAATTTAATATAACCTGATTCAATTTTTTTCATAACAAACCGACCTTCTTGAAGCGGTTATATTTTGATATTCAATAGATGAAAACTACCATTAGAAAAAAATACTGACGTAAAATTTTAATGAAAGGGACTTATAGCTTCGAACAAAACTTGTGGAAAATCATGATTAGTTATTTTTAATTTGAGATATAGATTTATGCATTCATTAGGCTTTCACATTTGCATCACATTGTCTCATAGTACGGGAAAAGACTATTGTTCACCTGATCAAAGTGCTTATAGATTTGTTATGGTATGAATATTTACTCGCAAGTAGCTCAACAAGAGCGCCAAAGCACCTCACGTCAGTGCTTTCTGATTTTTTTTTTTCTTCCGTCTGCCAGAGTTGAATGAAAATAAACTTGATCCATTTTTTTTTTATATTTATTATTTTTCAAAAAATGTTCGAGAAATAAAAAAGTGAAGAAGGTTTGGAGAATTTTGTGAACATGTGTAGTAATTTAACTTCGAATATAAAATTCTACATTTCCTATGTCGAAGTTTTGAGTGACAGAGGATCATACATAAAAGAGCACAATATCCGTAATAAAATAAAGCAACAAGATACACTATGATTGTGATAAGATAAGCAGCCCTTCTAACTATGAAGTTATCCTACCCCCTCAAATTACGGGTGACGTTCAAACTTTACTACCATCTTGACTAGATACTCATTAGAATAAATAGATAGCGACGTTCTCATTTACGATTTAATATCAGTTTCATTGATGACGAAAATATAATTATGCAGATTAGACTTGAGTAACTTATTTGCCAACTAGGGGATCTTTCTTGCTGTACAGCCAGTGAAGTTCACACCGTATTCGCTTCAGATGAAAACTGATCCTTGATGATTTACAAGGGTGGATCGATACACCAATTTATTCTTGAAAGTTTTTCTGAATAACATCAAAGGGTAAATTTGAAAAATAAATTAAATATATTTTGATAATGGAAATAAAGATGCCTTCTTTATGGATTTCTTTGATAATATTGAAGGATCTAGATATTTTGTCGCAATCCAGATTTCAATTTGAACATTTGGCATATATTCATTTGTAGCACTCAATGTAGCATGTGTAATTGGTAAGATTAGGAGAGGTTGAGATATATATATATGTATTCTTTTGAATTTTGGCTTACAATTTTTTGTATGGCAAACAAAGAGCGTGTAGTGTTAGCAGGGGTTAGTGACGAGGTACCATGTTATTCATTGTATGAAATGAAAGCCTAGGAAAAAAACCCCATTAACAAAAACCTGGCTCCCCACATGGGTGATTTTGTGTGTACAAAAATATGCTGAAATGTATTTAAGGAATTTCTTTCTTCAAGAGTGGTCTTCTATTGATAAACACAGGGGATTCTTCAAGTTGTACATATCGAATCTTAAAATAAAAATCAAAAGCAGAAAAAGAAACTGAATGCAAAATATACCTACATGTCTAATTTATTTAAAATATGTCTGCGAATATGGGGAGGGACAATGTTAGACAATACTGGTAACCAATGAACCGGTGTAGATCTTATGGTGCCAGTAATTATTCTCATGGGTGTATTCAATTGTGCATCAATTTATTGTGTATGTGCACTATTAAACCAAACAGAGCTCAGAATACTCAGATGCAGAAAAAAGTAGGGCAGAGTGACATTTGCGCATATTCATTTCACTACACCTGAAAAAATATATCATATCATATATCAGCCTATATTACCTCCTTAGTTCTTAGAATAGAAATTATATTTGAAAGTAGAATCATAAAAAGTTACGGCGAATTTCCTATATTTTCCATGACTATTCAGATGAAAATATGAGACCTACTTTTTGTTAGAGACAAATATAATTTCTAATAATCTTCAAATTATTTGACGGAATATTCTTCAATGTATGGTAAACAATAGCATATACGAATTTCTGAGATAATCTCGTACGTTTATCACTGAGATGTGAACCATTTTTCAATGTTTTGCAATTTCTACTTCAAGTTTAAACAAAAACACGAAACTTTCTATGAGACAACATAGTTCCAATTGATCTTACCATTTTTCCTTTGGCATATGGTGATTTAGAGTACCAAATTATCTCCTGAAACATCATAATACTCGCAATTGTTTAAATACTGATATGCAACCACCATAATGGTACACTGCTTTTCTGAATGAAAAATTTCTCTATTGGGGAAAAAAAGATCAATCAACTTTCATAATGGAATTTTCCCTTCAGAATAAATATCATATATAATCTGAAATAGAGTCCATATTCTGCTAGCTATAAAATCACGAATATCTCGTAAACTTGAGATAGCTCGACATATAATGCAGTTTCTAAACAGAACATTGAACTGACAGCATAAAAATTATATTGCATGGTGGTCCATGATTATTATAATGGATATAGATACGTCACAACCTATCAAAATTTCTTACGATATTGTTCAGTTGACTTGAGACAAACCGAATATATAATATTCAGGCTTATACATGAATTCAGTACAGAAAAGATAGTAGCATGCGGAATATGTAGTTATATTTAGAATGGTTGTTCTTCTTTGATGTATCAAACGGATACTTTACCATCCTTTTTTGAACACTAAAACTCAAACATCTCCGTGTATATTCTGTTGGTTCTCTATTGATTAAACATTTCCAGACAAATTGCGGTTTGTGGATTTTCCAGTTCATAAATTGTCCCCAATAATTTCTTCGGCTAAATCTGCAGCCTCCAGTATTTGGCGCCTGGGATCTTAGACGTCCAGCAAGCCCCTTCTTATGTTCACCCTAAAAGATCTATGAAGGCGGGGAATGGCGCCTTGTTCGGGCAGAAAAGCACATATTTTACATGATAAGCTCGTCAATCAAAATAAGTTCTAAATTATAGATCGTATATTGCACCAATGGACCCCCCCAAAATCCGTATTGGATTCTCTTTTTGCGTATCTGAAAACGGATCTTTCTTTATTACTTATTTTCATGGCTGCGATATTCCCCCAGCTATTAACGCTCATTTGAGCCTCATCTCTGCTCATAAATCTTCCTTGTCGACTACGCGAACAAAGAATGTCTACAAGGGCGCATCCGATTTATGAACTATGTGTTTTTCTTGATGTTATGACGCAGCTACTTTCCATTTTAATAGTTCTCTGTAGCATTCAAAGAGAATCTCACATAAGAATAACACATGGATCAATAACTCCCAGGCCTATGTGGGAAAACAATATTTTTTTTGCTAGAATTCGTTTATATTCATCAATATAATCCTTTTGAAGTGATACAATTCACTTCAAAGTTTCCTTAGCTTTTCGAGATCACCTGTGTAGAACGAATTATCACGACCTTCAGTTACGGCAATCACTTCCTCATCTGAGACAAATCTCTTTCAACAGAGGATCTTTTTGAGTTATTAACAATTATTAGACAATTTTCACGGCTATTTCCATTTACTTCAGCAAAAGAAGATATTCAATATAAATAACGTGTTCACATGTCTCAGTTCATTCAAAAGAATATTCCGGCTATTTTACCAGTTGATTTCAAGTGCTTCTCAGAGGGTCAGTCTTGAGCTTTTGTTTTCAACACCCCATATCTTTTGAACGGCGCCACATTTGAAAAAAATGTTATAGAAAGAAAATGATTCTTTTGACGTCAAGAATCTATAGTTAAAATTAACGCAGTGATCAAAGACTCACCCTGTATAATGAAGAATTGAGATAAAAAAAACACTTTTCCCATACCGTTTTTCCATATTCAGCTACGTTAAAAAGTTATAAGCATTTTGAGTTTTCACATTGAGCAATTACCCTCTGTAGTCCAGTTTAGTTTGAATGAAAAATACCTTCCACTTTTGAATCTGAATTGTTTAAAAACATTATTTTCCCTCTAAGAAATGATTCACTCACTCATGTTTCATCAGATGATTATATCGATTCAATTCCTTTCAACTTCAAAATATCTCAAACATGGTGCAGTATAGGATAAAAAATGATGAATGATTTTATCTGCAAAAAAGACTAATGATTCAAGGAAGTACAAGATACGGACCTTTAGTTCAAGTGATACTTGATTTTCATGCAATTTAACCAATCTGTAAAGTAGTAGTGAGAAACCTACAAGACATGGAATAAATCTTGATGCCAAAATATGAACGACTGTTATGAAAAACCATCTACAAGAGATCATTTCAATTGATATTGTCGTTTAAATTTAACGCGTCATCGGCCGATGAAGTGATTCATGAGCAACTCATTCACTTGACCTCAATCTAATGCATTTATGGGTCTGGGGCTGCATGAAATTTTTATTTGACTGAAATTTGAGATAACCTGGACTTAATTTTCAAATAAACATCAACAATCTCAAAAATGGGTCTCGAGTGCAGGTGATAAAACTCATTTCTGTTATCCTATTTTCTCTTATTTACCATCCAATTTTCCCTGTCAAAACCACCAGAAAATCAAATCAAGGTCCTGATATTCCAGACCGCACGCAAACTGTTGGAAATGGGGTGGAAAGGGATTCCTCCATCCCTTTATATACTAACAAGGGTTGGCATGTCTTATTCTTCCAGCGTTTGATACACATGAAAATGATTAATTATATCAAGAATGAGAACATCTGGCCGCCTGTAATTTCTCCGTCGTAAACCACATCGAACGATCTCCGGAGTATTTCTCACAGCAGCTGCATCCATGACATGTGCCGAAAAATTTCACAGAAACCGTGTGCAGAACTCTCACTGTCAGGGAATCGTGGTATCTTGGGTTCTCAGAACAAGTTGCCATGTTTTTTATCTCCAGAAGTTCATTTTTTATGAGTTCTGAGGGTTAGAATTTTTGTTAGGTCACCTTGTATTATAATTTTAATATAATGATAATGGTCACTTCATCAATGGTCGAGATATAACACGTGAGCGGAGCGATGCCCACTTTGACTAATTTATATTCATAGTCGAACTGAACAATTCGTAAACTTCATAGACGGAATTTTTGAGATGTGACATTCTGAATAGTCCACATTTACATCGTTAGTGACGATTTGCACTAAGGAATGTGTGGAACTGATGTATTAATAACTGGTAATTTCGAAAAGGTACTGGCTGTATTGAGCATTTAAAGTTCTTGTAAAAGACGAAAAACTTTTCGTACGGAGTGTGAATTCGCCTCAAGGATCTTTTGATTGGATTCAAAAGTCTACCCTCCTCATTATCCACCACAGTGAATATCCTTTTCGAATGCATTTTGGACGAATTCACTGTTATTAAAAATTTCGTGCCCATATCCTGCACATCAATTAAATGCAACTTATACAACTCATCTTTTCTAAATGCCCCGGATACTCCAAATATCAAAGCGACCTTCAAATAAAAAATTTAAAGTTACATATTTTATATCCACGTGACAATAAGAAGAAATTAGAAAATTAATTTAATTGAGATTTATATTTATCTTTGACATCAAGAAAATACTGTCTGGGGCATTCGCTATAAACTCTTTTACATGATCTTTCTCGAGAACTTTCGATTTTTTAGGAATATAACCCACTTTTTGTCCCTTAATGAACATCACCAGTTTGTGATATCTGCTTATATCAATATTCCTTTTAAGGTTCAATGTTGCTTTCAGCATTGAATACTTTGGCCATAAACTTGATAAGTATCCCATTTCTTCAACACTCTTAAAGTATGCCAACAAAACTGTTTCAAAATAATTGAAAACGTTCTTCTCCCCGTACCATCACATTAATTCTGCGTAGGTTTTGTCATACAAATGTCGACTTTTTTCAGGTAGCAGGGTCAAAGTTGCTGCTTTAGCCATTTCTGCAACGTCCGGGGTTCCTGATATCAGTAGGCGTAAACCTTCTGAAATTCCATTGGTACCTGATATCTCAACTAATCGTAAAGAAATGACGACAGTAAGCGTAAACCTCCTGAAATTCCATTGGTGCCTGATATCTCAACTAATCGTAAATAAATGACGACAGTAGGCGTAAACCTCCTGAAATTTCATTGGTTCCTGATATCTCAACTAATCGTAAAGAAATGACCGACGGAAAAAATAATTTTAAGAACAAATTCATCGACCCCTTCTGAGGAGTATAACTTGAAAGGTAGGGCGATTCCGAAAAAAATTGAAAGGAACTTCATCCTTCAATTTTCAGTAAGTTTTTCGCATTTATTTGCAGACACCATGTTTAAAGAATCACAATGAAGTTGCTGCTTTAGCCATTTCTGCAACATCCGGGGTAATTAAGAGTATATTGACTTCGTTACTTATTGTTATTGAAGTAACTGGCGATATTAGACTAAGATTAAGATTTAAAGCAGCTCTATTACTCGTAATTTGACAGATCGATTATTTTTGGATTTGTTTCATTATTTCTTTTCTCTGTGGAATAACAATGGAACCAGAGATAAATACGCGACTATTCTGTGATGGAAGAGTGAGTGTCACAGGGCTCATATATAAAAATGAAATATCAGTCGAGTTGTGACGTTACTCATATTACTTCTGAATACTCTTTGTTCGGTTGCCCGTGATAATCATGCATTAAAATAGATAAATAATAAAGAAATATAAATTCCATGACGTTTGGCGAATTGAATTTCTTGGTTTCATCTTTCGCTTGAACTTTTTTCACGTTATCCAACTTGGCCGTTCGTAGAAACTGAGGCATTTCGAATTTGCCTTGGACGGAAAGGATTTTGGATGCATTGTGGAACATCACGTAACCTATTCCAAATTCTCCTCAGACACCTCTTTCCACGCCAAATTCATGGTTCTGCGATTAACGAATTGGGAATTTTGTCGGACGTTAACTTCGAATTCAGTGAAGAGAAAAAAGGTTTCTATATCTCTGGACTCGCATCTTTTCGAGTCGCATTTCCTCTTGAATTGAAAGTTGGTTGTCTTCTTATATTCCGCATCCCTTGTAATTTACATTTGCCACTGTTGGCCGCTTTCTGCCAGGAAATGATTTAGTGTGAGAAGGAAGTAAAATCTTCCATATTTCGATCGATTTGAGGGTTCTCCAATATAATATATGAATAGTCTTTCATTAATACCTCGATTTGTTGTTTTAACAATGCCCACGAAAATAGCTTTCTCAGGAAATAGGCCTTTGGAAACGTTTTTTTTAACAAGTTTGAGGCTCCCACTTGTCAAGTATCATTCAGTCTCTAAATTGTAATTCTTTCAAAAAAGCTGTTATTTCTCAATAGATGATTATCTATGCGATATATTGACAAACTGTTGATTTTTATTGTATATTTTTTGTTTATGTTCTACTTGGCCTATACAAATATATACTAATCAAGGGGATCAATGAATTATTATTATTAGTATAGCAACAACAGTAGACACTGTGGCGGTTATGCCTAATTTCGGAATTATCTTATTGTTCCTTCATCTTGGTAACAATTGATTCATTGATCAATTGCTGCTAATAAAAGGAAGTTCAATTCATTAGGAACTTGATATTGAATTTATTGCTAATCTTATTTTTCAGCATCTTCAGTTTTCGAATTATCGAACTTGACATTTTTAGTATTACGAAATGGCGAATGATCCGGTATTCTGCATTATGTTACAGATCCTATCCAACAACTTGTTATATCGAAAAGTTTCATACACGTCTTGATATTCTTTCAGATCTATCTTCAGAGGTTTCATTCATTATATAATCACTAATTTTGTAAACAAGTATTGAGTTATCAAATCAGATATAAGGAAATGATCCTTCTTTAAAAGTGATTTTGGTCAATTACTCACATTTTACCTATTAGTAATGGAATGAAAGTGGATCAATTTATTCAAGGATATACAAGGTCTCCAGAAACGGTATTGAGTATTTGTTTCCACGCCATATTCGGAACGGCACGTCCAAAAGGAGCAGGGAGGGGACCGTGGCATCCGCCATTTTGTGGAGTTATAGTAACGATGAAACAGTAATCGGGGACGCTTCGCTCATTTTGCGTATGGAAATATTATCGTATTGGTGATTCAATAGTGACTGCTCAACGTCTCTATCGTTTGGAATATCGTACACGCGACGCGCCAAGAGACGATATACAGGTGCGACAGTTAAAATTCAAAACTCTGGGCGTCCTCGGCGTCGGTTCGTCAAAATTCATCTTTATCCATCCGAGAGCGAAGCCAAGCGTTGAAAATCAAAAATTGTGTTTATTCGATTTTGATGAAAGACTTACATCTAAAATCCTATAAAATACAATTGGTTCAAGAATTGAAGTATGCGAACTATGCTATTCGACTGAATTTCCAAATTATGCAGCGATCTAACAACTTTTTATTAACTTGCAATTAACTTTTTTATGCTCACAAGTATTTTTTGTTTTATTGAACTTACAAATACCCGATACCCTTTCTGGGCACCTTGTATGGTACTTGTTTGTAACACCCTCTCAAACTATAGAAATTGAAACGGCTATAATGATTGTAGGAGAGGTAGAAATTTTCCATCGAGAGGGGGTTCAAAATTTTTCAGAGTCCAGGAAACGGAAATGGAATGCTAACGATCCTGATTAACTCTGGAACATTTTGTGTTTGGTAAACTATCTGGTATTTGGAACTAAACTTCTCCTCTATTTTCGAAGTTTAAAAGCTTGTAAGAGTTTCAGTTGAACATAAAGTTTGGCGGATTTAGGTAATTTCAAACCAATTATGGCCATCGTTTTCAACTTAAACTAAAGCTGTTGAATTATAACCGCGAGTTTTGATGTTAGTCGTGCAGATTAAAGACGTAGATTGCTCCAGTAATATTATCTGATTTTTCGGTTTCATTCGGAACTAAATGAAGATGATACAATCTAAATTAATTAAATTCTCTTAAGAATGCAATTGACTAACTCATCCAAAAACATCAAGTGTCAAAAAACTCAAATGTTATTGAGAAAAATCAGATATACTCGTTTCTGGAACCTCGAAAAAAATCAGTTTCTTACAATGCATAATAACTCAATTATCTTGAAAAGTTTCACAGTAGTAAGGTGGGGAATGAAATTATCTTTGAACTCTAACAACGTAATAAACATAAATAAACACAATCTCAAATTTTTATCTACGTTGAAATATTGTTCGTGATTCTTGTAACCGTATACAAGTAGGGACCATTGCATAGCTAATTCATCTAATGGGACCATAAAGAAATATGCAAATAAATTCCGTCAGGAATGAGGCAGAGTTTCCTCAAAGAGCAGAAATTTCTTACTTACTTTTTTCAACGTCAGATTGATTAGTGTGAAAGAAATCTACTTGAGGTCTCTTCATTATTTATTTTGATTATGTTCCCCTTGACTATTCTTGACTTGAAGGCTGGTCGCACATTGTAACTATTACCGATTATTCTTATTTTCTCTGATGGCACCTTCACTTATTGTATGAAGAAGTAATCATGAAACTAACAAAGCAAAAATACTCAGCTGCAAATAAGGCTAAGAATATGTGATTTGAGTGGATACATCATATATCTTTATAGAATAATCTGATTGCAGTTCTTCAAAGCTTTTTTTATGTTCTATATTGCATTACGAGTTTTTCAGAATAAACAGAATTTCGAATTGACATTCTAACGATATAAGCAGGGCCGTATTTAGGGTGTGGCCAAGTGGCCCCCGCCACAGGCGCAAGATCCGCAGAGGCGCCAAAAAATATCAAATAAAAAAAAAAAAATTTGAGCGCCGAAAAAATTCAAAGAATAAAATATAGAAGCGCCAACAAAATATTCGGGATAACATGTCACGGTTTTCATGTATAGGCCAAACATATTTTTTTGCGCAAGGAGCGATGTCGCAACTGATAATGAATATATAATATTATATACATTGCTTTACTCAAAGATTGAATCCGGGACAATGTCAATAAGAGCAGAACCCAAATAAAGAAACTGGAAAAAAATCCTCACTAATAGATCTCGTAAACAAACTCGGTGGGCGCTACTGTTCCTACAAAGGAAAGGGGAAGGTAGAGCGAGGACTTGACGCACCGTTGACCGGAACAGTGAATGGGCGCACTTCGGGGGCGCCTCTGGGGTTCTCCGATCGGTGACTGGAAACGGTGAATAAAATAACAAAGAATAGAGTGAAGAGAACAAGTGTAACTGCAGAGTTAAACGAAATCGAAGCATTTATTTATTACTGTATTGAAGTATTAAGGAGTGATAGCATAGTCGAAAATTCAAAATTTTTTCGGAAAAATTGATTTCAGTTTTTTGTTTTATGAGTCTTTCTGAAGAGTAGTTAGAAATGAGAAAACAATTTATTCAAAACAAAAAGTTGATATCAAGAGTAGGTTGTTGATTAAGTATTAAATCATTTATGCATTCAGAATTTGTAGTTTTACCAACAAATTTCTCAAAAAAAAAAACAATTTCACTAGATATTATCACTCCAATGTTTGCAGAATCCTAGGCTTACCTTTGAAGCATTGTGGTCTCCGACAGAAACCATGAATTTTTTTATTCTTCGCGCAGTTTGGTTTCATAATGAAGATAAAAATAGAAAATGCTTCAAAGGGTTTAAAATATACTTAATTATTTATTCCATTTTACAGTCATGTCTTTGTAACAAACCTTAACTTTAATTTATATAACTTACAGATTCTTTACGTATGTATTTTTTTTTAGATGTTCTGAAGAAGCAGTTGAAATACTGCGAAAGCTGAACATTTGCAATAAATGGTATAATTATTGAAAGACCAACAATCTCTGATTACCAATTCTACATCAATTCTTTATAAATATATGACGATATAACATGCTTGTGGCTTGCCAGAGAGATTTTATTAACAAACACAGGAAAGCGAGAAAAAGAAATACAGTTGGAAAAAATAATATATGATTTCAGCGAGTGGTGTATGGAGGTTCTCTCTCCTGAGAAGAAAGCATTAAAGAATAATGCGTTTTTGAGTTCCCAATAAATTGGCTGAAAGAGAATGAAAGCGGCAAATATTCGGTACACAGATAAATATGTTCTCGACTAAAACCGATGGGTTTTCCTAAGGGCTGCTCTTCGTAGGTTTGTTCCATAAATAAAAGATTTTATGGTTCCGGCCTAGTGCTAGCTACTAAAAATTCGAGGAAGCATTTTATCGTGAATTCCATCAGCGTATTCAAAGATGTAGTCCGTGGGAAAAGAGGCGAGCCTGCAGAAAATGAGCCTATTTTCGAATTCAGATTTATCGGGAGACAGACGAGAAGGTTATCCCTATCTCATTAGCTAGTTGGAAGGCTTTTCACGAAATAAATCCAAGGAGTGTATGTAATTGAGTAAAATGAGCCGGGGTTATGAATGGCCTTTGGAAAAGAAGATGGCTTCCCCGTTTACTATTGCATCCTCTGGGATTATGGTAAATTACTCCGAATTGCCGTTTTTAGGACGAAAACTCCAACGAAGTTTTTTCAGACCAGATCAATGTGATAAGGCTGATATATTCACGTAATCCGTACCATCTATCCGAGACCTTGATAAATCATTTTGAGGATTTCGTAATGATAATTAGAACAATCCGTCTTCCATGCTGAGTGTTAACCCGAAATCGACTATTCTATTTCTACCCCTGATAAGAGTGAAAAATCCCACCCAACCAATTTTTCTTTTGAATCACGGAGTCACTCCCTTCTTTTCCTTCCTTTACCTTCAATGATACTCTTTTTAACATTCCCTGTAAAGAACCAATGCTAATAACTGGAAACATTCTTATGAGGAACTCGAGATGTCCTATAAATCACACTTCTTTGCTTTGTGCGAAAAGTTTGTTCTTAAGTTGCTTAATATAAAGAATGTTTCTTAAAACTATCTCTAATACGTTTTAGTAAGAAAAATCTGAAATAATAGCTATAATGTTCTAATTTTGGAAATTAAAAAAACACAAATGACGTCCGAGACTGAACTCTGGGTACCAGCGATATACTGTCATTCTGGATGGGGCTTCAGGAACAAAAACTTGATTGAGACATTCTTGGCAACATAAATGAAATCGCTCTCAAATGACAGAACGCAGAGCACAAAGTTATGTTGAAAATATCAAATTTCCCAAATGAAGTATCAGGTGGTCCAGAAGCCGCCCTAGATCAAGTACTATTACCTAGTATAATATTGGTGCTCGTACATCACAGAACGAGTGGATTTTTCATGGCGAATTCTCTTCAGTTGAGTTCTCTTAAAGTTCACATGTTTCTATTCAATATCCTCATTATCATCAATCATGCATGGGGAAATGGAAGGGGACCAGAGTTTTCGTTCATTGTTATCGTGGGACTGCCCCCCGAGAATCCCTGTTTGAAGCTGTCCTTTCGAACAAAATTGACTAACATAGCTGAAATTTCGGAAAAGTATACTGGATCGCTCATTGAATTTTTCTCGGGCTGCCTCATCTTCTCTGCTCGGGCAGGCAAGCCCTTGTCATGAAGAATTATTACTGCCTTCAACTCCAAGTTGGGACGGCCATCCGGGTTTTTATTGTTATTACAAACTTCGCTACTTCTTTCATTAATCGCTTCAGTGGATCAAATTGTCTTCCCTTAAATAGTTGATTTCGCTCTTTTTTGCACCACACTTGACACCATTAATTCTCACAACTTGCCTCTGAATTTTCATTGCTTCTCGAGATAGAAACCGAGATAAAATTAAGTGGCACCATGAAATAACCTACCACCCATTATTAAATATTGCGAGTGAACTGAGCCCAAAATGAAACGATATAAAATATAAAGTCTCTGCAATGATATTATTGTCATCTATATGAAGAAGAAATTACACATATTCAGGAGATCAGCTCCTACTTTAGGACATGTGTCACATCCACTCAATACAGGGTCTTTCACGAGGAAACTCACCCATATTTATATGGGAAACTACTGTACGTATTTTCATGAAATTCAGCACTTATAAGTATTTCACGATGCTGATGAAATCTAAACTATTTTCAAGGCATGAGCACCTCCGGTTTTTCCGGAAATGACGTCAACTTCCGTTTTTCAAATTAGAACACCATTTTTTATTGCAGAAATAGATTCCTTAGAAAATTTCGAGTTATTTTGATGTAACATTTTTCAGTTTTGGTTGGAAAATTCTCTCTGAGCGGGAAAATTCGAGAAAAAAATCGAAAATAGACCTCCGCTGAAACAAGAATAACTTCGAGGTTTTTGGATGGAGAATTTCCATTTTTGGGATTTTTCAAGATGTAAGATTGATGTATCCACTTTAAAAATCGAAATCGCGATTCATGATACAGGAGGTGAAAAAATCGCTTTCAAAGTTAGGGATGACAAAATCGTGAAAAATCATTTTTTTCAAATTAAAACCCCATTTTTTATGGCAGATATTGAATCAACGTTAAAAAATAATGTGAGTGTATGCATCACACCCTTGCCTTAAAGTGGATATTTTCTGAGTTATTCACAAAAAACTGTTTTTCGTCTTGAATTTTCAGCTATTTCTTTTCCCGTCACGCCAAAAAGATGAAATTTTCAGGAACTGTTATTTGAACCATGTTGTAGATTTTTCACCGACTTCAAGTTACTGTTAGGAGAACCATGGCAAACTCTCGCAGTTATAACTAGAGAAGATGCTCAAAGTTTTGACCGTTAATTTCTAGACATTTATTTATACGTCTCAGGAATGCTTCGTGCGTTGCTCTTCTTATTTCATCGGGAGGAAGAGATCTGCAAAAGTGTTTGAAAACCAAATTGAGTTTCAAAACTATGAATCTAAAAATCTAAACAAACCTGAACGCATTTCTGACTCGTTCTATGCAGTCCTCTTTATCAGTCAGGGGAGTTGAGTAGACAATATTTTGTATCTTACCCCAAACATAATAGTCTAAAGGAGTTAAATCGAAAGGACGTGGTGGCCAAAGATGTGGACCATTGTTTGCCAACCATCGATCTTCAAATAGCCTTTATATTTGACACATTGAGTGAATTGTGTTGTTGATACCATAAGTCATTATGGTTCTGTACTAGAGTCTCAATTATTTGAGTCAATATGTCAGAATATCTATCTCCTAAGGGAGGACATTCTTTAAATAATGCAAACATGTGTAGTGTTCTATCTTACCAGTTAAAGTCCCATCAAAAATGTGAACATCGAGAATTGCTTTATTTTTGATGGCGCAAAAAACATTGAAACTCCAGGTCTCTTGAAAGTTCCATTGTCTGAAGTGGTGGTTGTTCTCTTCATCCCAATAATGACTGTTATGCCTATTGAAAGAACCATTCTTTGTGAATTAAGATTCATCTATCCAAATTATACAGTCCAAAAAGTTTTCATTCTCTTGAAATCGAATCATCATAGCTTCGCAAAACTCTGTTCTCCTGACGAAATCAGTTTCCTTCAAATGCTGTACCCTATTGAATTTATATGGGTGCATTTTATGTTTTTTTAATATTCTCCAAACACACGATTGAGATAATCCCAGAGCAATCTCGGCATGTTTGAGAGAATTTTGAGGATTCACACGAAAATATGCAAGAACTGTAATTTCGTTGTTCTCATCTTCTACTACACTTTTTTCTCTGTGTATAGTTTTCTTAACGAAAGATCCCACATTTCTCAAGTTTGTCATGGTTCTGTTAACGGTATCTCTCGTTGGTCTGGGTCGGTCAGGAAACCTCTCAATGAACAGTCGAATCGTTTTATCTACAACTTTATTACATTCTCCATGAAGTCGAATGAGATTTAAAAAATCTTCATTGGTAAAATTAAGCATAGGGATCGATTTTGTAACTCAATACGAATTATCACCAAATTAATAGTAAACACAAAATACTACTGAATAAAGAGGAATTTGGCAGATGTAATTAATGATATCTATCATTAAAAAAAAGAATGTAAAACATGGTAAGTTTTTGCATATGGTTCATAAGGAATTATTTATTTATCACTGGAGAGAAAACCGATGGCCGATTAGTTGAAATAAAGAGGTTTCCGATACAAATTCGAATCCAAATTCGCCATCTATTTAGGAACAACCGGTAACTTTTTTCTCTTGCATATTTGGGTAGTAAAATCTAAAACATGGTTTAAGTAACAGTTCCTGAAAATTTCATCTTTTTGGCGTGAAGGGAAAAGAAATAGCTGAAAATTCAAGACGAAAAACAGTTTTTTGTGAATAACTCAATACATTCACATTATTTTTTAACGTAGATTCAATATCTGCCATAAAAAATGGGGTTCTAATTTGAAAAAATTGATTTTTCACGATTTTGTCATCCCTAACTTCGAAAACGAGTTTTTCACCCCCTGTATCATGAATCGCAATTTCGATTTTTAAAGTGGATACATCAATCTTACATCTTGAAAAATCCCAAAAATGAAAATTTTCCATCCAAAAACCTCGAATTTATTCTTGTTTCAGCGGAGCTCTATTTTCGATTTTTTTTTCGAATTTTCCCGCTCAGAGAGAATTTTCCAACCAAAACTGAAAAATGTTACATCAAAATAACTTGAAATTTTCTAAGGAATCTATTTTTGCAATAAAAAATGGTGTTGTAATTTGAAAAACGGAAGTTGACGTCATTTCCGGAGAAACCGGAGGTGCTCATGCCTTGAAAATATTTTAGATTTCATCAGCATCTTGAAATACTTATAAGTGCTGAATTTCATGAAAATACGTACAGTAGTTTCCCGTATAAATATGGGTGAGTTTCCGCGTGAAAGACCTTGTTTATGGAAGCCTGGAACGAAATGGAAGTTTCGAAAAAATAATTCTAGACTTTCGTGATTGTTAAAAACGGTGTTCAAATGGAATTTACAGAAAGTATATGGATTAAATTCGATTAAACAGGATATAAATATGAGTAAATGAATACTCACTGGAAGTAGGGAGAGAACAACCACTAATTGGATGGAATTCAATTTTTTGAAAAACAATGTGAGAAGTGAGAGTATACTTAATTCGGATCTGGAGCAATAAAGAGCCGGTTGAAATTCCTCCGTTTCCATGAATATCATCGGCATTCATTGCGGTTGGTGTTTCACGAATCCGAAGGGATTTTGGAACGGTCTGTGCAACCGGGAGCAATTCCTTCAACATTTTCAGGCAGGAATAGGGTCTGAAGGGCGTAACAGGCTCATTGTAAAAGATTTAAATCTACGGTGAAAAACATGCTAATGCCATTTTTGTATTCATTATATGCAGTTGGTTACATTTCATCGATCGCTGGTATGTAAATATGGAAAAGGAGTATTCAAATCATGGTTGGACGAAAAACATTAATGACTACTAATTTGATTACTAACTTGAGGGTACTCAATTAAGATATTTGGAAGGCCGGCAAACGACTAATTGTCGTTGGAAAATTGCCTCTTGCACGTCATGAAATCAGACATTGAATATTCAGAAGCTTGTCTGACTCTGAGTTTACTCGTTTCTATGGTACTAATCAAGTATTCGTTGTCAGAATTCGCGAACAAATGTTCGCATTCATACCTCAGGTTATCCACTAGAAAACAGGTGAAAACGTGGTCATAAAATACCGGTGAAAACTATAATTACTTTATAGAAATCAGTGACGAGTAGGGCCGTGCCGTTTGCCAACGAACTAATCAAAACAACCCAGTCTGAAAGATTAATCGATTATTGACGTCGGTCATAGAATAAAGATTCGTTCACTCAGTTGAATTGTATAAGCTGAGTCACAATGAATTTAGACCTTCAAATGAGTCGTCCTTCAAGCCAAAACCTCAGCAAACACAACGCAAACTATTCACAAAGTAATATTTGCTTTTCCCATTCTGTAAACTTCTCATCCTCAGTGGAAATGCTGCATTTCATGTCCAGGACATGGAGCTACATCTAAACGTACAAAACAAGGTTAGAGAATACACAAGATGTCCAAAAAAGTCCACTCTGGCTTATTCAATAAATAACCCGAGACAAAATGCTTCACCTAAACGGCATATATTCATCAATACCGAGTTTTGTTACGCTCGCACCAAATCTACCATTTGTCAAGTTCCATCAGGAATACCAAATAACGTTACAACTAAACACGACGATCTTGCATCGTTTACGATCATGAAATTTCCCTCTCAAGCCTGCAAAAAAACGCTGCTCTGCACACGCATCACTACAATGGAGTGACGGAGGCACTTTCAATCCACTATCTTCTGGAGGTCTCCTCGTATCTGAACTTCATGCAAGTTCGGTGGAAAGACGTATTTTTTATCGTGAATCAAATTACGAACGGAAGTAATCAAATGAGACGGAAGCATTTGGATAATCCAAAACTCGACTATGGTTAAACCTCACTCGTATTACAAGCAACCATCTCTTTCTATTTGTGCGCAGTATATAAATGACATTATGTAAATTCAGATTAATGAAATGTTGACTCAACTGGAGCAAGATGGTAGATACAGCGACTGCATGGCGTGTTTTCGAACAGTAAACAAAGCGCAATTCTAGGTAATCCTAATTTGTAAACGAATTGTTTATGAAATAACGGAATTAGGATTGTAAAGATCTGAATTTTAAGGCAGCCGCCTGCGAACATTCCCTAATATTCAAATTCTGCCGTTTTGCCAGCTTAAATTTTTCATACCGAGCGCAGATTACGTATTTATACCCGAGCAATTGGGGATTCGATTCAGCCATTACCAGATGTCTTCCTCTGAGGAAGCAGTTTGAATGGAAATTGTGAATACACTGACGTTCAAATTTGAATTGCCGTGTCCACATGGTATCTCATTATTCCCAGCTCAAGGTGGTGATTCTTAAGGTGCGTATATACTAAAGCAGCGCAGCGTTTGCGCCGTTTTTGTGCTGCTATACGAAGCATGCGCAACACGAAAATCTATATCAATTTAGACGAATGCTCGTTTGCCGCGCAGCGTAGTAATACATGCGCACTTCAAGCTGGCGCCACAGTGCTTTGAGGCAGAAGGAAACTAACTGCTCACTCTCGAAAGCTTCCACCGCGTTAGCTTGTCGGCGACTGCTGATCTTCAATTGAGATGCAGTTCGTATATTCAGTTTTCTTTCCAGACTTTCAAGTTAGGGTTATCAGGTTTGTGACAGGGCTGTCAAGCACCAAACTGCTAGGAAATGACTGGTGTGCAAGCACAATGGAACAATAGCCTCAGTAACAAGAAACAGAACAGACTTAATGCATTGTAGCATTCTAATGTTTTGAGTTATTTGAGTGGCTACCGTCAAATACCCTAATTATCATAAGAATGAATGAAATTTTCAAAAGTTCAATATATATACATCCTGCATTTCTCTAAAATATCTCTCAGAAAATAAATTTCACAATAAAGAATTTCAGAACGTATGAACTGTCATAGTTTCCTTCGATAATGAGCCATTCCTGAAGGAAAGCGTGGATCATAAAGGTGAGAAGAGGAGATAGAAATTAACCCATCTTGTGATCATCTGAATCTGGAATGCTTTGAGTCGGAATGGCCAAAAACACTGCTTTCAAGCACAGAAGGATATTCTCATAAATGCGACATAAACGAAATTGAGAACGTTCCACACTCTATACTTCCAGCGATTATATGCTAGATGACGTCATTATGAAGCTTCCAGGCTTTCAACTTCAACAAGTTCGAATGACAGAAAGGGATTGTTTAACGTTTCACAGAAGAAAATCGTTTTTCGTTCATGATAGGAATCTACATTAAGGAAAAAAACGAACAACAAACCGTATACCGAAGATCAAAGCGGATTGAATGTGCTCATTAAACACTTGAGCTAAAATGTTCGGAATTCACTAACGGCTACTGTCAAAAAAAAAAGAAAGAATTGACAGCCACTTGTAACTTCAAAGCTGAAACGATGGCCATCAAAAGGGCATCAGTGCACTCGAAATTCTCTGTCCGAAGGCAATCAGCTATAATCATTCAACGGTAGATCTACTTCAATTGGGCGAAATCGAAAACTAATCCTGGCTCCATTGAATCCTGATGTGAAATTGGCGTTTTTACAGGGTGTGCCAAGTTTTCCTTTGTGTCAGATGTTCCTGGAGAACCAACCTATTTAAAATCTGAAAATTGGCTGTGTCTAGAGTGGAAGCATCAGCATCCCAATTATCCAGTTAATATCTTGAGAATAATATTACTAGTTTCTAATTTCAGTGGCAGAGTACTGGAAAGAACAATCATCAAGAGTTTCCTATATTTCTCATGTTTATGCAGATAAAACAAGATATTTTTGTTTTGTTGGACTTTAGATGTAAACGCTACTCAACAAAAATAATTCCTTTAAATCTCTTAGACAAAACAATACTAAATCAACTCACCAGAAACTACGTAAGACCCTGCAACAATATAATTCTCAATTCCAACACTGAATAGAAAATATGAATGACAAAAATGAGCACAGTATCTGGAAAGCTACGAAGCTACAATATATTTGTCGAACATCTTACACTTGCATTTACACCAAATGACCCCTATTTTGGTTAAGCGATGCAGAAGTTGAATCTTTTCTGAATGTTCCATGACAGATGTCCTTACCAATTAAAACTTTTAGTTAGTTGAACAGGTGTTCGGGGTATGAGATACTCAGAACGAACCGAACCTTGCTCATTATAAGTATTGTATTTAGTGTCAAAAAAAAAAACTTTAATCCATCAATGTCCTTTATTATTATTATTAGAGAGAAGAAAATTGAATAGCAAGAAGGCTTTTGGAAACGAACTCATAACGGCATAATCTTTCTGCTCAGAAAAATATTTAATAGAATGATGCACATATCCTATTTCCCCATCACATGGAAGAATGCTGAGGTTACAATGACAGCCAAACCTGGCAAACCAGAACATAATGTGGATCCAAATAGACATCTACCAATCCTGGGTGAACTGTTTGAGAAGCTGCATCTTAAAAGGCTGGAAGTAGACATGGATATGCACCAACTGGTACCAGACCATCAACTAGGTTTCCGAGAGAATCACTCGATAACTCATCAGGTCAATCGCATCGTGAACACCATCTCAACAACCCTCGAATATGAAAAATTTTGCTCAGCAGTATTCTTGGATTCATCCCAATCATTCGACCAGGTTTGGCACAACTGCAATACAAATTAAAACAATTCCTCCCACAACCATAACACATGGTACTGAAGTCTTATCTAGCAGACCGTTATTCTGCTGTGAAATGTAGGAAAACAATAACCACTCCCTCCAAAGTCAAGTTCGGAGTCCCACAGGGAAGTATTTTGGGGCCACTTTTATATATATCATCATAGACAGTTTTTCACTGTTTTAAAATTGTCGTATAGAAACTGATCGTTGAGTCACTGATTCTGCCCCATTTGTTCAACTAGAATATGTAGATATTTTGGTGAAGTGAGTTAATCTCACAAGTACGGAAAATTATACCTACAATCGTAGTGACAGGGTTGAATTCTGCTAATCGTTAGTTATTCGGCAATGTTGGAAAATTATATTATTCCATAGGTTTTCTCACTGCAAGTTTTAATCAAAAGAGGACCGCGAGGAGGCGATAAAATTCTAAGAAAGATACTTGTGACACATGAAATGAATGCAATAAATAAATTTTTGGTCTTACCGACGCTAGATGCTGTCCGGAAACGATGGAGGTATTCTATAGGGAATGGGAAGACATTATGTTCCTCGATTCTTGAAGGATTCAAGGTAACCATCTGATCATATCATATTAGTTGTTTGTTACTCTTTTCGCGATGAAATTTAGGCAAGATTCGATTTGTTTTTATCAGTTACGTCATTTTGCAGTACAAGCAATCTCTAACGTCTCATTACAGAGACATCAAAATGAGATACCTCAGCAGGTCTTCATTCATCTGAGTATCTTCCCCCATTTCAAATGGCTTCTTAGCGATGAGAGATTGAAGTTCGTCTCTCTGTTCTAAACATCAAAGATAGGAGATACGGAATGCTGTTTTTATATGCAATCACCTTGCACGTTCAGGAGGATCTCAATTTATTCCTAGGAGCCATAACCGCCTTGGGCTTAATCTTATAACGTTGTCTTATTTTAGATACCACCTGTGCATCCAATTCGCTGCCTGGTTGAACTTTTAAATCCCGTTTGCTGTAAAAACGTGGCTGAAGTTACCCCTTCGGATTTTTTATGACCCGAACTGAAAGGAACAAATGTAATTCCAGGAAAGGAATAAGCACTTCGAAGTCCTGGTTCGTCGCTTCTTATCTTTTGTAAAATGATGAATATTTGATGGCAGAGAGTTTGGGGTTGGGCAACGTTAAGATTGCGTTGATTAGGGTATGACATAGCTTGACATATTTCTGGCCCAGGGAGTTCATGCGGGGAGTTGAGCTGTACTTTTTATCTTAATCAAATATACAGGATGAGTTTTAGGCTGTGTTGATTGTCAAGGTATGTACGGAAAATACGTATAGCAAATCGATGCGTCGTGATTGTTAATCTACTCAAGGGTGACATCGAAGCGAAAACGCTGTTCTAGCAAGTAGCAGTTAACGGCAGCTTGTCGAAAGTCCTGATTGAGGAAGAGCGCATTGACATCAGGTTTCTCGCACAAAGTTTTTAGCCAGTTTGATCAGTGTATTCAAAAGCATTCGTGGGATAATCTAGAAATAGTTTGAGCTTATTAACAGGTCTGTTCTTCGCCCATTGAAACTACAGGTAATAATTGTATAAAAATGCAAGCGAGGTGTCATCGGAAGCCAATCGAGCTACAATCAAGTATCGATTTTGTTCTTGTTTGATAGTTCATTCTGCTAGTTCATCTATGGCAGTGGTTTTTGATCATATCAACTACAGCTTGTGTGCCAGTAAATAAGTTCTACCCTCTCATTTACCAGAATACTCTGGCAATTCATGTGAATTAATTTGTTCCCTGATATCTTCAAATAGAGAAAAATCAGTTTGTTTTCACTCGAGAGTGAATTGTGGTTGTTGATGACAATTTCAGAAGTAATCACGATCCCAGGAAAATGTAACCGATTCTTCGTTCCAAATTGTCTGAAACTTTTTCTTTTCTGGATCCAATAATAGATATATCAAAATGGGGGTGAAAGATGAGCAACCCCAATAACTTAATTATTGAGTTCATCCAAGCATGGAACATTTCTCCATCTAATTCCATTGAATCGTGAAAGGATGACATTTTTGGAGATTGCCTTTTTCCCAAACGGAAATCATAGATACAATCACGCAATTTTCAGCTAGCGCTAAGTTCCTCGTCTCACAACGGGAAAGAAAGAATTCTTCCCTGTTCTGCCTTCTTCCTGGAAAATTTTCCGCGTTGATGAGGACTGAAAAAACGGAAAAATGCATTATTCGCCTTGGATAATAGAATTCAATCCGAGAAATTCCGACCTTTGTTCAAACCTTAGAGTTTCTGCGCCTTCATTGATGAAAAAATGGATTTATCAAGACATCGTTATACTCACAATCTAATAGGTTTTTGAAAGAGAGATTTTTCGGCTTCAAAATGAAAATCGTATGTTATAGGAATGGGATTCATTTTGTTTCTTGATTCTGTTGAACACCAAATACTTCAGGCAATTTCCTAGTATTCAAATCGGCTCTATTGCTGCATCACCTAAAACAGCCACGTCCCCCGGTTCGTCTCTTTTATGCACCCACTTTGAGATTTTACCACACCTAACAGTTTTTCTGGATTTGAAGGCAATTCTTAAGACTCTTCGGGTTGTTCATCACCCCAGATTCGAGCATTCTGTTTGTTCACGAATCCATTAAGCTAAAAATGGACCTTATCAGTGAACAAAACTTTGGTCGAAAAGAGTAGATCCTCTGCAAGCTTGTCAAGAGCCCAACACCTAAATCTTAAACAATTGGGTGGGTCGGTCGGCTTCAGGACTAATTGAATTTTGTAAGCTTTCGAACAAAGATCCTTACATCAGGGTCATCACGTATACTCTCCCCCACCGTGGCTCTCTTCACTACGAGCTGGATGTTGAGTATTTGGTCGAGTATTATCCAATAACGAATATTGAGTCTCAAACTTAGTGATAGTAGAGCGAATTGTGCGTTTGGTGAGCCGCTTATGTGGACCGTAAGTCGCTCTAAGTGCTCGATACACATTAATCGGAGAACGCCCATTTTCGTAATAAAGCTGAACAATTTGTAGACGCTGTGCCGGGTTAAGTCGTTCCATTATGAAATGTCAGACACTACTGATAAAGGATACCACTTCAGTTTGCACGACGCATGCGCGATCTGCAAGTAAATACCCACTACAAAGAGTACCTCTAAATGAATTACCCTTTATAACCAAGGTTTCATCTTCTTGTAGAGTGAAATAAATCAGAAAACTATTGAATTTTCTCTTGATGTTGAAGTTGGATCTTTATCGAATAAATTGATTTGTGGAAAGTAAAGAAACTTCAACACCTTCCTCAGAAGCTTATCGACAGAAATCATCTGAAAACGACTAGTTTCATGCAGCCGAAGACATTCCCAGTTGAAATTGGACAAGTAAGGTTATATTTCATTTTTAATTTTCCTTCGTTGTTGGTCCACTGCAACAATCCTCTTAAGAAGAACTCGTGCCAATATAGCCGGTTATGTTCACTTGCTCACAAGCAAACAGAAACAAGTGCAATAAACGGAAATTAGTTTCCAGGGTTCTGATGGAATTGTGTTTATACAAGAAGGTCAGATTTTACCTTTGGACTAATAAACCGGCAAGGAAAGGTTTTTCGGAGCGTAGCTCAAGCAAATAATATCCTTTGGGAACCATCATGTGTGATAAAGGCCAAACGAAACGCCTTCTGCAATATATTACAAAAGTGATATTTATCGTTTCAGTAGTTTTATGCAGAATTGAAAAAAATTCAATTTTGTACCTCTTGAAGTAAAATGACAAATTCTCTCATCCGAATTTGGCATGCAAAAATCTGATCATCCATCTGAAGCATCTAACTTATCTATTGATGAAATCAATAGGCATTCATGGTATCAATAAGTTATTTCTAATATTGCTCCAATAAGGATCACTAGGTCAATCGAAAACCACTCTGTAATTCGAGTATAGCATTCATTGTGATTATTCAGACATGCTGTCTGCAAATGAATGCGAAAAACTTTGTGCAATGATTTATTTACTGAAGGAGGAAGGTAATCACCATGGCCAATTGTCTCCCATTGCCTATATATCCCCTATTATGTGAACTTTACTCTCATGTAATAGCATTTTATAATGATATTAGGAAGTAAATGAATATATGAATACGTTGTAATCTCAGAAATTAGCATTCAGTATTCATGGTTGCATCCAACACAGTTTAACAATGTCATTCGTATTGTTTGAACTCGAGGAATAGCATCGGTATCGATTTCGAGTGGACCAAGGCAAAAGTGTAAGGGCAGAGGCCCAGAGTGGATTAATTCATAGTCCCTCTGCTTCAATTCGAAATGGATCCACTCACTTGAAACAACAGGGGAACGAACCTCTTCAAAGAGTTGAAGATTGAAAAAAAAGTTGTTCTCAATTGGGCTCAGGACAATTTTTTGATAGGAATCAGCATTATGCACTGGAGACCCATTCGTTACAGTCGAGTCTTCATACTTTTTATGGTTTTTCTCTCTTCAAAGAACCCTTTTTTTTTCATTGGATGTCCAACAACTCGAAGTGGAATGTATTATTCATTCGTAAATTTCTAGACGGTGGAACGTGTGTGGTAAAAGAGATAATTTGCGCTGAAAACTCTCTAGTAGCCATTTTAATATGAATTATTCAGTGTTATGGAAACTATCCTCATGTTAACACAGTTGTCCCGCATAATATTGGAAATCGGGTAAAATGTCAAAACCACATTTTCGGGAGTTTGACATGCTGGCTGAACTGAATTTGAAATTCAACCAGATAACTTTGGTGATCAGTGTCTGTTCTCAACAACGTACTGAATTCCTTCAGTGCTGAATGAATTGTATCCGGTTTTATCAGTGGAATAACGAAATTTTTTATGTCTGTAGGATTTCAGATGAATATAATTTAATCAGTAGATACATGAATTACCTGTTTTATCGTAGGATAAAATCAATTGTTGGGGAGAAATTTTTTATGATGGAATTCGCATAGAATTATTATTTGGGCAATAATTATCAATTTATTATTGTTCTTCTTCCTAATATCTCAACAGACATCTTCTGTCATTTTCAAGGTAAGCATCAGCTTTTATAAAAGCGTAATTTCAGAAAATTTTTAATTAATTTTCAATAGAAGAGATATGTAGATTGTCACCAAACCCACTCGGCTCCAGAGAGTGCACAAAGTACCTCCTCGGCTAGCTCTCGAGCTGAGACTACTTATAAAGGGACGCCACTCTCTTTTATGATAATACAAAGAAAAAAAAAGAGGAAAGTACACTAAAGATCTCAGGGTCGCAAAAGAGAGAAAATAACGAACGCACTCTCAGGATGCCAAACGAGCCCGATCACACAAGCGGGAGGTAGTGGCTGGTAGAAAGAATGTAGAGCAATCATTTAATAATATAATGAGCCCAAATGAAATACAGAAGGTCCCTCAAATGAGGATATATCTTACAGAAGGTAGATCACTAACTAGTTCTTACTTCACAACCCGAATATTCGATATAATGCTTTATCTCTTACTAAACAAACAGTAATATCACCCCAAGGTATATACTTAGAGCCTCGATGGTAATCGTTACAAATAGCTCTTTACTTATATCTAAGCGACCTTCTTGATAGGTCGGGTTTTAATGTACTAAACAGTATTTCCTGTTTGGGCCTCTTTGATACTAATCAATCTTAACTAAATTCTACAGACTAACCTTCTATAACAGTCTAGGTCGTGGCTTGACTGAAGTACAAAAGGATATAGTTTCTTAACCTACAATTATTCTCACAGTCTCGTAGATGGAAACTGGGCTCAAATATATTCCTGGCCCAACGTAGTACAATTTCTCACAACAATGCGCCCTGGGTAGACGACAGGTGTGGTATCTTAGATGGCGAAATCTGGTGGAGGTCCCCAAAGACAGCTCCCACGGTAGCTTGACGGTAATTCAAAACAGCCTAGACAAACAGCTCGAAGACTTCAAAGACAGTTCAGAATCTGCGGTACCTCGCAACGGTACAGTAATAATTCTCAATTCGAAGCAGAATGATGCTAAAAATACGAACAAAAATCTAAAATACCTCGTGACAAACATAGGTTAACACACCAATCCCACGTCGTTTTTCCAAACAAATACGCCACTCCGCTAAAGCGTAAAAATCTCACCAACGAACAAACCAAACCAACATGATAAGATTTCTCTCAGGGCTTCAGTTAAAATCCTGTTCAGATCCGCAAAATTGCGATTAATTACTCCAGGATATTTTAACCAAAAATGCCGGAAGAACGACGTAATTGACAACCTACGTCACAGGCACAGAACAGGACCACCGACAACGGCGATCATCGAAACGTACGAGATAAGCTGGTAAACTAGTGCGACTAACGCCACCAGTTCGGTTTACAGGTAGTAACTGGAGTGGGAATATTGAAACCGTGACAAGATGTTACTTTCATCTTTTGGCAACATCGGATCAACACTATAAATTGACTTCTTCAACATCTTAACAATCAAGAAGAATTTATCAAATTCACTATGGAAAGAAAGATAAACAACTTCCATTTTAAGATGTATTGTTTATAAAACACATTGAATCCCAAGAACCAGTCTACACAAAAAACAAACAAACACAGTTCAATATCTACATTTCAATTCCAACCTTGAACTAAATACTGAATTGAGAGTGGCAAAATGTTTATAAGATAAAAAAGAAATTAGATTTCTCGTGTTCGATGTAACATGAAGAAGTCTTCAATTTTTATCTAGTTTTCGTAGTCTGTCATTTGACATTTATGAAAGTCGAAAAATTTTCTAAATTGCCAGATTTCGTAAACGCCTATACTCACCTTGAAAACGGCAGAAGATGTCCATCTAATAATTTAGTCTGCACAAATTGCCCTTTTCAGATATATTCATTGTCATATAAAGTGTTCGTCCTTCAATTGAATATACTCTTATTTAGTTTGAATATGATTAAATAAAAACTTATTTATTAAAATTTCCACATTTATTGTGTTTTAACAATATGTAACACTACATTTGCAACAATTGTTTCGCCAAATTCTTGGCTTCTTCAGGCGAGTTCGGTGTTAAACTACTCCAAAAATTTTTGAGTCTTCCTTATATATTTCTCAAGATGGAAGAGGGGGACCGGTATTCTAAATGCTTCTGGGATTTTTTTATGGCATGTTCATCAATGGTGATCTGTTGACATCCGTTTGGTCATTGAGTAAGATATTTTGCTTGTTATATCTGTTAATTTCCATTGTTTCTAGGATATTAAGCCTTCTACTTTTGTTTTCTATGTGCAGAATTTTATAGTTTGGATCAAACATATGTCCCTCGTCTAAAAGATGGGTCGCATAAGTTGAGTTCTGTTTTTTATTCAGGAAACTACTCAAATGTTCTTTAATCCTCTTCTCGAAGTTCCTTCCTGTTTGTCCAATATATACTTTCTGGCATGAACCACAATTCAACTTATACACTCCTGATTTTTTGTTTTTATCTAATTTATCTTTATTATTTTTGATTAAATTACTTAAAGTATTATTGGTTTTGAATGCTATATTGAAATTCCTTTTGTTTTTTAAAAATTTGCTACTTCTATTGATTTTTACCTGTGAAATTTAATGTTATATATCTATTCTGTTCTATTTTGTCGTTTTTGGGGTATATTAATGTTAAAGCTTGATTTAATAGGAATTTATTCAATATTTGGTCCACAAGGTCTGGTTTGAAACCATTATTAACAGAGATTTGTTTTATAGTATTGAGCTCACAATCAAAATTCTGTTTCTTCATAGGTGTTTTGATTAGTCTATATACCATGCTATTGAATGCTGCTAGTTTTTGTGAATATGGATGATGTGACTTTGAATGGATTGTTATGTCGGTGTAGGTTGGTTTGCGATAAATTGCAAAATCGTGTTTACTATTGATTTTTGATATTGTTAAATCTAAAAAATTTATTTTACCGTTTTTTTCTTCTTCATACGTGAAATTTATATGAGGTGAAAGTTTATTGATGAAGTCTAAAAACATGGTCAACTGTCTAATTGTTCCTATGAACAAACATAAAATATCATCTACATAGCGGTACCAATATATGAAATATTTAAAATATTTGCTTTTTTCTATTGCTTGTTCCAGGTAGTTCATAAAAAATTCGGCTAGTAACGGACTAAGGGGATTACCCATTGCTAAATTTTCTGTATTCATATAAAACGTGTTGTTAAATGTAAAATAATTTTGCTTAAGACACGTACTCAGGCATTCCATCTTGAGAAATATATAAGGAAGACTCAAAAATTTTTGGAGTAGTTTAACACCGAACTCGCCTGAAGAAGCCAAGAATTTGGCGAAACAATTGTTGCAAATGTAGTGTTACATATTGTTAAAACACAATAAATGTGGAAATTTTAATAAATAAGTTTTTATTTAATCATATTCAAACTAAATGAAAATGGATTTCCATCAAGTGAGGACCTCAACCATTCAAGAATATACTCTTGTTCGAAATATCAAGGTTCTAATGTTTATTTTTTTTTCCAGATCTCATGAGTGTCCGGCGCGCTTGGCATGGGGGGTGAAACGACCCAGCCCATGTTTCGGCGAAGAGTGCCCACTTTATTCCTTTTAGCAATGACTGGATTTGCTAGTGTGGCCGCTCTTTGTCCAGTCAAGTGTCGTTGCAACGACACGTCCCTCTCAACAATTTGTACATCAGCTGGCCTTGAAGTCATTCCCCTCCAACTGAATCCAGAAATTCGACATATGGACTTATCCAATAATAAAATCAGTAATTTATACTATACCCTCTCTATATACGAGAACCTTCTCACTTTGGACCTATCTACAAACAATTTGAGCACCCTTGGCTCAGATAAATTCCAGAAACAAATCAATTTGCAAGTATTGAACTTGAGTCGTAACAGTATCGACAAACTGGAGAAGAATTCATTCAGTGGTCTAAAAGCACTGCTCAAGTTGGATTTGAGCTTCAACAGATTAGAAGAACTGCATAATTTAACATTCTTGGAATTGCATTCGTTACGCACCATTGTGCTGAGTGGAAATCGAGTCACTCATCTAGGAAAGGGATTATTAAGGACCACAAAGCATTTGAAAGAGTTAGTGCTGGATAATAATCAGTTACTCGAAGTTCCTTCGTTCATTCTTTCAGACGCTGTAGGTTTGCAACGGCTGATTCTTTCCCAGAATCTAATCAACAGTATTGATGAGGGAAACATGCCGATTCTTTCGAACCTACGATCTCTTTCAATCGATGGTAATGTTATCAGAGATATCCATCATTCCTCCTTAACGGGTTTGCCGGCGCTTGAAAGACTTGATTTGAGCGACAACAATCTCACCAATATACCTACAGCTTCCTTATCGAAGTTATCTAATTTGACGTGGCTCAAACTGAGTGGAAATTTCGTCGATAAGATTCCGCCCGTGGCTTTTAGAGGCCTTTTTCAGCTTAAATACATCCATTTAGATCGGTTGGATTTGTTAACAAAAATTGACGTGAGAGCGTTCGTTGACAATATCAATTTAGAACGTATTTGGTTGAATGATAATTTAGCTGTGAAGTCTATACCTACTTTATTATTTCATGGTAATCCAAAACTTGTACATATATCCATCAGGAATAATGCCCTTACGACGGTTGAAGCAACACATTTTCCATTAGATCAATTAAAGTTGTTACAGTTAGGTGGAAATCCCTTAGAGTGTAACTGTTCCTTGCTGTGGTTATGGCATTTGGCCCAAGATCAAAAGAAACACCCAATTATACAGTCCAATCAGACGTATGGGATTCCCACTGAACTTCACATTGATTCCAAGGACATAAATTGTTCAGGACCTGAAACACTTCTCGGCAAGCGACTGCAGGAGGTTTCGGAGTCTGAGATAAACTGTTCCTACGGCTGGCTTGCCATAACGTCTGCTGTAATCAGTGTCCTCTTCGTTGTTGTGATCCTCACAGGTATTATGCTTTGGGGTCCGTTGAAAAAGAGTCACTTAAGGAGTAAAGACCTCTCCCAGGGGAACGGAGCTTTGAGTTGTGGCCGTCCAGAAAACTACGAACAGGCCAGAATTGAAAAATGCATCGTGTCGCCACCTGTGTCACATCATCACGATTATCGGACCCTTTCCTCATGGGAGCATTATGGATCTGAGTACGGGAACTGTATGAGTAATATGAACATCTACGAGCAGTTGGATTGCCACTTGAAGGATCGTCCCCACATCGTTTACGTCTAGGACAACCCTAATAAATTGGATAAATTGCTGTGCTAAATGAATTATCGCGGGAGTCATTTTTCATTCGAAACTTGAGTTGCTATTTCTTCCTCGAAAAGACCATTCTCTGAGAACAGTGGCTTTTTCATCAAAAAACAATTGAAAGAGGAAGATGGATCAATGTCACGAATACCAACCCACCATCATCATCTTATTCAATATCTTTGAAATACTGATGGGGAACATAGAACACTCTCCATAACCAATTATTCTTTCGAGAGACCCTAAATTGCTTTGAATTCTGATGAATTGGGCCTATATGTTAATCACTTCATATTTGATATGTTTAAAATGGGTGAAAACGAATAAAACGGTTGAATAAGCCATCAATGTAGCTTTATATAGATTAAAAAAATTAAATCAAAATACCATTTAAATTAAGACTAAAAAATATGTATAATAACAAAGATAATAATTAATTCTTTTCAAATTAATAGTTTATTGATTCGAGTTTATGATCTAAATAATTTATTAAGGTTATTCCAACAGATCTTCTGTTAAGTCCTGAAAAATTGTATGAAGATACAAAAATTTTTCAAGTCTGCTCCATAAATTATTCAATCAATTGAAATAATTATTAATAATCGAAATTTCATTCAGTTTATTCATTATTTCAACAAGAACAATGATGATCACTCTGAAAGAACGTGATTGAAAGATTGTTAAACTATTTATTATCAAAAATATTGATGTTATTTATGATTATTGGAATCATACTGTATTTCATTTCTCTGTTTTCTTGTTTGTATAAATATCTCTTACTCACCATTTGTTTATAATTCCTGAATCAGTTTTTGATTGGCGGAATTAATCAAAAAATTCATTATGTAAGTGTTTGCAGATTCATCTGTAAATGTCATAACATTGCCAGACTCAATACAGCATAACAAACAATTATGTATTGAACAATTAAAACGGAGAAGAAAACCCTTATTTTCATTAATTTTTTCATCATTAATCAGTTTTTCGTGCTGTTGCTACATTAAATTATTAGTGAAAAAAGAAAGAATAAACAAAAGTGACGAAGTCTTCGAACACAACAAAAATCGACTTAGTCTGTAATTTCCTCCAAGTTATATGAAAATATATAACATTTTCTATTTTCATTTGTGCCAATGTTCAATCGATATCAGCCAATTCAACAACTGTTTGTATACTTTGACTGAAATGAATTTATGTAATAACATTTTGTAATCAAGAATATTTCATAGTATGTATCTATGTTCATCATTGATGATGGAAAAGCTTCTGAATAAGTGTACTAGGGTTGAGTGTGAACTATGGAAACTATGTGAGGTCAATATATTCGATATGATGATCATTTTCCTTCCTCTAAATACAGGGTGTAACTCAATAAGTGTAAAATATTTAAGGAGGTGATTCCTCATCGAAAAAAGATAGGATCTTTCATATAAAGAAATTTCATTGGAGCATCCCTTGTTGAGCAGCCCCTCAAAGGGAGTACATAAAATTTGTATAACAATTTTTTCACAAGCACCAAAAAAGTTACAATATTGAAATTAACCTAACGTGTCCTACTTGCAAAAAGACACTTATCCAATTATTTATTTGGTTTACCCCATGGTTGTAAGGGTGAGAAACGCTAAAGTTTATTTCCAATGTAACTTTTTGTCTTATTATTGGTTTACCATTTAAAAATTTATTTTCGATAGCCTGTTTCATTCTAAATAAAAATGTCTCCTGAGTTTTTTGCCCAACATAAACCAGTTCACAGCAAAAAATTATTTTACGAACAACTACAGAGATAGCTACATCGTCATAAATGCGAACTGGATTTATTATTATTCTGTAATTAGTATCTGCGTTTCCCACCCTTACAACCATGGGGTAAACCAAATAAATAACTGGATAAGTGTCTTCTTGCTAGTAGGTAACGTTAGATTAATTTCAATATTGTAACTTTTTGGTGCTTGTGAAAAAATTGTTATACAGATTTTATGTACTCCGTTTGAGGGGCTGTATATTAACAAGGGATGCTCCAATAAAGTTTCTTTATATGAAAGATCCTATTTTTTTTCGATGAGGAATCACATCCTTAAATATTTTACACTTATTTATTTACACCCTGTATAACGATTGAAACAAATCGTATGAGAAATAAAATAAGTATAAAATAACAGTCGGGTTTGGTGAAGGATTATCCAGTTGAAAATATGGACCAGTGATATATTTTGAGAGGTATCACATAGTCATTTCAACATTTTCATAATTCCTCTATTAGGGCCAAAGCCACATTAAGTATCTCTTTGAGAATATGGATGTTTTTTGATAAAACAAATGATAATTGTCTTCCTGTATTTATTACCCCCTTACTAAATTATCTGAGTGTATATCATTTCATTGAAATAATTCAGTTCTACTGGAAAACTTAGATCATTATAAAATAACTAGCCCATCAGCTCTTCTGAAATTTAGAAGGAAAGACTGAAGAAACATGTCCATTTTGCTACTAGAAATAATAACGATCAATTCTTAACAACATTAAATGGACTGAGTAGGAAAAAAAATGAAAAGCAATAAAATATTCCGTACCTTCTCCCAATTATTATACAGAAATTCAATTGAACAAAATTGAATCCTGAATGATAATACTGAATTTTTTATAGCATTAACTTTCTCGAAGAATGTCTCGTTAGTTGGGCTGTTTTTCATGCTTTTAAATTTCATTATACTGGAGCTCTGAAAAATCGTTAATTTTGAAGATGTGAGAATGTTGTCGCCACATTTTTCGAGAATGCATCCACGAAGGTTGTATAAACATATAATTGGAAACCGTATTGGTTTACTTTCTCGATAATTTAATATAAATGAATCTATGTATGTCTTTATTGGACCATGTAACCCCTTCCATGCTAAAGATATAACATGTTGAGAATTTATTTTAATAAGTATTTTGAATAAAGGATAAAAACATGTGTCATGTGTAAAACTATTATTTAAAAATATGACTCTAACTGTCCTCAATACTCTTATATTTAAAACGTTCGGTTATCTCCATTTCTTATTAGTTATGGATAATGTTTATTGAAATAAAACGTTTCAATCATTTTTATATTGGATTATTATTTCTTCCTACTCCCTAATTCAATGCTTGAATTAATAAATAAATGAGAATGTTTCAATAGGAGCAAATAATTAACACACTGAACTGTATAAATAATGACAATCAAACTTTAGTTATTTTTATAATGATTCTTGAAAGCATATAACGTGTCGAATAATTCAATTTTGCGCTGTTATTCTCTTATTCGAACAACTCATAGTATTATATTTTTAACAAAACACCTATTTGAAATTGAGATAATATTAGAATAATTGTTTATGTTAAAGAATGCGTCAAAACTAAAATGTTCTGAATTACTTCAACAAACCTGACGTTTCAATAGAACAAAATTTTAAATAATAACAGTAACAAAGGAATTCAAACTTTTATATCCATTTGAAAAATTTAGATCAGTTTGTTTGATATTTGTTTAAAGCTTTAAAATTTTAAAGTGTGATGATAAAGCTTAAAAGGCACTTGATAGCTGTCTAATTGAAAGTGGATGTTAAAATTTTCCGTTGCTTTTGATTAAAGTAGCCATGATGACTTTGAAAGGCATTCAAACATGATAAACAAAATAGTTTGCCTCAAATAGATACATTTTCCGTGGTTGACTATATTTCTTTGGGTTCATCCTCAGAATAAAACAGATTGTATTGTATTTCTCTAATTTCACTGAATGGGAGCAATCCACATATATAGATTTACCATATAAAGTAAAACAACCATACATAATACAAAATGAACACAATGAAACTAGACTAAAATGTATCAATTGGATATTAATACCTTTTTCGAACACTCAAATCACCGTATTACTTATAAGTAATGGCCTTGAATTAATGGATGCCATGCAGGTAATCCATTTAAAATTTCAACAGGCCTTTGAAAGCATTGTATGCCTCAAGTTTTTGTCGAGTAGTGTAGTTCATCGAATTCCAATTTTCATTGATATCCATTGAAAATATACAGGAAAAATGAATACCAATGTGATTGTCATTGTAGAAAAAATATCTTAATACCCTGCAGTTAATACATTGCTCTTGATTGTTTGAACAAACAAGAATCCATTGAATTAGTTCCGTGTTATTTCTTATAATGTTATCACTATTTTCCGTTATAGATTATTCGTTTAAACCAAATATAATAATGAAAAATTCGTGGAAACCAGAGTTTTTGAACAATTCAGACGACCTGCAGCCAGTCTGTATCTTTGGAGCTAGCAAAAAGCTCTGGTGCTCAAGAACTAGGAACGAAGAAATAGGAAGCTGTAAGTTTCCTTTCAGATACATTTGTTTGCAGTTGGCTCTCGATGTGTTTCACTCAAATACTAACTTTTAACGCTTCAATTGTATCCGTTTTCATATATTTTCAGTTAGTTGTTTTACGTGCCTTTTACATTGAATTTTTTTTTAAAGAATAAGCCACAGAATTTATTTATCATCTAATATTAGTTGCCCCTTTTTTTCAGACGATGAAGTTCCACCTAATTTTTTTTTATACCATTTGGACTTCCTGTTTGTGTATTAATGCTGAGCAAACCGTCCTTGAGTGTCCTGATGAATGTGCTTGCCACTATTCCAAACAACACTGGGTTACTGATTGCTCGGACAGTGGATTATCAAGAATTCCCTATGAAGATCTAAGTTTAAATGCGTACATTGTCGACCTGAATTACAACAACATTACAGATTTTGAAACTTTCCCAGCGAACATGACAATGCGCCGCCTTCAAATGGCTGGCAATAAGTTAACAGCACTCAAGAGGGAAATGTTTACCGGCTTGTATCACCTCATAAATGCAGATTTTTCTTACAATAAGATCTCCAAAGTGGAACCTGATACATTCCAGTGAGTTAATTTATCTTTAAATACTAGCTTTAGCTTCATATCAGATGAATGATCTATTTTCTAATTTTTGCAGAGAATCGGCAAGTTTCATAACTTTGGAAATGCGAGGTAATCCTTTAGATCCTGTCGAAGGTCCATTTCTTTCACAAATATCTCTATTGAATTTGGATATCAACAACTGTGGACTACGATTCATTAATGAAGATTTCTTCTCCAACATATCATCCCTTGGTTACCTAGAGCTTTCAAATAACCCTATAGGCTCATTGACTAGCGGTGTATTTCGTACATTAACCAGTTTGAAAATTCTCAAGATGAACAACTGTAACTTGACCTCTGTAAAGAAAGATGTATTCGATCCCTTAAATATTTTGAATCATCTGGAGATCAGTGAGAACAGATTTCACATCACTGAATGGCCTCTTGTTTTCCATAAACTCAAACAATTGGAATATATAGATCTGAGGAATTCAAATTTGACCACATTTCCTGAGAATATATTTGAGAACAACACCGAATTGAAGATATTGATTCTGGCTTATAATGATCTGCACAATTTCGAAATGAGTTCCGCTTTACAATTTCTCCATGAACTCGAAATTTTAGATCTATCCTACTGTAATCTTTCGCATCATCTATCTGTGAATACCTTCAAAAATTCTACTAAATTAAAGAGTTTATTTTTATCTGGTAACACCTTGCTCCCATCGGATCTTCAAGTAGCTCTATCACCACTAGAGGATTTACAGAATCTGGTTCTTAGCAACTGTAACTTGAACCTTATCCCTGATGTATTCAATAATTTCAAGAGCTTGCGTGGTCTTGATTTATCATACAACCTTTTAGAGGATATGGTTTCTGACTTGTTTTTCCATCTAGAGAATTTAGCATATTTGAATATGGGATATAGCAACATATCTTATATTGCACCAAATTCTTTCTCGAAGTTGACTTCGCTGAAACGATTGATAATGGCTGGTAATGATCTTTATGATTCAGGAACTATTTCTTTATTCAACAACTTAACGAAATTGGAGAGCTTAGATTTGAGCTTTTGTTCATTGACAGATGTAGGCTTTTTCACCAATTTGACTTACGAAGGTATAACCGAGCTACATTTAGCAGGAAATCCTTTGAATGTACCTAAAAATAGTTCTCTTTTACCTGCAACATTTTCTAAGCTCATCTACCTCGACTTGAGCAATTGTAACCTCACTTTTTTACCTGAGCGAGCATTCAATTGTACCAGAAATATAAGAACTTTGACACTCTCTGATAATATGTTAGACAGTTCTTCAGATCTGGCATTTTTGGATGTCCTATCTGATTTGCAGTGTTTAGATTTGAGGAATAACAGGTTCAAAACTTTCGATCCAAAATCTATTCTTGCTAATACACAACTGACCACTTTAAAACTGATGGGTAATCCTTGGAAATGTGAATGTTATATTGCTGGACTATGGGATTGGGCTTCACTTCTGCAAGGGAATTTGAATATTCTCGAAGGCGTTTTAGGAAGAGCTGACTACATGAAGAAATCAAAATACATTGGAAAGAGGATGTTGGTGTGTAGCTATGATAGCGATAAAGTTCCATTGACTTTGAACAATACTGGAGAAGGATATCCTAGAAGATTATTCAAGAACCCTATGAGAATCGTCAATACCCCATACAGAACATGGGCCAAATATGTCGAAGAATCAGGTTGTAAGCAAACTATCAACCACACAAAGGTCACTAGAGCAGCTGAGTTTCGCAGATTGAATTTAGGACCTAATAATTGGGCATTAGCTGTAGTTAACTCTATAATAGTTATTGGAACAATTATGGGGATTCTCGTGGTAAGATTTCTGGTGATGAGGAAGCGTGGAAATTCTGCTATTATGTTGTTAAAAAATAACTTCAATTCACTGACCACAACCAAATAGAATTCTGAATAAGAGGATCCGTAAGCATTGTTAAAACAATAATGTGAAAATGGCTCCCTAAAGAACCATTGTTTTTTTGTATTATTATTATTCATTTATTATAATGATTGTATATATTGATTTTTATGTTTTATTCAAACCTACTAATTTTTCTTCCTTACCTTCGCTTAGTTGTGAGTTCATCCTATCTATCCAACTATCGGTATTATTATATTGTCGAAAACCGTTGACCTCTCATTCTATTTTTTACGAACGGGAATAAAAAAATTTGGTACTAAATCAGGACTATACGGCGGATGACTCATCAAATCGATGTTTTGAATGCTCAAAAATGTAGCCTTCAATTAATACATCAGCTGCCACCCACAAATTCCTTATCGCAAATTGTCAGTAACGATATAAATGTGGACTATTCAGAATGTCACATCTCGAAAATTCCGTCTATGAATTAAACACGCTCGCTCCGCTCACGTGTTAAAATATCTCGACCATTATTCGCTATCATTAATAAACTAGTTGATTAAATAACTATTAATCTATTAATTTACAAAATTCATCTCAACATATCCAACACCTGAGCTTTCTCATATGATTGTAGTGGTCAATACTCAGTGAAATGTGTGAAACTTCCAAGGTTTCATAATAAATGAATGGACTGTACGTAAGTTTACTTCGAGCTTAAGGGATGATTGTTGCATTATGTTTGACACAATGCTGATCTCACCCTTGCTTCCAGTGGAGAGCTGGTGCGTGTCATCGTGAGATTCTAGACCAGACTAATTGGAAGTGCAGTTTGTTTGAGTGCCCATGCTTGGCTCTTTAATTAGACAAATCCTGAGAAGCCTCCCTCGCTTTTACGTTGGTGTACCTTGTGGATAATCAAGTGGAAACACCAATTATATTCGGAGGAATGAAAATATTTTTCAGGAGTTCGGGGTTGAATATGTGCTCTGAAACTTGATGAGACAGATCAATGTAACACCAAATTTCATTTTATTTCGATAGGAAGTATACGGAGTATTCCAAAATCGAGTGCCTAGTACGTTTGAATGTAGACAGAACTTGTTTTACAAATTTGAATCCTTTCATTCCCAAATAACAATTTTTTGTTTTCTAGTGGTTGTAAGAATATTTATAGAGCATAACGTTAAAAATAATCTGGATTATCTTTATGTTCCCGATGGAATAATTACAGAAAAAAATTTTCTATGAACAAATGAAGTTATAACTTGTGATATGGATCATTTTAGTCTCCAGAACAATTGCTCATTGAAGGTATGTGAAAAAAATTCAGTATCATTTCGGAGTCACTTCCACCGAATGAATCTTGATTACAAAAGACATTTAGTGAGTTAAATTTCTCATTTCTCAATACAATGAAAATTTATTGCAAAATAAATAAATATAATGAAATTATTGACGGAAGAATTTGTTTGCAAAGATTTTGATCAATTCTGAATATATTTGAAGTTTTCTTCAATTTCCAAACTACAGAATCAAGAAGTAGATAACGAATAATTATTTAATCAACTAGTTCGTTAATGATAGCGAATAATGGTCGAGATATTTTAACACGTGAGCGCGATTACTAATTGAAATTTACCGTTCTTACAAAAACCATATTTGTCAACAATTGTTTGCTGGGGATTATGCACAACCTATTTATTGTCCCCAGCTCATGTTTGAACGGTTGGTAATCGATGAAACCATGATTTTAAGAACAAAATTGTCGATATTGGTTTCCAGTGGGCCCCTTACAGTTACATGATAGCCCTTGCATACATCGAGAGTAGCAGTTTGGGGTGCAGTACACCAAAAATCTAACCATATTTTGCTTGCATGAGAGTATCTATGTTAGGAAATTATCAATATTTTTCTGTTATATTTATTTTGATATCAATCAAATATTAAAGGAATCATAATATTTCCCGATAACACAAGACGTAATATCTCGAATTTTTTTCTATGTTCTTAATGGACTGCTTTCAGAATTCCTGCACTTAACATAATTCCAAATCTTGGGACATAGAAATTCTTTTCTATGACGTTTAAGTGATGGAACAACCATCTGAATCATTCATTATTACTTTCTATGAAAAATTTGTGTTTCATGTCATAGATAAAATAATGCCTTTCAATTTTGTGTACAATGAAATTAAATTACGTCAATTGACATTTAGTCGCTAAGTTTGAACAGTGTTTTTTGTGTGAAAATTGAGTGAATCAAAAATAGTTTTTTCCTGTGATATGAATGTTACTGTACTTCCTGAAAAACTGCTGGTTGAAGGTAAGTGAGAATATATTTGTGCTCATTTCACATCGCAATTCCCATTACAATATTTATGCAAGAATATAAAATTATCATTCCATAATATCAACATACACGCAAGTTTTATGTGAAACTAAATATTGAAAGCATTGTCGGTGGGTGTACTGATAAGCAAACAATTTCATACAAATTCTAAATATATCTATTTCACAAATCCAGTAACCACAGAAACTAGTAGCATTTTCTGAAAAATAGAAAAGTCTCGATTTTAGTCGCTGCACTGAATCTTAGTGAACATAAAAGTTGGTTTCAAAGAATTTCTTTGGATTTGTAATAGTATAATTTTTATCAAAGCTTTTTGTCAAAGTTTTCTGCTTTACGACTCAACTGTTCATCATTTTTGTAGTTCAATACATTCTATTCGGTTTGGAACAATCGAACTCCAAAACCCATCATTTAGTTAAATTGTATTTTTAAAAAATGTGAAACATTGAATGTTTTTTATTATCTATGCAACAACCATTTTATTGATCAATCTCTGTGTCTGTAAATTTTGGAACACCGAATTGAAATGACTTTAATTAAAAGTTTGTCTTGTTAAGTAAATATAGTGTTTCCTGATATAAAATGTGAGTGAAATAGAGTTATTCCGTGTGATTTTTTTTTCGACTTATGAACAATCTTCTTTATCTGTCAAGTTCAATTGCGTTGTGACTTTTCAACTCCATAGTGTATAAACGGTTTGTGTTTTCTGTAGGAATAGAACTCATATAAATATAATAAAGTATTTTTGGGTAAGTCGACAGAATCTAGTTACATTACATTAGAATGCTTACGGTCCCTTTCAGTTTGTTATTGTTCAGTGTTGGCACGTGGTAGCTGGACTATATAAATGATTTTTTAAACTATATATTCATATTCAATTTGTGTATCAGTTCATCCTATAATTAGGTGCCGATTTCATTAAATGAATTTAGTGAGTTTGTACATCAATCGGGTATTTCCCATTCGAGTTTCTACCCTGTCCCTTCCGACGAAGTGATAGCAATCGTCAATGAATTATACGGTCATTTGTTATTCTCCCTTTCGATTCCCCGAAAAACTCAGTCTAACTTATTTCCCATTCCATCTAACATTGCGGTTCCATCTACAATTACTCAACCCTCAATTTACCCAAAATAGATAACGATAACAACCCAGAACTGTAAAGGGTAACTGCTCTGTTTTCACGCTATATTGAGATCATAATGGGCGTCCTTTTAATTAAAGTCCAATCAAATTCCCCTTTATTTTTGCGTGCAGTGTATTCTCCCCCTCGCGCTCCGCTGACAACAATTCCGCCGCCATCTTTATTCAATGAATGAAGTCACACACAATTCGCTTTCAACATGGTATTTACTTTTCATTACTGTAGCCTCTGTCTTGAATACAATTAAAATACAAACCCATCTCAAAAAGTTATTACCTTTCGCGAACATGAAGCTTGCCAGATGTTCCCTGCTTGTTACGTGCTATCTCAGTTCGCTGAAGATGCCACCTGGGTATGGGGCTAATTAGAATACTGTGTGCTGTACATGTCTCTACTTGTTACGCCAGGAACAACCCCCGTAAAGCTACTCGCCAGATTTTTAATCGACCCTCGCTAAAATCAGGACATTTTCATGTTGAAAAAACGCACATTTTCGGGTTACTTGTTTAGATTTGTATTTTTTTCCTTTACTATAGACCACTAGATGTCCATTCTGATTGATCCACATCGCCAATTGGCTATTGTAGCTTCTTCCAGAATGCATCATAACGCAGTCGAATTTCTGTTTAATGTAATCCCACCATAACATGCGTCAACTATAATCATACCATCGTAGAATATTGAGTTATGCACTTAACATATATAATTAACATAGTGGCAGCTAATACGATATTCGATAGATGTCCAGCTAACAGATCAATAGCTCCCAGCCACAGCTTTGAACCGCCATTCGAGATTATTCCTCAAATATGAATAGGCTGATATTGATATCTCATTAAAAATTATCATTTCCATCAATTCGAATTGATGGTTTCAGCCAAACTCGATGAGTTCTTGACAAGTGGAATTATACACATCACAATATGACCATCATTATCGATAATATGCGTTCACTGAAGAAAAACCTAATGCGCCTGACCCATACCTTCATGCCTTGATGGCCACTCCAAAAGAAGTGGACTTCAGCGTTTGCGCGTTACGGATATCTCCAATGTGGTCATATTTGACATCTCATTCTTATTGAGTGAGAAAACATTTGCTGGGTGATTTAGAACAGTTGTTTTTCCCGTAACTATAGAAGATATAGGTAATGAATTCTTTGACTGTTTGAATTAATTTTTTCATGGAATATTACCAGCTGAGGATCGTATAATTCAAAAGAACTCTTTCTATTACTAGTGAAAGTAATTTCACGATTTTCTAGTCGAAATAAGCGTTCAAATAAGGATCTACTTACTTACTATGATCTATGATTCAGGAAAAATCAGAACAATTTCAATTTTAATTCAATGAAACTCAGTTAAATAGGATCTTTAATCACATAATTTATTGTCAGGTGTATAACACATTTGTACCAAGATTTTAAATCTTATTGTCATACCACGTTTCATATAACAGTTTCAATAGTTCTATACCAGTTCTTATTGATTTCAAGAGGTCACATACTAACTTTATCATGGCAAATGCACCATTAAAAATTGCAATCGCAACAGGTGTCAGCTGTATTATCAAGGAAAATGTTGTCAAAATTTTTGAACTTTTAATTTTTTTTTTAAACTACCATCACCGTAAGTATCGTAGGCTTTCATCAGAATTGTTAAAATTGGATCTACATATTCAAGAGATCGTTTTTTCCTGTTTGGGTACACTCGGATACTTCTGTAGCCTTCGAATTCTGAAAATGGATTCAAGCACAAAATTCCAAAAGAAAAACAGAGTTTCTCTGCTAAAAGTGGTAGGTACAGAAAAGTAGCCACGCCCGCTGTTGCTACAAAAACTGTGGCACCTAGCACTGCCATATTATCCACAGGAAACTGAGCAGCTCTCATGACAGATGTAGATTTTTCATCCTTAGCTTTTAACTCTGAAGAAATCTTTTCTGAATTTGCTTTGGTCAGTGTTAAAGCAACAAGCAAAACAATTGCCAAAACTTTGGTATACATCCTGAAAAAAAAAATTTATCATTATGTATCAGAAGAAGACTATACCATTTTGGCTGACAAATCTTTTGATCTGGAGGGTACATACTATATTTTTTATTTATCTCAGTCCATTGGGAATTTTAAGGAGATTCAAAAGTTTGCCAAGCGATTGTATAGTTCTGTAAGGTTAAATTGGTGTAATCCAGTAGCGGCTGGAATTTCAGACACTACTGAACATCACTTCAGTTTACACGACTCATGCGCGGTCTGCAACTAAATCCCCACCACAAAAGTACCTCTAAAGGTGTGTCCAAACACAGCGCGCAAAGTGCGCGGCAGCTGCGCGCGGCATTCGCTGGACGCAAATTTGCCACGTAACTAGTTTAGACCTTTTGCGCGGCAGTACTGAGCAGCACGCCCGAGACACGCCGCGCTCTTTATTTCGTTGAAGACACAATAAAAGCGGCCGCGTGTGTTGTATTCGTAAATTACGTAGAAGGAAGAGAACAAAGTGCATTGAAACAAGGCAATGTTGGATGCGACCACTCTATCAACAGAGGATACAGAATCTGGAAGTGATTAATTACGAAATCAACTACCGTACGACACAATTTTTAAGATTAACTTTGGAAGAATTCGAACACAAACATACTTTGGTAGAACCATTTATTAAAAAAATGGATACTCACTGGCGCACAGCAATATAGACGAAAGAGAGACTTGCAATAACTTTACGATATTTGGCTACAGGAGACTCTCATTCGAGCCTACAATACACGTACGAATTTTTTTGCCATTTCGTCCCATATATCTTCTCTTATATCATTATTGTGATATTTTTTGCACCTAGTATCCCATAATGGACCATGGGAGCCATATATTTCAATTAACCGAACAGCAGTTTCGTTATCCATGTTACTTGATAAAATACGTCCACACACAATTACCGACGAACGAACAATAAAAACATTCGCGCGCGACTGGTAACAGAAACTGCCGCGCGCGGCAGTCGTCCAATCACAGAGCGAATACCAATGTCCAATCACAGCGTATTCGAACGCGCGGCCAGCTGCGCTATGATTAACTTCATATGTAAAGCGCGGCTGGCCGCGCGCTCGATTGCCAATGTCCAATCACAGCGTGGCATTCGAGCGCGCGGCCAGCCGCGCTGTGATTGGACACACCTTAAATGAATCACCCTTTACATATAAATTTGAGGTTCACGTGATGAGCAGAGTTCATATATTGATCTCTCCATTGTGAGTTGCATAAAAATTATATAAAAAAATATTTTTTCAATGAATGGAAATTTTGATAAATCCTTATCCTACTTTAGTTATATTATTTTTTTTTTAATTTATTGATACTGTCAGTAGAAAAAACTATTAATTTTAATGTCCCTATGTATGAATACCTAAAGCATGAAAAATGAGACATCTCTGAATATATTATTCGCGCATGCACAGATTGAGTCGTTAATACGTCAAACGGAGAATACTGTCGTCAATGTTTGAGAAACTGAAATGAAATAAAAAATTTTAAAACGTACCTGAACACTAAGAAATATTGATGAGGCTTCGAAAATGTTTTCTTCTTATCCAGTCGACTATTTTATCCCTAGATATTTGATATCTGAAAAAATGTTATATTGGTTATATCCGAATATACAGTGCACGTAAAATCATGAAACAATTCATTTTCTTTGAAGAAACACAAACTAACAAATTTTTCAAAAAAAATTTTGGCACGCCTCTGAAGAAGATTCGAAGTCCTTGACAAAAAGCTTTCCACTTTCCCTATTCAAAATCTTTAGAGGGTCAATTGGGTTGGCACAGGGTGCAACAAAAATCCTACAAAAATACATCAAAATTTGTGAAACAGTGAATCAAAAATTAACCTTTTTCAGGATTATGTTGCCGAATATTTTTCTTTTGGGAAAATGAATTTGGGCAATAATTTTGGCCCATACCAGTATTGTATGGTTTTTTTATATTGCGTGTTATAGTTTTTAACATCCGGCACATTTATACATTTACTGTACTGCAGTTTTCATGTGGAAGGACGGGGTGGAATATGTCTTTCAATTGAGCTCGTTATCAATTGTTGAGAAATTTAAGGGTAACCAACATCTACACTTCTTGTTCTGAGGAGATTTTTCTTACAATACTGTTCAAAATATGTGACACTTTTCATAAAAATTGACATGACAACATTTTTCTATTATCCCATAGTTAATTCGACAATATTTCGAATGTACACCCAGTATGTGTTACATTAAATTATTAATTCTTTTAAATCCATTTAATTCATTTTATCTGAAAACTAGACAACAGCAAGTTCATATAATATCAAGACAAGTTAGTTTTTTAATATTAAAATCAAAAATCCTTTAAATGAAGGAAAAAAATAATGTAATGGAAGGTGAAATGGCAAAGCAAAAAAGTAAAGGTATAATTTCAGATAGTTCAACCTGATCAGGATATTTTTTATTCACCGTGCGAAAGGGCCCCTAATTCTAATTCCTTCCGACTTCCAGTGTTTATCAGATCAACATAAATTAAAAAAAAAAAACTTGAACTTACCTCAGGGAGCACTGTGTTAAGAGGGAAGTCGCCTCTGAAACTGTCGCAAAATTCTGGATGTCCCCCTATAAATATCCACGGTTGTTGAAGGAAATACCTTGACAATGAGATAACAAATCAGGGGTGGTGCAATTAAGAACTCCAAATGAAAGAGGCGCCAGCAACTTTTACCAATTTTTTACTGCTTCAAAGACTCTGTTTCCGGTACAATCTACTTTTGTTGTTTGAGAAACGAAATGTTGACATTTCCGAAAGCAATGGTAACTTCTTGGTGGAGATAAGGATAATAAAAATCAAAAGAGATATTGAATGGAATTTTAAGAATGGAACATTCTGTTCAAGTGTTACTCGTATCCGAGAAATGTAATTTTGAACCCTCGATTGGATTCGTATAGAGGTATGAAAATATTCCGGCTAAATTCTTTATTGGACAAAATCTGCCTTGTTGGTGAAAGTAACGGAAAAATTTTGTTTTTCACATCAGAATTTTCAGATTGAATATTTTTATGAGTCAATTGGAGTTCATTTGTGTTATGTCAATACCAAGCTGAGATTTTCGGAGGTGAGATTTTTTTATTTCTAATAACCATTCTCATATAGTTTGATGAGGACGCCAAAACAACCGGATCAGTGCTTGCAATTTTTTTGGAAAAATTGTACGGGATGTGTAATTTTGTTATTTTTTTCGATTTACAAAAAGTCAACCAGGAACAAATGGCTCTCCTTGCATTAGAAACTTCACTTCGAAAATGTATTCCAAAAATTTAATATTTTAATTTATTTATTTAATTATTTAATTTATTTTTTAATTTAAATATTTCAACCTGTCGGCAACCGCAGTGTAGAAAGGGGTGAGGAGAGGACCTTCCATATTCATTTTGAGACATAAGTTCATCTAAACTAACAACTTATTTTTCAAGGTACTATAACCCCCTAAATGCTCCGTTCAGATCTTTGACTATATAAGTTATATACAGGGTTATGATGAAGTAATGCACAAAATTCATAAAACGTACAACGATCACTTTTGAAAAAAATGCAAAAACACGTCAAACGGTGTTTTATATTCCGCATTTCTTGACATAAGTTACAAAAACTAAAAGTCAAATTTGTCAAAGTGATGACGTCATCAACATATTTTTTTAATGGGAAGCTAAGATTTTCATTACATTATGTGATGAAGCTTGTTTTTTACGCTAGGGAAAATAGTTGCAGTAAGGCTAACATAAAAAAAACGAGAAAATGAATAAAAATCGAAATAACAAAACCAATTATAAAAAGAAGTCAAACTTAAACTTATCTAGTAAGAACATCTGTTCTTATCAATTTTTTCGATTCATTTACTAAAACGAAGTCATGAAGAAGCATGTGCTTTATTTAACGCAACACATTTGGAATGACCTCCAATTGCTAGAAGCACAGTGAGCAGAATTGTTGCAAAATTCAATGCAACGGGAAGCGTGAGGGATTCTCCAAAATCTGGACCACCAGGAATAAGCGACGATGTGAAGTAAGATATTTTGCTGTGAGTAGAAAACAACCCTCACGCAACTACAACAGAAATTGCCTTACAAGAAAATATCATGCCAGTTCAAAAATTACAATTCTGAATGAAAATCGTTCGATCAGTTTTTAAATTACTTTAAATCGGTAGTAAGGGTTGTTCTTTTTTTTTTGGTTGCAGATTGCTGTTATATTTATAGGAAACTTTAGAAGAACACAGTTGTTCAACTTTGAATTAATAGAACTAGATGGAAGCACGGCCGCTACCAATACAGAGATTCTCGAAACAATTAAAGATATCTTTTATTATAATATTAGTGTGAGGTCGCTGTGTTTTCAGGAGTACCATCTGTCGGTGGTAGCCCGGAATTGAATTAAACAACCCCCTTGATTACAATACTTTTCCAGAATGAAGAAGTCAGTTTTTTATTACATGTAGGTAGCGTAACCTGGCAGTCTCTAATACTAACCCATAGATGACTCTAGTTGAACCCCAGAGGCAACTATTTGAATTTAAAATTTTCAATATTGCCTTGGGAATGTGGATCCTAATCTAAAAATACGAAATTACAACTGTAATAGTAAGAATTTTTTTTTCTTCTACTTTGTCATTAAACACATCATATTTCTCTGAATAAAATCAAAAATACTCGTAGTTTGAGCTTTAGGGTTTTGGAAAATTTTTGAAATATAGTAAATCACGTTTGTCAGTTCTGAACCTTGATCGTTAATGAACACCTCTAAAGTTTTAGGTAAAGTAATAATTAAGTTACAGTTCCAATGGTGTAAACCTTTTATGAAGATCAGAAATAAAAAAATTCCTCAAATTTTATATTCTTTGAAAATCAACTTTGATTTGGCCCATTTTTGAAAAAATGTGCAGTTCTTATGGGGAAAATGAGACTAGTTATTTTATATTATAATATAAAAGGCAAATTAATATATATCTATCAATATAACAGAAATCACAAGTAGAAGTTAAAAATTGGTAAAATACTTGGCCTGTTGCTGGAACACGTTGGCAAATGCTGAAAATTATTGAACACTAAAAGAATTTAAGATTGGGTATGAATAAACAATCCCAAAAAATCATATTTTTCGTCTAGTATTAGAATATACTCTATTTATTAATATTTTCTGGTTTACGATGGATATGAATTCTTAACAATATCCTGACGAGCTTTAGGGTTTTTGGAAAATTTTGAAATATACACTTCTAAAATTTTTTTTCAGAAAAATCTCTCAAGTGTAAAGTTGTCTTTGATTATTCTCAATTCTTGATCAAATATCGAACGTTTTCCTTCAGTAAATCACGTTTGTCAGTTCTGAACCTTGATCGTTAATGAACACCTCTAAAGTTTTAGGTAAAGTAATAATTAAGTTACAGTTCCAATGGTGTAAACCTTTTAAGAAGATCAGAAATCAAAAAATTCCTCAAATTTTATATTCTTTGAAAATCAACTTTCGATTTGGCCCATTTTTGAAAAAAATGTGCAGTTCTTATGGGGGAAAATGAGACTAGTTATTTTATATTGGGCAATAGAAAAGGCAAATTAATTCAGTCTATCAATATATACAGAAATCACAAGTAGAAGTTAAAAATTGGTAAAATACTTTTCCCTGTTGCTGGAACACATTGGCAATATGCTGATGCATTATTGAACACTAAACTTGAATTAAGAGCTTATTATGAATAAACAATCCGCAAACAAAAATCAGTTGAAGCAGTTCAAGAAATCAAACCTGGTAAAAGAATTTAACATCACATTAATATTTCCTTGTTTACGATGTATATAAATTCTTAACGCCTTTTTTTTGAGCTATGAGGTTTTTAAAAATGTTGGAGACCAATTTTGCAACATCCGTGCACACTTCTAAAATTTATTTTCAAAAAAATCTCTCAAGTGTAAAGTTGCCTTTGATTATTTTCAATCCTTGATCAAATAACTAAGTGTTTTCTTCAGTAAATCTACGTTTGTCAGTTCTGAACCTTGATCTTTGATGAACACCTCTAAAGTTGTAGGTAATTAGTAATAATTAAGTTACAGTTCCAGTGTTGTAACCTTTTAAGAAAATTAGAAAAAAACAAACTTTTTATTCTTTGAAAATTAGAGTTCAAATTTCAGACTTCACTACGATTGCCTAGGTCATTTGTTTCAGACTTAACATCCGATTTGCCCATTTTTGAAAAAAATGTGCAGTTCTTATGGGGGGAAAATGAGACTAGTTATTTTATATTGGGAAATAGACATTTATTATAAGTTAAAAAAATATATTTTACAAGGTATCACTAGTTTTGCAACAAGGAAAAGGCAAATTAATTCAGTCTATCAATATATACAGAAATCACAAGTAGAAGTTTAAAATTGGTAAAATACTTTTCCCTGCTGCTGGAACACATTGGCAATATGCTGATGCATTACTGAATACTGAGCTTAAATTAGGAGCTTATTATGAATAAAAAATCTGCAAACAAAAACCAGTGCTTGAAGCAGTTCAAGAAATTGAACCTGGTAAGAGAATGCAACATCACATTAATATTGCTGAACAAATTGCACAAAAAAGACTGTTAAACAGCCTATAAACTGTTTAAAAAAAAACAAAAGAGAACTTTGGTGATAGCATTGCAAAGGATGTAAGTAACTATCCATTGGATCAACTATATAATATTTTTAGGTACTTAAGGACTCTTATTTACAATTTTTACAAATCATACCTGATAACTTATCGATATTAGCATGGTGCAATTTGTACAAAAGGGCAACCCAAAATTTATATACAACACTCACACATTCACGACCTTTCGTACCCATTCTTCCAAATTTTAGAAACAATATTTATATGCAATCGTTTGTGTAAAAAAAAAATCATGACAAATTCCAGCCATACTAAACACACAGACATCAATAAATTAAAGTCCTAATCTTTTCAAATTTCCACGATGTATTCTTTGGCGTGTGTCTGAATTCCAAGTCTTTGATTTCATCCTGAAATAGCGAAGGTCCTCTTCGTGTTCAGGGTGCAACATTTGTTTGTACGCCACCGGCACGCACATTTCTGAGTAGTCTGAGAAGAAACTCTTGTAACCTCCCTCCAATAGATAGATCTCTGGATATTGCAACGCAGGGTAAGCTGCTTCGTTCTTGGTCCTATCCATCTGGCGAAGGTACCTGAATCTGGAAGAGACAAACCGAATCAGTCATCGGAATATATTTGATTTGTATCAATTTGAACAGAAATGATTGTGTTGAAGATGATATATGTGTGAATACTTACAGGTTAGGACCTCGTTCGCTGGAGAATTCGCAGTGGAAGATCAATATATGTACTTTGTTGTCATTGTCATCGAGGTTGTGTTGATTAAGCAATTCTAGACACTGCTCTTTGGTGTAAATGTTGAGGGCACCGTCAATGTGACCACCGCTGAACTCGTAAGGGTATCTACAATCGATGACTTTGAATGAAGCCACAGTATCTTTGAAGTCGCCTCTCATAAGTCTAACTAGAGTGTCTGATGTGATGGATTTGAGGTCCTGGTGTCTTCCTTGAGTCAAAGGAAGGGCATAGGTCCTACTATAATCCCCAACTAACTCTTCTTCCGCAGATCTTTGCACAGCGAATTTGATACTTTCCTCAGAAGCAGAAAAGGCTCGTTTGAGTACTGGTTTGGCAGAGTAACCTTTGCCGACCGTTTTCGTCCTTTTACATTGGAACGGACTGTTTTCATCGATTGGCGGTTCAGGTCGTTTGAACGATTTCGTTTCTTCACCTCTGAATAGGCAACTCCTAACCCTACGAGTGTTCGGTGTGCTCGATTCATTTTGAAGAGACAAAGCTCTACGTAATGTTGGTCTCACATTTGTAATCTCCGGTGACATCTTGTAGCTAACATTTTCGTTTAAAGTTGATAATTCGCCGCTTATCAGTGTCTTGAAGTTCATCGGTAAATTTTCATCGATGGGTTCGAAATCGGACATGCTTTCAAGGAAATCATCGTCGACTGATCCAAGGGAGCCAAATGAGTTTTTGGATGATCGTGTTGGTGATATGAACGAGACAAATCGCCTCAATGTTGGATTGTATGTGGTGCCGTATCCGGAATCCTGGGAATTTGGGTCTAGATCATCCACCATATCCATTGAGTTATGGGAGCAATGGTTTGGCGATGTATTACTGCATTCTTCCCTTCGTGGACTGTCATTTTCGTAAAATGATAATTCGTCAATTTTCATGGGACTCAACGGCTCCATGTTTTCTTTATCCATGAAGGAATCTTCGGACAGTACCAAACGTCGAGATGTCCTTTAAAAAAAAAATCAATCAGATTTCGAATTTCGCATTTAGTTTAGTCATTATAGGACGAGATGTGCTCATCAATTATTTACATCAAGTCGTCAATATTTCAGCGCAAAATAAACAAATGAAGAAAGTTGGGGGTGAAAGTCAAAATCTATTGTGATAAACCGCATAACAGTGGGACCTGTTTCAAGGTCATTATATTCCATGAAAGAGATGTTCCCATGGACCGCTATTGAATGAAAGACCCTTAAAATGGTGAATAGACCTTTTCTTGCCTGTTAGTCATAGCTAAGAAGGCAGTACGGATCGCGCGAAGATCACTGGAGCGCCTAAGGCGCTATGTGTGTATATTCTTTCGTGCCGGCAAGTTTTCCTTCTGATAAGTGATTGTTCAATATCAACCTTCGATAAAATAATGTTATTTTCGCGCCAATATTTATCTACGGAAATAATTGGTTATTTAATCTGAGTAAATAAAGACAGATGTGAATAATGAATGGAAAATACCAATTTGTATTTTCTTCTCAATAAGAATTAGATTAAAAATGATCTTCAGTTCGTTTTCACATTTTTTTATCAAGGGAATTTTTGTGCAAAATGAGCACTTAATTCCATTATAAATCATTTTATTCTAATACAGCTGAATTTCAGAGCTATACAAGAATTTTTGTTGATACCTCATTTGCAGGCATACACGCAGTTTCTTTCATTGATTGTGAGTTAAACATACGCACAAACGACAAAAAATGAAAAATGCACGTTTCATTTGGTCAGATCCTATAAGTGTGTTATTATTATCTTATTCAAACTGGTGGATCTTGGTATCGCATCTCGATATTTCGAGTGTCCTTGTCAAAATGTTCCCGGACGTATTCCACAGAAAAAGACCGGCAAATGACCGCAACTTTGCACATTTCAAATACAATTAATTACCTTGTACACTGGCAGTTCTCGTATTTGTTCATTGAGTTTATCATATTCACAAAATGTTTATAATCCAATAAAAAAACTGTGTGTAAGTTCCAAACAACAATATCATGAACTAACACAAATACCGGTCGGTCTCTGTTAGCTACACATTACACGATGATAGACCTACGCAGACTGAATCGAACCAGACGTTGTCAGGATATATACAAGGATAAGTCAGATATCCCCCACTAAAATTGTAAGTGGGGGGAACCCTACGGGCACTCGAAGGGCTGAATATGAAGGGTGGTAAAAGTCCTCAAGGGAAAAATTCAGTGTTGCACTCTGTATACATCCATTCAACAACACTTTTGGACTCTGCCCATAATCATGTAACACCCCCATTTCCTCAATTATAACCTGTGAAACAATTTTAGATAATTTTGCAATTCAGTGAGTCCTATGTGAAAATTTAATTTTTTTCAACTAAATTCTTGGGTTTCGCCTCAGAATTCTTACACTGTTAATTTTTATCGTTGGTGAGTTATTTGATATTATGAAAAATTTTTTCGAATTCTGTAGAGAAAATAGTTATTGATAATTGCGATTTACAAAGTTTAAATGAAGTATTATAAATCACTAAAAAATTCACAGAATAATTCATATTAACATTTTGCACAAATAAACAGGACTACAGGATTTTTCTGTAGCAAACTTCAAGCAAGAATCAAAAGTTTAACTTCGTTGGAATGATTGATGAAGAATAGGAAGAATTTGTTTATCAAAAGTAACAGCATCACTTGGTTGTTTTTGATCAATCTTATTCTCAAGGTATGTTTTTTGTCACCATTGGTAACTTTGATTTCTCACTCGTAGAGTTCAAATTTTAAATTAGGCTGGCAACGAATTCAAATTTTTCGAAAAAAACGTTTTTCATTCCAAAGATTTTTTCTGTAATCAAGTAGAATGAATTCGAATTGCACTACAGTGCGAGTCAGAACTAAATTTCTGCACGCCTGTAAAGTAGATACGAAGACCAAACAAATTAATCAGGTGGATATTTGTGAAGTTTAGGAGAAAATCAAATTTTCAGATGTTGATCACTGCCGGAATTGGTTCAGTAACAAGACTAAACTGGGGTATTTGAATACTCAATCGATTCTGAAAATATGAAAACCCTAACACATACCCTTCGAATGTTATTGCATATATGACTGGACGGCCACTTGGACATTCTGAACTTCGACCACTGATTCTTCGTCAGGGGGTCGAACCCGATCGTTTTCGGCTCGATATTCGAAAACTACAGACTTCATGACTAAACGATAGCTAGCGTTTTCACTAGGAAGAAGTTACAAAAAGTGTGGCCTGTTCGAAGTTTAATGTCATTCGAAAATGATGTAAATAATTAATTTATACATGAATTAATCTAGAGTCTAACAATGTAAAAAGATAATTTATGAAAGATAAATGAACTATAGAGAAGGAGTTATCGGTTTTCTTCTTTGGAGCCTGAACAAAGTGCTTGCCAATGCGTAATTCTCGAATTTTTTACAAAACGTCATTGGTATTAGATGAACCTCGTAGTTTCGAAATCTCAAATATTTTTTCCCGAATGAAAATGCAATTTCAAAGAATCACAACGAGACGTTACATCAATTCAAATTTGATTAAGAAATATTACCTCAGAAACAACAACCTGACCGTATACAGAACAAGTTATCGGATAGCGAAAATGAACACGTCCAACCAACAATGACTTGGTCTATTCCGCTGAAAAAATCCTGAGTCTGTGAGAATAAAAGGAGGAATTCGCCAATTTCGCACAAAATAATCTGGTAAGGCACCTACGTAGGGTTATTTCAAGGTGTTGATCAATTGAACTCGTGGGAATTGTCTGGAGCCCGTAAACAAGCGGGATGCGTTAAAGAAATGATGATCTACTCCTATTTTTTGATGATATAATTCTATAAATATATTTCTGCTAGCTGTACACTCAGTTATCGTATCAACTTTCATCCCATATTATTAATAATCCCTATCAAAACATCTCTGGAAAAAAAAGATCAAATGTAAGTGCCAGGGAAGATATATACAAGTTGATAACATTAGCAAAACTATAATAACAACAGACCTAATTAAACGGGCCAATAGAGGATCAGTGGCATTACCATATAATTGAAGAAGAAAATGAAAAACAAGGACACGTTTTCCTACTTCAGTCCTAAAATTCGTTCTTATTATGAATAAATATTATCGGTTATTAGTGTATTCGTATACTCGAATAATATTTCAAATTGGCATTAGTCTCTTTTCCATCAATTGTACAATGTAATCATTTTTATATACCTTTTAGATTATATACACATATTCTTTTAATTTTCGACTTTAGATGATATTTTCTATAATTTTAATAGGATATTCAATGATATTGTATACCATTCAATCCATAGATATTAAAATTCACCTGCTATATACCCTTTATATTTATAATTTTTCCTGAGAAGGGGGTACGGACTTTGTGAGATCATCAGGGGGGTTCTTGTGGAAATTTATAAGCATATAAAGTATAACAAAGTCTTGGGTATTTTGAGATTCAGTCATTCATCCATATTTTGCTTAGTTTGCAATTTGGTAATTTAAAAAAGAATGAAACAAATTTTTTGGAAATCGTCTAAAATTCGATTTTTCCATCATTTTCAAACTTAAGTTGATCAATACCAAAGTGTTCGCAACACACGAGTAGTAAAATTACTTGATATCTGTTCGACAATTTTACTCAATATTAATCAAACGAGAATGCGTGCTTTGCAAAAAATTCAGAATAGAGCTATGAGATGTATTTTAGGTTGTAACAGATATACACCAATCAATTTGATGATTGTAGTCTTGGATATCATGTCGGTCAAACAAAGAATTGTTTATAGAACTCTGCAATTTGTGTGAGTTTATTTTATGGGGGGTTGTTGTAGTTTAATAAATTACCTAATGAGGTTAAACATTGTAATAATTTTGGTACTTCTATGTGCTAAAATGGTTGTGGAGTGGTATAAATGGGAAAGCAATAGGATAGAAGTTTCTCTAATTTGATAATTATGTTGTTTTGTACTTAATAGCTCATGCTAAATAAAATGAATATTATACAGGGTGTAACTAAATAAGTGTAAAATATTCCTAATCGAAAAAATGATAGGATCTTTCATATAAAGAAACTTCATTGGAGCATCCCTTGTTAAGATACAAGCACCAAAAAAGTTACAATATTGAAATGAACCAACGTTTCCTACTAGCAAAAAGACACTTATCCAGTTATTTATTTGGTTTACCCCATGTTCGCATTTATAACGATGTACCTATCTCTGTAGTTTTTCGTAAAATAATTTTTTGCTGCGAACTGGTTTATTTTGGGCAAAAAATTCACGAGACATGTTTTTTTTAGAATGAAACAGGCTATCGGAAATAAATTTTTAAATGGTAAACAAATAATAAGACAAAAAGTTACATTGGAAATAAACTTAAGGGGTTGCGTTTCCCACCCTTACAACCATGGGGTTATGAAAAAAATTGTTATACAAATTTTATGTACTCCCTTTGGGGGGCTGTATCTTAACAAGGCATGCTCCAATGAAGTTTCTTTATATGAAAGCTGCTATCTTTTTTCGATGAGGAATCACCTCCTCAAATATTTTACACTTATTTAGATACACCCTGTATTATATTATATCTATTGCTGATCATCGAAGAGCGATACAGGTTTTCAATGAATTTCGAAAATTTCACTACTGCACACCTACAAATCTATTAGCAAAGTACATGACGTAATTTTTTTGATAATAATAAAATAATCACGAATAAGAAAGGTATGAATTGTTGCGTTAATTTCAATGAACGTTTATTAAATTTCAATTCACTTCCCTACTACGAAGACTTGTATCTTTTCAGTTTCCATTGGCCTATTTTAACTTAATTTTTAATCATCTGATAAAGTTCCAACATCCCTCTTCTGAACACTTAATATATTCGGTAGTGATATAAATGTTGTATAAACGATTTGTTTGGGAGGTTTCCAACAATAACATTTAAACACCTGTGTGGAATTCTGTATAGCGAGAATTTTCCCATGAATAAATTGATAAAAGTTTTTTACGATTGGGTTCGACTTCACTAAGTGAATTTCTTCATACTCGACATCATTTCCAGCCACTTGATATATTTTTTGTCAGGTGTCGAGAAGCTAATATATGTACTCGGTTTGTAGACGAGAACAATTTCTGTTTGAAGAAAGTCATTAGTACAGAAAATGGATGTAATATGATGAGATGTCCATCCACAGGTACTTTTTCTCTTGCTTGGCTTGACGAAACTGCTCATTTGTACCTTCTTCGAGCTTTGTCCAAGAGAAGAACTAAATCTAATCCCGATATTTCATTATGCTCTCAGCGTGAACCTGTTTAGGTTCAGAGGATGCCGCTTCCTAGAATTCGAGCCCTCACAAAGGAAAATTAGAACTCTATTTGGTGTCGTGCCTGTAATTTTCTATTTAACATGAACAACTTTTGGGCGAAAGCCATAAAGGTCATGATTGCCCATCAAAATCTCCGCAAAACCGTAATTATATCATGGCTGCATCATAAGAAACGACAAGTGACACTTTCCAATGAATGATACAGATATTCGCTCGCTTATTCAAGAAGACAACATCCAATTATGTGCCCCATAGGTGTTATTTTCGAATTTTTGTCTTGACGGCCGAGATAGGAAATGATTATTGAAGGACTCATCAAAACACAAGGGTTCAATAGATTTTGTTTGAAATATTCACAAAATTCCAGATAATGAAATTGTTTCATATCATATGAGCCACTCTGTATATTTATTATTGATGTGATTGGAAGAATTTGCACCCCCTAAGAGGGGATGCTGTTCTTCCGTTTTAATGAACTAGATGATCGAAAAACGATGATATGAGGATTATGACCGAGAATTTATTGTTTGATATTTTTATAACCTATTTTGACTTCGGCAGATATATAGAGAGTTCAATGTATGTTTGTTATCGAAGTTTTAAACAACAATATCAACTTAACAATGAAATCATCTGTGGTTTATACGAAAATAATGGCTTGATTACTCGAAATGATTATGTGCTTTCCGCAACGCCTCCATAGAAAAATTTTCATTCAAAAATCCGATTGACGGAAAATGATTTGCAGTCAACCTATTTTTTTAAATTTTTATTTTACTTTTAACAACAGATTCATGAATAATAAATATTCAAGTAAACAATGAGTAACGTCATATGAGACTTGACACGAAACATACAAAATTTTTTATTCAAGGCCATGTGAAGAGGAGAATATTTGCTGAAATAGGTTTCAAAGAAGAAATCAAGACGAAATTTTCAAAATTGTCTGTGGAGTATCTTATATTTTTTTGCGTGGTTTTTGTCTGACAGGGTTTTGATTTTCCATCTATATTCTTCAGCTCTCTCAGGATTTTGAATTTTTAAAGCTGTTTCTTCTAGTGCTTATAAGATTTTCATTTTTGAATTACTTTAGGTGCTATGCAAAATTGGAAACCTTCGTTGAGAAGAGAAATATGGTCTTCACTTAGATCTTAACTTGATAAATTGATTTCTGTTTTTGAATAATTCAAATGTATATATGTTCTCGAACCCTTCATGAGTTACTCAAGTTTTCCTTTCTTGAATTAGTTTCTGTTGTTCATATATCCTTTCATAGCTATGTTCTACAGCACCCACAAAGTTTTCATAGTATTCATCATCCGTTTTTGATTTTATATCACATTTTAGGCAGATTTTCAGTAATCTGGTTTTGTGGAATCGATGTTGATTGAGTCTTTCTCCTATCAATTCTGGACTTGTCTTGTATGAGATCCTCTCTTGTTTTCTACTTCTTACTCTGAGACCATTCGGTGTTAAGTTTCGATCTCTCAAAAAAGTGAGAATGAAAGAACATCATAAGGTTTCTTAAGTGTTAGACATCGATAAATCCAAGTTGGTCCAACATGATCTGGATGAAAATCATTCAGCATTTATGAATACGCTCTTAATCCCATAAGTGCGATATCACAGGGCCGTATCTAGGGTGTGGCCAAGTGGAAAAATGAAGAAAAAAATTGAGCGCCAAAATATTTTAAAGAAGCGCCAACAAAATCTATTTATTATGGAATATTACTCTGGGTTAAATATTAAACAAGGTTAATAATGAATACAGCAAATGGCAATTTAGATTTTGTGGTGAATGTAAGACAAAAATTGTTCAGTGGTTAATTTCATCTATAGTGTTCAGTGGTGGAACCATAGACTGGACAGATTTCCCCAACCTTTTGTAGAAATATTTAATAAAGACATAAAGTATGGCAACATTGAACAAATCTGATTATTGAATCATTTCAGCACAGAGTTGGATTTGAGAAAATCAGAAAATTTGGACAAAATTATATCGATTCAATCCCTTTCAGCTTCAAATATCTCAAGAATGGTGCAATTTAGGAGAAAAGATGAAGAATGATTTTATCTGCAGAAAAGACTAAGGATTCTAGGAAGTACAAGATACGGACCTTCAGTTAAAGTGATATTTGTTTGTAATGCAATTTAACCAATCTGTAGAGTGTTAGTGAGAAACTCAAAGAAATGGAATAAATCTATTGATGCCAAAATATGCACGAGTGTTATCAAAAAACTTCTACATTTCTATTGATAAAGTCGTTTGAATATTACAGGTAAATATGCAATTTTTTTATCAAATTTCAACACCCTATATCTTTTGAACGGGGTCAAATTTGGAAAAATGTTATAGAAAGAAAATTTTTTTTGACGTCAAGAATCTAAGGTTAAAATTAACGCAATGGTCAAAGACTCACCCTCTATATATATATTTAGTTTATTCAAAACTAAAAAAAAATTTAAAACATATATATTTATAAGGGATGAAAAAAATCAACACCAATTTGGGGGCACTGAAGAAAATCTTGCCACAGGCGCAGTAGTACCTAGATACGGCCCTGCGATATCAATTAGGTTTCCGGAAGGTTGGAGGTCGATTATTCGAATTTGTAGCTTCAAACCTCAGATAATTACAAATTTGATTTAGTTTTCGGAGTTCTGTCAATTCGATTCTCATTGAAAATTAAAAAATTCTAATATTATCAGCTTTTTTAAAATTGTCATTTGTTTTCTTGAAAACGAGAGAAGTCGTTGGAAAGGTTGATTTTTATTGTCCAAATAATAATTCTACACAGCTTTCTCTAGTTATTCATGTACTCCTTCAATTAAATTCAAGGTATAATGAATAAATGCAGAAGTTCGTAGGGTCACGAAGCGCCATATGCGGTCAGGGGGGCAGCTGATGTAGATTCGGTCTAATGAAAATCGCAGAGCGCGACATCCCCTTCCGTTAATTGTAACAAATACGTCGAGTTATACAGGGGGTCTCCGAGCAGTGGCTAATCCGAAAATACGTAACAAGTGGCCGGTTTCATGATCAAGAATTACTAACGCACATATCGGACATAAGTTATATAATATATAATATTAGTTGATGACGAGATATTGTTGATGATGCATTTATGAAAATAACACCTGATTCCATAAGTGCACCATCTATAGATCTGCCAGAAGTTTGGACTCCGATACTTCGATCCAACTTAAAAAGATCATCATATCACAGATGAGTATATAACATCGTTCATTTTCTTTCATGACTTCTGTCAATATTGACTTTTTTGAAAATTGGTAATTTTCAAAAGGTTTTTTACTTTTCCTCCTTGATAAAGATAGAAGATGTCTATCGAAACGTCGGAAAATATTACATCCACAATAGATGATGGTAATAGCCCAAACAATCATTCAACACGAGCTCCATCATCAACAATATCTCGTCATCAAATGTACTCTTTGGATAATTTAAATATTCGATGCTTAACGCAACCTCAGATTTTTTTCGATATAAATAAGGCATTTGATACAACTTGGCGCCATAGAGTGTTGAGGGAGCTGAAACAGTGGAAAATCGATGGCAATGTACTGTACTTCATCAAGAACTTCTTAGATGAAAGAACTTTCAGGGTGAGATTGGAAAACACATACTCTGATAAATACTTACAACAGAACGGTCTTCCACAAGGCTCCGTCATTAGCACTACGCTAATGAACTACGTTTTTTTACAGCTTGTAGAGTATATAAAGAGATTCTACTTAGTTTATATACAAGTACATCTAAAAATGGAAGCTTTTTTATCTTTCTCGGTTAAAATTGTGAATTCTATCGATTAACCTTGATTAATCAGAACCCATCAATGTTTTTTCGTTTTTTCACTTAGTGATTTATCACCTTCGAACTTTTTTCATCGCAGTGTCGGTAGGTACCGATATTACAGGCATTTGGGCGAAACGATATGTTTGTTTCAATTTTCTCGCAAACAAGGCCAAGTTGAGTAGTAAACGTTTAGAGCTACCCCTGTATCCATCCTTCAGGTGGGGTTTATAACATACACTACCTTCAATTTCCTGAGTACTATTCGCTGTGGGAAACCATTTATAGTAGGTGGTAGTTCTTGCATAACATACCACCATACGAAACAGGTGTTTTCCTGAAACTCAATCTAATATTAAGTCTCATTGTACTTGAGCCAATCGTAGGGAATATGGAGGTTGGAGGCCTTTCTGCAGGAGGGATATTTAGCGTTCATTTAAATTTTTACTAGATGAATTGATCACTGTTTTTGAAAAATATTTTCCATTTTTTTAAAATTTGATTGTGTTATTCATATATCCTTCCATAGATACGTTTTTCAAATTTGAGAATGTTTTCATAGCCTTTAGCATTAGTCTTTTATTGTTTGTCATATATCATGTTGTAGTAATCAATCCTGCCCTGTGAAATCAATATTGATTTTTGCTAAAGGATCATCAGAACCTTTTTCAAATGGTGGACACCGACAGATACCAGGTTAGTCCAGCATGCTGTGTTATGATCATCAAGTACCATGGAAATATCAAAAATTTTCAGAGATGAAAAAACTTGAGATAAAAAGAATAAAAGAAGAAGAAAAATCAAAGATGGCTGTTCGACGTGAAAATATGGAGACATGTGTAGCGAAAAATAAATTTGCAGTGAGAGAACAATAGACACAATTTCCGACACCCCTCTACGATTTCATTGTCGCTTCCGTATACAGCTTCCTCAACCCCTCTGAAGTTCAGGTTTTGAGATTTAAGTTTCCTATTGAAAAAAATTTGCCGCTCATAATCGATGTCCGTTTTTCAATTATTCAGATAACACACACATCCATTTTACTTTAGTGATGTCATATCACATATACAATAAAGTGCATATTGCAACTTTGACCACTACTCGTTTTCTTGGGCAGCTGATACAGGGAGCACCCTTATGTGAATTCCCATATGAGTTGACCGAAGTTGACGCGGTGTAAAAGGTCGAATGTAATCCAGAAACATGTTTTTTTTTTCAATGTCTGAAGGATTCCCATACGGTACCCCTGATGGAAATCCATTGGAAATGGCGCGAAGGGTATAGATAACCCAACGGATGACTCTCTGAAGGTGACATGATGAAAAAATCGAAAAAAATGGGATTAGTGCAGAAAATCTGTTGAAATATATGTCAAGAATGAAATTAACAGAAAAAATTTTTCCTTGTCTGCGAGCAACATAAGAATATGAACAATTTTACAGTGCCAAATCCAAATCCTGAAACAGGTCAATTTTTGTTTCAGTTTCACCAAATTTTTGAATTTTCGAAGGATTTTTGTTGCACCTTCGAACATTACAGTTTTGTTCATGCGCAACTCCCAAACCCCTCACGTGAGAAATTAGAATGTGTGAAACACTGCGCTTCAGTTATAATCTCAAGTAGGTATGTAATTAGTAAGTTTCTACTAAAGTTCAATCAATTTCATATTACATCATCTATGTTATAACCACCAAGTAACATCCTAGTTCGATATAATGAAAGAATTCAAGAATAAACTCAAAAATTTATTTTCTTTTTTAATGAACTTCTACGAATGATAAACGGTACAATTCGGAAGGTGGTTGAAGTTTGTGAATCGTTACTGATTATTACCATAAGTCATCACATCTTTGAAGAAACAAATAATATTCATTTCTACGCATAATATAAATTAGAAATTTCAATTGAAAAAAATTTGAGACTTAATTCAATAACTATGTTGGGTCTGGTTGAAAGCGTAAAAAACCCAGCAACGTATACGTCGACTTATGCAAATTGAACAATTCTAAATAGATGGTGTTGACGATTATCTGATGATATTAAGAATTCCTCATTCACTCGCGACATATGACCAGAATGTGTAGGTATACTGACATGAGACCGGGAAAGTAAAAGTAAACGGTAGACACGTGCTAGGGTTGCAACCCCTAGTTGATGCGGTTCGTGATTTTCGGTGGCGCTAAATTTAACGTCTTCAGGATAAGCCCGCCTTTTGAAGTTCTTTCGTTGGAAATAAACTGGCAGTTTCTTAACCCCCTGTTCGCTGTTTCTTGAAAAATAATAAAGGTATTGATTGGGTTCGGAGAGAAACTTATTATGAATTTCTCGGATTATATTGTCAAGAATATCAAAACATCTCTAACGAGCCACCCCCTTTTTTCCGATTTCCGTAGAGTTCAAGAAAATTTCCCAAAACAAGTTTTTCACTTATATTAGAGGCTTGAACAAGCAACCCACATTAAGGGAGCAACAACCCCTTAAAAATGAAGTCCCTGAATGCCGCATTACAGCGATGTATAAAAAATGTAATTTTTATTGACTGTTTTAACCATAAATGAATTTTTCAGCTCGAATGAGCTACTTTGTATATTTTTAAAATTGAATTATTAATATATCCATGAAATATGTGTTCAGCTAACTCTGAGTGAATACTAAAAAAATGTTGGACAATTCCAATAATCCCAATGAAAAATGGGAATCACTTGAATAATATTCCAGGAAAATTCAAGTCCCCAGAATATCATGATCATAACTGTCATTTTCAAATGTTGAATTTTTAATTTTTTGTTTTCGTAATGATATTGAGATCAAGCCCATTCTAATTATTATTTGTTTCAGATTACCTATGATCAAACAGAGGTTCGTTTTGTCGTTACATAATTTCTATTTATATATTCTTTTGAACTTTTGGCTTACAATATTTAATTAGCAAATAATAAAGCATATAGATCAGGGGTTAGTGACGGGGTGTCATACAATTCGGCGTATGACATAAAAGCCTAGGGAAAAAACCCCAGTAAAAAAAACCCTGGCTCCCCGTCTAAGTGTGAAAATACAAAAATAAGCTGAAATATATTTTATAGACTTCTTTCTTCTATGATGGAGACAGAGACTTCTCAAAGTTGCCCACATCGAATCTGGAAATAAAAACACAGAAGCAAATAAAAAGAACTGAATAACAAAAATGCGTATCATATTCGTTTGAAATTTATAACCCATTCCAAGGAAGAATCGGAATTGAGGTATTGTTTCTTCTGCTTCTCCACAGCAGAAGAAATGAAATTTGTTGATATAAAAAGTGTGAAAAACATTAATAATATATGGAATAATAAGTTCATATGATTATTTTGGAAAAATAACAAGAATGCTGAAAGACGTCAACTTCTGAATTCAGGTATGTGCTTTTAAAACAGAAATTCTGATATACAGAGTGTTTCGCGCAAACCTGTCATACTCGGTATCCTTTTTTTAGAAAAACTTGTATGTTCAAAAATTTTCGAAATTTCCTTGATGAACTGATTTAAAAAAACTGCTTTGAATGACCTACAAAATATTGCAAATGAAAGTTTGAAACAATCTCCACGATTTGCGAATTTTCACAACAAAATAAAATTGAAGAATTTGGAATATTCAATGTGTCTTTCACGATATCTCTTGAAGTTTTTCGATATCGAAAACTGCTTGAAGAAGCCCGTTTAGATCGATTCGGTACGTGGTTTTCATTGGCGCTCAAACTAACGACTACCAAGTACGCGCGTTCGAATTTCCGTGCTCAAGAACCTTGGATAATTATGCTTCACGCTGTATGATCAACGCCCTTTTCAAGACATACGGATAGAAAATGTGTCACAACTAATTTTACTATTACGGTTAGTTCTGTTATTCAAATCCCGCCAATAAATTTTTTTCGTCGATCTTTTGCCATCTGAGGTTGAATACTCATGAAATATGCCATAAACAGGGTATATGGATATTCAAGGGATGATTCAAGGACAGTTCTGAAGCTTAACTTCATTGAAATTGCAGCAAAATAAATTATATCAATTGAATTGTCAGATGTTTTGTTTTTGAATCGATTATTTTCTTTCTTTAGATATATACAGATGTACTTGGTACATCTCACCCGAACAACCCCTATATTTCGTATCCCGCAGTGATTTGAAAGATTTTCCGGAACAGGTCGACTTATCTTGTTTGGGGGTTCAACCAGCAACTCACTGAGAGGGGGCGCTTCAAAACCTCAAAATTTGAAAGGACAGAAGTGTTGAGTGATGTTTCATTTGAAATGTTTTAGAGGTCTCTTTAGTAACCATTTGAGAGAAGATTCAATACGATGAAATATCTCAAAAATTAAAAATGAACTTCTGGTGAAAAACTGGGCATTTCCTTCGTTCTACTTCATTAATTGATTTACCAAATCCCTTCATTGTAGATGAAAAATCGAAAATAAACTACTAGGCTTTTGCAACCTTGTACTTCATTAACTGATTTACCAAATTCCATGCGATAACATAACTGGAAAATCGTAAATGAACTACTGGGCATTTCTTTTTTCTACTTTATCAATTGATAAACCAAGTCTGTTTGTTATTGAGAAATTTCATACTTTCTAATTTATGAATTGATTCACTAGATCCCAACGTTTGAGAGAAAATTAAATACAATAACATAGCTAAAACTCGAAAATGAAAATATTGGGCACTTCCTACTTCATACTACTGGAAACAATTATATTTCTCCTGCCACATTGATACTATTATATAGTGCCATAACATTCGAATAATGGCAAATAGCAACCATACACCTGATCTATAAAACATCAAAGGAAATGAAGAATTCGTCTCATTCTTGCATTTATAACCGCAGTAACATGAAACTGATAAACGGATTTAAATCGTACTTCTAACAAAGGAGGAAGAATGCCATTTTGTTGCTGTTCGTTTGACTGAAGGAAAACTATTATTTTGGTAATTACATCATTGCTTTTCTACATTTTTCAATAGGGAACAAATAAATTACCAAATAACACCTTTTGATAGGAGTTCCACAAGGGTCGGTTTCTTGGAATCTCGTTTTAGTTTTCATTTTAATTGTGACAGATCATTTCAGTCTCTAATCCCAATAATCAAGTCAATGGCGTTACAAGCTGGCTTACGGTTCGTGCTTAAGAAAATACGAAGAAAATCCATGAATTCATTGGTGTTCTTTCTTCAACTTCCTGTCGTTGAAAACAACAATCTTTTATAACTCGTGCCTGAGACCTGGAATGCGGTTTTACCAGAGAGCCAAGTTACTTTATTCACCCTCACCTCGGCTCTTTTCATCACTAACTTTTCTTATCCATTCAGGTCCATCTTATTACACGTCTTAAATTTTCGGTTCTTGATACCTTGTAATTCGGAAATCTCTTTTATTTTGATTGATGATATTTGTATCGTCGAAAACGTATCGGGTAGACAGAGCTTTAAGATTCTGCAGCTCGTGTGATTAGGGGTTGTTCTTTTGAAAATTGGCACTTCTACGAAAGCTAATAAATTATCAATAATGGTGGTGTGGTGGTAGGTTTTTTCGCTATTTCATGGTAGATACAAAGTAATTTAATGAAGAATAGAGAATAGTCACCAGTTGTAGTTTTTAAATCGATAATATAATTATTACTAGTGAAACATTAATTGTGTTATGAATGTCTTGAAGTTATACATGTCTTGAAGAAGCTATTAAGGATAATTCATCCCCTCTTCTCTATTCAATTTTGAGAGGTAGAATCGCGCCCTTCAAGGAGTTTAAAGTTGAAAATCATTCGAATTGTTTCAACAAATTCTTTCAATGGCTATGGATTAAAAAATATATTGGGTGGTTCGCCTGACATGGAAGACTCTGTATATTTTATATTATGCAGCATTCTGAAAATTTTTCTGGGAGGTAAAAAGCGGTCCATGTTCTCTCATAAATTTCCCAGACAATTAAGATCATTCTACAGTGTGACATACGGAATAAATAGGCAGAAAGGGACAGAATTGCTCCGGTTTTTCTTTGACGTTGAAAAGAGTATCTAAATTGAAGATCACAGCATAAAGAAAGAACGTGCGTATGTATCAAGGGCATCATTTCGTCCCAATGGTCTGAGATGCGTGCTGGACGATGGGAGAGAAAGGATGTGATGGGTATTTTCTTTTATCAACAAGGATAGAGTGAACTATTTAAACTGTATATTTTTATTTCGTTATATACTGTAAAAACGACATAAACTGTCTGTCGAAAACTTATCGATATACAGGGTGTAACTAAATAAGTGTAAAATATTTGAGGAGGTGATTCCTCATCGAAAAAAAAAGATAGGATCTTTCATATAAAGAAACTTCATTGGAGCATCCCTTGTTAAGATACAGCCCCCCAAAGGAGGTAAATAAAATTTGTATAACAATTTTGTTCATAACCCCATGGTTGTAAGGGTGGGAAACAAAACCCTAAAGTTTATTTCCAATGTAACTTTTTGTCTTATTATTTGTTTACCATTTAAAAATTTATTTCCGACAGCCTGTTTCATTCTAAACAAAAAATGTCTCATGAGTTTTTTGCCCAAAATAATCATAACATAAACAGTTCGCAGCAAAAAATTATTTTACGAACAACTACAGAGATAGGTACATCGTCATAAATGCGAACTGGATTTATTATTATTCTATAGTTAGTACCTGCATTAAACGACTGAATGGTAAAATACAAAACTAATTTATTAATAACAAACGATATAATAAATATATTGTTCCATTTCATCTGATAATACTCATTTATAGCTTTATAGCTAGTTGGACTTACTTAGGTCTATCGGTGTATAACACTTTAGGAAGATGTTAGACACCGGTAGATCCAAGTTAGTCCAACATGCTATAAAAGAAAATCGTATCATCTGATGGAATGCAACAATACATCTATCATATCGAAATAAGACAAACACACAAGGAGGAAATCGCTGTTAATCCATCAAATAAATTAAGTTTCCGGAGGTTCGAAAGACAATTGTAACTTGAAGAAGTCTTCAAACAGATACGTACAAATTTTATCTAATTTTCGGACTGTCTTACTTGACACTCAGTAAACATTGAAGAATTTTCAAATATATAGTCAGCATTTTTGAAAGATAATATTTTAATTTAAAAATGAAAAAATATGTCTGTCAAAACGTTGGTACTAAGAACAAGAGGTGGTTTTATTGCCCTATTAATAATTGAATAATCAACTTGCCACTTTTTGTGCTAGTAAAGAATCGAAATGACCTTGGTGTGTAGAATTTCCGTTAAAACTTCGACAGAATTGCAAATTATTAATAACAACCTCGAACCATCAAATAATTAGGTCAAATTTTGTATATAACACAATAAACACTCTTCTTACGAAGATAGTCGTAAACCGCAATTCCATATCCTAATCAAATTTGTATCAGAACCGTTATCCCTGTTGATAAAAATAGATACCGCCAACGGTTGAAGGAGAAGATTGAATTACATCACGACCCTGCTTTAGCAACTTGTAAATACTTCACTGTTTATACAAAACAACTGGCTAAAAGTTGCAAGGACCATCTTACGAATTAGGTTAAATGATAATGAGCTCGGATATGTACTTGCCTGGCTAAGAATTTAATGAATTGTGGTCATTCTTGAGGATTTTCGTTAATATAAGTCATTTTTATGATTTTCAGAATGAAACCACTATATTATGATGATCAAAACCTAGACCTATACGTATCTAAACTCAATGTAACTTGGACACAGAAATTGGAACTGTTCTCCTCGTTTTCACCAGCTAGAATTTTTTGTTGATTATTCTAAAAGTCACCTTCATCACCGTTTGTTGATGACCTTGAGAATTCACCCCGGAACGCGGCTAGAAAGCAACGGTATCAGATAAACCTGTACTATTCAATAATTCAAATTATCTTCTTCACTCTCGGCCCAGAGCCCTGTACCAAATCCCATGTTCGACGATGACTCCCAGATAATTTATCTCTCGTAATTATGTTAACTTCTTTTTTTTGATGGCCGAAATCATCATAACGACCCTTTTCTATGGACTAGCACCTCTCAACTATTTCTACCCAGTGGCGCAACTAATATTTTGTTACGTCTCTGGGCAGAGAAGATTAATAACTTGAGAATATACAATCTCAATATTAGGTCGGGTAAAATTAATTGTTTAATGATCTGAAATTTCCCACAAGTTCATTTACCCTTAATGCCTCAGGGTAGTTAAAAGAACATTGAGTTAGAACTGTTGTTCGTGTGGATAACCACTAGCTCTATTTGTAATCCCGAATTTCTTTTCAAACTCTATTCTGTGTTCACACAAAAAGCGAATTAGAATTATGGGAGGTTGACTGGAACTTTTATAAAATATGCAAACAAGGTTTCATTTCTGGAACTTCGAAAAAAATTCCTGGTTTTGGCCTTTCTAGAAAATTTGATCAGTCGTTTGAGAACACATCATGATCGTACCAATAGGATGGTTCAGTTCAGTTGTGAACCTCATTAATTATTGTCCTTCATTTTGAATATTGAAGAAATGTTTCAAGCATCTTCGAATGTATATTAATAAGGGTTAAGTGGTAGAGCACATTTAGGTGAACATCCCCTTGAGATTTCTTGTGAAATAAAGACCTTATTATTATAACGGTGGCACAGATAGATCTAACATAATTTCTGTTTTCAGAGAACCGATTATACAGGGTCATTCGTGGAAAGTTAGCCATTAGAATTATACGTAATTCACACTAAGTAAGAATTCATATCTGAGAACTAGAATACAAATCTTTGAACCAATTGAGTTCAAAGAGGGTTTCTCTTTTTTATGTCCCGAAAGAGAAGTATACTCTATTGAAAAAAGTTATATTGCATTTGACGGATTAAAATCTTCGGAAAAAAAGTAATTTGGGACCACAAAATGTCATAAATATGACTGGGAAGATTTCAAAACCAACGTTGATTGAAGTATTGAATTGTCAAGGCTACCGAGGGCTGATTGTTGGTATTTATCGTAAACTTGGTGTCACGTTTCACTCAGGGACAAATATTTTAGTGGGGTTCCACCTTAATTCTTAGTTGTAAATTTAAATGGACACCTCCCCTTATTTTGAGGTCGATGATTTTTCGGAATGAAAAGGAAAAGAATTCATTCATACCGAACGTTAAAGTTTCATTTGAAATAAGTTGACGCAATTTCAGTTGTGAAACCCGACATCAATATTCAGTAATGATTTTTTTTCAAATATTACGTAGTTGGTGCATCTGAACATTGAGAAACCGTCCAAGTAGATTATTTACTGTCCAAATATCTTTGTTTTAAGTGTCTGAAATTTTATTATTCCAAGATTAAAGTCAAGTGAACCCTCATGGTATAATAGCTCCTTCAGTATGAATAAAAGCGATGAAGGATGTTGAGTTAGCCCTCTTAGGGGGCTGTTAAAAAATGTCCAATAAAAATCATTCCCCATATTCAAGGAAAATTTTCTAATCATTCTAAGGAAAGAAATGTATGTGGTGGCACGTCTGATATGAAACTGTATTTCATTTGGTTGCAGTGAAACATATTCAATTTTTTTTATACTGAATGTTGACAACTTTAAAAAAGGGAAAAAGGTGACGATAGTCAAGAATTGATAGTGGAGAACTTTTTAATGCTTCGCACAGTATAAGCTCGACGGCATAACGGACTTGCTCTCGGCTTTACAGACAGTGAAGCCCAGGAATTTGGTTCTGATTTCGCGCCATTTCTGAATGGATTCAGTTCCAACTCGTTTATGCGGTGAACGTCATTAAGATGATAGTAGGTTTTTTGCTGCGGATTCAGAGATGTTATCGACCAGATATAAATATGATCATTCTATATACTAGGCTGGATTATTTATTTCGTGATCAGGTGGAAAACGAAAATGTTCGTTCAGATATTTTTCAGATACAAATGCTAGTTGTGATCTTGGAGAAGCAGTGGAAAAAATACCTTACCAGATGAATTATTGCCCCATATTGAATTTCTGGACTATTTTAGGACTATTCACGATCCCCCTGATTCTTTTATGAAATAGGTTGTAAATTGAATCATACTTGATGCTTGTTTTTTGATTCAGTCTTTTTCTGCTTTTCTCATCTCATTTTCAGATTCGATGTAGGCCACTTGGAAAAGCCAATGTGTTCATTAATGAAAGAGTCAAAATTCCAGTTTAGTTCGTGAACGTTTCAATACATTCGATCTGTAAATTTGCGTAGAGATTTGCATCAAGATTGATCAAGCCATACCAAAGTTATGAATAAAAGAAAAATCGGTCGAATCGGACAAATCATCCTGTAGACTCTCAATGAAGACCCCGAACCATAAACCCAACATTGTTCCGAAACTATATTGACTACTGTATACTTCACCTAAAATCTGACGGTCTCCTCCGGAATCACCCTGTATAATGAACGGATATTCACTTTATATTTAGGCTTCGAATGAGTATCATTAGATTGAATTAACGGAGCCTGAATAACATCTGGAGGAAGATGGCTGGTACTTTCAAATCTTTAGCTCAATTCGTTCAGGAGTTTTAGCAAATACGGAAGAACCATAGATCAGAGCTGAAAATGATCCCAATTCTCATCGTGATGAAATGGCAGTGTACACTCCATGGGATCAATTGCAAGAAGAAGCTATCGGAAGCAGTGATTATCTATTAAATTGATATTTTTAACGCGTTACCGTTGAGACCTGAAATAGTCCCTGATGGAACGAGAATACGTTGTACACATCTAATCAATGCAGCAGAAAGATGCGCTATTTCAAGAATGAGTTTTTTGTGTGTATAAAAAGTGAGGATTCACTCCCTATCATCCCTACAAGACTGATTAGCATAAGCTGTTCTTCTACAGACACAGAGTTCCTTAGAGGGCATCTTAGCTCGTGCTCCATTATGATTGGGGTGCAATTTCGAAACAGCAGCTGTACTGCAATAGACCCCGCTCCAGATCTTATAAACGTTATCACATACGATATTCTCCCATCAGGTATGTGTATACGTTTAGATTATGACCCGCCAAAACTTCCGAATTCTCTCAGGTAGTTCCGGTGCCGGAATAACAATTGAATGTGGAGCGTTACTTATAAGGGAAGCTGACATTTTCACTTTCAGCCCTTACCGTTAACTCAATACGATTTAAATTAACAATGAACCATAAACAATAATTCTGTCAATTCACAAAAGGATCAATGTTTCGTTTTTCATCCCGGAGAGATGTGAAGGCGTGAGAGAAATTTATAGGAAATCGCTCACTGTAGTTTTTCATTTTACTATATAAATTTTTTTCGACAAACAATGTAGCATGTGTACTAGATAAAGCAAAGGCTTAGGTGACAGTTAGAGATTTATAAGTATTTTAATGTTTACGAAATAAGCTGGTGCAGTACTTCTTTCTTCAAGAGTGATCTGATTAATGAACACAGAGGCATCTACAAGCTGCCTACATCGAATCTTAAAATAATAAGAAAAAAATTTAGATGCATTGACGTGAGGTCAGATTGCTTTGGCGCTCTTGTTGAGCTACTCGCGAGTAAATATTCAAACCATAGAAATCTATAAGCACTCTGATCAGGTGAACAATAGTCTTTTCTCGTACTATGGTACAATGTGATGCAAATATGAACGCCCAATGAATGAACAAACCAATATCTCAAATTTAAAATAACTACTCATAATTTTCCCCAAGTTTTGTTCGAAGCTATAATTCCCTTCCCCTAAAAACTTACGTTAGTGTTTTTCTGAATTTTGACAACGTATATTATTTCAGCCACCGAGATTGGATTCTATCTCCATGATTTCCCGTTATGAAAAATTTTTATTAATATTACGCCAACTGACACTGATTAATGAGCCTGGCATTTGTCAATCGAATATCGATCTGTGATGGCCATCGTTCAAAGAAAATCACCGGGACTTCATGTCATTTCTCTTTTCTCTTGAGTAAATGAAAAAAATGATCATATCTTTAGATGGAAAATATGAATAAGAAATAAAATGGGAATAATCCATCAATCCTTTCTAACAATACTGAATCAAACATCATTTCAGAAAAACCAACAAGTGAAATTGAGCGAAATAATAAATTCATTTCAGGGACACAAATTATGTCATCAGTAAGTTGATCGATCGAATTTCTGCATTCAAACCATTTTAGATTTTCATTTCATTAATAATAAACGATATTCGGTTCACTGAAATGGCGACAGCCATCAGCTGCAGGCATATTTCACGAGATATTTTACGGGTTTTTCGGAATTATTCTAAAAGAAAGTGAATCATTCAATCAAGCATAATGAAATGTCCCACTTCCATATGAGGGATCTTAATTAACGTCCTTGTTAATTCTCTTATTCTTTCCCATCTTATCCAATGAAGATGATGGAATATACATATTTAGAACATAATTAATTCTGTTTATCTTCCTTCTGTATGATGAAGGAACAAAACCTAATATATAGAGTGGTCATTACTTTAATGCCACTGTAAACCGGTATAACTGTCGGTATTGGGCAGATGAAAATCCAATATTGTTTTGGGGGATGCATACCACAGGATAGATACCAACCAGTAGTCGCACTCCGTGGATTTTCTTACACCAAGGCCGAAATTTGGCGGTGCAATCTTTCGAAAGATTCCGTGTCTTTCAAAAGATTCGTATTTTAGCGTTGCAGCGGTGACGTCACAAGCAAAATCTTTCGAAAGATCTTTCAATCTTTTGAAAGAACATTTTTGGGTAGTTGGAATGTTTTGTAAATATGTCAAATGTCAATTATGACGGATAATTTAAATTTTGCTTATGATTGTAATTTGTAATATTGCATTGAAAAAGCTGAGCACACGTTTATATTTATTGTTGAAGTAATGGCGAAATAAATAAGAAAGTGATTATTTACAATAATTCTGTGATTCAAGAAATGGGGTTTGCCATGCTCTGCAAGATATCTGCCTTTTTCGTTTTAGTATTTCTGAAAGTAGTCATTTTATTGTATCAAAACTTCCAGATATTTTAACTATGTATCAAATACAAATTGGTTTCGGCTTCTAACTGGATTAGGATATGTGATACGTTGTCAATAACAGAAATAACTGCATCCTCCATTTTAATGAGGATTAATTCTTGAACATTAAAAATGTAAATTAAATTCTCTATACAATTTCTAATAATTGCAATATACTCTTGAAGCACTAATAACGAACTACTCCTATCAGAGATAACCACTGCAATGGGTATTGAAAAACTAACCTTAAATCTACAACACAGATTTTAAATTTCGCGGCTTCTATGACGTCACCAGTTCGAAAGATACCGTTTTAGCGAGTATTGAACCCATGACGTCACAGCAAAAATCTTTTGAAAGATCTTTCGAAAGATTGCACCGCCAAAATTCGGATGTCTGGAATAATGTCATTATTATTATGTTAGACATCTTAAATCATTCTTTTGTATAATTAATTCGTTTAATATTTAGAAAGAATATAATTTTTTTGAAATCTATTTAAAATTCAAAGAAGAAGTTGAAGAAAATATACAACCTTGCCTATAATTCAGTGGAATTTCTTTGAGTCAAAATCTACAATGAACCAGCAAAGCTCATTTATTTAATCATTTATTTTCATTCCAGTAAGTATTCTGTTTCAATTTTGTGTTATTTTCAAATTAATTCCAAAATGATTAACAATTGTAGCGTATACAACTGCAAAAACAATAGTTTCAATAATCCCAAACTTTTTTTTTCTCAATACCATTAGACACCGACAGGTGAGTGATACATATAGTATTGTAGAAAATGTTGTTTATTAAAAGCTGCGTTATTTGAGTAGTGATTCATTCAATTAGTTGAGATTGGTTTAGATATCAGGAACCAATGGAATTTCAGGAGGTTTACGCCTACTGTCGTCATTTCTTTACGATTAGTTGAGATATCAGGAACCAATGGAATTTCAGGAGGTTTACGATTACTGTCGTCATTTCTTTACGATAAGTTGATATATCAGGAACCAATGGAATTTCAGGAGGTTTACGCCTACTGTCGTCATTTCTTTACGATAAGTTGAGATATCAGGAACCAATGGAATTTTAGCAGATTTACGCCTACAGCAGGCTTAGTATAGTTGTCATTTCCTTAGGATTAGTTGAGATATCAGGAACCATGGAGTTTCAGGAGGTTTGCACCTACTGCATACGTATGCAGAAGAGTGAAATTTATTTAGATAAATATTTGAGTGTGTGTCTATATGATTTTATAAATAGAAATAACAATAATAAAATATACATAACAATCAATCAATAGGTTTTTTATTTTTTTCCCACCATAATGAGGGAATCCTTTCTAGAGAACACTCAGCATATTTAGCGCAGGGGAATATTCAGGGGGGTGGTGTACTGGGGGTAATTTCAAAAATTACTGTTTCTTTCAAAGTGATATTAAAACCACAATAAAACAATATATCTTTTATTAAATGCGTTCTTTTAATGAGGAAATGTGATTACATTTACGGTTACATTATGAGCGGAGTAATAATTTTTATATGAATATAGACTAAACAATGGTCCATACACTCTAAATATCACTGTAAAAACTTATTACCAGCTTAAATCAAAATATTTAAGTTTTCAGATAGCGCAAATAAACTTTTCTAATCAATTTTCAAATTCGCGGTCGATAAGATTAGATGCGCAGGGAGGAATGCTCGAGTTCCCTTTGGTGTAAGCGATTTCAGTTCAAAATCCACGGAGTGCTACTACTGCTTGGTTCCAATACTGTGTGCATACTTAGCGTCTCCCCGAAAATTGAATGTTTGGCGATTTCCGCAGGTTTTCATTTCAAACATAGTTAAGTGTTAAATTTTCGATGGACTTCTCTGTATAGTGATGAACTCACCTATAAATATAAACAAAACTAAGTTATCTTGATTAGATTAAATTTGAATATTTCCAACAGAAAAACGACCTTTTCATTGTTAGCGTGGGAGCATACAGGACATTTGGTTAAACCATACCGAGAAATCTAACCATCAAAGATGGCCGTAGATCCTTTTCGGCGCCCAACCCAAAATACTGACAATGACATAAGTTCAATAAAGCTTGAGGAATATGGGACAAAGTCGCTACGATTATGATAATGTTAAAGACTCCTGCAACGCAATAAGACTATTCTTTTCAGCATGTGGATTGATGTAGGGCTTTATTGGTCTCAGTGGTGGGCGGCGAGAGATAAACTCGTGCAGACAACTGTAGTAACAGGTTGCGTATACTCGAAACGACTACGCTCAGTTGATTTTGAACACAAGACAATATCATGATCATTATGAAATATATATATTTTTTGAAGTTTTGTTCTTACATTTTCTTTTAGAGTATGTTAGAACAGCTTAGCAAAAAACCTCAGTAAAATAAGCCGCTGTTCCCGCAAAAGCAGTGATTTGTATGTAATGTTCACAAAATAATCTGAAATATTGAATACTGAAGACCTTCTTTCTTCAAGAGTCGTCTTGCAATTACGCTTCGCCATATTTCCCAAATTGAATCAGAAAATAGAAAAACAAAAGCAGAAATCACGGAATAAAAAAATTGCGGATCGACTTCGATCATTTTATGGAAGGGTTGGAACCATCTTGAATTGTTCATATGGGACAATAACCAATAAAGTGTGGTATTGATTCCTCTTCTTCTCCGCACTTACAACTTGCACGTGTAAATAAATTAAATCTGAAATATCATACGATCTTGTATCTCTGAAATTCCGTTCCACAGATGGAACAGTACAGTACAATTATATGTCAAATAACGTAAAATCGAATATAATCATTTATTTATTTTTTTTGTGATTTTGTCATGAATTGATTCAAATTTAGTAAGACTAAATATGCGAGGCTTATGATTCAATTGTGTTCAGTGTGACCTTGTTAGTTATTACATTTTCAACCAACCAGGTAGTGGCGACAACAGACGCACACGTTTTTATTGGTCAGCACTGAATTCTTTTGTGTTAGTACTGAATCCTCTTGTTTGTTTTGTCCTTAAAATTCTTTGGATTCCTAATTTGGAACTTTCTATCATACAGTGCGCATCAAAATTATGGAACAAAATCTTTGGCAACAAAATCCAGAAATAAGTTCACTTTTACCGAATTTTTATGAATTTTTGAAGGTTTTTTATTGCACGCTGTGGCATCTCCATTAACCCTCTTAATTTTTTGTTGGGTGACGATTATGTTCCAACCCAAAACAGGGGTATCTTGTTTCCATCTGAATAATAGTGAGAAATATAGGAAATTAGGTGTAATTTTCGGTGATTCAAGGCTCATTTAGATGATCTGCAACTGAAACTGAAAAGTTGGAGTAATATTTTCCAGAAATTAGCGGGATCATGTTGGGGCGCTGATGCTTCCACTCTTCGCACAGCATCTATAGCCCTAGTCTTATCTGCAGCTGAGTATTGTTGCTCTGTTTGGTTTAATAGTGCACATACACAAAAAATCGATGCACAATTGAATACATCCATAAGAATAATTACTGGCACCATAAGGTCTACACCGGTTCATTGGTTACCATTTTTGTCTAACATTGTCCCTCCCCATATTCGCAGACAGATTGTAGCTCTGAATTCTTGGAATAAATATCATTCTTTTCCTAATTTATTTTCAATTATTTCATACATTCCTCAACATTGAATTCCCAGATTAAATTCACGTAAACCATTATGGTATAATAAGTCCTTCAATATGAATATAAGCGATAAAAAATAATGGAAGCTTGAGTGGAACTCTTATGAAATGTTCAATAAAGATCCCATTTCTGATTCTTCCGAAAAATTTTCTAGTTTTGATCTTCTTAGAAATATTTGGATACTTTTTAATTGTAGAAGAACAGGTCATGTTCGTACCAATAGCATGCTATACAGATGGATCTAAGTTCGAAGCTATTGTCCCATTCCTCCATGAAATGGGTTATGAATTTTAAACGAATTCAATACATATTTTTGTTGATAGTTTTTCGATGCATCACATTTGAAAAACATTAATAATTTTTTTTATTTTTGTTTTGCCTGATAATCTCATGGACGGACTCAAACATAGAATGACCCAATTTTCTTCGCACTACTTTGTATTATATCACATTATATTTCCAACAAACAAGGTACTGCCAATTTCCATTATTTCTAATGACTATCTTATGAAACAAGCTCAGGGACAAAAATAATATTTTGAATTATTTCAAGAAAACATAATTTTAAAGATGCTTGGAGTTAACGTTGCAAAATTGAAATTTTTCGAAAATCCGCCCTTATATTCGAATCTTCTTGTGAAATATAAGTCAACAGCATTAATCGCAGATCAATAGTCATCTTTACTCTGTAACTTTTATCAAATATAAAATAATTCTTTCGTAAGCAACTCATGGAGTTCAAAAATGTATGAAATAGATGTATGTTTGACGTGAGTTTCTATTAAATGTCAAGTTACTTCAAGAAAAGTTTGAGAACAACCAGTTGTTCAACATTTGTGACTTGGATCCGATTAGAATTTACAGACTAGGGGGACTGATTTTCCTCTGTGACTAATATAAACAGATACATATAGTATGGTTATACGCAGCCGGGCGTTTCCGCTGAAATTTTGTCCGTTACGTTGGTTACATGAGATCTCTGAAGTTTAATCTGCCACACGCATCGCTTTGAGAGAGACCGGTAATAACGCTCTTCAAACCGAAAGATTCCTCACCATGAATTTGAAGGTGTACACCTTCTTTAACCTAAGAATGTTGTTAATTGAACTGAGATTATAACTATTAGATAGTTTATTCAGGAAATATCCAATTATATTTTCAATCGGATCTTATACTCATTCTGGGATTTCTTGAAATTAGAATAATTCTAGATTTTTATTCGTTTCGATAAGCATTTGCTTGTCGTCATCAGGATGGGTTGTTTCTGAGAAAAACCAAAAGTAGTTGGGTACCGCATTTGCTCACCACAGGGCGAATTCAACAACGAGCAGAGCTGTTTGGAAATGTTAACATAAAAGGAGTTTTTGCGTCGGTACAATGGATGAAACATGGATTCACCACTTCACTCTGGAATCAAAGTTTCCGTAATGGCCTTTCTATTTTGGGATGTGTATAAAATTTTACTCATTCCCCCAATGCACCATATCTCAAATCAATAAAAACAGCGGCAACCACTTCGTATCCTCGCAGAACACGAAAGGATCCTCCGTGGAAAGAGATTTGGTTCACATGGGAAAGTCATTTCCGAAACTGATTCATATTTTGAAGGTCCTGGTGGTATCGAAAAGCTAGAGAAATAATTTTGGCAGAAAAATGTTGTCTTCCTACTTGATGACGATGTGTTACATACATTTTGCTAGTGAACAATTCTCTTTTTACCGAGATAAACTTTTTGAGTACACAAATACCACTTGTGTGACTTCCAGTAGAAAAGCCAAATTGTACTATCTCGATTAGATTGAATCTATGTCCAAACTTGAATGAATTGATTATTTGTAGAATCTGTGGATGTCATTCACTCGAAAAAATAACGAAACATTGTAACAAATATTGTTACCCATTGTAGTTAATGGATCTCGGTGACCGCGACATAACGATGGGTGGTTTTGTTTATTTCCTGAATAGAAACAAGGCGTCTAGAATAGCCGGCACAAAGATCCATTTCAGTCTCAAGTCGTAATTTCATCTAACGATCGCAAATATAGCGATGAAACGACAGGGAAAATGGCTTTTCAGTGGTTGACTCTCAAACCCACGTGGTTGCACCAACCGGCAGTATCGATTTCAGGCATTGTATGACATGCACAACGATTTCTGGAACCACCATCGCTATATCCTTTTACTTCCCATGTAATCCTACGCCAGCCAGGTCTCTTCAAGAAGTTCTTTTCAATCAAAAAGATACGGTTTCGCGACATAAGGTGTATCAGTCTTCATATTTCCACAGACAACAGGTTTTGCCCATCCGTTTTGGCTCTTTCTTTTTGTGAGTTTTTCAACCCCATAGTGAAATGCATGATTTGTCATCGATATGGACAATTAATAACACTGAAAAATATATTAAATGGCTTTACTGACCCATATCTTTGTTTTTGTCGCATCAGATCATAGTTTTTTTCTTCAAAACAAAATTTATATTCTAGCAAAACATATTTTCTCATTCTTATGACTGAACGATCAAGTTGTGTGTTAGAGCGTCATCGGTTCAATTTACTATTTTGTTTTAATGAAGGGGAAAACGTCAGGCGGTTGTTTATGTCCCCAACAGCCAATCACGTGCAGTTTTCCGTTCCAGTAATTTTGATGTGAAAGATGCACTAAGCACTGGAAGGCATGTAGTCAAGAATGTTGATAAAATATTGGAAATAATCGAAGTAGACCAGCTGTTGGGGACAAAGATGGACCATAAACCATTTGAATAACGCCGGTTTCGAAATGAAACTTCATGTTTGGGTGCCGTACGAGTTGTCGGCAAAAATTTTGAGGGATCGTGTTTCCATCTGTGATTCCTTGGCCAAACGGAAAAAATAGATCCACTTCTGAAGACGCTGGTTACTGGTGACGAGTCACATACGAAACTATTGGTGGTTGGAGGTCGGTGAAGCAGCTCAAACATTGGCAAAACAAGGATTGACGCCCCCAAAGTTTTGCTGTGTATTTGGCGAAATTGTTCTTTAAATGGGATTCTTTGATTTGTAGAGTACCAACCAGTTATTTTTGATACCAAAAAGAAATCACCAGTCTGTAAATTTTTATGAAACGTCAATGGAACTTTTAGGCTCTTTTAGAACGAAATAATACAGCAACTTTAATAGTTGGGAACGTTATCACTGAAGAGTTCTTCAAGAACAAAGATGTTTAATCCGTCTTAATAATCTCCTCCTGATAAATCTGTTTGAACTCACTGTATACATTATTGTGGGAGAAAAGCTCGCATGCAACGTAACATTTTCCGACATCAATTACAATGTAATAACCGATGTTGCACCTTATCTTTCTTATGTTTGAATAGAGTTCGTACTGGCAGAAACCAACGCCAGTTGTTTTATTTGAGAACTGATCTTCTATTTGTAATGGTTTCATGGTTGATGGTAATAGCAATGAACACGAACGTATGGAGTTGAATTAGAGGACGGTTTCACCGTGATTATTCATCTCACAACGCATTTCTTTTGGAATTTCGTTTCTTCTCCATTCGTGCTCATAATTGACTTCTTCGATTTTTTTTCGCCGGGAAAACGTTTTATTCAAGGTGTATAAATGTATGCAACTGGATGACCTGCTGAACTTTGCAATAACTTCAAAAGCTCTTACTTTTGTGGAAAAATCTACTGAAGTCTTTCCCTCCCAACATACAAATTTAAAAAGGGTTTTTAATCATCTTCCCAATTGAAATTCCATGTAGCCATTTACGTCATTGGTAATGGACAATTAAAATTTGTATTAGTATGAAAAATACAGGTTTGGGATAAATCTGGAAACAAGTAAATATCTTTCGAACGAGAATTACAATATTTATGAAAGTTTGCATGTCCCCACTTAACATTGAGAGAGTTTTCGGGGTGTATTTAAAAATGGCTGATCAGTATCGATATCAGTGGAAAAAATGGTTTCACGAAATCTTGAAAAATTATTTGAATAAACGAAGTTCTGTTTTATAGGCATTTCAAAACGAACCGGAAGATCATATAACTTTTAGTAGAGGCGTTATTTGGATGGAGCCCTTATTGCTTTAATCGTCAAATGCTCAATACAACCAGTAGGAATCAATACGTTTTCGAAATTACCATCGTTACTTGTAAAATGTCTCGAATTAGAACAAGCTAATCAGGTCACTGTTTTCGGCAAATTTTGCAGCCATCAAACGGCTTGGAGGATGGAAATCAACATCTGTTGCAGAAGAGTACATCGAAAACTCGATGAAAAATAGATTAGAAACTGCTGTAAAATTTTTATGCGATAATCGTTCGCCAGTAATTAATACATCAGCTCCCACCAGTTCCACACATTCCTTATCGCAAATCGTCAGTAAGGATGTAAATGTGGACTATTCAGAATGTCACATCTCGAAAATTCCGTCTATGAATTTTACGAATTGTTTAATTGGCACCATAAATATATATATGTCAAAGTGAGCATCGAGATTTCCATTGTCAAATTTTATATTGTGAGAAATAAAGTTTATTTGAATAAATAATTAATTTCTAATTCATAATGAGGTGGACGGAAAAATCTTGTAATCAACTCGTTTATTAATCAAGCGATTAACCCTGGAATTGGCGTCAGGGCAGAATCTGACTACTGACAGCTCATTATATCCCTGAATATTCGGAGTAGATTCGGAGAGTCATTACGGGTGGAAAAGAGGTTAAAATTGTTAAGTATTTTGTCGATGGTTAGCCCTCATCAGGGCCATCTCCACACCGACCGTGTAAGGACCAGAGTAAGCTCAAGGTGAACGCCCATATCGAGTTTTTTTAACCCCTTACAATGGGTACTCCGCTGGTCATTAGTTATAATAGGAACTTTGATTTCATCACTTCCCACGATGAAAAAAGGGCTGCTCGGTGGTAGAGAATGCAGGAAACTCATCGTAATTGTCTATAATCTCGGAAATTATTTTCGGCTCAGAACCAGTTTTTCACGTGATAATGTTATTTGTTTTCTTTATTCGATGTGTCAATAGTGACATCAGAACTACCGTTGATTGGTAGCATTCTCGGCAGAAAAAATGTTGAAAAGCACAATCCCAACCCCAATTTTTACAAACATTACGGTGAAACCAAGTAGATGATTTCCTGTCTGAAATATCTTCGTCATTGAGATGAAATCATATCATACTGATCTCACCACATCGGATTTACACAAATTTCTCATGAAATTTCCAAACTCTTTCGCCACGTAGCTCACTATTGTAAGACCCTGTGTACTCTACAACAATCCATTGCATTAGGCAGAGCAGCATTATTGAAGGTTTTTAATGAGCAAGAAGAAAGCACCGAAGATACTTGCTACTTAACGACAATTCTTGTAAAAAGGGTATCAATGGACCAACGTAAACATTCCGCAGAACATATAGTCAACAAAAGCAATTTTATTTTGCGAAAGAACCAGATCGAATTACAAGTATAGGCGGCATTTATACATTTCTCAGTGGGTCCTTAAGGTTCTTATCTTTTTGATTGATCCATCCAATATGATCGTCGCTACAGAATGAATGCCTAAAGGTCTTATGTTACACGTTATCTTTATTCCTATTTGGTTTTGTGAATGAATGTGATCATTCAATAAACAACCTTCGGAATATTCGCTTCTTGTTGGATCTTGGCCATCTTCGAACTTCCTCGAACAGTGCGATCATCCAACAGAATTTTATAGGCATATTTTTAAGAACAGGGGCAACTTCATTCGAGCAAAACAGTCAACTTTTGTGTTGGAAACTGAGTTTACCTGATTTTCTGACCGCTTTTAAAAAATTATTTGTGTTTTTACTTTGCTCTCACGAATTTTTCTTTCATCGAGCCTCTCTCAGCATTTACTCATTTCACTCAAAGCAATGGGTGTCATAATATACTTATCAAGGCAGTGATTCTGCTTAGTATCTGAGATAATTGAAAAAAAAAAGGATTTCCTTTATTCAATTCGTATAATTGTAAAACTTGTTAGGAAAAATATCAATATACATCAAAGGTCAAACAACCTCTGGTGCAAGTAGAAATTATTTGACGTCCTCATTACAAAAACAAATTAATTGAATTACAAAAATTCGGGCCAATTCACACAACACAGATACAAAAATTACATTAAATACAGCATACCTCCTAAAATTTGTCTCCGCAAAGTACACAAAAAATACTGTCCAACATGCCTTTTCAAAAAAATCCTTATTATCGCGAAAACTCTTTCGAATTAAAGAAAGTAATTAGATGAATTTCACATGCCTTATATTGATAGGTAATTTTCTTTGGATACTGTTTCACGATTATACTGTTAATTTAACAGATCCACATTCAGCTATTTTAAATAATAATTTAAACAGTTTTTATCATAAAATACAATTCACTTTAGGAATATAAATAAATAATTCGATGAATATTCTGGAAATGGCATTTATGAGTGAATAAAGCAATAAAACGAAACTATATGGAATGTAAACAAACACCGATAGAATAAAAGATTTCAATACAGCACATGTCTATAAACGGAAAACAGCTATTATGATTAGATACATTGACAGTTCCTTAGAATAAACATAACCCTGTGAAGACCCACCAACTTTCAGGAAATCATCCCACTAATGATAAAAAACAAAGTTCCACTAACACAAATGGAAATATAATAAAACAACGTATACACAAATTAAATACAAAAAAATTCGTCAAATAAAACAGAACAACCCATTATATACATACCCTCTCTATCTAAAAAAATAGTAAAATAAAGTATCATAAAAATAGCTAACAGATCACATATTCATTTAAAACACCTAAATAGTAAACTAAAACCACTGGCACCAATGAACGAATCATCACATGTGATTTTGAAAATTAATTATGAAAATTGTAAAGATTGAAGGATATACTAAAAGGCAACAAATACTCCAAAACACCGATGGCCTTTTATAAAAAAGAAACCTCTAGGACTCACACCTTCAATCAGGGCGAAACGGTTATTAACATTAGATTTTATTTGATTGTATCGGTTTTTACTAGATGGAAGCTTATTTTTAAATAAAAAATTAAGTTTGAAATTCTCATAAATTTTTTATTAATGTGACATTAATGGTAAATCAGATATAAAAAATGTGAACAAAATCTATTATACTTTTTTGAAAATTTTCAAACGAACATATCAATTGAGACGAAGAAGAAGAAATCAGAATTATAATGACAACTTTCAAATATACTGACAACATAACCTTGATGACATCCAACAATATAAGTTGTGAATTAAGGAAAAAATACAAGGAATTTAACGAATATTAAGATATGATCTCTGTTCAACATTAAAAAGTGTTTAAGTCGTGGTGCATTTCAATTTTTTGTTTGTTTTCTTTTTGATTGCTATACTGATACTTATGTTGTATTTTATAGGATTGAGATAGGGAGCTGCCCGAAACGTCACCGAATTATATTTACAACGAATTGAATAAAACCTTGCATAACAAGTAATATTGGACAATCATTAGCTACACAGGTTAAAAACGAATATTCAACAGATGCTGTTAACTTTACTGTTCTCTCAAATAAGTTGCGATAAATAAATGAATAAATATGGGAAACTCTTCTAAAGTTATTGGAATCTTAGAGTGGAGAGTGACAGATACGTTTTAGAATAAGGGGTAAAGCAAGTATCAGCTCTTGGACCTCTGTTATAAGACATCTATGAGTCTCTGGTTTGAGTAACATGCTAAAATTTAATCAATGCAGAATTATTACAATGTTCTGGATAATGAATGGAAATTGAATCATCCAGAGATGCTCCTAATATACCACAAGACTAATAATACGTATTTTTCTAATATTCAACGAGAATGTTAATAATACTTTGTGAAATCATTAAATAATCAAGAGCTTGAGAAATCTGTTAATTCATTGTATTATTCTTAATGTATCTCATAAGCTATTATTGTTTTCCCACTGTTTACATTTTTCTGTTCATCTCTCTTTTAATGCTTTTAATGAACCAGTTCTCTGAAACATTGATTAAGAGAGCAAAATTAAGCATTTCTGATATATAAACACCAATTATTCTGAATAGACTATTGGAAAAACTTGCTGATTATCTAGGGGAGGCAGTTCTGAATTTTTTTGGAGATGTGTTCCTTCAGAAAACAATCAATATATTTTGTAATCTCACGATTACAAAATACAAATAATTATAACAAGAGTTTAGTATTCAGGCTGCAATAAAAGCATTCAAACAATCGTATCTAGGAACGCAAAGAATACGGGGTGAATTAAGGTATATAACAATTCGAAAAGACCCCCATCTTTACCGTTGTTTTATATTCTTTCAACCGTTTGGCGTACCCTTAAATGTTCAGATAACCCGACAATGCTATGTACCACATACAGCTCATTCCAGGAATAGTACAACCATCTGCATACATCTGCCAAAAATAATCGTCATTAGGGATGCATTTATGTGCGCTGTTATTAAACACCGAAGCAATTTCAACGTATTGTTGTTTTCTGGAACACGCCTCTCCACAGAACCATGAAACTAGACGATATAATTCAGATGCCGAATTGAATTTATGAACGAGGCGTAGAAAGCAATTAATACATTCAAAATTAGCTATAAGGTTCTATTGACGTTTGCAGGACGAAGTTCGAAATAGAGAGGAAATATGGTTGTTTCAGCTCTCAACATTTGAGGAAAATAACAATTGGAAAAACCATTAAAAAATTAACTTTATTAGTACTTTTCTAACGTAATTCTCGAGGATAAAACGATTTATTCTATCTATGATTTTCTTCAAATCGTAGCTTAATTTATCTGTATCAAACAATAAAGCAATTAAGCCTCCCATCTAAAACAATTTTCTTGTCGAAAATTTCGCCTATGGGTTTGTTCAAATCTCGCTTTGGATGGACCTTGTATACAAGAAATTCCTCTATTTGTGTGGTGAGAAATGAGGAAAAAAATAAAAAGTGCATTCACCCGCCTATTCACTTGTGCCAGCGTAATACCGTCTCAACATTGTACGCTTACAAAGGGTTCCTGGTTTTTTAGTTCCTTCAATCACTCATGTTCTTCCTGTTCATTAATATCAAAAGTTGGGACACCTATACCGGAAGCAACGATATTCCATGACCAAGAATCATGAATAGCTTGATAGCATCAAAGAAATCTCTGAGGTGGACGGTGGGAATTGAAAAAAATTTAATACTTTGATTCTATTCATATTTTGACACCCTTCAACGCTCATTCAGGCTCAATCAGCATTTAGCTAAAAGCTTCATTCATAATTTTGGATGTACTTTGTTCGAGCTGAAGATAAAATCAGCAGAAACTGCTTAAAGCTCCTAATTTCATGATGTTCGGCTAAAGGATTGGCCACATAAAGAAAAGTAGCTTGAGTTCGAAGAAAAGGATACAATTGAACACGTTTCAATATTTAAGAGGCTCTTACAACAAGGAAAAGCCAGAATAATAATACATACTTCGAATGTTTAATTTACTTTAGTTCTATTATTGCAAATATTTTTCTAGTTATATTAAATTGTTTTTATTGTCATGAAAACAAATCTAATTGTGCGTTTCAAGATTTGAACCTTGTAGACTTATGTGAAGAAGGGAACCCATTCAAGATCTGAAAATTGACACCGTAATTCGATGTTTTACTTGATTTAAATAATACTCAATAAGTATCATAACTGCCTATTATTTTATACATTGAACGAATATGAAAAAATATGTATATATATATATTAATTTTTTATTTAAAATTTCTTGGGTGTATAGCACTTTTTTACTAATAAAGGGTAATTGTTAAATTATTATTTTATTTTATTTATTTTTTTTCCAACATATGTTTTGGCGTATCTACGCCCTAATGTGACGAATATACATCATCGTCACATTGGGGCGTAGATACGCCCTATGTATGTTATGTTGGAAAAAAATAAATTAAATAAAATAATTATTTAACAATTACCCTTTATAAGTAAAATAAGTGCTATACACTCAAGAAATTTCAAAAAAAAAATTTATATCAAAATATATATATATATATATATATATATACAGGGTGATTCGGAGGAGACCGTCAGATTTTAGGTGAAGTATACAGTAGTCAATATAGTTTCGGAACAATGTTGGGTTTATGGTTCTGGGGACTTCATTGAGAGTCCCCAACCATAAACCAAACATTGCCAAACTGCCTTGACTAGTGTATACTTCAGCTAAAATCTGACAGTCTCTCCAGAATCACCTTGTATATACTGATGGACAAAATTAGCGCACCACCTAAATTTCGTTATCGATATCTTCCCAATCTTTCGACGGATTTCAATGTTTCTTTCTTTCGATTGTAGCCCTGTTATTGTCAAATTCCCTCCATTCAACAGAAGTTCAAAAAACAAAACCTTCATGTTGTACAGGGCGTTTAAATAATGTCATGTTTTTTAGTCAAATTTTAACTTTTTCTATGGGCAATGCCAGGTTGCTGAGGCATATAAAAACAATGAAGCGTTGTGGCCTAGTATCCCTTGAGTATTTGGTTTTTTTAGAAGTCAATTTATTTTGGAATCTTCTACAGATATTCAACATTCAACGAATATCTTCGCAACCATTTGTCCGATTCGAATGTTTTTTTTTATTTGTAGTGCTTTTATTGACAACTATTATACTACAATGAGATGTTCTAAAAACTCTCTCTGAGAGCTGCTTTCTGTCTGAGAGTATGGGAAGTGACAATGTTAGCAAAACTGGTAAACAATGAACCGATGTAGATTTTATGGTGCCAGAAATCATTCTCATGGATGTACTCAATTGTACATCGATGTTTTGTGTATGTGCACTATTGAACCAAACAGAGCAACAATTCCCAGCTGCAGAAAAGACTAGGGCTAGAGATGCTGTGCGAAGAGTGGAAGCATCAGCACCCCAAGATGATGCAGCTAATTTCTGTAGAATATTATTCCTAGTTTTCAGTTTTAGACTCAGATCATCTAAATGAGCTTTGTAATTAAGAGATGTAATTTAACCCCTAAGTATTTTGGATAGAAATTACGTTCGATAGGAGAATCATTGAAAGTTACAGCAAATTTCTTTCCACAGAAAAAAGAGATGTAATTTGCATGAATGTTTTGTCAACTTGTGATTTTTTTTTAAATCCATATACTTGCCGCTTCAGTTGGCAAATCTTTTGATGTTTCTTCATTCCTTTTTTTTATATTTCGTTCGATCTCTTCGGTAAAGTCATAATTAAACTTTGTTTTAACGTTTTTTTCATCAGTATTTTAGCAAGGTTATATTTTTAATCATATCGTTGTATTGTATTAATTTCTAATTTTCTCGAATAATTCTCCTTCTCATGGACAGTTTTTATTGACTAGACTAGACAAATTATGAGCTCCAGGTATATTGTTCGTTTTGATGTTTGAATGTCCTTTTGGGTCAACCCTTCACTCTCTGAGTTCTCGTGATGTTATTCAATATATTTATTCCTTACTTCGGTCTTCTTAGAAAGAGCAAATCTTTGTAGCTATTTAACGTTTAGCTATGCCCAATTTACTGTGAGTTGCAGGTCATAAACGACATGTTAACGTTTTGTTAGTATTTTTATTTTGTATGAAAAGGGGTTTCTGTTTTTCCTCGATTTTAACTACGAGTTCGATTGGTTCGACTAGGTTGTTCAGATCATTATACATATAAGTGTTTTATTCGAGTTTAAAAATATCGAAACTGTCATACTGGCATAATTTAGATACGAACTCAAATTTCTTGTGTATATTTCGAATTGAAAATTATATTGCCATATTAATATTGCGCGATGCCAGTTGAGTTTACACAGATATCGTAAAAAAATAAAATTTGTTGAATGGATCTCCATATCTAGGTCGAATTGTTGTTAATGAAATTTGTACTACTGGCAGTTGTGCAAACACAGATGCCTTCGTCACATGCGCAATTGCGATATCAGCTGGTGTTTTCGAATGAAATTTGCTATAAATCGTTACTTGTCTATGATTTAAAGTTATATAAGCTCAGTACATACAACAAACAGAGAACCGGACGGTACCTATTTGTACAGTATCTTGAATGTTGTTCGAGAGATGACTTAAAAATAGTCGATTCATATTTACTCAATCAAAATAACATACACAAAGAACTTTTAAGTGACCACATTTGCCGCTAATTTTCTCTGTGACCACTCTTCAATTCAAAAGACGATCCTTCAGAGGTGTTGAATACAGGTTCCCATGTCTAAGATTTGGACGTTAAATATTTATCACGGAAAGAAAGAGACGCCCATGATTACAGAAAAGAAAGGTCCGCTTTGTTAAGGCACAATGGAACACCTACAAATTTTCTTGAACTTTTGCGGCAGGTTACAGAAACCTGTATCACGTCCCATATAGACCTTTTTAGATGATAATGAAAGAACCCAATAAGGAGGAATCGGTCAATTTCATTGAAATTTATCTGTATATCTTGATCATACACACCCTTTTTATTAAATTCATTATTGTGTTCGATACCTTCAAGGTTTTGTGATTTCGTTGATATAAATATATTCGTTGAAAATTTTGGCTTAATCTTTCTAGAAACAATCAATATAATATGTGTAAAAAGTTTTACCAGTGATTACGGTGAAAGGTTCTTTACGTGCAAAACCTGCATTTGTAGCTAAATTTAATCTGGATAGATCAGTATTGGTTTGACAATGACCTGTTCTCTAATTAGAGAACTGACCAAAGCAGGAACATCTTTCGAAGGATTAGAATCATCTTTATCGAATACTTCACGATATTCCCATTCAATCTTCCATAGCTTTTCATCGATTTGGTTCATATTGAAGAACCTCATAAGCCATAAGTGGATTTAATAGACTTAGATCCTATAATTCTGTATTGAGTAATGTATGGAATAATTCAGAATGAATTCAGGTATATTTGTACTCGGGGACGCTTGCACATTTTGCGTACAAGTGTATTACCGTAATGGTGATTCAATGGTGACTGCTCAACGTCTCTATCGTGAGGAATATCGTACACGCTACGCGCCAGGTGACGACAGCATTGCATTAATTAATTCTGCCTAGATCTAAACATATTGTTAGGCCTCAGTAATTTATAAATAAAACAATTATAAAAGCTAGTATATTAAAATGTTGAAAATTGTTAATGTGTTCATTTCGTTTTACCCTTTAATATTTGGAATATATATTTCCTATTGATCATTAAGAATGAAAGAGAATTTTTTCAACTTTATGGAGGTAATTACCCAATTCAACAATCCAACAAACTAAAGCAAGAAGGATTTCTATGAAATCCTTCGGTTTCTGATTGTGCGATTCAGCGTATCCTGTTTTTTGATTTTGAGGAAGATAAAAAAAACACATAAATCGGATGGAAAGATTGTTGTAAAATCACTCAACTTTATGAGTGCAAGCAAGGCCTTTACGGATATTGTGGGAAGAAATTGGAGACTTTTATAAACGTAGACATCTCAAAGAGTTCCGAAAAGAAGGACGGCAAAGTCTGGGAATCAGCTGATTTATATAGTTTTCTTCTTTCAACCTTAGCAGGTAGACCGTTCGAAACGTCTAGCATTGAGATAAAATATTGTGATGTTTTGTGGCGTTATAGGATTAGGCAGGTTTATTTTGTTGTTGTGTCGTTATGAGAAATGACTCCTGGTATATTTTTAACAAAATTTCAAATCATATATCATAGAACTATTGACGAACTGTCAAATTTTAATTGCTGGTAATGGTATTGAAATATATATGGATACTCTGGCTGTCGAATAATTATTATTTTATAACCTTTTCCATGTCAACACTTCTCTAGTACCCTCGAAAGGATAGAGTTCGGAATTCGGCCGTTATTTATATTTTTCTGAAGAGATATCTCGGAAAATATCCCCTTCAGTGATATGGAAAAACTGTTTGGAATTTTTGAGAATCCTAGGAAATTTTATTTCATATGAAGCATCCAGAGAAATTTTTTTTTCAAAGTTGATCAATCATTGCCGAGCGTTGATTTGGCGGTAAGTCGTAATTTAACTGAAAGTGTTGAAGACGTTAGTTGCCCATCAAGGTGCGAACAACCGTAAGAAAAAGGTCGAGCAAAAAACGGCTGACTACCCTAATAGCGTAAGTAAAGAACCCCATACATGGAAGACAAGTTAGTCAGGAATTTTGAATACACTTGTCCTTCAAAAGCGGTATCTAGCCATAACGGCCCGTTTGGGAACCAGACATTCTAGATTCATAACGATCGTTTAGTCCTAGACGAAGTATCTTGAACAGCTCGGCTAGACGTTGAACGAATCAATTTGAATTCGAAGTTTCAACACTGAAAGAATCGATTTGAATAAATTAAAAGAATCTTTTTCTGAAACAAAATAACATGTCAAATTCTGCGACAACCGTCAGATTTTAGTAGTGAAGTATACAGTAGTCAATATAGTTTCGGAACAATGTTGGGTTTATGGTTCGGGGACTTCATTGAGAGTCCCCCAACCATAAACCAAACATTGCCAAACTGCCTTGACTAGTGTATACTTCAGCTAAAATCTGACGGTCTCCTCCAGAATCACCTTGTATATACTGATGGACAAAATTAGCGCACCACCTAAATTTCGTTATCGATATCTTCCCAATCTTTCGACGGATTTCAATGTTTCTTTCTTTCGATTGTAGCCCTGTTATTGTCAAATTCCCTCCATTCAACAGAAGTTCAAAAAACAAAACCTTCATGTTGTACAGGGCGTTTAAATAATGTCATGTTTTTTAGTCAAATTTTAACTTTTTCTATGGGCAATGCCAGGTTGCTGAGGCATATAAAAACAATGAAGCGTTGTGGCCTAGTATCCCTTGAGTATTTGGTTTTTTTAGAAGTCAATTTATTTTGGAATCTTCTACAGATATTCAACATTCAACGAATATCTTCGCAACCATTTGTCCGATTCGAATGTTTTTTTATTTGTAGTGCTTTTATTGACAACTATTATACTACAATGAGATGTTCTAAAAACTCTCTCTGAGAGCTGCTTTCTGTCTGAGAGTATGGGAAGTGACAATGTTAGCAAAACTGGTAAACAATGAACCGATGTAGATTTTATGGTGCCAGAAATCATTCTCATGGATGTACTCAATTGTACATCGATGTTTTGTGTATGTGCACTATTGAACCAAACAGAGCAACAATCCTCAGCTGCAGAAAAGACTAGGGCTAGAGATGCTGTGCGAAGAGTGGAAGCATCAGCACCCCAAGATGATGCAGCTAATTTCTGTAGAATATTATTCCTAGTTTTCAGTTTTAGACTCAGATCATCTAAATGAGCTTTGTAATTAAGAGATGTAATTTAACCCCTAAGTATTTTGGATAGAAATTATGTTCAATAGGAGAATCATTGAAAGTTACAGCAAATTTCTTTCCACAGAAAAAAGAGATGTAATTTGCATGAATGTTTTGTCAACTTGTGATTTTTTTTTAAATCCATATACTTGCCGCTTCAGTTGGCAAATCTTTTGATGTTTCTTCATTCGGTTTTTTATATTTCGTTCAATCTCTTCGGTAAAGTCATAATTAAACTTTGTTTTAACGTTTTTTTCATCAGTATTTCAGCAAGGTTATATTTTTAATCATATCGTTGTATTGTATTAATTTCTAATTTTCTCGAATAATTCTCCTTCTCATGGACAGTTTTTATCGACTAGACAAATTATGAGCTCCAGGTATATTGTTCGTTTTGATGTTTGAATGTCCTTTTGGGTCAACCCTTCACTCTCTGAGTTCTCGTGATGTTATTCAATATATTTATTCCTTACTTCGGTCTTCTTAGAAAGAGCAAATCTTTGTAGCTATTTAACGTTTAGCTATGCCCAATTTACTGTGAGTTGCAGGTCATAAACGACATGTTAACGTTTTGTTAGTATTTTTTATTTTGTATGAAAAGGGGGTTTCTGTTTTTTCCTCGATTTTAACTACGAGTTCGATTGGTTCGACTAGGTTGTTCACATCATTATACATATAAGTGTTTTATTCGAGTTTAAAAATATCGAAACTGTCATACTGGCATAATTTAAATTTGAACTCACATTTCTTGTGTATATTTCGAATTGAAAATTATATTGCCATATTAATATTGGGCGATGCCAGTTGAGTTTACACAGATATCGTAAAAAAATAAAATTTGTTGAATGGATCTCCATATCTAGGTCGAATTGTTGTTAATGAAATTTGTACTACTGGCAGTTGTGCAAACACAGATGCCTTCGTCACATGCGCAATTGCGATATCAGCTGGTGTTTTCGAATGAAATTTGCTATAAATCGTTACTTGTCTATGATTTAAAGTTATATAAGCTCAGTACATACAACAAACAGAGAACCGGACGGTACCTATTTGTACAGTATCTTGAATGTTGTTCGAGAGATGACTTAAAAATAGTCGATTCATATTTACTCAATCAAAATAACATACACAAAGAACTTTTAAGTGACCACATTTGCCGCTAATTTTCTCTGTGACCACTCTTCAATTCAAAAGACGATCCTTCAGAGGTGTTGAATACAGGTTCCCATGTCTAAGATTTGGACGTTAAATATTTATCACGGAAAGAAAGAGACGCCCATGATTACAGAAAAGAAAGGTCCGCTTTGTTAAGGCACAATGGAACACCTACAAATTTTCTTGAACTTTTGCGGCAGGTTACAGAAACCTGTATCACGTCCCATATAGACCTTTTTAGATGATAATGAAAGAACCCAATAAGGAGGAATCGGTCAATTTCATTGAAATTTATCTGTATATCTTGATCATACACACACCCTTTTATTAAATTCATTATTGTGTTCGATACCTTCAAGGTTTTGTGATTTCGTTGATATAAATATATTCGTTGAAAATTTTGGCTTAATCTTTCTAGAAACAATCAATATAATATGTGTAAAAAGTTTTACCAGTGATTACGGTGAAAGGTTCTTTACGTGCAAAACCTGCATTTGTAGCTAAATTTAATCTGGATAGATCAGTATTGGTTTGACAATGACCTGTTCTCTAATTAGAGAACTGACCAAAGCAGGAACATCTTTCGAAGGATTAGAATCATCTTTATCGAATACTTCACGATATTCCCATTCAATCTTCCATAGCTTTTCATCGATTTGGTTCATATTGAAGAACCTCATAAGCCATAAGTGGATTTAATAGACTTAGATCCTATAATTCTGTATTGAGTAATGTATGGAATAATTCAGAATGAATTCAGGTATATTTGTACTCGGGGACGCTTGCACATTTTGCGTACAAGTGTATTACCGTAATGGTGATTCAATGGTGACTGCTCAACGTCTCTATCGTGAGGAATATCGTACACGCTACGCGCCAGGTGACGACAGCATTGCATTAATTAATTCTGCCTAGATCTAAACATATTGTTAGGCCTCAGTAATTTATAAATAAAACAATTATAAAAGCTAGTATATTAAAATGTTGAAAATTGTTAATGTGTTCATTTCGTTTTACCCTTTAATATTTGGAATATATATTTCCTATTGATCATTAAGAATGAAAGAGAATTTTTTCAACTTTATGGAGGTAATTACCCAATTCAACAATCCAACAAACTAAAGCAAGAAGGATTTCTATGAAATCCTTCGGTTTCTGATTGTGCGATTCAGCGTATCCTGTTTTTGATTTTGAGGAAGATAAAAAAAAACACATAAATCGGATGGAAAGATTGTTGTAAAATCACTCAACTTTATGAGTGCGAGCAAGGCCTTTACGGATATTGTGGGAAGAAATTGGAGACTTTTATAAACGTAGACATCTCAAAGAGTTCCGAAAAGAAGGACGGCAAAGTCTGGGAATCAGCTGATTTATATAGTTTTCTTCTTTCAACCTTAGCAGGTAGACCGTTCGAAACGTCTAGCATTGAGATAAAATATTGTGATGTTTTGTGGCGTTATAGGATTAGGCAGGTTTATTTTGTTGTTGTGTCGTTATGAGAAATGACTCCTGGTATATTTTTAACAAAATTTCAAATCATATATCATAGAACTATTGACGAACTGTCAAATTTTAATTGCTGGTAATGGTATTGAAATATATATGGATACTCTGGCTGTCGAATAATTATTATTTTATAACCTTTTCCATGTCAACACTTCTCTAGTACCCTCGAAAGGATAGAGTTCGGAATTCGGCCGTTATTTATATTTTTCTGAAGAGATATCTCGGAAAATATCCCCTTCAGTGATATGGAAAAACTGTTTGGAATTTTTGAGAATCCTAGGAAATTTTATTTCATATGAAGCATCCAGAGAAATTTTTTTTTCAAAGTTGATCAATCATTGCCGAGCGTTGATTTGGCGGTAAGTCGTAATTTAACTGAAAGTGTTGAAGACGTTAGTTGCCCATCAAGGTGCGAACAACCGTAAGAAAAAGGTCGAGCAAAAAACGGCTGACTACCCTAATAGCGTAAGTAAAAGAACCCCATACATGGAAGACAAGTTAGTCGGGAATTTTGAATACACTTGTCCTTCAAAAGCGGTATCTAGCCATAACGGCCCGTTTGGGAACCAGACATTCTAGATTCATAACGATCGTTTAGTCCTAGACGAAGTATCTTGAACAGCTCGGCTAGACGTTGAACGAATCAATTTGAATTCCGAAGTTTCAACACTGAAAGAATCGATTTGAATAAATTAAAAGAATCTTTTTTCTGAAACAAAATAACATGTCAAATTCTGCGACAGTTGTGATACATTGTTTAACTTATCTAGTCTGAACCATATTCGTCTAAGATATTTATGAAATTTACGTCCAGTTGTGAATTGTTTGTTGTTGATTGAAAGGCTAATTCCAGTACAATTTTGAACAGTTGCTGACGAGAAATTGTTGATGATGGAACTCGTATGGAATTATTATTTGGACAGCAACCATCATCTATTATTGTTGATATTCATTTTCATCTGGTCACAGATCGAAATCTAAGACCGAAAGGTCTTAGAGTGACACTTCCAGTAAAAAGTAGAGAAGCAGATAGGATCTCTAACAGAACTAGTCAAGCATCGATAAGAGAAAGACTCAATCATCATCGACTCAACAAAGCAAATTTACTCAAAACCTGTGACGATCTGTAATGTGATAATGAATCAAAAACAAATGTTGAAAACTATGAAAACATTCTGGATGCTGTAAAACATAGCTATGAAAGAAAATATAAAGAATAAAAACACATTCAAAACAAGGAACTTCATCAAGTTTTCTGCAGCTGAGTATTTTTGCTCTGTTTGGTTTAATAGTGCACATACACAAAAAATCGATGCACAATTGAATACATCCATGAGAATAATTACTGGCTCCATAAGATCTGCTCCGGTTCATTGGTTACCATTTTTGTCTAACATTGTCCCTCCCCATATTCGCAGACAGACTGCAGCTCGGAATTCTTAAAACAATTCTTTTCCCAATTATTACATATATTCCACGAAGTATAATTCCCAGATTGAAGTCAAGTAAACCATTATGGCATAATACGTTCTTCAATATGAACATAATCCTTCTGAAAAACTTGCTGGTTTTGATCTTCCAAGAAAAATTTGGACAGTTCTCAATCGTTTGAGAACAGGTCATGATCGTACTAATAGCATGCTATTCAGATGGAACTCAGTTCCAAGCACAAGTTGTGAATGTGGAGAAGCAGATGAAACAATACCTCATCTCATCAATAGTTGTCCCATATATAAATTTCAAGATGGTTTTAGGGCTATGATGTTTCCGATTCTTTCTTGGAATGGTTTATAAATTTCAAACGAATATGATACGTTTTTTGGTTATTCAGTTCTTTTTTCTGCTTTTGTCTTTTTATTTCCAGATTCGATGTGGGCAACTTAAAAAAGTCTCTGTCTTCATCAATAGAAGACAACTCTTGAAGAAAGAAATCCCTCAAATATATTTCAGCTTATTTTTGTACTATCACACTTAGGCGGGGAGCCAGGGTTTTTCTTTATTGGGGTTTTTTTCCTAGGCTTTTATATCATACGCCGAATTGTATGACACCCCGTCACTAACCACTGATCTATATGCCTCTTTTTAAGGGTGATTTAAATGTGGAGAATTTCGAACAAAAAGTTCACGACCAATATTTACTAAAACACCAATTATGGAAGAAATATGTAGATGACACTTTCATCATTTGGCAATATGGAATGAACACTATAGACGGATTTCTTCCACTTCTTAACAATCAAGAAAAATCTATTAAATTCAGGAAGGAAATCGAAATCCATTTTCAGATGTATTGGTTCATGAACAAATCGGAATCCCAAGAACCAGTGTATACAAAAAACCTATGAACACAGGTCAATATCTACATTTCAATTTCAACCATCAACTTGATACTTAGTTGGGCAATATGGCAAAATGTTTATATGATAGAGCAACTCGAATAAACTTGAAAAAATCATACTAATTTTTTTTTGAGAATATTGATATATGGGATGATAATTGATGAGTTGAGGTATTGTTTCTCCTACTTCTCCTCATTAAAAACTTTGACTTGTAACTTTATTCCATCAGAATAACATTTTTGCGGTACGACCATGGCCTGTTCTCGAACGATTTAGTACTGACGACGAAAACCAGGAATTTCTTTCGAAAGATCAGAAAAAAATCTTTATTGAACATTTCATAATAATAAGCCATTCTTAATCTTTGTGAACTCGAATTTGTCTATTGCATTTGCTCTATTTTCCTATTATTTTTGTTTGATGTTATTTGACAATTCAGTTCCATTGCCGGTTAGCGTTGAGGCTTTTGGAATCATTCAAATTTCTTTGTACTGCAATGTTATCCATCTATTGTGAAATAGCACGTGCTGAATTTATTTCATGGACAATAACTAGTCGACAAGCGAATAACCTGTTTTAGAATATTCTCTTTCAATTCTTGTTTTCAGTCATAAATATCTCAAGCATCCCCAGAGTAGTGATCCATCAGAATAATGTCAGGTAAATTTTGCAGGAGCTCCTCAATTGCTCTGTCTCTCTCTTCTTTGAATATTCTCCAATTTGTTTCTTGTCTGATCACTCTTTATTTTCATTTGTCAGTATTGTAGAATTTCAGTCGAAATTTATTACAAGCAACAAATTCATCCAGGTCACCTCGTTCTATGGAAATTTTATCAATCACTATGAGATGAGAAACATACAGGATGGCTCTCCTGAGATGGGACACTCTCCCTGTCCTTGTATTATTGGCGATCCTAAGCCCATCAAGATTAGATAGTCAAGGTGTTAATATGCCTCTTCGTGTGATTAGGCCTATAAATCTATTTCACGAATTTTCCCTCCAGAAATCTGATATGAGTTTTCTGTATGCACATTCCATCATTCACGGGTGGCCATCATTAGTAAATAAAAGTTGATCCTCAATAGATTTACCGAACGGGATTCTGCCTTCCCTACACAATGGGACCCACTAACAGGTACATATAAAATAGGCGGGAATTACTTTTATTTTGTGCCCACGCAGAAAATCCGATGTTTTGATCTAGGAAAGATTAAAATAATGGACTACAGGAAACTAGCATGATAATGAAATAATTTTATATACAGGGTGATTCGATGGGAGACGTTCAAACACTTTTTCAGCATCAACAAAAGTCCTAAGAATAACTCGACCTCAACACTGCTCACTAATCTGTGTGGAAAATGGATTTTCCCCCAAATTTTCATTAAAGAATAAACTGAATTTTATCATGTCTATACGAGCATGCAAAAGTGTATAATTTATAGAAATTACAAAAATAGCGTCACATAAACCATAGTAACTCGATAAATAATAAACCAAATGTCACGAAATTTTGTCACCTCTTGAAGGTAGGTACGTTTATGGCGTAATCTGCTATTTGGGTTCGGGACTTATTTACCGATGTAGTAATATTCAGGAACTACGCATATATTATTATGAATTCCAGCTAGTTCAGCTTTTCGACTGACCCTAGTACATGATTTTTTTTCTGATTGCTCAACTGTCTAAACCAGATATCATCCGTATGGGTATATCCTATAATTATGATCTCGCTATGCGTAGAGAACGAATTACGAGGCCTCTACTTAAATATACATTCTATAGAGAAATAGTGTTTGAACCAGTTGTCGAGGTCAGCAGTGACCACGTCCTTGAACTAGGAAGTGGGTGTAAAAATATTCCACTGTGCTTGTTGCTTCCGAATATTGTTTGGATAAATTTTTTTTCTACCGAATACTAAGAGCTATTTGAAATTTTTTTGATGTCCGAAAGTGAAAAGACATCCTGTGCATTCGATAAAAAGTCAATTGGCACCAGGAATCCACATATATCTAACATAAAGAGCTATTGTGTTAATGATGCCGCCCTCTCTTCAAACAAGTGCAATTCACCGTTCTCGAATACCACAACCAGACCCATTTTCAAGATTATACGCAACATAATATATCTGAGGCACCCTCACAAAGAACTCCTGAAATATGGGAACCTCAAGGCACGTAGAGGTTCTCACCTATTGCACAATAGAGAGTCTGGGATGTATATATTTAATTGCGTAACTTGTCACGTTTGACCTATAGACCTGAAAATTCCTAAAAGACCAACCATTATGGTTTGCAATCTCCGAAACCACCAAGGAGAGGCATACGAAAAAGGATATTACCAATTGATATACTCGAAAGAAGTTACAATTCAATCATGCTCCAAATTGAATGTAACGAGGAGTGAGTATACAGTATATTCCATCTAATAATTAAATATATTACTTAACGCTTCGCAAAAAAACGATGTACTTCAACACCTGGAGGTAATTGTATATATCATATATTGTTTACATTGTCCATATAAAAACATTCGGACCACTCAAATTTTTCAAGGACTGTTACTGCTAAGGTTCTTCCCCGTTATTTATCAACACCTCGTATATTTTTTCGTAAATAAAGACATACAATTTGTGGAGTGATTTCCATGAAGCAGTATATTAAAAATGAGGAGAAATGAAATTAAAATAAGTTTGAAGTCCAATAAAATTGGTTTTCAATCTCTTCATACTTTATTTAACAGAAGTCCCATTCAGCAGTGTGTGACAGCCGTGATTTCTACCTGACTCACGAAGGATCTGGCGCCAAATGAAGAATAAGTTCATAAATGTTCGAGAAAGTGTAAACAGCATGATTTTTTTATTTATTAGGAGACCGTGAAATTCAGGACAAAGAATCAACTAATTTTTTTGATAAGCTGGGCAGATTCAGTAGGCCAAACAATGAAAAGATAGTTTCCAGAAATGTGTTTAGTATCCCAACACCCCTAAACTGGTAGGAATAGAAATAGAGGGTGGAAAAAGGGAACCCATAAAATTAATGTCAGAAATTTAAAACTTAATTAAAAGAGTACAAGAAAAATATTTGTATATTTACCCATGGAATTTGAAGAGACCCATCAAGACATTAATGGAAAAATAAATGGATAAAAGAGTGAATAAACAAATAATATAGATAAATATATATAAATTATATTAATGACTAAAAGGAGTATTGCCGTATAAAAATGAGTATATAGATGGGCTAGCTCTTGATCGTTCCAAATCGGAAGAAATTTTTATATTGTAATTGTGACTGATGCATCTTTCTTGAATGGTTGAGGTCCTCACTTGATGGAAATCCATTTTCATTTAGTTTGAATATGATTAAATAAAAACTTATTTAATAAAATTTCCATATTTATTGTGTTTTCACAATATGTAACACTACATTTGCAACAATTGTTTCGCCAAATTGTTTAACATCGAACTCGCCTGAAGAAGCCAAGAATTTGGCGAAACAATTGTTGCAAATGTAGTGTTACATATTGTTAACACACAATAAATATGGAAATTTTATTAAATAAGTTTTTATTTAATCATATTCAAACTAGATGCATCTTTCGTCTTTTCGAACAGTATAACTTGGGATTTAATTTTTCCCATTCTGAAAATTATCGTTGGTGATTATCTATGAGAAATTCGAAATGAATACTGAAAGATCAATTTGTGACCAAAAATAAATTGGGTGATTTAAGTTTTTTAAGATACATTTTTTATAGTGGATTTTAAGATGCTCTTCAGCTTAGTCGAACTTTGCGTTCATATTGGTAACTCAATAGGCGAATCGAGAACAACATCTGGATCTTATACCAGTAACAGATTGTTTATATGTGATATTTTTAGGATTATGCACTAGAACTTATGGCAAACGAAGAATGGATGAAACTCTATCCCCATATACTTCCCGAACCGGAAAGTGTTCAGTTATAAAATCGTTATGGATTTGTTTCATGAGGATCAAAGAAATATTACAACAATTTCATCAAAAAATTATAAAAAACTGTATGTTTCTTTTAATTCACATTTCAAAACATATGAAATGGTATGAATTAGATAGCTTTTTTACAAACAAACGTACATCCCAACGAATTAAAGCAATGCCAAAAAAGACATCAACACTATCAAAACTACAGCTTCATATGAACGCTATAGCACTGAAATTATTGATTGAAAAAGCACTGAAGTTGTCGATAAAATAAGTTGCATCTTCAAGAAGTTTTAAAACTGTAATGATCTCGAATAAATTTTAACTTGATTAAAGGATATGACATTTTCGAATTTCGTGAGATATATGCATGTAACCTGTTACAATCACTATACAGTAAGCGTCAAAATCATGGAACAAATTCATTTTTACAGAAGTAAAATATTTTGCTATAAAATCGACAATTTTCGTTTCTCTTTTACCAAATTTTAATGCATTTTTGACGGATTTTTGTAGCACCCTTTAGCATCTCCATAACACTCCAAAGTTTTGAATAGGGAAATCGGTTCATGTAGTACTTTTATGGCAAGAATTTTGTTGCCAAATATTTTTCTTCCATTATTTTGAATTTATATTGCGTGAGATGCTTTGAATAAAAGATTTAATAAATTTGAAATCGCTTGCAAGAATCTATATGACTTGTAAAACAAAAACTTTGTGATGTGCGTTTCTCATAATGAAATTGCCACAAGATTCTGTTGGATGAAAGGATAAGAGACATCTTAAGGGTGGAAAAATTGTCCCATTGTCCCAAACTCTGGACAAATATTTGTTTCCCAAACTTCTGTTATTTGCTTATTTGCCAAGAAGCACTGAACATCAGTTCTCCATGTAATTGGGTTCCTTACTTCACATACCCTTTAAATCTTGAAACATCATCGTGAATGACAACACGAAAACTAAATAATTTACAGGGTGAGTCGAAAATATGCCCCCAGCTTTCAGGGGGTATGTTCCAACATACTCACCAAGGGAGATATATACTTTCAATGTAAATGAAATTAAAACATTTCTCCGGATATTATAGCAGCAAAGTGGAAATCAGGAATAGGAAAGCCTTTGTTTGATCAACAACCGATTGTTGAGTTTAATATAGCTCATAATCATAGGTCCAGCAATCTTGAAACTTAGATAGAAAAGCAATAGCAAAATTTGTCAGCATTTCAACCTGAAAAACTTTTATGTCCTAGAATATATTTATATTTTTTATTCGAGTGTCTTTTTATTATTTCAGATTTGAATGATGAATTTATTTCATTTTTCCTTCGTGAAATTTAACATGTTTCGACTCAAAGAAAAAAATTCTAAGATCTTGAAGATATGACTTAATCATCAGTAATTCAACAAAAGAATTATTTCTCGTTGGGTTAAAAATATGTTTACTTCAGGCAATGCTGTTATATGATGCTATGGAAGAATAAGCAACATCTAAGACTAATCCTGGAGGCTGGATTTGTTTAAGTTCCCTCGACACGTAAAGATTATCCACGGATATGTGTTTCGGAATTTTTTATGCCCCAGTAACTATTTAAATCACATTTCCCTCTCTCGATGCATCAAGATGTATATACATCGCAGTCCAATGTGAGCCTTATGAAAATCGCAGGAAAGAAGCAAGGGCAAAACCCGTTCTTCTGGGACTTTTTTTTTTGTTTTCATCACTCGGAGTTATTCCACATCGTGTCATTATTTCAATTATGGAAAACGAATACGGTCACGGTACATCGTACAATAATTGAGCAGAAAATCATACGATTTTTCTAGTCCATACGAAATACTGGAGGCTATCTGCAAATAGTACTCACGTACAGAGAAATAAGCATTGCACAGGACATATTATCTCAATGATTTCGTTCTTCAATCTCACAGATCATAGATGTTCATTATCAATTTGAAGCATGTTGTTTATTCATTGTTTCATTAGTATTTATTTTTATACTCAATCTCAAGAAAATGTTGAGTACTTAAAGAAAACTATAGACTCTTTCAATTATTCCTAAATCCATTAGGAACAGGTCCAATAAATAATCTTTATTCTATTAAAAAATAAAATTTTATCGAGTTAACTGATGCAGTGAACATTTAGCGACATAACTATATGAGTAATCGGTTTCTGAATTCCTTAATCGCTTATCATTACAACGAAAAGCAGGCTGGCACCATGGGAGCACCATTTTCCAAGAAAATAAGCTAAAAATACATCTTAAATCATCTAATATCAATGTTGCTCTTCCTAACGGTGCTCCATGAAGGAGAAATAATTAATATAGAAATAACGTATGCCAATGTCACAATGAATTATTGTTACACATGAAGAAATGAAAAAATTCATACTTAATTAAGTAATATAGAAATTTTCGTTTGAAATTAAGCATAGATCTGATCTTTCATAACTTGCAAAAAACCATTGACCAAAAAATAATTGTGTTCTATTTCTATAATCTATAGATGTAGAATTTTGTTCGGACCTATTCTTGGTTTACCAGATCTTTCTTCTTTTAAATTTGCCGATAAATTGTGACTTACGATTCGTTCTAACTCTCAGACTTGATTAATAACTGTTCAAAAATTTCAATAAGTGCGAAATTGTTATTGTGGTGTATTCTCAACACCTGGTCATCGGTCTCTTTACCTTTTAGGTTTAACTCTTTCAAGAAAAAGACAGATATTCAGCTGTGTCATCCTCTGTTTAGCAACATAAAGAAATATTTTCAAATTATATCGTGTATTTTCTTTGCGGAAATTCGAATTGAATTGACACACATTGGAATAAAAATTAAAGCTTTTTTTATTTGAAAGTAGTTTTATAAAATTTTCTGGCATATCTCCTCTACGAATATCTCTGAGGATCCGAATTGGATCATACTAATCCTGAGCCACTTTTTAGAAGAATTCAGGCCTTATTATGTTATATTTTTCACTCAACATAATCATGATGTTTGTTAACTAACTAATCAATAAATTGACAATTTTTTTTGCACCTGGAGCATCTTAACTCTCAACACTTCTTTATTAAAAAATCCATTATCCTCTCAAACGATGTCTAAATGCACCGGACGAAAAAAAGTTTTGACGAAACCACAACATCCTGCGCTGATTCTTACCTCAAGTAGATTCGGATAAATACAGGTGAAATTGAGAGCTACCTGAAACCATACAAGGTGTTATATCGGTAAAAAAATATGAAACATCATGACGAAGTCGGTCAAGCTTCAAATTGGACAAGATGGCTTATCACAAAGACAATGACAGAGCGGTGGAGGGAAGTTCAATTGTTTCTTTAAAATAAAACTGAATGGCTATCCTGTACATGTAAATAATTTCCTTCGAACGTAATGGGTTGTGGATGCATCCAAGAAATCAAGAACTGTAATTTCAGCATTGCCGTAGCAATAATATCGAATATCGACATTGTCTGTAGATAATTCTTAATTCTAGTGCGGCTTTTGAGTCGATCTCAGTTATTTAAACTTTGTAGTAGTAATCGAATGCATTTCAAAATCAAATCGAATGGAACTGGGTATAAGTGTGGGGGATATTGTAAGACCAAATATATTCTATTGAAATAATATTTATAGCTTTAATTATTTTGATAATTGGTAGTGTAAATTTGTTCTCGTAGAAAATATGGCTTTGAAATCCCCTGCTTCGTCTGCTGTATCGGTCAATAAGTTCTGGCCATAACTACCAGATGGAATCACTAACAAAACAACTATATATGATTTTTCAAAAAGGCCAACATTCAGAAAATCACTGTCAAACTTATATGACGTTTGGTTTATTTTTTTATCGACTTAAAATGAATATTCGTGTGGTTTTTCCAAACGATGGCTTCAAAACCATTACGTGTGTCGATATATCATTGCGTTTCGAAGTGAAAAAACACTCTATAACTTTAAACCTGACTTAAAATATCCATCAGACGATGGTACCGATGATGCCAAATGCCCTGGTGGGCCAAACGAGGCAGTTATTCAGGCATACATTGAAAACCCCTTGAAAATCTCTATAGGCAATCGCGAAGTGAATTTGCAAGAGATTGCTGACACTCCATCCAACAATAAACAGCTCTTATCGGTTTATTGGATAGCTTGAAGTCCGAAATTGCCCAGAAAGGGCCCCATTTGAAGAAGAAAAAGATGCTCGTTCAATATTCTCCAGATCTGGGCCCCAGCAACTACTAACTCTTAGCACAACTCAAAAGATTCTTCGTGGAAAGAGATTCTGCTTGGCTGAGGAATTGACGGTCAAAACTGGATAAATCTTTCTACAATATTGGTGTCAAAAAGCTAGAGAAACGTTAGAATGATTGTATTAATCTGAAAGGAGATTATACTGTTGAATAAAAATTTATTATAGACTTTATAATTGGGGAGTTTATATTAAGCGTCGAATGAAAAAAAAAATTGTTGGACTCTTAGATCGTTTAAGGTTCATTTGAGGTTGAGGTTGTTAGGTAGTGCCAGTGCCCCCAAAAAAGTCGTGAGCTGGCTACGCCCCTGCATCCCATCGAGATAAAAATCTCCGGTCTAATCAAAAGACGTTTTGAATAATCGATTCACATGCACCTCAAGCATTTAAAAACACAAAGTTGGTGGTACAATATCAAGAACACATTCAGAAGATAAGTTCACTCTACTAGAAACATTCCAGACGAACTAAAATGATTATGCAGAATCCGAAGGAAGTCGAAGATCTCTTGCAGTCCGTTAGTTGAAAAGGTTTCGGCTTCTTAAAGGGCTTCAGAGGGATCGGAGGAAACATTTCACATCAACCTGTTCTTGGAAATTTCTTCTTGAATGTAGAAGGAATGAGAACGCTCCCACATTTATAGGAACACATTCATTCATATAAACCGCCTTTGTAACTTAAGAATATCGTTGGAGATCCTTGAAAGCATTTTTGGGGTGGATTGTCTTTGATACCCAATTTGTCCAAATATTTCGCTCTGATGGTGTACAATGAAAGAGGTATTCTGTTGTTCATTTCCTGTTCAGGTTGGGAACTGAGTTTTTAACGGAAAAAGTATGAATTCGAAGGGAGCTATTGTCATCTCTGTTACCCCACTTATATAGTTCATTTACGCCACATTCTTCATGAGATAACTGGTATCCTTCCAATTTTATTCTCACACGTTCACGTCGGTAAATCGACTCGTTTTGAGCCAAATTTTCATCAGTTTTGACCACTCTGTATATTCAAAAATACATCGATAAATTAAAATCTAAATTGACAATCGTTCAAAAGATATCTAACCCACTATCAATTAGTCCAGGGCATAGGTGGGAAAACAACAATGCAAGATTTGTGTTCTCGTACGCAAGCGCATGTTGGAAAATCTTTCTTGTACAATGCTGGACGAATATGCGCATTTTCATGTCAATGAATGTCTAGGTTATTTGCGTATCGATAACTCTCGAAATGAATACTATTCATATGACTCCTGTAATTTTGAATGAATATCGCTTTCGAGTCACGAATGGTCCCTTCCACGACGGTCTTATTACAGAACACACACACATATACACAATTATCTAGTCAATTGTAGGTTCTAAGTTAGTCGGTACTCTCTAGACGTGACTGTTAATCAGGACCAATCAATTTTACAGCAAGAATGATTAAAATTAGCATGATGGTCATTATTGTAGTCGCTAGACAGAGAGAAGATTGTGTCAATGCGAGCTTCTGAAGTTCGTTGATCTCGCAATTTGTTTCTAGTGCGAAATAGGTGTCCCTTAAATTGGTTTTGCTCTATCAATTTGGAACGGAGTTCGAAGATAAGTGAACTCTGTTATTTATGAGTATACGTAGCCCAGATTGTTGTCAATTGCGACTTGGAATTGCTAAACTCTATGGCGCTAATTCGATATAAAAATTCATAACAAAGTTAATAATAGATCATCGCTGAAATAAATTATTGATCAATAGAAATGAAATGCTTTCTCACATAATAAGATTACTTGACAGGTTATTTGAAAAAATATCAAAATTCTTCAGTATTTTCTTGACCAATCAAATATAATGTTGCCAGAAGGGAACTAAAATGAAAAGTAAAATATGAAACGAAATTCACTCAGTAAGTGGTGAGTATTATTATCTTGAGGGTGGTGGCTGCTTTCTTTTTTTGCAGAGATAAACTTTTTTATTCGGACCGATGGAAAATCCTACTTCTTACTCATTTCATCATATATTACTTCGAGACCACAAAGTGAACATTTTAGTCTTATGGTACTGTCAGTTCAAATTTGACAATGGTTTTCCACACTCGAAAGTCTACTTTTATTGTAACAAAAGATGATAATATTTCGGAAAGATATAATCCAGAGATTATTTTTGAATATTTTCTGCCACCTGTAACAAATAACGATTATACCAACAATTTTCTAGGATTCATAGAAAAAGATAGGAAGGCTTGAAAAGACCTTTGTACCCAGTACAAAGCAAAGTTCTCTTCATTCATAACAAACTGAAGTATTCGAGTCATTCATTGTTGACATTTTGGCGTCTATTGGATGACCGTCTTTGTGTGATTTCACTTGTTCAAAGTACCTTTCATCATCAAGAAAAGAGCCTCAAAACATGTTAATTAAAGCGCTTCCTATTATTTTATGTGACACATATATATTTATCATTTTTTTTTCGCTATCTCAAGGCAGCTTCATCTCCTTTGTCGAAAAATGTAGTGGTAATGCTTCGATTTCAAAGGACGTATCTCTTTTTCTGATAATTTTTCCACAGATATATTATAAAAAAAATGTCAAAGGAATGACCTTTTCCATTCTTCATAAACTAGATTTGATGGTTTCGTATACAATAATTAAATTTCCGATATATTATACCGAACAGGTAGGTGGGCAACGTCTTCAAAAACCTGTCTGTTATGGGTCTGGAACTCTGACGTTTCTAAAGAGGCGATCAGCTGATTCCCAGGCATTCAAAAAGGTCGTTGTATAAGGAGTGCCACATAGATGATACGTCCCGTCGTTTCTTCCAATGTTGACAAATAGAGTGTCGTCCACTCAATATTGTCCTTTCCAGCAATCTCAAGAATAAAAATTTTTCTTTAAACTGAAGTACCAATATTTTTTGGATGTCAGTCAATTTTTGAAATATTCACTCTTATTGGAAATTTTCCCTTATCAAAGCTGCCAACATGTTTCGCAAAAATTTGGCTCTAATTACTTTACCCATCGTTTTTTTGGTAATATTAACATCTAATGTCTTTGTCTATCAAAGGAATTCCAAAGAAATTACCTGTTTTGAGATACTCACAGCTCCCTGCTCTGCCTTTTTTAAAATAGATTTTTCGTTGTTTAAATCAATATAGAATAGATATGCATTTCAAGAAATTCTCTTCATTCACTTTTTGAAGTTAATTATTCCTATTTTGTTTTTGATGTTTGCATCTATAAAGTGTTAATATATACCCGAGAAACAAACATACATATAGAACAAGACCTGAAGATACTGGATCACTTACTCAATTTTATAGTGCAAATCATTATTATGGAACAAATTCATTCTCTCAGAAAAATAATATTTGGCCAGATAATCCTGAAGCAGGTCATCTTTTGTGTTACTTTTAGTAAATTTTTATGCATTTTTGTAGGATTTCTGTTGTGTCATCTTAATCAATGCTCTAAATTGTTTTAATGAAGAAAGTGGTACTTTTTTAGTCTTCTACAGTCGTGCAGAAATGTTCAAGAAAGAAATGTTTCTTGAAAACATAGTAAGTCCAAATAGGTTTTCAGTATGTGCACTTTATGGCTCTTTCGCTCTGAGACGATGCTAACTGATGAAATTTGTCGACTATAATTCCATCGTTTCAAATCAAATGAGCTATGACAAAGTGTACATACTGAAAATCTCTTTTAACTAACTAATTTTCAGAAAAAAAAATTTCTTGAAAATTTCTGCACGCCTGTCAAGAAGACCTTGCCAAGAAGGTGCCACATTCCCATTGAAAATTTAGAGGGATGATCATTCAAAACTAATCAGTCGAAAATAAATAAAAATTTAGTAAACGTAAAACAAAAATTGACCAGGTTTAGAATTTTGTTGCCAAATATTTTTCTTCTGATAAAATTTGTTCCAAGCCGCGTAATGAGGATCAATCAACACAGAACGTCAGGGTCATTTTTTGAACAAGAGGTTGAAAATATACATGTTATTTTCAACACGATCCATCACAGGTCTTAGGATATTTTCGTAGTCATCTGTAACAGGTATTGTTGAGTCTTTGACCACTGCGTAAATTTTAACCATAGGTTCTTTAGATCAAAAGAAACATTTTTCCCTATACCGTTTTTCCATATTCAGCTGCGTTAAAAAGTTATAAGCATTTTAAGTTTTCATATTGGGCAAATACCTCTCTGTAATCCAGTTTAGTTTGAATGAAAATTACCTTCCACAGCATCCACGATTGAATCTGAATTGTTAAAAAACATTTTTTCCCTCTGATGAACCTTAAGCCCCGCCCATCTGACATCTTGGTAAATTCGAATCAATTTAGGAGATTGTTACGAAAATCAACAATTGCTGAATATATTTGTAGACTTGTGATATTCGTGATGAATTGCAATTATGTACCTCACTTCATGACTCCAATAGTACAAAACGGTCATGTGGAAGAAAATGTCTGATTCCTTTATCGGAATTGCCCAAACAAAGAATTCGAAACTTCAAAATGCCAATTCAAAGATGAAATGTTCCGAAAACACATGGACTCAGTACTATAACAAGGAAAATCAGCTATTTTATTAGTGTGACCATTGAAAATCGTACCGAATCACGATAAAATATACCGACAACACGAGGACCAATCAAAGACGAGGATCTCATGTTTCATCAGATGATTATATAGATTTGATTCCTTTCAACTTCGAATATCTCAAAAATGGTGAAATTTAGGAAAGAAGATGATGAATGATTTTAACGGCAAAAAAACTAATGATTCTGGGAAGTTGTCAAGCTACGGACCTTTAGTTCAAGTGATATTTGTTTTTCATGCAATTTAACCAATCTGTATAGTAAATTGAGAAACCCACAAGAAATGGATTAAATTTATTGATGCCAAAATATGCATGACTGTTATCAAAATCCTTCGACAAGAGATCATTTCAATTGATATTGTCGTTTGAATATTACAGGTGAAAATGCAATTTTTTCATGAAATTTCAACACCCTATATCTTTTGAACGGGGCCAAATTTGAAAAAATGTTAAAGGAAGAAAATGTTTCCTTTGACGTCAACAATCTTTGGTTTGAATTAACGCAGTGGTCAAAAAGCATTGTCCTTGTTCGATATTGATATCCTCTTCCTCTTATTAATAATGAACTTTCTTGTGTAATGTAATTGTGTTCAATTTCTCTGGAACTTTAATGTTTTTCAGGATGTTGTTTTCTGCTTTCTTTTTTATTTTAATTCCACCTCAAACAGGGCAAAAGATCTTTTCTTAAACAGCCATTTCACAGTTTAGAATTATTCTTAGATTGAATTTGTGTGTTCGTTTTTTCAACAGATTCCATTAATGGTCCTTTCATTAAATCTCAGTCCTCTAGCAAAAAAGTCATTCACGAAATAGCCTCCATAAAATACGTTAACACAAAGTATTTCATTGGGCATTTTATTGGTCATGATTTCATCTCAAGAACTGGTTTGGGAATCTTCTAATGGTAGAGGATAGACGTACACGAAAAGACGCGTAGGCATGTTAGAAGACAAACCCAATTTCATAATATAAATTCATCCTCAAGAGTACATGTCTTGTGCGTTCAGACAACGATGGTAAAGCCTCCTCCAAGACGATCGCTATACCACTTTCATTCTCGAATGAAATCCTATCACAGATCCGTTATTTTAAATGTACTCTTCTGGAACAGATTTAAAGTTTAAATGGATAACTTCGAGTTGGTCTTTCTCAACGAATTACTTTACAAAACTCGAATATTCGAGTCAATAAACACTCCTTAGTTTTTCCTAATTCAGATCAATTTGACAGAGTAACATGAATTTAAAAAAAAAAGAAAATAAAGGTGACCCAATCAAAATATTTCAATCTGAGCATGAACAGATATGATACAAAACAAATTAAAAGTTCTGGCAATGAGTAATATTCTTTCACATGGAAATTATCATTTTCCAACAGAAGAAAAATATTTGGTTACAAAATCCTGAATTTTTATGTATTTTTGTTACACCCTATGCCATGTCATTGCTCATCTACTTTGAGACGATAATACCTGATGAAATTTGTTACCGAATGAAAGTCGACTGCAAAGAAAATCGCGCCAAATATCTTTCTGAATTAAAAAACCATTAATTTTATGGCCACTTGTATGGGATTTTTTTCACATACCTGTCCACCCTATGAGGGCCATCGAACAAGTAATTTGTTTCAATTCAGCGAAGAAATACCTACGGGAATTATAGCCACTAAAAGGAATTCCTCAAGATCAACCTGTACCACGGGGGCTTGAGAAGATTCGTCTCTTGACCTGCTAGCTAGAAGTGGTTAGTCGAATATTTTAGCGGGAGAAAATCCCGCCAATTTCTGGAGCATCCCTTCTTTTTGCGGCGATCTTGGGTCAGACAAGGATGGGAACTTGTTCTGCGAATGGGCCATTTTACTGGATATATGGTTGTAATTTGTGCTACGTCGGCCTTGTCTTTTACGAACAACAATGAAATATCATATCTCCTTGGGATACAGGGCGGAAAGGAACACCCCTCACATATCATGGCGCCAAATTTGGGGAATGTGGTCAGATTTCGTCAGTAGAGAAAAAAGAAATCCTAGGGGTTGATATTGATAAAGACCTTTGTGTTCACGATAGATTCCTTGAAAATACACATTGAGAAAAATAAAACAGTTTTGAAAATCAATTAAGGAATAAAAAAATTCTAGTCTGTCTAGAATTCTAAAAAAGGGATATTGCAGCTCCTAGTTGTTATGAGATCTAACGATGAAAAAAATCTTCAAGCAACGTGTTCTGCTGAATCGTAATGAATACTGAAAAAAATGTTTTTCGAAATCAACTCTGATGGACAAAACTTTTAATAAAATGAGACAATAATATAAGATATATACTTATATCTGCTAGTTTTGTTGTTTCTTTTTCTGATTTTCTTTTGATACAAAACTTTACTATTTATAATTCTCAGTCTCAGTCATAAGCTCGATATACTAAGCTCAACAACAAGAATGATGATAAAAATCAAAGAACATAAAAAAAAATCTGTTGAATTTTGTTTGAGGGTATTATAAACAGATCATTAAAACAATACAAAACGTAAACGGACTCAGCCGGGGGTATAATGATAAACTTTCGTTTACAGTACAGCCAGTGCATTTATAGTTGCCGCGTTTTTTTATGAAACGTGTTGTGGTTTGAAGACCATCCACTAAGGGCGCCACAGACAAATCTGGTATGGTTCTCACGGATCACATACCAGGCCACGTGGAAAATTACTAAGGAGCTGAAGCAATCTTAAGATATTGGATACGCTACCCTAAAGAATCAGATGGAATCGTTTAGAATTCTAGGGAACCCACACGAAATTTCGTCCTGACTAAATTAAGTAGACTAGATAATGTCCCCCTTTAATTCTGATTTCTAATTAGGAATTCCTAAAACCAGGTCCATGCTCAAATGAAGGTCATTAACCTGATCTCCTATCTTGGGCCGTATTTTAGAGTTTATATTCCTTGAAAATATTTCGAATCGTTTTTAGGGCTCGTTTATAGAGTTGCTAGGGTGACCTTGCCTGCAAAAATAGCCCAAGTCATAGTTAAAATGGTTGAAATATGCTCGAACTTTTTGTTTCAACAGAGGTAATTTTTTATTTTTACAGGTATTTGAATACTGATATGAAATCAGGTCATTTAATAAATGAAAAATTAAGGATTTTATTCTTACGTGAAACATACAATCAAAGAAAAACATACAGGCTGTTCGGAGATGAGATAAAGAAACTTTGTTCGAATAATGATAAATCTTCTCTAGTTGATATGCAACAAGCTTTGCTTCCTCGTTATAACTTTGATGAATTACAGAAAATTATCAGCAAAATTATGAAGCAATTTTTCTTTAACAATAGAAAAATCATTAATGAAAAAATTGATAATAAATTATGATAATTTTCAGATGAATGTGCATATTGAATTTTACCTCACACCTCTTACCGAGATTAAATTCTTGTTTTAGTCTCCATGCCCTGTTTTAATGTTTGAATATTCATGTGTTGAAGAGTATTTTTAATAATAATTCAGTTATTGCTATTTTCCAACAGATAGAGAGACAATTTTTTGCATAGTATCAATATAGCACCGAAAAAATACAACAGTTTTTAATAATTGCTGTTATCTGATATCAGAAACTGTTCAGACTCAATTGAATGCAAATAACTTAGGCATAATTTTATTTTAATAAAATTTGAATAATTATCATCTTGACACTTTATCCAACTTTTAAAATTGTGACAATACCCAACTGTAAACGGTTGAACGTAAAGTTTGAAATATGAATAATTCGCTATATCACAAATACCTCAATCAGAGGGGCAAAAGTGCTTCCTCAATTGGTTCAAAGGCATGCAAAAGTGTATAGATGGGAAATATATTGAAAAACAATAAAGCGATTTACGATTATTAATATTTGTTTTTGTATAACACCCCTAGTTATGTTCCAAGTCAATAAATATCCTTTTATTGGCACCTGTCTCAATGCAAACCAGGTATACATCAGTCAAGCAGAAAGTGGACCATCTTCAAATTGAATCTGTAGAAGTTTATTCTACGAACTCTTATTAGTCACAGTACACCCCAGTATATAAAATAGAACACAGATTAGCGCAAATCTGATTTGATGACACAATTTCATAAAGTCTTTCTTTGAAATGTATCTCAAGCAGAGAATGATAAAACTTTTTTTGTCAGCCTCTCTAATTTCCCCTGAATACTGCATCTTCGGTACTGAGAACTACTGTTTACTTCAAGATGTCTGCTTGTTTACAAACACAATTTCCTCCTACAAGGGATAACTAAGAAAGAAATTCCTGTCGTCTCACCAGACATTTAACCTCATTGACTCGCATTATGTTAGCTTATGAGGATCATATGTACTTGTTATAACACTAGGAAGTGTAATTATATAGTCGCAGTGGCGTCCGAGAGAATGTCTGTATTTGTATTTATTTCAGAATGAGTCTTGTAGAAAATAAAAAAAACTTCATTACTGTTGTTTTTCTGAGATGAAATAGTTACATCTCATGTGGTGGGAGCTAGCCATTATCTTTTGAAAATTCTTAACGAAGTTTATTATTTATGAAATGCCAACACCCTATATCTTTTGAACGGAGCCAAATTGGAAAATGTTATGGGAAGTTAATGTTTCTTTTAACGTCAAGTATCTATGGTTTAATTTAATGCAGAGGTCAGAATCACCTTGTATATGTTTTAAAACATCTCGAAGAACCCAGTAGATCGTTTCACTCATACACCCTGTATATTCCCTTTAATTTTCAGCCTCGGTGGATGAAGTTCTTAAATAGCCAGATCAAGATACAATACATTTTTTCCACTTCCAAGGCAAGAGGTTGTCACTGTTCTTTTTTTTCACTCAAAGCCAGAAAAAATCATCTATGATTTTCCAAACACTGATATTTCTGAAGTTTCTTCTCCTTGACAAAGACCAGTGAACAGGTCTATGAGGTCCCTTGATATACTGTTAAAAATATGAAAATCTTTTTCGAAATCTTCAACAACAATGAATGATGTCACTACGAATAATCATTTTAAAGTGATGTTACTTTGCTTGATGATTATTTTCTGTACTGAATCCCAATAAATATTTAACTGGATAGATTACAAGTATTTCCAGATTTAGGTGTGCAATTATACTTTCTTGAAGAAATACCTAAATTTGATTTTGAAAAATCAACTAGGTGTTCTTTAATAAAAAATTTTTTGTTAAATCATTAATAATATTAAATCTATTCTGTTCAGACTATAATTACTGATTACTGATTTTTATAATCAGAGTATCTGTTTTAATTACGTAAACAAGAACATAAATATTGAATAATGGTTATTCATAGATTATGTCAAATTTGAATACCTTACCATAGAATATTAATTTATTACCGAACCCCAGGAGCGAAAAAATTAATATTTGCAATGTTTTTTTAAATAAAAGATATAGATACAGATAAATATCTGAAACTATTATTGATCTTTAGTTATAATTTTCCTCAGAATAATTAGAGTGAATTATTATCACATTAAAATATTATAACGTCTCTGTGGTGGGTAGTTCCAAATAAAAAAGTGTTCTGTGGTTCCTTGGTGTTTTGATTCTGTTTGAAACTGTCAACAGTTATTTGTAGCTTTCTTTCAGAAAAATGTGGAAAATATTGGAAGGATAATATCGATAGTTTTAAATTATTCAATTCAGTATGAAATGATTTTTGTCAGAAAATGCATTCTATTCTAATCTTTCTTGTTTATGAGCTTATAGCTTCCAGTTTCAATATTGATTGAATTTTAATTAACCATGCATCATAACAAACATTCAGAAATATTAAAACTAAGTCAAATTCTATTATTATTTCCTAAGTTTGTGAACAAGGTTGAATAGGTGTATGAAATAAAGATAATAAAGGTATAAAACAAATCTAGGAGACTGGGTTCGAAGTTTTTAAAACTCATATGAGCTCAACTTGCAGCATTCCTATGTTAGAATAGATAAAACTTGATGAACCCTGAAAGTCTAAAGCTATAAAAAACCAGCTCTTCATAAAGACAAGTCTTCAATTCAACAGATCCTGACAGAAAATACTTTACCTATTTCAACAGTCAAAATATACCGAAGAGTGATGGAAAACTTTTTCTCTATTTATTATGGAATATTATTCTGGATTAAATATTAAACAAGGTGCAAGACATCATTAACAATGAATACAGCAAATGGCAATTTAGATTTTGTGGTGAATGTAAGACAAAAATTGTTCAGTGGTTAATTTCATCTATAGTGTTTAGTGGTGGAACCATAGACTGGAGAGATTTCCCCAACCTTTTGTAGAAATATTTAATCAAGACATAAAATAAGGCAACATTGAACAAATCTGATTATTGAATCATTTCAGCACAGAGTTGGATTTGGGAAAATCAGAAAATTTGGACAAAATTATATCGATTCAATTCCTTTCAACTTCAAATATCTCAAGAATGGTGCAATTTAGGAGAAAAGATGAGGAATGATTTTATATGCAAAAAAGACTGATTCCAGGAAGTACGAGATATGGACCTTTAGTTCAAGCGATATTTGTTTTTCATGCAATTTAACCAATCTGTAGAGTAGTAGTGAGAAACCCACAAGAAGTGGAATAAATCTATTGATGCCAAAATATGCACGAGTGTTATCAAAAACCTTCTACAAGAGATCATCTCAATTGATATTGTCGTTTGAATATTACAGGTGAAAATGCAATTTTTTTATGAAATTTCAACACCCTATATCTTTTGAACGGGGCCAGATTTGGAAAAATGTTATAGGAAGAAAATGTTTCTTTTGACGTCAAGAATCTATATGGTTAAAATTAACGCAGTGCTCAAAGACTCACCCTGTATAAATGAAAAAATTGAGTCGAAATTGGTGTATTCGCAAGAAGAAATTAAATGAATAAATTGGTGTCTGTAAATAATTCTCTTCTTTTTCTATAGCGCACATAATAGTTCGAAACCGTACAATACGCATAAACGCAGTGAGAAAGTAAACAAATAGTAGTGGATGCATAAAAGAGTATAGCAGGACAAACAAACATATTGCAACATCAAATTACCATTAATTTTTATACGGACTGAAATTAACATTTTTTCTATATTGCTTGCTAACTCAAATTCTAAATAGAATAAGATCCAGAAAGGTGGACCCATCTCATTAACACTTGTATGAGTTGTTAACGCAGTAACTGGCGGTGAACAAAAAAGCTTAGTTATAAATTGACAGGGCAAAGTTCAGAGAGGACGATGCTTTTACTCTGCAAGAAGCATTGCACTTTGTTGTTCTTATTCTCTATCAGTAGTAAACGGAAATGGCAATTATCTAATGAAACTTAAAGGTCAAGTTTCAAAACGGAGCATTAATTATGTAAGTGAAAGAATCAGCCGCCTCTTATCACGATGGTTGCGGTTCTTTAAAACCAATTTCGGGCAGATTCAATGCAAAAATAGAAAATGTGCAATATCCTCCGAGATACTAAAACAATTCAGAAATCATTCAGCATATTTATGTGTGAGATATCCTGTTTGGAATCAAAACGAGAAAATAAAAATTTAGTTGTAATGAATCAAATGATAAAACAACAAGGTGGACCTTCTATCTATACTTTTCTCATCAGGATCGTCACTATATTTGAGGATACTTTTTGTAAAAGACAATGAGAACACATCAATGAATTCTGAAAACATAATTTTCAGGCTAGGTTTAAAAATTGCTAATTAATTAATAAGCAATACGAAAATTTTCTCGGGCAGTTTTTCCTGCGATTCTGCAGCTATCAGGTCGAATAAACGAGCATTCTTTTTTATTCAATCTTCTCATCTCATTGGCTACTGTTGTAAATGTGAAAGTTTTTATTATTAATGGCAAATGACATGTATCATCCAGAAAACTTCTGCATCGCTGATACCAGGATGTATGGCAAATGTATTGCATTTTCATCTGAGGCAGCCCACTCTTCATTGGCCAGTTTAATCGGAAATTATTTAATTTTTTCGTAGCTACTGTTTTCCTTTCTGTCATCTATATTCTCTATGTAGTGATGAAATTCAGAATTTTAATGTTTTTGTAGGGCTTCACGTAGTTTCCTGGTGAGTTGGTTAAAGCGGATTTCGTGATCTTTGCCATTGCCTAAAAAATCATTATCAGCAAATTTCAGCAGTAAATATTTCTAATTAAGGACTACCCTAAACATTGCTTATCAATTAGAATTAATTAACCATTTTCGGATTGCTCTAAAAATTGCTAATTCAATTAAATTTCAAAGCCATGTTTAGACCTAGTCTAAAAATTGCTAAATACGTTGTCCAAATCCGATGTATTTTCCATTTTTGGGCCAGTTGCTAATTCAATTTACGTAATTTTCAAAATTTTATTTGATAAAAAATTGCTAATCACGTTATATATATATTCTTCCGAACTTTTGGCTTACAATATTTAGTTAGAAAATAATAAATCATATAGATTAGGGGTTAGTGACAGGGTGTCAAACAATTCGGCGTATGACATAAAAGCCTAGGGATAAAACCCCAGTAAAAAAAACCCTGGCTCCCCGCCTAAGTGTGAAAGTACAAAAATAAGCTGAAATATATATGAGGGATTTCTTTCTTCAAGAGTGGTCTTCTATTGATGAAAACATAGAATTTTTCAAGTTGCCCACATCGAATCTTGAAAAAAAAGATAAAAGCAAAAAAAAAGAACTTTTTTATTTATTTATTATTATAACCCATTCCAAGAAAGAATCGGAAACATCATGAATAGCCCTAATCTTGAAATTTATAAATGGGACAAATATTGAGGTATTGTTTGGAAATGAGTTCCATCTGAATAGCATGCTATTGGTACGGCCATGACCTGTTCTCAAACGATTAAGAACTGTTAAAATTTTTCTTGGAAGATCAAAACCAGGAATTTTTTCAGAAGGATCAGAAACGAGATACTTTGAACATTTCGTAAGAGTTCGACTCAGTTTTCCATAATTTTGTATCGCTTATGTTCATATTAAAGAACGTATTATGCCATAATGGTTTAAGTGACTTCAATCTAGGAATTCTATTTTGTGGAATATATGAAATAATTGGGAATAAACTGGGAAAAGAATGATATTCGTTTCAAGAATTCAGAGCTGCAGTCTGTCTGCGAATATGGGGAAGGACAATGTTAGACAAAACTGGTAACCAATGAACCGGGTAGATCTCATGGTGCCAGTTATTATTCTCATGGGTGTATTCAGTTGTTTTTTGTGTATGTGCAGTATTAAACCAAACAGAGCAACAATACTCAGCTGCAGAAAAGACTAAGGGTAGAGATGCTGTGCGAAAAGTGGAAGCATCAGCACCCCAAGATGATCCAGCTAATTTCTGAAGAATATTATTCCTAGTACTCAGTTTTAGGCCCAGTTCATCTTAATTAGCCTTGTAATTGAGAAATGAATCTAATTTAGTTCCTAAGTATTTTTGATAGAAATTATGTTCGATAGGAGAATCATTGAAAGTTACAGCTAATTTCCTATATTTTTCATGATTCAGATGAAAACAAGATACCTCTGTTTTGTTGGGATTTGGACATAATCACCATTAATCGCCATTGAAATTTCCAAATCAGATAACAGTATGTTTTTCAGAGTATGGAAATTCGAATGTTGGTAAGCAATAGAAATGTAGTCGGCACAAACAAATTTCTTAGATGATGTCGTGGGTAAATCATTTAGATATAAATTTGCTACTCTTATTGTCAATAAATACACGAAACCTTCTATGAGAAAACATATTTTCTAATAATAGTACCTTTTTCCCACACTTCAGATATAGTGTTTGAAAATTAATCCATTTTCCACACAGTGTCATATGCCGAAGATAAATAATAATAATAATAACAATAATCACGTTATCACAATTCAATGAATATATACTCATTAAAATTCACAATTGTTTTTTTAATTATGTTGACGATCCTCCATGTTAAATGAAATAAATGTTTTTCCTTATGGGAGTTTAATGAATTTGAGACTTCATATTCTTGGAAAAACAAAATAATGAAATTAACTGTTCGTCCCTGAACTCTGATAGATTTCTATTTACTTAGCTCTATTTGAATGTAACCAGATGTTGTACAAATAAGTTTCGTAGGTCCATAAAATCAACCTGTCCAGCTGGCGACCCGTTGAAGAAAGTCGAAGAATTTATAATTTTTCAGTTGAAGAACCTCTTTTTTAATAGGCTACGTCATAAATAAGAAGCACAAATTGGTCGAGTATGCACTATTCACGTTTCATGACTTGGAAGACACTCAAAAAAGCTCAAGGTTGTAAAAGATCATTCTATGTACTACCTTTATGATTTTTGGGATGGACCTAATTACACCCTCGGGCTGTGTACATAGGGAATTCCTCAATCCGGTAGATATTTTGACAGTCAGGGTGGGCAAAATTTAATGGCAATGTTCAATATACACTGAAAAATGTAAACCGAGTAGTACATTGAAAAAATAAGTATATCAGATTGAAAATGATGCTCCGAATCACTTCTAAACGTTTTTTTTTTTTAATTTTTGGCTTTTTCATAGCAATTTCTGTATTTGTTGTGTAATGAGGACATAATGAAGAATTTAAATAGCCCAAATAGTTAATTCACTGTATCATTAATATTATCTCGGCTTCAACTGGCAAACTTGATTTTAAAATAATATATAAAATGAAATTTATCAATATAGGATTTTTATGGAAAACACAAACATTGTGAGAAGGGAAAGTGAGAATTGAGAAAGAACTTCAACGATATGAGGTCGATAATGATATGTTCATATCGAAGGGATGCTCAAGGTTTTTCCCACAGATCCACATACGGAGGGTCGGTCAGTATCTCTTTTATTTCCGAATGATGAAAAGAAGGAAGCGAACAGAGTCCCGATTTACATAATTTTCGGAAACGGAAGAATCCTGAGGAATTGAGGTGTTGTGCAAAAATAACAATACCTTCACGGTTCCCTAACTTACAAAGAAATATAGAGGGTGACTTAATATCTGCTGCAGAATGTGTTAAGCTTTATATTCGAGGGTTTCATATTCATTACTTATTATCCTTGTGAGAAATCGTTCATTTGATGAAAATGTTATTATTATTTTTATTTAGACAATAAAAGAAGGTTTACAAGCTAAACACAAAGATGTTATTCATCAACATATTTTTTTTCGAGTTAGTCAATTCATTCATATGGGTCTCAACTGAGCACAGCAACTTATGAAGGATAATTAAAATTAGTAATTGAATTGGTTTTTTCAAGAATGATTCTGGATACCTCACTAAAATTTTCAGAAACTGATGAACAAAATGATCAGATATTGAAAATAAAATAAAATCTTTGCGGATTTCACTCCACTGCTAAAAATCTACTTAGATATAGTAATTCATCTAAATTATACATAAAAGTAGAGCTGATATGTTATATATATTAGTGTAGTATCTGGATCATTTTCTTGTAGGAATTTGTGGGAATTGATTATCTGCAATGGGGGTTAACATTGAAGGAAGCAGTTGGTTGTGGACCCTCCTATATACGGTAAAACGATATGACATTGTGGGAAAGAAAAATTGCAATGGGAACACTATCGATATCAAACGAGGTGAGAATCCAATCTACAAAGGAAGAATTTGTTAGAAATCATGTCACATCTCTTCTTGTATAGGGTGTGGATATTGTACTTTCGCAATGGGTTTATACAGGGTGAGTCTTTGACCACTGCTTTAATTTTAACCAGAGATTCTTGAAGTCAAATTTTCTTCCTATAACATTTTTGCAAATTTGGCCCCGTTCAAAAGATATAGAGTGTCAATAGATTTATTCCATTTCTTGTGGGTTACTCACTACTACTATACAGATTGGTTAAATTGCATGAAAAACAAATATCACTTGAACTAAAGGTCCGTATCTTTATCGATATGATCATCTGATGAAACATGAGTGAGTGAATCATTTCTTAGAGGGAAAAATAACGTTTTCAAACAATTCAGATTCAATAGTGGATGCTGTGGAAAGTAATTTTCAGTAGTGATAACCCAAGGGCATTGATAAAATTGTTCGAAAAATTCTATGACAGATTTCGAATGCTTGGTCTGTTGCCTACAACCAACAGGCGAGGGTTAGTCGGATAGAAAATTTTTTGCTAACTATAGAAAAAATACAGAGCTAAAATAATTTATTTAAAGGTGCAATTAACAAAGGAACAATTGGAAAATTTAAATGAAGATCCACACGTGTTAGTTTCTATAACTGATGAAGATGTATTTCCACTACGCATGCTGTTAATAATTTGATTATGATGTTCTTCGTCAATATTCAAGTAGGGTTTTATTGAGTTGGCATTGTTTAGACCCGTAATTTTTATAAGATCTATTGGATCTATTGGAGTGATTAGAAATTGTTTTCTCCTTTGTATTCAATCAAATCGCTTCGGCAGACGATCTTGTCCAATTTTGAATAGTATTTCTTCCAATGGGCATAATATCATACCAGTGATCATTTTCGGATTTCCATTGACGATTTGTTCTGACGAGTAATCTGTTGGTTTTAATATTTGGGCCCCTTTTCGACATCAATTTATTGAATAATCGGACGTTGCTGTCATCGTTTTCTTTCAAAAACTTGCTTCCAGTACACATTCTTGAACCACCCTGGCAAGTCTTACTGAATACAGGGTTATATATTCCACTCGGTTTGTTACAGAACCATCGTTGTTTGATTCGAAACAAAACATTTCAGTCAAGCAAGCTTGATCTCAAGAACCCATGGTTAAAATTGACGCAGTGGTCAAAGACCCAACCTGTATGTTCAAGCTTTTTTTCAGTGCGATTGAAAAAATATACATATACAATTCTAGTTAACTATTAATTTTTTTTCTTATACGTAGAATGTTGTGATAAACATTAATTAGCTCAGTGGATAATTGTGATGGGATTGCATAGTACAAAAAAATATTATTGTCGAGAAAAATATTTTTTTCTTTATTCCGATTTGATCCATTAACAAACTTGGATGAGAATTTCATCACTTCTTTATATTCCTGAAAATGCAACTCTGACTAATTTTGTTCGAATTTGACCACAAATTATCTGGGTAAAGTTTGGGTAAAATAATAGACAAGCTCGCGAAAATACAAACTGAATGGATCAGCAGGAAATCTTTTCTGATAGTACAGGAGCAATTCTCACAGTTCTCGTTCAAAGCGATGGGAGTAGGTGGAATGTCATTAGCACCTTATAATGGGTGTGTAGGTGCTAAAAAGCTCATTCCTTGCTTGCACTTGCAGTTTGTTGGTAATTTGATGTATGAAGAGATATATTGTTAGTAAGCACAGCGAAACATTAACAATCTGGAATAACTAGGAAGTTGCACATTGTATACCGGTTGAGAATTCTTTAGGGAATGAATTGAACTCAATGTTGGGGGTTTTGACGTGAATAAAATGCGAAAGTTGGATATTGTCCACTTGAGATGGATGTACTGGGAAAATAATAAGAATCTTTTACAATACATGGTGATTCTAAATTGAACGAAGAGAGGAAATTCCTTAGATAAGTCTAAGAAAAAATGTCTCATAAATATAAGGTCGCAAACGTATCGTTTTCGAGATACTTACAAAAGAAAAAAGAAGGTAACTTAAGTAGGTTAAAGAAAAAAAGTAGCATAAACATTGAGTGTTGAAGTTTTTTTTTTATAGTATCTAACATTCACAAGGTTCTCCACTGAAGATTGACATAGATATTACGTTTGAGAGTTCTCATCACATGACGTGGCAATTTCGATAACAGATCTTACAGGTTGGTATTTTTTCTGTTTCACAGTTCTCCTCCATACCTTTCTTTTGGTAAGCAACATTTGCAAAAATGCAAAAAGAAGCTTTGTGGTTATACTAAACTCTTCGCTTTCTTGTACTTTCGTCGTATCTGCCAGCGATTTCGAGAAAAAAAATTTAAGGATTCTCTCGAAATCCTGAGAAAAATCCAAATTTTTATAAGAAGGTCAGTTCATACGCAGTGGTTAATAAATTTGACACATCAAATTATTGAACGTTCATGTTTTGAAACGTAAAGTTAAAAAAAAACTAGGAGAAAAAATTCAAACTTCAACACTAAATGTTTATGGTACTTTTTTTCTTTAACCTACTTAATTTACCCCCTTTTTTCTTATGTAAGTTCAATAATATATAAAGAAAAACTTTCTTTCGAAAATAGCACAGAGTTATTGTTCATCGAGAATGATGATACATCTGACTTATACTAGTATTTTATATAAGCTTTTTGAACCATGATTATTCTTGGAGACTACATCTCTACATGATATATCGGGTGTCCCAATGTGGGTGGCTAATTAAATTATCATGGAAACTATTCCTGCATTATATTTAAAAATTTTCAGATTAATATTAGGATTTCTAAAGTACATTTCTAGAATACTTTCAAATTTCGAGTGGTGCCAGATATATGCAAATTGAGCAACAGCTTTATCTTAAATGAAACAAATATTTTTATTTTTTTATGGTTATTCGTATAAATTTTAATTCACATTCTTCCTAATTTAAGTCATTATTTATTCAAAAAATATATATATATCGGTTTATAACGCTCGGTGTCTTCCGTTTTCTCTTTATTTTCGAGAGATTGCCAGAGTATGGTTAGGGTAATATTATCATAAGCTTTTTTAATGTGGATATATGATCTATTGATGATCTTCCCATGCGAAATCCAGCTTGGTCCTCTGCTACCATGTCTTTGTATTCTGATTCTATTTTATTCTTTATGAGTCTAATTCTTAATTATTTATATAATTGAATCAAATTTGAGATTCACGAAAATGATTTTATTACACTTAATATTCGAGGTTTCAGTTCGAAATTTGGCAAGACCTGAGATAATAGTTTGACCTGCTTCACCGATTTCGAATCTCAGTTGTCAGTTATACAAAGTCGTGAAAAAAAATTACCAATTTTCAACTCACAAAATTGTAAAAAACTTTCTTTTCAAATTGTACACTCAGTATGTTTTATCATTTTCAAAATGAAAATAACTCTTTATACAAATTACTAAACATTTCCCTATCTTGTTTGGATTCTATACCATTTGTGTTTATTGAATTTCAGATTGATTTAATATGCCTTATGTACTGATATTTTCTCTGTGCTCTCTATGTCGTTCATAGATCGACTCGATCGATTGAAAACCATTATTCAAGTTTATACTACAAACAAGTATGCCTATTGAATGTGGGTTTTTTTTTATATAAATAATCTGAAATTTAAAGAACACGGATCAAAACTATCCGATCAGAAGTAAGATCAAATAATTAAACGAGTAAAACGAAAGAATATTCGATTCTCATATTTGCAGTTAGTTTTTAAAATATCAGATTTCAAAGTGGCTCGTGGAAGTTGTTTCTTTGCGGCAAACCACGCAGTAAGTTATGAGCAGGAATTATTTAAATTATTTTAAACTGAGTATGAATACCTGATGGGACTAAAGCTGACGAGGCTAAACTCGAAGCACATGTGTCCTGTTCTGTTTCATTTTTTAAGTAAGTTTTCTGTAGTTTTTTTAATTGTTTGATATTATAATGAGAACGAGAATATTCTCTTTTATTCATCAAGAAAACATTGTTTTCTAGAATAAAAAATGTATCAATAATTCAATCGAAAGTTGAAGACTTATTGCCATTTTTAGATTTTTATAAGGGGTTCGATTTATATTAAACATTTCATGAGAGTTCCATTCAATCTACCAAAATTCCCTATCGCTTTATTCATACTGAAGAAACATTTTCATAAGTGTTTACATGAAATGAATCTTGGAATTGTATTTCTTTGAATGCATGAAATGATTGAAAACAAATAATAAATAAATATGTATATCGACAGTCATGATTCACAATTCTCCAGTTTTGATCTAAATGACACTTGACTGCACTAAATAAGCTTTGAGCGGTGATTCTATCTATTGCAGAAAACGCGTTCTTGTGGTCGGGTTGTTTTCGCGCTCAAATCCAAACTGGTATAGAAGATAAAGCCAATTTCACTCAAGCACTGCCTTTTCTTGACCCGATTCGAAGGAAACCAACGGTCAGAAATTCCAGCATCTTGCGTTTCATCTTCTCTTTCACACAATTCTTATTAACTGAATACACTACTGGTAAAGGATAATTGGCTAGGTATGAAAATAATCTATATGTTTGGCTTATTACATTGCTATTTCCGGATCTTCTACATTCTAACCGCGTTACATAAAAGAAGTGCTTATATCTCAAGGACGAACATACTTGAGGCGTTATAGGCAAGCTCTTCATGTCATTTCATCTAAAGTAGCGGAGTACTCATAAAACACCATTCAACACCCACGCATCTTTGGAATTTACTTTAATTTTCAGGTTCGAGGAATTGAAACCAACCTACCTAGTGACTTATCTTTTCATTCATCCTGATATACAGGGTGTCCGGGAGATCTCTCGGAATCAGATAGAACATAAAAAAATTAGATGAGAAATTCCCAAAATATGTTTTCCTAGTGGCCCTCCTTACGGAGGTACGGCCTTCTAAAAGACGCCACTGGTAATCAATTTTTCTTGAATAACTCTTAAAGTACTCAATCTAATTAAATGAAAATTTAATACGTTAAACATTAGTAAGGACCTATCAAAATATTGCCCTTAAAACATAATTAGCTTGTTTAGTTTATCTGGGGCGAACTAGGTTGTACATTTTATTGCTTACATTTTTAATTATAAGCAGTTGAAACAAATTAATTTAAATACTTTGTACATTAAGCTAAAAAAGGTACTCTTGTTCATTGTCGATAAAATCAACCGTGTTCGAGAAAAAAAAATTTTAACGAATTAATGTTTTACAAATTGAGATTAAATTTACCAAAAGATTCAAACTTCAATAAATTAGCAACGTGTCAACAAAAGTCAAAATGTCAATGCAGGATATTTATTTATTTCATAGGTGCCATAGTTACGTTTATAAAAACAGTGCGTGTTTCAATACTGATAACAATTTCTTATTATCAAAAATAATTTTTTTTTCTTTATCTTAATGTTTAAAGTATTCAAATTTATTTTTCCAACTCCTTATAATTAAAAATGTAAGCAATAAGATGTACAACCTAGTCCACCCCTGATAAACTCAACAAGCTAATTATGTTTTAAGGGCAGTATTTTGATAGGTCCTTACTAATGTTCATCGTATTAAACTTTCTCTTCTGTAAAGACCTTGCCCACTTTCCCTATTCAAAAATTCAGAGTGTTGATGGGGATGGCATAGGGTGCAAGAAAAGTTTTCAAAAATGTATAAAAATTTGGTTGAAATGAAACAAAAATTGACTGTTTCAGGATTTTGTTGCCAAATATTTTCATTCTGAGAATTAATTTCTCTTAAGATTTAAGGATTTCTATTAAAAATTTTATGGAAACAAAACTAGGAAATATTGATTAATTTCTACACAACGTGATTTTGAATAATTAATATTTAATGACGTGTTTCATATTGATCGAGTTTCTGAATCGGAACTGTTGATATAAGCTTTCGATCAAATTTTTTTGAGGAAGTGATAAGGTTGGATCAGTGAGGTACGTTGTCTTTGTTCATTGTATAATATCGTACATCACAGGAAGAAGGTAATGTGCGAGAAGCCATCAAGGCCATGTTAAGACAGAATCATTTTATCTTTTATGTAACATACCTATCTGGCTCGTAAAAATCCTCCGGATATCAAGCAGCGTATTTTTAGATGTTCCAACACTGAGGGGCCTGAAAGGATGTTTATCTTCTCTTATTAATAATCAATGGCTTCATTTTTTCTGTTAAGAATCCATTTCTTAGAGAAATACAATTATTTTCGTTTCTCTGATTTTTGATACCACCGGTGTAGAATTATTTATCGAGACCTTAGAGTATATAAGGATAGACCCCTTTATTTACATTGCTGGTCCACTCAGGTCATACAAAATTTTCATGTTGCCAAACTTAGCAAATAGTAGGTTTCTCTATTTCCCTTTAATTGTGAATTAAAACTTTTTCTCCAATTTGCATTCAAATTATTGTATGAAATTTTATATTTTGAATTGAAACTGTCTTATCGGATATATCAGCAAGAAGTTGATTCTGCTATTTTATGTCAGAGACCACAGATGGAAAGAAATTCAGGTGAAAGTCAAGACAACGCTGCTTCATTCTCTGCTTCACAATTGGAAGGTCACATGTTCTAAAAGACACACGTTGCCACCTCTGTATCGAAAATAAATACGCAAATTGAAGAAAATTCCTCAGAGTCAGTATTAGGTTTATCATAATTTTTATTGTTTATTACTTTTCATCGCCCTAAAAATGGTTCGTGAAAGTTGTGGTAAAGACAGGAATTTTAATCCGAATTTATCGTTCCATAGATAAGAGTATTATTAGTAATTTACATATTCGTTAGCTTAGAAAGTTCTAAATAGGGAAGTTTTGAAAAGGGATTATTATAAGTTAAAATGAGGTTTTCTTGAATTAAGGTTCCCAGATGACGATGAAAAAAGAAGAATTTGGGCTTCGCTGTTGAAATGGTCAAGTATTTGCCCACAGAAAGCAATTTTCATTTGGTTAGATCATTTTGACCCTGAAGATATCTTATATAGTCTAAGATCGAGACCTTCAAAACAGCTTATGTTTCGGCAATCACTTTCCCATCTGAGTAAAATCTCTTTTAGTTCTGCGAAGAGCCAGTAGTCGCTGAGGTTCAGATCTGGATAATACGGTGGGTGCGGTAACAATTCGAAATTCAATTCGGCTTTGTTCATGGACTTGTGATATTATGCATTGTTTCGGAGAAAGAGCTCTTTTTCCTCTTCAAATGAGGTCTGAAAGGACTCCCACTGTATAGCATCTCGAACACAAATTTGTCAAATATACGGATCAATTGATTTTTTTGGTCGCTTTAGTCTTTTTCGATTTCAGATTGAAGTTTTGGAGAAATCTTTGAAGAAAATTTCTTTGTGAATGCCGAATGAACTTGAAAATGTCAAATTAAAATAAATAGGTTTTTTTCATCATATATTTATGAATCGATTACTCGACCAATTTCTATATTATTTCAAAATGCAAATAGAGAAGATTGAACAAAAGCTCGTGCATTGTGTTTATGAATGACACAACATAATTCTCGACTAATTAACAATGTAAAAGACGTTAAAACTTTAGAGCGGGAAGCTGAACGACTGCAGAAACCGATGATGGTCTTGCATACTTCATTGTTTATAACATTTTCGCGGTAACTATCAATGAACGTGGAATTATTCCGGGCCCAAGGAGAAGAGCGACTGATATTTACAGGGGAAGACCATTAATTGCATCACTCAACTCGATGGTATTATCATACACAAAAGATTAACTGGGAAAGGCACTGCATCCGTATGTTAAATGAATCTATTTCAATAAGTAATTTGATATGAAAGAAATATCATGTCAAGATGTCACTAGAAACTTTTTGGATACCTACATATGTTATAATATTATTATTCCTCATTGCAATTTCAACAATTCAAAATCTACAGAAATAATTAATTCAGTTATTTGGATAGACTCTATATGACACAGTGTGTAGTCTTTTCACCAATCAGGTACACAAATTCTTTTATAATGTTACAATTACTTTGATAATTAATTTATCAGTTAGAGTATCTGTGAAATTAAGGTCTCTTTGAAGTATATCAGATAATTTAATTTAATTATTATCAGTTTTAACTGTAATTTGATCCGCTTAGAAATAATTCTATATATTCCGATTGTTATAATATATCTTTTTAATACTTTTTTCGAGAAATCAATCAATTATGGAATCGCCTTTCATGTGGTTTCTCTTATATCTAGTAGAGTTTCATTAATATGGATTCAAGTTTATTGTCTATTTTTACAACCCTTTCCAACGTCTTTCTTGAGTAGGCATTTCTTATAAGGGTGTTGGTGATTTATTTCTTCATTATTCTTTCCTTGATCAGATCGAATATTGAATCCAACATTAAATGAAGTTTTGGTTTTTTCTGGAGTTACAAATTACGAAATTTTTTTTCGAAGAACCCTGGTACGTATAGTTGGTGGGTAGTTCCTATAACCGACATAAGCGCGGGAACTAGCAGGTCGTTAGCCTATGAAGAAAACCTGCCTCACCGGTCCACCAATATCAAAAATCAGAGGCGTCTCTTTAGATGCTGGATGAACAAGTGTACCATCGATAAATAGGAACCACAAGTCTTTTAGGGGTATACAAATGAGGTTTCCTGTGCTTTTTGTGACCCGAGAGTCCTCAAAAAATTTGTTTTACAACTATTTAACCATCAGCAAAATTGCATTAACAAAACCTACAAAATTACACTATAATATCTTAAACTCATCTGTTAAATGATAATCTCTTCATGTTTGATACGATAATGAATGCTCATACTTCCTATCATTTCTCACGTAGTTTGCATTCGGGAAGTTTTTTTTTCCAAAATCATCTAGGTTTGATTTCATTTTATTCGATTATCTTCATTAATTGAATAGAATTAGGTTATTTGAGAGGGTTTCAATGAATGCTTTAAAAGAAATCGAAAATTTTAGGGTTGAGTTCGTTTTTAGGTAAAAGCTTACATTTTCATTTTGTCACTATTGAAGTGTAAAAATAATTGGTTTTTTCATTTCATTGTTTAAGTGTTAAATTCTAAATTGATTTGACAGTAAGACGCTCTTTATTTAATGACTTTAAATCGTCACAGTTTTTGACAATTTTGTATTGAATATTTGAGCCATGCTCTAGTGATTTTTCGATTTTATATCAAAGGATATTTATTTCAATCCAATCATTATTTTTCCTGGGGGAGCTCTGGAGAATCAAATGACCCCTAAAATATTTGGAGGAAATTTGGAGTTAATTGATACTATTTGCCATTTCGAACTAGATTTTCGAATGAGAAGCAAATTGAGACATTGCCTTCAAACAGTTTCATTATGTCTAATATAAGATACATAGTTAGTTATGAGAGAAGTAAAATTTATCAGCTTGAAATATCATTTATTGCCTCTCTGTATTATGCAAAATCAATGAACCATATTAGTCGACACAGATATGGTCAATATCTCAGCGGTCGATAATAAAGATAAAATACCTATTGACTTCATTTCAGAGGAGATTGAACTTTGAATGTTTTATATTTGGTGAAAATTATGTTTTAATCGAACAGAAATCTGAATAAAGACAACAGTAAAAACTCCAATTAGGTTTCAGTTTAAAAGCTATGTAGCAAAAGACGAATAAAACTTCAACACTTTGATAGAAGCAGTGTTGAACTGGCGGTTCCTCGAAGACAAGAATGAGTAAACAGACAAGATCCGCACGCCAGTGGATTAAAAAAACCTGCGAGAATGTCTAATGTTTTGGCGGGAAACACATGGTCAATGTCATCACCATAGTAAACTCGTCATAATTTGCAGTCGAAAGAGACACTATCTTCTGAGAATTCATTCATAAAACATATTGGCGACGCGTGCAATAAGTACCTTCGAACAAAAATGATGTGATCCAGTTAGATTCCTGCGGAATTCCACCAATGGAAGCCGGAATCGACGGATTTGTTTGTTAATCTTTGGAATTGACGAGTTGCTGATGAAACGACATTACCATACAGTCGAAATGTTGGTCAGTGATTCGAAGCACGAACAATTTAATCGAAAGTAAGATGATATTAGCATTTTTGGTGCAAATGTTTCTGCTAGATACATGGGGTATCAGGACTGAGGTCATAGTTCACATCATGGCAAATAGATTCGACTGATATCGAGGCCAGTATTTACATTTAGGGAATAGCAATAAAAAACAAGATGTTCTGATGAAAAATTGCTTTATTGTTCATTCCCCATGAAGATCGAAATACATTGCTATTGGAAACATCAAAAATAGATGGAAAATAAGTTATTCCTTCGGTCTAAGCATCTGAGTGTCACATAGAGCTAGTTCATGGCAATTCAAAGCATTAAGCTGCGCTTCGGTTTGAATGTAATATAATTGTAACACTTCAATATATCCAATAAATATTTTTCTAAACCTTATTATGAAATACTTCGCAGGAACTTAACACAGTACGATACAAGCCTCAATCTCAGTAAGAAAATCATATGGCTATTTCTTCCAATTAAACCAACCTGATTGACATCTGGAAAACGTCTACATGGTATGGTTGTCGCTATAAACATGCAAGAACTGCCATTATAATTGTGGATTTAACTCCAAAGATATGAAGATCACACTAAGGGATTGCTACTTAATAAAAAATGATGTGGCATATAGCGCATTCCTAGAAAAAAAACTTTCTGCATCGTATATTAAGTTGAATTATCTTTTTATGATACTGAACCATTTGCATTAGAGACAAACAGATGTCCGTGGTATTATAGGCTCTTATGAAGCAATGTTTTAATCATGGAGTATTGACTTAAACACTTGGATACTTCAGATGCTCGGGAAATCAATCGAGAAGATACGTGATACTAAGTTAAGTGGATCGGAGATTATCACCACGAAGTTGTAGAAGGATTCTTAAGTTTTAATGTGTTGATTAATAGAGCAATATCAACGGAATATTCACGCAAATATACAGAGTGAGACAGAAATGGTAAATATGCCGAAGATACTTTTTACTAACAAAAATTTGAAATACTATATTAACTGATTTGTATATGTTGAATTATCTCTTTCAAAACCTAATTTCTTGCCTTGAAAACGATAAGATATGTCTATAGGAACGTTTGTAGCAAGAAAACTAAGAAATGGTGGTTACTGTCCAAATAATAATTCTACACGATTTTGATCATCAAAAATTCCTCATGAACAATTGTTTTATATACAGTACGCGTCAAAATTATGGGACAAAAAATGATTGGCAACAAAATCCTCAAACAGGTCAATTATTATTTCACAATCATCAAATTTTTATGCATGTCTGATGGATTTTCGTTGCACCCTCTGCCCTCCCTATCAACCCCTCTGAATTCTTTTAATAGGAAAAGTGGGTCATGTGGTACTCTTTTGGCAAAGTCTTTTTATCTTCCTTACAAGCGTGAAGAAATTCTCAAGAAATTTTTTTTTAAATTAGTTCTCCACACATTCTTATTTTTCACGTGAGGGAGTTTAAAGTTGTCCATGAACAAAACTGTAATGGTCGACTACAAGTAATTAAAAAACAAATTCTTGAAAATTTCTGCTCGTCTATAAAGAACTTGCCAAAAAAGTACAACATGACCCACCTTCCCTATTGAAAAAATGTAGAGGATTGAAGAGGATGGCACAGGGAGCAACAAAAAACCTTCAAAAATACATAAAAATTCGGTAAAAATGAAACAAAAATTGATCTATTAATGATTTAGTTGCCCAATATTTTTCTACTGAGAAAATCAATTTGTTCCTTAATGACGCATAGTGATTTTCGAACTGAAAACGCTTGAACAATAATTATTCAACCTAAAATTATGGATAAGATATGTAAATGGTACTTTCATAATTTGGCAACATAGAGAAGTCAGTATCGGTGGATTTCTTCAACATTTAAACAATCAAACAAATCGATTAACTTTACAATTGAATAAAAAATCAACCAAGTCAAGAGATTATCGATATTCCAATTCAAAAATTCAATTGAACACTGAACCGGCCATAGCAAAATATGTAAATGATAAAGCAAATAGAAATGATGAAATGAAGAACATTTCAAAATCTCCCGGAAGTAATAACTACCTGCAAAACGGAAAGAGGGAAACGAACAAGTCAAATTCAACTCCATCCCCATGATGGTTTGTAAACCAGATATAAGACAAACCATAAAAACCGCCATTAATTATGTGAAGGTTTATCATGAAAAAATAACAAGAATGGGAAATAAACACATTTATGTAGGCACTATTTAGTGCATGATTTTGAATTTTTTAACAGCTTAACTGCTTTGATTGCAAATTATATATTCTGTTCCACCTTTTTGAGGGTCTCAAGGTTTTTTGATGATCTTTATCGCTGACATTTTCAATAATTCCCGCACCGGATAGCCCTCGGAGCCAAAATGACTTCTAGGAAGGAATTTCGTTGTTCGCCTATATCTGTTCATTGTTCATTCGCAAAGTAAACATAGTAAGCCTGAAATCATTCATCTCGAAGACAGCTGAAGAAGAACTGATTAAGCTTGCCTTGAAAGTAAATAGAAACTTCCTAAGGTTCTATTCGTAATTTGCAAGGTGACAAAAGTGACTTTAGAGCTTCAGTTGTAATCCTGAGATATTAGGAGCCGAGATGCAAATTTTGTAACTTTCATTTAGACCACTATGGTCCGTACAAAAAGTCCCAGCAGTGACCAATTGACTGAGACGAATTATGTTTTATTCTAAATTGTTCGAGCTATTAGAATAGAACCAACTGTTCGAATATATCTTCCAGGAAGATCAAACCTCATGGGAGAATAATTTTTACTTGCCTTTTTGCCTATATATATACAATATAGATATTGTGAAAAATCAGGCTTTTCAATATTATATATAATTTTAAATACTTCGTCAAAAAATAGAGAACAGAAAATGCAAAAAGGATTCTTCCTCAAACGTAAGCTGATAATTTAAATACTCTAGCTCACGTCACTTGAGTCGGCAGATCCCAAGCACCTTGATATTCTTCTATGCAGAGAAGTAAACAGTGTGAGCATCGTGAAATCAGCTGAAATATACACTTGATCTATTTCAATTACTTATAATCATTATTTTATTTAATGTTCCTTTTAATTGATCTGATGCATATATAATTTAGTGGATAAGAATTGTAAAAAAATTAGTGAAAATAATTCCACGGACAATGCGACTAAAGGGTTATGTTTTGAACCAACCTAGTTTGTTGTTGCGTTGATTAATGTATGAGTTGACTCATATCAGAAGTTGTTTATTTTAAATGCAAAATAATCGATTAAACTCTTTCGGTTTATTTTCAATGATGATCTTTGTTCAAATCTCGATGGCATTCCAGATTTTTGCGACTGTTTCCCATGTCGATAGCCTTTGACATACGACCCCATTTTGCAGCTGCAGAATAATAGACATTTATTGAATGAAGTCTCAATCTCTCTGTTGAAACATGGCAAATACAACCGTCTTACTTACCAATGATTCAGAATGTTAATGTGATAAGTGATCAAGAGCGCCAAAGATAAAGTTACGTTCCTTCTAACAGGGTGTCCCAAATTCTTGTTCTAACTAAAAAACGAAAAATCTTAGAGATTTGAGGCTTATACAATAATTCTCCGCTCGAAAATTGAGATACAAAACATACTCTAACAAGCTGCCATTAAATTTCGTCGATTATTGTCGAGCCTGTAACTTCTAATATTTCTAGATTCAACGTGAAGAAAATCTTAAGGGAAAAATTTCTTTAATCGCTTCATTAAATACCTTATTTATGATTTCCTGGAAGATATAGACAAGAATTTATCATGCTATTTAAAAATTAAGTAGACTATGGACCTAGGTAAAGAATAACAGGTTAGTTGAACGGAATGAATGAAAACAATTTTATTGGGCCCACAGCTACAAGATATTTGAGATTGAAGGTCAGAACTCGGATACTCTCTTCATCTGATCATGAAGGAATTGATTGTGGCTTAATTACGAAGCTTTAACCGTCTGTTTATCTTCAAAATTATTAGGCATCATGAGTAATTGTTTGTTATTGTCTATATCTTTAATTAATCTTAATATGTAAATAAGGAGAATTTCAATATTTTCTACACTGTAGCTCCAAAGTATAGGTGAGTTAATGGTTGGTTGATTAAAACAACCTTTTTCCCGAACACCCAAATATATAATGATACAATTATCTTTATCTATAAGTTCAATTCTTTAATTAATATATATATCTTCAATTGCCTAATCTATATCTTTAATTCCGCAATCTATATCTTTAATTCCGTAATCTATATCTTTAATTCCGTAATCTATATCTTTAATTCCGTAATCTATATCTTTAATTCCGTAATCTATATCTTTAATTTAGTAATCTATATCTTAAAAAAAAAGACTAAACTTTGAAGAATCATGGCTAAAAGACACTTTTTATAAAGATATTATTGAAAAAAATTGTTCGCATCTTTGGTGACCGAGTAAACAGCAACTGTCAACTTAAAAACGTCTTTGTTCACGACTGGGAAAATTTGACAATTTCCCTTGTCCACAAACCCTTAGGGACATATTACAAGGCGATGGGGGCCATTCACTGGTTCTTTCTTTATTCATGTGTGAAATACCGCAAAGGATAATCCTCGAAAGCGGACTGCTCCCGCCAAATCAATCACGGTGAGAACACCTAGTATGGAGTCTTCACTGGCGCCGGAAATTGTAACACAAACTTTTATACGGTCCAACAACATTAAAGGCAACTTTCAATGGTAGAACCATCAACAAATGCTACACTTCTAAGAAATATCCCTTCTTGGAGGCCCATCGCCGCACAAGTGGAAAGGACCTGATACTTAGGAGATGAAGATTATATTGGAAACCGTAATTTTGAGTGCAGACTGAAAAAGACATTTGATATTGTGTGCTCTTTTGATATTTACACGACCATAGATCTGTCGACGAGCTATTTCAATATACATAGTTTCCAGATTATTTTCTGGCGCCATATTCGCAGATTATTAATATCGTGGCTGGCTCTCAAAATGCAGCTTGATTTCGAATTGAACAAAGATAATGGAATGTTTCTGTACCATAATCGAGAAAATGAATTATCAGATGTTACTCGTAGACTCGAGTTACAGCTCATTGCCTTCTTCAGAGCAATGCAACCTCTTCTTCTTTGTTGGACTTGTGGATTAACCGTAGTGAGGCGATTACTTCTTAACGTCAATTGCTGTAGACTCATCACATGAACTCATTTACATACTCATTATACAGGGTGTAAAACAATAAAATAAGGATCCTAATTTTCCGACTGACAAAGTTACAGTATTATTTCGTTCTAAATAAACAGAATGAAGCTATTCTGTTCTGAAAATGTTCTTTCAACTAAGTTAGAAAAAATGTTTTGAAACAATTTTTCAAATATAAATATAATATATAAAATAAAATGTTAATAAATACTTCTAAGCATAAACCTGCTATACGTGTTATTGATATGTACAACTAATCGGCTGGGTTAAATTCGCGTATATAATTGTTTCATAAGAATTTTATTAGGCGCTGTTGTAAAACAGCTTTGTAGGAGTTTAGAATAATACTGTTCAGTATCTACCCTAGATTGCCTCCAGGATTTTTGAATCGTCTTTTTAAAATTGTTTCATTACAGTTTCATAATTATGTTGTAGAGACGATTATAAAACTATAGTAAAGTTGTGTATACTAGCTCTATAAAATTTTTCATAAAATGTCTTAAGGTTCTCTGAACGTCTATAAAGAGATAACTTTATGCAGCTTCTTGGGAATAACTTGATTGAAAGAAATTATTAATTAAAATGAATTTCCAACAGGTACAGACAGAATCCATCAAATATTCTATAGCATTAGTCGATACAGCATCAGAAGCGTCATATAAACTTGTGGCCGATTTAGCTGTAAAAACGTTTAATAAACATTGTATAAATGTTTATAAGACTTCAGATATTTTATAAGGTTATGCTCTGTAAAGGTTGTTATAACTTTTATCAAACAAATAATTGTAAGTTGGGGTTTCCTCTGATTTTTAAACATTTGCAATTATCTGTTAAGGATAAAGGATCTCGAATAAATTTGAAAATTCTGTATTTCTTACGTTTTCTTGATTTTGGACTAAGATCAAAAAAATCAAACAAGTTATCCCAGCAGTCAGCTTTTAAAGATGCCCACAATGGCATTCCCTAAACTACGTGATGTTTCCAAAGCTAGTTGTTGATTTACTGTTAAGCCTATACGACCATCTGTGAATTCGTAGGTCTTTATCTCAAAAACCCCTTGACCGATTTTGATAGTGATTGACTATTTTCTGGAAATAAGTCGAAAGTATATATTGAGTGCCATTTCATGAAAATCTGCGAACTTTAACGTGAACTTTGAGCTCTGAGGAGTGCCTTGCGTGGGCCAAGAATCTAACGTCTAATGTTCTAAGATATACGATAACGATATCCGAAAGCTTTGAAACCCTCTAGCCTCATGAGTGGTTTTCGAGTTCAGTTTCAAGTTTTGGGATAACCGGTAGAATTGTTCTCCGTGTTGTATATTACATTTATCAGAGACAAAAGATCTATACATAACGTTTATAACTACATATCTTGAATCACAATAAACAGAAGGATACAATTTGAGCTGTCCTGTGTCCTATTTTAGGAAAAGTCAATTGCCAAAAACCACAAGTGTAAATGTTTGCAAAAAGTTTTTGTTTTTTCTATATAAAATATATATACAGGGCGAGTCAAAACAAACATTTTTTTCCTATAACATTTTTCCAAATTTGGCCCCATTCAAAAGATATAGGGTATTGAAATTCCATAAAAAAATTGCATTTTCACCTGTAATATTCAAATGACAATATCAATTGAATTGATCTGTTGTAGAAGATTTTTGATAACAGTCATGCATATTTTGGCATCAATAGATTTATTCCATTTCTTGTGGGTTTCTCACTACTACTGTACAGATTGTTTAAATTGCATGAAAACCAAATATCACTTGAACTGAAGGTTCGTATTTTCATTTTTCGCAGATAAAATCATCTTTTTTCCTAAATTGCACCATTTTTGAGATAATTGAAGGATTTAAATCTATATAATCATCTGAAGAAACATGAGTGAGTGATGACGAGATATTGTTGATGATGGAGCTCGTGTTGAATGATTGTTTGGGCTATTACCATCATCTATTGTGGATGTAATGATTTCCGACGTTTCGATAGACATTTTCTATCTTTATCAAGGAGAAAAGTAAGGAACCTTTTGAAAATTATTAATTTTCAAAAAGTCAATTGACAGAAGTCATGAAAGAAAATGAACGATGTTATATACTCATCTGTGATATGATGATCTTTTTAAGTTGGATCGACCTATCGGCGTCCAAACTTCTGGCAGATCTATAGATGCTGCTTCTTTGATTTTTCTTTTTGCAAGTTTTTCTTCTTTGGATATTATTGATGCTTCATCCCACTTTATACGATGATTCTCATCTACAGCATGTTGGACCAACCTGGATTTGTCGCTGTCTAGTACTCGTAGAAGCTTCTGATGTTCTTTTATTCGTACATTCAGAGGGCGTTTAGTTTCTCCGATGAAAGATCTTCCGCACTCGCAAGGTAATTCATATATGCAGTTCTTTGTCCTTTGTGTCTCATTATTAGGCTTAACTTTTGTAAGTTTAGCTCTGATAGTGTCTTGAGTTTTGAATGCAGTCGTTATGTTGTATCTATTTCCAATTCTTCTCATTTTCTCCGACAAACCTTTCACATAAGGAATTACGGTTTTAATGGTCTGATTTATATCTGTTGGTTTAGGTTGACTTTCTTTTGTTCGTCTAGCTTTTTCTAATATCTTTTTGGGGTAGCCATTGCTTCTAAGAGTTTTCGAGATGTTATTTATTTCTTCATTTTGGTCTTCTTCAGTGCAACAAATATTTATTGCTCTATCAAATAAACATTTTGCTACTCCCAATTTAGTGTTTAGTTGGTGGTTTGAATCAAAATGTAGATATTGTCCTGTGTTCGTTGGCTTTTTATACACAGTGGTTCTTGGGATTCCATTTTGTTTATGTACGAGTACATCTAAGAATGGAAGTTGTCTGTCTTTCTCGATTTCAATTGTGAATTTAATTGATTCCTCTTGATTGTTTAGATATTGAAGGAATCCATCTATAGTGTCTCTTCCATGTTGCCAAAGAAGAAAAACTTGCAAGAAGAAAAATCAAAGAAGCAGCATTTATGAAAATAACACCTGATTCCATAAGTGCTCCATCTATAGATCTGCCAGAAGTTTGGACGCCGATAGTTCGATCCAACTTAAAAAGATCATCATATCACAGATGAGTACATAACATCGTTCATTTTCTTTCATGACTTCTGTCAATTGACTTTTTGAAAATTGATAATTTTCAAAAGGTTCCTTACTTTTCTCCTTGATAAAGATAGAAGATGTCTATCGAAACGTCGGAAATCATTACATCCACAATAGATGATGGTAATAGCCCAAACAATCATTCAACATGAGTGAGTGAATCATTTGTTCGAGGGAAAATCCTCGTCTTTGATTGGTCCTCGTGTTTTCGGTATATTTTATCGTGATTGGGTTCGATTTTCATTGGTCAGACTAATAAAATAGCGGGTTTTCCTTGTTATAGTACTGAGTCCACGTGTTTTCGGAACGTTTTGTCTTCGAATTGGCGTTTTGAAGTTTCGAATTTTTTGTCTGAGCAATTCCGAAAAAGGAATTAGACATTTTCTTCCACATGACCGTTTTGTATTATTGGAGTCATGAAGTGAGGTACATAATTGCAATTCATTACGAATATCACAACAAATCTACAAATATATTCAGCAATTGTTGATTTTCGTTAATTAGAGGGAAAATAATGTTTTTAAACAATTCAGATTCAATAGTGGATGCTGTGAAAGGTATTTTTCATTCAAACTAAACTGGACTACAGTGGGGTAATTGCCCAATGTGAAAACTCAAAATGCTCATAACTTTTTAACGCAGCTGAATTTGGAAAAATGGTATGAGAAAAAAGTGTTTCATTTGATCTCAAGAACCTGTGGTAAAAGACTCACACTGTATATAAGATGTGTAATACTTTTTCTGTTTTAAATTCAGTATTTGAGAGACAGGACCATGGTAGTTTGAACACTTTGTACAATTCAATAAGGCGCTTTGTTTCATTTGATATAATCCTACCCGAAAACATATATATGCCAAACACGTATTCAAATTTGAAGGGTTGAAAGAGATATTAGTATATTCTTGGGGATAGGTTTGATACCTGAGCTCAATAGAAATAATGGGAAGTCACATTTTTCTTGAAAATCATGAATATGTAGTCGAGAATGGGGTGCAATAGTGAAAGAAGATTTAGTTTCGACTTGATAAAAATAATTGATTTTTATTTTCAGTCAAGCCAGATATGGCTTCAAAAATATTCAAGAAGAAGAATTCTTCAACTTGAAGAATTGATCATCTCACTTCAATCAATATGAAGAATAGGAATTTTGAATCAGTTGGAAAAAAGGCGAGTTCCTCAGAACACTAATTTAAATAATATGATTATGTGAGGCCAGAACCTTTTGCGGTCTTTCTTAGGGAGTTCCTCAAATATACGTCGATGTACCCAAAAAAAATCTTTCGACGTGTTTCCGGAAATTCATTCGATCACTATCGGATGAGAAATAAACGAGGTGGTTCATGTGAGATGGAACACCCTGTAGTTGAGCGCGCTTTCGGATCACGTTTGCTTTGTCGATGTCAGAAAAGGTTTGAATGACAAGTGATCCTTAGACCTGATATTTTATTCCCTTGGTGGTTTCCTGGCTTTCGAAAAATTCCCGCCAAATCCTCAATATCTTCATTCAAACCCTTCCTTCAATGTCACAGCGGTTATTATTGACTATTTTCTGGAAATAAGTCGAAAGTATATATTGAGTGCCATTTCATGAAAATCTGCGAACTTTAAAGTGAACTTTGAGCTCTGAGGAGTGCCTTGCGTGGGCCAAGAATCTAACGTCTAATGTTCTAAGATATACGATAACGATATCCGAAAGCTTTGAAACCCTCTAGCCTCATGAGTGGTTTTCGAGTTCAGTTTCAAGTTTTGGGATAACCGGTAGAATTGTTCTCCGTGTTGTATATTACATTTATCAGAGACAAAAGATCTATACATAACGTTTATAACTACATATCTTGAATCACAATAAACAGAAGGATACAATTTGAGCTGTCCTGTGTCCTATTTTAGGAAAAGTCAATTGCCAAAAACCACAAGTGTAAATGTTTGCAAAAAGCTTTTGTTTTTTCTATATAAAATATATATACAGGGCGAGTCAAAACAAACATTTTTTTTCTATAACATTTTTCCAAATTTGGCCCCATTCAAAAGATATAGGGTATTGAAATTCCATAAAAAAAATTGCATTTTCACCTGTAATATTCAAATGACAATATCAATTGAATTGATCTGTTGTAGAAGATTTTTGATAACAGTCATGCATATTTTGGCATCAATAGATTTATTCCATTTCTTGTGGGTTTCTCACTACTGCTGTACAGATTGTTTAAATTGCATGAAAACCAAATATCACTTGAACTGAAGGTTCGTATTTTCATTTTCGCAGATAAAATCATCTTTTTCCTAAATTGCACCATTTTTGAGATAATTGAAGGATTTAAATCTATATAATCATCTGAAGAAACATGAGTGAGTGATGACGAGATATTGTTGATGATGGAGCTCGTGTTGAATGATTGTTTGGGCTATTACCATCATCTATTGTGGATGTAATGATTTCCGACGTTTCGATAGACATTTTCTATCTTTATCAAGGAGAAAAGTAAGGAACCTTTTGAAAATTATTAATTTTCAAAAGTCAATTGACAGAAGTCATGAAAGAGAAGAATAGGAATTTTGAATCAGTTGGAAAAAAGGCGAGTTCCTCAGAACACTAATTTAAATAATATGATTATGTGAGGCCAGAACCTTTTGCGGTCTTTCTTAGGGAGTTCCTCAAATATACGTCGATGTACCCAAAAAAAATCTTTCGACGTGTTTCCGGAAATTCATTCGATCACTATCGGATGAGAAATAAACGAGGTGGTTCATGTGAGATGGAACACCCTGTAGTTGAGCGCGCTTTCGGATCACGTTTGCTTTGTCGATGTCAGAAAAGGTTTGAATGACAAGTGATCCTTAGACCTGATATTTTATTCCCTTGGTGGTTTCCTGGCTTTCGAAAAATTCCCGCCAAATCCTCAATATCTTCATTCAAACCCTTCCTTCAATGTCACAGCGGTTATTCCAACAAATAGCTCAATTCACTGGCGCAAGTCGGAAGTTGAGAAGAATGGCGATGGTCATTCTCGGACTATGATTGTCCTTTTTGTGAAACACGTACTCACAATGAATCGAGTGGGTTCTTTTTATACCTACACATTGTATTTGAATGTCAACTGGAGTATAAAAGGTTCTTGGAATATTGGAAATGATATCGGTTACCAAGAATCACAGTACTCTGAGGAAGAGACGATGGAGTGTCCATTCATGAATGAAAGGTTTAAAACTACACACGAGTGAAAATAAGGTTAACTGGGTAAAAAAAAAACCTTCGAGTAGTACGAGGCTACAATTATATTGTGTTCACACGAAGTGACAATACGGAAGTTCATCACACTGTATTGTGAGCGAATAATGCGTTTTGTAAAACAGGTTCCTGATGCTTTGAAGTTTCCACCTGATTTCATGAGATAAAGCTGATTGTCAAACGCTTCTTTATATTTGCTTTGTATCGACGAACCAAATGTTCTTGTACTATTTAAACAAAAAACGATGGTTATTGTTGAACCACTTAAGAGAATTCAAGCAAATCAGCCCGATAGAGTTCCGCAATCCACCGTATGAAACTTTTAAAAGGAAAAGAATCCAACAGAAATGGTCCTTAAGGAATCACTTTGTTGTAGAAGTGGAAAACCATCGAATGTAGTCCGAGCATGTTATAAGAATTTCTTCAAATTGATAAATGGCAATTGACGGATGGCAAACCGAACCGATAACACATGGCCAGCTATACAGGGTGTCCCGTAACTCAACGTCAAGCGATTACTAGGTGATATAATAATAATAATAATAATAATAATAATAAGGTTTACTTCCATGAATAAACAAATTACATCACTGAGGTATAACATAATTATCCTGTATGTGATACAAACAAAATATTAATTCCTGTTGCTGTTCCGAGCACATTGACAAGAACAAGCGAAAACCATAAGTCCCACATAGCAAACCACTAAAACAAAATTCAAAAGGTGAGAAAGGAAAACGCAAAACAAGATTCATGCTGTAACAAAATCTCATCAATTAATTTCATTGAGAATCCATCAAACAAAAAAGAAGAAGATAAGTCACGACGTGAAGCAGCCTCAAGAACGCCAGAACACCGCCAAACTCCCCTGTAGAACATTTCCACACCGCGAAGCGAGCCCATTTCACACCACTGTAGATCAAGGTAAGCACATCATCTCTAGTCTAGTTTGTGTTGTCAATACTCTAGTGTACCTAATCTCCATGTCATTGAATTTTTCAATTATCATTTATCAATTTATTGATTAGCTCTCTAGTTCCACTTGTCAACCAGGATTTCACATGCTTTTTAAATCTTCTTTCGCCTTTAATATTTTTTATGTTATTGGGGACTATATTCAAAATCTTGGGGGCTAGGTAGGTGTAACTTCTCTGTCCTACACTTTTATCACACCTTGGTAGTAGATATGTACTGACTTTTCCCCTGGTTGTATACCTATGCTGCAGCATACTAACTGATATTTTTTTGGACTTGATACTTGTCAGAATTTTTAGTGTATATAATTGCCTTACATCTTGTACTCTTGAGATCTCAAACAGCTGCTGGCTTGGATAAGTGCGTTTCTTCTGGTGTATTATTTTTAGTATCCACTTTTGTATAATCTCCAAGGGTTTGATATGACAATGATAAGTACCACCCCATCCAATTATCCCGTAACTAATCTGTGATTCTACAAGGGCCTGGTAGAATATTTTTAAATATTTCATATAGCTGATATGCTTACTCAGGTACTTGAACTTAAAAAGGAGTCCTCTTATCTTATTCACAAGAATCTTTATATGTTTGTCCCATTTCAATTGTGAATCTATCGTTACTCCCAGATACTTAATGTACTTCACCTCTGCTATCAATGTCTGATTATCACTTTGTAGGTTTCCGAAGTTTGGAAGACTCAACGAACTGGAACCAAAGGTCATATATTTGGTCTTATCAATATTCAAAGTTAGTTTATTGCTTCTGAACCATTTCACTGTTCGAGCAAATCTCGTTCGTACCTTCTGCTCCAATGCTTCCCATGTGTCTCCCCGGTACTGAAATACCCCATCATCAGCAAAAAAAATTGCCTCTTCTGACTCCTTCATTTTTAAGAGACTGTTTATAAAAATTAGGAATAGTACCGGTCCTAAAACAGTTCCCTTTGGAACCCCATATTCCACTCTTTCCTCTCGACTCCTGGTTTGACCAACCTCAACAATCTGTCTTCTATTTGACAGATAGCTCTTAAGTAATTCATATATTTGTCCTCTAAATCCATATTTTTCCAACTTTTTGAGCAAACGAATGTGGCACACAGTATCAAATGCCTTGCATAAATCAATAAATATGCATAATGTAGGAATTTTCTTGTCTAGGCATTCATATAATCTTCCTACAAGTTGTTTTATCGCATCCTCCGTACATTTTCCCTCCATAAATCCAAATTGTTTCTTGTCATTTATAATATATTTTTTCAGGTAGCACATAATACGTTTTTTGATGGTTTTTTCAAAAATCTTTGCTATATTAGATATCAGAGAAATGGGTCTATAGCTCGCGATCTGTGAACGGTCGCCACTCTTGTAAACAGGTTTAATTATACCCAATTTATGTGTATCAGGAAAACATCCTCTCTCAAAGCAACTATTGACTAAATGTGCAAGAGGAATTGAAATTTCTGATTTAATCTCCCTTAAGGTTTCAGATCTAATTGAATCGTGGCCTGCAGCCTTTCCGGATTTCAGTTGATGTATGGTATCTCCAAAGGGTCGACAGGATTCAACAAAAATGAATTGAATTGTGGAAGGTCAATTTCCTCGAAATTTTCAGAAAAATCGATTTTATCAGCGTAAAATTTTCCAACAGCACTAAAATATTCATTGAATACAGTCACCATCTCCTTTTCCTCCTGAATATAGGTTTCCCCATTTTTTATATATTTTATGTCCTGTTTCACTTCATTTGAGCCTCCACATATGTCCTTCATGCACTTCCATACAGCTTTTGACTCGCTTTGACTGTCATTCACTATCTCCTGTAAATATTTTCTCTTTGCATCAATGATCCTCTTTTTAATTTCTCCTTTGAACTTATTGTATTCAAACTTTAAGCGAGTATCATTCGGATTTTTCTTCAACTGTAAATATAGACAATTTTCCTGTTGATTGCTTTTAATAAAGAGAAGTGACCCATTTTTTCGACTTATTTCAGATTTCCTGAGCTCACGGTCCGTGTATTGCTGTTTTTTAATAAAGACCATAGTAGACCCATTTTTTACAATAACTTTGTTTCATTTGATATTCCTGAGCATATATTCAAACACGTATTCAAATTTGAAGGGTTGAAAGAGATATTAGTATATTCTTGTAGGTTCTGATACCTGAGCTCAATAGAAATAATGGGAAGTCACTTTTTCTTGAAATCTTCAGAACACTAATTTTAATAATATAATTATGTGGTCTTTCTTAGGAGTTCTCAAATATACGTCGATGTACCCAAAAAAATCTTTCGACGTGTTTCCGGAAATTCATTCGATCACTATCGGATGAGAAATAAACGAGGTGGTTCATGTGAGATGGAACACCCTGTAGTTCTTTCGGATCACGTTTGCTTTGTCGATGTCAGAAAAGGTTTGAATGACAAGTGATCCTTAGACCTGATATTTTATTCCCTTGGTGGTTTCTGTTTCGAAAAATTCCCGCCAAATCCTCAATATCTTCATTCAAACCCTTCCTTCAACTTTGTATAATCAATAAACTATGCTAGGTTATACCTGCAAAATTTTAAAAAAATTAAGAATAATAAAAAAAATAAAACAATTGTACCTAACAATGGTTTTTCAACTGTAATCAAAGGCATGGTTATTTAGGATTACTTTTAAAAAAAATCACTGCGGAATTGGAAAATTTGTGACTACAAAAATATAATTGTTTGGGCTATTACCATCATCTATTGTGGATGTAATGTTTTCCGACATTTCGATAGACATCTTCTATCTTTATCAAGGAGGAAAAGTAAAATACCTTTTGAAAATTATCAATAGATGATGGTAATAGCCCAAACAATCATTCAACACGAGCTCCATCATCAACAATATCTCGTCATCAAATACAAAAATATACCTATTACCACTTAATCAACTGACATAGAATTTTTTTATTTTTGCTAGATCTGGTATAACCCAGCATCTCGCCCAGTAACCGCTTGACGTTGAGTTACGGGACACCCTGCGTGTAAACCGTCGCTGACTAATTTTTTCTCGTTCTTCAATAATTTTTTTACTTTGCTCTCATAACATATTTATTTGTGTTCTTTTAATCTCACGGATATTTTATTCGGGTGAATCTTCAGAATGATTTGTTGAGCATTACTCTGTATTATATCTAGTACATTAGAAATATGGATTATTCTTAAACTAGGAAATTTAATTTTTTTCCACACATTATTTTCATTATGCATTTTTTTAATGATTTCAACACTTCTCCTGTGTATATTTAAAACACCACCCCAACCTATTATTCCATATGACAGCTGTGGTGTAAATAATGCGCAAGTGTTTCTCAAAACGAATTGATTTTTTGATATATCTAAATCTAAACAAGATCTCTCTTAGCATATTCGTAAGGTCAATCATATGTTTATCCTATTTTAAATGTATATCAATGAATATGACGAGATATTTTTAGGATTGTGTGGCTGGAATGTGTAATCTATTATTTACCTGTAGATTTTCCAATTTTGGCTGGCCTGTTTCTTTTGAAAAAAAATGTAAAGTGTATTTGTAAGTTCGATAAAGCAAAAATTTGTGAACAATAAAAAAGTTTATTGTTTATTATTAACATATGATATATGATAACATATAATGAAAATGGACACTTTCTGATAATAACTCGATATGTCGGATTTCACAGAAAAATTACCCAGATCTTCAACTAATTTCAAATCAGATCCTACAATGAATCAGAAAAACAATAGAACATTGCTTTCAATTTCATTGAATCTATTGTGAACATCAAATATCACATAGACCTATTATTTTAATATTATATTTATCTGGATCATATCAGTTGTAAGCTATTAACACTGAAACCATTCGGTTCGAATTTAGCATTTCTAAATCTGCCTAAATACGCCGTACTGAAAAATGTTTACATAGAAGGAATCTCATGAAAAACAATAACATACAGATGTTTAATGAAGATTTCAACCAGACGAGACATTTTTTCTTTCCTTCTCAGCCTGTGCAAGTCAACTGAGCATATGTTTAATAACAAGTCAATATTTGGAACATTTCAATCAGAAACACCTTCCTGAAGACCAATGGTAGGGAAAAATGGAGCACAACTTTTGATCTGTATTCTTCATGAACAAAATCCGAGGTCTCTTAATTTCAAGAATAATTTGACTTTGTTTGCTAAACAGGCTCCTAGTTCGTTAAAAACTTGTTCAATTCAGTGTAATTTCTTGCCTCTAATATTTTTTTCAGGTCTCGAAATGAAAAGATTAATGGATGATACCTTTTTTTGAAATAAACATCTTCAAAAAATTTGAATGTATGAAAAACGTTATTTTGATGAACCAGTGTAGTTAAAAGTTGCAGCGTTTAACATTTATTTTCTTATGGGTTGGCGCAGATGGTCTGTGACCAAATGTAAGTGTGGTTCTGGCGGATATAGCGTTAGATAAACGTGGCTCCATAACACCAAAACCGCAGATTCCCTGCACATATGTGATTTGAAACCGAATATCAAGGAAGCATTCGTCATTGCTCGACAGTTTCAATTTGGTTTAACGAATTCGTCGTTAATGAACTTTGAGAACTGCGGATGCAAAACGTCCTCCCCAGGGAAAGGAGATGAAGACAAAAACAACCGCCAAAGAATGCTGGAACACCCTCCTGGAAATCCACACAATTTACGTGGACGGTGTTCCGAGACGGCACCACTCCCCTCCGTATTCATACAGGAGCTGAGAAAAAGAAAATGAATATTTTCTTAAAAATCTGATCATTTCCATCACAAGGAAAATTTTGTTTGAGCCTAAAACATGATGACATATATTTCTTATTCCATTTTTCTTTTCAGAAAAATTCGAAACCCTTGGTGATCTCGCATATGATGGAGGAAATTCAATTTATCTCTTTCGATGTGTACTATTCACTTATCACCTGCAGCAAAATGTGAAAAAGCAATATCTATGATTTCATCAAATTTAAAAAAACTCCAAATCTTCTTCCTATCAAATAAAAGGATTTCAAAATCTTCCATACATCTTCAAACTCCAACTATGCTTAAATTAGGATATGAGATATCGTGTATTTAAAAACAATCGAATAGTTTATTTGAATATACATAAATTGTGAGAAGGAAGAAAGTTCAGTTGAGCTTCATCAATATTCAGTTGAAAATTAATCCCTAAAATCAATAACTACACCCTTTCATTTCATTTAATTAAAGAGCGTATGGTGAGAGGTATTGTTGAAACAATGAACACGTGTTAGAAGAAAAGTAAACATATACTATGAACGTTCAGACATATGCTTATACCGGAATAGACACTCAACTTCATCAAAATTGAAGTGGGGTACTACCGAACGTGTACCCAAATTGTTACTTCACAAATTAATGCCAGGGTTCTTTAACTACGAAAATAATTTAATGTCAAACATGAAGGGATCTGCAATAACCGCATCTTAAACTTAAAAACTAAACAAAATTACAAGGGTTAATACCATAATTTTCATATTAATCTGATGAGCTACCTCTGACATTATGTTTTTAAAATAATGTTGTTTAAATATCCGTGTCAATTTTGTTTAATTTCGCATTTCCTAGTGGTCCAAATTGCCAATAGATTTTTGATTTTCTAGTTCTTGAATTATTCAAAGTTTGTTTCTGTGAACTAGGGATCTCACATAAATAATAAAAAATAGTACAAGTAAAACTGATTTCCCTCACTTGAAATTAAAATACGGTCAATCAGAACATCTCTGTGTCATTTAGTGTCATCAATTCCGTAAAAACCACCCTGTAACTCTGTGAATAATTCACTTTATGAATATTAGCTGCAGGTTAATACAATCTTGAATCCTTTGGGCTGTAAAACTAACCACATTCCAGAGGGTTCCTAGTAGAAACAAGATTTGTATCCCAGATCATATCCCCCTGTCAAAAAAAATCGACCTGTCTAAGTATTTCTTTAAATTGTGATTCGTTTTAAAGTTATGAGGGAGGATACTTCTATACACCCTATATTTTTCGTGATTAATCACTTCAACAGAGTGCTTATCAACTTACCTGTTGTCTGAATTTTCGAATAATTCGCCAAAATTGGACTTTTTCAATTATTCTTTTGATCTCGAACTCTGCAAGGGAGGGGCTCCATCTCTGACAAGACACCTCGTCTATTTCTCACCTCAGAGTGATTGTAAAATTTCCCGAACCACCTTGAAGTATTTTGTTTGAGAGACAACTTTTGACGTTTATTGGAGGTTCGATCGAGCTACCCTCTAAGAGGATGTGATTTAATCTCTCAAAATTGAATGAAGAAAGAGGGTTGACTGATACTTCATTCGAAAGATATTGTGAGAATCTCCTCAATGGTGTACAGAAAACTGTATTTGGATTTTCGCCGAAATAGTTATTTAATCTACTAGTTTATTAATAATTAATGATGCGACTAACGGTCGAGATATTTTAAGTTGTGACGTAACTCATATTACTTCTGAATACTCTATGTTCGGTTGCCCATGACAATGATGCATTAAAATAGAAAGAAATCGTGCATTAAATGGGTCATTAATGCATGATTTTGTGAACATTAAACAGAGCTTTTATTGGAAGAATTTTTCAGTTCAAATTGGTCACTTCGAATATGTTGGTTATTTTAACAATGGGACATACTTCTGGACTGTAGAGAACCCTCCATATTTTTGCCAAAGAATCGCCTCTTCAAGTTTTCCATCGTTATTTTTCCTAAATTTTTACCGTAGATATCGTGTGAGCTGGAAATTCTAAGTGGTTCCTTAAATATGCCTGATGAACGACGACGTTTCTTGGAAGAATCTTCAGGGTCAAACTTGATATTTAAATGAAGTTGACGGTCCCAAAGAAAGAAACCGAGAAGCGTTGAGTCGACCCTTATGGGGTGCATAGCACCAAAGTTCCGGCGGAAACTGGCAAGTGGCTTTGCTGTTATTCCAACATTAATTATTGCCCTGCTTTCCGTTGATTTTCTTGGGTCAGTGTTCTATTGTTTAGTAACGAATTTGACAGTGGTAACGATTTTATCAAAGTGATATGAAGAGATTATAAATTATTGTCCGGTCATACAATGGCAATCTGCACCTCTGAAGGAAACGATAATTTTAACAAACGATGTGACATTACCCGTTTAACTAAATTGAATTCTTCAACTTCTTTTCTGGGAAATCTTCAGAGTTGAAAGTATTTCCTTTCTATTTCGTATACTGTATACAGGCTGACTAAGGAAAAAGCAACAGGAACCCTGAGATCTACAGCTATTATTGTGAATATACAGGTTGATAATAATAAGTTTATGAAATTTCACATCCCCATCTGCAGGATGTGTTTTACTGCTGTATCGAATTCAACTATAGATTTCAGTACACAAAAGAAAATACTTTTCTGGTGTAAATTTTTTTACAATTCTCGAATTCTTCAAACCAATTCTGAATCTTTTTCTCACAGAATATACTGTATCTAACAGCAGATATCCAGAAATATCTCCGATTGAGCGCTTCAATTTATAGTTCTAAAAATCCCGAGGATTTTCATTACAAGTATTATACCGAATTTATGTATCTACTACATTCCTGAATATACTCAAGAGATCACCAATTTTTTGTGATAAATAAATTTTTTCATTCATAGAGCATAGATTAAAAGATGAGTGCCTTTAGGCAGTTGCCATTCTTTTAAATATTTTCTAAGAGTAAAACAGTTGATGCACATTCTCTTAATCTTCTCTAAAGTAAAGATATAAATAATTGAATTGATACGTTGTAACATGAATCATAAAAGAAATAGACTCGACGAGTGTGAGATCAAACAATTGTTACAACTTCCTTCGGTCTTAACAAGAGGCAATCGTTCACAACTAGTCTAATTCTTTCGGTACGCTTTTAAATAGCTACAAGAGATACTAATTGATCTAAAGGGAGCAGAAGGATGTCACAGTGAATTTAAAATGATAACTCTTTAATATTGATCAAAATAACAAATAGAATTTGATGGTTTCATCATAATGAAAGGGTTTTCAACATTTTCTTTATCCAACAGCTGATATAGATGCCGAATTAGATTGACAAATTCAGGCCTGCATACAATTAAAGAAACTCGTACTCTCGTCAAAAGAATTTTCTACCACCTCAATCCTATGTATAGTGTTCAACTTGCAACCTTTTGTGATGCACGCGTAGTAGGCGTTTCTTCATGAAAGTATGTAATAAGACTCCTCATGAATACGTCCACCACAGGTCCAAAACTGAAAGAGTTCAGTCGAAGGAAGTCGCTAAAAAGCTTCTGTCATGCCTTGGAGCTTCCAAACACGTGCATAATTGTAGAACATCCTGGTTTAGGGGTTCCTCCTTCCGTTCTTTTGAGGACGCGTGCACCTACTAATCTGTAGGTTTTTGAGATCTAGACATGCACATCCTATACACCAGACACTATTGATGACAACCCTTCGATTCCGTCTAAATAACTCGAAAACATTTGCAAAAAAGTAAGGATAAATATATGGAATGTTTCATTATACAGTGTGGTCAGAGGTGATGATAGGGGTTGATGGAGATTTTAAGGAATTTTTTTGTTGAATGGACTTCGTATTCCAACCTCAACCAAACGGGGGTATCTCGTTCCTTCTGAATAGGGAAAATAAAGGAAATTGACTATAACTTTGATGGTTCTCCTCTCGAACATTCTACCCTAAGTACTGAGGAGTTGAATTAAATTCATCTCTTAATTTCTGCTTTGAAGGTTTTGAGCCTGAAATTGAAAACTAGGAATGATATTCTTCAGAAATTGGCAGGATCATTCTGGATTCTGTTGCTTCCACGCTGTTCATAGCATCCTTGCCTTAGTCTTTTCTGTAGTTTAGTACTGTTCCAATGTTTAGTTCAAGAGTCTACATACAGAAAAAACCGATGCACTATTGAATACATCCATATTTGCAGAAAGCCTGCAGCTCTGAATTCGTTGAACAAATATAGTTTTTTTTTCCTAATTTGTTTTATTGATTTCATACATTCCACAAAATCGAATTCCAAGTCACGTAAACGCATATGATTTTATGGATTCTTTAGTATGAACATAAAATAACGTCCTATAATGATCTTAGTTCTGAACCTTCGAAAGAAATTCCTGGATTTGGTCTTCCTAGAAATAATGAATAGTTGAATATAGTGTCACAGAAAGGTCTGTATCTATGGAATCATATTTGGATTAAATTTCTTGATGGACCATACAGGTTGGCTGAAACTTGTTACCAAATATCGGCTTCGAAAACATCCCAAATGTCAAGATTTTCAAATAAAAATCACAATTTCTGTCACATTCATTGGCATAAAGAAAAGGGTACTCTCGTTGAGGTTTACGTAATCTAATAAATATGAAAAATATTACTCTCCTTTGAAAATTTTGACTTAGGGGTTGATATTTTGCGCCCACATGTAGGATTTGTTTCATAAACCTTATATTCTTCATTAAAATTCTATCCATTTTTTCGAGAAAGTCCTTATAAGTAGGAAACCGTTCAATGTAGGGTACCCTTCATAAAAGCTGCTCAGAATTTATTGGAAATCCAAAAACGTGTGGAATTCTCAAACTCCTATTTTCATTAAGTAGTAGAACTTTTGGTAAGTTGTTATCATGTAGGGTTAACTGCAGTGCAGTCCAGAAAAACCCACATAAATGACAAAAAACGACAGAACCGACGCGCGTCTCTCCTTCATACGCATATGTTCAATGAGTACATGTTAGGTTAAGGCCCTTATGGGGTGGAATAGTGCGTTACACATGCAGGGTGGTATGCTGGCGGGTGCATTCACCAGCGAACGGCAACTCACATATGGTCACGACTAAACAATAGGGGAACTGCAAACCGCTAAGGGCAATGCTCCAGAGTGAATATTGATTACGATAAACGATGAGGGGGTGCTTACACCGACCCCAATCTAGCTTTCTGCAATTTACTGTATTCATCCGGATCACTCAATAGCACCGTAGAAAAGGTGGCACGTGCTACGTTATTATTGTCTGATTTCTTGGTTAGGCTGCAAGTTGCATTGATTTTCGGAAAAACCGTTTGGCAGGTCGATCGGTGGATGAATCACCATCGCAGATCGATAAAAGAGGAACCTTAATCGGTCATGTGCATATTACAACCCCCTCGTCTAGACAAACGAGCGATTCCTGATGATGTGATTTAATCGATACCGAAACCGTTAGTTAACGGATTGCGAGCAACGACGGAGCAATATGCTAATGGAAACTCAATACGGACTGAAAAAAATTCATTTCATACGCTGAGCATACGGATCTACACGAACGAATTCATTTGTTGATTCTGGGAAAGGGTAAAAAGATAAAAAATAAATATCAAATCGCCAAATCAATAAAGGAAGTAACAGTAGAAATTGAATTTCAATTAAATTATATGATAACATCATCAAGTAGGGTATAAATTCTTCCACCCCCTATTAACAGACAGACTGTACCTCTTAATTCATTTATACATTCCATAAAATAGAATTTCAAGGTTGAAGTTTAATAATCCCTTGTGGTATCATACTTTCTTCATTATGAACATAAGCTATACAGATCTGTGGCAGATTTAATTTATGAGCCTTCTAAAGAGATTTCTGCTTTTGATCTTCCTAAAAAATCGAATAATAATCAGATAATGATAAATGAAATAAAAAAATGTTCACCCATTCCTGTCAGCAAAGAGAAACAACAATGACCGTATAAATCGGAATTCCAAAATTTGGCGCCAAATGATATAATTGACCATTTCCTGAATTAAAGCGTCCCAAGTTATGTTGAATCATTCATGGGACACTCATAGAATAAATAATCTTCTTACAGTTCATGAATGAAAAGGCGCATCATAGGAAGATTAACATATTCAAACGATATTCATCAATCCCATTCAAATATTTTTAAGGAAATACTAAACTGATTTTCTGTCAACTTCGTACAAGTCATGATATATTGTGGATGATCCGGTGCGAATTTATTGCTTTTTTATTTCATTGTGTCGATCTATTGAATTTGTAATGAACAATTCGTGTATTGCTGTTGTTTGTTATCTTAATTATTTGCTTTTGTCCCTCGGTTCCACCCTCATTTGCAAACATTTTATTTATCTTTGAATTTATCATATAAATATCGTCTAATCGAAATCTACCACACTTTATATTTCCTGTAAAATTCGTACACACCTGCTTTGCACATATTTCGGAACCTATTTGGTATGCACCTTTTTACTCGCCCCCTTCATTGGACATTTCCTAAACCGGCAATATCATACCACACTTGTGAATCGGCCCAGGATATCATCAAGACTTTTTTGGAAAATGTGAAAAATATTTAAGAATTTGTCATAACCTGAAGTGTGAGATGTCAAGAAAATTTCGTGTATGGTGGGTTAATTTCGTACGCATCGGTGCATAAGTCCTGGGCCAAACTACCAGATGGCGCCACCAAGAAAATATCCATATGATGTATCGAAAGGTGCAGTTTCACTAAAACACAAGTCAATAAAACCAGTGGCAAAAGTGGTTTTTCGCAGAACTCAAAAAAATGCTATGTGGAAAGAGATTTTGCTCAAATGACGAAACTGAAGCAATTTGAATCAATCGTTCAGCTAAAGAAACGTTGAAATGGTTGTATAGCTCTACAAAAGGATAATATTTTGAATAAAAATGAATTTTGGCAAAAAACTCGAGAACTAATGCAGAAATCTGGTTTTATACGCCAAATATTTTCATATATCGTTAATGTTCGTTGAGATATGAAAGACACCACCTTGCACTTTTTTCTTTCGCAAGAGGAGCAATTGTTTCGTAGCTGCAAAGGTAATTTTTTATGAGGAATTTTTTCAATGCCCGAGAATTTCGCGAGGGCAGACTGGATCTCCTGATGCAAGGTCCAGTTTACGAAAAGGCTTCACGTTTGCGCGGTAAAGGGGGTCGTTACAATATGTGGGGTGCACTCCCTTATCGTAGGGCCGTTGATATCTACCCCGTATTAGCGCGAGCCAAACCAGGTGCACTCCGACATGGTAGAAGAAACTTGAGCAAACGTTAACGAACTAGGAAGTTGACACGTGTTACCGTTCGCATTCCACTGATAAAACACCATATTAAATGAAGTACCTAATTGTATAGCACGAGCTATGTCACAGACATCAACCCAAAAATTGAATGACACCCCCACAGAGCCTATATTTCAATTGATGAGTGTCTCTCTAAGAGTAAGGTTTCGAATTTTCGATTTTAATGGCTACTCTGAAATTTCGTTGTTATTCCGATCTTAGGAACTGGTGGGCTTAACCAAGAACATTTCTAATTGAGAGTACCAGGGCCAGTATTGATATTTCAGGTCCTGGGAATAAAAACAGAAATTTAAGATAAAAAATGGCTTCATTGATTTCCAAAATATTTCCCATAAAAACAGATACACTATGTCATACGGTAGCAGAAGTTTTCGATGTATTCTTTCCAATCCAAATCAGACATGATAAATCATCCTTTGAAAGCATCAACCGTTTTTATTCAGGCATTGTGAATCATTGTTCTCGTGGTTTATTATTGATTTGAGAGGAGTCATTACGTGCCAAGTTAGAACTGTAGGCCGGTTGACCCATTAATTCGATAATAAGATGTACACTATTGTTATCTAACATTGTCCCACCCCATATTCGCATACTCTGAATTCTCAGAACAAATATCATTCTTTTCCCAACTTATTTCTAATTATTCCATATTCCACAAAATAGAATTGCAAGTTTAAAGTTGCGTTAACACTTATGTTTCAACAGTTTGTATGAATTTACTTTCTGACAAAAAAGTATATGGAAATTTGTAATAAAACGCATACGCCCACTTATTTTCCAATCATGGAAACATTTTTTTGGAGCCCTTTCAGCGAAATCTTTATAGTGTCCTTGGAGTCATATCTGGCTCTCAGAAACGGTCATTTCAGTCTGGAGAGAAGAAATTAAGCACACGGAGCTAGATCTGGAGAATAAGGTGGCTGTTGGATCGTTTTTATCGAGTGTTTGATTCTAAAATCGTTTATAATCTTGGCTCGATAAGATGGTGTGTTATCGTCATTCAGAATCTACGAATTCCGTTTAGGAGAATATTTTCACGCAAACGTTTGACCGTTTGACCTTGCAGAAAGTATTCATGATGAACCACAGCAGGAGTACCGAGGAAACACTGGGCATCGTCTTAATGTTCAAACAACTGTTGCGAGTTTTTTTTTCGGTTTCAGCTCATTTTTTTCCACCCATTCCGATTATTCTTGGCTGGTTTGTATGTCGTAGTCATTGACCGATGTCTCGTCCCCAGTTATGATACGTCCCATGAACGTGGGATCAGCTACTTGCACTGACAGACAGAAACTTTAAATACTTAAAAACTGTCAACGCGGCCAATTTAAATAAGAATTTCTGGAATGACCGATGAAGAATTATGACAAATTGAATGAAACCCTTATGAAAAGATCAATGGAGATTTTATTTCTGATTTTAGTTCTAAAACGTTTAAGAACAGGTTATGGTTGGACCAATAGGATGCTATTCTCATGGAATTCAGTTGAAAGTGCGAGTTGTGAATATAAAGAAGCAGAGAAAACAATACCTGACTTCATTATTTATTGCCCCATATACAAGGTGTCCCGTTACTCAAGGTCAAGTGGTTACTGGGCGATATGCTAGGTTATATCAGCTATAGCAAAAATTTAAAAAAAAATTCTATGTCTGTTGGTTAAGTGGTAATAGGTATATTTTTGTAGTCACAAATTTACCAATTTTGTTGTGATATTTTTTTAACGTAATCTTAAATAACCATGCTATTGATTACAGTCAGAAATCCATTGTTGGGTACAATTGTTTTATTTTTATTTTTTTAAATAACCATGCTATTATTGATTACAGTCACAAATCCATTGTAAGGTACAATCGTTTTATTTTTATTATTTTTCATTTTTTTAATTTTTGCTAGAACTAGTATAACCTAGCATATCACCCATTAATAGCTTGACGTTGAGTTACGGGACAACCTGTATAAATTTCAGGGAGGTTTTAGAGCCGTTCAAGATGTTTTCGATTACTTCATGCAATCGATTGTTATTACGTTATATTTTATTAGATAATTTTAATTCAGTTCTTTTTTCTAACTTTGTATTCAAATTCGATGTGGACAACTATTTATTCACCTAATAAGGGTAGAAATCATAGATAAAATACAGATTGTGAATATAAAGCAGATGGTACACTTGTATGTGGAGAAACTTCTGTGTTCATTAATGAAAAATCACTCTTGAAGAAAGAAGTCCTTCCCAGTCAATATTTTGGCTTATTTTATAAACATTACAACACACACAAATCACATATTTTGCAGGGAGACAGTAAGCTATTGTTACATCTTATTAGATGCTATTCAGAATCCGTATCAATGAATGAATATTTTTTTAATTTTATTATTTATATTGATTTCTCAGCAAAGTATTTGTTCTTCATTCTGAAATAGATCAAAATCGTAAAACGTCATTGGCAATAGATAAATTTGCAACAACAACTTTCAGGTCATTCCTCAATTAATGCTACTGCGATTCCATCAATTTATTTATCAGTTTGACCTATAATTGGAACAAATCAATTTCACTTTAAACAGGAATCGTAGTTATAATTTTACTACTAATAATTTCTTGAATTTGTGGTTTTGAGAATGTTACGTTTATTATTACACGCGCTCATCGTAACTATTTTTTTACATTTTTTCGAAACGATCCAAAATATCGATATCAATTGATCTATAATCCTTTATATTTCGTGTTAACTTTGTTTATTTTTTTTATCTGACAACAGCGGTGAAAAGAAAATTATAGGGATTATACCCCAATGCCTTTGAATCAGTTCAGTGGGTGAGGAATCCTCGCATTACAGGTAGGCGTAATTCACCTGTATCCAATGGAGAACCTGTCCTAGAATCCCTACCGTGAAGACTCTACCGTTTGTCCCGTCTTTAAATAAAGGCTAAATCCACCCAAACACGTGACAACCACCCTCTGAAAAAAAACAGCTCACCAGACAATTGTTCTCTCCCAGTATACTGTGTACAAAAAGTGTGGATCAGGATTACTTATTAGTTAATTTTGTTCATCCGTTCATATTCCTTTTCACTTATTTATTCTATCTACATATTGACACTTCTTGTGACTTATTGTTTATGTTTACCTTGAAGAAAGATTTGAAACAAAATAGTTTTATGTTCATAAAAATTTATACAGGGTGTAACTAAATAAATGTAAAATATTTAAGGAGGTATTTCCTCATCGAAAAAAAGATAGGATCTTTTATATAAAAAAACCTCATTGGAGCATCCCTTGTTAAGATACAGCCCCTCAAAGGCAGTACATAAAATTTGTATAACAATTTTTTTCACAAGCACCAAAAAAGTTACAATATTGAAATAAACCTTACGTTTTCTACTAGCAAAAGGACACTTATCCAGTTATTTATTTGATTTAGCCCATGGTTGTAAGGGTGGTAAACGCAACCCCTAAAGTTTACTTCCAATGTAACTTTTTGTCATATTATTTGTTTACCATTTAAAAATTTATTTCCGATAGCCTGTTTCATTCTAAACAAAAAATGTCTCATGAGTTTTTTTCCCAAAATAAACTAGTTCGCAGTAAAAAATTATTTTACGAAAAACTACAGAGATAGGTACATACATCATCATTGCGTTTCCCACTCTTACAACCATGGGGTAAACCAAATAAATAACGGGATAAGTGTCTTTTTGCTAGTAGGAAACGTTAGGTTAATTTCAATATTGTAACTTTTTTGGTGCTTGTGAAAAAAAATTGTTATACAAATTTTATGTACTGCCTTTGAGGGGCTTAACAAGGGATGCTGCAATGAAAATTCTTTATAAGAAAGATCCTATCTTTTTTTCGATGAGGAATCACCTCCTTAAATAATTTACACTTATTCAGTTACACCCTGTATATTCAAAGGGGATTAGAAAATCATTTAAAGAATATTTTGTTAATTTCCCGTATGACTAGAAGGAAGGACTCAGACTTGATTTTTTTTAAATCAAACACGTTTCCAGATGTTAAATAGTGTGAACTTCCAAAAACTGGATTCAAATTGGGCTGCACTGCATTTTTTTTGTGATTGAATCATCTCAAAATGGCTCAATGATGCCCAAATCGAGTAGCGTTTTATCGTAGGATGAGGGAGATTGCTCTGAAATAAAAACTTCCGGCTTTTTACCCCGAATGTTCTATTTCTGAACATTTAATGCCAAGTAGGATGAAACATGTGGTGTGGGGTGGATATATTGCTATTTTAGTTTTCGCGGGGGAGAAAACCAGACGCCTCAGACTAGTGGGGTGGAACATCGCCCCAAATTAACGTAGATAGTAATCGGAATTTGAAACAAGCGATGAATCTCATAATAATTTAGCTCGCATTGGATAATTCCTTACATTCTTTAATCATTTGAGCTTTAATGAATAATTTCGAAAAATCAGTCGAAAATTTTTAGATTCACTTTTCTTTTGATTCCATATTAATTTAATTTCTGGGTGCTTTGTTAGTTACAAAATTAAGTAATCCGTTATAAATTCACATTGGACACAATTTCAATAGTAACCTTTTGAAAAGTTTTTGAATTTGTTCCTAGAGAAAAAATGAAGGTGTAAGTAGTTCATCTAACCCGTCAAATCATATCGACATTACTATATATTCATTTTTATGAGCTCTTTACTTTAGGAAAAAATTCCAGTAAATCATAGTATTTAGGAGACCTATGAATTTAAAATTCTCAGAAAATACCAACTTTTGATTAAAATGGAAAACATCAATTTGGTAAGTTCCTAAAATTACATCACTGATTTTTAATTTTATTCCTTTCAAAACGAATTATCTGAAAATAAAATCAAGATTTGTTTACGAATTATATTACTTGAAGAATTACGTAGAGAATTGTCGAGACCTTCTCGAGTATCTTTGAGAATACGGGTGTCCAATCTATTAACTAATTTAATTGATTTGGAGAAAAAGATACTTCAGGGTGAATTCATGAGATTGTGAATCTACCCACATGGATATCAAAAGGGGAAGATTGCCCTCGAGAATTCTTACAATCGATTCCTAATAAGAAATTGAGGGTTGACTCTTGACAATTTCAGAATTGAAGCTAGAAACTAAAGTTCATTATGTTTTCTTGCATTTTCAACTCAGTTTAGATTCCCTGGTCTATACTCGAAATTTCGAACTTTCATACATTCTGCGATTTCATTAATATTAATTTTCACTAATTTGTATGAAGTGAAACAGACGTATTGGCCGAATTGTCGGAAATTTCCTTGGGTAGGGAGTGTCAGTGTCAAAGTTAATTGGCAACAATTTTTTGAATCAAAACTGGTCGATGCTTAATTCATCTTACTAAGTTAACAATAAAAACACTTCATTTTGTTTTTATAGTGGAAATTGAGATCACTTTACTGCTTAAACATTCAGTAACTTCTGGAAAAGATCTTCTTACTTGAAGAGGGCGTCAGACTTCACGTCAGTGGTTCTCTCATTTGATTCAAACTCTTGCTCTTCTTTATTATAATGACTTCGGAAGAACCAGATGAGTTCAATGTTTTCCCGGTGTTATCAAAGTAACAACGGAAATTCTCAAGCAAAACTGATAATACGTTTGAGATTATTCCCTTCATTCCCATCACAAAGGGAAGGGATATTTCAATGAAAGTGCTGAAATTCCCGCCTAAGTCGATAAGAATGGTGAATAGTATGCGAGGTATAAATGTTCTGTAAACAAAGATGAAATAAGATCAACGACTAGGATTACCACAAGGTTCGATCTAATATCAACATTTACATCTCTCTTCTCAGGACCAACAAGCAGAAATCTTGGCCCCTTTTTGAGAAGTTAACATTTAACAAACATAATCATCTTGGAGCAACACAAAAGAATATCGATAAACAAAACTAACTACAAATATCCACTTTTGTATATTTTTCTTGACTTTTTGATACAACAGTTACTAGGGGTCCAGGGTATTCAATATAATTTAATGGTATTTACGACCTTGGTCAATAATATCTCAGCCTAACTACCAGGTAACGCTACTAAAAAAACATAAGTATTATGCCTCAAATGATACCAGACGAAAATTCATGCAGTTTTGTTACACTGATAATAACATATGATAGTTGAAATATAAATTTCGAACAAATTTCCGGTGATTGTATATGGTATTATTAATTTTAAAAGTTTTAAACTTGAATTTTCTTGATTATTGTTGGTGTCATCCCTCAAGCTCTATATTTATTTTATTACCCCCAATTCGGGGAACCAGAGTGGCCGGTAATGTATACCCTGTGATCCAAGACCTCTCTGACTTTTTACAGGTAGAATTCAGGGCATTTCGCATCATTCATAAAAATGATGAATGATTTTGGGTAAAGGATAAATTTCCTGATAACCCAATGGGGGGTATTGAAATCTAAAAAAGAGACAAATGAAATAGTCGCTAAATCAAAACTATTTGGGTTATGAATACAGCATGTTTATATTGTAACATGAAGAAAAAACAAAACTGGCATTTAAATTCGTTAGACTAGTAGGCAAATATCAACTGTATGAAATGATTTTTCCCACATATCACATCGGTCAAGAAGTCCTGAGCTTATTTATCAGATGGCACCACTAACAAAATATCCATATGAAAGTGACATCTTCAAAATTTCATTATGTTGTTTATGGAGTTACAGTGGTTTAGGTAATGAATGGATCCAAAACAATTTCGTGTTTCTTTTTGATAGGAACTACCGTTCAAATCCAAGTGTGGGTAGAAAAATGTTATCTGGACTCCATCGAATACCACCATCAAACGATAGTCTGCCGATTTCACAGAACACAAAAAATGCTCCGTATATAGAAATTTGACTCAGGTGGAAAAATTAGAGCAGAAACTGAAGTATATTTTGAAATCCATCTTTCCACACAGTGTCATATGCCGACTATAAATCAATGAAAGCAGCTCCTGTTTTCAATCTATCATTGAAGCCTGATTCTATGAAAGTTGTAAGGCTGAGAACGTGACCGGAACAATTCTGAACAGTTATCGAGGTTGGAGTAAAGTCGTTTTGAAGTTTGGAAAACCGAGTTTCGTGTTCTGATAACACATTGTTTTTTAATGGGTAAAAACACCGTGCAAGCGAAACAATGGATTGAAAAATGTTATCCGGACTCTTGTCCATCAAAAGCAAGGATTTGTCGGTGGTTTGCCGAGTTTAAACGTGGTCGTACCGACACAAATGACGTGGAACGCTCGGGTAGACCTGTGGAAGCCGTTACACCGGAAAATGTGAGTGAAGTGACAAAAATTATAATGAATGATCGTAAAGTGAAGGTCCGTGAGATTGCTGAGATGACACAAATATCATATGGAAGTGTATTTACTATCCTTCATGAATAATTGAGCATGAAATAGGCTTTTTCCAAGTGGGTGCCGCGATTGCTTTCGATGGAACAAAAACAGAAACGAGTCGATGATTCAGAAAGCTGTTTATCGGTATTTACTCGCAACAAAAAAGATTTCTTGCGTCGTTACGTGACCATGGACGAAACATGGATATATCACTACACTCCAGAGTTGAAGCTGGCAAAGTCATGGCGTCAGTTTTTTGGGATACGCATGGCGTGATTTTCATCTCGAAGAAGGTAAATCGATCAACAGTGATTATTATCTTGACTTGCTGGTGCGTTTGAAGGAGGAAATCCCAAAAAAACGAACGCACATGCAGAGAAAATAAATCCTGTCACAAGTCACTGAAGACAATGGCAAAATTCAACGAATTGCGCTTTGATCTGCTTCCCCACCACCCATACTGGCCAGATTTAGCCCCCAGTGACTACTGGCTCATTGCTGATATTAAAAAAAAGATTTGGCTCAAATGAGTAGGTCATCGCTGAGAATGAAGCTTATTTTGAAGCGAAAGATAATTTTTTTTTATAAACATGGTATTGAAAAATTGGAAAAGCGTTGGAACGATTGTATCACCCTAGAAGGTGATTATGTTGATGAATAAAAAAAAAATTGTTCTCATTGTTAGTCTGGGGACTTATTGATCCATGTGTTACATTTGAATGTTTTCTATTGTATCGAAGCATGAAATTGTCATTTGTCATCAACAGTTAAGTCTTTGAAAATAATTAAATTCAAGGGAAAGGTAAGAATTATTGTAGCTTCAAAATTTTTCTAGTTGTTTAGTTAGTACTTCCGATCTCTTGATTTGAATAACTAATAATATAAAAGATGAATTTATGTAATTTTCTTTTTTTCTAGCACATATACTGCCCATATGTATTATGTAATGTCTTGGTTTTAAAACTAGCCATTCTTATCAAGTATTTCTACAACTTCGACAATCTATCAGTTAATGAACCCACATTCACCTGTTACCCTCTTACCGCGTTTCGCGAGGGAAACCCGCGACAAGGCAGTTGCAAAACCGTTGCCTTCAAACAAGTAGCATAGTTCACCTTATCCCATATAGTGAAACGCCTAATTTGGTCTTAATAAAGTTTATTTCATGATCCAGAAGCAGATGTGTTGCATTATAATGCTGAGGCAGATGTGATTTCACGAATTGCCGTTTCTTACCCCAAGACACCCTTAGTGCAGCTTTCTCTAAGAAGCTGGGGTGCAGCAGCGTTAATGAAAGGCTTTTGTTGTAGACTTTGGCACGCGCGCATTTTTAATGTCAAACACCACTGAATCGCCATGACCAGTAAAATCGAAGGGAGCCATTGAAATATATGGCGCGCTATCAAGAATGTCTATTTGCTTCAATTTGCCCATAGGTTGCCCTGGGGTTCTTATTGGGGTGGAAAGGTCAGTTTTCTTAAGATTCGGATTATCTATTGACTTCTTAGATACTCACAATGACATTGTTGCAGTGAATGGAGATTCCTGAAAAATGATTGAGTCGCCAAAATTTAATTCAACCGCCCAACATTTCTGAACAATTTCGATAAACGATAATAATTGTTATTAATTCGATTCCATCACAGACTTTGTCCAAAACTTCAAACAGCAAACCTTTCTTGATGTGTACGAATATCACTTTACCCGTGAAGATATGTGTTCAAAGAATTATGGAATTTGAAATACAGACTCATCCATATAGATGAGCCACCTTGTATTTTCCTTATCCCATAGTGATGAGAAAATTTTCCCCAAATTGACCTAAATTTGAGGCTTGAACGAGCAACCTCATAAGAAAAATTGAATATGGGAGGAAAATTACATAATTTTGAAGGTCTGGGAAGACTCTTAACAACAATGTATGAAAAAAGAAATTTAGAGAACCTTTTTTCTTATCTCATAATAATTTCAGAATGAAGCCGGATGATTATGATTCGGGGACATCTTTTTACGTATATCGGGGCTACAGCGAGGAACACCCTAAGAGGGGGCGGGCGTTGATCCGCTCGAAAATGAGTAGCGAAAAATTCCCTGACCACATATCAGAGTTTTCAGATACATATTTCTGCTCGTTTCAGTGAAAAGGAAAGCTCCACCTTCACATAACTCGCTGAACAAAGATGTGTGATTGCCCTTTGAGCACTACTTAAAGCCAGTTTCCAAAGACTTTCGGTAATGAACAATACAAAATAATAAACAACAGTGGAACATCAAAGAAACAACTTGTCACAACAAAAGTGAAATATCATTAATCTGAAGTGGGGTTATTGTTTGGAGCTGGAACGATTCTTTGGATTGCTTATCACCACGGCTGAACAAAATCTCACAATTAAAATTTATCGATAGTATTGTTTCATTGTTGGGACAAGTATACGGGGAAGTGATAGAGGTTTGTTCCCAGGGTTGTAATCGGCCAGGAATTGAATTAGACGGTTGTGGTTGCCTCCGATCTATCGCCGTGAGATAACTTCCACTCTTCTTCGTCTCTAATTATTTCCCAATATATTATTTAAGGGTCTGTATAATTAGGGTTGAATAAAATTAAGATTGTCAGGAATCTAGATTCTTCGTGGGGTGCCGAATCTCATCGGAAAGCTTGAGGGTATTAACTTGATAAACCGACAAACCCTCTCTTCACACTCTATTCATATTTTGATTCTTTTAATTTCTAACAAATCAGTGACAATTACTTACATGATTTTTCTCATTCTTTAAATGATAACTTGTTCAACTAATAATAAATAACTTAAGTCCCCCTCTTGAGTCTTCAAAGACTCACTGCAGATAAAAAATGATTACCTAAAACTTTTATGCATCGATATAACGGAAAATATTTCAATTTATGTTTTCGTTGTAGTAAAATGGGGAAAATATCAGAGATTTTTGCTTCATATTAGTGGGTTGAAATACACTTCCTCAGTTTTTTCGGCACGAATAAGACATTTCAAATTATAAATATAGGGCAGTGATTTTCATAAGAAACGAGGAGATTGATCGAAAATTATCATCTAGGCAATGAACACTTTCGAAATAGTAGTGCAGTTCCTCTAGAACAGCAAGATATCATATATAAGATGACTATATAAATCGGTTTCTTTCGACCAACCTGGAATATAATCTTTCCGGAAATCTCTTGGAACGAACTTTTTTGCTGCAGCTTTCACAACACCTAAGAATCTGTGATAGTTATCGTGAGTGGGTTTAATCCATCTAATATCACTGTCTTAGCAAATTCAATCCAATTCACTATCTTGAAATTCCAAGGAGGTCTTCTTAAACATTCAGAATATTGAATGAAACTTTCTGAAGTCAACAGAATAGTCCTATGTTGACTATGAGGAAAAACTCCTAGTATTTTACGCTTTACAGGAAGCGGTTTGCAAGTATTGTCACAAGACACTAGGCAGAGATCAGGATTATAGCCTCTATTCCATCGAGAATAATGAAAAGAAGGTACATCTTTTCCATAAAAAATCAAATAGAAATTATTATCCTCCATCCAGTCAGCTAAAGCAATTCCACTTCTATCATTATTATTATAACCCCACTTTACGTGGTGAGAATTGAAATTACCGCAATAAATTGAAGGATGAGGAAGATCTATTTCCAAATTTCTTGGCCAAATAGTATTTGAAGGTTTATAATTATTAACGATAGAAATATTACAAAATTTAAAAGAGATAAAGAAACACCCTCAAACTCTTCTGTTCAGATTAACTCGATATTGTGAATTAAGGATTTTTTGACATAACAAGCTAAACCGTAAATTTTACTAAGGAGATAATCAATGAATACATAGCCTTTTATAATTCTTCTTTCACGAAGATTTTTTTCAGTATCCGCATGTGTCACTTGAGGGAGAATAATCTCTGCACCATAATCCTCTGCTAATTTAGAAAGATAATCAATCTTGTCCTTAGAAATACCCTCTTTATTCAAATCGAATACACAAAAATTCTGCAAGGAGGATTCTACGGATCGGATCTTGCGGTTCAAGTGACGATTTTTCAGATCTTCTGATGTTTGAACCCATTCAGAGGGAAATCATCATCCATAGTTTGGGAAGGTTGTGATATAACACTTATTTCATTTGAAAAATAGCAGACGAAAACTTATCGACTGATATTTATATAAATAAGACTATAGTATAAATATGTAAAGGTTAATTTTCAAACTCTATACCCACCGGAAAATGGTGATATTATCAGAAAATATGACAATGAGAGTCTCAATTTTCAAATATACGGTATTCCACAAGGATCAGTTATAGTAGAAAGTATCGTGTTCACATCTGAATAGTGATAAGGAATAGAGGAAATTGGCTTAATTTTTTGTGATTCTCCTCTCAAACCTTATTTCTATCCTGGGTACTTATAAGTTAAATCAGACTCACTTCTTAATCACGAGGCTCATTTAGATTATTAGATTCTTCAGAAATTAGCTCGATCATTATGATGCTTCCACTCTACGCATTTCTGCAGCTGCGCACTGTTGCTAGCGGTGACAGCATAGAACCCTGAAGAACTTCTATATCTATACTGTTCTCTACTAATTTTTTTAATGGCCTATTATTGATGCTTCCAATACTAACGGTCCTGGTACACTTCATCTATCAAAGTATTTTCTTCTAAAAAGGTTAGGAATCACTCTGACAGAACTTGTGAATTACTATTTCTAACTATCAGTATATTGGAGATCTATTCAAGTTCAAGTGTGCGAACACGTGATATTTCCGAAGTGTCACTATCCTGTTGTCACATTTGAGGTATTATGGACGGCCGATATTCCCAATCTTGCAAGAAATGACTTCCCGTTCCTTCTTGACGACGACAACAGACCCAGTTGAAACAGGTAACTTCCGATTTCTGTTCATCATCAACAACCATCTTCAAACGGCTACTTAACAGATAAGCATCATCCCGGTTCCGAATTAACGTTAAAGAGGGTTATCCCGGTTCCCCATCCAGACCTCACAGTTCCAGCCGGTCCTGCCTTATAAATCTCACCTCAAGAAAGCATTGAACCGACCTACCTTAAGATATTGGGATACCCCCTTCAATGCAAGAAATTGCCACGTGTCTATTTTGCAGCTGCAAGATTACAGTTATGTAGCATGCATAGCGCGTTCTATACCGGGCAAAAATTAGGGAATCAATAACGAATACGTTTCTTCGATATTCGGCATATACAGGCTGTCTTTCCATCCGAGACTTGCATCGCGACCGAATTATCCGCTAAAATGAAATATTCACGAGTGATTTTAGTTTAGAACAACTTTTTACATCGATTTAATATTGAAATGGTCTTAATATAGCGCCCTGCGGCACTCTTATATTGAATTTTTGTTCAGTAATAGGACGGTAAAGAACTTTCCTTTGAGCTAGGTGTATAAGCTTTTTGAGGCGAATTTTATGCAAGAGTTGTAGCTGTACAGCGCAAGATAATGTCAGCTCATTGATTTCGCTGATTTTCTGCACAGAGACATGATTTAATAGCATTTTAAGCACTCTGATAAAAAGGTATGCAGAAACTTTCATTTAAACTGCCCTTGTTGAGTAGTTTTACGTATTTGAAGTTTCTATATCTCTTCTTCTGTTTTAATTCTGATGGGGGTTCCCAAAACATTATTATTTCGAGGGTTCTTTTCTCGTTGGCTGTTGTCTAAGAATTCTGTCCTTTTTTCAACCAGAAGTCTTTTGAAGTAATCGTCCCATTCTTGAGCTTGTATAGTTGTTATAACTTCTTTGCTTCGATTCTTTCTTAGGTTTCCTATTAACCTCCAGCTTTCTGAACTTCTGGTACCTCCTAAGTACGAGTTTATTCTCTGGCAATTCTTTTCCCTTGCCTCGTTTTTTTTGCATAATTTTTCTTCTTACTCTTGCTTGTGCTTCCTTATATTCTATTCTTCGATCTTTTTGGAGCTTAGGTAGTTAACAATTCTAGTGCTTCGAAAGCTGCTCGATGTATGGACTCTTTTATGTGCTCGTACTGTTCATTGGAGTCGATGAAATTTTTTTTTTCTTGTAATTTTTCGTTGAGCCTTTTCTGGTAAAGTTCTTTCACACTTTCGTTTTCCAAGATTTTAAGGTTATATTTTCGTTCTTCAAGTTTTTGTACATCAATATTTTCTTTCGTTGTTGTTTTAGAGGTATTTTTAGTTGGGAACGTAATATTTGTTCTTAGCAAATAGTGATCGCTGCCGCACGAGGCTTCTCGTTTGACTCTGACGTCTTTTGGTCTCAGTTTTGTTTCCTGTCTCATTATTGTATAATCTATTATTGATTTTAATTTCGTTGTTTCCTGTAATTATGTATATTTGTAAATCATTTTGTGGGGAAAGAAGCCATTTAATATTTTTTACTGGTTTTGTGTGCATATGTCTATAAGTCTCTATATATAAGTTTCTATATATACTTTCCGTAAATACAATGCCAAACATGAGCGCTGTCTGTCAACTACTTTGCTAATGATAACTGTTGAAACCGGTTGACCTCAGGGGTAGTGAGCGAATGTTATAATGGAGAAAATATTGAACAAATTTTGTATTTTGCACGAAATTTAGTGTGCTGACTGGTGGCAAATGCTGGAAAAGGCCTATGGAGACTGTTTTATCGAAAACCCAGGTGTACGAATGGTACAAGGCTTTTAAAAACGGTTGGGAAATCGTCAAAAGATTGCCTCGTTCAGGACGATCTCGTCAACCACCGATAACCTCAAAAAAAACAAGGATCGCACAAGGGCGATCTAGCTAATTTTTCGTACAGACTTGATTTAACCTAGTAGCACCTAGAGCAAATATAAATTGTTTTACGTGAGCACCGAATGCTCAACAAGTCGGGTTTCAAAATCCTTAATAAGTGAAATATTAATACCTCACATTCTTTAATTGTTACTTCTTCGAATATCAGATCAGTTTATAGAAGTGTATCTGCAAATTTCACTCGTCAGCCTGTATATGGGATAGGGGGAACTCCGAAATCGGTGTTCCTTGAGACACGGTGCCACACATTCGATATTTATTGACTTTATCGGAACCTTAGGGGAGGGACACCTTCCAATGGTAAGAATAGGAAGTCTGATCATGGTTGCCGCCAAAGTTATTTCCGTTATGCATTGCTTCTTAATCTTCTAACGGATGTAGCAAGTTCAATGGTACAGAGATAGATACAGTATAAAATTTCATGATAAAAAGGACTTGTTAGCTCAATAGATGCGACAAGTTAACACGTTTCTGTTGTCTTCAATACGACAGGAATAAATATAAACTCAATTTTGATTCATACTGGGCGAAGGTAGTTCCATTGATAAATAAACATTTTTATTTATGAAAGGAAATTAAAATATGACTGTTTTCTAAGTTGATCAAGAAGTAACCAAGTACAAAGATTAAAAGGGAAGTACAAACTCCTTCTAGACGAAATCCAAATTTGTTGTCAAACTGCCATTTTACCAACTCGATTTTTGAGAGAGAAAAATTTAACGTGAAACTTAAACTTTATACAGTTCAGTTGGAAAATCTATAATATTCCTGACTACCCACTTTATTACATTTATAATTTATATTAAACAGATATCATAATTTTTTATTTATATGGTAAAAGTAATTTTTATTTTGTCACAATTTTTTGTCATGCAGGTGCTCCAAAAAGTTAGAAATACGTTTTGTGAAATTTCTATTTATTTTACAATTTGAAGAAAACTATATAAACCAATTTTGTTACAAAAATAATAAACGGTTCTTATCATAACTTCGAGAATAATTGCTTTACAAAAACTTTAAAACGAAAATAAATTTCATTAAATAATGTATTATATAACATAGTTTTATATAATATTTCTTGAACCCCTAGTAAATAAGTAATGAAAACTTTGCTTGGAATATTACTTTCGAATTTTTTCTACTTTGGCAACAACAACAACAACAAAAAAGTTTCATCAAGTCATTAAATTTAAATTTTGTAATAAGAAACCGCAAGTAGTGGAAAAACATCATTAAATAATGTGGATTGTATATGATATCTATTCTGTTAGTTTTTGATGTGTTGACGTTGTTCATTGAAGAAAAAACATCCAGTATAATTCATAGTAGACAATCACTTTAGTTTGTTGAAATTAGTTCATTAACTGAATTTCAATAATCAGGGCCGGATCTAAATTTGTGTCGCCCTGTGGCACTGAAGAAAATACCACCCTATCACTTAAATTCTATTTATTTATATAGTTTTGATTTATTATTTTTCAAGAATTAAAATAACTAATTGATTGCAGTAGTTTCTGCGGGTTAGATTCATCCAAACGTCAAATATAAAAGAAACTATATTGTAGGTACCTAGTTATTTTTGTATACTGACTGTAGGGATATACATAATTTGAAAATATTTTCCATTCTACAAAAAAAATTACATTAATTTATTAGGTGTACAAATAAGTTTCCGCGGTTTGTCAAAAGATAGCCCCACCAGAAGGTTATGGAGAAATTGTCACATGTAAAACGTAATATCCCAAGTTTAGTCATCTGGCAACACCATAACCTTAAAGTACTAGTGATTCCGTATCAGCATCACGTAATTTTTTCGTGCAAAAATGTCAAGTTTCATTCCGAATAAGCATCATTTGCAGGAACTTTTGATTTACTTCTTTAATGTGAAATAATCTGCAGCTGAGGCGCATCGATTGCTTCTAGAAGCATATGGTGAAGCTGCTTTAAGTGAGAGAAGTTTTCAGGAATGGTTTCAAAAGTTTAAGAACGGTGAGTATGACGTTTAAGACAAAGAACGCAGTGGAATGCCGAAAGTGTACGAAGACATGGAATTAGAAGCACTATTGGAGGAAGATTTGTCCCAAACGAAAAAGAACTTGCACTTACTCTACAAGTGCCTCAACAAGCAATTTCACATCGTTTAAAATCGTTAGGAATGATTCAAAAACAAGGAAATTGGGTTCCATATGAACTAAAGCCGAGAGAAGTTGAACGCCGATTATGCATGAGTGAAATGCTGCTTGCCAGGAATGAAAAAAAGAGTTTTTTGCATCGTATAGTCACTGGTGCCGAAAAATGGATTCACTACGATAATCCAAAGAAGAGAAAGTCATGGGTTAAGCCCGGCGAACCATCAACATCGACAGCTAAGCCGAATATTCATGGAAAAAACTCATGCTGTGTATTTGGTGGGATCAGCTTGGTGTCGTGTATTATGAATTGCTGAAACCAAGCGAAACCATTACTGGAGCTCTCTACCGAACACAATTGATGAGATTGAGTCGGGCACTTAATGAAAAACGCGCCCATTACTACTCCAGACACGACAAAATTATTCTTTTACACGATAATGCTCGTCCACATGTTGCGGCGCCGGTAAAAACATACTTGGAAACACTCAACTGGAAGTTTTACCCCACCCGCCGTATTCACCAGACTTAGCCCCTTCTGATTATCATCTGTTCCGGTCGATGGCACATGGTCTGTCTGAGCAGCGCTTCACATCAAATGAAGACACCAAAAATTGGGTAGATTTGTGGATAGCGTCAAAAGATGAAGAGTTTTTCGATGGGGTATCCGAATGTTGCCAGAAAGATGGGGAAAAGTAGTGGCAAATGATGGAAAATACTTTGAATAAAACGTAATGTACTTTTCCTTTACAATAAATTCCTAATTTGTTATAAAAACCGCGGAAACTTATTTGTACACCTAATATCAATTCGAGAAAATAAAAATATCAATTTAAATTTTTTCAAAACTCTATGAAAATAAATTAATTAAACTATTCGAATAGTTTTAACTTAAATTTCCAAATTTTGCCGCCCTGGGCACTAGCCCTGACTGCCCCTAGTGTAAATCCACCACTGTAAATAATACAAATAAAATACGAATGTGTTCAGACTGAGTTATATAATTTATAAGATGTGTAAAGGTTTATAATATATATACGTTAATAACTCTGCCGAATTTCGAAGAAAGTATAAATAAACCTCATCGAAATAAAATTCGGATGTGGCGAGCAACAGCACAAAAGATATTGACTTTTCGTCGGTGCTTCCAACATTTGAATATTCTTGCAGTTCAGTCTGTCTGTATGGTGGGCCTTGGTCCCATAGGATATCTGCAGATAACGGAGTGATTACCATATATCAGTTAAGGGTAGCAAAAACAAAAGTTTAACAGATGCTCGAATGTTGAAACTTTTAGAAGTAGGTACAGAAAATTTGGGTGTAACAATAGACGGACCTTCTTCAAATTAAGCAGAGTCGGTGAGATGTCAGCCATATTTTTTGCCAACTCTCTCATCTGAGTGAGAACTAAGGATCAAGACGGGATACATCCCGTAAGCTGTAAAGGGATACTTTCGACGGAGCATTCATCTTGATTAATGGGAGGCTGATTAGCATGTTTTATTTCACTGTGGGAAACCAGACGAAAGGGGTAGTTAGAAGAGATATTCGACTAGAATAATATCATTTTCCAACCCCCTGATTACCATTACATACAAATATTTTCCGTGGATTCCCAAAAAATATTATTATCTCTAGTTAGCAACCCCCTGTTGCAATCTTCTTATTACGATTATGGTATTTATGGATTGAAAATGTAATTTGGCAATTTTGTTCAATACATATTTCTGTAGAGAGCCCCTTGGAAAATATAGTGCATTTCCATAAAAATTTGAATTTGATTAGTAGCGCCCTCTTACTTTGTATTGTAGAAGGCATCACTTCGAAGATTATTTCGATTCCTAGATGGCGAATATTAGATCCCCTTTGTTTGAGTCCAAATGGCAAACGATGATGAAATGTTGATAATTAAATCGACGTACAACTAATAATTCAGATTTTATTCAGAGAAAAGCCAGATTCTCGTTTCTCAGTAGTGAACTTTCAGAATCCTAGGAATCTTCAACTTGTTGCGCATCCCATCATAGAAGTTTCAGACTTAGCTCCAAGAGGGCGCCACACGTAAAAATTAAAGACGAAAGCACTAAAAATTAGAAGTCATATTCATAGGTATCAGGTTGCTAACTTCAGCTTTTAAACTCGGATATAAAAAAATCGAATACCCTATTTCGTAGAAATACTCAAGCTATTGAGTCCAAAAAGCGTTGAGATAATGTTTTTAAAACGTTCGATTCGATGAAGCCAATTTACAATGAATCAGCCTCATATTTCGGCCGTAACGGCTTCTATTTCGCTTTAAATGTTAGATCTAATCTCTTCCAACGTCGTCAGCTTGTTGGCATATACCAATGACTTGACGTAGCCTGGAAGAAAAAAGTCTAGTGGAATTAAATCGCACGAACGAGGCGGCCAATCGACTAGTCATTTCTTGAGAGATTAACGATCGTAAATCGGATTTAACGGTGTTAAAGTAGGGGTCACTTACACCGAATTTCTGTAGATATAAATTGCAGGCGTTGTTCATTCGTGTATTCCCATGATGAAACTCTCAATTCAACTGAATAAACTTGCGTTAACGAATTGAATTCAAAGTTGTCAAGTGCCTATTGAACAACCTCCTAGTTATTCTCCTAACAACCGACGAATCTTATAAGTAGTCCTAGTATGTACTTGCAATGTAAGATTTGGAACACCATTCCCCGCTTATAGGACCGCCCTTGCTTGCAAGATCTATGCTCCATGATTTCGTCGCAAAATTTTGCCCATGAAGAAGTTTTTGATGCTATAAACTTTCCCTAAATTGAAAACACAACATGGTCAATTCCACCATCGAATTTTGAGATTTGTCAGGATCATTGTTTAGCGAAACCATTGCTTATAAACAATGGTACAACATGATAAGTGCATTACAGTCATAGAGAAAAAAATATTTCTCTCCGATTATATTTAAACATAAAAGATTTCGATAACACTCGGGTTACCAAACACAGGCTGTATCAACAAAGAAAACGCTTGTTTTTTAAATTTATCCTTTTCATAAATAATAATAACTATAAATAACAATACTTCATTGATTCTCGTGAAAAGAAATAAATATTTCAAAGGCTTTTAAAAGTCTTATCAGTGGAGATTACTGATGTACAAACGGAAATTAACGAAATTATTTACAGGTGAATTTTAGACCATTTGAACGAAATCTACAAGAGAATGTCAATAGCCGGTTTTTGAGGTTATTTTAAACCTCACTAATCAGCTGTAGTAAACTCATTTCCATTAACAAGTGGGAACGCAGTGGTTTCAATGCTGCCAACGAAAAGAAACAAATTCACCTAGACAATGATTGGAAATACCCTTGGAAAACTAAACCACGACAGTAACATTGCAAATGGGGATGAAACTGATTGAACTTGAGTACTTAAAAATTATTGTGAAGCATAATTATTGGACTTCACTCGATTAATTAATCCTTACGAAGTTTAGGGGATACGACAGTGGATTTGCAGCGCCGAAGTAACTAACCCAAAGAAAGAGATTTCTTCCTAGAAAGAGAGATAGAAAACATTCGTACGGCGGTATTTTGATGTTTAGATTATGATCTGTCTATTCCTTTGAGACACTTGCAGTTGTGTTTGATATTAATAATTAAATATTTTGATAGTTTCACGGATTTTAAATATTTATTTTATTCGAGTGATGTGCTGATTCCCACCAGTGTTGAAAGTATTCGTGCATTTCCTAATAATTTTTTTACATAAGGTAGGCAAATGAAAATCCAGATTCACTGAGCCGTTGCAGGGGGTATATATTTTTCTCTTTGAATAATGAATAACTTCGGAAAATATATGAAATCGATGAATCCTCATTATATCTTCATCATACAACAAAATATGTTATTTTAAATAATTATTCCTTGTTGGTTTCAAAGATTTAATCAAACCTTGTTCGGTGTTTTCGCGGTCTTTTAAAGTAGGGTGAGTTTTTGTTTGATTTCTCAATCGAACTCAATGAAATATCGTTATATTTTGAGAGAAGAAATACCAGTGATTATGATTTCGAGGCTTCCACAGAATTTCGTGATGATTTAAATGCCCTAAAGACTGTTAGAAAAAGTTTTGCCGCGCATAACCTTCAAAGGGTTGACACGTTAACAGGTTTAAGAATTTGTCAATTTTTCGTTAAAATACTTCCAATATTCATTCATAATAGTCTGTAATATATTGTGGAATGACTATTAGTTTCTTTGCTATGTTTTTTGTGTAAATTGAAACTATTTGTAGCGAGTTATCTGCGATTTCAGTGACCTGTGAAGTTTCAGTTGGCGCCTAAAAGTTAGGGCGTTTTTAGTATAGAAAAAATAGTAAGGACCCCGTAAATGCATCGTATTTCTCCTAAATTAGTTTCTGCTTCCGTTACTCATAGTTTTGAAGTGTCACCATTAAAGTATTTTCAGTTATAATGCCCTGATCATTATTTAAAATTTAAATGTCCCATACAGGTTGTTGAACTGCTGACATTGGTCAAACGCCTTTTCCTATCTGTTTAAAATTTTTGAGAAAGATGCATTCACATAATACGAAATAAATTGTGTAATTCATATCTTAATTTATTTCTAGTTAACTTCCCATAATGTCTGACTCAGATTGTGATGAACCTAGGACTGAGTGAGTAGAAGCAATTCTTTCATAGTTTTCTTTATCTCTCATGCTTTTATCTCTTACAATCTTCTCTTTTAGATGTTCCATTTCTTATAAAAATTTCGACACAGACATATTGAATCCTCTAGACACATTTGATGACATGAATGATTATGGTGATACTGATCAAGTACCATTTGATGAATTATTACAAAATCATCATAAGCAAACTGTTTGGGGTTTCAAATTTGGCGAAGAAATAATGAAGAAGGCTATGGAAAATATGATGGCTGCAAGAAGTAAACATGGACAAGACAGAGGAAGAAAGGACAGTGCATCATCAGAAACTTGTTTATCGGTGAGAAACTTTATTTTTCTCAAATTCATCTTGTAACTTTTCTTGAGAAATCCATTTTCATTAGATTCAGCATTCTCATTGCCAAATTTTTAGGAAAAACCCAGTTGTTCAAAATCAATAACAGAAATGAATCACAAAACGCCACTATCACAAAAAAGGCACAAAACAAAGTTGAGAAATAAAAGAAAACGAATGGCCAGTGCTCTTATGAGTCAAAACTCAAGAGAAGCTCCTTTACCTCTTATTAATTGGGCAGACGCAAAAGATGTCTGGCTGTTTATGGTGTACAAAGAAGAAGCCTCGTTAAATTTGAGGAATCCTAGGTTATTTGAAGATTTCTCAAACTTTCTACCTCGAATGAGAGCTATATTACTTGATTGGATTATGGAAGTATGTGAAGTATACCATTTAAGGAGAGTAACATACTATTTAGGAGTAGATTACTTCGATAGATTTTTATCTATTCGGCCTGATGTACCCAAGAATCAGTTGCAACTTGTGGGAATAACCTGTTTGTTTCTGGCTGCTAAATTGGAAGAAATTTACCCACCAAGGGTGACAGAGTTCTCTTATGTTTGCGATGGAGCCTGCAATCCAGACGATATCCTCAATTGTGAACTTCTGATTTTGAATGTAGGTAAATGCAATTGAGCACTTCATTGGTTGCACATTTGAATATTAATTGCAACTGCCTTGTAAATATTTGAATTATGATTTATTTCATAATAATTTACAGAGCTTAGGTTGGGATCTGAGTCTGATGACGCCGAGTGATTGGCTGAACCTCTACATGCAGTTACACATCAAAGCAGAAGAGTTGACACCCCAAAGAATCCACAGGGAAATAAACAAAGATTTTCTCTTTCCTCAATATTCTGGTTTTCAATTTACAAGAGCCTCTTTATTGATTGACATGATGTCTCTTGATCCAGGATTTTTGAGGTTCAGCTACAGTACAGTTGCTGCAGCTGCCATGTATTTCATGTATGGAAAGCAAGCTGCACTGACAGTTTCTGGTAACGTACTGAGAAATGGTGGGAAGTTAATATTTTATTCAAACTCTCTCCTACAGGTCTAACGTGGGATCAGCTGAAACACTGTGCAGAATATATGGCTGTGTTCTACCATGTGCTCCAAAATTCTAAGGATACAAGATTGCAATCGTGCAGCGTTCATATAAATAACGATGAGCAATCCCAGCGTTCTTTGGAAATCCTGAGGAAGACCTACAAAAATGTTGTTCCTGATGAGAATCATTCCCTGCAAACACATGCTGTGAACATGGAGTTCTTTGTTAGTACCATTTTCCTTTAATACTATTTCCAAATTTTTTATGACGTTTTTGGAGATCATCTCATAGCCCATTACGTCTATCCTCAAGTGAATTTATTTTTCAATTGACAATGAAATCTGTTTATTTTGTGGAACAGTCGTTGCAGTGTTCTATGTATTCTATGAAACGAAACAATCTCTTTGAATTTTTTTAACCCTTTTTCTGGTGGTTTGCAGGTTATTTTGATGTATACTTGTAATAGTGTGAGATAGTCACTGTTTTTTTATATTTCAGGAGCAATCGGCTCTGATCAGGATGGAGCAAATGGGAAAAAATCCATCATTGATGTCGGAGGAAGACAGCCATGAAAAATCTGACGATGGAGTGAGTTTCGACAAAATGCTCGAAGATATAATTATTTCGAATTCTGTTAACTATCCTATTGAACAATCTGAATTGAATCGAGAGGATAATGGATTGCAAGAAGATGAAGACGATGGAGAAACAGACTCGGACGAGTTGGAAGAGGAGTGAATTATTTCTGGTGTTTAGGTAACTATGTGATGGTTTTACTAACATTCTTCATCGAGACTGCCAGGGGAAAATAATTGCTACACGAAAGGGAGCAAAATGTTTGATTTGCTACTAAAATCTCGATTTATTCATAGAAATGTGAATTGATGTATTTGTTCCATGCTGAGAAGTTTGAAAAAGAATTATTCTCCTTGAATAATTTATTCAGCCACTCTTTGTATATTTTCAATTTTGTAAATTATTTAAGAAATAGGTAATATGGAATAAAGGATTAAAGTCATTCTTAACATAAAATAAAAATTAGATAAACAAGAAATATCATACAGAATGTCGAGTCATATCTCTCTATAAGTTCCTAAGATAATATTGAAGTACAATTTGCGTCTTCAAATTGTATTTGGTATCCTCAAATGATCAAAAGTTTAAGCTCCCTGCTTTTGCTTGATCAAAATCTGTGAATTGATTGTGAAACTAGATTTTCTTGAATGCAGGTTTTAGGTAAAAACATCTTTAGTAAGATGATATAATTGGATTATTTCCTCTAAATTATTTTTTGATTGGTTCTGTTTTAAGAATCTATTTTTAAACTATTGTGCCTTCACTGAGTGCATTCAATATTTCAAGGAATTTGAAATTTTAAGTTCTTCCATGTTGACTATATTATTAATCTATAGAATAGCATATTATAGTTAAAAAATGAACGCTTGAACCTATTGTACAAAACTATTACCTGCCAATATTTACAGATATATATTTAAGCAAATCGGAGGATATTAAGGTCATCTAATAAGCTGTTTCAAAATTAGCTTTCAATCAGAATAAAACTATATTTTAGCTGATGAAGCTGATAAATCAGGATCATGTATATACCAGAAAGCACAGTTTGATTAATTAAATTTTCATGAATATGCTGTAAGTTTTATGACTCGTATTGATTTCGAGCAATTGTTGTGATCTCTTATTATTTTCCAGTAGATATAAATAACTTTAACAAAAAATCGTTACATTTTTATGGTTTGATGTTGAAAGTTGAATAGTTATAAGACTGTTTTTAGGTTATTTTTAATATTGTGATGTAAATAGAATTTCTTAATAAAGATTATTTTTTAATTTAATTTGATGTAAATGGTGAGTATTCTGAAATGTATTTTATGATCGGAATAAGGAGCTTAAAATTACTTTCGGCAATGTTTAATACCTCCTTTGATGACAATTTGCCCTAACTGTGGTGGAAATGATTTTAGTCCTAGTCCTCATAATTTTTCCATGTAAACTCCAATGTTATTTTGCATATCTCAATTTTCATTTCTCTGAATATTTTAATAATAACGAGTAATAAAAAGGTACGAGTTTTACGTTCAATAACATTTTTTTTTCAAGTTAACTGATATATTTTATTTATAAAATTTTTTATAAAACTTTTTCAGTTAGTTGGGTTTGTATCCTTGTAACACATGCATTCTGGGTGAAATCTTATTATCAAATGCTGGTATCAAGTTTGCTGCGATACCTGTAAAAACATGTTAATTACGATAAAATTGATAATTACAGTTTTCGTTTCACCTTTTTCTGTCAAACATAACAACCTGTCATACAAAATTATTGATTCCATAAGAGGTGCGAAAAATAATCGAAAAGAATAAAATATGACAACGGTGTTCCACTCTTCCAAACAGTCTTGGGCTTCCTTACTCTCAATGTGTCGTGGACTTATTATATCTCCTAATAATTTTGATGTAGCTTTCTGACAATAGCTGAAAACAATCTTCTTATAAATCAAATTTGAAATAAAACATTACCAACCTGTTGAAGTCAAGATTCTCAGCATATTTCACATTGGCTAGAGGGATATGTTTGAATGCCGGATCGATTTTAACAAGGATAGTTTCAATTGTAGCACGATAGGCATGTATCTTTAATTTCCAATATTCTCCTTCTCGTAATTTTTCTACATAATTTTCTATAGCATGGCATGCTATTTCTTTCGAGTGATAACACAAATCATAATTTTTCTGTTTGCCATATTCACTTAAAGGAAACCCTGGTTGTGGGAAGCTGAAATGAATTAAAAAATTGTCTAAAGCAAATCCAGCCATTAAAATTTCAACTTCAAAGTTATAATAGGATAAAACTTCAACGGTTCCATTAAAAAGGTGAATTTCGTATGAATATTGAGAGGTTATCAATCAACAAGGGTCCAATTCTAAATGAAATGTGATATAACTTTGAGGTACTTACTTTTGTGTTGACAGTTTCATATAACAACATCCTGCCACATTAATAAATTTGATGTTGGGCAATTCATTAAAGAGACGAATCAAAGTGGGACCTAAGTCTCCACATGGATGCAGTCCAACTAAACCAAATTTTAAATTTCCTTCGCATATCCCAAAGGTTGAGCATACAATCTGAAATGTGAGGTTATAGATGTCTGAATTGATATTTGGTAAATGCTACATTTAAAAACTCTTCACTTGATATATCAGGATCGATTCTTCGATTCAGATGCCAAGCTTTCTTCTGTACTCCGAATTTCTTTTTATAAACATTATTGAAATTTTCAGAAAGTATCCTAGAAAATAATTTTTATTTTTAGTTAAAATTGGACAATTAAATTAAATACTCTGCCTGTTCAGTTAATTCACTTTGTGCTTCAATTGAGCAAACTTCAAAATTATATCCATATGTAAGCATCCTACTGAGATGTCCAAGGCCCGAGCCAATATCTACTATATATTGACAATCAGCCTTTAGAGCCATATCTTTGCACAGCTACAAGATAATTTGATTTCAATCATTTCTTTAAAATTTGATGGATTACCTCGGACATAACAAGAATCTCATGCCTCTTTTTAAGTTTCACATTCTTCCAAAACATTTTCATCAATTTCTCATCCCTGACAATCTCACATGAAGGATTTATTCTCCTACTTGATAGTCTGGAAATGTTCAGTTTTCGAAAAACAGCTTTCAATGCTAAAACCGATAGAGGAAACAGGAAGGTTCTAAAAATAAACATTTACAATTATGTTATTTTTATGAATATCGAAAGACAACTTTGAATTTTTATTGATCTCCAACAATTCAGCTATTTCATTTGTAGACAACTTCCTCATTGATTTCCAACTCTCGGGTAATTTTGACCAATGTTGTTCAGTGAAGAAGTCCTTCAAATAAATCTTTCATATTTGTGCACTTGAAATAAGGGGAACTCACCAAGACATAGGAATTTATTAGCCATTTATAGTTTTCGTAAACAAGGAATCCGTCATGCAAATTTTTCTGAATGAGTTCTTCCATTATTATTACTAAGATTTACTTAAAAGCTCAACTTAAATAACATTTTATTCTGAGCATGATAGCACATGTATGCAGATATGTCAACATAACATAACCTCGTTTTTACTGTTTCCATTTTCTATTAGCGACGAGTAATGATAGGAACCTTCATTTGATTTGTTTTGCCTCGTCTAATTATCAGAAGTATCATAATTTAATGCAATTTCTGCTAATTGTATTTAGTATATTTATTATTAACAGTGGCGGATCAACAATTTCCGGTAGAAGAGTTCTGGGGCCTTCCAAGTACCTTTAATTTGGAAATATGACTATAGCTATTATTACCGTTACAAAATGGCATGTAAATTTTGATTTTGCTCCAGTGTGGTTAGGTTTCGTATCCCCATAGTTTGAAGATAATCTATATCTTTTCTTTAAGCTATAGTTTCGCTGAGACAATTTGCGTAGCCACCCATCGATTGATACGCCACTGTCCACAAATTCATTCCATTTCCATGGATTCCAAAGACTAATAATTATTACAAGGGGATTATAGATTATCTCTTATTATTGAGTATCTAGCATACCTAATATTTCACAAATTTAAATAGAAATAATTAGAAAATATTTTTTTTCGTAGTAAATTTCGTCTTCCCGATCGAAAGAAGAAGTTTTCATTGTTTTTATTAATTTTGAAAACATTTTGGTTGACGTTAAAAACTGTGATGATGCTGTGTTATAGGATAATAAAACCTTTTCTATTTGCAAATATGTACTTCTTAGGATCAATAATTTGAATTAAATAGGGGTTGGATTGGATTGGATGATTGCAATTTCATTCAAGGGTGTTTATGAATCGAAGCAGTGTTTGCCATGCGCAGCGCTCTTTAAATTACTTTTGACGGATAAAGCTTTTCATACTTTTGTTTGATTTGTTCCCGCATCTCTATGTTGAACCTGAAAGTGACTCGAGCCGACTGTTGTGTGTCTGAGTATTGAAAATGGCGCTGAAGAGTTGGATAGTTGAAGTTTTTGTTATTAATGACGATCATCAGGCCATACCTAAATACAATAAGACATTAAGGCTAACTGCTGAATATGATCCTCAAGGTGTTACTGTTAAACTATATGACGGTAAGTGTGAGGTTCAGTTGTTATCCATTCATCAACATCTACCAGACCGTTTGTTTTGACCATTGATATCCCGCTTGTTCTATTCTTTTGTATTGAAATATCATGATTATTTATCAACTAATAGATGTTAACATTATTTGTATTCATTATCACCTTCAAACATTTGATTTTAATAAATCCTTTCGCAATTAACATGAATTTGCTTTATCTCATTGGCTTAGCGGCATCACAACATTTCGAATATTTTGGATATTAGCACTAATGCAATCCTATTAATCCTCTTCATATTGTCAGTTGCAAATAAACTATGATTTCTGTTTTTAATAACATCCATTCCCCAACAGTTACACTGAAATATGTTTCTTTGAAATTCCTAACCTAAAAATTTCAGATCAGTTGGAAGTAGCAGAATTTTCAGTATGTACAAATACAGAATGTTGCAGATTTGGCAATTCATCTTATTTGTTTTCGTTCGATAATGAATCTCTACTATTCAAATTCAGAAATCAAGAAGGTGAGTGTTTGAACATTATGTTAAAATTGAAGTGAAATGGATTCCATAGTCTTATGGTTCAAGTTCACAGATAATCTATCAATTATTGTAAATTTTTCTTTGGTTCGATTTCAATCATGGCAGCTACCTTTGATTAAGTTCAATAGAAAAAATTCTAAACAATTGAAAAATATGGCTAATATGTGATAGTTGCCATTGTATTGGCGATATGGTGTTTAGAAATTACCTATCGATTGATAAACTACCTGTGACTCAATCCATTCATGATTGTTTTGTTATTCACACAATGCAATTGATTTAACGGAAATATTTCAGATGCCAGAAATTTTACAATCGCTATGACGAAAGCGAAGTCAGGAAAGGGTGCATCTGTCTTTTCTGTTAGAACTGAAGATTCCTCTGCAACACAATACTTCCAATTTTATGGTTATTTATCACAGCAACAGAATATGTTACAAGACTTTGTTAGAACTTACACTTATCAACGAGCAATACTATGTAATTTAAATGATTTTAAGGTATACTTATAAATGATTGGAGTTGGTAAAATTTTCAATCTTTTCTTTTGTAGGATAAGGTTGTATTAGATGTAGGAGCTGGCTCAGGCATTTTATCATTTTTTGCTGCTCAAGCTGGTGCTAAACGAATATATGCTGTGGAAGCATCCACTATGGCGCATTTTGCCCAGGTAAACATTCAAAATATCCTCCAATTACCTCATATCATTATGAATTGTTTTAGAAATTGGTGGAAGCTAACAATTTGAAAGACTTGATCAAAGTTATACCTGGTAAAATAGAAGAGGTTGAGCTTCCTGAGAAAGTCGATGTCATTATTTCTGAACCGATGGGCTATATGTTATATAATGAAAGAATGTTGGAAACATATTTACATGCTAAGAAATGGTTGGTTCCTAATGGCAAAATGTATCCGTCCCGTGGTGATTTGCACATAGCTCCATTCACAGACGATTCCTTGTATATGGAACAGTATAGTAAGGCAAACTTTTGGTGAGAATAATTTTCATTTCTTTATTCTGCCAATCATTCAATTTTTTTTTTCAAGGTTCCAAACGTGTTTTCATGGGGTGAACTTATCAGCAATTCAAAACAGTGCGGTTAAAGAATATTTTAGGCAACCAGTTGTTGATACTTTTGATATTAGAATATGTATGAGTAAGTCAATTAGACATGTTGTTGATTTTCTGGAAGCTGACGAAACAGATTTACATACTATAGGTAATAGCAAGGCTTCTGTCATTTGACTAGAATTCTGTAAATTATGAAATGTTTCAGATATTCCCTTGGAGTTTCATATATTGGAATCTGGTACTTGCCATGGTCTTGCCTTTTGGTTTGATGTTGCATTTGCTGGTTCACAACAAACAATTTGGCTGAGCACTGGGCCCACAGAACCTCTTACCCACTGGTACCAAGTGAGATGTTTGCTTGAACAACCATTACTGTTAAAACAGGGACAGGTTTTAACTGGAAGGGTGTTATTAGTAGCCAATAAGAGGTATATAGATTAAGATGGTTGAAAATTTATTCTTATAATTTTTTTATAGACAGAGTTATGATGTCACAATCGAATTAACAGTAGAAGGGACTACACAATGCTCTACCAACACTCTAGACTTGAAAAATCCATACTTCAGGTATACAGGGGCGCCTGTGCAACCTCCTCCTGGGGTATCCAATGTTTCTCCCAGTGAAAACTACTGGAGCCAACTGGATGCCCAGGGAGTAAGAAATGGTAAGAAAACATGTTAAAGATTATCTTAGTGTGTTTGATATCGTGAGAATATTTTACAGCTGTTAATATGGTCAACGGTATGTCTGTGAATGGACTCGGTGAAGTTTCCATGGACACAACACAGACTGTCTTGAATAACAACTTGATGGCCAATAACCTGATTGCATTAGGTAATTGATTTGCAAAATTTTCATGACATTTTTTTTTTCAAGAATCTCCAATTTCGATTGAACAAATTTTTGTTTGCTTATTTGCATGAATGCAATTTCCAACAAGAAGATTCATGCTGATACGTATATATCTTTTGCTAAATATCGAAAGGCAATATATTAGATGTAGATTGCATATGTATGTAAATATAAATTATTTAGAGGTAATTATCTTGGGGTTAGAGCACGGGATCAAAAATTAGGATTTCATCTATTTTTTTTGTATATTAATGCTTAACTACATATGTTTCGGCGTACATTGAGCCTTTTTCAAGTTTATGTGCTACAAACATAGTGACAATCACATCTGTCCAACAATTCATCTTAAAACTCAGAAAAATTAAAATCATGTTCATCATGTTGTGAACGCTGTCAATTAGAATTGTAAATATAAATATATATAGGCAGTTTTGCCTCACAATTTCAGCAAACAATATAGCATGTGCCTTGGGTATAAAGTTTAAAATAAAAGTTTGGGTAACAGGGTGAAAAGGTCAAAACCAGAAATGTCTTTTTATTTTGCCTATTTTTTCTCGAGCAATGAATGTTGGCGTGAATTTGTATGAACAAAAAAAGGGCTGCATTATAAACAAGTGCTAGATTTTAACTTTAAAAGTATCTTTGTGCAGAAGAATTCTCTTGAAATATGGATTATATTCGAATTCTGAACATACCCAGTATTTCCCATTAAAAATCTTGCTCATTTCCCAGAAGCGAAGATATGTGAGCTATCGGATTGACTTATAGTGTTCACTCAAGCAATCATTTGGTGTGCCCCTTTCGCTCCTACTGATAACTAACTAGTATCAGAAGAAATAGTCCAAATATTTCTCAAAATAACGCTTTAGAGTATTCAGAACTTATTTGAAGTGAGTTTCAGACCACACTCCTTATACAGCTTGTGCTGCTTTTAATAATTAGCAAATGATATTGTTTCCTCGAAAATGGGGAGTAATGAAAAATTGAAAATAACCTTCTTGTACAGTGGACACTTCCCAATTAGCAGATGGTACACCTCCGAATATTCATCCAGGATGTATTTCAAGTACAGGTAGAGGAAGAGTAGCAGCTAGTCCGACATCAACACACACCGCACAGTTGATCGGTGGGGCGATTTCTCCATCATTATTCACATCTCCGAATGGCCAACAAGTAAGTGGGGAATTTGAAAATATTTTCATGCAATGGCATAATAAGAGATAAGACATCAGAGTTAAAAACTCACCTTCTTTAGATTGTAAGTTCTTTGATCTCTGAATCAGAATCAACACTAAGTAACAAGAATTGAATAAGGCGATAATGCTTACTAACTTTAACTAGTTTCAACCTCAATTCCACCCTTGTTTTGGTAGGCATAAAGCTTTAACCATTTGAATTCTCTTTAAGAACATGATTTGCATATTGTAACTTTGAAACTCTTGGATTGGTTGAAAATAGGTGATGTTTAGTATCTAAAAGTTTCTACAGAAACATCTTTAATTTTTATATTAGTTGTATGAAACCTTTTCTTAGGGAGTAACTGTGAGATGGCACATTTAAATGATTATCACCAACTGAAGAATTTAGTCGTCAATAATCTTGATGTTCAGTCACAACAGGTAACAATAAAAAATTGTGATTGATTTTATTGGGAATAAAGTTGTGGCTGCGTGTTTTTTGAAGTTCTTTCGTTTGCAGTAACTGTTATTAGGTTGTCTTTTTCAGCAACCTTTAGTGATGGCAAATTATCCAGTTAGTGCAAATTTAATGATTGGTGATTATGTCACCCCTGGAAACGGAGTAGCGATGCCAAGTTATCGTCAATAATCAGTGGACTCATGCTCAATTGAGAAATAATGGACAATTTAAGGGGTGGGGATTCCAATTCGTGTCATTCAACCCTAGTGAAAGATTGTAAAAAAAAAAATCAGTTGTGATAACTACCTGATTTGAAAAAAAATATATACAAGCTTGTCTGGCGGTGGGGGGTTACGATTTTCACCCTCTTTTCTATATCCCAGATCTTTGGTCTTCGAAGTTATTAAACGAACATCAGCATTTTTTTTGAAACACTTGTTTAGTATATTTTTATCAAGAAGTGTACATTTAAGTTGCACATCACAGTGAAAAGAAAATTTCAGATTATTTCGAGGTGTAGACAATCCTCAATTGTTTTTATTTTATTCTCCCTAAGGTATTTATTTGTAAATACTGAATTATTTTTTTGAAATTCCTCTTGTGAATTATTTTATGCTTTCGATTCAATTATAATTTTTTTATCCTTATCGAAGTGGATGCTTAGGTATTTTTATATTTAATTAGCTATTTTAATCTAGCACCAAAATCATTTTCACATTTTGATAAGTGAGATGTTTTTGGAAATAAATGGACAATATATTTCAGTTGAGACTGCTATCATAAATACTCTATTTTTTATCACAGTTAACACGATTTGGAAGTTTTTTTTCAAGCACTGAATTCAATAGATAGTTATTTCATAGATCTGAACTCAAACGTTTTGATGCATAAGATTTTATTAAAAAAAAAAAAAAATCTTTGAAATGTCTTCAGCTTTGGAAGTCATTATTTGATTGCTCATTGTCTCAATACTTAATTTTTTTTGTTGATGTATTTTTGGACTTAATACTCGGTCAGATTTCCTTAGATTAAACGTTTGAGAAGGAGTATATTTCCAAAGGATTGGATTTTGTTATAAAATCTTTCATTTCATACTCGATTTCGCTCATTCTGATTGTTCTATTAATATTTCAATTAGCAGTTTTAGGAGTAAAATCGCTCTTCATGGTAAAGGCATTATGTAATGATATCCAAAGACTGCGTGGTATTCAAACTGGATGGTTAAAATATCTGTTTATCCAAGATGCTAATGGCTGCTATCATCATGGTTACTTCAAATTTTCTGTAATTCGCTATGAGTATCCCAAATTAAACTTTTCTTATTAACAGAATAGCTTAGATTTGAAATGAATGTGTAAAATACAAGCACAAAATAATGAACTTCCAGTCTTGATCGAATATTTTGTACGAGTTTCTCCCCAATCTTGTGAAAAGAATTTTGACTATCCAGTGATTATTTTTGTATAGATTATAAACTTGAGAAACTTTCAAGTGTATCAAAAAGCTTATTATTCTTATTTACTTTAAGTAAGCATTTTTGATCATCTGGCGAGTAACATCAAACTTGTGTTTGTATATGTTGCTATTATATCTGTGATATTTTCATTTGGATCTAACCACATTTCATGTAAAATTAAAATAGATTAGTTTTCATTAGGTTTTCATTTGTTGACCAATAATGTGTATTCATTTATTTGTGAAACTAGGTGAACAACTTAATTGTACAGACTGTTGGATTTGTGAAGACCTGGTGTCAAAGAAAAACAATTAAATCTTTGCTTTTATTTTACTTGATATTCTATTTGTTAATTTTAATTCAGACTTATGAACTGGCGTGTTCAGCGATTCATTTGATCATTAGGGTCTTTATGAACTCAACAATTGATAGCTCATCTGATTTTAAACTTTGAATTTTATTTAACAAAAATATGTTTTAATTATTTTTGTGATTTTGTAATAGTCTTCATCAACGTGTCATTTCACATTTGTATTTTTTGAAATGAAAAGTTCACATAATTGTAATTTAAATTATTTCTGTTTTTATAACCCTCCATTTTAATTTTGTGACTCACGTTCTCTCTGAATCTAAATCTAAGTTATTAATTAATTTAAATTATTCTATCTGTTTAATTTTATAATTGATAATGATGTTATATTTCGATTAGGCTGAAATGAGTTTGTCCACGAGGGTAATATTTAATTGAAGGTGTGTTTACAGTATTTTAAATTTGTTTACACTTTGGATTTCAATTGTAGTACAATTTTTATTTAAATTGTACAATTGTGTTATACATATATTTTATCAATATAATTTTGTTTAATCAGTGAACTTCTGATTTGGGCAGTCTGTAAAATGAAGCAAGAGTTGCTTTGAAAAATAACTCGAAAGAGCGCTGCCATGTCCTTACCTGGGTAATGTGGCAGCATTGGATGAATCGCCTAGCGACATATTTAGCTTCATGTTTACAGTAGGCATTCATATTCATAATGTACAGTGACGGCGATAATAAAAATGTATATTTGAAAGTTATTTTTTCTCTAATGTTCAAAATATTCCTGAACGTAATTGTGTTCCACATTGGTCTAAAGAAAACTTAATAAATGCTGCTCAAAACCATACTCTGTTTTACTTGTTACAACCTTGTTTTGTACCTCTCAACTTGCTGGTTATTTATTATAGGTTTTCTTAGATACATCCTATTTACAACTCTTCTTTTCGTTTTGTTTAGTTAGGCCTTATCCTAAACATTCGTCAGCCCAGAACTGTGAAGTTCTAAGAATACGGCCCTGGACAGATGGCACTTGCAGACCAAATGTTAAGGGAGTTTTATGATAGGTCGAACTGATCAAAATGGTACAGCTGTAAATATGTTATATCTTCAGAGAATCTATACTAAAGTTCCAAATGCTTGAAGTGCACTCTTACTCAGTCCCTAAATCCCTATTCCTAACATCCTTATGTATAGGAACAATTATTTCCTTCGAATCAAGTTTACAAAAGTAATTAACTATTAATTCTCTATTGAATGAAATATTTACTGGAGCGACTATTTTGATGGAGGAGCCGTTTCACAACCATGTGGAAGGCCCTGGAAAGCATGAAATAATTGTTCCTAGTGTAATAAATTACTCGTTGAAGCAACAATTTTGCTGAAGGAGCTGTTTCACAACCATGTGGAAGCCCTTGGAAAGCATGAAATAGTTATTTCCAGTGTAATAAATACTTACTAAAGCGACTATTTTGGTGAAGGAGCCGTTTCATAATCATGCGGAAGCCCCCTTAAAAGCGTCACATTATTATTCCGCGTAATCTCCTGTTTCTATTATAAAATACAACTTTTTATAAAAAAAAATGCTTCACTATGAGGCATTTTATCATTCCATTGAAAATTTTCATCATAGTTATCTATGGCCCTTCTTTCTATAAAGCTCCTAACTGGAGCTGGATACGGTCAGGTTCTGAAGTAGGATTTTCTTATTTCGTCTCAATTTAAAACCGAGGTACTGTCCTATTTTTAATTGAAGTTTTCTTTTACTCAATTCGCCCAATTTATTGCCATTTCCAACAGGTGTTCACGATTATGGAGATTTAAATACAAATCATAGAGAACAGCGCTCTTTTCCAAAATTTATCGTTCTGAATTCTTCATTCTGAGATGGAAACGGCCTCAATTCGGAAAAATTCAGATCTGGCAGTTACACATAAGGCACTTACTGCGGACATTCTTGTCGCTATGAAAAACTTGCGCAAGATATCTGAGAACAGCCAGCTGGAACTGCTGAGAAGGATACCGCTTACCGCTTCTCCTTCTGTCAGTTCACAAATGGTGGCGTACACGTGACAACCATAGACTAACATTGCGCATTGTCAAAAGACTTGATAACTTCATTGATGAACTTTAAATAAACATACTACAACGAAAAAAAGCATGTGCGAAAAATAAAAGTAAGAAACGAGAGTGTGCCCAAAGTTAAAGTTTATTGTGTAACCGAGACATCAAACGAATTGAGGAGTTAATTTTATTCTACTCTTCACATACCATAGTAGTTGCGACATAACCAAACTTTGTTTATATTTCTTATAACAAGATTTTCTGTTCATTGTGATTGGTGATTATCTAGTTTTTGAATGGAATATTAAAATTGTTTTAATGTTCCAATTTCTCAGTTGTGCAAAGGTGAGCTTTTATTATTATTCAATTATTTGGGTTTTCTTGGTAGTATGTACCGTTGCAGGACTTTTCGTTCTTATTTCTGCTCGGATTAGTCACTGTTAATTGAAATTGGCATTTTATAATTACCTGCTTCCTCAACTTCCATATCCTCTATATCCTTTCAGAATTTTCCTAAGAATATATGAGCTTCCTTACTTCTTAGAATTCATGAAAATTCTTCACTTGAAGAGACAAAGTTTAAGTTATTTTCATTTCAATTCTGTGAACACTCCTTTTGTTTTTGTAATTGGAATGAATGAACTATAGTCACCTAAAATACCAGATTGAAGTATCTATCCTATTCGTGTTCCTTCCATGAGATAACATTAATTAACAACATGTTATTTTTTAAATACATTGGGGCTGTTTCCAAATGTTGTCAAAATCAGCTGTTGTCCAGAATATTGGTTATGTTAAGAAAATTGCAGCGTCAATAATGAAAGAATTTGGAAAAGAAAAACTGATAACAGTAGGAGTTTTTGAATATTCCATAAGCATTAATTTATTCTCATTTATTCTTTAAACTTTATTGGTAGGACGAATAAGTTCATTAAATGAACTGAAATCATTTTGAAGACCAGGAAATTTACTTTCAGTGATTTTGGAGATTAAATTATAAACAAGATTTGAATGATGGATGGAGATTTTCAAGCTCAATACTTCAATGGGACTTCAATTTGATGTCAAATGTTACACACTTCTTGATATGTTATTGTTGAATTAATTTGACAACAATATTTCAAATTTTAAATTGGCTTTATTGAGATAAACATGCATTCAAAGAATTTCAACTTTTTGTTTGAATATTACAAGAGGAATTTATTCATGAGATAACTTCTGAATAAAAATTACAAGACAATTCCTATACAACGTTTTACGTTGTATATCTATAATTATCTAATATTTATTTTCTGAATTTGACACCTATATTGAAACAAGTTCATTTCCAATTTGGTAATTGATGAAAAACCTGGTGCAAATTGATACCCTTGATATACGTGTGTTAGTAGTTTGTTTTGGTGGACAACCCCTTTTTAATTATGCATTATATTCTGTCTGAGGGTGAAAACTGGGGAAACGAATGTGCAGTTGGTTTTGGGGGTGGTTAGTGACTTTTTCCTTTATGTCTTCCGTGTTCCCAAGTTTTCAGGAAACAAGCTAAATGATATATTATTCCGCATAGTGTCAGCCATTTCCGTTTAATGCCATTAAGAATTTTTGTGAATTGCGTTATTAATCAACTTGAAACTAGAAGTTTCGTATAATTTTCACGTTTATTTTTATAAGCAAACCTACTGGGCGAATTATTATTGATAAAAAAAAATCGCTGCCTTAGATTTGCTAAAAAAAGAATACAGTATGTGCAGCTCAAAAAATTCTTTATAACAATAAATTTATGCACTGGATATTTGTCTACCTGAAATAAATAAAAATACCTTTTATTTGTTCACCTAAAAGATTTTGTATGATGGATATTGATCAAAATTGATTAAAATATTAAAAATACCACGTACGTACCCTAACTTCTTGATGTTCTCCTCATTTCATTTTTCTGTTGGAATTCGACAATATGAAATCAACTATACTGTATAAATTGTTTGAATGCTGTTTCTTCCTTCACCTTCAAAAGAATCTTTCAGTCTCTGTTAAATTAATCTTAGTGCTCTCATCCGGGACCGTTTTGACCTGCCAGTATTTGCATTTATAAAATTACTGGGATTCTTTGAGGCAAAATTCCTTCGAAGGTGCTAGGATAATTCTGGATTGGATTATATTTAGAAGGAAAAAGGAAGAGCCCAAAGAGGAACGAGAACACCACTGAATTGGAAGTTAAAATTTATTTCAACTGTCGTTTATCATCTCTAAATGTTGATGAATCGGCTGAAACAATCAAACTAAGATATTATGATGGCTGCTCGATTTAGTGAAAATAACGTAATTCTGAATTTGTAATGTCAATTTTTTAGCTTACACTACTGATGAATTTTTGGTGTATAGTCGCTGTGAGAACGTTTATAGAGTTTAATTTTAATCTCCGATAACGTCTACAGAATGTTCATCAAATGTTTTTTCTAATGAAATGAGTACAAATTGATAAAACGCTTTTGCTCTTTGAATTAGTTCTATAGAAGCTGCAAAAACACTTGAGTAACCATTTTAGAGACGTCACAAAACCTTAACACCTGCTTACAAAACTACTACCGTTGCATTAACTCGGCGTCTCTTAAATATAAAAATGAAACTATGATTAAGCAATTTTATTAAGATTATTTGTAAAAGAGGTTTGGCTATCCCTTCCTCGGGTGATATGTGATGAATTAAGTATAAGTTATAAGAAATAAATGATTAATAAGAATGTCAATCAGGTATTCCTTAATATTAAGGCAATGTTAACTACTTAAACTTCAGACAATAAACTATAAGATCGGCTCTTTATCTTTAACTATGAAAGAAAATAATTTCTTCGAGTTGAATTCGATCGAATTGGGAAGATACCATTTCGACAGTCATGGTCATGGTACTAATTTTTGTGTACAGGGGCGTCTACTTTCACTCGAACACAAATGAATTAATTTTCATTTTACCTCTTGTTTACTTATGTATTTAGCTTCTGAAAAGGCGTAAAATGCTAACAAGCGTATATATTCTCCAATTTAATTTGTACTAAGGACTTCATCAATTTATTCAGGCCACTCCTCCGCATACATTCCGAACCTATTTGCGAAGCTACCCCCCTGGAAACATTGCACTAATAAATTAAACGGCGGAATCTTGAAACTGTCAGTGTTAGGTCTTATGAGAGATATATTGGATTTTGATTATGATCTATGGCACGTTTAGCTTGTTTTTTAATTAGATAATGAACAGGTTGCCCTCTATACGTTAATGTGCTGTACATGTACAGGGTTTTGATGAAGTGACACACAACTAACCAAGTTGCTGTATTATTTTATTAAAATCGAATGAAAAAAATCATTAACTTTTCATAAGTGCTTGGAGCCACTAAATTTGCCGTGTTACAGTCGCAGATATTTATTTTGACCATGAAACAGAAAGCTTTTCAAAAATATTTAAGGGTGGCCGATTACTATCGGTTTCAGTAGAAAAATGGGTTCCCACAATCTTGAACAATTATTTTAATATGAAGGTACAAGACGAAGCAAATAGATCTTATGACTGTTTCAGGTGCGTCTGAATTTTTTATAAGAATTTACGTAATATTTGTTATATGTATCATTTGGATGGAGCCCTCATTGTCGGTAAAAGTCAAAGAAAATAATGACATTGCATCTGTTCAGAATATTTCTTCAGTTATTAAAATTATAAAGGGTCTTTGTTTCTTAAAACAAAAAATGTTGAAGTCTATGATTGAAATTTTTGTTGTATTACAAAAAAAAAGTTCTGCAATTATGAATGAAAAATGATATCTGGCAAATGTCCACCACGATCACGCTTACATAAGTCTTTTTTTAATTTTTAATCACTTTTTGGCAAAATGTCGGGACTATTTCGGCTATCATATCACAGATTTTGAGTTTTATGGCTGCAATCGATTCGATTCGTATAGACTCTGTCCTTGAGATAGCCCCCACAAAAAATAATCCAGTGGTGTTACATCACACGATCTGGCTGGCCATTTAACTGCCGAATTTCGTGAAATTATGCTATTAACAAATTTGGTTTGCAATAAATTGATCGTATCATTGGCTGTGTGACTAGTGGTACCGTCTTGTTGAAACCACATGTGAGTGATATCCATGTCATCAATGATAGGCCAAAATTTAGTGGAACATCTCGCCATTGCGTGATCCATTGACCATTATCTTCGAAAAAAATCACGCCTCCAGACTACATCGCGCAACATAGTGTGACACGTTGAGCGTGCAAAGGCTTCTCAATATTCGCTCTAGGATTTTCAGAAGCCCAAATGCGGCAATTTTGCTTGTTGACGTACATACGACAATATCAAGCGAAAACGGTAGTGTTCGAAGGCAGGTGAACAGTGGCCAAGCCGGGATTGACGGCCAGGAATATTTTGCTGTGTGTTTGGTGAGATTGGAAGGGAATCATCCACTATGAGCTGCTCCCATATGACCAGACGCTTAATTCTACCATCTACTGCGAACAATTGGACCGCTTGAAGCAGGCGATCGACCAGAAACGTCGAGAATTGGCCAACAGGAAGGGTGTAGTCTTCCACCAGGACCACACACTTCGTTGATGACTCGTCAGAAGCTACGGGAGCTCGGATGGGAGGTTTTATCGCATCCACCATATAGCCCGGAAATAGCGCCAAGTGATTACCACCTGTTCCTGTCCATGGCGAAAGCCCTTGGTTGTGTAAAGTTCGGTAGAGCGGTTTCGTTCACCATTTGAAGTTCTTGATACCATTTATGCAACTTATATCTATTGTATATCTATTGTACTGGATTGCTCCTGATATATCTGAATGATCTTTAAACAATTGTTTTTCCAATAGTTTCATTATTATGTATTAGAGACGCCGAGTTTACAAAGCAGTAGTAGAGTTGTGTATGCAGGTCTTGTAATATTTTTGTTATGATGTGTTGAGGTTCTTAAAACGTAAAAGTTTTTTCGCAGACTGTTAATGTTTTATTAAGTTATGGCCAATAAATGTTCTTACAACTATCTACTTACTATAAAACAAAAAATTCTTAGTTGAGTATTCATATTTTGCGAAGTGCACCTATTTTACAAGTTTTCGTTAATAATATAATTTCTTTTGCATCGGAAATCCCCTCAACTTTTCAAAATTACATGAGACCTTCTGTATATTATTGCAGATAATGAAGGAGCATCCAATAAAGTTATGAATGTATTCCACACACTGTATACCTACTCGGCGATTAGCGCCTGCATTACTGAACCGCATATTGTACCACTTCGAACATACTGAGTAATTATTTCCTCGAAGCCTAATTTAATTATTCAGTCAGGCGGTGAACCGTTGAATATGCCGTTTAGAGATTTGCTCTTTTCTATTGTCGCCAGCGTTTATCGGTGGAAGTGACGTTTTTCTGCATGGCTGCAATGCCGACATGAGTCACCTGCAAAAATCGACGAGATGTCCTGAAATGCTTTATGCTCTTCATGAATGTTAATTTCTTTTTCCTCGTATTTGTCTCGGGAATTTCTGTTCCTAGTCATTAGTTACCACATTTCATACGTTTGAATCGATATTTATTAGTCATCGTAAGAGATTACCCAGAAAACTCTATTTGGTTTTGAATGACTTCGTTATAATAGGTTGTCAAATATATCTCCCCTCCGCTTTTTTGCTCTTTATTCAATGCTTTATAAATAGTGTTTCAGTGATCGGATTTAGTTCAAATATGCGCCGTTTTGTTCGATAATCTGTTTACATTTAGACGGCAACTTCATAATACCTCCCTCGTAGAAGGTCCCCTCTTATTTGCAAAGAACTCGGACAGCCACTTTTCACAAGCCTCTTTTGAGTTCAACTTTACACCACCAAGGGCGTTCGCCATGGACTGAAACAGGTGGTAATCCCTTGGCGCTATGTCCGAGCTATATAGTGGATGCGATAAAACCTCCCATCCGAGCTCCCGTAGCTTCTGACGAGTCATCAACGACGTGACAGGTGATGAGTCGTGGATTTACGCGTATGAGCCCGAAAGTAAACAGCAGTCGACTGTATAGGTGTTTCAAAATGAACGAACCGCTTCCAAGCATATGGTTGCCTGTTTTTTTCGGAAAAACTGGACATGTCGCAATCGTACCTCAAGAACAACCCAGAAAAGTCAATTCTGAGTGGTACACAACCATTCGTTTGTCAGTTGTCTTCCAAGGAATCAAGAACACGAAACGGATCAAACTTCACCACTCTAATACGAGCTTTCACACATCGGCTCAAACAACAGCATTTTTGAGCACTCAAAACATCGATTTGATGAGTCATCCGCCGTATAGTCCTGGATTGGCACCGAATGACTTCTTTTTATTTCCGTACGTAGAAAATAAACTGATAGGTCAACGTTTTTCGACATCTGAAGAAGCGGTTGATGCGTTTCGAGATAGCTCAATCAGAGTGGAAAAAGTGCTTCGACAATTGGTTCAAGCGCATGCAAAAGTGATTAGATCTTAATGAGGAATCCCGAAATATAAAAAGCAACCCCACCTACAAAAACATGATATCTTCTGTGCCAATGTGCCAGCTGGTACCTATAATTCCAATGGCATCCTATCAACATTTCAGAAGAACTTGACTATGAGAAAAGGATGAAATCTGCATTGAGCTTAGCCGACAACCGCCGAAGAACCGCGTTCGAAGTTACCATATGCGCAAATGTTTGCTGCCTCAGATTTTTGGTCCTTTGAGAATAGACAAACACATCAACAAGGAATATTACATTGTATTGGTGGATGCAATTGGCAAACAATAGTCACAAGTACTAGACACCACCAAGACAGTGAGTGCACCGTGGGACAAGTCTTTAGCTCCCATGGCAGATGAAAATTAATACAGGCTGAAAAATTAAGCGGTGATAGTCGCCTATTGGTGTTTTGTATATTATTCATTCAAGTAAAATTTTCAGGGCCAGAACCTTTCGAACAGACGTCATCCAAAATTTCCTTCATTTCCCAAATAGTGCTTTGATTTCGCTTCAATTTTCTTTGTCTGATACTTAGGTTTTAACTGATAATTGAACAGAGAAAGCACAAGTGTGCGTGTAATCTAGATAGACCGGAGATAATATCCTTATTTAAATGTGGAATTGCTCCTTAAAAGTCTATTAGTGATATTATTCCATTTAATAGTCAGACTCTTCGTAGGTATTCCGTTGTTTTTGTCTTGATGCTTCATTCACTAAATTGATTTTGTTCATATACGAATTTGATTGATTGCTTTCTGTCTGATAATCCATTTTGGAGAAATGCTCCAAACTACAAGAACTTATTATAATCAATCAACTTTTCTCAGCTGTAGAGATCTACGTGAGAATCGTGAATATAACTTGAAGGACAAATACAGTGTGAGTCTTTTGATCTCAAGAATCTATGGTTAAAAATCAACGCAGTGGTCAAAGACTCACCCTGTATGGACGATGCACGTAGTCACGAATAGTTTCATTTTTAATTTGATAAAATATACCCGCCAGTCGATAACTCTCCAAGGCATCGTCCAACATTCAAGGATATCATTAATTAATTCTGTTTTTATATCTTCATTAACGTCAGAGTTTTTTTTTCTATGAATTTATGTTTGCATAAATGACTGCCATACCATTATATCGATAATGTTTCATTAGCGTCAAAGTAATTTAATTCTAAGGTGGACAATATGGGTATTTTTTTTTGTTCAATGCCGTCAATGAAGATTTCATGAAACGTATAGGGAGAAATACTCAAAATTCATGCAAGTTTTATTACTGAATCGCATGATTTCGTTCTGCCAAGATTTTCAATTTTTTTTATTCCGCTCAGCATCACAGATTATTGCAAGCGTGACCTTACGTCAGTGCTTCTCGCAATTTTTTCGGTTCTACAGTCACTGCTGCTCTCTCATAACCTTTCGCACTATCACTTTCAAATCAAGATTTATCGGACATAAATGTATATTTGTTGGTCGTAAGTTTAAAATAAATCATGTACTCGCGTTGCGTGGTAAAACATGCAATAAAGCATTGGAAACGTCTCTCTGGTTGTGGCAAGAAATACTTGAATATTATCAATTCAAATCATAATTGATGGGTGGTAAAACGAGCTCAGATCTATTAATTTACGGATTGCACTTGCCGTAATTAATTCAGCTTGAACAATAAACGATTAATTGATTGTGATTATTTAAATTGATTGCCGAGACCATTTCCAACTTGAATTGTACCCCATTCATTCAACTGAAGGCTGAAGTGAATGTGTTCAAAATTTAATGCGGGCTTCACTGAAACAAAGAGGTTTATTTATTGTTTAAATACAGAAATAGTTGCAAGATTTAGGTTAACTCAGAAATATTCTTTTTCTGATCTTCCCCTCATTCGTTCACTGTATTTAAGTTACAAAATCCAACAATTAATTGGCATTCCTTTTGCATCGACATATTTGAAGTTTGACAGACCTTCAACGTTCCTAGTTATTACCTACCTCGCCCTCATACACCGCCTCAACAACCCGTCGTTCATACTAGTACAAATTTTGTCCCGACATCGTATCGCGTCCTGAACGATTGTTGCGTACCACAGTTAGTTTACTGAGGCTGTTCTTGGTGAACCAATCTTCGATTGACTCAGTTGCGTTGTATATCTTAGAGGTTCAAAGATATACGTCGATACCAAAACGGCGTATCGAAATTTCACTTGATACTGCTGGGTAAGCTCAAAGTAAAAAACACTATTTAACAACAACAGTAAGTGACTTTATTGTTTCGTCAGTCTATGACTGAGCTTGATGTTTACAGTACGGAGGTTTGCGTGATTCTCTCTAAAATACATCGTTTTTAGTTTTTATATTCTCATCCTTCTGGTGCAAAAATGGGGTACAAACATTCGAGAACATTCGAATGGAATTCCAAGAGCCTTCTTAGAAGATCGCATTCTCAAGTATGGGACCACATGTTCCCGTTCAAAGTGTTACATTCCTTACAAATAAAATAGTTAAAAAGATTCCTTCAATATATTTGTTAATTTGAGTAAAAAAGGGATTGAATACAACTCTTTTGATACATTTCAAGCTTGGAATTGGGGTGCATTCCTTAAATGACCCGACCACTCAAGCCATTTGTCCTCTCGGGGAAGATTGTTTACAACCGAAAATGGGGTCCATCGAGTTCATAAATGTTTGGATTGTACTTCAACCCGATAATAGAGTTTTTGAAATATCTCAAATGCTTTGCATTTTATTTTGAAAATAACAAAAAAAAAACAATTTTCGATTAAATTTCCTTGTTTTTTTGCCAGGACCCGAAATATAGGGGCTCTCGTACTGAAGAATGAAATCATATTACCGGATGTTCGTCGTGTAGGTGAAGCTTTCGGACGTTACTCTCAATACCGGCTTTGAGCCATCATTATCTCTTTTTCTGGGTCGATAAAAACAATTAGATCCCAATCACAGTGTTGACAAGAGATATTATCGCTGCCAAAATATTGATACCAATAATTTCTTGCTTGATAGGATCAGAAAACACTGGTCCATTGTGCCACTTAGCGAATGTCCCCTGTCACATGTTGACAAGAAGAAATCCACCTGAGTTCGCCCATGGTGAAACGTTTAATTCTAATACAATCATGTAAGGGAATTGCGTAGAAAATATCCGTGTTCAAATCTGCGAACTGGAAATTAGTATTCAGAAACTTGTTCAGGGAATTAATATCGAATTCTACAAGTTGTACGGTCTTGTCCAAGTTATGGACGATGTTAATTTCCTCGCAGTAAGAACTTGCTTCGTCCTTGATGGTGAAATTTGCCAGTATATCTCCTTATGGTGACGGTGATCTCAATGAAATAATTCAATTTGAACCACGTTAAGTTGGTTACATGTTTAATAAAAAATGCAATCTTCAAATTGTTTCATTTGACGAATGAAAACCGTATGGAAAATTATATACGGAAGATATCTCAATCAGAATGGCAAAAGAGCTTCGAGAATTGTTTCAAATGCATGCGAAAGTGTATACAGGGTGGCTATTTGAATACGAAACAGACGAGATTACAGGCGAAATAAGTTTTTTCGACAGAAATGCTCGGACAGGTCGATTTCTGTTTCGAGGGGGACAACTTAAGATGTAGGTTACGGACGCATAGCGCTTCAACCCTCACCCCCAAATTTTGAATAGGGAAGATGGGATGAGTGATACCTCATTTTAAAGGTATTTCTATATTGATTTCAGCACAGTAATTGTTTTTTCATTTTATGCATTAGTTCTCGAAATATTCTCAACTAAGTATTTGAAAATGAAGTGTTGTTTTCATGGCACTTGAAGTGTTTTTTTTTGTGAAAAATCGATATTTTGAGCTTCAAAACAACCATGGCTGTGGCTTACTCTACACAGCCCGATTCCATAGAAGATTTAAGAAGACGTATGGTGAACGAATGTCGTCAAATCACTCCAGAAATGCTGCAAAATGTGCGCCATCAATTCGAACAAAACTTATTTCATTGTATGGTATCTAATATTGAACAATTTGTATATTTAATTAATTAATGTGAGTTTTTGATAAAAATTATTTACTTTACTTTGAAAAGTCTTGTTTCTTAGATCAATACTTCAAATCGTTCTGATACCGTACAGTTGGAGAATGATTTCAGTGAATAAAACAGCTAGTCGAACATCTGACCCTAATAGCATTAACACGTACGGTATGAATTCATTGCCTAGTGGTAGATGTTTTGCAATTTAAAATACAAATACGGAAATTTTGGTGTTTCGGAAGCACGAAATGTCAATTATTCGCAAAAAATTAATGTGATAAAATTAACTAACGTATGAATGTTTCAAGAACTAATGCATAAAATGAAAAGACAATTACTGTGCTGAAATCAGTATAAAAATACCTTTGAATTGAGGTATCACTCACCCCATCTTCCCCATTCAAAAATTGGGGGTGGGGGTTGTAGCAGCTAGGGTTGAAGCGCTATGCGTCCGTAATCTACATCTTAATTTGTCCCCCTAGAAACAGAAATCGACCTGTCCGAGCATTTCTATCGAAAAAACTTATTTCGTCTGTAATCTCGTCTGTTTTGTTTTCAAATGGCCACCCTGTATATCTTAAGGGGCAATATTTTTACACACAATAAAGCGATTTTCTTGAATGGTTCAGGTCCTCACTTGATGGAAATCCATTTTCATTTAATTTGAATGTGATTGAATACAAAACTTATTTAATAAAATTCCCACATTTATTGTGTTTCAACAATTACATTTGTAACAATTGTTTCGCCAAATTCTTGTCTTCTCCAGGCGAGTTCGATGTTAAAAGATTTAACAAGAATTTGGTGAAACAATTGGTGCAAATGTAGTGTTACAATATTTTTGAAACACAATAAATGTGGAAATTTTATTTAATAAGTTTTTATTTAATCACATTCAAATGAATGAAAACGATTTTCGATTTAATATTTGTTTTTGTTCTATAATCCCGAAATATTAAACGCAACTTGTTGCTTAAGGATGCTAACTAAGGGAGTTTTTGAAATTATCAGTAAAATTCAAGCATTTAGTAAAAAATCATTCTCAGAAAAACAGGCATTTATATTTGTTTCAAGATTCCTTCTGACAACTAATTTCTAATATATTCTTGAATATACTAAATTCATTATATTAAAAGCTCCGTGGAGGTCGATTTAGGTTAGGATCTTCTATCACAAAGTCTCTCTATCCTTCTTTCGAACACTCTGCCTAATAATAATAGTAGATATCACATTCTATGAATAATTGTACCATATTATTTGATGTGCAGGGTATAATTTTAATGATAATTCAATAATAATAATGTAAAAATATTATATACCATATTTAAAACAATCCAAACGAACAAACAATCTACAAGCATCGTAAACTGTAAAATATTCTATTGAATAGAGACCTTATTCTAATATAACATAATAAACAGGGTGCGGTAGAAGTCAGTTTACCGTTTTGCATATGAAATAAAGCAAAAATAATTGCAAATAAATTTTTTTTCGAGAAAAATATAATATCAATAGTTACTTGTGGCCTCACATTTTATGTTCGAATTGTTTCTCCCCATCTTCAACACACATGCGTCATCGTTTAGTCACAGTATATACACCAACCAGTAGTTAAAATTTAAAAAGTTTAAAATTCAAAGAAGAAGTTGAAGAAAAAAATACAACCTAACCTGTAATTCAGTGGAATTTCTTTGAGTCAAAATCTACCATGAACCAGCAAAGCTCATTTATTTAATCTTTTATTTTCATTCCAGTAAGTATCCTGTTTCAATTTTGTGTTATTTTCAAATTAATTCCAATTGTAGCGTATACAACTGCAAAAATAATAGTTTCAATAATCCCAAACATTCTTTTTTCTCAATACCATTAGACACCGATAGGTGAGTGATACATATAGTATTGTAGAAAATGTTGTTCATTGAGAGTTCCGTTATTTGAGTAGTGCTTCATTCAATTAGTTGAGATTAATTGAGAACCAATGGAATTTCAGAAGGTTTACGCCTACTGTCGTCATTTCTTTACGATTAGTTGAGATATCAGGAACCAATGAAGTTTCAGGAGGTTTACGCCTACTGTCGTCATTTCTTTACGATTAATTGAGATATCAGAATCCAATGGAATATCAGGAGGTTTACGCCTACTGTCGTCATTTCTTTATGATTAGTCGAGATATCAGGAACCAACAGAATTTCAGGAGGTTTACGCCTACTGTCGTCATTTCTTTACGATAAGTTGAGATATCAGGAACCAATGGAATTTTAGCAGATTTACGCCTACAGCAGGCTTAGTATAGTTGTCATTTCTTTACGATTAGTTGAGATATCAGGAACCAATGGAATTTCAGGAGGTTTACGCCTACTGCATGCGTATGCAGAAGAGTGAAATATTTTTAGATGAATATTTGAGTGTGTATCTATATGATTTTCAATTTTATAAATATAAACAACAATAATATATTATATATATAACAATAATTCAATAGGTGTTTTATTCTTTTTCCCACCATAATGAGCGAACCCTTTCTAGAGAACACTCAGCATATTTAACGCAGGGGAGTATTTACGGAGGGTGTATACGCTTTTCTATTACCTTTTTAATTGTTTAATTTTTAATTGTGATAGAGAATAGTATTTTATTTAATTGAAAGTGAGGTAATTTCCTGTATGATGGTAGGTCTGTATATTGGTGATGTTAGATTTTAGGGTGCAATTAAAATGCATAAAAAACACTCATGCGCATTCGTGTTGGAATAGGTGCCCATTCTGCAACTTGTTTTAGAAAATACTATTTATGAATTTGTCGTTTCTAGACTTTCAAGCTACCCTAATTATTAGTATATAGTTTATTTTATTCGATTTTAAAAACTTCGAAAAAAAAAAGAAAAAAATTGTTTAATTGTACACTTCTACAATTCAAGACGTTTCAATAATCAATGAAATTATTTCACTTAGCTGGTTGATGTTTTATCCACAAGCTGTTAGAAAAAACTGAAACATTCAAGACTTAAAAAAAAAAAAAAACAAATGAAAATTCGCGAGCACCAAACTGTGGATCTGTGTAATATATCTCTTTTTTCCAACCTGTTATCTTCCTCTTATGAATTGGGAGTTGGATCATTAAAACATCATTTTGGCAATTTAGAGGTCGTTTGATTACGGTTCTGTAATTGTTCCGAATCTGAGATTTATTGAATCTTGTACACATTTTGCGTTTGTTTTTTTTGAAAGTGGTCATTTGTGGATTGCTTTCTCAATTATTCCAACTAAACCACGATTGAACTAGCAATTAAAACTTAGGTAATTACTTCCTCCGCTGCCAGAGGTGTTCTGGAGGGTATTCTTGAAGAAAGTGTTGGCAGAGTACATTGGGGTCAGCCATAATTTAAGATCGAAAATTTTCTCCGTTGCTCTTATGGTGCAGTCGATTTTTATTCAAATAATATTATGTACTTTGACAATGGTATAACATGAATGACTGTAATGTTTATTCTCAACAAATTGGTGTCAACGACAAGACGATAAAATATTGTTGTTTCGAAATAATCCAAACAGACAATGTAGGATGGAGTAGACATGAACGCTATTCAATATTCATGTACAAAGTATCTACTAAGTACTGTGTAATTATGACTATTATTTGAATTCTAGAGTTGCAGGAAAAGTAAATTTTGCATTATTTTTTACGTAGAATTCTAACATACTCCATATTGACATGTGAGGCGACCACGAAAATCAAAATAAAGTTGATCATAATCAATTTATCAACACTCAAGAAACCAGAATTCAGAATCTTTAATTTTTTCCTAATTTCAAGAAACGTCCGCTAACCGGCAACATTGTTTTGGTCAAGTTCGTTCAAATTGAAAATATGCAGCGTAGTGGCAATTCTTGAACATTTTTGCAACTTTATTGCATATCAGGAAAAGTTATAAGCAACTGAAAATCATCAGCGATGATTATGCAATAGTTAACAATAGAAATACAGGGTGTAACTAAATAAGTGTAAAATATTTAAGGAGGTGATTCCTCATCGAAAAAAATATAGGATCTTTCATATAAAGAAACTGCATTGGAGCATCCCTTGTTAAGATATAGCCCCTCAAAGGGAGTACATAAAATTTGTAAAACAATTTTTTTCACAAGCACCAAAAAGTTACAATATTGAAATTAACCTAACGTTTCCTACTACCAAAAGACTTATCCAGTTATTTATTTGGTTTACCCCATGGTAAATAATTTATGACGATGTACCTATCTCTGTAGTAGTTCGTAAAATAATTTTTTGCTGCGAAATTGTTTATTTTGGGCAAAAACCTCACGAGACATTCTTTGTTTAGAATGAAACAGGCTATCGGAAATGAATTTTTAAATGGTAAACAAATAATAAGACAAAAAGTTACATTGCAAATAAACTTTAGGGGTTGCGTTTCCCACCCTTACAACCATGGGGTAAACCAAATAAATAACTGGATAAGTGTCTTTTTGCTAGTAGGAAACGTTAGGTTAATTTCAATATTGTAACTTTTTTGGTGCTTGTGAAAAAAATTGTTATACAAATTTTATGTACTCCCTTTGAGGGGCTGTATCTTAACAAGGGATGCTCCAATGAAGTTTCTTCATATGAAAGACCCTATTTTCTTTTCGATGAGGGATCACTTCCTTAAATATTTTACACTTATTACTTAACTATTACTTAATATTCAGAAGCTCACAATCATCTCAAGTTCCTACATCCAAGGGGACTACGAATTTTCATTTTTCAATTGCCAACGTTTTATTTGAGGATTTTGGCTATAGATATATGACAAAACCACATTGTTCAAAAGGCAGTTATTTATTTCATAACGGTAGGAAGATTCTCTGATATTTTTTTTCTGGTTATTGGAATGAAACATATAATATTGGCTCTTAGATGATTGTATTTTTCATTCACCTATCTTTTCGTTTAACACACTCGAAAATGTCTAAAAATATTAGCCGAAACGTCATTATTTCTAAATAAAAATTAATGAATACAAGGTGAGTGTTTGACCACTGCGTTAAAAAGTTATAAGCATTTTAAGTTTTCATATTGGGCAAACACCCCTCTGTAACCGAGTGTAGTTTGAATGAAAATTACCTTCCACAGCATCCACTATTGAATCTGAATTGTTTAAAAATATTAAAAGTAATTTCGTTTTTTTCCGTCAGAGGACTTAATTACGTTTTTTCGAAACCAACTTCACACTTAAGCCGCATAACCACTATATGTCTTGAGAGCTGATATTGCAAGGCTTGTCTTCGAAAAAGTTCTATTAATTCTACACAGTAGTTTTTGGTTGTTATCCTTTTAAATATGGAGAGCAATAAGCAGAATTTTCGTCATATTTTACTTTTTTACTTCAGATAAGGTAAAAATGCTGCCCAAGCCAGAAAAAAATTGACGGATGTGTATGGAGAAGGCGTGTTAACAGTACGTCAGTGCCAGAATGGTTTGCAAAATTTCGATCCGGCAATTTTGATGTCGAAGATACACCACGGTCTGGAAGGCCGGTCGAAGCTGACAAAGATGGGATAAAGGCATTAGTTAATGCAAATCGGCGAATAACCACACGAGAGATTAAATTTGTCGAATTCGACTGTTTATGGTCATTTGAGAGGCATGGGCTTAACCTCGAAGCTCGATGTGTCGGTGCCCAATGTCCTTACGGAGCAAAATTTGTGTCGTCACGTTGACTCGTGTGATTGGCTCCTCACACGTCAAGAAAATGATCCATTTTTGAAGCGGGAACGAAAAATGGGTTGTATACAACAATGTTAAACGCAAGAGGTCATGGAGCAGAAAAGATGAACCGGCTCAAAGTGTGTCAAAAGCCAACATTCACCAAAAAAGGTGATGCTCTCCGTTTGGTGGGATGTCAAAGGAATCGTTTTTTTTTGAGCTTTTGCCAGACAATACGACGATTAATTCAGAAGTCCTTAGCTGGACAAATTGAATGATTCACTTAAAGAGAAGAGGCCCGAATTAATCGATAGGAAAGGTGTAGTGTTCCACCAGGATAATGCGAGACCTCACACAAGTTTGGTCACTTGCCAAAAACTTTTACAGCTTGAATTGAACGTACTGCAACATCCACCATATTCTCCAAATCTGGGGCCTTCCGACTACTATTTGATCCGGTCCCTGCAAAATTTTTTGGATGGCAAAACCTTTACCTCAGATAAAGATGTCAAAATCCACCTGAACCAGTTTTTTGCCGGCAGGGACCAAAACTTTTATGAGAGGGGAATTATGTTACTGCCAGAAAGATGGCAAAAGGTGTTGGACTAGAATGGCCAATATTATAATATTTATTCATTATACGAAAACTGTCTTTCATGTTTCCCAAAAAAAAACGAAATGATTTTCCGAAACGGACCTTTAGTTCAAGTGATATTTGTTTTTCGTGCAATTTAACCAATCTGTACATTAGTAGTGAGAAACACTCAAGAAATGGAATAAATCTATTAATGCTTAAATATGCATGACTGTTATCAAAAACCTTCTATCATTTCAATTGATATTGTCGTTTGAATATTACAGGTGAAAATGCAATTTTTTTATGAAATTTCAACACCCTATATCATTTTAACGGGGCCAAATTTGCAAAAATGTTGTAGGAAGAAAAATTTTCTTTTGACGTCAAGTTAAAATTAACGCAGTGATCAAAGACTCACCCTGTGTAATGTCGGATTGTAAAAACCCGTATACCCAATATTCTCCAAGAATTCAGTAGAATGGAAATGATCCAAAATATCTACATTTTGTGAATACTGAACCAACACACTCCCACCAACTGTTCAGGATTTTTTTCTCTCAAATATTGCCCAACTTGACGTAGGGGATGGGTGTTGTTCAGTAGGATGTAACTATGTCACTCCCTTTAGTTTTAAGTATTTTTTTTTTTTTTTGGAGGAAAATCTACCAAACTCTACCAATCTCTTTCACTCACATTATTTGGTTCGATCTCAAATTGTGTTTGAGTATCGAACTGAAGAAAAAAATGTTTGTGAGCTTTGATCTTTGTGCTTCCAAGGTGGACACAAAAAGGCTCAAAAGATTGTTGTGGATGGAGCCAATTTTTTAGACTAACATCGCATTTTTTTTTTTCAGAATGCCTTTGAGCTTGGAAGTTAAATGTATGTCCAACCATTTGTGGAAACCACTGCGATGAAATAAAAAAAAAGGTGAGATTATAAATAAACGTAACAATACAATATAGTCTTTAAACATATTTCCGTCAGAAACTTCGCTACTTTATGAGTGTAATTTAAGACAGCCACCCGCTGTGTTCGATACTAAAAGAGTTTATTCAGAAATGGACAATCATCGTACGGTGAGGAATACCAACTACACAATTAAAATATTAGTTACCGTGTTTCGCATTGGCTCCGAGCAATTTCATAGAATAGACCTCAATTAATTAATTATGCGTGAATATTGAACAAGCAAGTCTCGACAGACGAGGGAATGAGAACTTTGAATAATGGAGAAAATCTGAAAACGACTGTGGAAACTAGAAAAGATGGCCGAGTCGATATGCGGGTTCTCTAATGAATAATTCAATGATATCGATTATTTCCCTGGTCCTTTTAATGCAATGTGTACAACATGGAGTCCGGACAGTTCGACTTTAAAAATCGATTAAGAATACAGAAGGTCAAGGTTGAATTACCGATCTATAAAAAGCCACAATTCCTACAATCTTGGCTATATTCGCGAAGATATTCTCAATATACAGTGTGCGTCAACATTATAGAACGTATTCATTTACTTCGAAGAGAAATACTTGGCAACGAAATCCTGAAACAGGTCACTTTTGTTTCACTTTTACCAAAATTTTATTTCATGAGTTGTTAAAGGATGTTTGTTGCACCCGTGCCATTTCCGTCAATACTTACAATACAACTGAGTGTTGAGCGCAGTTTTTAAGCCTACTAAGAAACCATGAAGTAACCTGTTTACATTTTTAATTTAAATTTGAAAATTTAGATCAAGATCGAAAAGACGCAACTTTCTCACTTGAGACCAACATTTTCATCATTTTTATCAAAGTTACGATGCTGGTTATTTTATGTATAAAAGTACAATTCCTGGCGATTTATTTACAACAAAAAAATATCAGAAAAGTCTTGTCCTTTTTTATTTTTAATTTGAAGATGTTCAAGTTGAAAATTCTCAAATTTCATAAAAAAATTCGTAAATCGGATAACATACATGGGGGTGATTCGAATACCCCATGACACGAGGGACCTGTTTTTTTTATGGACGTCAATCGTCCGGCCACCCTGTATAAGGCCTTGTGTGGGCAATTTCGGCCTTCAAACGACCCAACGAACTGATATAAAACTTACAAAAATCATATTCATATTTTGGTATTGCCATCTGGTAGTTGAGTCATGAAGTATTGACTGAATCATTATATTTCGAAGTCCGGAATGGTAAAAGTGTTTAAAAAGTGCTGCCACTCACTTCAACCTGAGAAAAACTCTTCTATGAAACGAATTTCCATTGGATCTGCAAACGTTCTCATTGAAATTACCCCACATGAGAACTAGGGCAATTTAATGATCGAACGTTTAACTATTTATGAATATCCAGATCAATGTCGGAACTAAGAACAACCAAGGTATTGGAGTTTTGCTCCACATTTTCTCGATATAGACATAAAGAAAAACACTTACAACTCATCCAATCAGTAAATCTTCAATACGCATCTCGGATCGAAGTGAAAAAAATGTTCTAGAAAGATACAAGACGCGTTAATTAGCGTTCATTTTTAAAATCGAGTGAAATGCATCAGATTTAATTATCGATTTCCTCCTTACTCATCCGAAATAGAAATGTACAAGCACTGAATGATTTACATTAATGATCTTCATTGGAGAATTAGTCAGAGTTACAGTTCATTGTGGTGAAATGAACGCCTACACTAAGAGTTGCCTTTTAGCAATAGTTATACTATCCAACGGTCATCTAGCCATTCAAGCGTTTTAATGAAATAATGGTAATAATTAATACATCGATGATACACTTACGAGTATTATCGCCCAGAGAAATTACAGTATATTGATTTATTACAGCTAATAACAAACCTTTATCGCAGTCAAGTCCCTTGAATCTCTCAGCTGTTTCCTAGGAAATACACGAAGCACTTTCTTGAGAAAATGTTTAGCTCAGCAGAATTTATTCATACTTGAATTCGCTTTAACTTATTTCCAGTTGCACTTAATCGAAACTTAACTAAGCGACTCTTCATTTTTGCGATCTAATTTTGGCAATTTCTCCCTAGTTCAAGAAAGCCATTTCATTGGCGGGCCGATATGTTTGATGTTCTGTACATAATCAAAATTAAGATATTTTATGTATGGTTCTATAGCCGAGATTTTTGTTTATGAATTAATAACATATAAACAGACTTGAGTTTGATAGCAAAAATCCAAATCAGTCAATTCCATGGTGTTCTCACGGTTTTGGCTTTGCCAAGACCACTTTATGGCAAAGATTTTTGTTTGCACCCATACAAGATCAAGCTACAGAAATGAAGCCGATGGGCCATGTGGTTTCAACAGTATGATGCCACAAGCAACTCAACACATTTTACTGAAGAGTAAGTTTGATGTGTGTTTTATCCCAAGATTGGCCGCCTCGTTCGCGGCTTTTAATGCCACTGGATTTATTGGTTTGGGGCTACTTCAAGTCATTGGTCTTCGAGTATATCAAAAACCTGATGACGTCGGAAGTGCTCAGAGCCCACAGTGAACGCGACATAGCAGCCGTTTCTGTCGAAACGTGTGGCCGAGTATTCGGAAATTGGATCCAACGAGAAGTCCTTATTTCACACTTATTTTGACTGCGCTGCCAGTTTCGAAAATTGCGTCCTTTCTGTCGAACCTTGTTATTTTTTTTCTGAAAGGAATTGTGCCTATTTTGGATGAAATATGCGATTCGGAGGCCAAATTCGTTAAATGCGTAGATGAGTTTAATCCGGAGAATAATGGAAGTTTATAATTCGTAGTCATGGCATTGTACTTGGCTATAATCTAATAATACATCTCGAAGGAAAGCGAACGTATTGGATCACCAATTATGGATTATAAGTTCATTATTCACTTAAAAGGTGGGAGCTAATTCAATACCACTCCAACTTGTAGTTTCAAGTGTTTTGCTCTCTGAATAAATGACCAGCGGAAATACCTGTTGATTAATGTACGTTTTAATTAGATTATGATGCAGAAGTGCCTTCGTGCGACAAAACTTGAACTTGACACTTTCAATAATTTTGAGCTTCATCGCTCTGTGCGATATGTGAATTCAACGAGATAAAATCATCAACGACCCACTGTTCCACATATACATTGGTTAATTGTTTGGGAGGATGATCACACGCAATTCGTAGGTATTTGTGGTATATCTGTAGGTGTTTCGTGAAGGTGAGAGTTGTTTGGTACTTTTAGGTGGGTTAGCCAAATCAAGAGTTGTAGATTCGGTGATATATGAGTCTTTGACCATTGGTCAAGATCAAAAGAAACACTTTTTTCCCATATCGTTTTTCCATATTCAGCTGCGTTGAAAAGTTATAAGCATTTTAAGTTTTCAAATTGGGCGAATACCTCTCTGTAGTCCAGTTTAGTTTGAATGAAAATTACCATCCACAGCATCCACTATTGAATCTGAATGTTTTATCAGATGATTTTATCGATTTAATTCCTTTCAACTTCAAATATCTTAAAAATTGTGCAATTTAGAAAAAAAGATGAAGAATGATTTTATCTGCAAAATAACTGATGATTTTAGGAAGTACAAGATACGGACCTTTAGTTCAAGTGATATTTGTTTTTCATGCAATTTAACCAGTCTGTATAGTGTTATTGAGAAACACACAAGAAATTGAATAATTCTATTGATGCCAAAATATGCATAACTGTTATCAAAAACCTGCAACAAGAGATCATTTCAATTGATATTGTTGTTTGAATATTACAGGTGAAAATGCAAATATTTTATGAAATATCTTTTCTATATCTTTTGAACGGGGCCAAATTTGGAAGAATATTAAGGAAAGAAAATTTTTCACTTGACGTCACGAATCTATGGTTGAAATTAATGCAGTGGTCAAAGGCTCACCCTGTATATACACCGTGGCCTTAAGAATTTCCACCTTGGTGACTTTGATAGCGAATTTTAGCAAAAATAGTCTATTAAGTACTGCTTATTTTAAATTATGCTGATTGCTAAGAGTAAGGCGCATTTTATAGATACATTCAGTATTCAAGAAATCCATTTACATTTTTTATTTATGTTTTAAAGTTCTGGTATTAATCCACTTGACGTATTTTTTTTCGTTGAAACCAGTTTTCCCTAAACTTATATTAAAGTAACTAATATCTGATTATTTTATGTATCAAAGTACAACTTATGGAGATTTAATTGCAAAAGAAAAAAGTTTTATACTCGATTGAGGACAAAAGTTCTGAAATTTTCCAAAATTAATTATAACTCGAAAACCGGGAATAATCGCGGACCCCATGACATGAGGAATCTAATTTTTATTTTTAAACGTTAATCTGCCGGCCACCCTGTATGACAAGTATTTTGGTATTTCAGTTTTTTTAGTCTTTTGTTTCGCCGTATTATATAGGTTATAAATATTGTTTTTGAAGATTTTGTCTATTACTTTCAAATTTCCAGTGTTGCCAGATGTGTGGAAAATTGGCCTTCGTTATTCTGAATGGGCCACCTTGTATTTTCATTTTTTCATCATTCTGCATAAAAAATTGAATTAATTCCTTTTAATTTCCTAAATCAATCTTCAACTAAGTTTGTGTTATAAATTAATTAAAAAAAATTTAAGAGTCACAAAAATGGCTATATTTCGCTCAGTAATTGAGATTTGGCATGATCTTAGATGATAGTTTGATTTTTATAGACAGTGTTAAAAAATTACCACTTCTCAAGTAAAAGAATTGTAAAATTTTTTTTTCAAATTAGATACCTAGTATGTTTTTTCATATTGAGAATGACGACAATTAACTCTACAATTTTTCTTCACATTTCCCTATACCTATCTTGTTTAGATTCTGAGTTATCTACGTTTTTTGAATCTCAGGTTAAATTTACAGACTTCTGCAATACACTTGTTGTTAGTGATGGTTTTCTATGGTTCGAGTTGAGTCTAGGTGACTTAGAGAGCACAGAGAAGACATGCATACAAAGAAATTAAAGCATATGAAATCAATCTAAACTAATTTTCTAATAACCTCAGCATTTTCCCACACCCCACATGGGCGAAGTTTACAATCATTCAACAATTAAATAATTTTCAAGAGGCCCTATCGGAATGCACCGAGTTCATCTCCGTTGCACGAATAAAAATATCTTGAACGACGTTGTCTCAAACCGAAATACCACCAGAAAATGTTTAGAGAGGAAGACGAGTACGCAAGTATCTAAGACCACGCGTCTACTGTCACCTGACGAAATGAATCTTTCACATCCGGTCTAAAAATACTAGCGTCCATCGGACAGGTCCGGTCGGTTGAACTCTGTTACAGAAGTCGGAGATGGAATTTTTTCACTCGAATGCTCTTATTGTAGTAATCTATTATTATAGCTGTGCTGCGGAAGAGATTTTTTTATTTCAAGGATAAAAAATGTTACATACACTTTTCTGAACGGATTTTCACTTGTCTGGAGCACTGTCACGTTTAATGGTGTAATTTCTCGAGATTAGATGAAAATTAAAGATACTAAACATAAAACAATATACAATAACAATGGAACTTGTAAACATTCATGTTCAGAATAAAGAAGACTTTGCATTGTCATTCAGCAAATATTTTTGAGTGGCCGTGAACCATATTTTTGGCTGGCAATAGTGAATTTGGCGGAAGAGTTTGCGTTATAAGGATGCAAACGCGTGTAGCAGTCTTAGCGCTTGCGCCGTTGATCTACTACTATACGGAGCGTGCGCAACATCAATCCACGCGACCATTAATCTCGTAGTAAACGACGTCTGAGACTAAACTCATCGCTGGAAAAGCTTCAAGGGATAATTTCATTCGGGAAATAGAAAATAATGAATATCTTTTTCATGTAGTCATCTAATTTCTTAAGTTGTTAGATTGTATAAGTTATACCAGCAGAATTAGCTCATTTCACGTCGGTTATTTTAATTTTTTTCTCCTAATAACTGGTAGGACTCGTTTCAATGAGACAAAGCTCCATGTAGACCTTTAAACGCCCAGTTTCATTCATGACATATCACACATAAAATACGCTGAGTGAATTCTCAGGTATAATTTTACATAAGTAAAACAAGACGCTTTCCCGTTTTGTAATGCTTGAAATATGACCAAGTTCGCTGGTGGGTACACAAAAGCTAGATTAGAATTATTCTGCAAATATGCGAAAAAATATGATAATTGCTGCGGAGTATCACATAACCTTTAGCCTTCACCTCGTGCAGAATGGCCTGGTATCATGTTTCAATCGAATATTCTGTCGTTGTGAAAAATGATCTATTGTTATAACGGTTCCTGGAAAACTTGCCATTTTTCCTAGAAAAATTTTGCTCGGCTGAAACATGGGAGTGACGGCTAATCCGCGGTGCTTTTTCTGTTTTTTTATCTACATTGATGGATTGTTCTATTTCCAATGTTATTTTTGTTAGATATCTTATTCTGAGGACGAGTTGATCAAAGCCTTGCTCTATTCGTGTAGATCTTGCGAGGAAACTATGATTTCATAAAGTTTTGTTGTCCTTTTCATAGTCGATAATTATATGTATTCAATAAATTTCTATGATCTCTATTTTATTGCATAGTTGACAAATGTTGGCACGAAAAACAGAAGAGTTTACTCTAAATAGATACTAATGAAATCAAGTTAAATAAATACTACGTATAGAGTACTTGGAAATTGATTGAAGATCCTAATTAAAATGTAATAAAGTCAAATAAACTTCACGCCTAACATATTGGAAGAAGAAAATCAAGATCGTTCGCGTGTTATGATCGAAAATAATTAATCCAATCTCGAAGGAAGTAGCATTATAATTAATACGGTAATTTATATGGGTAACTGTCAGTATTTGAGTAACTTCCAAGGTAGATGGTAACTATTATGAACACCTACGACAATTCCGCAAGGCGTGCAAATCTATGTGAATCATTAACCACCGGAAATTCGAAAAATTAACATTTTTAAGACCTGGAAATCCTTTATAAGAAACGAGTTTGAACTGCTTGGGAAGGATGGTATTGTGGCGTTCAAAAATTCGTTGAGGAATGAATCAATTTGGTGGGTGTTGGAGCAATTTCAGGAATGTTAAGTCTATGGCCTATGGTGGTCATTTGCCATCACTGCTCAATAGTCTCCCGTTTCTCGCAAAATCTGCATTTTTCCAATGTTCTTGTGGAATTGATTATGGCTTCATGTTTCTATACATATAGAGTTGTGTTGGTCCATTATTGCTCAATAAATTGCCCGTATAAGTGCGCCGTGAGCAATAACTGTCAAACAAGAACATCAATTCCGTGCAATCTTCAGCAACAACAAAATAAGACGGTATGGTGTGACTCCAAGAAACTTTTTTATGTTAGCAGCAGAAATGAGGTTGCTTTATTTACACTCTGCCCTTTCTTACCTTCGCAGAAATGAAAAGAACACGCAGAATAAATGAGTGCATACTACACTGGAAATAAATCGTCTGAATTTTCTAGCCGGTTGAATTATTAGGTGATTCGTACAGTGTTATTGAGCAATAAGGAGTATATGGAGCAATTACGAGCAATACAATTTTCAGAAACTACTCAATCAATTGCTCGATTCTCAGTTTAGGCAATTGCTTGAAAAAATTCCCAGTATAAGCGCACCGTGAGCAATAGATGTCGATTTCGAGCAACAAGCATCAATTCGGCAGAAGGTTCAGCATCTCCACTATTGATATGAGGCTAAACAATACGTTCATATCTCAGCAGAGTACATACAAAATAGAGAAAAAATTCATTTCAATTTATCCCATTTGATATTTGACAATTTGTATCAGGGACATTGAGCTATACGTACTATAATGAGCAATTATAAGCGATATTCTCCGAATAATTGCAGTCTTTTTTTCTAAAATGGCGCCACATCACTCCATTAATTGCTCCAGATTGCCCCATTCGTGTTGCCGAGCAATTATTGCCCAGAAAATTACTTTTACGAGGGTTTTCTTTCATATTTCGGGATTGGATAACTCTAGTCAGTGTTTTTCGATGGTTTGGTGAATTCCAAGACGAATTTCGTGAAGGTCATCATAAGATGATGTTTCAAAAACCATTGATGCTGTGCGCCAACTGATATCGTGAGATTCAGACACCCAATATTGCATGAACATCTGACCGTCAAAAAAATTTGTTCGCGTTGGATCCCATACAATTTGTCAATTGCTCAAAGAGGGGCTCGTGTCGATTGGTCGAAAGAAATGCTCCAGAATACGATCGCGGTGCTTCGAAAGGTGATGAATCGTGGATTCACGCGTATGATCCCGGAACTAAACAGCAGTCGACTGTATGCATGATCCTCTTGGATCATATAGCAATGTGGACGGCTCAGTCTGAAATTGATGGTCGAGAACTGTAATTCATCATCTCTTGCAGTTGATTCAGGTACTCGTATCTCAGTTTCGTGCTGAAGTTGATTTTCCTGAGTAATGATATACCAGTTTAATTGACCCTTGGATGATCTCAAGAATACAGAATTCTTTTGAGGTATTATGAGGTTTGCTGTGCACACCAGAGGATATACAATCAAATATCAACAAGGAATACTTAAGTACTAATACTTTAGAGGTGCTACCCTGTGAGTCTGAAAATGTGGTCGGCTACGATAGGTATTATGTAAAGTACTTTATTTATTTCTGTTTCATATACCAGTGGGAAGTCTCTTAGAAAGCTTTAAGATTTATTTCAAAGATTTTTAAATCGTTGTGCCTCTTCGTTGGAATATGAGTAGTCCTGGGAGTCTTTGGTCATCTATCAAATGTTCAAGTGGATAATTTCTGTATGAAGACCGAACATCATTATCGACGGCTAAGCAGCGGAATGAAAGTGCTTCTTCAAATGCCACCGGTACGATTTATCTCTTTATTGTAATGCAGTTATCTATGTAATTCGCGGTTTTGAATAATTGTGCATTTCCTTTTACTGGATTTGTTCGAAACTCCCTGACACTCCATCTTTATTAACTAGAGAGTTATTGATTGTTGTTGATTTTTAGAAGTCGAGAGTGAATTGGCTGATGGGGAACGATGATAGCTTTTCTTCAACGTATGACTAATGGCTTTATGAAGTCTGCTTTAGTAATTAACACCAATATGATGTATTTTGCAATTTAACAACGAATTAATTTTTGCCAGTTTTCAAAACTGAACATTCTGAAGGCGCTAAAGTATTCCTTTTCTGAATTCTTTTTGATATTTTGAATTTGATTCCACGTTTTTGTATTCAATAATTTATCTGGAACGATCTGTGAAATGGTGAAAAAGTCCCGGGCCTAACTACCCCACCTATCCAAGCATGGGACTCATTGAACGATGTGTTATGTTATTATGTTATATCTGTTCACTCATATTATCTATCTCTCGCATATTCAGGAAGAGCACGTCTAATTTTAAATTTCGTAATCATTATTTACATATAAAATTGTTTCCGAAATCTGAAAACTATCATGAGATTAAAATCTGTGTGTGAAATTATGCGATTAGCAAAATTTCTCTCATTAGATTATGAATCCTTATATTGAATGTGCAAATGTTGAATCTTCCGATCAAAATTTCGTAGATTTTCTCGTCGATAACATAATTAGAATGGAAAACGGAAAATACAATGGTGGAATAACCGTTTTCCGATAGGATTAGAGAGAAAATCATATGAATTTCTGTTGTCGTGGAAACCATCTGGTTTTACTGAATGTTCTATTGAATTGAGCGTTGAGAGTTACTTTCTTGGCTTTCTTCTTATTTGAAATTGTTTGTTCGAAATTCTGGCTTCACCAACCTTGCTTCATCGGAAATACATAATTATTTTTTTGAGAAAGTACAAACGCATTATCCGGGAAAATTTGGGAGATCTCTCTTATTGAGATAGCACGTTAGAAAATAAGATGACAAGTTTCCATAATTTTTTTTCCTAGTGGCCCTCTCTACGTAGGCATGGCCTCCTCAAGGACGCCACTTCTTTAAATTATATCAAGCAGTTTTAAAGATATTCAAGAAAAACTGATTACCAGTGGCGACCTTTAGGAGGCCTTCTCCGTAGGGAGGGACGCTAAGAAAAAAATTCATTGGAACTTATCTTATTTTTCAATGTTCTATCTGAATCCGAGAGATCTCCCACATTTTCCTGGACACCCTGTATTGGTGCTTGAGCAACACAGTAGAATTTTACTAATATATTTCGTGTTTTCATCTGTGTTCTGAAGGATGAAATAATGAAGTTTTTGAGTTGAGTTGTGGCGATATTCGGATCATTATGTACTTCTATGTACTGTTGCTCATGGCAACGGAGCACCAATAAGTGATGATTGAAATCAAATTATGATTTTCTGTGACGCAATTCATAGCAGAGGACATAGAGTAAAGAGTGTTTAATTTATGATTAAGAAGGAGACATTGTTGTTATGTCAAAATAATTTATATATTTTCAGTTTGATAATTGAGTGTTGTTTTATGCCAGTTAAATTATCTCTTATACTATATTTTTGTTTATCATCTTGAAGAGGAGGGTGAGTATGGAAGAATTTGAATCGAGAAATATGTATTATCTTTTTATGAACTTGTTTCAATTCGTTTTTTCTGAGCAAGTATATTCTTAATATATTGTCATGATCTAATCTTGATACCTATATCGAGTGTCTCATGGTTGTTAGTCCATTAAATTATTATGGAAACTATTCGTAAATATCCCAAATTTTTTGAACAATATAAGGTATCTAAGGTACACTTCTGAAATACTTTCAAAGTATTGCCAGAGGTATGCAAATTTGGCAACAGCTTTGTTATTTTAAATGGGACATCTCACTCATTTCACTTCATCGTTGACATATTTTGAGTTGAAATTTATTAAAAATTTTTTGAACCGAACTCATCAAAATGGCTATATTTCGCTCAGTATTTGTGATATCAGTTCGAAATTTGGCATGACCTCAGATAAAAAGATCTTCGCCACCGTTTTCGAATCTTTGTTGTGAGTTATACAGAGTGGTTGAAAAAAAAAATCCATTCGTCAACTCACACAATTTTAATAACTATGTTTTCTCGAATTAGACACCCAGTTTTTTCATTTTCAGAATAAGACCAACTCTTGAATTTTTCGATACATGATATCTATCGAGGTTGGACTCTAGGTTATCTGCGTTTTATCAATTTGAGATGTAGTTGATGAGGCGATTTCTTTGTGTTGAATTTCCTGTGGTCTCTATGCCGTTTATACAGAGTGAGTCTTTGCCCATTGCGTTTATTTGAAGCATAGATTTTTGACGTCAAAAGAAACATTTTCTTTCTATAACATTTTTCCAAATTGTGCCCCGTTCAAAAGATATAGGGTGTTGAAATTTCATAAAAAAATTGTATTTTCACCTGTAATATTCCAACGACAATATCAATTGAAATGATCTCTTGTAGAAGGTTTTTGATAACAGCTATGCGTATTTTGGCATCAATAGATTTATTTCATTTCTTGTTGGTTTCTCACTACTACTGTACAGATGGGTTGAATTGCATAAAAAACAAATATCACTTGAACTGAAGGTACGTGTACTTTTTTTCATCATCTTTTTTCCTAAATTGCACCATTTTTGAGATATTTAAAGTTGAAAGGAATTAAATCGATATAATCTTCTGGTGAAAAATAAGTGAGTGAATCATTTCTTAGAGGGAAACTAATGTTTTTAACCAGTTCAGAATCAATAGTGGATGCTATGGAAGGTAATTTTCATTCTAACTTAAATGGACTACAGTGGTAAAAGACTCTCACTGTATATTGAGATATCTTTGACTCTACTTGATCCATAGAAAACCATTATTCAAGTTTACAAGACAAAAAACAAGTATTCAAAGTGTTTTGCAGGCTTTTTGTTTAAATAATCTGAATTTCAATAAACTCAGATAACATAGAATCCAAACAAAGTAGAAGGTGTAGGGAAATGTATTAAAACAATGATAGAGTGGATTGTTCTCATTCCGAAAATGAAGAAAACATAAGTTGAGTTGCTGGAAGTTTGCAGGCCAATTGTTTAAAATAACTTGAAGAATTCTTCAAAACCACTGATAAGTACAAATTTGATTTAGTATTCGGAGTTCTGTTAATTTGACACTTATTAGTGAAAATTGAAAAATCATCTAACGATGTCAGCTTTCTTGACAGCTAATTTTTTGCCTTGAAAGCGACGGAAAATGTCTATCGAAACGTTTGAGCATAAATAACAATTCTCAACTTAAAGGTAGCAACAATCCCCCCAATTTCCATTGTTTTTCATGAATTCGAACAAAATGCAATTATATCTTTGAGAATGATCGAACCATTTCCTGCGAACTTTCCATAACTCTATGAAATTTCACCTTGAGAACGATAGAAGTAATCAATCGAAACGCTGGTTTGAAGAAAATCAATAACAGATATTATTATTTGGGCTATTACCATCATCTATTGTGGATGTTTTCCGACGTTTCGATAGACATCTTCTATCTTTATCAAGGAGGAAAAGTAAAAAACCTTTTGAAAATTATCAATTTTCAAAAAGTCAATATGACAGAAGTCATGAAAGAAAAATAAACAATGTTATATACTCATCTGTGATATGATGATCTTTTTAAGTTGGATCGAACTATCGGCGTCCACACCTTAACTTTTGTAAGTTTAGCTCTGATAGTGTCTTGAGTTTTGAATGCAGTCTTTATGTTGTATCTATTTCCAATTCTTCTCATTTTCTCCGACAAACCTTTTACATAAGGAATTACGGTATTAATGGTCTGATGTATATCTGTTGGTTCAGGTTGACTTTCTCTTGTTCTTTTAGCTTTTTCTAATATCTTTTTGGGGTAGCCATTGCTTCTAAGAGTTTTCGAGATGTTATTTATTTCTTCATTTTGGTCTTCTTCAGTGCAACAAATATTTATTTCTCTATCAAATAAACATTTTGCTACTCCCAATTTAGTGTTTAGTTGGTGGTTTGACTCAAAATGTAGATATTGTCCTGTGTTCGTTGGCTTTTTATACACAGTGGTTCTTGGGATTCCATTTTGTTTATGTACGAGTACATCTAAGAATGGAAGTTGTCTGTCCTTCTCGATTTCAATTGTGAATTTAATTGATTCCTCTTGATTGTTTAGATATTGAAGGAATCCATCTATAGTGTCTCTTCCATGTTGCCAAATAATGAAAGTATCATCTACATATCTTTTCCACATATTGACTTTTTGAAAATTGATAATTTTCAAAAGGTTTTTTACTTTTCCTCCTTGATAAAGATAGAAGATGTCTATCGAAACGTCGGAAAACATTACATCCACAATAGATGATGGTAATAGCCCAAATAATCATTTAACACGAGCTCCATCATCAACAATATCTCGTCATCAACAATAACAGATAGTTGAAATACCCAAAATGATATCCCGTGTAGGAATCACAATATCACGCACTCGACTTACCATATTGTCAACGTCTCCCGTGCATGGTTGTTTGAGTGAATGATTTTTTTTTCGTACTCTCTTGATTGACTGATAAGTATGAAAGAAGTCGATTGAAACCGGCTTTACGGGCTACCAAGATGCAGTAGATCTATTCTCTACGAGGTCTCCCCATTCTATTATTGAGAATTATTTCTGATGCTTGAATTGTTCTTTCTCATGGTCGTTGTTTCTCGAATCAGTGTTTTATATGAGTTGAGAATCTTCGGATAGAACTGATATTTTTCTGATCCATCAAAAAATATATATATATCACGGACTTCTCTTTTGTACTTCTTATTTGTTGGGATAAACATGACTCTATCATCTCGAAAACATTCTTTCCTATCGTTAAGTTGATCGAATTATCGAACTAGAATGCCTGAAAAACAGATACGTGACTATTTTCTGCGGTAGAAAACATCGCTGTGTATAACGCTGAATGATTTACCATTCAAATCAATTATTTAGATAAATCGTTAAGTTCATTTCACACGTATCCACGTTTAACGGAACACAAATTGACCACAAAGATCTACCTACCGCCGAGGTAGTTCTATGTCGAGACTTACGAGCGAAACAGGAGCACCAGTTGATACAGATGCAATTCTCTGACATCCAACTTCGACAGAACAATCTTCAGATGGCGAGATTTTCCTCATCTGATAATTTTTATAGTTTTCTGAAACATTTGTTCCTAATGTCATTTATTCACAGAGCATCACCGATTATACGAACAGCAAAAAAAATTGTCTCAAAACAATATTGACGCACTGTCTGCATATATATCTTTTCAATTTTTTTATATAATGTATTTTATATTAGGTGTACAAATAAGTTTCCGCGGTTTGTCAAAAGATGGCCCCACCAGAAGGTTATGGAGAAATTGTCAGATGTAAAACGTAATATCCCAAGTTTAGTCATCTGGCAACACCATAACCTTAAAGTACTAGTGATTCCGTATCAGCATCACGTAATTTTTTTCGTGGAAAAATGTCAAGTTTTATTCCGAATAAGCATCATTTGCGGGAACTTTTGATTTACTTCTTTAATGTGAAAAAATCTGCAGCTGAGGCGCATCGATTGCTTCTAGAAGCATATGGTGAAGCTGCTTCAAGTGAGAGAAGTTGTCAGGAATGGTTTCAAAAGTTTAAGAACCGTGAGTTTGACGTTAAAGACAAAGAACGCAGTGGAAGGCCGAAAGTGTACGAAGACATGGAATTAGAAGCACTATTGGAGGAAGATTCGTCCCAAACGCAAAAAAAACTTGCACTTACTCTACAAGTGACTCAACAAGCATTTTTTTATCGTTTAAAATCGTTAGGAATTTTTCAAAAACAAGGAAATTGGGTTCCATATGAACTAAAGCCGAGAGACGTTGAACGCCGATTATGCATGAGTGAAATGCGGCTTGCCAGGAATAAAGAAAAGAGTTTTTTGCATCGTATAGTCACTGGTGACGAAAAATGGATTCACTACGATAATCCAAGGAAGAGAAAGTCGTGGGTTAAGCCCGGCGAACCATCAACATCGACAGCTAAGCCGAATATTCATGGAAAAAAACTCATGCTGTGTATTTGGTGGGATCAGCTTGGTGTCGTGTATTATGAATTGCTGAAACCAAGCGAAACCATTACTGGAGCTCTCTACCGAACACAACTGATGAGATTGAGTCGGGCACTTAAGGAAAAACGCGCCCATTACTACTCCAGACACGACAAAATTATTCTTTTACACGATAATGCTCGTCCACATGTTGCGGCGCCAGTAAAAACATACTTGGAAACACTCAACTGGGAAGTTTTACCCCACCCGCCGTATTCACCAGACTTAGCCCCTTCTGATTATCATCTGTTCCGGTCGATGGCACATGGTCTGTCTGAGTAGCGCTTCACATCATATGAAGACACCAAAAATTGGGTAGATTTGTGGATAGCGTCAAAAGATGAAGAGTTTTTTCGACGGGGTATCCGAATGTTGCCAGAAAGATGGGGAAAAGTAGTGGCAAATGATGGAAAATACTTTGAATGAAACGTAATGTACTTTTCCTTTACAATAAATTCCTAATTTTTTATAAAAAACCGCGGAAACTTATTTGTACACCTGATATGATGTAGAATGTACCATATATTATTATATAATGTTTCTTCCGACCCTGATGCCGTTTATTTCAGTTTAACAAGTTATGTCCATTAATTAGTTCTTTAATATATTGTGTTGTTTGTCCAATATATAAAGGGTGATTAAATTATTGGTACTCTTTGTGGTGGGGATTTATTTGCAGATCGTGCATGCGTCGTGTAAACTGAAATATTATTTTTGAAAATTGAAATTATCTTCAAAAAATTATTGTTTTTTTGTTTTGTTTTTATTATTTTGTTTTATTTAAAAAAATCACCACTAAATGAACCAACCTTTACATTAGGTGCAGTCCATAAAATTTATTCGGTATACACAATTTTAGATTTTTTCATTTTGGAGTTTTTAGTTAATAAATTTTAAAATATCAATATTTTTATGTGCTATATTAATTACTTATTGTCTGAGAGATATATTCAGAATTTGTGATAAGCCCCATCCAGGGTGGGCATATTTCGATGTTTTAGCACTACAACTTTTAAACCAGAGGAGAAAAAAACACAAGTTTGGATCATAGCTTCGTGTTTAAAAATGGTGCAAAAAGGAGAAGCACGTCACTGGATTCTACATGAAAAGGTGCCTGTATAATGTTTCAATTTTGGAGCTCCACCATCACTATTAGCGTAGGAATAATTTTTTTTCGATATCGGCATCTCCTCTGGTTCGAAAGTCGTAGTACTAAAACATCGAAATATGGCCACCCTGTACATATGGTAAAATAAAATATACAGGATGTAACTAACTAAATAAGTGTCAAATATTTAAGGAGGTGATTCCTCATCGAAAAAAAGATAGGATCTTTCATATAAATAAAATTCATTGGAGCATCCCTTGTTAACATACAGCCCCTCAAAGGGAGTTTCTAAAATTTGTATAACAATTTTTTTCACAAGCACCAAAAAAGTTACAATATTGAAATTAACCTACTAGCAAAAAGACACTTATCCAGTTATTTAATTGGTTTTCCCCATGGTTGTAGAGTGGGAAACGCAACCCCTAAAGTTTATTTGCAATGTAACTTTTTGTCTTATTTTTTGTTTACCATTTAAAAATTTATTTCCGATAGCCTGTTTCATTCTAAACAAAAAATGTCTCATGAGTTTTTTGCCCAAAATTAACCAGTTCGCAGCAAAAAATTATTTTACGAACAACTACAGAGATAGGTACATCGTCATAAATGCGAACTCGATTTATTATTATTCTGCAGTTAGTACCTGCTTTTCCCACCCTTACAACCATGGTGTTAACCAAATAAATAACTGGATAAGTGTCTTTTTGCTGCTAGGAAACGTTAGATTAATTTCAATATTGTAACTTATTTGGTGCTTGTGAAAAAAATTGTTATACAAATTTTATGCACTCCCTTTGAGGGGATGTATCTTAACAAGGGATGCTCCAATGAAGTTTCTTCATATGACAGACCCTATCTTTTTTTCGATGAGGAATCACCTCCTTAAATATTTCACACTTATTTAGTTACACCCTGTGTATACAGTACATTTTTTAATGAATTCATATTGGGCTCAATATTTCTTTGAATCCGAAATATTCCTTGAAATAAATAGTTTTGGGTTCGTTGTTATTGTTCTCAAGTTTAGACATCTGTGAATCACAAATTGACCTGAATGAGTCAAATCTAAGAATTCAACTTGGATTGCGTAAACCGTAGGAAATTCTGTCAATGGGACTGAAAATATTCGGCGATTCATTTCAGCTGATCGTTTACTTCCAAAGCGGATTATGTTTGGCCTGCTCAAGTTCATTATGTTAATTAAGTTAGGGTCATTCAGCTACTGTTTTGTCCGAGAAAAACTTTTATCAAATTAACAGCACTATGAAATTTAAATGGGTCAATAGTGTTCGTAACTAGACTTTTATCTCATGCGACAATATATGTGAAAATTCTAATCTTGGTAGAGAAGAGTTCCATTAAAATAATCTAGTATGTTGGGGCTACAAATCCAGTTAAATGTGTTCCGTTACAGTCCAGTTCATAAAATCTTCGACAACCAATTGTTAGATTATTTTCTTCAGTACTCGTTAAATGCATTCTCGAATATAAATTCCAACTGGAATAGGGAAATGAATCACCATCTAACATTTGTCATTCAGAATCTAGAAGGAATATGCTGAATATCATCGAATGGATGTTAATATTGGACAAAAGAAATATAAAAAAATTGAGAGTTGATAAGGGTGGCACAGGGCGCAATAAAATCCTTCAAAGTTGCATAAAAATTTGGTGAAAATGAAACAAAAATGAAATAAATGACACGTAAACTCTTAGAAGTAATGGCTATCCTACAAAGATATTACAAAGAGTGAAATAAATAAATACAGCATTGAAGAAACAAGATACTTTCAAGTCCAACCAAAAAAAATTTATGCTTTAAAATGAAAAACAAACAAACAAATAATTGAATTTATTAACTACAATTTGAAAGTGCAAATATAGAAATATCGGGAGCTGGATCATCAATTGGGTTGCGGAAATTTTGGAGATATCTTCATTTCACAGATAAGTGACAAATCTTATTCGTTTCCTGTGATCTATCGATCTTGAAAGTCGATGAAAAACTTTCAAACATTTTCTTCTTTTTCAATTAAATCGACCGTTGAATATTGAAGGCGTAGTATATTGCATATTTATTCTGCCTGGCAAAATTCGCACTTGCTCCATGATAAACAAGAAATAGAGGACCAACTGAATTTTTTCACGGTCGTTGAAGAAGCCGTCTCATCGCAAATTCATGAATTAATCGGAATAACAAATTTTTCATCGAGGTGCGATGTATCAAATATTCAAATTTGTTACATAAGAATGAATTCCTTAAGCTGCTACGCGTTTTTCTGTATATGTGCAGGACAGGTCCACTGGTCGTGGTTGGCTAACACAACCACTACTCCATTGAATAGCGTGGCCCACTACGCGTGCTACATACATTGTGCGTCGAGCTGAAGTGGTATTCGGTGTGTTTTTGTGCATTTTGTGATGAACATTTTGTTATCTATTAGGTGTGTGACAACGTAGTGGTTCAATTGCCCTTTTGATACGGAAGGAGCTCGGATATGTTTGGATTTACCTATTTTGAGGTATCAAGTCTTGGTTTATTGTGTTTTTCGAAAACTGTTAAGACGACAATTGTTGGTGTGGATAATGTTAAAGTTGGTATTTCAGAACACTAGTAATAGTACTCAGTTTGCTATGATTGTCCATTTCGACACATCGGTCAATAAGTCCCAGGCCTAGGTTCTTTTTACCAAAATTATATTTCATTCAATGAAATCTTTTAACCTTTCAACGTATTATATACTTTTTGATAACAACAGTGTGGAATGATTTAACGAAACGTTCAAAATTTACTTCAGTTTCGGCAGTCACTTCCTCATCTGAGCCAAATCTCATTCCACAGATATCTACGATAGGCAAATATCCGCTGGGGGCCAGATCTGGAGAATACGGTAGGCGTGGAACCATTTCGACTATTGTAATTGTATATTCTAACACGGTGCATTGTATTGGTGACAGAGCACATTTGGGAATTTTCTGGGGGAATTTCGTCCTTCAGACGATCCAACAAACTGCTATAATAGTCGCTGTTCCATGATCCAAATAGTCAATGGATTTAATTTCATGCGATTCCCAAAATACATACGCCATTACCTTCCCAGCCGATGTTTGAGTCTTTCGAGGGATTCTTTATTGGCAGGCTTTGATTCCTGGTTTATACATATATTCTTTTGACTTTTTGGCTTACAAAACAAATGTTAGCTGGGGTTGATGACGGGGTATGTCATGAAAGTCTAGGAAAAAAAAACCGAGTAAAAAAACCCTGGCTTCCCGCATAAACACTGTTGTGTGTACAAAATAAGCTCGAATATATTTGAGGGATTTCTTTCTCCAAGGGGACAATGTTAGACAAAACTGGTAACCAATGAACCGGTGTAGATCTTATGGTGCCAGTAATTATTTTTACGGATGTATTCAGTTGTGCATCGATTTTTTGTCCTTGTGCACTATTAAACCAAACAGAGCAACAATGCTCAGCTGCAGAAAAGACTAGGGCTTGAGATGCTGTGCGAAGAGTGGAAGCATCAGTACCCCAAGATGATCCAGCTAATTTCTGAAGAATATTGTTCCTAGTTTTCAGTTTTAGGCTCAGATCATTTAATTGCCTTGTAATTGAGAGATGAATCTAATTTAACTCCTAAGTATTCAGGATAGAAATTATGTTCGATAGAAGAATCTTTGAGAGTTACAGCTAATTTCCTATATTTTTCATGGTTATTCAAATGGAAACAAGATACCTCTGCTTTGTTGGGATTTGGATATAATCGCCACTCAATAAAATAATTTTTAAAAATTTTCAAATCAGATGACAGTATGTTTTCCAGAGTATGGAAATCCGAATGCTGGTAAGCAATAGTAATGTCATCAGCATAAAAAATTTCTGAGTTGATGTCTTGGGTAATTCATGAGATATAAATTGAAAAGTAAAAGAGCTAGAACTGATCCTTGTGGAAGACCGATCAATCTTTTGAAATTGCTACTCTTACTTCGCTTGAACATCTCCGAACAGCATTTTAAATCATTTAGTCTGGTGAGAGCAAACGCTTCACCCATTTGGAAAACAGCTTTTTGAATTAAATGTTCGTGCAAATATTGAAGTACAAAGATGGGACACCCTCGATTTTTTTCCGTCAACGTATCAATGAGCTTGGAAATTCTCTTTCTCGAAATCGAATTGAAACCGCCCTAACTAATGCCGAATACGTTATTTTGTGCAATAATAAATCACGTTCACCTAGATTTTGAAATAGACTTCTTCGAGTTTTCTGAAAATAAATATTTTCATACTGATACCAGAGAAAATCGCTCATCATTGAGTGTCAATTAGATGGTAAACACTGGACGTTCATAAGCAAGAATAATGAAAAGATATTCCTAGAGAGGCTAAAAATATGAAAAGCTAAATCGAATTGATAAAATTTGTTCATATAAAAAACTAGGCATTAAGAAACTGTAATGGAGCATCTTCAGCAGATGCAATTGAAACAACATGAAAATCGGATGATCAGCTAAGTTATAAAATGAAATACATAGACATGAAGCAACTCATGTTATAAGTTTAGGTTTTATTATACAGAATAGTCAAAGAAAATCAAAATGAATTATTTAGTTGTTCTGAGACTGCCTTATTATAAAAATTGGAATAAATCTCTCCCAGGAATAATCTTGATTATGAATCTGAATATTTCACACAATCAATAATAAATTGATGAATGCTAATTTTTTTTAGCTTAACCATTTTACGGATCTGATACTTTGTTCGTTTAGCTTTAATTTCTTTTTTTATACACCTTGATATGTCCACTTTCTGCCGAGATATCGGTCGTCAAATGAAAAAGCGTCTATTTATCTTTGATTATCGCATTGATTGACCGCACAGAAAGTTGAAGGTGGGTTTCAAGAAATGGTTGAGCTAAAAGAATTTTTCCACGCCCCGATCCTAGCATGCTCAAAATGGCATAACCGGTGGCGAATCGTGCATATATCGACATTTTTAGATTCTCAAATCTGATGAAGGGGGTGCGTTTTGCCGCAATTGAATAGATAAAGTCATAATCGAAGAACAAGCGGGCCACACCGAGAACAGCATTTCAGAAGTGTCTCATCAAATCTGTGATACTTAAATAAAATTAAAATGTCATTTTTATGTTGAACAGACCTCGTATTTTGGTCAATTTTCTACCAGTAGTAGCTGTTTATTCTTTGTTGATTTCTCCACCGAGTTCAATACTCGCATATGGAAGTAAGAGAATGTTTCTGTGAACATAAGTTTGAGACTTATGGGATATTTACAAATCTTGAGAGTATTCGCTCTTTCAAAATCCAGCTTTTATTGCTAGTACGTGCTTTTGCGTCGATATATGCTTTTATTTCCCATTCGAGATTGATCTAAGATATTGTGAACTTCTCAAAAAAAATTAATTCCTCGATAAGCACCGTCTTATGCTGAGGCTAAATCCGTGTTTTCACAGTACCGCTGCTGGTTACCCAGCAATTGTGTATTACTGTAATGAGCGACTGTTTTCTTCTAATTACGTTACTCGCAGGCAATAATTTACATTCGTACGAAGTCTTGATTTCCGACATCTCTCGTCATTTGTGACTAGTAAATACTGTATCTATCCAAGCTTCAAAAATCGAACGAGGTATCGTACACTTTGTTCATTTTTCAAATATTGATCGAAATCGTGTTCGCAGACTTACATCGACAAAGCACGAAACTCCAATTTGTCTGGAATTAACACGGTTGGACTTTTGCTGAGAAAAATGCGGAAAGGTCGCACCTGTCATGAAGATATAAGTTCAATCTGAATTGCAGCAAATTGGGAAGTTGCAATGATCACTATAATAGTCCTGTGATTTCGTCAGCAAGCCTGAATTGGGATGATCCACTTCTAGAATGAAATCTTGGACTGCCTGGTGTTTGTTATGTTCTTGATGATAACTCACGACAGGTTCATTCTCAGACATCTCAACGACCAATTCTTTAGTCCTTACGGAATTGATGATTTCCATGGTAAGCGCCTTGTTTCGCCATTCTGGTAGATTCGCTTAATTGTTTATAAAATGATCCGATTAAAACTGTATGCATACATCCTTTAGGAGGCCTCTGGCAGATTCTGAAACGTTCGGTACATTTCGGGAGCTTTTTGTACATTTCCAAAGTTCATGAGTGGAACTGACCGAAAAGTAAGGAATGTAGAATGTAGATTCGAAATTTGTAACTCACCAAAATGTGCCTTCTATATTTCGGGATTGGAGAACAAAAACAAATATTAATAATCGAAAATCGTTTTAAAGTTTTTCAAAATATTCCCCATTGAGATCTATACACGTGCGTTGGAACCAGTTGTCGAAGCACTTCTCCAACTTTGATTGATGTATCTCCAAAACATCATTTAAGTTATCTGTCATTCATTCGCGCCTGTTTTAATTTTATCTGAAATAAATTATTATATTCTTGAAAAGTTTTCAATCCTAATCAGTCTTTGACCAATACGTGAGCGTTCAAAGTTTTCTGCTCATATAAAATCATCAATTTACTGAAAAAGAGGAGATATTATAAATACCAATGTATCGAACATAAAAATCGAAATTCATTACGAAATACCCCTTATTTTCATAAGCTTATTGACGAGTTATGGCCCCTATTTCTGAGGGCAGTTTACATTCTATAATTCATTTTTTATATTTGTATACTAACCCTGATCGCTTAACAAGGGAAAACCCTTCGTTAAGTTCAGTTTTGTTAAGCCCAAGGGACTACTTTCAGTTCCTGGGTATTGCATGTTAATCGTTAATTAATTTTAGTCTAGGAAGTTTTCACCTTGAATTATTATCTGGAAAATGAACTCGCTTGAAGTTCTATCGTGACTGATACATTAGGGGTGTGTTCGAGTAAATAACGTTTTTTGTGCATGTTCTTCATTGCAGAGAACCCTATAGGTGGAAAGTCATTCTCAAGAAGCCCGACAAACATCTTCAAGGAAGTCGATGAATATCCTCAAAATGCAAGGAGCAACTGCACATGGAACAGCACGGATTTATGACGCGTAGATCTTGCATATCGAATTTGGTAACTTTCGCGCAGTTTGCATTCGAGAGCCTTGATGATGGTGCACATGTCGATGTGGTGTATACCGATTTCGCGAAGGCATTTGATCGAGTGGATCATGATCTTTTGTTGCAGAAACTCGGAGCTAGAGTGGGCTTCTCTGACAGCTTGGTGTCTTTGATGAGATCATATCTTCACGGAAGACGTCAATTTGTTCAGTTCGAGTGTCATCGTTCTGGTGACTATGTTGCTACATCCGGCATACCACAGGGGTCTAACCCGGGACCTCTTTTGTTTCTGCTTTTTGTTAACGATTTATTGGACTGCTTGGCGGTTGACAAATTAATGTATGCCGATGATCTCAAATTGTTTAAAAGGATTATTGATTGGTCGGATTGTGTTATCCTGCAGAATGCACTGAACGCTTTGGTTGAGTGGTGTACTGCCAACCGGCTGTGCTTGAATGTTGTGAAATGCAGTGTGCTTTCCTTTTCAAGGAACCGAAGTATTGTGCACTTTGACTACGCGGTTGGTAGCTCGGTTCTCACAAGAGTGACTGAGACCAGGGATCTTGGTATTATATTTGATCAGCGTTTGAGCTTCGTCCCGCACATGAGTAATATTATGGTGACTGCATCTAGGACCTACGGATTTATTGTTAGAAATGCCCGTCATTTCAGCAGCACAGAAACCCTCATTCGTTTGTTTGATTCCTTGATAAAGAGTAGATTGACATTTGGTTTCATGATTTGGCATCCTATCTATAGGGTACATAAGAAGTATTTAGAGTCAATTTTGCGAAGTATTTGGTTTGGAGAGAAGACGGCGTCTATCCAGCTAGAGGATTTGATCCAATGAGTTACTTGAAAGGTTCGGAGCTCGGTCTCTTGAAATGGGTGCAAGAATGTTATCCCTAAAGTTTTTGTACAACATTTTGCACGGTCTCGTTGATTGCCCAGCACTTCTCTCCTCTGTTGGGTTCCGTGTCCCCCGGATGTCCTCTAGATTTCAGCATTGCTTCGCCATGGATACGCCTAGGACGAACTCACTTATTCAGTCCCCTGTGAGATACATGTGTTCCATATTTAATGATATATCTGAGAATTGCGATATTAACCATGATTCGTTCTCAGAGATAAGTAGGGTTTTGAGGTTGAATGGACGTTGATGAAGTAGAATTCAATTTGTTTTTGTAAGTGTATGCAAGTCATTGTTGCTATGTAATAATGGTGATTATTTGCAATTTTCATTGTTAACTGTTTTTTTTCTCTTGGTGAATTTTTGTTACCGGCTGAATATGCATATATATTTTTTTTCTTTATATTCCACTGTTATTCACCATATATTGGTTCTTGTGTTGATATCCTTATGTTGAATCAACTTGCACTCATGTGTTTGTAGTAATATCGATGTGTTTCAATATTTCAATTACTGTTCTATTCAATTATGTATTTTTCCTGTAACTGGGCAATCTAGCCTGTTGGAAATAAAGCCTTATTATTATTATTAAAATGCGAATGACTTGAAATCGGCGTCTAAATCTTTATCTATATCCTTAATTCCTTAAATAAACGTAATCTGAAAACGTCAAGATTTTGTAGTCTACTAATTATGGTTAAAAATATCCAGTAGGACCCACCTGATCATTACACAAAGTAGCTACATCCGATCACCCTGTGTAACGCAGACAATCGACTGATGGCTTCTGAGACACTGTTGCAGGAATTTACAGTTCATCACCTCCCGGCAAATGAATTCCGCCCCTTAACTACACGTCTCGTACAGCAACCATAGATTTTATCGGAGATCTCAAATAACATATCAGATAGCTATTCACTTCGCTCTTTTTGAATCTCGCAACATAATAATTAGATATCAGTTGCCGCTTTTCTGTATGCAACTTCTTTTCTTTTTTTTTTCAGACCGATGAACGCATTGGAACAGGGGAGGCGACCAAAGGAAAATGATATTGGTGAGTTGATTGTACCTTTTGTTGGATATATTGACTTTTAAGGGGTTTTTGCTTTGAACCCTAAGCCGCGGTATGTCATAGAATTGCATAAAGATTGTCACTTACCTGTGGCTAGAATATCTTTTCGAGTTAGTTTGAACAATTAGCCTCCAAACTTTCAGCCCTTCTAAACTACGATTAAAGAAATATATGCATTTTTTTTCTACAAATATTCAAAGTAATGAGGAACATAATTTATGGCATATAACTTGAACTGTTCTCTAATAAGCTATCTAACGACTCCTGGTGAACTGGGTGTGTCATTTGGAATAGAAGAGTTTCTCAAACTTGGATTTTTTTCCTGAATATTCGGAAATAGAAGCACTCGCTTTTCTGTAGGCGTTTCTTGACAAGGTTGCAACCTTGACCAGTGTGCAAGTTATATTTTAAGATATGGAATCGACAATTAGGTGGCAAACCCAATAAGTAGACAACTATAAACTGGTATTCATTTGTTCGCCATATAAGAATATGATTGAATCACAAATATATTCAATGAATCAAGAGGGAAGATGAAAAATACATGATTCATGCAACTTTTTAATCGAGATAGTGAGAGCGAATCCAAACTAAGCGTTTATTAATGGCAAATGAATCATAGAATGTCGAGAGAAAATTATATTGGAATACACTCATAAAATTCAGTAGCTCGTAATGTATGTTTTGAGTGTACATCGACAATTCATCAATCACATTTCGTCTTATTAAATATCATCCATTAAGTTGAATTATAACTTCCTCTCCGTCCAGTTTTCAAGGCAGAAATTCCCAAAATATAAATGCAATTAAGATAGTCGTAAACTGTATTTTGGAACGACTTGTCAGTGGCTTCTGAAGCGTTCGCTGTGGCAACTTCGGCGTTTTAATACTTCCGTTTCCCAGGCGAACCTCTTGAGAAATTGGACAATTCATTTGTTTTATTAATTGCCTGGATAGATTCGAATTTTCACAGCTTCAATGGTACAATGGTTGATTTTGAACTTATGTTTTGTTTAGGTCGATTGACAAGGTGAATGATCTGAGGATTTGCCTGATTGCTGATAAGCAACTAATTGGTCCATCAGCTTCAATTCCTGACATAGCTAGAATCTGTATGGGCTGTAAAGCAATATCCTCAAGCAAACGCTGATCTTGTTTGGGTGTAGACCAATATCCTTACGCGAAATTGGCAGACATTGTTCCTTCTTGCAGTTTGTAATGACGAAAATGTCAAATTTACTGAATGAATTGACAATGCCGGTTCGATGATATGAGAAAAGGTGCTTTCGCAAATCGAATTCATTGTTGTCAAGTCCCTTTTGGAAAACCCCTTACAATTAACTCCTTCGCCGCAATTTTTTTGCATAGTTTTCACTGTTCACGTACGGAGTAGGCAACTGAAGAAAGTGAAAATGAACGTATTAGGATATATTACATGTCGGAGGAGCAGTAATCAATGTAATTCGGACTCTTCTACAGTTATAACGGCCGAAAGTAGGTATGTGAATGCTAAATTTAATCGTCAATTGATTAGATTTAACCACCCAAGTACGGCATTCAAATAAACGAAAATGGTGAACTTTCAAATACTCCAACGAGCGATAGTAACACATCGGAGTGTGTTTGGAATCCGTTCAAGATGATTGTCGATATATTTCACCTTCACAGAATACCGTTACACCAGATTCATACGAATGTCTACGTTTTCCCTATATTTTCCAAGTGATATATACAAATCACAAGCGTATCAGATGGTAAATTATAGGGTATGATGGCCTATTTTCACTACAATCGACCATTCATCAAGATCGTGTTTCTTGTTGTCACAATTTCACAACTAATAGCTTTAAGGTGTTTCCGCTTTTATAAAGGGCCCCCATTGGATCAAAATAACTGTGGATTGCATAATTGATGTTCACGTCAAGTGAACGTTCTCAAAAAACTTATAAATCATCAATTGTGATCGATGTGAACTTTTATAAGCCATCCGACAGGTAACAAAAATTTACTTCGAAAATTTTGAAATCAAAAATACTAATTGCCGAATGGAATTTTTGTTGTTCGTTGGCACCAAAAATTTCCTCAAAGAATATTCGGTGATCGCCTTCGGACTGGTAGAATATCGGGGGCATCGAAAAAGGATGCCACCTTCAGCTTAAATGGACACCTCGACATAACTGAGATCGTTCAGGCCATTTCGATTTCGGCAATTCACTTTTTGTCTATCGGCACGAAACAAGACGGTAGGTTTCACGAGACGACTACTGGTCGGTGCAATTTCCTTATTTAAAAAATTAAACAAGTTTCAGAAGTAGGATCACCGAACTGCTGACCCCAATCGAACGGTACAATAGGGCATTCGGCCACAAGGAAAAATTCCGTACCTCTAAAGGATTTTGTATCATCGAGTGATCATATCAATAAAAATTTAGATACTGTTTCGATGTTTGAAGAGTGTTTTCATTATTCTGCGAGCTTTTACAGACTGTCCCATATTTAGACCCCCAAAAATACTTGGACCTTTCTCAAAATATTGCTGGATCCCGTGGACAACTTCATCACTTCCAGTTTTTAAATCTTGAAAAAAATTAGAGATTATGGAAACTGGCGATGTGGCTTAGTTTTGACGATACATAAACAGTTTTCGGGAAAACAGGTTGAATTAATGGCTCGATAATGAATGGATTTTAAGTATATGATAGCATCTTACTGGGGGACATGGTTCCTGTATAGGATGGTACCGCAGTGTTTGCTTCGCCCTCGACTTGGCGGAGCACTGCCGTTCCCTCAGATCTGTAAACTAGCAGAGAATGTGTATCAAATATGCAATTTCTGATGCAAGTAGGACGCAGGCTCTGGCCGATTATTTCTAGTCCAGTTTTTGATGTTTTTTCCCTGTCGGATCTCGTATCGAAATGGCCAATTTATACATCGTTTGAGGCCGATAAATTTTCATCCGCTGGCGCAATGCATTTCTTGTATTTTCATATAAGGAAAGTGGGAAACACAATATTCGCTTTTACTAATAAATTCAAGCTCGGCCGAGGTCTTTGGAGTACTCGGTTCCCTGTGTGTGCCGCTTTCAAATGTTTCAATCGAGTACATACTGTGTGTGTGTGTGTGTGTATACTTCGGCATAATCAATCTAGCATTTTGACATATTGTAACGTCAAAAGGCGAGACGCTGTATTAATCATATTGCAATTAAGATTGAATCACAGCTTGTCATTCAATAACCGTATGATGTCCTTTGATCGGATTCATTCGCTTGAATGTATACAGTGCGAACAGGCTGCTTTCTCACCCTAGATGCGACTAAGAAGGAAATTGTCGATTGAAGTGGAAGTATTTTTTCGATAACCTGTAGTTGTTGTAGTTATCATATTGTCACATGTTGAGTTCGTCTCGACCTCGGCCAATTATCGGTTGGGTGTCGACATATTTGACTTGGTATTTGAAATTCCATGTGAAGGAGTAACTGTAACTGTTCATTTACATATTAGGTCCAGTTAGGAAGTTCGGAAACAGATGCAATTGAGCAATTGATATTGATCTTCTTTCATCACGACTTTACCCATAAAAATAATTCTTCCACTAGGGTAGGCGTCGATCTATTTGAACTATGTTCGGATATATTAATTTTGCCAATTTCCATCACACTTAAAATCTACATTCGATGGAAATCTTTGGTCATGTTCAAGGTAAAATTGCTTCGGATCAGGCAGGAAGAGATTTGATGAAAATTATTCAATTCTCAGAAAATTCATAATGACAGAAGTTTCCTCAACGCTCAAAGCCACTGGTCTGCAATTACGAGCTGTCTCTCAATGAACACAGTAACGTTGTATTCTTTGAGTCACGCCATTAATTTTTATCGTTGAAAAAACTACATTATTTCATATATGGTATCTGATTGAAGGTTTCTTGTTTATGTTGACAATAAGAGTAGCAATTTCAAAACATTAAAAAACGGTCTTCCACAAGGATCAGTTCTAGCTCCTTTACTTTTCAATTTATATCTCAGTGATTTACCCACAACATCATCTTGGAAATTTGTTTGTGCTTATAACATTGCTATTGCTTACAACAAAGTATCCGATCCGTAAAATGGTTAAGCTAAAAAAAATTAGTATTCAACAATTTATTATTGATTGTGTGAAATATTCAGATTCATAATCAAGATTATTCCTGGAAGAGATTTATTCCAATTTTTATAATAAGGCAGTCTCAGAACAACTAATTCATTTTGATTTTCTTTGACTATTCTGTATAATAAAACCTAAACTGATAACATGAGTTGCTTCATGTCTATGTATTTCATTTTATAACTTAGCTCATCATCCGATTTTCATGTTGTTTCAATTGCATCTGCTGAAGATGTTGGAAAACTCCATTACAGTTTCTTAATGCCTAGTTTTTTATATGAACAAATTTTATCGATTTAGCTTTCATATTTTTAGCCTCTCTAGGAATATTTTTTTATTATTCTTGCTTATGAACGTCCAGTGTTTACCATCTAATTGACACTCAATGATGAGCGATTTTCTCTGGTATCAGTATGAAAATATTTATTTTCAGAAAACTCGAAGAAGTCTATTTCGAAATCTAGGTGAACGTAATTTATTATTGCACAAAATAACGTATTCGGCATTAGTTAGGGCGGTTTCAATTCGATTTCAAGAAAGAGAATTTCCAAGCTCATTGATACGTTGACGGAAAAAAATCGAGGGTGTCCCATCTTTGTACTTTAATATTTGCACGAACATTTAGTTCAAGAAGCTGTTTTCCAAATGGGTGAAGCGTGTGCTCTCACTTGACTAGATGATTTAAAATGCTGTTCGGAGATGTTCAAGCGAAGTAAGACTAGCAATTTCAAAAGATTGATCGGTCTTCCACAAGGATCAGTTCTAGCTCTTTTACTTTTCAATTTATATCTCATGAATTACCCAAGACATCAACTCAGAATTTTTTTTATGCTGATGACATTACTATTGCTTACCATTATTCGGATTTCCATACTCTGGAAAATATACTGTCATCTGATTTGGAAATTTTTTATTGAGTGGCGATTATGTCCCAATCCCAAAAAACAGAGGTATCTTGTTTCCATCTGAATAATCATGAAAAATATAGGAAATTAGCTGTAACTTTCAATGATTCTCCTGTCGAACTTAATTTCTATCCAAATTACTTAGGAACTAAATTAAATTCATTTCTGAATTACAAGGCTCATTAAGATGAACTGGGCCTAAAACTGAGTACTAGGAATAATATTCTTCAGAAATTAGCTGGATCATCTTGTGGTGCTGATGCTTCCTCTCTACGCACAGCATCTTTAGCCTTAATCTTTTCTGCAGCTGAATATTGTTTGCTCTGTTTGGTTTAATAGTGTATATACACAAAAAATCGATGGACAATTGAATACATCCATGAGAATAATTACTGGCACCATAAGATCTACACCAGTTCATTGGTTACCAGTTTTGTCTAACATTGTCCCTCCCCATACTCGCAGACAGACTACAGCTCTGAATTCTTGGAACAAATATCATTCTTTTCCCAATTTATTCCCAATTATTTCATATATTCCACAAAATAGAATTCCAAGATTGAGGTCACGTAAAGCATTCTGTTATAATACGTTGTTTAATATGAACATAAGCTATGAAGAATTATGGAAGATATAGTGTAACTCTTATGAAATATTGAACAAAAATATCATTTCTGATCCTTTAAAAAAAATTCACAATTCCCTCTTGGTTTTAGGCCAATCTGGACTCATTGATCCTCTTCTTCCTAAATTGTAACCAATTATCTGTTGCGTCTGCGATCTGTAAATCGGTTTCTGACCAATATACTTTCTTGACAGCCACTGAAACAATCCACAAATCTCAAAAAATATGTACCAAAAAAATGAAATCAGAAATAAATGAGTTGAATTTCTTTGGTTTTGTTGAATAGTTTCTCTTTCCTGCCCTCATTATACAGTAAAGTTGTTATACCGAAAAATATACCTATGTGAAAATGAAACATTGAGTGTTCATTGAAAACGGAACTTTCAAATAGACCGATGACAGCCTCGGTAAATCTATCTATATGCGAATTAAATTAGCATTTCTTTTTAAGAAATATACATGAACAACTAAAAAATTTAAATTAACTATATGAAACATCAAAATATCGTTGTATAAGAGGATCAATTACACTCCAAAATTAACACATATTACTCATTACAGACTATATGATTCTAACGAATATCAGAAGTAGCGGAAGCCAACAGACTGTTGGCACGCTATCGCAACCCTTATGCTGATTCTTCATAGTACACCGTTGTCAAGAAAAATAAATTACGGAAATTTCATAAGTTTCTATATGAAGGAATCATATTCTAGAGCAGAGACGATCTATGTTATAAATATACTAATAATTATAGTATCATAGGTTTCATATACTCAACGAAAAAAAAATTCAAAATGCTTACGCACCTTCATCAAAATATGAAGAGCAAAGGTAATACTTGTGGTTCGTTAATTCTAGATAGATAGATCGAATGTTTGATGTATAATGTATAAAGAATCCAAAAATGTGGCTTCCATATTGAATAAAGGTTGCTCAAATGTAGAGTTGATGTATAGTGATTTTTGAACGTTTATATAATGTTGATTAATCCTTGTTAAATCAAGGTTTAGAATATCAAATGGGGATACGTTATTTTCGAGAAAATATGTTATAAAAAATATTATCATTTGTGAATTTCATGACGTAACATCGAACTCTCATACGTGGGGTTTGTGGAGTGTAACTTCCTTGTTTATCGACTCCAATTGAAAACTGCTAATATTTCATTTAACCAGGACAATAGCCTCATAAAATAATGAATATCTGAGCTATATCGATTGCTGTTAGATCGTAAAAGATATCGTTAAATATTTGTCCATGTGTTATTCTTTGTTGGGGCAATTAATATTTTCCCATTATTAGCGTTACCGCCGTTATAGTCATTTACAGTTCTCTGGTCAGTGCTTTGATAACCGTATCAATTGAGTTCAACACTCAGGTGACATTACCTGTGTTTCATGTTTCGAAATAATTTTTTTTTCAAAGCGAAAAGTTCAATATGAATCAAAAACGCACCAGGACGAGTTTTTAATACGCTGACAATATCAAATATGAAGCAAATTTAGGTGATCAAACTCAATTTCTTCAAGCAAGTATAATTGCAAACCTAAATCTGGGAACACTTGTAATCTATCAAAGTGAATTATTATTGGGATTCAGTACAGGAAATAATCATCAAGCAAAGTAACATCACTTTAGAAGAGATATTCGTTGTGAAATCATTCATTCTTGTAGATTTCGAAAAAAATTTTCATATTTTTAACAGATATCAAGAGACCTCATAGACCTGTTCACTGGTCTCTGTCAAGGACTTCAGAAATATCAGTGTTTGGAATATCATAGATGATTTTTTCTGGCTTTGAGTGAAAAAAAAGCAATGTGACACAACCTTTTGCCTTGGAAGTTTTCATAGAAATGATTGTTTTCATGATTTGGAAATTTTAAGAGGAAAAAAATCTATGTTTATGGTGTTGAATTTTTTTTTTCCAGAAAATTAGTATTTTGTATCTTTCGTCTGAATATGGACCTCATCGGATGAAACATGAGTGAGTGAATCATTTTTTAGAGGGGAAATGATATTTCACATTCAATACTGGATGCTGTGGAAGGTAATTTTCATTCAAACTAAACTGGGCTACAAAGGGGTATTTGTCCAATGTGAAAACTTAAAATACTTATAACTTTATAACGCAGCTGAACATGGAAAAACCTTAATGAAAAAAGTGTTTCTTTTGATCTCAAGAACCTATGGTTAAAATTAACGCAGTGGTCAAAGACTCACCCTGTATAGTTTGAAAAAACTAAAAAACACGATTGTAAAGAATATCGTGCTAAAGAAGTTAAAAATAATTTAAAAAATCAATTTATTTATATATTTATATTTATTTTTAATTTTCGAACACCGATTGATATTGTTTCGACTCCATTATGGAATCATCGAAAAGAGATAACAAAAAAAAATAATGAAGCACTAGTGAACTTAGCTTGAGACTCGACGTTGAGCTGTGATCGTAACTTCCAGCTTGAAAGTTCGTTTTCATTGAAAATTTGCCATCGGCATATATGGAGCTAACAAACGTAGAATCTGTATTTTCGAAAGGGCATATCTCATTATCGTCATATCCAATCGTTAAACGATTTCTAGTTGTGTTTTTCTCGACGGCAAATAACGCAGTTGTTCGTTCAAGCAAATCGTGATTTTTCATGAATGCTCGGAACATGCAACGGCGAAACTGATCAAACAGACCCTGGATGTACTTGTTTGTTTTAATTAATGAATTTGTCCAACTAATTAAAATCATGATTGCAGTTATAATTCTCACTTGGAACTCGGCGTTTATTATGGAAGCGAAAAACTCTTGAAACTCCTTCCTATATGGAGGTGAGGTTTCTGTATACCGTGCTCCAATTTCAACCGAGTATTCTGTGATGTACCGGGTGTCCCAAATTCGTTTTCTGGTGATTAGCTTGATCGCAAATAATAGCACATTTTCTGGCTCGATTTTCGGGTTTTCTACAGTTTTTCTGTATTCATCTTAGAACGAACTCTAGATTGTTACGGATTTATTTATGTACACTACTGGAAAAAATTAAGGGATCAAAATAAGTCCCAAATTTGTAGGCAATTTTCAACAGGCCGTAACTTCGAGAGATATGATCGTACAAGAAATCAAAGTGAAAGAACTTGAAAATGTATAAACCTCTGCGGTTTTTGACTAATTGTAGAAAAACCAGTAACAAAACATTTTTGAAAATCAAGGGCTAGATCGAAAATATTGAGGAAACCACCAACGTTATGTGTGCCTTTTACAGCTCAATATGTCCACAAAAAGCCTACAGAAAACCAAATTAATCAAGCTGGCCGTTTTTTTGTTTCACTCGATCGAATTTAATTTTTGAAAAAATTAAGGATTGCTCTGAAAAGCTCATAATTTTTTGAAATGAGAAAAAAAGCTTTTCTCACATTTCTGCTCCAGAAAGTGCTTGAATTGATAAAAAGTTGAGTTATACTAGTTTTTGAAACCCTCCTTCAACTTTTTGTGCGATTAATTGGTTGCTGAGATATCGATAATCAATGACAAATTTACCCTTTTCCTTTGAAAACCGATATCTCGGCAGAAAGTGGACGTGTTAAGGTGTATAAAAAAAGAAATTGAAGCTAAATGAACAAAGTATCCGATCTTGGTATGTGCAGCAACACTTTTCGTGAAATTCAAAATTTCAAGTAGGTTACCATGTCTAGGAAGATAATGCACGAAAATATCCATTTGGGTATTTGATGAAAGGCAGATATTCTACATACGGCTTTTCAAATGGCCGCAAGCACAATCTTGGATTGTTCTTTACGCAAATCGTGACCGATATGTCCGGCTGAACTAGAATTAACAATGAATAAGTACCGACGCTTAGTTTCATTATATTTTAATGGGACGAATTTAGTATTCTTTCCGAAATCTGATTTCCGATAACATACACTCGTTTCCTACTATTATTAGCTGTGAAAAGACCCCGTATTTTTTCGTCGTTTTGAAGTGTGAACGTGAAATACCTTTTACTTTTTATCGTTTCGTCCAGCTTTAAACGTCGAAGAAATAATATCGGTTTAACGAGGTTCCATTAGTGTCAGGGAAACAGCCCGTATTATCCAAAAAAAGCCATTATTTGTCGGATGTGTAATAAAAGTAAATAGTTGCCACGGTCTTGTGAATGATGAAGATATTAGATCCTCTCATTATGTTGAATTATACAAAACTGTTCCAACGGAATGTTATTGTTTAAGGTTTTTCTTTTGGGCCCCAGGAGTCGATGTGAATATTTTATTCGAATTCTAGGACCGGGTTCGCTTACAGAAGTGATGTTCCAGTGATGTTTTAGTTGGCACAAAATTGTCTGGAAGTTTGAAAATAGCTAGTCTGTTCATCTACGATAATTAGCCGCTTCGTCCTACTGATTTAACGCCTCTAGTCTTTTTTCTTGGGGAGCTACGTGAAGCCATTGGTCTATAGAACAGGCTACCTACGCTGGAACAGCTCTGAGCTGAACATTGAACGTGAAATAGCAGCGGTTGCAGTCGAAATGTGTGATCCAGTCATCGGAAATTGGATCCAACAAATCGACCGCTGTAAACTTGCTTCCGGTGGACATAGGAATAAAAAAAAAGGTTTTGATTGTTATTCAACCTGAAAATATTCTTCTTCTTCTTGATTCTCAAACAGACTGCTCAGCAGCCAATGATGCCCCTGACTGGAGAGGTCTGAATATGGGCTCAGCCTGAAAGACTGCACCCAATCTCTGAGTTATTGTAATGCTTCTTGTTCCTAATTCCTGGGGCATCAGGAGTCTTGGGGTTCCAATCCCAGCCAGGGTCAACTGAGGGACATTATTTAAATTATCTATAGTTAGAGACTAGCTTTCATGCTCTGCAAACTATAGATGGTTAATAGATAAAGGAAGGTAACAAGCCTCAAAGTCACAAGCATAGATAGGAACTAAATGCAGGCAAACTAAGCATGCCCCTATACTCTCAAGCCACTACATTCTGGAAATTCTTCTAGCAAATCCAGCTCTTTCAGTTTCTCAGAGAAAATACAGTCAGATATATTAATAGGTAGAGGATGCTCATGCAGGGAATGTGCAGTGTATGATATCTCCTACCTCTCCGCATCCGCATAAGTTCCTATCTTAGATTCCTATTCTATGAAGGTGAGATGGCGAAAGGCAACGCCTTGATCTCAACCGTAGGACAACCGTGAAGAGTCTTCGAGAACCAGGGATCATTCAGGAAAGTACTACGTGAGGTATATAGCGCGTAGATGCGCTCTTTTAGGACACAGATCTCGTAAAAATGATTGATCCAGTTGTTCTTCAATACTCTACGAAAGTCTGGCCACAATTTTCGAGGTCCAACAGCGATGGAAGTGGGGGACAACCGGATATCTGCCTTGACTGGCTAGCATATCAGCAATATCATTACCATGTATATAGGAATGGCTGGGAACCCAAAGACACCTGATCGCTGTTCCAGCCGTCCTGGCCTGATGCAAAAGTTTGAATGATCCCACAGTGATACAATATAAGAGTTGAAATTAGCTGATTTGAGAGCCTCCAACACACTCACCATGGACACCTATGGAGTCGGGGGATCTGGAGAGCGAAGCATCTGTAAAGAAGATTCGATGTTGAGGAACCATGCCACCAATGCAGCAAACTCCTGAGGATTCGAAATTGAATACTTAGGAAGGCCAGAGTCGAGTACTGATACTTTGGTGAATCTAACCTTAAGCGGAATTTCAATCAAAGGTATGTTATGCATGGTATTTATGTGTTGCTTTCTGGTAGAGAGGTCGGAAAAGGCCTGAATAAGTGGAGGGATAGTGGTACGCGCACAAAGATGGTCTGACTCATGTTTTTTCATGTTTTCCAATTATTTTGCACACTGGGTGGTCCGGTAAGATCATCGACACATAAATAAACGCAAGCCATCTACGACTGTAAGAAAGAGGGAGTTGTGCTGCATCGTAAAGGACATTAGTTGGGGTAGACCGCAGCAAGGTCATTGCCGCTCGCAGAACAGCATGCTCTATCAAGGCGCTCCAAGTTGGATTTGGAGCATCTCCCGTAAGAAAACTCGTTTAGTCCAAATGCGGAAGAGCGAACACTTTATATATTCGAATTAGTAAGGCAAGATGACAGCCCTATTTCGTCTTGCCCAAGGCTCTATTGATATTTAGTGCTCCTAATAAAGTCTTGGGAATATCCTAAATCGTTTGCTTTCTAATTTGAAAAAAAGGAAAACGCTTCATAATAAATTGTCATTTCCATTCGTCAATTTTTTTTGTTATTGTTCAATGATTGTGTAAATCAGCAAACATTCTGCTTATTGATATTCCCATGGTCGGTTCCAATAATTCCTTCACTTTTCCAGACTGTCTGACAAACAGACGTGAGAGGCTGCAGAAAAATGACTTGGGGTGTGAGATGTCCATAGAAACATGTACGCCGTGAACTGATATTTCTATCGAATAACCAATTCGTGATCAGAAGCTGCAAAACGTGCAGTTCAATCGTGTATTCGACATATGTCTTGTGGTTACTCGATTATTAAAGGAAATAGTTTCTTATATTTCAAGAGAGGAAATGATTGCAGTCAATCCTCACTTTCACGATGTATGTAATGCAAAGTGCTATTAATTTGAAGATTATCAGCCTTTATTTTAATTGAAGGCTACACACGAGAGTATACTATTGGTGTCATTTTTGTTACGTGTTTGTTTCCTGTTAACCGCGACCAATTCATTTGTCGAATCGTATTACGTATCTATGCTTGATTTATTGTCTTCACTTACGCTTTCTTTGCGGATAAAATCGTTTATTTGAATTTATAAGTTTTGGTTCGCGGGCCTACGTAGAAAAAAAAAAGGTTATCAGCAAGTTGCAACTTGTTTGACGAGTCTTCCAAGTATTCACTGATAGGAAAATGCGGAGTGGTAAATTTTCGGGCAATTTTCAGAAAAACGTATAATGAATTGACCAGCATTTTTTCAAGTGAAAGATATCTGTTTTTAAACCACCGGGCTGAATTTGTTCGCCAAAAATTCTGGTACTTTTAAGCTTATCCCCCACTTGGAACTTGTCGATAAGAAAGTTTTCCCAGTCCGACGAGCAGAAATGGTCGAATTTACGTTCCATGTTTGGTGATAACCAGCAATCAATTTTCAATTGATGTGATAATTGATATGTACAACATAATAATAAACTTGTCCTGAAAGAAACTGGAAACTTTGCTCCAATAATGACCTAGTAAACTGATGTTGGTTATATTGAGTTTTAATTTTCTACAAAATATCCAACATATCATTTCCCATGTAATCATTTCTGATGTAAAATTTCCTGCTGAATATGATCCTTGCTCCAGCAAAAATAATAAAAATCATTGAAACTGAAAAATTTAAATCTTTAAAAAATGTGTAATGTAGCATTCATTTAGTTATTTTATCTTGCCGACCTAGCTCTCGTCAAATATTCTTGCAAACCGCACGAATGATTGAAAATAACAAGTTTTTCTGTATCGAGATGAAAATTTGCCGTTTCTCTCATTGAGCACTTAACATGAAAGAACGCTAGTGTTGCATGATCTTTCGAAAGCGGAAGTTATCTTTTTAACGAATTTATCTCGCATATATCATGTTGGGAAATAACCTTTTCATTCTCATTGAAGGCTTAAATATAGAATTTCATCATGCATGCATTCGAAGATTCTCTTAGTCTCGGATATTTTTATTCGATGAAGATAAGCCTGTATAGGAAGTCGGAAAATGCGGTTTCTTTGTGCCTTTTAAATTTTCGATTCGCTCGAGATACCAAAAATAAAACTCTTGAATGTTGATTTTTCATGAGGGGGTTAGAATTTATAGTGAAATATATTAGGTTAGGAAAAAAGAAGTCCACACGCACCTAACTGAAAAGCGAGTTCTTATTTTGGGGCATTATTTAACATAGTTTCAATCATTCGTCAATTCTAAAATATGCACCCATTTTCAGTTACTATTACAACTATTTAAACGGTTATTTCGTAATGCCTCGTTCACAAAACGTTTTGTCCTTAAGAAAAAAACTGAGAGCCATTTTTCACAACTGTCTCTTCAGGACAATTTTACAACATCAAGAGTGTTAGAAATGGACAAAAATAAATGATAATAGCTTGGTGCCAGATCTGGACTATAAGGCGGATGTATAAGAACCTCCCAACTAAGGTTTTGACGGGTCATCAAAGACGTGTGAGACTTGGCTTGATAGAATAAGACACCTCTGCTATTTGCTAGTTCTGGTCTCTACTGATTCATTTCTGTTTACAATCGGTCTAATTGCTGGCAGTAGAGATCCGAATAAGGCCTCTGGCCATACAGTATTGGGACATAAACATTTGCAGCCGCCTGTATTGTGTTCTCCTCTTTATCAATGCACCGAATTTTTTCTTCGTTCACCTCCATCCTTGACGCTGTAACACACAATTGAATCGTTTAGTCTCAACAATTCCAAAATATGTTTTGCTAGGGCATAATTTTTTTTTCAAAGAAAATGATTTTGACCAGATGCGACGAATACAGAGATATTGGTCAGTAAAGCCATGTGTTCACAGAATAATAAATTTTTTTTCTGCAACCTAATATATTCTTTTTACTCATTTGGTAAAAGATTTAGCAGAGGTTAAGTTAACAAGTGACCATGCAATTCAAGGAGTGATACGAGACTTCAGTTTAAAAAAAAACTCAAACGCAAAAGTAGTGATTTGTTTTCGTTGTAATGTTTACAAAGTAAGCTAAATATTGAATGGCGAAGGTTTCCTCTCCTTATGAGATCATCAATGAACACAAAGGCTTCACCAAGTTGCCACATCGAATCCGAAAATAAAGAGATGAAAGCAGAAAAAAGAAGAATATATCATGTCATAAGGGTTTACGTGACTTCAATGTTGGAATTCTATTTTGTGGAAAGTAAATAATTAAAAATAAATTGAGACAATGTTAGATCTTATAGTTTCGGAAATTGGCCTGTGGGTGTATTCAAGTGTGCATCAATCTTTGTGTAAATACACTATTGAACCAAACAGAGCAACATTACCCAGCTGCGGAAAATACTAAAGCTGTAGATGCTGTGGATGGAGTAGAAGCATCAGCACCCCAAGATGATCTAGCTGATGTCTGGACGATATTATTCCTAGTTTTGAGTTCATAATAAAGTTCGAAGAACGTAAGAATGAAATTGCAATCAGAAGGCATTCACAGTTCAGAAGTTGAGAGAATTTTTTTAAATTTCATTGAACTTGAGAAGGATATGAGTTTTGGTCCATAAGTTTATTCATCAACTTGACTTTTCAAAGTACTATCAGCCCCAGCAAGCTTGCTTCCCATTTTTGACACATCCGTAAATAAATATATAGTTTCGTGGCAGAAATCTTCACTTTTCGATTCTGCAACAATTGCGTCATGTACAGTCTCTTATCGTTCGGCAAGGCAAGTCCTTATTCCAACAACATAAAGCGGTCTGATCGTATTATTTTATACGGTTCACAAGCTGGCAAAAAAAGTTGATTTTTCCATTTACCCGTGCGAGTTGTCATTGATACGGAGGAGACGGTTTCAATACGCCTCTGAATGTGCTAGATTGGAAGCATTCAACATCAGTATTCAAACTTGGTGTTCCAACGCGTTGAAATGTTCATGTGTCACTTTTCTTGAATTATCTTCACATGCTTAGTTTTCAGTAATCGAGAAATAAGTAAAATCTCATCTTTTTAAGGATACATCCTATGCGTAGAGTGGACGCATCAGCACCCCAAGATAATCCATCTAATTTTTGTAGAGTATTAGTCCTAGTTTTCAATTTCTGGCGCAGATCGGTTGACAGACCCTTAATATTGACAGATGAATCTAATTCAACTTAAGTACTTAAGTGAATATCATATTTGAGAGGAGAATAATCAAAATGTACAGCCAGTTATTTATTTGTCAGTACTATTCAGATGAAGATTTGATACTTGCGTTTTATTAGGGTTGTGACATAAACGCCTTTCAATAAAATTAATCCTTGAAATTACACCCATGTTCAACAAAGCGCAATTTTCACCTTATTGATATTAATTCATACCCCCTGTATGTTATATTATCTATAAGATTAAAATACTGTTTCCTCCATGCAATTGTCCAGTCGATAAAATAATAATAGTTCCTGAGTCTACCTGAAGTGGATTAATAGATTGTCTTACATCAGAGAAAGTACGATCCGATAAAAATATAGCCATTATTCCATATTTAAATCGTATATGGCTGATAATTATCGGGAGGACACAATTGTGTTGAAGGTAATCGGGTAATAAGTCATGAACGAATTTATTATACAGCAGGTCATAAGCCTTATATGTAAGAAGATGTGTGTCGGCCTCTTAAGATCGAGGGATGTTAGAAAGTACTACATGGGATCTTCATATCTGAACCTAATTAACCTGTTATTGTTTCATATAAGTAGCTGATATATCGAGATAGTCTCTGATCGAGAGTTTGCTTGATATATGGGAATTCCGTGATGATGGGGTATACATACATCTTGTTTACTCATGCTTTCACTGTTGACACCATGACTCTGGAACTTGCTGCAGACATTTCTGACTTTGATGAATAGACCAATAAACTAACTTCGTGCCAACGAACACTTCAAATCGCACTGTTGGTTCAAAATTGAATTATCTCTTATTGGTGTTTGAGATCTCGATGCCTCAAAATACCGATATTGTAATGACAGCATATGAATTTTGAATCTGTGCTCTATAAAGTTGACGATGCTTTCGGTCACTCCAACTTAGACGGCGTGGCAGCACGTTGTTAAAGAAGTTATCGAGCTTAATTGAATACCCGATTCAAATGTTTTAATCCCTCTCAGTAACAATAATTGCAAACATTGATTATGAAGTTGGTAAATGGAAATTTTTCCAACCGGTTTGCAATTGTGTCACGTTTAAACCGGACTAGCCACTTCTTTTATTACCCCTGAACAATAATAATGTGAAAATAAGGATTTAATCTCTCTATTGCACCAAATCCAGCACAGAATGAATAACAATTAATTTAATATTGCGTTTATTAGTAAAATGATTATTATTTCATACCAACTTAATCGAACATGAGGAAACATGGAAAAAAATTTTATGCGCAGAGCATTTCCACTTCCAGTCTGCGCAGTCAGCGATTTCACGAGTCCACAGAGAGTACACAACGTTACAACTGCTCTGAAATTTTTCCGTCTGCTTTAATATTTTCAGCTTTGTTTGCTAACTTCCTTTAAATTTGGCAAACTACTTTGAAATTTTTTCAACTTATTATACCAACTGCTTTTAAAGTTTACAAATAACTTGGAGATTTTGCCAACAATTTTTTCAAGCAATTCTGCTTTGGAATGTTGTTAATTTGTTTTACCAATTGCTTTGGAAGTTTTCGAACTCTTTTCTTTTAAATTTTAATTTTGCAAATTGCTTTGAAATCGTATTGCCAAGTGATTTTATATTTTGCCAATTTCGTTTGGAAGTTTTTCATTTATTTTGAAATATTTCAACTGGGTTTCTTACTGCTTTTTCTTTCTCCTAGAGTTTTTCGAACTGTTCAGAAGTTCTTCCATCAGCTTTGAAATGTTTCCAACTGTTTTGCCAACTGCTTTTAAATTCGTTGATTGTTTTTTAATATTTTCAATCTCTGTGAAATTTTTTCAACTGGTTTGCGTACTACTTTGTGATACTTTTCAATCTGTTGTGCCAACTGCTGTCAAATTCTGTAAAGAAATTTTTGTAATCCCCTTTCTGAACATTTTTCAATAGCTCTGCAAACTGCTTTGAGAATTTTCCATCTCTTTGAAGTTTTCGCAAATAGTTTTCCAATATTTTCTAAGTACTTCTATTCATTTCCGACTAGTTTGCGAACTGCATCGAAATTTTTTCAGACTTCTTTTGAATTTAACCAATTGCTTTATAACTTTCTCAATTCTTTTTTTGAAATTTTTTTCAATTGGCTTTGCCGATTGCTTGCAAAATTTGCTAATTGCTTTTGGAATGTTTTCAACTGGTTTGCTGTTTTTATCATTCAAACTGCTTTTATTTTTTTCCTGCTGGTTTGCAAACTACTCTGAAAAAAAACTATGCTTGTTTTGCCTACTGCTATTAAATTTTACCAATTTCTTCGGAATGTTTTCAATCCCCTTTTGAAATGTTTGCAACAGGTTTGCAAACTACTTTGAAGTTGCCAACTGCTTTGGATATTTTTCGGGTACTTTCGTTTCGATTCACTGGTTTACGAACTGTTTTGAAATTCTTCCGTCAGCTTTGCAGTATTTCCAACAGGTTTTGCTAACTGCTTTTGAGTTTTGCCCATTTCTTTGCATTTTATTCAATCAATTAAAATTTTTGCTACTTGTTTGCAAACTTCTTTGAAGTTTTGCCATTTATATTGACGTTTCGCAACTGCTCCGAAATTCTGTCAATTGTTTTGAAATTGTTTTTTTTCTGATTTGCTGACTGCTTTGAAAATGTTAGACCTTCCATTTAATTCTATGGGCAATCATGACAGTAGTAAACTGTACATTTTTCAAGCACTTTGAAACAATTAATACACAGAATGAAAATCTGGTTTTATTGTTGAATCGTGACGTGAGATGGCCAATTGACTGATCGTAAAACGGTGGCATTTATCAAGTACACCGGTATGAAATAAGCGTTTCTTTGTGATAATAAAACACTAATTATTAATGGGAAAGTAAAAAAGATTTCATTCAAAGTATGGCCATTGTTTTCTATACATTTTGACCACCTTTCTGGCAATTTGTGGATACCACGACAATAAAATTGTTCGTCTTTCAAAGCAAACAAACCAGACACCAAAATTTCGACCTCCTCGTAGGAATCAAAGTGCTGCTCAGCCAATGCGTGTCCCATCGATGAAAACAAGTGGTAGACGGAAGAAGCCAAGTCTGGTGAATAGGGCGGGTGGGGTAGCAGCTCCCAGCCAAGTGTTTTGATTGTATCCTGAACCGGTTTTGCTTTGTGTGCATGTTCAAATTGATCATTTGTTGTCGGTAGCAATCCGTATTGACGGTTTCACCAGGTTTTATGAGCTCGTGGCACATAACACCTTTCTGATCCCATCAAACACACAGCATTGCCTTCTTACCGAATCAATCTGGTTTTGCAGTCGATGTTGATGGTTGTTCCGGATTAGGCCATGATTTTTTCGTTTAGGATTTTTGAAATAAATCCATTTTTCATCACCAGTAACAATCCGATGCAAAACCGATTTTCTTTCGTGTCTTTGAGGCAAAATTTCAGAAATGTTTTTTCGGTTTTCCATCTGTCTTTCATTCAATTCACGTGGCACACCTTTGGATGTTTCCTAGAGCTTTTTGACTGTCAGAAATTGTTTGTTGTGCAAGATTTAACATTTCTGCCATTTGATTTTGATTTAATTCGGCGTCTTCAAACTTTTTTGACATTTTTGACACGATGAAAAAAAATGAGGTTGAAAGTAGAAAGTATTCCGAAAAATGTGTGGTACTTCAGTACTTCCCAAAGTACAAAACAAACTCACAAGTGAACGAACTTTATATAAACAATATTATTAAAATAATTGCTTTCTTCCGGTGTTATCTTCGAATAGGATCAAGAGGTGTGCATTCACCTGCACCTGGTACACCATATCTTAATAATGTCATTCATCTTAATCCCATAGGTCAACATATAATTTCGTATGTATCAAGATAATAATCATAAAATGCGAGTACCACTCGAAATAAAATTTCTATAGTTTCTTCGTATGATTGCTTTTCGTGTAATTCCATTTAATTAATTTGAATCGAATAAGAAAGGGTCTGATGAGGTTATAATTATCTGTCGAATCCACATTAACCTATTGTGCTTTTCTTAGCGAGAAGATTAAACAGTAAATTTCAACAAATTCTGAATATGGTTGTCCAGTTGTACAATAACGGAGAACGAATGTAACGGTTCTGTTTCATACATCTTGTGTTACAGACTGTGGAAATGTTGGGAATCTTATTCAATTGTTGATTATAATGTCCTAAAATGCTGTCCTGAGTTTGGGTTGCTTGTTTTATGAAGTTTCAGGCCCAGATCTACGATTTTTTCTGACCGGGGCAAAAAGTCGAGGTTGAATATGAGAACTGATAGCTTTAAAAATTTATATATTTGTATTTTGTATTTTTTTGTATTTGTATTTGTATTTCTTCATTTGTGTAATATATGAATTATTCATAAAAAATAACATGAAATAAATAATGAAAATAAATACTAATAATGAAAATAAATACAAATAATAAAAATAAATATAAAAATATCAAAAGGAAAGAATGAATTCATGAATTATGAATTATCCATAAAAAATAAAATAAAATGAGTAATGAAAATAAATAATTATTAAAAAAATATCACAAGGAAAGAAATTAGATTTTTTCCTTCACAGTTTTACGCAGCGCGTTTTTCTTTCCGAGAACGTATCTATCAGCTACTCGAAATCGAAACGTTTGTGACCCCAAGTTTATGGAACTTTTTTTTCTTCAACTTCGTCAAAGAATCTTCCCTTTTCGTTTGTACGTTCAATTTAGGAACACCCTGCATGTTCTATTGATATTCAATGAGTGACTCCCTATTATAATTGAAAATTGATTGAAGAAAAAATTTTTGTTTATTTTCTTCTTGTATTCACAAAAATAGAATTAAAATATTTCAGCTTTTAGCATGATTAATTGACGTGAATGGAAGGAGTAATTGAAGTTTCAGTAATTTAAGGAAAATCTAAATCAAGGTTATATACCACATCCAGTTAACATGAGCTGAGCAATACTGAAAGGTTTTCAAAAATTTCCGAAAAGATTTGTGAATATTTACTTTCCAAGAAAATGCGATTGAAAAAACCTTCAGACCCTGTGCCGTCTTACGTTATTATCAATTCAATAATGACAAATTATCTCATAATAATATATGATGCCCTGTCTTTTTTCAACATCCTATATATTTTACCGTGAAGTCATAATTTTAATTTTACTTCCAGTAATTCAGTAGAACACTTCTATGACATCAATTCATACGAAATACACTGCTCAACAATTGATAGGGATCACTTACTTTTTCTAAATTTATTTTTGAAATATTCGCTCCAAGATTATAAATTTAGTCAAATATCAGAGTATTTTGAGTTGATAATATTTTTCACTTGAGAAAAGAATGAAAAAATTGAAAGTTGGAGAGAAAAGAATGAAAAAATTGAAAGTTGGAGAGAAAAAAAGACTTTATTAGGAACACTCAAAATTCTGTGTTTGAATAACATAAAAATTTTATGATGAAACCACAAGAAGGCTGAAGTTTCGGTTAAGCTAGTACCTAGTTGGTCCCCCTCGAGCTCGTCTCAAGCATTCTTTCCTACAAGGCATACTTTCAATCAAAAGATTTATAAAATTTTGGGGCAAATTCGTCCAAATATCCCGTAAAGCGTTAGAAAGGTCCTCCAGGTTATTGATCGGTTGTTTTGAGGTGGACAATTGTCTAGACATCTCAGACCAGACATGTTCGATGCAATTCATGTCTGGAGAGCGAGCTGGCCAGTCCATCCTATTAATAGCACGAGTTTCTAGCGCTTCATTAACCAGACGACTACGGTGTGGACGGGCATTATCGTCAATTAAAATGAAATTCTCGCCCAAGGCAGCCGCAAACGGAACAATTATGGGTTCAATAATCATATCGTGATATCTCTAGCTGGTCATTGTGGTGTTCTGCAGAACAACCAACTCTGTGCGTTGGTTCAAACAAATGCCTCCCCATACACATATAGAAACTCCGTCAAAAGCTGTTGTGGGTACCATAAACTGTTCTGCATACCTTCGACCTCTTTTCCTCCAAGCAAGAATACGTCCATCGGAGTTGACCAAACGAAATCTAGACTCATCCGTAAATAAACATCGGCTCCAATCTTCAACTGTCCAATTGCGGTGCTCTTCAGCCCATTGCCGTCGATGAACCCGGTGTTCCCTATTCAAACGGGGATGTTGTACCCTCCTACGTGCTCTCAAACCACGAACATGTAGAGGTCGTTTACAGACTGGTTCCAAATTAGAACTCCTGTTGCAACTCTCAGTGATCTATTGAGCCGCGACGCCGGGTAAGTGGGATTTCTCCTAACATTGAGGATCAAAAGACGATCTTGGACAGCTGTTGTTCTGCGCTGCCGACCTCCCCCATGAACATAAGCTACTGAGTCGTTTTGGATGAACCTATCTCGACTCACGACACTTTGCGAAACATTCAACCGCCGGGACACTTCTCGCTGGGACAAACCTTCCTGTATCCACCGTATGATTTGGTCCATTTGCACAGGAGCCAAACGTCTTCTCGGCATGACTGATAAGCTGATATTGTTCTCATTTCTTCAATTATTGTCACCTTATGTGTTTGAACGAGAGAATAAACAGATTTAATAACAAATACCACATTGCTTTCCACTCCACCTGTAACAGCCTACAGATAATAATCGATTTTGTGAACAAGAGCCGATGAAGTGAGGAAAAATTTGATATAATCAACTCAAAACATCTTAATTTTTCCTTAGAGAACATATAATGTACAGATATTCACGAGATAACTTGAAAAAAATACAAATGAAGAGAAGTTCATAAGTGATCCCTAGCAATTGTTGATCAGTGTACATTGAATACCGCTTGTAAAATTAAAATACTTTAATTTTTAATATGTTATCTTCCTATTCTTCCTTACCTGTTTCACGTTATTCGTAGATGACTGAATGATATGCTGTTAATAATTGATCGATTGAATCCTCATTTATTTAATAGATTTTTGGCATAGTGATGGTTTATCATGTTTCCACTTTACAGTTTCGATTTTAGCATTAGAAAATTAATTTTTTCCGAGAAAATAAAAAAAAGTTATCCTTTGGTTGATTTTGGCGCCCCCTTAAGCTGGCGCCCGGGGCGCTTGCCCCCCTCCCTAGATCCGGACCTGTGAAGTTTCAAACTGGAACACCCCTCCTGGTCGTTCTTCATCGCCCAAATATATTCATATATTTTATATATATTCTGATTTTTTCACCTTCTAATTTTTCTACAAAAAAAAGCATCCTAACTAAAACAAACTCTAAGTAAATCCTTCAATCTCAATAGTCCTCTTTTTCAGATGCGGAGGATTTAATTAGGTAACAGGATACTTCAGTGAAGCTCTTGAAAACTAACCACCGTCAAAATGCCCGTAGGAACAAGTGAGTATTTTTTTTCCTGTGGAATCTACACGGCTAGACAGCCTTAATGATTAGTTTTCACGCATGGCTGGGCGTTTAACGCATAGAACATAAAGCTTGCTTGGTTCTTGTGTATAAGACTATAAAATATCATAGGTATATTGAATTCCTAGTAATTATCGGTATATTATTGAGTTAGCGTTCAGAGCCAGAATTCTACAATGGGTGCGATGAAAAAGGCTTGCGGAGGGTCAGTTCCCCCTTGTAGTCACCCTCGCGTACTTGACTCTGACTCACGTTTTGCGATGCATTTCCGAATTTAAGGGGTGGGCAATCGACATTCATCATGTGAGATTGATCGCTGATTATATCCCATTACGTTTGTTTTGCTTTTCACTAATCGTAAATTGGATTAATCGATCAAGCTGCAAAAATCCTGGCATTTGAGACATTATTAATTGAAGATACGCAGGTTCTTTCGTCTGAATTTGTTCGTCGTAACTACTGAGCAACCTCAGGGCATATCGTTTTGTTGTTATAATTTCAATATTCACTTGCTGCATTGTACGGATGGTAACATCATTTCGTAAAGGAAACCGGTTGTTCCTTATTATGTAATCAGTACATAATGTGTTCACTCCTTCTCGTTTCATTTCAGAGTGTTCATCCTACACTGGACACTTGAACACGCCTTCTATCTGACCACATCTCGTAATTTCAGCACTCATGTCAGAGCATCTCTTCCAAGTTTGAAGAAAACTTCGATTTTTTATGGACTTTTTCATTGCCTTTCTGAAAGAGCATCTTTTTCCTTCAAATAGGGCGTTTACTGGATGTTTTCGACCTTCAAACGTTCCAATACAGCGATGCAGTAGTCGCTGTTGATTGTTTTTCCAACTAGTCAATGAATAAAATTCTATTAAATGAAGAGTTGTAGTCTACCGACATAGAAACTCCGTATTTTGCTTGAACTCTTCCTAACAGCTCTTTGAATCATCTGCTTGTTGTTTTCTCTGATGTGAACAAACGCGACACCCCTTTGGAAAATAAGCTTTTCATAAAGGGTGATTCATTTAGAGGTACTCTTTGTGCGGGGATTTAGTTGCATATCGTGCATGCGTCGTGTAAACTGATGTAGTATTGTTCAGTAGTGTCTGACATTTCATAATGGATCAACTCAGCCCGGCACAGCGTCTACAAATTGTTCACCTTCATTACGAAAATGGACGTTCTCCGTTGAATGTGTATCGGGCACTTAGAGCGATTTGTGGTTCACATAATCGGCCTACCGAACGCACAATTCGCTCTACCATCACTAAGTTTGAGACTCAATATTCGTTATTGGATAATACTCGACCATATAGACAATATCTAGGACGTAGTGGAGAGAATATAGCTGCGGTGGGGCAGAGTGTACGTGATGACCCTGAAGTGTAGATTCGGCGCCGTTCTCAACAGCTTGCCTTTTCGTATTTAACGACTAGGCGGGTTTTACGTAAGGTTCTTTCTTTGAAAACTTACAAAATTCGAGTAGTTCAACGACTGAACCCGAGCGACCTAATGAATCGTTCAAGTTTTAGTCGTTGGACCCTTGACAGGCTTGCACTCTTTTCGACTAAAGTTTTGTTTACTGATGAGGCCCATTTTTGGCTTAATGGGTTCGTGAAAAAACAAAATGCCGAAATCTGGGGTGATGAACAACCCGAAGAGTCTTAACTATTTGTTGCCCGAAATTGAAGAAGATGGTGCCACTTGCCATGCAGCATGATTTTGAATGGTTAAATTTTTTTTGTTTTTGGAATATCCTCTTCATTTGACCTCCCAGGGTGTTCAACACCATAAGTGTCCGTTCGACCTCGTTTAAAATCGGCAAGCCTAGTTTGGTCTGGAAAGGTATTTTCGTACGCCCATTCTAGTAGAACAGCGTGCTTACGTTTTGCCCAAATGTCTAATTGTCGAGTGTCAAGCCGAAATAGGTTTCAATCGATTGGGCTTCACCTCCTGATGAGGAATACAGGTTCAAACTTGAGGCTGTCCGAAAGAGATCAGCTTAAGTTTTCTTATCTTCAGAATAGGTTAACTGTCCAAATATCTCGGTCAAGTTTGTTATTGGGTCGAATCCGTCCAATACTTCATGAGTTCTGATCATCTGAAAATTTGTTTCCTCTGTAACTCCCAGAATATCCATGGGATCAAGTTGAAACTTAAACAATATTTGAATCAGGTTGAAAATAATAGAGTTGCGCTAGAATTTTTTTTTATACTTCACGAGATAGCGGGCGTATCCAAACAAAAATTGGTGCAGAAGATTATTTTTTCATTTACTCAAGAGGAAAGTAAAAAAAAATATTTAATTGCTGGATGCTTTCACAGATTTCGAGTGATATCGGTCGGACTTATTAATTCAGTTTCAGTTCGGAGAAAATTAATCAAAATTAGGAGGATGCATTTACGGTGAAATAACGTACGTTGTAAAATTTGAAAAGAACTGACGAGGATCTTTAGGAGGAAGGGATTCGAGAATCGAACAAAATTTGAGGAAAACTTTTAGTTTTGATTTGAGGTATTAGTTTGTTCATTCATCGTGGCGATTGTATTTGTATCACATTGCTCCATAGTATTCGAAAAAAATACGTTATAAAACACACATATTGAAATTTTCCCCGTAATTATTTGAAGGTTGGCACTTATTGCTGGATTTATTGACTGATGTACGATTTTTCTTTTACATTCTTTCGATGAGGGGAAATAAACTGCTTTTAGAAATCAATATTTCATATTCATTTGGATTTTTACGATCGATGTATCTTCAATGAAATATTCATGTGGATTTTTATTAGAATAGTTTTCTTCCGTTGATTTATTTTTACTACCCGACATCTCCATGTTGTAGTGCATCCGATGTCCACATTGTTTGGTGAAGCGTTAAAATAGATTAGCATTTAATTCACAATTCTTGGACGGCAATCAAATCCCAGTTTGAAGTTCAAGAGCGTTAACCCTGCTCCATAAAACGTGTCTACTGCTATGAAACTGAAAGTAAAATATGTGATTTATCCAGCAATGCTCAGATTCGAAGGGTACATCCTTTCTCTGACCATATGGAAATATGTATACTTTCTATGTTGATGATTTGATTGCATCGTTTTATTTCTTTATCGTCAATAAAATGCCCTTAAATTCTTGCTTAGCGTTTTCTCCTATTCATGATGATGATTCAGTAATTGGTCCTCCTGCAGCTAATCAGAAATTGAGACCTCATACTTGAAATTATTGATGGATAATTTCTTGGATTGTTATTCGTTCGATGATTGTCATCATTATATTTTAAGGTTGCAAGAACTCCACCATGAAGAACAGTTTTTCTCTATCCTCACTGCAAGCACCAGATGTAACCACTAACGAAAGGGATATAAAATCGAGACAGTTCAACAGTTTAACTAAAAAACGGGTCAAATCGCCAAACGTGAGGAAGTCCTGGGGCAGTACTACATCGAGCGACCATCGTGATGACTTCTGGATGTCTTTACAGGAGAATTACAACTACATAATGGATAATCACCTTATCGATAAGTGCCAAGTACGTATTACCACTTTTTGTTTATTCCAGCTGTATCATGTGGTATTAATCAGATGATCAAGCCACGTGTGAAGTGTCAAATTTCGAATATTGTCGCGAGAAAATACGAGAAAGCTTGCCGGCTTAGATTTCTATATTTTTATCTGAATGAAGCTCGATCTACACGATCGGTTTGTCCAGATCATCAACTCAGTTGCGAATCTTATATGACAACATCTACCATGGGAATTTTCCGTCATGGTAAATTGATAATATTTTGTATTTTTGAGGATCATCCAGTGTTTGGTAAAATTGAAAGAGTTTTCCAGTGGCTCACTCTCTAGGAAGGGAGCGCGAAGGTTTGAATGCGCGTGGTACAGTTAAGTGTCCTTCCCCGAACGGTTTAAGCTGCACACGCTAAAAACTAAGACAACCAGATTCCGACCAAGCGTGTGCAGTTTAAACTATACGGGGAACGACACTTTAAACTGTACCACGTACCACGTGCATCCAAACCTTTGCGCTTACTTCCTTCAGGAACGACCGATCTCAGGGTGGATACCACAGCATAGATAACAACCAGTAGTCGCACTCCGTGGATTTTCTTACACCAAGTCTATTTTGTTTTCATCAATAATTCTAATATGTCTGGAATAATGTCATTATTATTATTTAAGACATCTTAAATAATTCCTTTGTATAATTAATTCGTTTAATATTTAGAACAATATAATTTTTGGCGCTCTTGTTCACCCGGACAGAGTGCCTATCATTTTGCCCGAATGTCTGTAATTTTGGAATATCGAGCCGAAAATGGTCTCAATCGATTGGGTTCGACTCCCTGATGAAGAATTCGTGGCGAAAGTTGAGTCTGTCCGGCCGGCCGTATCCCCTCTAACATCCAAAAGGAATCAGCTAGAGTTTTCAAATTTTCAGAATAGGTTAATTGTCCAAATATCTTGGTCAAGTTTGTTATTGGGCCAAATACGTCGGATGGTTCAGTAGTTATGAGCATCAAAAATTTTGTTTCCTCAATAACTACTAAAATATTCATCCGATCAAGTTGATACTTGGAATGCTATTGAGGGAGGCTGAAACGAAACGGCTTGCAAAATTTCGCAGAAATCGTCACGATAGAAAATTTTAAAAAAATTCCCAAAAAAAAAATTTTCAATACTCAATATCTCCTAAGACTTCATTTAGATTTAAATAAAAATCCGTATATATATTGAGGTTACCGATATCTTACTCATCCTCAAATTTTATTGTCGTAGCTTTCCCCCTTCTGAAGATATGATCATTTTTTTTCATTTACTCAAGAGAAAAAATAGAAATGTCATGAAGTCCGAGCTTTGTCATTGAAAGATTTGCCATCACAGATATTCGTTTGACAACTTGCGGACCTAGATATCAGTGTCAGTTGGCGTAATATCAATCAAAATTTTCATAGAATTCATAGAGGTAGAATTCGATGTCGATGACGTTGTCAAAATTTAGAAAAGCACAGACGTTATAATAATCAAAAAATTTTTTATCATAGAGAAAAAATTTGATGGCATTGTCAAAACTCAGAAAAGCAATGACGTAAGTTTTTAGGAGAAGCATAGAACAAAATTTGGTGAAAATTATGATTAGTTATTTTCAAATTGAGATAAAGGTTTGTTTATTCATTAGGCTTTCATATTTGCATCACATTGTCCCATAGTACAGAAAAAGACTATTGTTCACCCGATCAGAGAGCTTATGGATTTGTTAAGATTTGAATATTTACTCGCAAGTAGCTCAACAAGAGCGCCAAAGCAATCTGACCTCACGTCAGTGCTTTCTAAATTTTTTTTTGAGATCTATTTACAATTCAAAGAAGAAGTTGAAGAAGATATACAACCTAGCCTATAATTCAGTGGAATTTCTTTGAGTCAAAATCTACAATGAACCAGCAAAGCTCATTTATTTAATCATTCCAGTAAGTGTTCTGTTTCAATTTTGTGTTATTTTCAAATTAATTCCAAAATGATTGAAAATTGTAGTGAATACAACTGCAAAAACAATATTTTCAATAATCCCAAACTTTTTTTTTTCTCAATAACTATTAGACACCGACAGGTGAGTGATACATATAGTATTGTAGAAAATGTTGTTTATTAAAACCTCCGTTATTTGAGTAGTGCTTCATTCAATTAGTTGAAATATCAGGAACCAATGGAATTTCAGGGGGTTCACTCTTACTGTCATCATTTCTTTACGATTAGTTGAGATATCAGGAACCAATGAAATTTCAGAAGGTTTACGCTTACTGTCATCATTTCTTTACGATTTGTTGAGATATCAGGAACCAATAAAATTTCAGAAGGTTTACGCCTACTGTCGTGATTTCTTTACGATAAGTTGAGATATCAGGACCAATGGAATTTTAGCAGATTTACGCCTACAGTAGGCCTAGTAAGGTCATCATTTCTTTACGATTACTTGAGATATCAGGAATCAATGGAATTTCAGGAGGTTTACGCCTACTATCGTCATTTCTTTAAGATTACTTGAGATATCAGGAACCAATGGAAGGGGTGGGCTGTAGTGGGGGTAATCCACGGAGTGCGACTACTGCTTGGTCCCTATACTGTGTGGATACATCAAGAGCATAACCGGTTATTATTTTGTTCCATCTAGCGGTTATTGCTGGTCCTTCTTGGTTATTCCTTCGAAATCCAGAAGTAATAACCAGAAATTTTCGCTTGAATGCTCAGGTTTGGTGTTCCGTGCTGTCATTCTTTTGATTTGCGTTTATTTATATTCGTAGGTTATCTGAGCATTTATCTGATTCAGACTTATTTTATATATATATTAAGTCATTTTTCAAAACTTCTGGATCATATTAACTTGTTCATATAAATTTGAAAATTTTTCTTACACAGCTGTGCTAGATCAATATGTATCTTTCATTATGCATATTCAGGATTTTTTAAAAAGGGTCCAGTCCCGAAGCTTATATAAACAAAAAGACATTTTAATAAGCAATTCTTATTAGCCAATATATCCTTATAATGGAATTACTGAAACTACAATAAATTTAACAAGGAAAAATAGCAAGTTAGACTTATATATCTATATACAGGGTGTAAATAAATAAGTGTAAAATATTTAAGGGGGTGATTCCTCATCGAAAAAAATATAGGATCTTTCATATAAAGAAACTTCATTGGAGCATCCCTTTTTAAGATACAGCCCCTCAAAGGGAGTACATTAAATTTGTATAACAATTTTTTTCACAAGCACCAAAAAAGTTACAATATTGAAATTAACCTAACGCTTCCTACTAGCAGAAAGACACGTATCCAGTTATTTATTCGGTTTACCCCATGCTTGTAAGGGTGGAAAACGCAACCCCTAAAGTTTATTTCCAACGTAACTTTTTGTCTTATTATTTGTTTACCATTTAAAAATTTATTTCCGATAGCCTGTTTTATTCTAAACAAAAATGTCCCATGAGTTTTTTTGCCCAAAATAAACCAGTTCGCAGCAAAAAATTGTTTTATTAACAACTACAAAGATAGGTACATCGTCAGCTAGTAAATGGAAAAAATTAAGTCAAAGAGACAGAATGGGAATGTTTTAATTTGAGAGTCTTTCACTCAATGACGAATTTTTTTTGCGGAGTTACAAATTAAATTTATTTTTCCATTATTTCAAGATTATTTGTATTGATGAAAATTCGAAACAAACATAAAAACGCAATGAAAAAACTTCTTAATCTCTTAATCTTAGGAACGACAATGACAAATCTCAAGATGGTTTTAACAAACAATATTTAGAATTTGTATATTTCAGTTAATTCCAATTATGTCTTTATTTTCCAGGTGTTTCTTGTAATTTTCAAATCATTATCAATATAGATTGCTTCACACAAATGACATTTGCTCTTTGAACCTTTTATATCTTCCCTTATAAAGTTATCCTGAAATTTTAAATAGAATTGAATATTATCTTTATAACAAATTCAATAAGAATATATGGTTTTTCTGTGTTACTTCAACGTACTTTCAGTTAATGACTGGTTAAGTTTCTCTCTGCATTCAATGTTGGCAGCTGCTGATAAAATTTTTGATAACTGCAGCTAACAAAATACACGAGGAATTCTGTTTTTCTCTAATGAAAAGCAAACCTAATCTGTATATGGTTTCCAAATCATTCTTTTACCTAGGTGATTTATTTTTGAGTTTTCCTAAAATTTAAATTGTGCTCAAATACCTACAGTCTTCAAAGTTGAAATTCAAGAAAATCATTGGATTTATACGTTTCATTTCAACGCACCTTCAGTTATCAGACTAGTTGTATTACTGACTTGTAATTGACAGTTTCCACATGATTTTCAGCAACATTATTCAGAAGCACCTGATTATTTTAGATCCTGAGTATTTCCTTCTTTCAAGAAGTGTATTTCATACTTGTGAATATTTCCTAATTTTTAATTATTTCGGCTTAAACACATATCTCGCGACAAAATTAGAATTTCTAAAGTTTTGACTTAAAAAAATTGGTAGTGTTGTATCATTTTGAAAAGGGCATAAAATGGACCAGTTCTTACGATTATTTGTCAATTCAGTCTGATATTTTTTTTCACAGCAGTGAGTCAAACTTAAGTTAACGTTTTAACTTCGGCATAAAATACAACAAGTTAGACATTTTTTCAAGGATTTTGTTGTAGTTCTCGGTGAAGTTATTACTTCATTGTTTAAAGCAACTATTCAGAATAGCCTAGGTAAAAAAAAATTTTTAGCAATGCTATGCGATAAAAGACCGAAAACTGGAGATTTTAAAAAAAATACAAAAGTGGGGATATCTCGAAAACCAGCGGACTTTTACTGAGGTCATGTTGATGCCATCTAATGGACCTAATGCTAATCTATCTCCAGTGTCACTTTCGCGTGGTATTTTTGGGACACCCTGTATACTCAATGGGACAGTTTCGTAAACTTGTGGATTTTTCCGATTATTTTCCTAACAGCTGTTAAAAGTGAAACCATTTTCTATGATGAATATGTGTTTTTATTGTAAAGAGCTGACATATAAATAGTGGCCCCTGTATTCATAGGATTTAAACCTAATCACTCAATCATTATCTCATTATTTCATTAATTTTTTTCTCTGTGTTTCAGGAAGTTAAAAGTGATATTGCCTTAGATAGGAAAGAAAGGGAACGAACTCTGGATGGTTTCATTGTCGAATACTCCAAACTCTATTCATTGATCGATAGCGTTCAGGAGATGATTTATGGCAAGGAAGAAAGTATTACAGATAAGACCATCAGACTGGTAAGCAATCCCGATGTTATTTTACATTTTCTTCTGAACGATTAGAGGTTCCATTTTGAATCACCTGCCATTTAGATGGCTGTCATATTGTTAACATATCTTCAGTAATAGAACATTCGAGATTTTTTTTGCATGTCACGAGTCCAATTGATGGAGTTAGAGCTCCAAATTTAACTAATTTCTGAATTTGTATTCAGAGTTTCAGATGCAAAATTTTCCTTTTCTGGATTTCAAATACAGTTCGAAAGCGTACAATTTTCTTTCATCCCAGTACGTAGCCATATTTCATGTTTTTCATAAATAAGTCTCTATGATTTCACTCGGCATTGTCGACTATGATCAAGGCCTTCGATGAGATTTTCGTGATATATCGATGATCCAGTACTATCTATGGTTGCTCTGTTTTTAATTATACTCTGATGAGTTATTACGTGTTACTGACTTTTTTACATAAGAGATAAATTAGTTGTTGGTAATATATTTTTTCTAGCAATGTCAGAGCCTGGTGCTCGAGCATAGTCCAGTTATGAACCTGCTGAACGAAAGAGCTAGTCAACTTGTACAATCACATCCAGAGGTTCAGGACGAGGTCACCTGGCGTCTGGGTCACCTGAACTCAAAATGGGACACCATTTCGAGTATCTTAGGTGCTACAGAATGTGGAATCTGCGAGCAGGATTCTTGCTTAGGTAGGTTGAAACTGTCATTAATGGTAGTTTCATTCAATTCAGGGATATTTTGAATTAGCTATAAGGAATGAGTTCTTAATTTCCATCTCCGAATTTTGGCGTAACTATGGATATTTAAACTAGTTGTTAATTTCTACTGGCACATTGTACGTCTGTCTTCATATAAGCTTTGTAATGCGATTCGTAGCTGGGAATATAGAGTATAGAATATTGATCTCGATAGTTCAGAAAAAATATGGCCGCTCTGTCAATTAATGTACATCCTTTTTAGTCGATTCATCTTGAATTTGTGCCAATCATGTGAAGAATTAATTGTTGGTTTCAATGTATTCAGTATGATCAAGGTGAGAATAAATGGAATTCAGTCGATAAATATTATTATTCTATGCGATTCTTCTTTTGGTTATTTTATTGTGAGCATGTATATGAATATATGAGTACAAGCTCATATTTATTAATATATATGTTGTTGATGGTTGCAATTCAGCATGTTTTGAATTTGAAACTTCGATATTTTATTCGGCAACTGATGATCTTTGAAAAATATGGTTATTTTAGTTTTTTTTCCATTGTCGAAGGCTGCGGTTGAGAATTGTGTTTTTGTTGAAGAAAAACTGTTTACAGATATCATCTTGGGGTAGGTAACTCACAGTCGTTTTCAAGAGTTCATTAGTGCAAATTGTAGTTTTTATATCAATGAAAACTATTATTATTATTATTTCATTAAAAATGATAACAAACATTTTTTCTTCCATTAACTCAAGAGAATTGTGTATTTTGAGAGATATGTTTTCAAGGACAAATAGATTAGAAGTTTAATTATATTCCAACTAGAGAATTATAAATGTCAGGCTGTGCATTTTCCCCTACTTTTTCCATTGATAATAATCAATAATTATATACACTGCTCAACAATTGATAGGGATCACTTACTTTTTCTAAATTTATTTCTAAAATATTCGGTCCAAGATTATAAATTTAGTCAGATATCAGAGTATTTTCAGTTGATAATATGGTTCACTTGAGAAAAGAACATAAATAACATAAACATTACATTTACCAAATTAAATTTTATGATGAAACCACAAGAAGGCTGAAGTTTCGGTTAAGCTAGTACCTAGTTGGTCCCCCACGAGCTCTTCTCAAGCATTCTAACCTACGAGGCATACTTTCAATCAGACGATTTATAAAATTTTGGAGCAAATTCGTCCAAATATTCCGTAAAGCGTTAGAAAGGTCCTCCAGGTTATTGATCGGTTGTTCTAAGGTTGAAAATTGTCTAGATATCTCAGACTAGACATGTTCGATGCAATTGATGTCTGGAGAGCGAGCTGGCCAGTCCATCCTATTAATAGCACGAGTTTCTAGCGCGTCATTAACCAGACGACTACGGTGTGGACGGGCATTATCGTCAATTAAAATGAAATTCTCGCCCAAGGCTGCCGCAAACGGAACAATTATGGGTTCAATAATCATATCGTGATATCTCTGGCTGGTCATTGTGGTGTTGTGCAGAACAACCAACTCTGTGCGTTGGTTCAAAGAAATGCCTCCCCATACACAGATAGAACCTCCGCCAAAAGTTGTTGTGGGTACCATAAACTGTTCTGCATACCTTCGATCTCTTTCCCTCCAAGCAAGAATACGTCCATCGGAGTTGACCAAGCGAAATCTAGACTCATCCGTAAATAAACATCGGCTCCAATCTTCAACTGTCCAATTGCGGTGCTCCTCAGCCCATTGCCGTCGATGAACCCGGTGTTCCCTATTCAAACGGGGATGTTGTACCCTCCTAGGTGCTTTCAAACCACGAACATGTAGTCATCGTCTTACAGTCTGGTTCGAAATTAGAACTCCTGTTGCAACTCTCAGTGATCTATTGAGCCGCGACACCGGGTGAGTGGGATTTCTCCTAGCATTGAGGATCAAAAGACGGCAGCTGTTGTACTGCCCTGCCGACCTCTCCCATGAACATAAGCTTCTGAGTCGTTTTGGATTAACCTATTCCAAGCCCGAGTCACGACATTTTGCGAAGCATTCAATCGCCGGGACACTTCTCGCTTGGACAAACCTTCCTGTATCCACCCTATGATTTGGTCCAGTTGCACAGGAGCCAAACGTCTTTACGGCATGATTGATAAGCTGATATTGTTCTCATTTCTTCAATTATTGTCACCTTATGTGTTTGAACAGATTTAATAACAAATACCACATTGTTTTTCACTCTACCTGTAGCATCATACAGATAATAATCGATTTTGTGAACAAGAGCCGATGGAGTGAGGAAAAATTTGATATAATCAACTCAAAACATCTTAATTTTTCCTTAGAGAACATATAATGTACAGATATTCACGAGATAACTTGAAAAAAATACAAATGAAGAGAAGTTCATAAGTGATCCCTAGCAATTGTTGATCAGTGTATTTCATTTCTCGAACATGGCTGAATTGAAATCATTATCAGGTATACCGATATGAAATGAGCGTTTTTTTTTTGTGAAGATAAATCACTAATTATTAATGGGAAAGTAAAAAATCTTTCATTCAAAGTATTGGTCAATTGTTTTCTACACATTTTGACCACCTTTCTAGCAAGTTGTGGATACTACGCCAATAAAATTGTTTGTCTTTTACGTTGGCCTGGATCTGTTTTCAGATTCTGATTACTCGTGATAAAAGGAACCTGATTATTGTCTAGTAGTTTTATTTTAGCTGCTACAGTTTTCAAGATGCTTTCAACAACAAATTTCGCCTACCCTGTATAAACCACTCCTGGAAATAATATTTTAGAATTTTCAACAAAAAAATTTATATGCATTCGCGAGAAGCAACGTTAAGATCAAACATAATTTTGCCGACGTACTAACTCTAATTTTCATCATATTTCAGACCTAGATCACGAGATCAGATGTCTGAGAAAATGGATTAAAACTATGGAGCAAGCTCTGCAGCCCCTAGATTTGAAAACCAAATATTCAAAGACTGAAATCGAAGCGAAAGCTTTAGAACTGAAGGTAAGTTCCTATTTTTAAATCGAACGGGAAGGTATTGGGGAGATTAAACATGAAAATAATGAAGAAGAAAATTTGTGGAAGCTACATTGATAAATCACAAATGGTTATCCGAAACACTGACAGTTCATTTTGTACATTCCTTCGGGTAGATCATCATTTCTAGATTGAATTTTTGTTGTGGCCATTAATTTTTCATTCAGTTTTTCAATTCAACTTCTAACAGTTGGTTATTTCTGGTTCTCTAGCAGTTTATCCGGTGAAAATTATTTTAGCGAGTAAAAAAAATTTATTCAGGAAAGAATATAATCTTTCACTATTCTATGTTAATTATTTCTGGGGAATATAGAAATAAATATAGGTAGATGTACCTATTTTTTTCCTAATGTTCCGATATTGGACATTGCCACCACGTTTCTGGTATTGAGAATAACCTCACCTTTCAACAAACGATCGAATACAGGATTGGGATGAAGTATAAAGCCGAGTAAGTATCTTTTGAATGAAAAGAACAATGTTCATGAAATTTTGCAGGGTGCAATGCTTCAGTATCCGTCTGTTGTACAATTTTTCAGTTTATAAGAACTTCAGGATGAGGCTGAAACAATCTGTTCTGCCTTAAAGTATATGGGACAACCTGTTTATCTTTGCAGATAGAAGCGTGGGATTTCAAACTCGTAGGTACTGCGTTGGGTGTGTAAGAATTTTTCTTTACACTAGTGTTAATCACAAGTATTGAGTTATAGAAAAAGAGTAGGATCTAGCAGGGGTTATCTAAAAACACGGGTTTAAGTAAAAAGATCTACATGCTTGCAGAAATAGAGAAGGCTCCCAGCCGCTTCTACATTTGATTTCAATTCAATTTATTTCATGCTTAACAATTATATGTTGACAAGGATGTAAATATACACGTACAAGTCAAATTGCTTACATTCGTCAATAAAAACACAAATAATATAACCATATATACAAGGAGCACTATAGAGCCATCGAGCGGATCAAAACGAACCAAACTTCGACCTCAAAAACTCCTCCACGCTATAAAATGCATGTCTAACAAGCAATTCCTTTATATACAGCCGAAACCTAATAAGTGGGAGGTCCTGCACATTTAATCTTGTTGGGATTCAAATTGAGTGAATTGTCCAATTCTAGAAGTAATAGTAAATTATTCCCTATGTTTATAAACACAGTATGCGCGCCTACTAAATCCCCTTATCATACATCATGTGATGTAATATATAAATCCGATTCAACCGGAAGTATATTATCAAGGGAAAAAATTGTACATCAGATGTATTTTGTCCCGTTGTACAATATCAAATTTGCATAAATCTTGTCGTTTTCGTTCTTAGCACATTTACTTGGTTCCACTTCTAATCCTTTTCTATATACCTCTAGCGTGATGTGTTAAGTCTACATGTATACAGGTTGACTCTAGTCGAAAGTCTCAATCACTTTGAATTATTTTTCTTGCTTCGTGGTTTCATGAATATTCTGTATAAAAAATGCTCCATAAGAGTAAGTATTTCCTTATGATCTATTTATTTTCAGGGTGTTATCTATTATTTTCGTTAGAATTATATATATTATATAATAGTATAATTTATATTATATTTTTTTTTTTATTGCTTCATTACTTAATTATGTTTCAAAATGGAAACAAATATTTATAATTTAATTTTCTGAGTACCATCACTTATGGGTAAAAGGAATTTTGTAAAGAAAATATTTTTCATAATACTTCTTATATTGACTAGAATTCAAAAAAGGATCATTCTGTAGATTTGAAATATGGCAGATCTCAAACAATATTGTCTTAGTGAGGCAAAGGATTTTGTATCAGGGTCTACAATTCAGCGTAAGCTAGAATGACCTAAGGAAAAACTCTTTACTCTGTAAGTTAAGTGATATTAATGTCGAACTACATATAAGAGCAGATATGTCAAATTTGACATTTTCAAGTTCATCAGACATACAAATTTTCTTCAAAACATCTAATCAAATTCCAATATGTGTTTGAAAAGGCTGAATCAACCAAAGAGAGGATAGAAAAAAATTAATCAATACCTACATATCTTCGATATCTTCCTGTTGAGGAGTTTTATATGCTGGGATGGCCCTTTCAGACTATATCCAACGATCTAAGTGATGATTTTCGGGATGGGATCGCCATAGATGAGGCAGGAAAATTTCAAAGGCACAAAGATTCTTAACAGTTGCCTGAAGCTTCCATAATTAACCGTACCATGGACCTACTGAAGCTGTCGCAAAAATGTATGGCCTAACTGGCAATAATGCAGTGGCATATTTTGAAGCATTTTTTGATAATCATTTGAAAGAAATGTTTATTTATAAGCCATTCGCAAAAAGTGAATATCATTTTGCGATAATGGCGGGTGAGATGAATTTTTGGGCATTCCATCTACAGATGCCAACCTGAACATAAGAGATTCGGTTTCTTGAACTCTATATGTGTTAATTCCAGACATCTTAGAATTATTGATGAAAACAATGAACAAGGACCAAAATATGAGTTTAGTCTTCTTCTTCTGTTTCTCAAACAAGCTCTAGCTCTAATAGCATCCCTCTATCAGAGTAGGCTTGAGTATGGGCTCAGCCTGTAGACTATGCACCCAGTTTCAGTGTTGTAGTAATAAATTCAGCAGTCCAGGGTCCCGAGGGCGCAGGAAATATGAGATTAGAATCCCTGCGAGATGCGCGAGTTAGACTTGGTGTAAGAAAATCCACGGAGTGCGACTACTGGTTGGTATCTATACTGTGGGGTAACAGCTCCCAGCCAAGTGTTTTGGTTGTATCCTGAACCGGTGACTTCTGGCCCACTCTGGTCGTTTTTCGATCAATGCATGGTTCAAATTGATCATTTGTTGTCGGTAGCGATCAGTATTAATGGATTCACCAGGTTTTAGGAGCTCGTGGTACACCACACTTCTCTGGCAGCATTGTCTTCATGCCGAATCATTTTTCATCGTCAGTAACAATCCGATGCAAAACAGATTTTCTTTCGTGTCTATGAAGTAAAATTTCACACTTTTGATCTCCCCATTGCTTTTAAACGGTCAGAAATTGTTTGTTGTGTAACATTTAACATTTCTGCCATTTGTCAAAATATCAAATTTGCATAAATCTGGTGTCTTTTTCGTTCTTAGCACATTTACTTGGTTCCATCTTTTGCATGTTGCTTTTGATAATCCTTTTCTATATAACTCATAAGCGTGATGTGTTAAGTCTACATGTATACAGGTTGACTCTAGTCGAAAGTCTCAATCACTTTGAATTATTTTTCTTGCTACGTGGTTTCATGAATATTCTGTATAAAAATGCTCCATAAGAGTAAGTATTTCCTTATGATCTATTTATTTTCAGGGTGTTATCTATTATTTTCGTTAGAATTATATATATTATATAATAGTATAATTTATATTATATATATTCATTGCTCTATTACTTAATTATGTTTCAAAATGGAAATAAATATTTATAATTTAATTTTCTGAGTACCATCACTTATGGGAAAAAGGAATTTTGTAAAGAAAATATTTTTCATAATACTTCTTATATTGACTAGAATTCAGAAAAGGATCATTCTGTAGATTTGAAATATGGCAGATCTCAAACAATATTGTCTTAGTGAGGCAAAGGATTTTGTATCAGGGTCTACAATTCAGCGTAAGCTAGAATGACCTAAGGAAAATCTCTTTACTCTGTAAGTTAAGTGATATTAATGTCGAACTACATATAAGAGCAGATATGTCAAATTTGACATTTTCAAGTTCATCATACATACAAATTTTCTTCAAAACACCTAATCAAATTCCAATATGTGTTTGAAAAGGCTGAATCAACCAAAGAGAGGATAGAAAAAATTAATCAATACCTACATATCTTTGATATCTTCCTGTTGAGAGTTTTATATGCTGGGATGGCCCTTTCAGACTATATCCAACGATCTAAGTGATGATTTTCGGGATGGGATCGCCATAGATGAGGCAGGAAAATTTCAAAGGCACAAAGATTCTTAACAGTTGCCTGAAGCTTCCATAATTAACCGTACCATGGACCTACTGAAGCTGTCGCAAAAATGTATGGCCTAACTGGCAATAATGCAGTGGCATATTTTGAAGCATTTTTTGATAATCATTTGAAAGAAATGTTTATTTATAAGCCATTCGCAAAAAGTGAATATCATTTTGCGATAATGGCGGGTGAGATGAATTTTTGGGCATTCCATCTACAGATGCCAACCTGAACATAAGAGATTCGGTTTCTTGAACTCTATATGTGTTAGTTTAAGAAAATAGGAAACTCCTTGTGCTGGAGGAAATGTGGCCAAATATCAGAACCTTCAAGGAAACCGGTACGATGTCCCATTTTCCAGGAGAACACAACTCCAATCTGTGAGAAACATGCTTCAAATCTTTATGAATAATACTTGAAATGTTTCCATGTTGAATAAAAACATTGCATAATAAATTAATTTTGTATATCTTTTGATGAGTGTGATAGGGGAAAATAATTTATCTGCAACTGAATATTATATGAACTAATATACTTACAACCACAATACTGCGAATGTAATAAAAACTTCGATGCCAACATAGTAGGCTTTGACGCCTTCAAATATGTTAAATCTAGACTGCACATGTTCAAACTAGTCTACGGGAATGCCGTGTTCGCAAAGTCGAATGATACCACATCATAGAGTTCCACCCCAAATATTTATTTTATTTATTAAGTTCTCCTAAGAAATCCCCGCCTAATTTCGAAAAGCGGTGATCCAGTTTTGCTCATGCGCCGTAGTGATGGTCCTACACATTCATTTTGGCATCAGTTTTCTGTGCTTTTGAAATTACATTCACAATATATGTCTTGTATATTTATGTATAATAAACCCATCGTGATGATTACATCCACATATATATTAGACAGATATTGTGAATGTCAGTTCAAACGCCCTGACAATTGATGCCAGAATGAACGTGTAGGAGCATCGCTACTCCGCATGTGCCGCTTTCTCAGGCGAACTTGACAAATAATATAATTCTTTCGAGCACTAACCTTATGAAGGTTGTGTACGTGTATTTTTGTGATATTGTCATCAGTCAATCAAGCGTAATTTTAAAATGTACATTTCAACATAAATGACATTAATTTCGAATTTACAAATGAGCGATTTGGGTTCTGGTAGACTCGTTTGCGCATGCGCAGTTTAGACTTTCCTACATACTTGAAAGCGTCAAAGTACTATGTTGAATTCATTTCAAAGTTAACCTCAAATCGAAAATAGAGAGAAATAAAGAAAGAGAAGATTTCATCCAAGTACGTTCTGGAACATCAGACAAGATGCTGACAACCAAAGGCGTCCTACGTCGCACTTTACCCGACCATTGATTGCATTGATTAGTCTAGTATTTCTTTGTTGATTGTGAACGCAACCACAACCACGGATTGTAAATGAAATGAGTTAGTAGGCGCCATCTAGTGTCGTGTGGATTAAGCGTGATTGTGTCAGTACTCTCTTCTCGATAAGGTTTCCTGCTTCAGTCGGTTATATAGGAATTCTTTTCATCGGTCATATTGATGTAATCTATTATAGAGGGAGCTAAGGGGCACGGCCTGTATAATCAGTTTGGTCTTGTCCGTTCTGGCATGTTTATGATCGAGACCAATTGTGAACCTCCATAAATTACGTCCAACAATGCTCTCTGTATTCAAATAGAAAGTGTAGGAGAGTTTTGAATGGTTGCTTTTAATTTCACGTTGAACCCTTATGAATCGTCGCCGCTTCGTATGCCGTAAACTTGGGTTCTCTGAGGCGTGCTTCCACATAATCAAATGGATTCTCGACGCCTTGCAACAAAATTGAGAAAGGGTAACTTTAACCACGCTCGGATTCTTTGTCGCCGTGAAAAAAACATTTACATGTTGCGGAATTTCTCTATTCCGAGAGGATATTAGATTTATTGGTAATTGTTCAATTCAAACAATTGCCTTTTTTCCCATCGTTGCAGAATGAATTCTCTACGGCTGTGGTATTTCAACGACCTTTACACACCGGTGAGCACTCCTGGTGATTGTTTTTATTTCGCAGTCAATTAGAAATTCAGAAATCCAAGACTATATAATTTCATGTATCATAAAACGATTGTTGCCGGTTCAGGCGAATTATCCTTGAGTCACCTTCGTGTTACGAAAAATCCTTGAGCATCCTATTCTTTCTTGACAGTTATCTGGTTTGAACTGATTGAATCGTCCAGATCGGGGCTTTTCATTTATCAGTATTGTGAGTTTTGGCTTTATAGTCTTAACAATTTCTTGTTATTGTTGTTGAGTTAAAAATCGATTCGTGTTTCGTTAGGCTTTGCATTTATTCTATTAAGCAATGAGATCATGCAGTATGCTCCGAGTTTCCTATTGAAGGACATTAGGCTTTTGTCAGATGTTGGGAAATTAAGCTCAGAATTCCTGGAGAGATCAGTATTCGTTCGTTTGAAAATGTTGTTGAAATTAGGTCAAAACCGCCGCTTCCAAAGATCCTTTATAGATTGAGACTAATAATTGATTTATTTAATAGTGAATAACTATGTGTTTTCTTCAAACGAAACTAATCGAAAGAATCATAGATCTTGTCGAAATCGCAAACACCGGAGTCGTTTCGTCTTGCGAAATTTCCGGTTTACACAGTTTAATTGGCAAACAGATAATCTAAATTATTACACCGTATTAAATGCCATATCACGCTACCGTCAATCTAATACGTTCGATCACGTTCGTGTCCATAGCCATTTTGTACTGGCCACTTATCCGTTACATTTCAAACCCATAACTCAATTTAACTTTCTAAGTGAAAAAAAAATGGTAGAGAACCAGTAGGACTTCGAACTTTCTGGGACTGCTACAAAATTACTTCGGTTAGGAAGCGTGTCTGCTATCGAAGCAGACTGGACACATATTTAGATGGATGAAAGCCATACATCTGCTGGTTGATTCACTTAGGATAATCACCAGTTTCTGGTTCATTGAGAGGAAACAGACGCAGCAGTATTCAGACACTTCATAAACGAGCAATAAAATTTTCGATATTTAATTTGTCACATTTTCTAGCACTTCCAGATGAACAACAGATTTTTTGAATGAATTTTAGCGAATTGTCTACTCCAGATTTTCGTGAATGAAAAAAAAAAAGACTGAATTGAGTGTGATCCATCAAGCTGTCACCATTTGTTTCGCAGTGCTTTGTGCTCGAACAACTTCCGTTGAAATTGCCCAGAATTGGAAGATTCAAACAGTCGATTGACGTTGACGGTTGATTCCTGGGATTGGGGAACCTAGGATGAACCTATATAAATCCATAAAGATAACATTTGAGTATCTTAACTTGTGCAACAAGAAAACAAAAAGTTGAAACGAATTTTATTTCATTTTAAAGCAGTGATAGGTGATGGGTTGCTTATATTTGGGTGCACACAAAGGGAAATCAACCATGCTGTCCAAAATTAAATTGGCATTACCAAACAAAAAATGTAACACTCACCTGACAAGTAGACAGGAAAGTAAAAACTGCCTCATATGCAGCCAATTTTCACGAAAACAAGACCTCCTTTACAGAATGCGGCAAAAGTCAGTTTACGCTGTCTGGTATTCACGCTTGCGCGTATTCTCGGCCAGTATCGTACTTAGGGCGGAAGGAACCAGCTGAAACGTAGCGAGTTGAGTTGTCCGCGGCTGGAAAAAACGGCCACATCGCGTTCTGGCTGCCTTCGAACGCACAGAACGCGTTTTGGCTGTTTTTAAACGCTCGCAACGCGTTCTGGTAATTGTTAAACAGCCGGAACGCGTTTTGTCAATTGTTCAACGCTCACAACGCGTTCTTAATGTTGGACTTGTATTATTTGCCGCTTTCTACCTGCGTAGGATAAAATTTATATTGTCCCTCATAAAACAAAGTTGAAAATTGAAATAAAATTCAATTATTGACAACTACAATTGGATACTAAAGATGGGTTCGGTTTTTCTTTCCGAATCATTTCAACAATATTAAATTTCTTATAATTGTTTTTCAGTTCTAGGAAGAAAGTTACACTAACAAACTTATATTGTCGAGCATATAATATATAAATGCATGAATGAAAAAGCGAAAAGTTCTTTATTGAACAAATTAATTTCAATTTATTTCCTACAAATCCAACTTATTGTGGAGAACAAAACAAACTTGAATTTATAACTCTTTTGATTACTTTATTAGAAACAATTCTATTATTGAAAACTACAATTAAATACAAACGACGGGTTTTTCCGAACTTTTGTGTACTTTACATAGGTACGTTACTTATTTTTACAAGAACTGTTTGAATGACATTTCGAATTACATAGAACATTTAAATTGTATCCGTAAAGTATGGAACAAATTCATTTATAGCTAATCAGACCATTTTAAGAATTAATCCTGAAACACATCGATTTTTATTTTAAGTTACCTTATTTTAAAATAATAATCTAATATACAGCGTGAATTATTTTCGAGTAATGACATCACCGTCATTTTTTTTAAATTTAACTATTTTGTCTCCATTTCCGGATTACTCTAGCTGAGCTGATTCCAAAAATGTATCACATGTTGATTCCAATAGGTACAGGGTCGACAAATATACAATAGTTTTGTATGTGCTCAGTGCTCATAAAGAAATGCTAGACCACAAGAACCAAACATGTTCGGAAACAACTTATTTTTATTATTCTAAAAATGTGAAAAACTACAGGGTCTTATATTTGAACCAATTGCCGTTAGACGAACGCGTTCCGGCTGCTTAACAATTACCAGAACGCGTTGCGAGCGTTTAAAAACAACCAAAACGCGTTCTGTGCGTTCGAAGACAGCCAGAATGCGATGTGGCCGTTTTTTCCGGCCACTGAGCGTTTTCGGTCTTCGGGCCTAACATGGACTTAGTTTCAACAGGACGCTGCCACTAGCCAAACAGCACACGTAACAATCAGTTTATTGAAGCAGACTCAGACATCTGGTGAGTGTGTAATTTCGAGGAACGGCCCTCGTTCGTGCGATTTGACGCATCTGGAATATCTTCTTTGGGAAAACGTCAAGTCACTGGTCTATGCCAACAAGCTCAGAGACAACATTGAACGCGAAATAGCGCCCGTTTCGGCTGAAATGTGTGGCCGAACCATCGAAATTGGGCCCAGAGATTTGACCGCTGCAGACGGGACCTGCTGAACGAAGTCGAGTTCCATTCCATTCCATGTTATCTTTGTACTTGAACCCAATAATAAAGTTTTTGAAATATCTCAAATGGTTTGTGTTTTATTTAGATTCAAAGTTGTCAAGTCCCTATTGGAAAACCCCTTACTTACCAATAACACGTATAGTAGTTGTATATGTTGTCTTCTAAACTTTATTGAAGCAATATTTTCATTCATCTCAATGAGGCCTCGGAATCTACTTGGAGAAAAGAACTGAGCATCGTGATGTCATCTTAGTGTTGTTATTATTTCGTTTTTCATTGTTCTTGTGAAATATATAGTTCCTTTCTAGAATTTGCATAATATCTTTCACCGTCCTAATAGATTTACCTTCGTGAATGCCCTTTGTTACTCTGTAGAATGTCCATTGTCGTATTCTAGGCTGTTATGTCCCAATTCTATAATGATAGAGTACCGAGTGAAATGAGTTCCTTCTCTTTTATGTCGAAATTGATCTTATTGCTAATGCTATTTGAATAGAAGACACCGATCTCTTGCGTTCGATCGTAATTACAGACTGTATTAAATCCACACGGTAATAATGATGATTTTCATGTCAAACAATAATCTCCCTGATCTGTTGCCGGACCGAATAAAGCATATTCGGTTATTATTATTAGAGCGATTATTTTACACAACGGTGTTTTTGTTGCTTGTCCCACAGACCGTTACAAGAGCGGATGAAATGTCCGGAATGACTAATGATCCACCCGTTGAACACATAGTCTTAACTGAATGTACACGATGGTATACGAATGGTTGTTGAATCGATCTTCAACTGGCATTATCCTAGATAATGCCTTCGGAATCTTTTTCTAACAGGTCAATTGAAAAGTGGCATAGTAAAACACATTTTATTGCAAAACTATTTTTTTACCCCACATAATTCCCTGTTGCTCCTGTTTTTATTTACTTTTGACACGGTGCATTGTGTTGGTGAAATCGCACCTTTTACCTTTCCAAATATAGCTATTCTCCCAAGTAGCATTTTTTGTTTTATAAAAGTGCGAATAAACTCTTCGACACTGCCTTATAAAATTCAAAGTTATATAATGTAGATACAATAAATAGTCCCTGTCCCCTATACCGGGTGTTCGGCACATGGACCGTCAAATTTTTTTGGGGCGTTGGTGGGGTCATTTGCTACCTTTTCAGTCTTGGAACCTGGGTCCTTAGTATTACGGTTACGGAGGTATGATTTTTTTATTAGGTTTTTCTAAATTACCCAAAATGTACCCTTCGATGCTCCATAACTTTTTTTGCGTGTGCTTTTACATGCATTTTTTTTATTGTATTGAGTCTACATGAGTGTGTATTTATTGTTACAGATAACACCAAAAAATTAACACGTGGGCCTTTTATTAAAAAAAAAATTATGAAAGTATGAAAACATCTCCACTCCTATTGAAATTTTAAAAAAAGTTATAGCTATTACTAACTTAGTTTTATTTTAAAATGTTCTTTGGTTTATAACGTTGCTAACCATATGCTATTTACGTAAGTCAATAAAAAAAGTAATACTGCAAATAAGGTTTTAGTCAGAAGAGTGAAGAAAGTCGCACCTAAATAAAAGTACGGATTTCGACACAACACAGCGAATAAGGAAATTTTACCTGCCCGTTTTAGACGCGTGTGAATTATTATTACTATTTCTGTCCTTAGGTTGGATTGGGTTAGTCGCCGCTGACTTTACCCTACCGTCATTCGAGATTTAACTGTCTCTGCTGTTGGAAGTGTCTGTGCCGCGTTGTTCAGTTTGTTAAATTTGTATTTTTTTGTTTTTGTTACTTTCATCGACTTTTTGCTACTGTTGTTTTAATTTTGGTTGTTGATATGCCTAATTTCACCAACGCTGAGTATGCTGATATAATATATATATTGCTCAAAGGATTTATCAAGCCAAATTACCTGATCGAAGATTACCCCACCACTACGCACATTCTCGACGACTTATCGACGATTAAGAAAAACTGGAAACTTAAATTTTCAAGAGCCTCGGGTCAATGTGATGCAACACCATGTAGCAGTTGACGATCAAATACTTCAAGCCTTTTTAGAAGTGTTGTATAACATTGACCCGAGGCTCTTGAAAATTTAAGTTTCCAGTCTCTCCTAATCGTCGGTAAGTCGTCGAGAATGTTTCGTGGTGGGGTAATCTTCGATCAGGAAATTTGGCTTGATAAATCCTTTGAGCTGCATGAGCAACACCATCGGCCTTGCCATATGCCATCACCATATCAGCATACTCAGCGTTGGTGAAATAAGGCATATCAACAACCAAAATTAAAACAACAGTAGCAAAAAGTCGATAAAAGTAACAAAAACAAAAAAATACAAATTTAAAAAACTGAACAACGCGGCACAGACACTTCCAACGGGCAGATAAAATTTCCTTGCTCGCTGTATTGTGTGGAAATCCGTACTTTTATTTAGGTGCGACTTTCTTCACTCTTCTGACTAAAACCTTATTTGCAGTATTATTTTTTTTATTGACTTACGTAAATAGCATATGGTTAGCAACGTTATAAACCAAAGAACATTTTGAAATAAAACTAAGTTTGTAATAGCTGTAACTTTTTTTAAATAACAAAACCCTCATATTCAGTATAATGTTCCCCTCACTCGCTCACCGTTCTTAAGTTTCAAAATCCAACAATTGATTTGCATTCTAAATTTTGCTTCTTTTATTACTTCAATTCTGTCGACAGTTAACGTTACCTTCCTTTTGCATCGACATATTTGAAGTGAGACACAGCATCAACGTTCCTAGTTCTTACCTATCTCGCCCTCGCTACGCTACACCGCGTCAACATCCCATCGTCTGTACTAATACAAATTTTGTTCGCTTCTTGAATGGCCAGACCGCCTCGCCTCGCCTCATTTGAAGTGGTTTTGCTTCTTTTATTACTTCAATTCTGTCGACAGTTAACGTTACTCTCCTTTTGCATCGACATATTTGAAGTGAGACACAGCATCAACGTTCCTAGTTCTTACCTATCTCGCCCTCGCTACTCTACACCGCGTCAACATCCCATCGTCTATACTAGTACAAATTTTGTTCGCTTCTTGAATGGCCAGACCGCCTCGCCTCATTTGAAGTGGTACAATGGTACCGCTTCAGTATAAAAATGAGACACCTCTTACAAACTCAATTTTAAGACGTATACTACCCAACGCTAGACCGGAGCGTGTATGCCCTGCATTAGCCAGTATGTTTTAGTTTTGTTAATTGGCAGAGATTGTAAAATTCCAATTGATCATGCAGGAAGATTTCAAAGCGATTTTTGCTACGTTGAGAATTGACTTCGGCAATTTTCAGAATGCAAAAGTATAGAAATGCAGGACAAATACGAATGGCAATCAGGTGATGCTCCAGACTTCAGTGAAATCTTGGTATTTAATTTTATATACTGATGCTTCAAGGGCGACAGTAAAAATTTATTCTAAAACATAAAATATTTACACAATGAAATTTCAATAGGTTCTGTCTATATATTGATTTATATAAGTTGTGGATTGTTGCTCGAGTAATCTAAAACTTTCTTTAATGAGAATTTACCGAATCATTCTGAAAAGAATAATGTTGTATGCAAAGTAAAAAGTTTGGAGATGGCTAACCTGTCTCCATAGCTCAAGTTTTTAATTTGCTGTTACTGTTCAGACTCCGTGGTGTTGAAATTCGCAATTGATTATCTGAAATTCCTTCCGACCGTTACAAATTAATTATTATACATATATATACATTTATCATCTAAAATTATCTCGTATTGGCGATGCCAACTACTAGCACTATCCAGCACACTTTTTCCACTTGTACTCAAGTATAGGATGTACAGTTACGGTTAATGGATGTAGATATTTGCTACGTGAAGCCATTCTATTGTGAATTTTGGTTTTTTTGCATTCAAATGACGGAACCATGGCTGCAGTCAATCAATTAGGCGCGCATAAGTTCGCAGCAAATGGGACTACTTCCTATGTTGTTGATTTTTTCGACGATTCAACTTCAACGATGCTGATTCAAGATAGTAATGGCCGACATGAAAGCAGCAGGTGATGATGAAGAAAAATATAAAAAACTCAAAAAGTTATTCTACAATGAAAAAGAATTTCAATGAAAATGTGTTTCAACGGCAGATAATTATTGGAGAGAGAACTCCGCAGTGAATTATGTGTCTTTGCAAACTTCGTATTTACCCTTTTGTGGATGAATCCCGATTATTCTTAACTCAGAAAGCAATCAATTTACATTCGGTGAATGGCAGGGAATAACTGAATATGTAAAAAAATTCTTCTTTCCTCGTGCTAGATACTTTACAGTTACCGCGTTGCCGATTCGTTCCCCGCGTGGCTTCTTCTCGTTGCATGTTTTTTCCTTATTATTCGTAGCTAATCAATTCGGCACGATCGAGGCTTGTTATGGAATTTTTTGATTTCGAATTTAGACGCGTTCGCCTAGTGGCGCCACCGCGGTTTGTTACCACCGCCGGCGGTATCTTCGGACTCGATTCCGACAGTATTTGGAGCGAATGTTGAAGAAAATTCGGCATCTAAATTGGTTTTGTCTATTATAAAAACGCATGACCCCGTTGAAATGTTCGATTGGCTTCTTTCATCTTTTTCATGACTACCATGCAGATGATCTATTTTCTATGCTCGTTTCATTTGTGAACAGTACGAAAGGTGAATGGCTTAGGTTGGAAATGAAGAAAACACTATGAAGGATTCAGTTCTGAGTAAATTATGATGAAACGTTTGTCTTTACGACCCATTATTTTCATTATGACGTAAGGATCTTGGTTTACAGCCTTAGAAGATTGAGCTGACTCAAGAATTGAAGCCGATGGACTGTTCGAAGCGACTTACATTTTCCGATTGGGCTGTAGGAAAAGATGCGCCAAGATGATCAAAAAAACTTCTTCAGTGACGAAGCTTATATTTGGCTTAATGGGTTCCTCGATAAACAAAATATTCGTTATTGATCGGGTGAAAATCCACATTCTTCATTAAACACCACTTCATCCAGGAAAAATAACTGTTTGTTTTAACCCGATAATGAAGTTTCGTTACATCTCAAATGGATGATTGCATTTTATTCAGAAAAAATGTCCTTATCGTATTTGTAGAAATAACTGAAGCATATTTACTGATTCTGTATGGCCTCCAGTGTTGCCTTGATTGAACTCAAGGTCCACTGGTGATTTGTAGATTTGCTGATTTGGGCTGAAAATCATTTCAACCTTAGGTGGATACCAGAGAAATGAAAGGGCAGATCAATTGACTCAGCAGAGGAGAAAAGCCCCTGCTATTAAATCAGAGCCACATGGAAAAGTAGTGAAAGGATAGATAAAGATAATGTTTGGGCAAATGGTGAAAAAAAGACAAGAGATTTCGAGTCAATAATATCGCTTTACCAGAAGACAATTATCACCATTGTTTTAGTTTAACGAATCATCTTGGTCGATTGAGCCTAAATCGGTCTAAAAAGATGAAATCCTATTTACGATATACTGCAGCGAATTAAAAATGTTATTCGATTTCTGATCGGTCAATGCTATTTCAATTTGATGGAAATATAGTGTTCCGACGTTAAATTGCCCATTTCCTCTTGATCGCACCTGGTTTTTCACCCCCGAAATGTTTCAACAGGAAGTGTATTTTGCGTATGGTACCCGACTCTTGCGCAGTGGCGCTGCCCGTCGCTTCGCACCTTGCACCACCGAAAGTTGACCTTATGGGGTGGTAGAAGTTGTTGGGAGCTTTCGGAGACTACAGGCAGTGTTGTTGAAGAGGTTGCGGCGACATAACGTTATTTTTAGACCACCGAGTGATGTCATTTATAAGCGCTGAAAGCGACTCCGTGGGCTAGCTTCGGGAACGTTCGTTCTACATCGTTCACTTCGAATTTATTGTGGATACCATCTGTAGTTTATACACACAGCACAACAAGACCAGTAACTTGTTATCGCTCGGGAGGTTGGCGTTCTGTAATAAGTTGTGCTTTCAGTTCGGGTGCAATGTTTTAAGTGCAGGTGCATGGCGAAAATGCTCGGTGTTTCTTGTAGATGCTTCCAGTAACAACCACACGCAGATCAACTGGACATTCTGAAGCAAGAAAAATTAAGTGAGTTAACTCCGACCAGAACCCGCACGAAGTTTTAAGCACCCAACTAACAAATAAATAAATTTGAAAAACCAAATTGTTTCTGTAATACTGCCATTGACCACATGTAAATCGGGAATATGATCGTCGCCAACACGAACTTGGGTCCATCGGTATTTATTTATATCTTCAGAATTTGAGGTTAGGTAACGTGTCGTGCGGTGTTTCTAACATTATTTCTTGCACTTGACATTAACATCCGTTTTGAGACTGTCCTATTTCCGATAGAAATTTCTTATGCACCAGTAGATACTAACACCTTCGCTCTAGGGAATTTGTTTTTGACTTTTGTTTCTTGGCTTTGCTGCAAGGGTAAAAATGATAATTAATTAGGGCCATTTTTATCTGGATCCCATGCTTTTTGTACTGAGTTAGTTCTAAACAACATCATCGTTTTGTTATTTATATGTGTTAGTCATAATTTATTTCAGGATATTTTATCTGTAAATAAATATTGATGATAATCGCCTTGTTGAGTGAAGAAAGTGAGGAAATGCGTTGGAACGATTTCACAAATTTCTAATTGCGATGGGTTAACCAAATTGTCAATCAGTGGAATTATGAACGACTTGTGGTTTAGCTCGCATCCCATTTCTGGAATTGGTAAGAGCTTAATTGCAATAGGGTCCAGTGTGACTGTTCAAGATCATAGCAATTGAGACGTATTCGACTTGTATGGACGACTCTTCTACGAATGAATTGACTCAATTCCGTATATCATCTGGAAACATGAAAATGATGGAGATGAACAACATTGATGAGCAATGCAGATTAATGGGTTTTCCAGGAAGATAACACTCGCTTACGCCTGCATACAAGTGTTTGTACATGAGTTAATTGAACAGAAAACGAAGTGTGAGCTGATTTTGTCAACACCGAATGAAAATGAATACATAACGAGTTTTTGTCCTGTTCGGGATCTGAGAAATTCCATGAGTTGTTTGATTTCGACTGTTTTCAGTATTCATAGATCAGATGAATTCTTCGAATGGATTTGGATAGTCCATAGAGGGAAACCGTTTTACACTTTATACATTTTCATTTGCCTTGAAAATGTTTATAATGTTGACTTACGAAAATGAACCCGGCGAGATGACAGAAAAAATTAACACATCATATTGTTCCAACCCAAAATATTGAAGAACCAAGCCCAAAATTTTGAATTTATATTTATTCAAGTAGTAGTTTTTATGATTATGAAATTAAATCAATTCGTTTTACTTTCCCATATCTTTCTTTCACAGTTTTTGTCTTATAAATTCTCCTCAAAAATTTTCAATCAAATTTGAGAGTCACAAAAATGGCTACATTTCGCTAAATATTCAAGATTTCAATTCGAAATTTTGCACGATCTTAGATGATAGTTTGATCTGCCCCACCGCTTCCGAAACTTAGTTGTCAGTGGTCACAAAAAATTACCACTTGTCAACTCACAAAATTGTAAAAACCGCAGTTTTTTCACATCAGATACCCAGTATGTTTTTTTTTATTTTCAAAATGATGACTATTCACTCTTCAGTTTTTCTATACATTTCCTTATTCCTATCTTGTTTAGATTATTAGATATCTGCGTTTATTGAGTCTCGTGTTATTTATACAAAAATTTCTACAAAACACTTGGAATGATCGCTGTTTGTCGGATCGAGTTGAGTCACAGATATGTCGATTTATAGACGAATTAGAGCGCATAGAGAAAATATCAAGAAATTACAAAGAAATTTAGGCATATCAAATCAATTTGGAATTCTATAAAGGTAGTTAGCTAAGAATCTAAACAAGAAAGGTGTAGGAAAATGCATAGATAAATTGTAGATTGGGTTGTTCTCACTCTGAAAATGAAAAAGTATACTGGGTGTCTAATTTGAAACCAACAGATGTTTTTACAATTTTGAGAATTGACAAATGGTAATTTTTTTAATAATTCACTGGTGAACAGTGGTTTTGGTGCCGAAGAATTTGGAGGTGATTTAATATCAATTTGAATTCAGGGCATCAGAATTCAAATATGCTATTAGTTTTTGCCTGTCAGCTCCAAATTTTAAGATATCAACATTTTTGTGAATTATACATTACACTATTTTAAAAGAAAAACCATGGTTTAAAGAAACAAGTTAATAAAGGAATTGTTATTATATTACACAGATATTACAGATATTATTCATTATATACTATAGAAAACAGAAAAAGTTATCATTTAAACCAATTACTCACTAAACATTTCGAAAACTTCTTTTGCGTGACAATCTTGAATGTATTTTAGAACAATCCCGTTTTAAAGACCAGCAGTAATCTGCCATCATGTTAGTATCCCATCTTCCTTGATAGCGATCCTCCATACATTTGATATCTTGGTGAAATATTTCACCTTGCTCCTCACGAATGTCTCCTAAATTATCAGGAAAACGGTCTTAGTGGCTGTGTAAATAGTGCACCTTAATTCTCATGTTACACCCAAGTGATCTGAAATTATTCAGCATCTCATTGACTTATTCAACATAGTTTTTAGCTTTGTGTTTACCCAGGAAGTTTTGGAAAACTGAAACAAATGAATTCCAGGCATCCAGGGTCTTTAATCAGCTGTCTCATTTGTGGGCCATGAAAAATTTTTTCCTTACTCAGCTGAGGCATTATTTCCCTATATATGCAAATCATGATCCATTTTTATTAAGAGCCTTTTTTACAAACTGCTTCATTAGACCCAGCTTGATATGCAGGGGTGGAAACATGATTTTCTCTCGCGGAACTAAAGGATCATTGATGATATTCTTTTCCCCAACATCCATGTTTTCTCTTCTAGGCCACTCTTTTCTAACCCAGTGTTGCGTTTTGTCTCTGCTATCCCAGAGGCACAAGAAACATGGATACTTGGTGTGGCCACTTTGCTGTCCAAGGAGAAAGTTTACTATTTTTAAGTCAACACTAATCAACCATTGGTGTTCATGATACTTTATTTTTTCCAAAACCAAAGCTATGTTGTCATATTCCTCTTTCATTTTCGTTGAGTGAGCAATTGGTATTGAGCCATATTTGTTTCCATGTATGTAGAAGAACACATTTCAAACTTCGCTTTGAGCTGTCAATAAATAGGCGCCAATCATCCAGAAAATTCAAGTTCAAGTTCAATTTTTTTCCTTCAACCTGGAAGGTAGTAATTCAGAAGCTTCTTTCGACAGGTTGAGATCACTAGTGAGGTCATTTAACTCATCTTGGTTGAAACATTGATGACATCGTTTCAAAATCACTGTCACCTTCAGTAGTGTCAGAATTCTGATCAGAGAGACATGTGTCCTCACAGAGTTCTGGTAGCTGCTGAAAAGTTGGAATTGGCACTTCTTCTGATTGAGGGATAGGGCTTCTTGCAGAGCCTAAATCTGCATAAGTCCACTTGTTACGGTTAGAATAGAATAGAATAATTCACATTTACAATCTACTTTTTAGATTTACTTTTCAACAACTCGTTACTAAAGAGAAATTTCATATGACGCTAAGTTCCATCTATCTACACCGCGGGAATTCACAAACGTACCTCAACTCTCAACTGCAGTTGAAGTTCACTTCAGACTGGACAGCTCCATATATCGGATTTCTATGGAACTAACTGGATGAGACAAAATAGGATTAAATCCCACTTGTTAACAGTATGTTAACCAATCAGTTATATATCTCATATTGTTAGTCTTCCATTAGTAATGAATGAATTAAAATAATAATTATAATAAATTTTATTATTTTAAATGCAATTTGTTACAAACGAGGACTGACAATAAGGAAAATATACAAGAATCTATCTCTTGTATAAATTTTACAACACTCATACTTGAAAGTATAGAATAGGAAAAAGCATTGATAGATAAGTGAATTTATCTAAAAATCTAGAGCTGATACAAAAAAACTGCTATCATATTTAGATTCAGCATGATAAATATAGTTAAAATCAACTCAAAAATTCTAGGCACCAATTTTTTTTTTGTAGGCCTGTGTTATAATTATAACTGACAACTAAGATTCGAAAACGGTGGCTCTGATTAAACTTTTATCTAAGATCGAACTGATATCAATATTGAGCCATTTTCCTAACTATCAAATTTGATTAAAAATTTTTTTAAATAATTTAAAACTCATAAACCGTTATAGATAGATATAGTTGAGTGAAGTAGATTAATCGAAGTTTTCCATGGAGAATCTTATAAAAATAGAAATGCAGGTGTTGCCAAATTTTCATACATCTGTCAACACTGGAAATTAGAAAGTATTTCAGATTGAATAACCTAATATAGAACTTGAAAGTTTAAAATATTTTGCATGTAAAGTTTCCATAATACTTTTAATAGGCCACTCACGGAAAAATTATCACTACAATGACATGAGATACTGGTACAAAAATAGCAGATAGTAATCGACAGCATAGCGTTTTATTTTCCTTCTCTGAAGAATCAATATTTTCATACAATCATCGAAAATAAAATTTTTCTATTGAGTTCAAAGAAACTCCTATAAAGTCCCATCATATTTTGTAAGAGGTTCTAAAGTGACAAAGACGCCGCCGTCTGTGTACTGCCTACTATGAATTAGTGCATCCCCTCAGCCCTCATTTACCTCTGTAGTTTTTGTACGGGTGACTAGAACCAGGACTTATCCCCTCTCCCTCTTTGCCTCGTGTCTCCATCGCTTCCTGGTCCTCATCGAGGTGGAGTGGGGACATTTGAAGTGAGGTGGTGCATTGTATAATATAAAAATGAGCCGCTCTTACATTTCCTCGTCGTGTACGGGACAAATGAGCCGCCTCTTGTAAGAGGTACCCAACACTACCATGCACTGGTATCTTAGTCTATAAGAGAACTATTAGAGAAACCAGAAAGATTATTATAGTCTTACTTTTATCTATAAATCTTTGATTCCTTAACTTATTGAAATTGAAAGGATACGAAACAACGACATCATAAGATTAATTGGAGTATGACTGGAATAGATCAATACCGTGTGAAATTTATTAAACTATGATATCCGAATATCCAATTTCATTATCATTAGCGTCATAGCCTATGTTCTTCATGGTTGCCGAGCCTGCATACCATAATTACAGACACATTGCCTCGAAAAATCGGCAGAGATCATCAGCCGTGATATCCTCGCAGAGCAAATCAACATATCAGAATACAAATAGTTTCCGATTTCTTTGTTCTACATCCCATACGTAATCTGATTCCCTAATGGCGGTAAGCTTCGTTCCGATCAGGAGCGCAAACCAAATTCGTATAATGAGCATGATTGATATCTGAATAGATGAGATGATGATTTTTCATTGGCCATTATTTGAAAAGAGAGTGGGCACCCGAAATTATCGTAATTAACACTGATTTTTTTTTCGTGTGTTCTAGAAATCTGAACCTTGTTTGCTGATGGGAACCTGTTGAGTTGAAAGAATGAGGTTGATCAGTCATAATTTTCACCAAGGTGATTCGACTACTCGACAGTATTTGATTGATAATCTAGATTTTAATCGCTACTATTGAACGATGTATGTATATGAGTTTATTCTTTTGGGATTTGGTTTATACCATAGACAAAGCATTCCTTTGTAAAATGTCGATTTGTTTTGACTCCCTCAATGAAAGTCTTACCCTCATTGTAAGTCTCTTGTGAAACCTCACCAGGCAACACCGCATAAAAGCTTTTTCCATTTACTCGGGTCACAATCTCTTCAGGGTCAAAATGATCTGAACAAATGAAAATTGCTTTCTTTGGGCAAATAGTTGACCATCCCAACAGCGAAGCCCAAATTCTTCTTTTTTCATCGTCATCTGGGAACGTTAATTCAAGAAAACCTCATTTTATCTTATATCTCATTGAAAACTTCCCTATTAAAACTTTCTACTCTACTGAACATGAAAATAACTAAAAACTTTGGTTCTAACAATACACTTATCTATGGAACGATAAATTCGGATTAAAATTCCGTTCTTTACTACAACTTTCAGAATTACGAACAATTTTTAGTGCGATGAAAAGTAATAAACAATAAAAAATATGAAAATCCTAATGCTGACTCACAAATTTTCGTCAATTTGCGTATTTATTTTCGATACAGAGGTGGCAACGTGTGTCTTTTAGAATAGTGACCTTCAAATTGTTAAGCAGAGAATAAAGGAGCGTTGTCTTGACTTTCTCCTGAAGTTCTTTCCATCTGTGGTCTCTGACATAAAATAGCAGAATCAACTAAAGTTTTTCTTTTACTTCTTGCTAATATATCCGATAAGACAGTTTCAATTCAAAATATCAAATTTTATACAATGTTTTGAATGCAAATTGGAGAAAAAGTTTTTATTCAGAATTATAGGGGAATAGAGAAACCTACTATTTGCTCAGTTTGGCAACATGAAAATTTTGTATGACCTGAGTGGACCAGCTCAATACGTCACAGTCGACCAGCTCTAAGTTTCAGATGCGACACTTTTCAGTGTAAATAAAGGAGTCTATTCTTTTATAGTCTAAGGTTTATACTTGTAACAAACAATTTAGGATGTGCAATTGGTAAAAAGTTTCTGTAGAGGTTAGGGTATTTGGTAAGGTGTGCCAAAGTGTCGAAGACGCCATCATCATCATCATCAAAGCCCTTTACTTCGACTGCTGGACATAGGCCTCACCTGTTCTCCTCCACTTCTCCCGATCTCTGGCCTCCTGAACTCAGTTAACGGCGATCTTCAAAATATCATCCTTCCAGCGCATTGGTGGTCGTCCTCGATTGCTCCATCCCCTAAACGTGCGACATGACCGGCCCAGTTCCACTTTAATTTTGCCACCCTCTCCACCACGTCTGTAATACCTGTTTTAGTTCTTAAGTTTTCATTTGTAACTCGATCTTTTAGAGCAATTCCTAGCATTGACCTTTCCATGCGTCTTTGGGCTACTCTCAATTTGAGGGCACTTTTTCTTGTTAAGGTGGTTGTTTGTCCTCCGTTTGCCAAGACTGGGAGTAAGACGCCGTCGCGCCATAAAACCCTCCGTAATTCCATAATTTACGGCATCAGTGTACTATCTACTATGAATCAGTACATCCGCTCAGCCCTCATTTACTTCTGTCGTTTTTGTACCGGTGACCGGGATCAGGACTAATCCCCTCTCCCTCTTTGTATTTGTCGCGTCGCTCCATCGCTTCCTGGTCCTCATCGAGGCGAAGTGGGACATTTGAAGTGAGGTGGTGCATTGTATAAAAATGAGCCGCTGTTACATTTCCTCGTCGTGTACGGGACAGATGAGCCGCCTCTTGTAAGAGGTTTTTTTCGCCTGTGAGGAACAAAAAATTGAAAGGGACGTGTTGGAACTTTAGAAGGCCATTTAGAGTTTTACAAACGTCACCTTGTGATATTTTGACTATGATTGTTTGTTGTGTGATATCATTTATATTTTCAGTTGCCAGTTTCGGCATATAATGGGTTTTGTGGAAGTAAAAACTAATAATTATATGCATTCCAAGGTCGAATCGATTAATCTATCAATTATTTCGGTGATTGACGTGGGTATAAGGTAATTTTCTGAAAGCTGTATCTTCCAAAAGCGTATAGAATTTCAGACGCATTCAAAACTGGTTAGTTAAATTGTTTGGCTCTTCTTCAATTCGTGCTAGTAATCATTTGAATAGCAAATGTTAATTATTACCAAATTGCTTATCTGCTATTGGGATCTATTACAATTTTTTTTTCCCGTCGAGTTCAAAACTTTTTTCACTCTTGAGAGCCGGTGCGATTTTAAATTATTGCCTCAACAGTGATATTTATCTTTATTGATCTGAGTTCATTAATGAATTGAATTGTATTATCTACCGAGAAGACTACGCCTGATTTCTTTTCAAACAATGATCATTCTTTAGTATTTGACACTTGAGTTGATTGATGATCGTGAGTGGAAAGTCAGAATTCCATAAGAGGCTTGTTTTTTCTTATCACCTTACGACGATATTATTTTACTTACCTTCATCTTTGTCAAAAGCGATGATTTATCATCTTAATCCAATTAGTGGCGCATGCTGAACATTTATTCGACTTGATTCTCACATCAGATTTTTTAACAATTCATTTGTTGGCCCCAATGTGAAAATACGTAGAACCCCTTTTAGAGAGGCTCTTATCTCCGAATTCTGAAGTCAATCCCTGAGATACATCATATTCCTGACGATAAATTTGTGGCAATGTCCAATGAGAATATTTCCATGAAGAAAACATATGAATCAGTTCGATTTCTCGAACAACTAATGCAGAGAATTGCTATTAATGAAAGCACAAGTCTGAGACTGGATTAGAAGAATGATTTAAGCATTCTCTGAAAATTGTATATACATAATCAATATAGGAAGTACTCTCTATTAGTTGATTAAGAAAGTATGCTTCACAGGATTAAATACAGCAGAGACAGCCTATTGTTCGCTTTGTGTGTTCATATTCTTATACGAGCATCAGGAATTTTTTCCCAACTCTATATATCTGTCAGTCACCCACGTTCATTGGAGGAAAATAAGAATATCTTGAGCAAAATCTGACATTCAAACAGTCTTGATTGGATTACCTTTCATTCTTGCAGAACTGACATTTTTTTAATTCAGAAAAATTGCCAGCATTCAGAGATTTAATACTTCGAAGTAGGCTATTTGGAAGATATCCAGTGGCACGACAAGGGCCTTTGAAAAGTAAAAGAAAACGATAGAAAATTATTAATGGAATTCTGAAATAATATGAAAAAAATGACTCGAAAGAAATGCGAATGCTGGAGTATCGACTTTTGCCTACCTGGTTTCACAGTACGGCTGAATGAACTTGTCCAGGCACTCACGGGCGAGAATAGTCACTTTTTCACTAGAGTTCGAATTTGTACATTTAACGAGAAAGTTATTTATTTCCAAGAAAAGTGTTCTTGTACTTTATCGGATGAACGCCGGTGCAGTACTCTTTCTGTTCGACATAGATCATATGCTCCAACATATGTTACGCGTTAATCGGAAAATGAAATTAACATATACAGAGATCACTATTGAATCGAGCAAGCAACTCGGAACAGAAATGAATGAAACTAACAAATTTAATTAAAATAATAAGTTGCAGTAACATCCAGAAAGTTGAAAAAATCAACTCGTTTGAAGATATTCATCACATCAAAGATGATATATTGCATAATTTAAGATAGAAAAAATGTTACTGTATTGAAAAATATGGTTCGACAATCATATGCGCTGATCACTACGTGTGTTGAATTTAAATGAGATTCTCGGATGAAACTGCCTGCACGAAGACCCATTATTTACTCATCTAATTCTTGACACGGCCACAAAATCATGTTGGTTATTATGATGGACATGGTTCGAATATTGAATAACAATAACTCAATTAATCCTCTGATTGATCTTATATTACCAACAGGAAGGGCCATTATCTATTGAAGATGTTGAGAAAAAGCGTCTCTTTATTCTTTTGATAATCCATAAATCTTTGGCAGTAATTCTGATAAAATAGTATTTCCTGCCCATTTTATACTGTCAGTCATATGCTTCAATTGGCCAAATCGTCATTTTATAAGTTTCGAAGCACTCATTTCAGGTTTTCTCAAAATTGATTGATACACGTCAAATTTCAAACTTTAGTACATGGTTACTATGTCATATCGAAATTTTTGGTCCATATGTAATAGAATAACTAGGATTTCAAGAGATGTGGGTTAGTTCACGTTCAGCAATGGTCCTCATTTATTTAAGATCCTGTTTTATTAATTCAATTGCTTAATTCTGCTCCATTTGAATGAAATGTAGGTCGGTGACTCACACATTTGAATTTTTTTGCGTAGTGGCCTTAAAACAGTGATGATCATTAATATACAGGGTGAGTCTTTTACCACTGCGTTAATTCTAACCATAGGTTCTTGAGATCAAAAGGAACACTATTTTCCCATACCGTCTTTCCATATTCAGCTGCGTTAAAAAGTTATAAGCATTTTAAGTTTTCACATTTGGCAAATACCCTTCTGTAGTCCAGTTTAGTTTGAATGAAAAAACCTTTCACAGCATCCACTATTGAATCTGAATTATTTAAAAACATTATTTTCCCTGCAAGAAATGATTCACTGTCTCATGTTTCATCAGATGATTATATCGATTTAATTCCTTTCAACTTCAAATATCTCCAAAATCCTGTAATTTAGGAAAGAAGATGATGAATGATTTAATCTGAAAAAAAGACTAATGATTCTAGGAAGTATAAGATACGGGCCTTTAGTTCAAGTGATATCTGTTTTTTATGCAATTCAACCAATCTGTACAGTAGTGGTGAGAATCCCACAAGAAATCGAATAAATCTATTGATGCCAAGATATACGTGACTGTTATCAAAAACCTTCTACAAGAGATCATTTCAATTGATATTGTCGTTTCAATATCACAGGTGAAAATGCAATTTTTCAATGAATTTTCAACACCCTTTATCTTTTGAACGGGGCCAAATTTGGAATAAAAATGTTTCTATTGACGTCAAGAATCCATGTTTAAAATTAACGCAGTGGTTAAAGACACACCCTGTATATGAAAGACTTGGAAACAACCCGTTCAATGTGGTATTCAAGGATAATTCTTTATCTAGAAAAATTCCTTGGTCCTTCATGATGAATAGGTTTTGTGCAATGTCAATTTATGAATACGTTTGGTTGAATATCAAAATGAGTATTTCTACAAAGAGCAGTGATAATTGCTTTGTTAGATCGAAATCGCAAATCTTTTTGAAATCAGCTTTTAATTTCAAGTTTCAACGGTCGTAATGGAAATTCGAGCAATGTCAAATGAAAGGAGACGCACTGTCAACAATTTCGGTCGACACGTCTTCACTCTGATTGGTTGAAGTACCTTGCACTTTAATGTATGCTACAACTTACACTGTTAAATATGAAAACCAGAATCTATGGTCACACTCTCTTATTGAAGGCAAATAATGCACGTCAACGCAGTAGGGAAAGAAAAATTTGGTAAAATTTCGGCACGTTCCTTGCATTTTAATGTATGTTCGATTTAAGCTATGTCCAAACACAGCACGCAAAGTGCGCGGCAGCTGCGCGCAGTATTCGCCGGACGCAAATTTGCCGCGTAACTAGTGTAGACCTTTTGCGCGGCAGTACTGAGCGGGCACGTCCGACACACAATGAAAGCGCCGCGTGTGCTTATTATTCGTAAATTACATAGAAGGAAGAGAACCTAGTATCCCATAATGGACCATGGGAGCCATATATTTCAATTAACCGAACAGCAGTTTCGTTATCCATGTTACTTGATAAAATACGTCCACACACAATTATTACCGACGAACGAACAATAAAAACATTCGCGCGCGGCAGTCGTCCAAACACAGCGCGGCTGGCCGCGCGCGGCGTGCCGCGCTGTGATTGGACACACCTTAATGTCACATGAATCCGCTTGTCCGACTGCACGATGATACGGCGAGTCTTATTGGTCGGCGCCCATAACGAGGACCAATTGGAGAGTTGCCGTATTCGTGTGACCTTAGCTTATCTCTTCGTCAGGTTGACATCCCTTCGTCATTATACCAAATAAACAAAAAAGAAATTATTTGATTATCGTCAAGGTGATTTAGAGCCTTGCGTAGTCCCTTTCAGCGATTAGTTATGACCATTATTCGAACGCCCGATTACACAATGAGGAAGTTCGCAGCGATTTAGTTGTTAGATGTACCGTTGCAATTTGACTTCTTCTGCGGTTCTCAGTTTTTAAGACCGGTCGCTACTTGTTATAGATGCCTGTTGTGGTCGATTTTTTTCGCGCAATTCAATGCCTCGTTTTGAAATTACACAAGGGGTCTGTTATTCGTATTATCTCGTATCGTATTCGCTAGAGCATTTCCTTCATCAGCTGAGCCGTCAGTATCGTATACAGCAATAGGGCCGAAACTGAAAAAAAAGCGAATTGCTATCAGGCGCATAATTCGAAGGAGTGTTCCACCTCGTACACAGATAATTATATCGCAATTACGTTCAACGAGCAGTGATTGAAATTTCAACGGAAAAAGCAGGCAAACATCTCACGCAACCCATACTCAAATACACCTCAGAATTTTTAATTACAAGTCGCCATGTTAATGGGTCTTGACGTTCATAATTAGTGGATGGTCTCTTCACCTCGAACGTTGGCAGAAAGGTTACGTAATATGGAATCACTTCCTTCTGCGTTCAAGAAGATGAAAGAAAGTTCAATGAAAATCAACGAAGTTCACTTACACGTAATGTTTTGCAAGTGGCGTGAAATTTATTCGAATGTGTTCGCATTTTTTCCCCAATTGTTATATTCCGCAATCGGTGGAATTTCGAGAAGATCCGGTTCTTTACCGGAACTTCCGCTTTTTAATTGAACGCATGGATTCGTTTCAATCCAATTCGCACGATCATTCATTGAGTTGTTAGCGAAAAAATGAAACCTTGACAGGTGAGAATACGAGTTTTCTACTCAATTGATAATTTACTTCGAGCAATATTCAAACTTCATACTAAATCTGAGTTAGTTCCTTATTTGACCGCTCATCTTGGAAGTCAATCCAAATTTTGTTCGAAACACGAAATCTGAGACAAACTCTGATCAATATTGTTTTCATTGTAACATTCGCAGCGCAGCTATCGTAAAGAAACTATTTGACAAACCGCGCTCTTGTTTGGCATAATGATTACTTTCACTCTTATCAACAAACGGAAACTTCAAATACTTGAAAATATTTAACGTGGGCCATTTAAATGAGAAATTCCGGATAATATAGCTGCTTTCCAAATATGGCGCGCCGTGAGCGCTCCGACCTACTCTAGCCCTTTCGAATAAACTCGCTTCCCTTCATAAAGAGGGCGAGAAACGCCAAACGTTCGAACCCCGGCGTCACAGGAACCTGACTGGAAAGCCACTTTTTTTATTTGAGTGTGAGTTTGTATAGGGATCAGTTTCTGCAAAACGAAAAAAATTCTTCATTGAACTTACGTCGTTATGACTGGCCTCATTCGTTCAGAAACGCGGAATTGGGATGTTTTTTGCTATTTACCTGCTCGTATTTGAGAATGGGTGGTGTTAAATCGTGAGATTTCCGAGCTGGCGTCCCTATACCATATATGGTTTTACAAATACCTACCTACCATTGCGGTGCTATGCAGAGGACAGTTGTGGGGCTTTTTACCCCAGTTCTTCAGCACCTCGGCCCCAACAATAAAACTCAACACACCCATAATAGAATCATTTTAATGCCGTTAGCCAGTTTCTTGCAAAAGCAATACAAAACATGCTGCCCAATCTCGCTTCAGTTCACTGAAGTTGAAACTGCTCTGGTAGACGCGACAGATTTTCAAGACTGCACGTGTAGCTAGTGCAAAATCGAAATTCAATTCTTTCTATTGGCATCACCGTTTGTCACTGGCAGCTACAGTCTGTATAGTAACTGCAGGTTTCATCTCCGAGGATCACAACTTGACATCAACACAAAATAATTCATATCTCTTTACTGAGAGGAGTCGCTTTGAAATGTTGGTTATTGTTAGTCCTGACAGTGTGACAGTTCTTCGATCAACACCCAGAGCCAATTGTGGGTATCACCGACCATTGTTCTTACGAGTGAAAAGGCTGAAGCTCATATTGTTTCGAAAGCGTGACTATTTTTTTGTATTAGGGGGAAACTAATATCTAATTTTTTTAATATCTCCATGTCGTTGCGCATTTGAATAAACTTCTACGGAAGTGCAACGCCAGTTGGTGAAAAAATACTTGCTAGAGTGCCCAATGGAATTTACTCCTTCAAAAAGATTTGGTTCAGATGAAGTATGACTGCCGAAACTGAGTCATCCACACCGGTGATGTCGAAAAGTTGAAGAAACGTGGGAATGATTGATCACTTCAAAAGGAGACGAGATTGACGAATAAAGACGGATGTGCTATTCAATTCAAAATAAATCCAATGATGCTGCAGAAATATGGGTTATCAGATTCTCATTTACTTTCCTTCCATATTCTCGGTCATAAATAAACTTGCAATGTTTGGGTTGTAAACCTCAATTCTAAAGCGAAAAATTCTTTAATCAGTTGAATGTGTAATTGGTGTTCAAATATAATGATTTATGAACAGTAACATAAATCATGCAAGATGTTCAGCATCTGTTACAACTCTAGTGTTTATATGAATGGTGAAATGATAGTTCTGGTCTCCACCAAGTGGTATGCATCATTTCGGTTCGTGTATTGTTTTTCTGTAAATGACGACCAGCTGATGTAACTTTATATAATATTCAGTATTTCCTGGGTTGTCATGGAACCACCCGTATCATTGATAAAACAAATTTATCCCTATCATCATATGTTTGCTTGATAGATAATTTTTGTCGCTCTAGGATCAGTTGTTAAAGGAACTGATACCTGAAATTCAAGATATCTTGTGTCAGCACCTGCCTCTCATTATTTATACTGTGTGTTCCATCTTAAATGAGCAACTTCTTGAATTTTAATCCAATAGAGATTGAGAAGTTTTCCGTTAACATGACTTATGATTTTGAGGCATATTCTAGTTTTGAACAAGCAAAATTGACATTCTAATGAGAAAGTCATCAAAGTTAAGTTTTTGTGCTATTCTTCGAATTATATTTTTATTGTATTCTTAGGTTTTTTATTCTATTTGATTCATGTTTCCTTCCATTCTTAAATCGTTATAGTTTCATTTCTTCAACAGCCTTATGTGTGTGTGGTTAATAAATCAATACTCGTAATAATATAATCACTTTTCTGAACGTGGGTGAAGCTTAGGAATATCCAAAACGAATTGATATCTTCAATACTTGATCATTCGTATTCCACGTAGACGATAAATAATTTTTACTTTCCGTTTTCTTACACCCACACCATTCGATGACGTCACGAAAGCTCTTAAATTGGGAAGCAGACGGTAATAAGGAAATAATTCAATTGGACATTTGCCATTGAACTTATGGAACTCGAATAAAACGAACCAATGGGCGCCTGCGGGGAAGTCGTTTGATATTTACGAATTATATATAGTATAGTTTGTTCAGCTGGAGAATTAATGACCATGACCCACCAGTATAGGTTCAAACCATGATGATTTATCAGTAACATTATTCACCATTTCAACATTCTATTTATTTTCTTATCTCATTTTTTTTTTTTTTTGTTTCAGGTAAGTCCGAACTTTAACCTATTCCTGATAGAGATGGTATGTACAAAATTATCTTTTATACTATAGCCAATAAGATCAATTCCATCAGAGGCTAGAAACGTAGCTAAAATTTGTGTCTCAGATGAGCATTTCATCTCATTAAACTTTGGATAGCTCGAAAACTTTCTTTTGACGTCAAGAATCAATGGTTAAAATTAACGCAGTGGTCAACGACTCACCCTGTATATTTGTGGAAATGTCTCGAAACTCAATATTTCAAACAAAAATAATGATCACTTTATATACTCAAAACTATAGCTATTTTTATGTCATTTATTTATTAACGTTGCCAAAAACATTGTTTTTCAATTCTCACGTCATACGTTGTATAATTTTTTTAACACAATTCAAATATTTATCGTCTAAAACTTTTCTGTAGATCGTATTTCATTCGTGTCGCATTTCATTCATATGGATCAACAAGGTATATGGGGTTTGATGTAATGAACGTCAGCTGTTCACCGATCCGGTTTCATTTGGTTCCGTCCATGATGAGTGCTATTATTTCAATGTACTCATTGGAAATTGCCCAATGAGATATCCATCAATCTGCGTTCTACCTCGGTTTCGTATGGTACTCAAAATGATTTAGATTTGGCATGGCAGATTTTTGATTTCTTCTTAGATCTGATTTATTATGGAGATAACGTTTCCCCGTCCTTATTGAAACACCTGATATATCACACAGTACATTAAAGGGCTTCAATAGAATATGAAGGCGCGTATTTCATGAGAAAATCGCAGCTGTAAGCTCGGAAATAGTGACTAAGCGCGATACTCTATTTTTTTTTTCATTCTCGATATATGCTTATCAATTAAACGCAGTTTATCAATAATCCATTTCATCTAAATTCAATATTTTCGTTGGTCATTTTCAACATAACCCAAATTACTAGTTTTTCTTCAAAGTGCAGATTTTGGGCACACAAGGCAGCAACCAGACATGTAGCTGGGCTCAGCAGTGATGCTATGTACCAAATATCTGTACACACTGTACGGTAATGGACCGCACTTATGCATCCAATGGGTTAATTCCTGGGACTGGGGAGTCTAGGATATCAACCCATATGAGATAACATTTGAGTATCTTAACTTGTGCAGCAAGAAAAAAAACTTTAACGAATTTTACTCTTCACACTCGAAATTTTACCTGTCAAGTGGACAGGAAAGCGAAAACTGCCTCATATGCAGCCGATTTGTGCGAAAATGAGACCTCACATATAAAGCAAAAGTCAGTTGACACTGGCTGGTATTCACGCATGCGCGTTTCTCGGCCTGGGTGGAAGGAGGCAGCTGAAACGTAGCAAGTTGAATTGTTCACGTGTTTTTGTGTGCGTTTCCGGTGGGGTTCGTTGTCATGGCTGCGCGTGTAAAGTACACGAAAGAGAAACGTGTGTGTTTGCTCACTCCTTACCTAAAAATTGACGGAGTTTTCTAAGAATTTCGCCAGCGCATCCTAAGTACTGGCTCCGTAGTCGACGCGCCGCGTTCAGGTCGCAATTTTTTTTTTAATATTTGTTTTATCGTGACTAAACGATGCCGCATGTGTGTTAAAGAAGGGGGGAGAAACAATTCATGAAATGAGAGGCTACACAAGTAATGATTGATGTTATATTTTCCTCGAAAATGAATTCATTTGCAGTTATTTTTGCTTTATTTCTCTCATATGCAAAACGGTATTCTGACTTTTGGCGCACCATTTTATATCGTTCAATACCTTCCTTCCATTGAGAAGCAAAATTAGGGCAACCAAAAAACGAATGGAAGCAGCTTGAGGCCTCACCGCAGACGCACAAGGGAGAATCAACTATCCTCAACCTAGACAAGTGTTCTGGCCAGAACGAAGCTTACAAATGATGGAGATATCTTTTCTTCACTTATCAACTCTTTGGAGCCACTGTCTATTGTATGGGGAGAAATCAGCCATCTGAGCACGCGTTTTACCCTTAACTGCACCTTTCAAAATCTGAACACCACTCTTGAGGAGTGGCCAAAGTGACTGCAGGTCTGCCTGAATTAGCTGGGGCACAGAAATCAAAATCTACCTTCATTACTAATTTACGAACGTCCTCGATTATCGATTAATACTTGAGACCAGGTTATTTTCAAATGGTTCTGTCTCGAAATCTACTAGGCATGTGGGGTCAGTTTCGTTTTTATATCATGGTATTACGAACTCATTTTCTTAGCCTTATTATTCAAGGGAGAGGATGAACGTTATTTCTTCAGATGCAACACCGATGACGTATATTTGATATTATTATGTCCCGTCAACGTCGGCGTCTTTCACCGTCTTAATCATACTCATCATAGTTGAGAAATGGGCCTATAATCTTCTCAAATACGACCTGTGGGCGTTCATTAGGTGTGTGCATTACATAAATTGTTGCAAAATTTGTCACTTTTCCACCGCTTACCTCCCGAATTGTTGTTATGTCTCATAATGACGAAGGTGGCGATTATTTACAAATCCTTTTGTTTCGCATTACCTTGTGGGTGTTTTATTATACCGTCATGCTAGGGTGATATTATCGAAACGTACGATTTTTTGTGAGGAATCATAGATCTATGCTTGAGTTCTAATCAATGCAGCAGTTAACATTATGGGTCTTCCAGAATTTTCAGTTTTCGCGATTCGTTGTTTGGTAGTATTAATATTCTGTCTTTATCTAAACACTGAGTCATTAAAATTGAGAGCAAAACTATCACGAAATCAAACGCCGTACGGTCTGCTTGAAGTTGCAAATGCTCAATGGAGAACAATGCCTGATAAAAACCGGATGACTGGAAAAAAAGTCGTCCGATTTTATTTATCGGCACGGCCATGCGATGTCATCTAGTGTTTGCTATTTTGAGTAATAAAACCACAATATATTCTCGGTACCGGTCAAGAAGTTAACAGTTATAATGTGGTTTCTGTTCCCGGACATATCCTTAACCAGACGAGAACAAATACTCTGACCAAACGTAAAAGATAATTGTCTACTTGACAGCGGAAGTTAATGAACTATCTTGGCTAATAGGTCGCCTACTGATGAAGACATGAGATCTCTTTTGCATTTTGCGGTCTTGTTTCTTCACTTACGAAATTAATATGGAGGCGAGCTTGTGCACCAAGCACTTATTTAAATGCTCTTCTAGGTATTTTTGGCTTCTTTAGTTGTCATGATGATATACATTGCGCGTCAAAATTATGAATCATATTTATTGTCTTAAAAGAGAAATATTTGGCAGAAATATCCTGAAATGGGTCAATTCTTGTTTCAGTTTAACCAAATTTGTATGCAATTTTGAAGGATTTTTGGATTTTTGATGCATCTTGTGCCATCCCCGTCAATCCTCTTGAGTTGTTTGAATATCCCTATTCATGGGTCATGTGGTAGTTCGAACAGGTTTTCAGTATGTGCACTTTTCATGGCTCATTTACTTTGAGACGATGGTACCTTGGTGAAATTTGTCACCGAACGAAGGTCGACCATTACAGTTGTTCATGCACAACTTTCAACCCCTACGAACCTTTGAATGGAGAAAAAATATGGAGTGACATTGGAAATTACTTCTTCAGTAGAAACGTAACGAAATATAACTACTTAAGATGATGTCTGAAAAGGCTAGGACGTATCCTTCTGGAAGATCGGTTTCGCTATATCAATAATTCTTGGACGAATTGAAAATTTAAAAAATACTAACAGAAATCTCAAGAGTTCCAGCTTGTATCTTCACATTTCTATCGGATAGCGGAAATGGGAATTGAAGAACAGACGACTCGCCTTAATGGTCACTCATTTTCACTTCAGTCTTGTATGTTATAATTAATCAGAAATCTTATACGTGTACACCTTATGACATGGTTAAAAATTTCGAAACAACATATTATAAAAGTGTGAATTACTGCAGGCAAACAAATTAATGCATTTAAATTGAACTTGTACGGATTCTTTCGTTCCATATTAAACCGGATTTGGTACAATCTTTCATCCAAGTCGATATAAACGTAATAAAATGCACACCGGGCATGATAGTTAATGATCGATTTGGGGATTTGGTGCATGTATAGGACCCACCACAATTTAGATAGTCGAAGGAAAAATAACATTCGACCTTGAAAAAAGGCCCCGGGAGAGTGAGAGTTGTTGGAAGAATTAAGTGTTCATTTTATGCGTTACCACTCTTAATTTGTTATTGAATTATGAATGAATCAATCAGTTGATTCACTTACGAAATTCATAACCTGATAACGCCGTGTAGTTTGGCGATTGAGAAAACCCCCGATATTTCATCGAGAAAGGAAATCCACTTCCTTCCAGCAACGATCACTTTCACCTTGCATCGTCTCAGATTTATACGAAAACTGAAAACAACGGATTCCCCATTTTTGGAATATTTTTTTTCCGCCAGAATGTTCGGCTATCTATCTGACGCTTCTCGCACCATTAGAACATCCGCATCAGCACCTTGAGGTGCGTATTTATTTTTGAACATCTAATTATTTCCACCATTATGTGATGTAAGGTTACCACCTTCTTCCGCTTTGCTTTCTCCTTGAAATTTGTGAATGAAATATTGGAATTTGTCCAATTATCGAAATTCATGCGACTGTACAATTTCGAAAATAACTTTTTTCAATGGAATTGTTTTGTTGCTATTTCGGCTATATGTGTTTCATTTTCATCTGTCACTTTCTCGTTAACTTGTGAAATGAATAATTTTCTGGTTTTTATATGAAAGTGAAATTCGATCATTATCGATTCACTCCAAGATTATCATCCACTCGTTATAATTCTCAATTTTTATTCGAAAGTAACTGTTTTTATTTGCTTTCGCGTTAGTCTTTTTGTAGTTATTATTATAATATTTTTTTCAAAAATATGCAGTTTGAAGGAAAGTAACAAAGTCAGTTGTGGATCGTAGATGTATTTTTCTAATCTACGGGGCCAAAACCTGAGTTTAACCTTTAATGTACACACCATTTCACAGATTCAGGTCGACTAAACTATTATAGAATCAAGTAAAAGATAGAAGAGAAGAAAAAATGAATAAATTTGATCTCATGCGGCTCAAAATGTTATCTTTCATTGAGCTGTGGTTAAATTACCAAAATTTGGAAAAGAGATGTTTCAGATATTCTCAAAGAAATAACTTCTTTCGACCCAGCTCATACATCAGAATAAAAGAAGGCACTTTCTATGGAAACAGGAAAATGAACCTGCTCTCGTATACCATCAGAAGATTCGTCAATCTTTGTAGAAACCGATCTAACAATACGAAATTATTACAAATAGGTACAAAAAAAAAATGTTTCCCTTGTTATTCTCTATCTGTAATGCAGCCACTAGCAGGAAATCGACTGGCCAATGCTACATGTGTGGCACTTCAAGAGACGTCAAGAAAATTGATAGACAAAAAATAGTGAAGGCCATCGAAATTGGCGTCTCAATTTTAAACTCGCAAATTAGTATTTTCGAAAGGGGGCTTATAAATTTCTAGTTATAAAATATAGAGAAAAATCGTAAATGTGAAAGAATTGGAATATGAGAAGAAAATTAAAATGAAAAAAAAATTCGTGAAGAAACAGGAATGTTAGTGGACAAACCAAAGGCCAATTTTGGCAATACCATTGATGGTAAGACTAGTAGGAGAGAGAAGATCCAAAATTGGCATCTGACATGAGAGAAGTACATTCTGAACATACAGACTTCAGATTATCTGGAAACAATTTCGAACCGACAAATAATTGATAAGGAAAAATACGAAAATATACCTTTGAAACTGTTCGATTATGTTTCCTTGTACCCTTGGTCCACCAGTACGTCAGGCAGTGGAAAAATATATCTTCAAGCCCCTTATGCAACTAAAGTGTCTTCTAGTCCATTCCTAGTCTTCCACCACTTTTCTTCTTGTAGATGTATTCTTATCCCATTATGTAATTCCATTTCATATTGCTGTCTGTCACCATGGGCCAATTGAATCATGTCAAGCAATTATTCGACGGTCATCAGGTCGGAAATGGAGTAGAACTTGTTCAGCAATCATAGAGTTCAAAGTCCCACGTACAATGTTTCACACAGAATCGGAATATTCTTTGAAAACTGGTCACGGTCTGCACAAGAGCATTTAGAAATGTATAACGTACCACGCTTTATGACCGCAACTTACTCATAAATGGTTGCGTTGTTTCAGATTTAGAAGCGTTGCAATTTCTTAGGGTGAATAGCAGTGAACTGTTCACTCTTCGATGTTCGACTTCGATGATCTTCTATAAAACTATATATCTCTGGATGATGCTGTATCAATCGACCTTCCTTTGTATATGGCTCTTGAAAAGCAAGATTGCTGGTATCTAAGTCTACAGCCATAGTAATATCATCAATGAATAACAATAATTCTTATAATATACTATTGTGAACAAGAATCAATTAAAACATATAAATTACTGAAGATCAAAATACCCTTTGAAGAGCTGCGCGGCAAAGGCGCACGCGCCGTTTATCTTATACTCTTTCTACTGCCAATGCACCTCTTTGTGGAGCTAATTTTGGATTCAATCTCTTTATAGTATTTCATTTCATCTCTGAATTTTTCGTTATATTGATGAATTTTCAATCAATGGAACTAGCCACATCTGACGAACTGTTTACGTGGTCCAGAAATAGAAACTCTGATTCAAGCGTCATCTTAAAAGAGCGGCTATGCCATTATACTTATTAATAAAGTGAATGACTCCTCTTGTCAAGGTTTATAAGGAGATAGATCGTGATACAAGTAGTAGATAGATTTTTCACGCTCGGCGTGTTTATTGGCGCTCTTCTAAGTCCAATCTGATTGTCAATTTCTAAAATTCAGTTTGAAACTTTATTTTTCCTCATTAAAAATTTGTATAAGCCTTTGAAGAAAACTACTTTCGAAATTTCGTGATATGAATTGTCAAATTCGGTAGTTATGATTTGATTTCAATATGTCGTGTAACTTCATGTTCAGCGGTTATTAAAAAACGTACTGAATTAATTTTTCATTTAGATTATATGAGGTATCATTTGTCACAGGTGATTGTGAAATATTAGGGGTCCGATGATTTGAATATAATAATCACTGTGTCGATTTGGGGGAGGTAAATTGTAGTAGGTGTGTTGTTACCCTCCTTATGAATACATTGAGCTAAATCATATACTTTGGTGATGTAGGTACATGAATCATGTTTATATCGAACTTGGATATAAACTCTTTTCATGTTCATATACTACAGTATTACTCTGCATAAGCAATTAAAAACCTGAGGTACCCTTTCAATATGAAAGAATTGGTCGTAGGTGAAAGAAATCTAACGGTGTTGCTTTATCATTCGATGCGTTTCAGCGAATCTATCAAATTCACGAAAATATCACAAAAAATATATAAATAACTTGACAATGTTTCTTTATACCTATTCCATAATTAGTAGCGTAAGTGGTGGTATCGAGGTTGGTACCTTCTTCGTCACAGGCTTCCTAAAGGTGCATACAGATTAGTGCGGTTGCGCTGCGCGTCGTCTAGATTGGTACAGATTTCATGATGCGCATGCTTTATATGGTAGCAGACAAATGACCGACAGTTTATTTTATGTGCACGTTGTGATGTATACTGATGGTTATGCTAATGAACTCTAGACAATGTCTCATGACGTCTTATTATTACTGACATTATATGGAGAAAAAAGCCCAAATAATCTTCAGCTAAAAATTTTAGAAAAAAATCCAAAATATAGCATTAATGAAATCTAAATAAGCGAACAAAAATCTCATGAGCACAATGTCAACATCTCAACGAACATAATTTGATGTATCAGTTGTTTTGTTGTCTATTTGCAATGATATAATTCGCTATCATCTGTGACAAGTGCAGTTTTGCAAAGGTTACTATTAATAATCAACCTAAATACTCCGAAACTTACGCTGCAGATTGGGAAATGATGTCCTAGAAATAGTTCGGCAACTAGATCACCTGCTGGCCATTCCCGAAGGAAAAAAATTAATGAAGAATGGTTCTTATGGATTGGTCTAGAAATTTCTTACCTTCTTGAAAAAGCTAGTTTATCTTGTGGCGAGTAGAATTCATCTTTTTGTTTCCATCGAGAGAAATGACCCCAATTTACATATAAATGCTAGGGTCTTTGGTCTCGAAGTGTGGAAGATTGTAGGTGTTATGTCACATTCCGTTAAAAAACGACCGTTCCACTCATTTACACAACCTGTGATGCACATATATTTGAATCCCACATTCGCTCATAAATATTGATCATTTCGAATCAACAACTTGTAGAACGTTGGTAAAATGGTCGTTTCAATCATCGTGTTCTTTCATTCCTGTCTCAACGTTTCATATGGGCATCTTGTAAAAGGTATCCAGAAGGGGTATCGGGTATTTGTGAGTTCAATAAGACAAAAAATATTTGTGAGCTAAAAGTTTATTGTTTATTATTAAATGCACTCTTCTAAACGGGAACGAAGATTGGGGATAACACGTTGACACATAGCTATTGATATTGATCTGATGTTTTGCTTCAACTGGGTTTTTTTGATGTACCTTACTTTTAAGGTATCCACATGTAAAATAATCAAGCGGGCTAAGGTCGGGGAGGCCAGTTGATGTTACCCCTTCGCAAAATGACTGTTATTTCGTTAACAACTTCCATTGAATCATTTGAGGTTTGGCAAGTGGCCCCATCTTGCTGCAGCCACGTTCTTGACTTGAAACCTGCAAACTCCTGCAATTCTGGGACCAAAAAATTTCGCAATAACGGTCACTATTCACATTAATTGCTCGGCTTCGTTGATCTTCAAGAAAATAAGGACCAATTGTGTCTTCATATAAAATAGTATTGATCAAGGAGTAAAATTTTAGAGGTGCCTCTATTAGTCGTTTTTTTGTTCTTGCCGATGATTTAATGAAGCTGTGATCGAATCTCAAATTTGCTCTCTTCAACTCCTCGAGAGTTTATTGTTTGCATAATGGAAGAATTCCAGCACAGCTTCTCATTCACTGCTCTGATAGTTGCGATTTGATCCACGTCCAATTCGTTATTTCTTCGGCGAAGGCAATGTTGCATTACTTATTACTTCATCATGGGATTTGTGCAGAATCATTCTAACACAATCTGAAATATTCCTGTGTGAGGAGTCGGGTTATAATAATAAATTTTATATATTCGAAGCTCTTTGATTGCGAACTAAGATATAATCAGTTTTTTTAACCTTATCAAATCGATATTTTCATTATTTTCAATTGGAGTCACACACTGGATTGTGATTATTTACTCACTGATACAGACAATTTAATTACCTTAATTAGAGTGTTCTCTAGAAAAGGTTCCCTCATTATGGTGGGAAAAAATGAAAAACCTATTGAATTATTGTTAAATATATATATTATTGTTATTTCTGTTCATAAAATTGAAAATCATATAGATACACACTCAAATATTTATCTGAAAAATTTTGACTCTTTTGCATACGCATGTAGTTGGCGTAAACCTCCTGAAATTCCATTGATTCTTGATATCTCAACTAATCGTAAAGAAATGACGACAGTAGGCGTAAACCTCCTGAAATTCCATTGGTTCCTGATATCTCGACTAATCTCAAGTAATTGAATGTAGCACTACTGAAATAACGGAGCTTTTAATAAACAACATTTTCTACAATACTATATGTATCACTCACCTGTCGGTGTCTAATGGTATTGAGAAAAAAGAAAGTTTAGGATTATAGAAACTATTATTTTTGCAGTTGTATACGCTACAATTGTTAATCATTTTGGAATTAATTTGAAAATAACACAAAATTGAAACAGAATACTTACTGGAATGAAAATAAATGATTAAATTATTGAGCTTTGTTGTTGGTTCATGGTAGATTTTGACTCAAAGAAATTCCACTGAATTATAGGTTAGGGTGTATTTTTTCTTCAACTTCTTCTTTGAATTTTAAATAGATCTCGAAAAAATTATGTTCTTCTAAATAACATAACATAACATAACATAACATTTATTCTCAGCATCAAAAATTTACATGCCTTGTCAAAAAATATTGATTTTAATTATTAATTTTGAATAAATTCTTGAATATTATAAATTGTCTTTTGGAAAAGTATTTTTCGAACACCGTTTTTGAATCTCCGTCCTCGCAATTGTTTGACATCGTCCGGTAGCCTATTATAAATTTTAGGGCCCCAGTAGTCTATTCCTTGTTGAGCGTAGTTCCTGCTATGGTATGGTATGGTAAGTTGCTTTTTGCTCCTCGTATTGAACCCGTGAAAGGAGTTATTTGCTGGAAAGGTGCTCAGATGTGTGTGCACATATGAGGCACATTCCAGTGCATAGGCTGCCGGTATGGTGAGTATATGGAGCTGCTGAAAGGCATTCCTACAGCTATCTGTTTGTTTAAGGCCTAATATTGTCCTTATTGCTTTTTTCTGGAGAATGAGGATGTCACATGCTTGAGTTGACATGCCCCATAGGAGTATTCCGTATGTGGCAATCGAATGGAAGTTGGCAAAATAGGCCATCACTGCTGCATTTCTGGAGGAAGCTTTGCTCACTACTGAGATTGTGTATACTGCCACTGTTAGTCTTCTTTTCAGCTCGGTGATGTGTGGTCCCCAAGAAAGTGCTCCATCAAATATAATTCCCAGTAATTTAATTGTTTCGTCTTTGCTACTTCTTATCCTTAATTGTTGTGTTTTAGAATCATTGATAGCTAGAGCATTACAGTTGAACCAGTTGTTTGATGTCCAAAAAACATATCTCTAATATTCTCAGTTTATCAACGTCTGCTGCCCTCAAAAGAAAGGAAGTATCATCTGCAAACAGGAGTGTAATAAGATACATGGTTTGCTGAGTTTTGGTGAGATTCAGATCATTGATAAATATAATGAATAGTAATGGTCCCAGCTTTGATCCCTGTGGGACCCCATATTTCATGCTCTTCGACTCTGATAGTATGCCGCTCCATACAACCCGTTGTCGTCTGTTTGAGAGAAACGAAGATAGCAACCCCACAGCAGCACCGCACACACCATAGAGCTGCAGTTTTCCTTCCAGTATTTCATGATCCACGGTATCAAAGGCCTTTGATAAATCTCGTGAAATTATCTTAACTGGCCATCTTTCATTAAAAGCTTTTATTATTTCATCCATCGCTTGTAATAGCATAGTTGTTGTTGACCTAGAGCTCCTAAAACCATGTTGATGTCCTCCAAGCAAATTGTGTTCTTCAAAGTATGCTAAGAGTCTTGACTTAATAATCTCTTCAAGAATTTTTGATAATGTTGGCAAGATGGAAATTGGACGGTAGTTGGACAGGTCGTTGATATTTCCTTTCTTATGTATTGGTGTTACTTTTGCTATCTTGAAAGCCTCTGGAAAAACTCCTTCGGAAAGACACTTGTTGAAAATTGTTGTGAGTGGTTTGGCAATTTCGATTGATAGGGCTTTCATAAATATAGTTGTCATGCCATATATATCCTGAGTTTCCTTTCCTTAATTTTTTTAATAATGCTGATAATTTCAAATTCCGTTGTTGGGTGAAATTCTTTCAAGTCACATTTGTTGGGTGCAGTTTGTTCCAGCAATTTTAGAGCCTTATCTTTGTTATCAATCTCTACTCTAATATTTCCTCTCATATGCTCAGCTACTGATGAAAAATAGTTATTGAAGTCTTCGGATGTAATTGTATCATTTATCTTATGGGTTCTCCTCTTTGCAGTTTCTTCCTTTATAATGTTCCATATTGTTTTTGTTTTATTTTCTGAATTATTTATCAGTTGTTCATTTGATTCCCTCTTTACTTCTTCAATGATTTTCTTCAATTCAGCTTTGCAATATTTGTATTTATTATATATGTCGATAGATTTTGTAACTTTGAATATAGTATCTTAAATCTTAAACGAATTAATTATACAAAGGAATTATTTAAGATGTCTTAAATAATAATAGTGACATTATTCCAGACATCTTAGAATTATTGATGAAAACAATGAACAAGGACCAAAATATGAGGTTAGAATCCCTGTGAGATGCGTGAGTCAGACTTGGTGTAAGAAAATCCACGGAGTGCGACTACTGGTTGGTATCCTGTGGTAGGAACTTTTTAGATGATCAAGTGGGTCTTTCTGGACATTTACAATAATTTCTGTATAATACAGAGATTTGACCAATCATTAATATTTTTCTCGCTTTCTGATTTGTTAGTCTGAAAGGTGAATCGAACTTCGTTTTTAATTCGATCTTTTCGTTATTCTGAAGGTTGGATTGTTGAATGTGTTTCAAACACAAGAATAGCAAAACAATAAAATAGATCAATAGAAACTGAAAATGTTCTTTATAATACACTGATGATGAAAGTAAGAAGTAAGATTATCTATTATTTCCAGACGAAGTGTTGCATTTTAAGATAGGGTATGAACTGAAGAAAATAGAAAAGGTTTGAACAAATAAATAATGTAAATTTTAATGAGAATGTATTAAATTTTACTTCACTTCACTATAATCGGAGATTAAATCCTTTTACTGTTTCCATCGGTATATTTTATTGTTTTAGTAATGGTGTGTGATCAATTAAAGACGATTGAAGGTAAAGTTATTTCTTTATTTTCTTTTTTGCCATTCAAATTGAAATTTAAGGAGAAAAGTTATTAATTGGCTATTTCGCAAAAACTGCGAGACTGTATTGTACAAAATGTGGTTCCAAATATTCAGGAGAACACACCTAATCATCTCCCTCAACCTAACACCCTGTGTAGAGGTCTAACTTTTGGGATGATGAGGTTCGTGCATTTTTGGTTTTCACCAACTGGCTACTCAATGGTATTTCATTACGATATCTTATTGTTTCAGGGAGACTGTTTGCTTTTCGTTTTTTTTTTTTTTACTTTCACTGTTTTTCATCGCAACTTATTTTCAATCCTTAATCAAGTGGCCGAGGTGAATCGCCCATCCAACGAGGTTCAACTGATTGAACGCTCGCTGCTAAATTAGAAATCTATCGGCATCTAACAGATGCTCGATATTTCGATCTCTTCGATACGTATCGTGACGAGATTGGAATATCTTCATCGAATATTTCAATGGCTTGGCCTTTTAACAAAAGCACAAACAGGACATTGTTGTCGACAAGCCTGCAAGTGGCTATGTTTAATGTTCGATTATCATGGTAGCTGAACGGTATCCGACAGGCGTCGGCTCTTTGCTACCAAATGAGACCGCCAATGGCTTCCAGGTATTATTGGTGATTAGAAACGGCGAGATTGACAGGTGGAAATTTTCATTTCGTCTAATTATCCGAATTCCTTGTTGAACGGTGTCCAGAATGTCTCTGATGTTCATCTATCCATCTCTCCATAGAATATGTAGGAGTTATACACTGCGCAAAAAAATTAACGCACGTTATGGAAATCTCAAATTTATTCTACAGCTGAAGGTGTTCTCAATGAGAATTATTTCCATCAGAATTATGCATGCATATGTTATCCACTTTCAACGTTTTTCTTCAATACAGATGTTTTTTCCAAGCAGGAATAAAAAAAAGATGAGATTACTAGATTTTGAATGTATTGGCTTCAATCTGAAATCCGTTGTTCTAGTGATCAATAGTTTTTCTACACTCGATTGCTATGCAACGCGAAACACGCAATTTGATCCAAGAGGAATGTGCCCAAGCTGTAGTTTTGCGAGAAAAAGGGTGGACATACACAAGAATTGCAAAAAGGTTTGGAGTTTCCAATACAAGTGTGTCCAGAATGTTGCAGCGATTCAGGAAGACAGGTATGAATGTCTGAAGACTAGGACAGAGTAGACCACGGGTAACAACTGCCATTCAAAAACTTCACTTTAAGAAAAATGGAATAATCCACATGAGAACTAAATATCGAAGTCACCGAAAGATTGTACAGTTAATCAGATGTTATAGTTTATGAGGTCATGACGTTTAGTAGTTTTATGAGGTTTACAATTTCGCTGAGAGCTCGAATGGAGCAGAATTAGAAATTCAGGTACAAGTTATCCTGCTAAAATTTCAAGATCGTGAGTTTCTTTTGCTTCTGACACTGATTTGGTGTAGCGATATGTGAGCGAAGGAGAGCAATCAAAAGTGCGACTTGAGATTAAATTGATTGAAATGGGCAAAACCGGAAGGTAACTTTCTTCACAAGAAACATCGGCTTGTATCGGCCATCACGTCATAAGGTCCATGTAGAGGATATGGGACAAATGCTGATAATGTTAATTGAAACGTGCTAAAAGTTAAACAGTAATTAATTCTCGATTTTTCATATTGGTAATTAATGTTGATGTACGGTGAGTATTAAATAATTTATTTTCAGCTACATTTTATCGATGTATAGAGAAAGGTGAACGTTTTTTCAATACTTCTCGAAACGGAACGAATTTGACGACGGATAAATATACATTCGCCGATTCTACAAGGTCGTTTCAATCCAGAAATTGTTAGAAACTAATTGATAGATAATTACTAATCATTTTGACATTCCGTCTGATGGAATCCTTTGGTAATAATTCGTTATCTTCTATCGAGGATTTCATCGATCCTATAATTGAAATGATCGGGAGCATCTATCATTTAGAATCGTCAATTATACTTAAATTCCATGATACACGCCCAGGTGATCAGGTTGATCATATTTTGAAGAAAGGAAAACTTGAATGTTCAGAACATGAAAAAGAATGGAGATCGTAACAGATTAATCTGCTTCTTTTTCATTAATATTTCTTTCTCATCTTTCTGGTTCGGTTTGGCTAGTACTATTGCTCTCTGGTTGTTGTTTTCTGTCTTTTTTGGCTTGGAAGATATTGAATGATTACTCCTCCTTGAATCATCCACTTATTTTAATAGAGAATTCAGCACAAGAACGAAACAACGTTCCATTGGTGCGAACTAGTCATTATTGACGCATGGTAATCTCAGAGAATCACGACCTCGAGTGCAACTGTGCACAGTCTGGCACTGACAATCTTGAAAGACGCAGCCAGTCTTAACGAAGAATGTGATGAACCTTCCAGGCATGTCCAGAGAGAGCGCCATCGATATTTTGAAGACTGGAACCAGACTCACTTTCCCTGCAGATCCATACGACAAGATATGACTTCCCAATATCAAATGTTAACACATTCCATGACCACTGGCAGTATTTGGGAAGCTATATGTTGTCGTATGGATCTGCGGAGAAAGATGCAGATGGCGCTCTCTCTGGAGGGTTCATCACATTCTTTGTTAAGACTGTCAGTGCCACACTGCGCTGATGAGAGGCAGTCACCTCGAAATCGGTCCACAGTTGCACTTAAGGTCTTGATTCTTTGAGATTACCATGCGTCAATAATGACTAGCTCTCACCACTGGAACGTAAATGTCGTTCCTTTTCCTTTGTCTGTGCCGGCTCAAAGGCATTAGTTGAAATCATTTTTTTCATTAATTTGGAAGATGTTTTAACGTTTTTCAGAGCCAGCCAAGCGAAAAGTGAGAAGTAGGAATATTCATTAGTTTCAGACCTTGATCTAAATATGACATTGATCCATGGTTTCAAAGTTTACTCGCAGAAATAGAAATACTCCTGATAAATAAACGTGATGGCAGCATCATTACTTATTGGATCCTATCGCAAGCGAGCACTTTCAAAATAATCAGCAATGCTAGAAACGATTATGTGAGCCGAAAACACTGTTCCACTTTGATCATTGTGAATTGTTATTTTATAATTTCTTTTACGGTTTGTAACGATCGTTAAATTGGATCTAGGTGAATAATCGTGTAAACGAATCCTAGATTATGTAACGAACGTTTCTTAGGAAACGGATTTCGGTCTATTCTCATTTCCAGATTAGTTAAATAGATTTCATGGTTAATCGTATTGTGAAGATCTTGAAGAATGTTTTTACTTTCTCTTGATACACACTCTGTAAGTTGAGAAGCATCATTTCTTACTTAACCCTTCTAATATTCTTACTGTTTAATTGCTTGTATGGCTCGTCCCATGCAAATAAACTACATCAATCAGTAAGTTCCGAACCGCAATATTCGGTATCGTCATTAACAGATTATCTGTGTAAATGATAGATGAAACTAGAGGTCCCAATAAATCGTTCTACACGGGTGTTCAAGAAGCTAAAGAAACTTTGCAATGGTTGTATCGCCGTGAAAGATCATCATTCTGATGAAAAAATATAAATTTTGGAAAGAAAAGGTTGTTTTCCTACTTAGATTCGGGATTTGATGACCGATGAGTTGATAGGTTGTCAAATATCTCCTTCCGGCTTTTTGTTCACTAACTCCAAAATTCGCGCTATTTTAAAATTTTCCTTCGTTGAAGGCAAATCCGCTAGAGAAACGTTCCGTGAGATTAATAGTGTTTTGGGGGATGGTACTCTATAAGTTCGAACCGCGGAGGAATGGTTTCGACGATTCAGAGCCGGTGAAAACGATACCATGGATAAGCCAGCCGGCGGAAGACATCGTGACATCGCCCAGGAGATGGGAGTTAGTCACCAAACCATTTTAAACCATCTGCAGAAGGCTTGGATGTTTGGGTGCCATATGATTTGACGCAAAAAACCTTCTGGGCCGAATCAACGGCTGCGATATGCTATTGAAACGGAACGAACTCGACGAAAAGTGGATCACATACGACAATATCAAGCGAAAACGGTCGTGGTCGAAGGCAGGTGAATCGTCCCAAACTGTTGCCAAGCCGGGATTGACGACCAGGAAGGTTTTGCTGTGTGTTTGGTGGGATTGGAAGGAAATCATCCACTGTGAGCTGCTCCTATATGGCCATACGCTTAATTCTACCATCTACTGCGAACAAGTGGACCGCTTGAAGTAGGCGATCGACCAACAGGAAGGGTGTAGTGTTCCACCAGGACCACACACTTCGTTGATGACTCGTCAGAAGCTACGGGAGCTCGGATGGGAGGTTTTATCGCATCCACCATATAGGCCGGACATAGCGCCAAGTGATTACCACCTGTTCCTGTCCATGGCGAACGCCCTTGGTGGTGTAAAGTTGAACTCAAAAGAGGCTTGTGAAAAGTGGCTGTCCGAATTCTTTGCAAATAAGAAGGGGGAGTTGCCGTCTAGATGGAAACAGATTATCGAACAAAACGGCGCATATTGGGACTAAATCAGACCACTGTAACACTTTTTATAAAGCATTGAATAAAGAGCAGAAATGCGGAAGGGAGATATTTGTCAGCTTCTCAAGTGACGAATACGCCCATCACGGAAAATTCTCATTTAAAATTGCTCCTCGCGTTCTGGTCGACTTCAATCCCCATTCATTAAAGGAAAAATCTGTTTTTTATCATCCCACACTTGCTCTGGTGTATACGAGGTCCGCCCCCACAACTTTCAATCGATTTGTTGGCCAAATGGTACTATCATCGCATTTTACACCTTTTATGTGTTGGCACCAATCGCTAACCATTCATAAAATTATGTTGATAAATTATCTCCGCTCCCTGGAAAACACAGATGTTGATTTATCGTTCCAATCTGTTATCGCTTGAGTTTTTCCTCGTTCTCCGAACCAACTTCAAGATAATTCTACACCTTCGCACTAGATTAGCGTATACCCTTTCCGTGTTGTCTCGAATTGTTTGTTTTTCATTTTCACGCTTGATTTGCGTACTTTTATATATCGATAATTGTGACAATCAACTTTGCACATGCAGATAGAGCACTACGTAAATATTGAAATTTCCAGTTTGTGTAGTTGCCAGCAAAACTCGGTTAGTCACGTTCGTCTTTCTGATGTTTCAACTTGTATTCGTTGTTATTTTAGCGCTAAAGGTGAACATGTAAGTAGTTTCTTTGAAAGATATTTGCTAATTTGCTAACATTTGATTCGTTAGCCAAAAGTTCAAAAGAATATATACATACTAATTCAAATATAAAACGTCCGTAACTAGTGCACTATATAGTTTTGTAACACATCGGTCTATAAGTTCTGGCCCAAGGTATTGTTCATCAATATAATTTCCTTTCAGATTGATACAATTATTGCAATCTTTCTCTAGATTTTTCGATAAAACCGGTGTAGAATCAGTTCATATCTTTCGTGTACTTTACACGCGTAGCCATTGTAACGTACACAACAACACTACTACACGCGGTCAACTCAACTGGCTACGTTTCAGCGGCCAGATACAGGCCGAGAATACGAGCGTGCGTGAATACCAGACAGTGTAAACTGACTTTTGCCGCACTCTGTATATCTCGTTCAGTTAAATTGTGTAACGGGGAAAAGATTTTCCTTTCTGATAATTCTGAAAACGAAAGTATAACCTAAGCGCGAGGCTTTTTCAACAAATAGATTGCGAAAAATGCCGTCAATTATCTGGATAATCTAACCATACTCACCAATTTTACTCGTTGTTGACAGCTGAGTAAACATAGATGGTAATTTCGATTTTTATTGGTACGCCGATCGGTTATAAAGTTGATATCGACTGAGATCAAATTAATTTCAAACTACCGGATACATAAGAAGACTTCATTCAACACGTCTAATGATACTAGGTAGATATGAAATTACTAGAACTGTACTAGCAGTTTGTCGATTTTTTGTTCATTAGATGTAACTGTGAGAGTGGCATTATATTACTTATTGCTATGCTAATTCGCAAATGAACCATAGATAAATGCCGCAACTTTGTCGATTAATCGCGATTGAAATCTTTAATGAAGTTGAACTGTTGAGTAGATCAGTTAACTGGGATTGAGGGGAATCGCAAATTGTTTATTTCGATTCGGTAGGTGTTTTAAGAAATCGAACAACGATAATGTGAGCTTTTATTTTTATTTTATTAATGATCATGGCATTATAATAATTTCCAACCACCCTTGAACTACCACACAAATTAAGTTAACTAGCTCGCATATCCGTTATGGCGTCGAAAGAAAACGCTTGTGTTAAGTTACTTGTTTCAAAGTCGCAACAACTTCTTATCCCAGGACCGCACTGGCTCCAAAACTATACAGAAGTTCAAAAAACTACAGAAGGCGGACATAATATCTTTACAGATTTTTTATGATAAAGTTTTTCAGTAATAAAACTTATTTTCAGTAAACGTGCTTGCATCCATTAATACTCGTATAGTGATCAAAGAAATCATCTGGCGAATAATCTAGAAGCAAATTTCTCATGTAATATGTTATACTTGCAATTCATTCTTCGAGAATTAATTACCCATCGTGAAGTGACGCTAATGATTCTTACAACTACAATCGGTTGAGAGAATACCCATTGACTCATCAGATTTTCGCAATTCATAGGATGATTTTTGTGGGATTGGGAAAGTAAAAGCCATTCAAGTGTATAGAAATAACAAAAAAATACTTCTGGTATTTCTTCAAGTAATCTCAGTTATGATAGTTTTAGGGATGAACAGGTTTAATTATGATCCATAAATGCTTCAGTATGAATCATCGTTGCTCACAGTTGTACGATTGCGTTGAAAGCAATAAAGTTTACTTGCATAGATCTCGAGTGAAATGTTGTTCATTATAATTACCTTTTACCCACACGAGAAGGTGCGCCAACATTTTTTATCGTCGGTCCACCAGGAAAGACTTATTCTTAAAATTCCCTTTGTTGAACGCACCTCTTCACTGTCTTCTTCATAAATCTTATTCGAAGGCAAATAATATTAAAAGTTTTAGTTGGCAAAGGAGTTACGGAACTGCGATCGGTAAAATTTAAAAAAAATTCAAGATAATTCATGATGAATTCTGATTTACTCGTCCGAGTCTTAGATATCCTCTTCATTTACCCGTGTGAGTCATGGTTACTGCTGCCGTTTACATACCTGAATAATAGTTACCCCCGCCGTTAACCCACTAACGTCATAGAAACTGGCGCCGTTTACCTGCCTGAATCATTGTTAACTTTCGTTTACCTACCTGGCTTATAGATACTTCCGGCGTTTTTCCGTTTGAGTCATAGTTACTACCGCCGTTTACTTACCTGAATAATAGTAACTCCCGCCGTTAACCCACCAACGTCATAGAAACTGGCGCCGTTTACCTGCCTGAATCATAGTTAACTTCCGCCGTTTACCTACGTGGCTTGTAGGTACTTCCGCCGTTTTTCCGTTTGAGTCATGTTTACTGCCGCCGTTTACTTACTTGAATAGTAGTAACTCCCTTCGTTAACCCACTAACGTCATAGAAACTCGCGCCTCATGCCTTTCCTGCAGCGGCGGTGTGCAATGCTGCAGGTTCGTGTGGGACTTTCACCCACCAAAACCCTCTCCTCCTCTTAATGCAACACTCTCCAGTTAGAGTCCCAGGGACACCGACTCATAAAACTGGCGGTTGCGGGGGGTGGTGCAACACTGCGCGAACAGTATATGTGACCACCCACGCACTCGCTCATACACTCACTAGGAATTTGGGGATGTGAGGAAGAGCTTGTATTGCTCTCTGGAACCAAGTTCGGTTGTCTCACGAAGAACTCGTGAGGGTCAATTAACTCGGTTCCACTGTTCCGTGTTCACCCGGCTCTGGTTAAGGAACACGGAGCCCTAGGTATAGATCCTCGGAAGGTCTTGGCCCCATCCATGCCTTCGGTCATACGGCGCTCCAGCATGAACTGTTGCGTGGCCCTGTTGACTCGAGGACTTGGCAAAGTTGAGATTTCGGTCAGACGTTAACGTTACCCCTTGGATCTTCCTCAGGTCTGGGAGTACAGACCTGAGGGGCCGAGTGGGTCATAGTTTCTCTGATACTGCTACGACTGTGCTCCCCAGATCTATGCCGGGCCCGTTAAGAACTAGGGGGGAGAATCGGGACTCCTTCTCCTCTCGGCTAGTATTCGGATTAAGCTAGCAATCGTGGCCTCCTGGTTCGGACACTAACATTACTCCCTAAATCTGCCCTTCGTCCGGGGACGTAGGTGACCCAGCGAGCCATAGTTGTTCCTGGCATGTGATACTAACGGTACTATTCGGGTCTACCCCATGTGCAGGACTCGGGGGCCGAGAGCCATAGTTATCACACCGCTACCTCGTGCTAGTCGTTCGACAACTTTGCTTACTGATTCTGTCTCCAACGTCTTCTAGGTCCGGATGCCTAGGTGTGTTCGCAAAGGTGTCACGACCACTAACGCCATAGAAACTCGCGTAGTTTACCTGCCTGTATCATAGTTACGTTCCGTCTGGCTTTCAGATACTTCCGCCATTTTTCTGTCTGAGTCACGGTTACTGCCGCCGTCTACCCGTCTGAATTGTAGTATCTTCCGCCCTTTACCCGTCTGAGTCATGGTTATTGCCGCCATTTACCTATATGAATAATAGTTATTCCTGCCTACCTGGGTCATAGTTACTCGCGCCGTTTACCCTTCTGAGTCATCATTACGCTCATCGTCTTTTCTGCTCAGCAATTTCTTGTTTCTTGCAACGGTTTTCGTTGAATTCTTCATTATTAATAAGAGTAAAACAAAATAACGCAGGGTTCGTTTGCTGTGCCATCGGGTTCCTGAGATTTCCCTATCTAGACAACAAATTTGGCGCACCCGGCATGTTAAAAAGCGAAACATCTGTTTCTCTGACTGCTCCGAGTGACGCGCAAAACCTCCGATACCATTAGATTGGAATGTCATAAATGTCTATTGCGATCTTTGTGCATACAGAAATCTGTACAATTTTCAGTCCAATATAATTATCGATTGGTCTCGGTAAATTAAAACAGAATGCGACTTCTATGATCGTTGCGGAACGATCGCAATAACTATCGAACGTTCAAACAACACGAACACGAACGAGCTGCCGCCATTTCGAAATCGTCCGTGATTATGGTATCAAATAGATCAAAACAAAATTGACGGGGGGCGCAGTGCTAGTTCAAGTCTGTTTTTTTTACATGGTTGTAATCAAGAATCAACAGGGGGGAAGGCGAATGTAATTCAGTTAGTTATTATCGTGATCTTCAATAATAAATCATACTCGAATAGCGATTCATTCTGCCGATTTCGAAAGTTGCTATTCTGAGAACAGTTAGTTCCAATTTTTCTTAATTGTACACCGACGATGAAATCTATTATGATTTTTGTTGCAACATACCGCATATATTCGCAACAGAGGTGTTCAATACCCCATATATGTTCGTTTACAATTACCCAACCTAAACGAGGTGTTCTTGATGGCGGTTTTAGGACCAATCGATATTTTTCACGAGAGTGATTATTCTGAGTACAGTTATTTTCATTTTCTCTGTTTTGTACCCGTACGATGAAGTATAAAAAAATTATATTAAATCATAATCGATATCTGTATCAATCAGTTTTATCTCCTAAAAACATCTTGCAACTTCGTTAATAGTCACTTGATGGACATAAACTGGAGGTTGGTACAAAGTTGAATACACGCATACATTTGTGATACAAAATTACCCACTTTGCCTATTGGAATTAGCGGCTGGGGTTGCAAACCTATCCAGGGGCTTGCTAGCTGACACAAGCTACATAGTTTGTTTCTACTACCCAGATCATGCTTCTCTGTCACAAAAACGAATCTGAGTATTTTCACCAATTCTTGTATGTGTTTCTTTGTGGATATATTTGCTTCATCTGGTTATAATTCAGTTGTCCATTCAACTTTTAGTTTAGGTATGTGCCACGTCATCGCTGAACGTTTCGATTCCTTCCCTCCAATTAATTTGTGAGAACTGGACCCAAACATCTTCAAGAGCACCATTTCAGTCCCGGTTCGAATAGACCGAATGGGCATGATCAACAAATACCAGTTTAGATGAAGTTGATTAAGCGAATGACGTCTCTCTATTGTTGAAGTTAATTATGCTTGAAGATTGAAACTCACGAATATGTTGACCACAAGCGGGAGCAATTAAAAAAATTATATCCTAGATAGTTTCTCTGCCGGACCATAGGGGCAAGCTGCTTGTAACAACAGAAACACGATTTGTAGGAAGTGATTAAACAAGGTTAACCCACTTACCCGAAGAACTTTTGGTGCCATTATATGAGTAGACATCGTACAAACCTGTCGACCTAAAAAGCCAATGAATTTGTGAATCCAATAGTTTGAGATTTTATTCTCAAAATTAGAAAAGGCTCTTTTTTGTGGAATATTCCGATTTGATGCGAAAGATCGTGAAATGGGTGATTCGCGAGACCTTGGAAGTTTTTCATCGCGTGCGAAACCTGTCTCAACTCAAATCTCTGGCTGTTTAAACCGCTAATTACATGATGTTTCCCTAACAAAAGACACATCAAGGTTGTGACGCAATATGAACGAAATGACCCATCATAAAGACGTTATTTGCACACTTACCCACAAGCAAATACGTAATGGAGTAGCCGTTGAAGTTTGTCATTTAATGGGAGAGGATATAGGTTTGAATTGATTGGAAGTTTATCGAGCTCACGCTCATGAAAAGTAATGTTATGTTGATGTGAAACGTGCCTCTGTAGATTCTTATATTTGATTAAGTGTGTGAGTCCATGAACCTTTGAAAAAGTATGACTATAATTGTCAATTTAAATATTTTGGTTTATTTACACTTTCAAAAATAGACTTGTTCAATTAAATTAAATAAGTTTGGACAAACAACTGTTATTTTTCCAATCCCCGTGACCGAGGTGTTGGGATGCTTTCAACTCTTTATCTCATAAATTCTTGAGCGTGAGAGGGCTACCGAGAATATTGAATTTCTGACTGGAAAAATCAGACGATTGGTTTATTATGAAGTTATGGTAATTTTTCAGCTTTACCGTTCCGATGAGTTTATTGGAGCACAATCATAAAACTATCCCTAAACACTTGGTCCTTTTTTTTTCTGGAAGCAACCCAAAACTGTCGTGCATATCGGTGGGAATTTCAGATTATTCTCGGACGACTGGCACAGTTTTAAGTATCCTTGAAATCAGATCTCGTCTCGCTGTCACTCATTGCGCCAGAAACTGCGTGCCCAACAAATGTCGTGAGGTCACTTGGAATAACAATAATTCAACTTTTCACCAAGCAAACAGACGGCAGAGCACATCCTGACCAGTTTCTGCGAGCGCCCTCCTCTCTGCATCGGCCCACTCGACTGATGTTTTTTTTTATTATTATTGACCTGGTCGTTAAGTCTGTCAATGGACACGGAATTATTGTGAACAGGATATCCGAATTCGTTTGATGTTTTTATTTCCCTTTCCTGAATTGACTTCGAATATTTTCGGTTCTCTTGATCATCTGGTTCAGCTTCAGTTCTGTGGATAATCTGCGAAGTGAGTCACCGCGGGTGAGGGATAAAGGCAGCGGTTTGAAGAGTGATTCAGGTGAATTTTTTTCAATGTTATATTTGTGAAGATTACTTGAACTTTAGAAGCCTGCAGAACATCCTCGTTTGCTAACACTAATCAGTGTCAATTGTCGAACGATTTAAGATTCCAATCAGCTGCGTCAGTGATGTTTTAATTGGAGCAGATGGTGAAGAAGCAATAATCTTGGCTCCCCGCTTAAGTCTTGTTATGTTCATAAAAATGAGCTCAAATATTAAGGGTGGAGGGCATCTTTCTTTGAGTGAATAATGACACACGGAGGGTTCTCCAAGTGCTCACATCGAATCTGGTTTTGCAGTCGATGTTGGTGGTTGTCCCGGATCAATCCATGATCCATGATGATAAAAAAAACCCGTTTCTCATCGCCAGTAACAATCCTATGCAAAACCGATTTTATTGCGTGTCTTTGTTGCAAAATTTCACAAGTGTGTTTTCGATTTTCCATCTGTCTTTCATTCAATTAATGTGGCATTCATTTTCTACCCTTTTGGATCTTTCCCATTGCTTTTAAACGGTCAGAAATTATTGTTTGTTGTGCAACATTTAACATAAGTAATAAGATCCAGATTTCCACTAATTTTTATTGTTTGTTACAACAACTGTGGCTTCATCAGGTTTTACATTGTGAATGATAGTTTAACTGAAGTAATTCTGTATTTATGGCTGTAACTTCGGAACGTCGTCTCAAATAGGGTATAAATATAGAGGCATGTTAGGATTTTTTCAACAACATTAGATAATGAAGACATCTGTCTCAGTTATATAAAAGACATTTTAAAATCAGTAGCTAAATATTTCATCAAAATTTCAACTGCAATGTCTCATTCAAAACAAGAAACAATTTAAGACAACATATAAAAAAAAACAAGGACAGAATAGATCGGAAAAACTGAAAATATACTAACATACCTCTATATTTATTACCCTATCCGAGACGACGTTCCGAAAAAGTTTTACAGTCATAAATACAGAATTACTTCAGTGAAACTGTTCAAAAATTGTGTTGAGATTTTTGGCTATTACTTAAAAGAAGATTTACCAAATGATTGAGGTAGAGGTAGTAAAATAAAATGTTTATTGTATTATTGTACAATGTTCACATTCACAAAATAAATAAGTACTCGCACGAAGTTAAAATATTTACAAATTAACTACATCTAAACAGAGTTGACATATTTACAATTATGGAGTAGTTATAAGAGAGAACATTGAAAAGTCATAACGTTGTGTTCACTTGAGAAACAGCATTATCCGCAAGACTAGATTGAGTAATGTGTGATGCCTAAATTACTCAAGTCAAGGATATTGAGAGTAGAGGCGCCATCTATCAATCAAACACAAAGTTTACAGTGATAGAATTTATTTCAAACTGTCTACTATCAGAAAAACAAAAGGTTTTATTGATAAATTGAGATGTTGAGGTGTATAATGTAACAAGACCGACTTTCAGAGCAATTGAAGAAAAATAATAATTATGTTTTACAACGTTTACAGTGATAGCCTGTCGAATTTACCAGAAAAACAGAAGTAGAATTACATAATTATGTGTGAAAAGTTGATCAGTTTGAATTGTATGAAATGAGGCTTGAGGGAAGATAAAGTTATATAAAATATAGAGCAGTTGAGGAATTGATTAGTTTTTAAGAAAGCGAATCATCATAGAATGATCAACGCTTGCAGTAATTATAATTGTATCAGAGAAGCAGAAAAAATCCGATAATAATTCAAGAATTGAGATAAAATATTTGTACACTAAGAGATGTGAGATGTAGAGAAAATTATCATAAACTTGAACTAAGGTGACAACACTATTATTTGAGATGATATGATTAGTTGAGAACACTAATGATATCAGGCAATATAAGTAATGAGAAGTTGAAAAAGGAGTCATCAGAGTGTATCCTTAAGTATTCGAGGTAGAATCAGCAGGCAACTTCTCCAACCAGGTCTAACGAAGGTTCTGGTAACTATATTTCTTATCGAGAAGTCTTGAATGAATATTGGAAACATCCTGGTTGCAGAATCCCATGATGATCCCAAATTGGCACGTACAGATATCTGAAACTTATAAGGCCTGAAAAGTCTAATAGTAAAGACGTGAAAATGTCTAAAAGTTGTGTGAAATATGTTTGAGTGAAAACGAGTATGTAAATTACATGTGAATCTGGCAGTAAATTGAGGAATTCAGTGTTACCGAAGGGGGGTGATTTGCGAAAGAACAGATATGAAAAGGATAGCTGAAATTGGCACGTGGTTGGACATAGAATATTTGAGAATATGAAAAATATAACTGAACATGAATTAGAGGTATCGAGAAAGTAATATGGAGTGTAATTTGAGGGAAAAATTAATGAGATGAACGGGAGGGCATATAAAGTAATGCAGTTTCACAAGTGCACGTGCAGAAAATAATTCATGTATTTGAGAAAACTGTAATATACCTTTTAGAGAGCATTATAGGTGTCTTGAGCAGAGAAAAAATGTCTTTGATTGTAAAAAAAAGTATAGAAGTCTTGAAAAAGACTGTAAAGAAGCAAAATAGAGCACTAGTCACTACCATGTCCACTTGTATTCGGAAGGAGTTCGAAGAGAATTGAATTGAAAAAAATCTAGGATTAAAATTGAGAGATTCACATATTTGTTTTTTTTTTTGAGCTGATTTTTTTCATCGATCGTAACTATCGATCATCTGTCACTGACACATCATGAATGATACATGAGATAGATAATTCATGAGCGTAGAGTAGGTTGGGTTGTAGGGTTGAAAATTCTTGCAATTTTTAAGAGAAACTGTTATTCAGATTGTAAAACTTGATGGAGCCACAGTGTTGGCGAAACAATTGTTGTAAAAAACAATAAAAATTTGTGGAAATCTGAATCTTTTTTCATTTAAAATGAATTCCCACCAAGTGAACACGGATACAATTAAATAACATTTCTGCCATTTGCTTCTGCATCTAAGTGTCATCTCCATTCAATATCGTTTGCAATTCGGTGTCTTAAAACTTTTTTAGTGGCCTTCCACGTTACCGGTATACCTGGTAAGTGGCGCTATCTAGTTGACAGACCCGGTACGTATTGACGGACGGAGGATATCAAAGCGTTCGGTTCCCTGAGTCACAAAATGTTCACATAAAAGTGAGATTCAAATTCAAAGGTATGATGGGGTATCTGCGAATTTCCTTCAATTAGTTAATCTTCAATTGTGACCTTCAAATGAAAAATCTAATAATTTGACCAAAGGACGCTCTTCTAACACACATGAACGTCGCCGGAATCAGCGAATCGAAGTCTTGAATCCTCGCAAATTATGTTCTTATCCCGACGCCCTGAATTATCGTCAAATTGTAGCTGTACGATAGGTTCCGAGAAGACTTCGAGGGCCATTCTTCGAAAACTGGTTTGCCAACACAGACGAAGAATGGGAAAGAACATGAGCGAAACAAGCTTGAATATGAGTATTCGAATTGATTTCGGACCCTAATCTGAACAGAGAATCGTTAAATCATAAAGAGATGATGACTAAGTCTTTGATTATTTTTTCGAAAACTGCTGGTCTACTGGTGAAATAATGAAACGGAAAATCGAAAGTGTCTGGTGAATTTCTTACATCAATACTGTAGTTCATGTGATTCTTGTTCTCCCAATGTTTTATTTTGCGAAAAACTTGAGAATGCTAATCGGATCCCTCGTCTTTCAGTATCTTGAACCGTCATCTTCAAATTGCTCTCTTTGTGCGAATGAAACTCTCCATTCACTGGAATTATGATCAGTGAAAAAGATTGTTCATGGTTGCGGTCTCTGCGATCCAGATAAAACAATCGTAATCAATTTTACTTTGTTTTTGTCGAATAGAGAGATCCTATTGTACTGTTTTTTTTCTGTTATGTGAATGCTGACAGAGCTTAAAATCTACCACAGATCACAGTGTCATTATTCTGTTACTTGACCAGCATCATAAACATATATTGATCTGAGCTGAGAACGAAAAAGTTATTTCTGCAGAAGATAATGATGGTGAAACTGCTGAAGCATGCTCTGATGATACATTAGATCGATTTTCTATTAGCCTGACTGAAAGTGATATCCAGCGCATGACTTGCTGATTACAGTATTCGTGTTTATATATAAATGACAATAATTTCTACTCTATATATTTCATGAGATTTGTTTGACGACTGCTCGCTGTGCCACACCTCTTGAAAACTGCATTAACCAAATAGGAAATTTTACTTTCTCATCTGCATATTATTTTATTCATCCGATAGATCATCTCATTATTGGTAATGAGTACGCCACATCTTCATCTCAAAAACCGCATGGGCTGTGAATATAGATAACAAAGTGAATTAACATATAAGGTCGAACACAATTACAGCAATTAGACACATGTTAAACGCCAAGAAAAAGTTGTGAACCCTAATGTTCCTTTATTGCTTATATTATATGGCGACTGACACACTTTTGGTTATTTTTTTTTTCGTCAGCTCATTGGATTCACTCGGTTGAAATGTAGGTTATATTTAACATTAGGACAATGTCGACTACAGAAAAGTATATCTTTTGAATCTGTGGTATTATCGTTCCTAATGATACCTTTCCCTAAATAATTACGTGCTTTGGCCTGCAAGAGATCGTCGCAATTGGCGTATACGATGAGAGCATTTCTAGTCCGAGAAAAATACAGAGAAGCACTGACGTGAGGTCAGAAGCTTTAACACGTTTATTCTAATCATAAAAACAATTTCATTTTATAATCTTTGTTAAGAGATAAAAAAACCATTCTTTACAATTTGTTTTAAGGGCTATTTCTTTCAAGTGCTGACCTCGACTAGAGTTAACAAGATCCATTCGATAGTTCCAATTTTTGATGACGCGTGTGAGTATTTCGGGTATATCTCTCCAATGACTCGAGTAATATTGGCCTCCATTACCCCAAAGGAAAATATCAAGAGGTGTGATGTCACATGATCTAGCAATCTGTGGTTAAAATTAACGCAGTGGTTAAAAACTCACCCTGTATAGTTGATGGTTTGAATTAACATGTAGATATTGACCTGTATTTGTTAGGTTTTTGTACCTATACAATGGTTCTTGGGATTCCAATTTGGTTAGGAACAAGTATATCTTGAAATGTAAGTCCTTCTCAAATTTGATAGATTTTTCTTGATTGTTAAGATGTTGAAGGAATCCATCTATAGTGTGTGTTCATCCCATGTTGCCAAATGATGAAAGTATCGTCTTCATATCACATCCATAATTTGGGTTTAGTATATATTGATCTAAAGTTTTTTGCTGAAAATCCTTCATGTATAAATCATTTAAATGGGAGACAGTGGTGAACCCATGGCCATTCCAAATTCTTGTTGATAAAAACTGTCTTTAAATTGGAAGAATGTCGTTTCGATGCAAATGGAAAGTATTTCCGTTGGGTCATTGCTGAATAAACTCGTAACATTGAAGCTGATCACGATGTCTTCATCAAAGATTTCTTGGTTTCTCATTATTTATATGGATTCTTTTGTATTCTTAATACAGACGAAATGAGTTTTTTCGATAGAAATGCTCGGACAGGTTGATTTCTGTTTCGAGGGGGACAACCCCCAATTTTTGAATAGGAAAGATGGGGTGGGTAATACCTCATTTGAAAGGTATTTTTATACTGATTTCAGCACAGTAATTGTTTTTTCATTTTATACATTAGTTCTCGAAATATTCTTAACTGAATATGAAGTGGTGTTTTCAAGGCACTTGTAGTGTTTTTTTGTGAAAAATCGACATTTTGAGCTTCAAAACATACTTCCTATTAACATGTTCATCTAAATGTCGTTGATTGAAGAATTCTACGGTTCTGTTCGCACATTGATTGTTTGCAAAAAATAGTGAAATTATTTCCACCCGCTCTGCAATTGAATGAACCATGTCGAACAATGAATTAGAACACGTACAAGTCTCGATTCAAAACTAAGAATAATTCACATGTCAAAGAACCAGTAAGCCAACTTAATGATCTGTTCGTAATAAATAAAAAATTATCGATTCTCATTTTTTTGAAACAGATATGAATTCAATAATCAACAAAATGAAAACATATTGAAGCCAACTGAGAAAACACTTCATAATTAAGTCGGAAATCGTTTCACGAATTGGGACTGGAATATTTCTGTGGCATCATTAATGATTTGATTTTCTTACCTGGTAATCTGATTTGAGATATGTACGTATTTGAACTTTTTGGAAATTTCTATCGATCAAGTGTTACCGCATGTTATTGGAAATACTGCAAATTATATCGAAGATAATTTGGATTGAGTTTCAGCAAGATTGAGCTCCTTCGCAATACGCTATGTTTGTTCGACATCTTGATTAAAGATTTCTATGTCAGTGGATTGGAGGAAGGAAGCCACAGTCATGGTTGTTTTGAAGCTCAAAATGTCGATTTTTCACAAAAAAAACACTACAAGGGCCAACACCACTTCATTTTAAAATATTTGGTTAAGAATATTTCGAGAACTAATGCATAAAATGAAAAAACAATTACTGTGCTGAAATCAGTATAAATACCTTTATACTTTAACTTACTAATACCTTTCAAATGAGGTATCACTCACCCCATCTTCCCTATTCAAAATTTGGGGGTGAGGGTTGTAGTAGCAAGGATTGAAGCGCTATGCGTCCGTAACCTACATCTTGAGTTGTCCCCCTCGAAACAGAAATCGACCTGTCCGAGCATTTCTATCGAAAAAAATTTATTTCGTCTGTAATCTCGTCTGTTTGTTTTCAAATAGGCACCCTGTATATTCTTAAGCTTCCTCAAGATTTGGAATTTTTAGTTGTTATATAAACGAAGAAATGAATTTCCTGATCCATACATCAGATCGAGACGAACAGCAAACCTCCGTATCAATTTGAATATTTCATCGCGGCCCATTTTGAGTTCCAAGAATTCATCATGTCGAAAATTGGCTAATTTCTTCTGGAAATTATATCTCCTTTAAGAAATCATTCGACATCTATGATAAAAAATACAAAAGATTTCATAGAAATAATGAGACATCAAGAAATCTTTGAAGAAGACATGATCGTAAGAAAAAAAACTAAGTAACGAAACTACACTTAGCGTATGCAATAATGGAAATACTTTCTTTCCATTTGCATCGAAACAGCATACTGCCAATTAGGATACATTTTTTATCAACAAGAATTTGGAATGGCCATGTTATCATCTCCATATGGCTCTTTGATCTTCTCCTCATTGGTGTTTTTTGCGATGATGTGAGCAGACGCGGCACCCATTTGGTACGCATCGTTTTCATAACCAAGTGTTCGTGTATGATGGTGTAAACACTACACTTTGATAACTTTGGAGTGTCAGCTATCTTTTACAATTTCTCCTTACGATCTCCCATCATGATTCCCAAGGGTTTCCAATGTTTTTTTCCGCAATGAATGCCATAAACCTCACAATCCTTTTCGTCAGGGATTTAATCTACGACTATGGATAAAAAACGAAATCAAGAACATATCTTTCTCTATTTCAGTGTCGTAATGAGTTCATTACAGTATTGAAAACAGTGCTGTAATGAACTCATTACAGTATAATCAGTATAATCTGAATATTTCATTGAATTCCAGGAAATTTCTCACAATTCTTGACTGAAATAGAGAAAATATCGTGTAATACTAGTTGCAGAAGGCAATTCCAACACTCATTCGTTCAAAAACTCGCTCCACTTGGACAATATTTAGCAATGAACAGTTTATCACTGCAGACTAATGAGAAAAATCGGTTTGATCAGCAAAATATGTCTGAAATAGTTGATCCTCAATGTGTGAGCAAATTACCATCCATTAATTCTAGTTTGGAATCAAAATAGCCCATAAGCGAAGTATCTCGATTTAATTGTAATAATTGAAGGGTAAGGACCATAATTCGTGCAATGAATCATGGTTCGTTCGGATTTGTGAACCAGTTCTTGAACCTAGGACCATCTGCTCGGGCAGGTGCTCCCCATCAGGTTGATCGCCCGACATACGTCGGAGCTTGGCTCATTGATTTTTTTTCCCATCCTCATTGTTTTTATTACGCGAACCCGTCGCTATTTCAACGACTTAATATTTATTTTTCTTTCTTTCCAGGTGCTTCATCGTGATATCGAAAATCACGGTAAAATTGTTGGTTCTGTCGTGAAACTGTGCAAGAAGTCTGATGCAAGTTGCAACAGGGCAAATGTTCGTCGCATCGCAAATGGTTTAGAACGAAGATGGCATCTTCTATTTCTCAGCTCGCTGGAGTGGCAGTGCTACATAGACACGCTGACTGGTCTTGAGAACAGCAAGGTGAGTGTCAAGTTGAAACATGCACTTACTATTTTATTCCATAGCCAAGGCGGAGAACGTACGTTGCTCCAAAATGGTCCATCGGCTTCAATTCTTGGGCCAACATTATCTTTTATGTGTGTGATCCGCGATCTTTACGCAAAATTCGTCTGAGTGACACGCAACTCTTGAGAACGATATAGAATTGACTGATTTTGATCAGTTTCTACCGACGTTTCAAGGGCAGCGAAAAATTGTAAAAAATGCCCAAGAACCCAATCATCTGAAAAAGTAGGGAACTTTTTATTTTAATTTTTGCTTGGTCGTTCGGTTAGGCGAACAATGTAGCCTTTTGAATATTGAACGTATTGAAGGATGATGGATAAGGAAATGCATTTTCCTATAATGAATCGTTATATCGGGTTTCGTGAAAGTTTCTACACGGTATCAGTGATTTATGTGGAGGACCCTTGGGACTTTTGCCATACCAAGGTTATGTCGAGATCAAAGATTTGTGATTCATTTCCTCATAAAGCAGTACTTATTATTCCGTACAAGCACTTGTATCGTTTGTCACGAATTCTAAAAATACTGAACAGATGGAATTATCAGATTCTTCCTCGAGTGAAACTTTCTCGGCCATATTGTCTTACCATCTAGGACAAATTGTGAGCACGTTGTTATTTCCTTGGAGTTATTTGCATATCACTTTGTAATTGGATAATAATTTTATTGATACTACCCGTCCCATCTTGATAATTGTCTATTTCGTTCCTATGCTTTTAATAATCTTGGATGGTTTAGGTTTTTAGAAAGTATCGTCTGCAATTAATTCTCAAACATTTTTTGATTGGTTCTATAACTTTTGTGTGTTAAAATTGCTAAAATATTCGAGGTGTCCCAGTTGATCTAAAAATTTATTATCGCCAACAAAAATTCTTCGATTTTGAAGAGTTGAAACGTACCGTATTACCGAGTTGCTCAATAAAAGAAATATACTAGGATATGGATCACCGTGTATATTGGTGAGGTAACGGCTGCTGTTGACGGAAGTTCGTACACAATACGTATTTATTTATAAATCTCTCAATTAACTCAATTGAAACGGTGTTCATCAATGGTGTGATTAAATAATCAAAGCACTGGAAATCAATGATAAATTGACGATAAGAATAATTGACATTTTCCTAAATAAAAGGGTTCGAATTGAATTAAAAAAAAAAACATGGGAAGAAAATTGAAATCATACCTCCGAAAACGAATTGTTTTTACTACAATTTCTCTACTCTACCTACAATAGGAGTAATATTAAATTCTCATTTTCAAGTCATTTTGTTTGAAAATCTGTCAAAAAAATTACAAAATGTCCGGTCATTTAGTATTACACAGTATACCTATCTCGGATCTTTCTGTCATTCATTTTCATACGGTTTGAAATTTTAATTTTAAATATTTGTTAACCGCTATATGGACAGAATTTTTTGCAAATAAACTTATATCAACGTGTTAATAATGGAACGGTGCTTAGGCAATTTATTTTTATCGTGACAGTGAAGCAACCTTTATTGATGTACCTGTTTATACTACTTGACTTCCAAGTACTTTGTCCAGGTGAATTATAGGCAATCCCAAGTCTGTACATGGTATATATTTTAAAATTTAAGTCCAGTATAAAATTTCCTCATTTTATTGATATTGGATGACAAAAATTTTGTTTCAATAATTGAAAGCATTTTATCCAGGAATATTTCGACCACATTGGGCAAATACCCCTCTGTAGTCCAGTTTAGTCTGAATGAAAATTACCTTCCACAGCATCCACGATTGAATCTGAATTGTTTAAAAACTTTATTTTCCCTCTAAGAAATGATTCACTAACTCATGTTTCATCAGATGATTAATTCGATTTAATTTCTTTCAACTTCAAATATCTCAAGAATGGTGCAATTTAGGAAAAAAGATGAGGAATGATTTTATCTGCAAAAAAGACTAATGATTCTAGGATGTACAAGATACGGAACTTTAGTTCAAGTGATATTTGTTTTTCATGCAATTTAACCAATCTTTACAGTAGTAGTGAGGAACCCACAAGAATTGGAATAAATCTATTGATGCCAAAATGTGCATTACTTTTATCAAAAACCTTCTACAAGAGATTATTTCAATCGATATTGTCGTTGAACATTATTGAACATTACAGGTGAAAATGCAATCATTTGAACGGAGCCTAATTTGGAAAAATTTTATAGGAAGAAAATGTATCTTTTGACGTCCAGAATCTATGAAAATTAACGCAGTGATCAAAGACTCACCCTGTATTTAGGTGCGGATCTTCTAATACAACACTTACCAGTATTTATTGATGCAACAATGGTTACTTTCCAGAAGAAAGTAAATGAAACAAATCTATGAACAAGTCATTAAAATATAATATTAAAAATCATGAAAAAATTGAAGTTCGAAATGAACAAATCAAAAATAAGGGTGGCTCATTGAAGAATAAAAATTTAGGGGTGGACCACCATTAATATTCGCGGGGGTGAAAAATATATTATGACCGATTCGCAAGCCTACCCGACAAGCACAAAAAATTTAACGGGAGTCTTTCGAGTCTCAATTTTATACAGGGTGCTCCATTTCTTATTTCATAGTGATTAGAGAAATTTTATTCTGAAGGGCGTCATTTCTCGCGAAGCGAATCGAATGGCATCGCGAATCGTGCTCCTTGTGATTCGAAATGCATCGGATATTCCGATTGTTGCATTTTCTTCGGTACAAGAAGTGAAATTCGAATAATGAGCAGACAGTCGTTCTCTTGTGGCCTATGGTTAACTGTTCGTGATATTTTTAAGGGGAACAATAAGTTCTCTGCGCTTTCAAATATGAATTACCATATCTTATGGTATGTTGGCATATAACCATTAGCAAGAGTACATGAACTCCAGCTGAATATTGATTTCCTTCTTGCAGTCTCCGGGTCATATCTGACGTTTATGGATGCTGGAATCGAATCAGTCCTTTATTATGAGAAAGTTCCATTTGGAAAACTGGATAATGCTTCAATTATTCTCACTGTTCAAGCGTGAACCGCTTACAAAATATTTCCTTCGATTAATTTAGATTCGAAATGGAATTTTCAACCCATTTGAGTTGCTCGAAGAATAGGCTCGCCTCATAGTAATCACATAATATCAAAATCGCCTTCGTTATTTGCTTTCTTCCGCCCCTCCAATGAATTTAAATCGAAATCGATACACGGAACGTGCGTGGGTGTATGAATGATCATTTCTTCGAATGATAATTAACACTATTCAATGATCTCGCCTTAACATCTGGTTACAGGATTGCAAATCTTCCTCCTCATGAGTAGAAGCTGAAATTATGAATACAAACCGTTTATTTCGATTTCTGCTGTCTGTTGAATAAGATTAACGAGGAAATGCATTGATTCATGAAGCAGATAATAATACTGGTTAGTATGTATTGTATAAATGGTAAGGTTGCCTATGGAACTTCCGCGATACGTTTCCATGTTTTTTTTTTGGTTCAAAAGAGTAATTGGAATACGAAGTTATCATTGTACGACAATTTTATATCGTTTTATAATCATCATCAGTTTGAATACAAAAAGAAAAAGAGGCCTTGGCCTATGAATCTCAAGGTTAAAATTTAAAAAAATCCGCTATATGGGTCGGTTAGTTCCGGGCTTAACCAGTAGATGTTGTTTATATGATGTCAAAGTGTCAAGCTTGAAATTAATTTGGTATATTGTTTATCGAGTTACGATGTTTTAAGTGACAAAAATTTGGTGATTTTTCCAACAGTTTTGTTCATGCTCAACTTTCAACACCTCCCCGCTCCTTTCTGGACACCTTGTATTAGAGAAGATAAAGCCTAAGCTTGTTATCCGACCAAAATCAAGTGGTTGCCGGAAAACTGAAGTTTTTCCGTGAGAAATCCTTATTTTTGTGTATCGAAATAAATTGCCATTCGGAAAAAATAATGTAGGTTCATCAAACATAAAAATGATGAATCTAGCCGATAAGTACGAGACCGCTTATACTATAGGAATATTTTTTATTCATTGGCAAATCCAAATAATGCAGATTAAGTATTTCGTAATCGAGTTGAACGTTTTTCGTTGATGCTGGCAAACCCACGGTTGAACAGTTTCATGTCGAATATCTTTTAGAAATGAGGAATTATTTTCTACAGTTTCCGCCTTTTTCTTCTTCAACATTATCGCGGTGCAAACGATTTAAATAGATTTTTCTCGGTTTGATGCCCTTAGGTTGTCAGAAAACGATGTGAAACAGCACACTTTCACGTCTTGAAGATCAGAATCTTGACGTATATAGCACTTTCGTAGTTCACCTCTTCGGTACATTTATTATTCGCATTTTGCCATTATTGAAATTGCCGCAGATTGAAGTTGAGCGAGTTATATTTATTGAAATTTCGAACGGATTACTCGATGAAAAAATCTGCTTTTACATAATGTCCGCAATTTTTGTCAGGTTTTCATCCTGTTCGAAGGCCAATTGCAACAAAAATAGGTTAAAGTATTAGTTTCTTTATGATTTTGTTAGTGAAGAAGCATGCATTGAGTTTCGAATTCAACCCTTTTTTTAGTAACTTCAAGTGATTTCAGCAGAGCTATTATTTTTTATTTGAACATCCTCCAAGACTGTCAAAAAAAAAGACTTTAAAATACCTACCACGAAAAAAATGCAACCTCGCCGGCAGATGTCATTGAAAATACATGAAAATAATTATAACTCGAGTCTTTTGATGATTTCAACACAAACTTCTGGTACAGAAACGCGGAAGGTCATGAAAAAAATGCCATCATTTTCATCCTGGCTGCCTCCTTCATGAATGGAAGGTTTCCACGGGTTGAATGAATCCAAGAGTTAGCATATGGCATGTAATTATGGGCCTGGACGATATTTACAATGAAAATAAACATAACGCAATGAAACTGCTGTCTTCAGATGGCTGAATCCGAGGTCGTTCCTCTTGTTAGCAAACCGGATGTTCAGACATATAAATATGTTTTCACTGAAATCTATTCGGAATTGAAAATCATTATCCTTCGACATTGTAGTCGGACGTGTTTGCATGTCGGAGATATCATCTTTGTTGTGTTGCATAAGCTTAATGGAGTTTGGATGTGCAATGACAACAGATGTTGGAGATGTCCATGTAACAAAAGGAGGAGTTTTTGCATCAGTGGGTAAAACATGGATTCGCCAATCCCCTGGAATCGAAATGGCAGTCCCAAAACACTGAGTTTTGTATGTTTTCTATCTCGAACGCTGAATATTCCAGAACCACGAAAGGAATTTGCTTACATACACCTTTTAAAGGCATTTATTTTGTATTTCTGATCAGTTGCACTTGACTGCTTTTCTGAGTGTTTTTCTAAATAAATCTTATTATTGGGATTTTTTTCTGATCTTGCTTCGATTTGTAGACACGTTTTACTTTGTGACTCGTGAGTGCAGTTATTGCTTTCCGAGAACGTCGTTTTGTCTTCAACAATGCGGTTATTTTTAGCTGTCAGCCGGCGTCATTAAACACGATTATATGGTGTTTTCAGGTCTGCTTCCGGTGGGACCTTGCAAGTTGAAATTATGTTGTGGGCTATTTTGTTCTGCATGTGTATTATTGTCAATTCTGTTTCTATATCATCTCATGTCTGTGCTCCAATTACTCTGTGGCCCATTGAAAATTAGAATTCGGTTATTGCATTTTGTATTTCAGTATCTTCTCAATTGAAATATTTCGAATGGTGGCGAGATGAGGATTTCAGTTCAGGATTTGTTTTCGGAGGAAGATGTATCTGGATGATGATGGAACTCGTGTAGAATCATTATATATATATATATATATTATAAAAATCTTGTCTTACTGCTCTTATTTCCAATGATTCAACATGCATCTTCTGACATTGTCAAGGCTTTTAAAAAAGCTGACGAAATCAGGAAATGTCAAATTGACGAAAACTAGATATAATTTGTACTCATCTGTGGTTTGAAAGTTTCTCCAAGTTACTTCGAACAATTGGCCTCGAAACTTCCGCCAACTCAATTCATGGCGCACATATGGGATTAAGATGGACTGCTACCCCTTTGATATTTTTTCTCGTAGGCTTTTCTTCCTTGGATATGATAGATGTATCAGTTCTAGCTCCTTTCAATTGCCTTTTCAATTTATATCTCAGTGATTTACCCACGACATCATCTCAGAAATTTGTTTATGCTGATGACATTGCTATTGCTCACCAGCATTTTGAAGAATTATTTTATTGAGTGACGATTATGAACAAAACGCAACAAAACAGAGGTATCTTGTTCCATCTGAATAATCATGAAAAATTCACGAAATTTGCTGTAATTTTCAATGATTCTCCTATCGAACATAATTTCTATCCTAAATACTAAGGAGTTAAATTAGATTCATCTTTGAATTACAAGGCACATTTAGATGATCTGAGCCTTAAACGAAAACTTCTTCTTCAGAAATTAGCTGGGTCATCATGGGGTGCTGATGCTTCCACTCTTCGCACAGCATCTCTCACCTTAGTCTTTTCTGCAGCTGAGTATTGTTGATCTGTTTGATTTGACCCAAGAGGAATGTGCCCAAGCGGTAGTTTTGCGTGAAGACGGGTGGACATTCACAAGAATTGCAGAAAGGTTTGGAGTTGCCCATACAAGTATGTTCAGAATGTTGCAACGATTCAGGGAGACAGGTATGAATGTCCGAAGACCAGAACAGGGTAGACCACGAGTTACAACTGCCATTCAAGAACGTTAGTTGAGAGTTTCTTCGTTGAGACGACAATCAGTTTGAGCAAACTCATTGGGTGCAAATTAGCACTCCGACAATAAGAAATCGCCTCAGCCAGCCCATTGAAGGGCGCGTTTGGATTTGGCGAGAGAGCATATCCATTGAGAGAATGATTGGGAAAGAGTTCTCTTCACAGATGAGTCTAGATTCTGCTTCTACCATTGTGATCAACGTTCCCTTATATCTCCTGAATACTACTGGTTTCGGTGGAGGGTCGATTATGGTATGGGGTGGACCTAGTGGTCGTTGATAATGGAGCTATGAATACTGTGATAGGTATATAAAGAACATTCTTGAAGAGCATGTAGTGCCATTTGCCCCATGCATTGGTGAAAATTTCATTTTTATGGACGATAATGCTAGACCCCATCGTGCGCGCAGCGTTCAGGAGTACCTTGAAGAGGTTGAAGTCTCTCGAATGGAATGGCCAGCAAGAAGTCCAGATTTCAATCCGACAGGTTTGGAACAACCTCAATAGAAGGCTGAGAGGTTCAGAATATCATCTAGCTACTTTTAATGACTTAGGAATCCAACTCAGAGAAATCTGGGAAGGAATAGATCAGAACATTTTAAGATCACTCATTTAGAGTATGAACTATCGTTGCCGAGGTATAATTAACGCAAGAGGTGGAAATACCAAGTATTAAATCACTTATTAGCATTCCAGTATTTTGAAAATTGTTTATTCCTCTTCTTTCACTTAAGATTGGTGAAATCCGAATTTTTCTTCCATCTAACGTGTCTTGTTTCGTTCAAAACCTTCCCGAGAGAATATAAAAAATAAATTATAGTCATTGTGAGTTAACTTTCATTAAAATTGAAATTTTAATGCGTCAATTTTTTGCGCAGGACAGAAATCTTAAGTGAAACTCTTCATTCTTCGCCAATCTTTCGAATTCAATTTAATTCTTCTTCAGGGCCTCTGGAATACATTGAAATTTATTTTTATTTATATTTATAAATATCGATCTCAATCTCATGAGTGAGTTGGAAGTAACTTCAAGTCTTCAAACCACAGATAAGAACCAATTTTGTATAGTTTTCATAGTTTTCTGTGTTGACTCTTTGGAAAGAAAACAGTGACGTTTATAGCCCAAATAATAATTCTACAAGATCTATCTAGTTGAACAAACTCTTTTATCTATTGATTTTCACACTTTATTCTTGCGCAGTGCTTTATACATTTTCGATATTAGTGATAAAAGTTAGTATGTCCAAGGCAGTTCAATATCTGTATACCCCTTGATGAAATCATTGAAATGGTAAAAAATTTTGCTTTAATAATTATTGAAACCTAACTTTTATTCATCTAATTATATACCTATCGGGCAATATTGAATTTTTGCAATTGAATGTTGGCACATTCGACATCCATAACGATTTCGTAACCTTCGATCGCTTGCAGCAATCCATTTTATGGTCACTTAATGAATGTTATTTTCCCGTACTTCGATGTAGCATCTTTGTTCCTTTGCTTTTTAATAACAACTTTTGATATTGTGATTCGAGTTTTTCATTTTCATTTGTTCGTAACCTTTGACATGTTTAGAGAAACTTCTATAACTGAATCGGCTCTAGCATGTTCTGATTTGTGGGTCAATCCATTTGAAAAATTAAGTTTACTACGTGGATGATTTTTTAACGTTGGTTCAGAGTCGTGGTGGATCGTCTATAACCTGGAATTTGCACATTAGGTTATACTTTCGTATTTTAATGATTCTCATTTTCTTCAAATCGTGAACGCGGTAATAATAATTGTGAGCCATTAACTTGACCATGAGATAGAGGTCGAGTAGGTCAGGTATATAAATTTTTACTTTGTACATTTTCATATTGTACTTTTAAAAATTGTTTTTGATTACCTAAAACTTTTCTTGTGAGGTTCGTCTCATGTCATTAACTTTCTCATTCAATGTTTTTCATCCATGGTCGAATATTATTCACAAACGGTTTTTATCATTTTCTGGGCTCTAGTTGGTCGAAATGATTCAGAATTCAGTGACCTCCGGTTGTTAATTTAATCACATGACCGTTACTGGAAGGGTAATAGAACAAAGTGCAAGTGGAATAACACGAACTTAATTCACTCCTAGTTTTTAATTACAAAGTTTGTTGTATGTGTAAGACAAAGTGCCATTTCGACCAAATGGATTTCCGGTTTTATTGGTTGTTACACTCGATGTTTTTGTACGTGCTTAGGACAATGTTTTTCGCTTAATTGCGGGTAGTATAGGGGGAACTATCGTTGCCGTTTCAAATTATCATGTAACCCTCTCGAAATAATCGCTCATTTCTGGGGTGTTAATATCTAATCGATGTTTATGGTACAATGAATTGAACAGATGGGCTCAAAGTAGTAGGCAACTAAAGAAACTAGGCCTGCTGCTGAACAGAGGGCATTCCTTGATTCGCCCCACCAGAAATACATAAAATGAATATACATTTGCTACCCATATTGAATGAAACTTCTTGAAGTCAACAGAATAGGTCTAGAATTTTACGTTTTAATAAGACACTAGGCAGAGATCAAGAGATTCCATCAAATATCAAATAGACAATCAGATTTGGGACTAACCATAAAAAGCGTAAAAGGTTTATTATTATTATTACAATAAAATAAGAGTAGAGGAAATTTCCTATAAACTCTATAAAATTTTTCACAACATATGGACAGATCCTTCACAAACTAGGTCCAAGGAATTCTTAAACCCATTCCAGCATCAATCACCGCACACGGCAAACGGTTCCATCTCTCCCTGATTCTGTTGGTAAGAAAACCTTATCTTTTGGGAACCGCAAACTTTTCTTTCGCCAACTTAAACTAGTGACCTCTCAGGTTGTTGATGTTTGAAGTAAATAGGCCACGAATGGGATCACTAAAGTGACAACGTAGAGGCATGTGAGACAATATTAAATAACCCCTGTCGCGCCGTGATTACAAAGTTGGCAATCCAAAAAAGCCCTCGTAGGTCTTTTGGATGGCATAAGTCAGCTGTCTGGCTCTGGCAGTGATTATGCCTACATGGTTGGACCAGCGAATATCCTCCGAGACAGTCACATCCAGGCCACAGTGACTTGAGATTCGCTTCAGCCTACCGCCGCCGACAAAGTACTCTCTCCTCGGGTTGTTTCTGATATAATGAAACGATACTTTTCGGTATTTGATTTATTCCTAAGGTTGGGACATTTTCCTGAATGTTCCCCATTAGATTGAACAAGAAGCTAGTATCGATGTTTAGAGCAAATTTGATTTCTGAATCGCCTCTAAAGCGATGCCAGTCAAAATTGAAATCGTTACCTCGCGTCACTATCAGTCGTCAATGGTGTGCCTCAAGGGTTGGTTCTAGGAACAGTTTGGATCTTAACTGATATGCCTGGTTTTCTTATTTTTCTGGAGTAAAAGGTTAATTTCGCATGGGAGCAGATTAAACGCAGATAAACTCTTTCGATACGCATAGCATACGTCAGTCATAAAGATTCGTGTAGACCTGCCGCAGTTGAAACGAAAGTAGTTATTAATTTATATCCTTTTCTTCTAGAATCAGAGTTACTCATCCGACTCGGACAGTGACTTCAGCTTCGAGCCAGTTAATAAACATCCTCGCCTGAGTAGCAGAGAATATCTGCATCCTAATAAAGATCCAGGAGATAAGGTGAGCATTCAGTTTCGCAGATGAGAGATTCCAACCCGTAGTACATAAATATCTAGGTTGATGTAATCTATCATGTTCATTCCTCATTCTAGGCCGAAAAATCGTGAATGGGGAATTTATCGAACTTTTTCGAAAAAATCACACCTCCCGTCCCATGTTCGAATGAAATTGTGGGATAGAAAGCTCAAGATCGCTATCAACTTGGGGGCCCACCGCGAACGCTCAACTCGCATAAAACCGAGCATGTATACCATACAGATCGTTTTCTAAACTCATATCTATCAGAAATAGCAACACTTGTTTGGTTTTGAATATTTATAACTCTCAATTAGCGAAGTGTAGATCAGGAATTCCTTGTACTAACAATATCAGAAATCTGACTCGTTTCAAAAGAGTTATTTGTGGAATATAGTGCCGTGTTACAACTTTGAGGTATGCTTTTTTATGCGAATAGCAGAAGCATGGGGTGAAAGTGATCCCCTATTTTGCGTACACATCTATGAAACAAAACTCTTGAAATAGCCCCTAAGAGATTCGGTATTGTGTATAAGTGACTACCACATAAGGCCAGCATCTGGACATCATAGGAAATCCTTTTCGAGGAATACTACATTAGTCGATAAGTCCGTACCAGATAGCGCCACAAATAGAATATTTACATTTTTCTTGGAATGTGCCAAGCTTCAAAAGATAGTTTTTCTTTTTATCGAGTGGTTCAGGTAATGCGTTAGTTTTGTGATTTATGAAAACGATGGATTCAAACAATTTCATGTGATAGCTGCCACTTTAGAAAAACATTGGAATGATAGCATCACTCTAAAAGAAGCTTATATTGAAGAATAAAAATAAACTGTGGCAAAAACAAAGTGTTTTCTACCTGGACTTGGGATTTACTGACCGATGTGTTACAAATTTTCGATTCCTACTTCACTTGTGATGATTATTATAAATTTTGTTCTGTCTTTACCTGTATTCTACGATAGAAATTCTCAGGCTCCGTTGACCTAGAACCAGTAGCTTCATATAAAAGATTTCTTTTTTATCTCTTTCAGAATGTGGTAGAATTTAATATAAACGGGAATAAGACAGCGGAAGGAGTGATGAGTACGAACGCAAACCCCTTGCTCGGCAATCTTCAGCAGAACGGTTTCGACACGCCGGACGGCCTATTGAAGCCCCCAGAAACTGACGGTCATTTCACGCATTCCAACAGGCAGGGACCCAATTTGGCTACTTATTATTTCAAACATCCAGACACCGATTCAGACATGGACAAGGTTGAGAAGGTGTCGATGGCGCAAGACAGCAATCTGGAAACGTCGGAGGACGACGAATGGGTATATAACAAAAACGAAGACAAAGATATGGATAGCACGGATACCAACGAGAACACACCGAAGAAGATATCTGAAGAAACGATCAAGAGGTTGGTACAGAAAGCTGAGGAGTTGGTTAGTCCTGATCAAACAAAAAAAATAGGAAGGCTGCAGGCGTTCAATAAAATGTCTAGGGTTAAACAGTGGTTGATAAATAAGAGACCTGATGATAGTTGCGATGCCAGTGGAGAAGATGAAGAAAGGGAATCACAGATTTCGGAGGATTTCGATCAGAGCACAGCTACCTGCAAGGCCAACGATTCGCACAACACATCTTTCACTGAATTGAACAGCACCGAAAGCACTCCTAAGGTTATGATGCGCCAGAGAAAACACAATGGTAACAGGCCTTGGAGTGTTTCTTGTATACTGCAACTGGAACCCAAAAATGGGTGAGTATACTCAAATCTTTGCATAAGACTCAACTGACTGATTATTATTCGCTCAGCATGGATGAATTCTCGCATTCTACCTCGGAATCTGCTTTGCACAACATCACACCCAAGAAGATAGAAGACTTCAACCAGACGTCCAGTTCACAAACAGTAGCAGGAAATAATTCTACATCATCTACCATAGAAGATAGTAACACGATCTTGCCAGAAGAAAAAACCTCACCGAATCGAAGGAGAAGATTAAAAATGAAAAGGAAGTGTAGTGTAAGTATCAACATAAACTGAAAATCAATGAATAATGTATCGATAATGAGCAATTATTATGATTGATTCATAATTCGTCCTTAAAAATATTATGAGTGCTTTAATCATCATTTATGATTCGCCTCATTACTTTGAATTAACATTTTTCAATTACCAAAAATATTCATATATTCTTTTCTTTCGCAGCATAAGTTCCAGTGTAATAAATTAGACGAGCGATGCTTGAACAATAGACTGTTTAAATCTTCCTCCTACTCGGGATGTTCGAATGCTATGATGAACAATCACAGTGAGCGTCAGACATCCAGCGATCCGCCTTCCATGAGTCTACACAGCTTCGGTAAATACGACACCACCACCAGTGGCGCTGAAACGGACGACTCCAACAATAGAAGGTGAGGAATCATACGGATTGAAGTTGAATAATATTAACCAATTTTTATTTTCAGATTACCAACGTTCAAAGTGGGTCTCAAAACAAATTACCTCGCGTCAGACGTGAGGGATTCTAGTCCAGGAAAGAGCAGCTTGAATACTGCCGAAGAACAACTGAGTTCCCTGTCGGAGCAAGCTTGGGACAGCTATCAAGTAAGTAGATCTGCAGATTGTTTGAGAAGTATTTTGTTCGTTCCTTAATTTCAACTTGCTACCAGAATCATATCTGATATATTGATGAAGCTCATCTGTGTTTCAATTAAATTCATTTGATACAAATCCATAGTTACGAGGCCACGCCCTCATGCCAATCACCTGACACCTCTGCTTGTTACAGTCAGTTCATTTCTTCCCAGGTGTGTTTGCAAAGGTGTCAAGACCTATGTACACGTTTACACACAAGCTCTTCGATTTGAAAAGAATTTGGGTTTGATCATTCTTGGTGTACACCTCGTACAGGTGGTTTTCATTTCCTTGTCGCTCCCTCCATATTTGTGTCGTTTATTCTCATTGAAATGTCCAGTCACGTAGTTATTAATGAATATGTGTGATTTCCTTAATTTAAAGCTTTTGAATTCGTCTGATTAATCTTGTTTTGAAAAATTGAGTTTTTACTCTTCCTTTCAAAAGTTATATTATAGTAAAACGAACATCAGTTCGAAAGACATCAGTGTCTAGTCTCATTTGGTAATGGATAACTCGCTATTTTCCAGGAAAAATACCTGTCAGAAGCTTACAGCGAGGCCCACGACTCAGATGCAGCTAGAAGACTCCTAGAGTTTGGCGAAGATTACCGTAACTTCATTGACAGCCAATCGGATTGGTCCACGAATCCCGACGTCTCTCCTACCTTCAGGAAGCGAACATTGCCCCTGATCAGTCAGAATATTGAGCAGTGTGACACAGACAGCGATAACGAATCGTTGAGAAAGTTCATAAACTCTTCAAGGGATCAGCTCAATTATACCAAGGAGATACACCAGCAACAGGTGCAACTTGGTCTCGGCCAATATTTGGAGTCCAATGAAATTGTGAGTATATGTCAGAATGGCGGAGTACTGCGCAAGCGTGATATAATCTTCTGTGCCGTTGCGCAAGCGTGATATAATCCTCTGTGCCGTTGCGCATGCTAACATCGACCGTAGCTTTTTAAAATCTCACGGTTATTATTTTATATGAACTCTTGCATGACTTTTTAAGTTTCTGATATCATATAATTATTTCTTGATAATTTTTATATATGAGTACAATTGGTTTTCGTGTCATGAAGAGTTTTTCAATAAGCCTGTTCAAACTTGAAAATTTAACACACAAAAACTCCACGTTTTATTAATGTGGTTTTTATATTATTTTGAAGTTTTTGGTATCCTACTCAATGTTCTATTATTTTTTGAAACATATCACATGGTATGTTTTCAAGGAAGCGTACAATGTTCCTGTTGACATTTTTAATTTTTCAAGGTTAGGTCAGATTTCATATAAACAAATAGTCCATGGGTGTAAGAGTGCAAAACATTGCTTGGCGGTTTGAGTCAACAGATGTCGAAATGACGCCTCAAAAAAATTTTTCGCGCAATGAAGTGTATGTTTCACAAGATGTGACATGTAGCATCATCCTGATAAAAATCATTTGGAGCCACAGATATTCACCTCAACCTTTTTTTCAGAGTGAGATGTTAGCAACGTGTGAGCGCCATATAGACGTCCTCAAACACATAGACAGATCGAGTGATTATGTGTCGAGAGATGACAAGAAAGCAGCAACAGGTAGGGGTTGGTTTGCTTCTATTTTATCGTTCTCTTGGACCTCCTTCATTTTCATACTGAAAAAGATCATCAAACTTTTATTTTATATCATTTTCAAATTGATTTTCCAAAAGAAAGCGAAATCCACTTAGAATCTCCCATATCTATGGATATGTAGATATTGATGTGATGATTTTGAGACTGGAAATGTTTTTATCGAGGCATCTTTTGCTTATTTTTTCATTAAAATAACAGCATGAAGAGATTGAGAGTGGCTTGTGATTTTTTTTCTAGTTTTTATAACACCATTTTGGTGTCTTTTGCTTTTGGTCATTTTTATAGGTGTATTTATTTGTAAATTTATTTGAAATGTAATATTTTATTTTTGCCTTTTCTTTTATAACTGCATGAAAGTAATTAAAACTTTCTTAAGTATTTGGCCTTTATGTTATTTTTACCTTCAGTCCCTTAACACGTTTCCAGGTTTGAAAATTTCAACTAACAACGGTCATTTTAGAATTTCAGTTCTCAGTTATATTTGTGTCTTTCAGTATGGACACAGCACTTAAACTGATAACTGAAATAAACTCAATCTAAGAGGACCTAAAAGCTGTTTCTGAAGCGTAGCTCATTTAGTTCATTTGGCTTTTTACAATTTTGATATTCTCAATTGCTTGAAGCAAATGATAAATTTCAAATTGATAATGAATGTCGCTAGTTTTATTTTCTTAATACAAGCATGAAGTTACTTTCAATTGTTCTTATGTGTTTCGTTAATTCCAAAAAATATACTTTATATTACATCACATAAAAGTACTGAAGATTTAGGAGGGGATTGAAAGAGAATTGATGAATTAAAATTTGAAAAACGTTTATAATCCATTTGTTACTTTCGTTATCAATATTTTCCTGATGTTATTGAACGATATCTGATTACAGTTAATGATCTCTTTCGAGAATTATTTTAGAGATTATCAGGTACGTAATCGAATCAAAATGTGATTAAAAGTGTAAAAATCCTGAAATACCAAAGATGAGCGCAGGGTTCAGTTCATTCAACCTAGCGGTGGCCTATAAATATTTCTGTGACTATGTATTCAATAAGTTCGATTTGGAAAAAGTCAAAACAAATTATTATTACTAATAAACTAAGCGTTAAATACAGAGAATATAGATATTTCGGTTTGCAAGACTGATCATTTTGTGACATTATGTCATTAGGCTCATAAATAAACAATATTTAGTACTTGGTTTCTAAACAAGGGATACTGGTAGACGCCAAGGTAATGGAGCAACCAATAGGATTGTGTTGCGTACCTCTACTTAAATATATTGGCACTCAATATTATTTGGATCATCAAAGCCAATTTCGACATTTTGATTTTATTTATTACACTTACACTTGATAAAAAAGGTGATGTGATCATACGCTTTGAAAATTTTCTATATTGTAGACAAAAAAGTGAAAAAATATATAACCTTCAACTTCATTCGCATGTAATTTGATTTTGACGTTATTATAAAACTTGAATTAAGCATTAAAACCTTTTTCACCATTCGTGAATTTTAAAACAGTGAAATCTGCCAATTGAAACTTCACAAAGAAGTTAATCTCTTATGATAGTGGGATGAAGAAAAAATTAATACACATTCAGAAAGGGTAGGAACTACAGAAGTTTTCAAAGTGATTTGATACTATATATCGCTTTTGTTTGAGTTTCTAATGGCCTATTTTATTTTTAAAATCGTGTGCTGTAGAAATGATTTGTATCAATCAAGTTTTATAATTATCTTCACTTACTCTTTTCTCTACCAATTCGAAAACTAAGCAGAAATAATCGGCTCAATCTCAAAATGTACTAACACTTCGTAGTGTACTTCATATGGTCCAAAATGTCCATAAGCACCTGTAGATTTGGATAAAAAGAAACAGATCTTCTCGAAAAACATAATGAGGTCAGTTGATCAACATAGTTCCATCAACGTTTGGGTTGCTAGATAAGTATTTCGTTTTTCTTCTCATAGATGGCATAAATTGCACATCTCATGTGATTCAATAACACACAGTGACGACAATGTTTGATTGGTTGTTCGACAGGATCATGTGACACGAATCGCCATTTTCAGATGAATATTCGCTGTTTTTATGATATATTACCATGATTTTTAATATTTTATTTAAAATACTAGTTTTTATGAATGATTGTAACAGCGCACATGGTTTTCGAATCATCTTATTGAACCGTATATGAAAAATAAATTTATATTCATTGAAATTCTTGGACATTTAAATTTGTCAACATTTTTTTGTGAATTCTCTTCAGTTTAATCTTATCCAAGTTCCTAACGACCTTCAATATTGATAGCATTCTATCTGTAATGATGTAAGTTCTGATAATGGGAACGTAATAAAAGAAGAGAAACCAATACTTACATATTTTTGCAATATCAACATGATTATCTTTTATCTATGACTGAGCGTCATTCGTAACAGTAAGATAATAAGAAACTTAGAGAAGCACTGAGTTTGTATGAACATTGAAAAAGTTATATCAACAAAAATTAACATTTAAGAAGATTTGCAATGAATCATATATCATGTCCTTAACCATTGAAAAATATACATACCTTCTAACTGAATCTATATATTTTCGACTGCAAAACATGAAAACAAAATGATTGTAATGGAATGCCTAATTTTGGTCTACAGTAGCTATAATTGATCTTTCTCTGATAGCCCAGAGGAATCATAAACCATTGGAACATTGACACAATTTTAGTTTCTACAACATTGACAATTTTTCAGTTGTAACGGAAATAACTGAAATTTTCCAAAGATACTAACGTGCAGACTTATCAATAGTCCATGCTCCTCAAACACAAGAAGAAAAAAGAAAGGAAGTCACACAAAGGAGAAAATAGGAGAGAGAAAGAGACTGAGTCGGTAGATTCCTAGCACATCCGAATGATATCCTTACTATGCAGTGAAATCAATAAAGTGAGCTCGTGAATTAAGCTGAAAAACGTACTTATTCTTTTTAATTTATAATGTTCCTTATTCCATTGACTTTTTGCGTAATACTAAATGAGAAGAAGTCGAGCGTCCCTACTAAATCTTGGTGGCAATGTTTTCAACAGCGCCCCTCTCATATCGCAGCGGCAGAAATCGGAACTATTGTTGCAGTGCCTTGGGGCATTCCATTTGGGCCACATAAAACAGTGCTTGATATTCGTATTTTGAGTTTGTGTACGTCAAGACCCAATTATTTTCGTTTTCACATTGAAAATACGGCGAAGTTAGTTGAACTTTCAATGTAAATACAAAAATAATTTAAATTCATGACCTCAACAAACAGGTTTTGAATCACCTGTGAAAATGAAATTAACTTCTTCTATATCTACAATGAAAGCAAATACTGAATTAATGATAAGACAAAAAAATGTGAATATATTTAAAAAATATATTAGTGCTACATTATTGAACTAAGCTGAGAACCATTATATAGATTATATTTCAATAAAATCATTAAATTGACAGCGATAGAAATAAAAACCAATTCAATATAAATAAATTTATTGATTTTAAGAATATTGCAACTTGAAATGAAACAAGTCACTCATATAGACATAAACACATACATATACATATTGAATCATGAATTTGGGAACTACAAATGGAAAATATTGTTATATTTCTTCCTAATTGACTGACTTGTTGTTTTTTTCTACTTCTTCGGATTAAACAAGAACGCTAAAATTGGTTCACTGCTAGTCGTTAATTAATTAATTGTTTTCTGACCGAAACAACTGAGGTTATGTTGATGACACATAGAAGGGTTTGGTCCAGCACATAGATAAAAGCGATTAAACATGCGGATGATATCCTTGCTATGCAGTGAAATTAATAGTGTGAGCTCGTGAATGAAGCTGAAATACGTACTTATTCCTATTCAATTCAGAATGTTCATTATTCCATTTCGTTTTGCCCAATTGTCTGTAATTTTCATATATGGAGCCTAAAATAATCTCGATCGATTGTGTTTGATTTCCTAATGAAGAATACAGACTCAAATTTGAGGGTGTCCGCCCGGCCGTTTACTCGCCATGATCCGAACGTGATGAGCTAGAATTTACATATTTTTAAAATAAGTTAACTGTCCAAACATCCCGGTCTAGTTCGTTATTGAGCCAAATCCGTATATTGGTTCAGGAGTATCTGAAAATTGGTTTTCTTCATAACTACTAGAATCTCCATCGGATCAAGATGTAACTTGGAAGATGAATGAACGACACTACAAATATTTCAAGGAATTCCAAATAAATAATTTTTCATGACTTTATACCTCATAAAATAATGATTGTATCACATTCTTCCAGATTACGGGTTATGGCCTTAGACTATATAAGATTAGACCCCTTTATTTACATTGAAAAGTGTCGCATCTGAAACTTAGAGCTGGTCCACTCAGGTCAATGTTGCCAAACTGAGCAAATAGTAGTTTCTCTACTCCACTATAATTGTGAATAAAAACTATTTCTCCAATTTGCATTCAGAACATTGTATAACATTTTATATTTTGAACTGAAACTGTCTTATCGGATATATTAGCAAGAAGTAAAAGAAAAACTTTAGTTGATTCTGCTATCTTATGTCAGAAACCACAGATGGAAAGAAATTCAGGTGAAAGTCAAGACAACGCTGCTCCATTGTCTGCGTGACAATTTGAAGGTCATATGTTCTAAGAGACACACGTTGCCACCTGTGTATCGAAAATAAATACGCAAATTGAAGAAAATTTGTGAGAGTCAGTATAAGGTTTTTCATATTTTTTATTGTTAATTACGTTTCATCGCATTAAAAATGGTTCGTAAGTGTGAAAGTTGTAGTAAAGACAGGAATATTAATACTAATTTATCGTTCCATAGATGAGTGTATTGTTAGAACCAAAGTATTCAGTTATTTACATGTTCAGTAGCGTAGAAAATTTTAATAGGGAAGTTTTCAATGAGATTATTATAAGATAAAATGAGGATTTCTTGAAATAAGGTTCCCAGATGACGGTGAAAGAGGAAGAATTTGGGCTTCGCTCTGGGATGGTCAAGTATTTGCCCAAAGAAAGCAATTTTCATTTGTTCAGATCATTTTGACCCTGAAGATAATGTGACCCAAGTAAATGGAAAAAGATTTTATGCGGTGTTGCCGGGTGAGGTTTCACAAGAGACTTTCAATGAGGAAGTCAAAACAAATCGACATTTTACAAAGGAATGCTTTGTCTATCTTATATAGCCTAAGGTTATGACAAGCGCTCAACAGCGTCAGTGCTTTTCTGATTTTTTTCAGTTTGATTTGATAAAAATGAACTTGAGTTGAGTAGTATGTTTATTTTCAAATTCGGTGGATATAAATTGCAAATATTTAGTAAAACCGATCACATCAACAGAGCGACGAATTTGAGGTTATTTTCTCATCCACACCAATAAGCTGTTGTCTAGTTCGTTTTAAGATCACCTTAAGAACAAACAACGTTCAATTCTGATTAAATATCAACGTGATATATTTACGTTTCAACATTCGAACAAGTTGTGACAGATACACTTCTCCTTATTTTTCTCCCACTCAAACAAGACAATCTCTCACTGCACATTTTCGTTGATCACTATTTTCTTTCGTGTGTGCTTGTATTCAGGTAGAAAATTAAACGGTCAAAAGGTAAGAGTTCGAAAAAATACCGATTACGTCATTTTAAATTTTGATTAAGTGCCAGGATAAGTGTCAAGGTCGTCAAACTGATACATTGCAGATAATTAACTTCGTCGTTGTTTATGAACGGAAAGGTTATTACCAGCCATTGGATCATCGTTGGATCAGTATTATTTTTAAACATATCAGTACAAAGTTTGTCTGTTCGGGTGTTTAATTTTCTTAAATCACGTTGTTTGTGACATAAATAAACTGTAATAATTTTTTTTCTTTCGAAATGGAAAATTACTTAGCTGTTCGTAATGCAGATATCGTTTGTGTACAGGTCATCATTCAATACTTCCTTTTTTTATAGGCATGTTATCTGAAGGATTATCTTCTTGATTTACAATTTGTCCCCTTGTTTTTCAGAACTACAAGAGCTTTGGATCGAACTGAAACAGAGCGTGTTGATAATGCAAGAGTACCGCAATCTTCAAAAGGACATTTTGCTACTGAAGCATTCCTTTGGTTCGATAGTGCTTCCAGATGATGAGAGTATCCTGAATGTGAGTTACGTCGACGACCTAGAGAAAGAGGTTATCAAGTACGAGGTGAGTCATTTTATATTTTTCTATATGTCTGTTTCATTCCAAATACTGAAACATTCATTATCATCTTCACCGTGTCGTTCCAAGACATTCCTGATATCATTTTTCATTTTCGGTTTGAGTTTGTACCTACAACTTTTTTTGTTCTAATAGAACAGCTCAAAAATACTAAACTTGCCTACTAAACCCAGAGATATAGAGTGGGGAGAATGATCTTCGAGATGCGTGAAGTGGCTAATTTTTCGTCCGCCATTTTTATACTTTCGGTTCATTGGCGTAGAAAGCAGTGTACCTGAGGGATAGTTGGTATAAAATTAAAAAGAAAATGAAATGTATAGAGCATATCAATTTCTTAGATAAATCTTTAGCTTCAGAATCTATACTCAGAATATCAATCCAAACTGTCCTCATATCAACTGATTTTGGGAAACTAAAAAGAATCATATTACTGTGGAAAGTAAACAACACGCCACTCAGAAGATAACAATGCCATGCGGTATGATCAGTCGGATAATTTCAATAAAGACTTAGGTATAAAATGAAATTCCCTCGACCTTCTTTGTTTTATAGTTTTTACACGTTTTAACAATACAAGACATGTTGAAAGTATCGAAGTATCTATCAGCACAATGTAAAATTCGAGCAATTTCTAATTCACCTGACAAGTATGTCAACCTAGAACAGCTGACTACGAAAGTATAAAAATGGTCGAAATTTGACATAAGAATTTAGCCACCAATTTTATATGCGCAGTGGTCGAAGCGTATTCTCCCCAATCTATATCTCTGACTAAACCTTGGTGGCAATGTTTTCAGCAGCGCCCCTGTCATATCGCAGCGGCAGAAATCGGAACTATTGTTGAAGTGCCTTGGGGCATTCCTTAGACTGTATAAGAATAGACCCCTTTATTTACATTGAAAAGTGTCGCATCTGAAACTTAGAGCTGCTCGATTGTAACGTATTGAGCTGGTCCACTCAGGTCAAAAAATATTATGTTGCCAAACTGAGCAAATAGTAGGTTTCTCTATTCCCCTATAATTTTGAATAAAAAGTTTTTCTCCAATTTGCATTCAAAACATTATATAAAATTTTTTATTTTGAATTGAAACTGTCTCATCGGATATGGCACGACAAGGGCCTTTGAAAGTTAAATGAAAACGAAAGAAAATTAACAATGAAATTCGGAAAAAATATGAAAAAATGACTCGAAAGAAAATCGAACGCTGGAGCATCGACTGCTGCCTACCTGGTTTCACAGTACGGCCGAATCAACGTGTGTCCAAGCACTCAAACGAAAATAGTCACTTTTTCACTAGAGTTCGAATTTGTATATTAACGAGAAAATTCATTCATTGCGAAGAAAGTGTTGCACTGCCGAACGAGCGCGGCTTCAGTACTTCCTGGATGAACGACGATTTCGTACTCTTCGTTGGACACAGGTCATATGCTCCAACATATGTTACGCGCCCATCGGGAAATGAATGAACATACGTGGGCCGCACGAAACGAGCAAGCAACTTGGAATAAAACTGAATGAATTCTACTAATAATAATAAGTTGCAGTAACAGGATATCTATACGTGTCGAACCATGGCATCGTGAGTACGCGGAATAAGTTGTTCTCAGTGTTCAAACAAAATAGACAGATATGATGACCCCATCAAGTGTACTGGATGTGAAAATTCTACGGATGATCCTTGTTCCAAGCACGGAGTACATGGTGTGTCTGGAGCGTCTACCAACAGAGTAAGTTCGGTTGATCCTTGTCCCGAAGGTAAAGTCATATTATCGAGATGTCCTAGCGAAAGAGTATCTACGGGTGAACCTTCCTCAGTTTTCTCTGCGGCATCGAACCACACTAATACTGAACCCGATGAATGGAGGGTAGTTGTGAATAGGAAGGAAAAATCCAAAGTTAAAACCCCCAAGTCTGTTGGGGATAAAGTTATTTCGAGAGTCAATATTTCGAACACAAAAAGAAACAAACCTATTAGACCCAGGGATCTGTTCTCGGGCCTCTTTTGTTCCTGTTGTTCGTCAACGATCTGCCGGACTTCTTGGTGGCATGTGTTCTGGTCATGTTTGCTGATGATACGTCCTTGGCAGTCAGGGCTGATAGTCATCAAGAGCTGGTCGATGTTTGCGAGAGGCTCATTCAATGCTTCTCTGAGTGGTGCAGAAGGAATTCCCTGATTGTCAACATGAGGAAAACAAAAATCATGAGATTCCAAAGCCGGGATGCAGGTTCCTTCCTTCCACTAGTTATCCATACCAGCATTCATACCATAACATCGGTTGACTCCTTAAAATTCCTGGGTATTCATGTTGACAAATACTTGAGGTGGCATGAGCAGGTCGATATGCTCTGTAGGAGGCTTAGCAAGTCCTATTATGCACTACATCGGCTGAAAATATCACTTCCCCTTGATGCTCTGATCGATGTGTATTATGGTATGGTATTTAGTCATCTGTGCTACAACGTCGTTCTGTGGGGTGCGTCGTCGGTGGGTGGTCGAGTGTTTGTCACGCAGAAAAAAATTATAAGGTTAATTTTCAATTTACAAAGTGGCGAAACATGTAGACCTACATTCAGGCACTTCAGACTTTTGACATTTCCGTGTATATATATACTTAATTGTTTATTGTTTGTGAGGCAAAACCTGGATAGCTTTGTTAGGTGCTCTGACTTCCATAATTATAAAACTAGACACCTTAACATCATATGTGTTCCAAAACACAAAACCTCTAAGTATGAGTCATCACCAAGGCTGGCAGGTATAGCTTTTTATAATCACTTGCCTAATAGATATAAATTATTGAACGATAGACAATTCAAACGTGAAATTAAGGACTTGTTAATTGAAAAATGTTATTATAGTGCTGATGAATTCCTCTCAAGTAACTTAAGTTGATGGTTTGTTTAGGATTAATTTCGTTATTTTTGTGTATTTTGAATGCTGACATGTCCTATATATCTTTGTGATATCTTAAAGGATGAATAAATTATCTATCTATCTATCTATCTATATTATCAAGAAGTAAAGAAAAAACTTTAGTTGATTCTGCTATTTTATGTCAGAGACCGCAGATGGAAAGTAATTCAGGTGAAAGTCAAGACAACGCTGCTGCATTCTGTGCTTGACAGTTTGTAGGTCACATGATGTTTAGAAGACACACGTTGCCACCTCTGTATCGAAAATCAATACGGAAATTGAAGAAAATTTGTGAGAATCAGTTAGGTTATTCATATTTTTTATTGTTAATTACTTTTCATCGCTTTAAAAATGGTTCCTTAGTGTGAAACTTGTGATAAAGACAGAAATTTAATCCGAATTTATCGTATCATAGGTGAGTGTATTGTTAGAACCGAAGTATTTAGTTATTTATATGTTCAGTAGCATAGAAAGGTTTAATAGGGAAGTTTTCAATGAGATTATCATAAGATAAAATGAGGTTTTCTTGAATTAAGTTTCCCAGATGACGATGAAAAAAGAAGAATTTGGGTTTCGCTGTTGGGATGGTCAAGTATTTGCCCAAAGAAAGCAATTTTCATTTGTTCAGATCATTTTGACCCTGAAGATAATGTGATCCGAGTAAATGGAAAAAGATTTTCTGCGGTGTTGCCCGGTGAGGTTTCACAAGAGACTTCCCATGAGAGAGCCAAAACAAATCGACATTGCACAAAGGAATGCTTTGTCTATCTTATAAAGTCTAAGGTGGCAATGTTTCAACAGCGCCCCTCTGATATAACAACGGCTGAAATCGGAACTATTGTGGCAGTGCCTTGGAACATTCCATAAAAATATTTGGGAATTCAGTGGCCACATGAAACGGCACGTGATATTCGTATTTCGAGTTTGTGAACTTTAATTATTAAAACTTTTAATGTAAAACAAAAATAATTGAAATTTATGACCTCAACAAACAGGTTTTGAATCACCTCTGAAAATAAAATCAACTTTTTTTATATCTGCAATGAAAGCAAATACTAAATCAACGATAAGTCAAGCAAAAATGAATATATTAAAAAAATTTATTAATGCTACATTATGAAACTTAGCTGAGAACCATTATATAGATTACATTTCAATATCATCATCAAATTTGACCACAATATAAATAAAAACAAATTCAATATAAGAGAAACGACCGCGGAGTATGTATGAATGAAGTAGAGTACTTCTCATAAATGTTTCAATTTCACTTAAACGCGATAATTCTGTTTTTCAATTATCTCAAATGGTTTGAATTTTATTTTGACAAAACGCGAAAACCTTCTATCGAAGAACCCCGGACTACTCTAGCCCTTTCAAACGTACTCGCTTCCCTTCATAAAGGGGAGGAGAAGCACCAGGAGTCACACACACTTGACTGGAAAGCGACTATTGATTTTCGTTTTTGTACTGTCGTGGATGTGCCATCTATGCCATATATCCCGAAGCTCCAAATTTCATTGATTATTCATAAGGTTGGTTGTTCTTTCGTGCGATGGCGCTGGCAGAGACGAGAACTCTGGTCCTGCAGGTTTCTGGATCGGAGAAATAAGCGAACCTATTGTTTGCTTATAGTCAGCGGTAGATGGAGCTTCTGGTCATTATATAGACATGATCGATTATCGGTTCGAACTTGGAAAGGGAATATGTTTTATTCTTATCGAAATATTCTAAAAACTTGTTCTCGATTAAAAATCAAACCAATGTTTGTGTGTGAAAGCTAAGAAAAAAATGATGATAACACTATTGCATTCAATTTAAAGTGTTAATGATAATAAAAATTACTTGCTTCCCCAGTTAAATAGTGAAAAACACAACTAGTCTCAATTCTTCGACCTAACTGCAAATCACAAAAACAAGGTGAAATTCCGAATTTACTTCGGTACAAAATCAAATTAATATTTAATCAACCAACGAGCGTATTAATGTTATACTAATTAAATCACATGTATCATGTGTCAAGAAGAGAAACAAAACCGATAAAACTAAATGAAAGGTAACGCGCGCTTTTGTACAGGATTGACCTTTACAAAAATTAATAGGGCTTCAAATATCTCCCTTCCTCTTTTTTGCTCTTCATTCAATGCTTTATAAAAAGTGTTACAGTAATCGGATTTAGTTCAAATATGCGCCGTTTTGTTCGATAATCTGTTAACATCTAGACGGCCACTTCATAATACCTCCCTCGTAGAAGCCCCCCTTCTTACTTGCAAAGAACTCGGACAGCCACTTTTCACAAGCCTCTTTTGAGTTCAACTTTTCACCACCAAGGGCGTTCTCCATGGACAGGAACAGGTGGTAATCACTTGGCGCTATGTCCGGGCTATAAGGTGGATACAATAAAACCTCCCATCCGAGCTTCCGTAGCTTCTGACGAGTCATCAACGAAGTGTGTGGTCTGCCGTTGTTCTGGTGGAACACTACACCCTTCCTGTTGGACAATTCTGGACGCTTATGGTCGATCGCCGGCTTCAAGCGGTCCAGTTCTTCGCAGTAGATGGTAGAATTAAGCTTAGAGCCATATGGGAGCAGCTCATAGTGGATGATTCCATTCTAATCCCACCAAACACACAGCAAAACCTTACTGGCCGTCAATCCCGGCTTGGCCACTGTTTGAGACGATTCTCTTGCCTTCGACCACGACCGTTTTCGCTTGATATTGTCGTATGTGATCCATTTTTCGTCGTCAGTCACCATCCGCTTCAAGAATGGGTCGAGTTCGTTCAGTTTCAGCAACATATCGCAGGCGTTGACGGTCCAGAAGGTTTTTTTTTTGCGTCAAATCATGCGGCACCCAAACATCAAGCTTTTTTTGTATCCAGCCTTCTGCAGATGGTTTTAAATGGTTATAGCTTCGTTTTGTAAGTTATGTCAAGACCTTTCAAATAATGTACAGCATTGCTAGTTACGAGCCGTGTAGCGCTTTGTACATAGCCGCGAAATTCAAAAGACAAAAAGGCGAAAGGGATATATTTGGCAAGCTATTATATTGGAGAGGGATTACTCCGATAGAGCAAAATAAATTTTCATGATTAAATGAATACTTCCTGAAAAAATACTGAAATTGGGATCGTTTTCCCTAACCTTCTGCGGTCAGCTGAAGGAGTTTGAGTTCAGATCGATCGTTGAAGATGAAATGCTCAGCTAGGACGTGAACGTTTCCTCTGCGTGACCGAGATGCGACACGCTCGAGGGGGCTGGTCCGGGTCTGCGATGGAGGCCGCAAACATTTGTACGCCGACGTGGTGCCCGTGGTGGTGCAAGATTAAGACTTGGACGTGTCTGCAAGAGAGCCGTGATGGAGGCAACGAGTTTGCCAGTCACGTCACGTAGTATGCCGTAGCAGTAGCGCGACACGGGTACGCTTTTATCGTCGATTTCAAACTGAAAATATCACACACCACCAGTTTTTAGTTTCGACTATCGTTTAATTCGAGCCCTCGTAAAAACCTCCACTTCCAACTATCCGTACAAAAGGCGCATACCACCGATTCTTGTACGAGTAGAAAAAAAATATACTAATGGCCTGTGGTGACTGTCGTCCTTCTGCCACGCCAAATTCGGACTTTTCGGAAACCGAAAAAAGATGAACAATTCCTTTTAATTACTCAACACTGGAATTCCGATTGTTCACCGCTTTCGTTCAGCGGGGAATGCACTCGGCCGTGCCTATTTCGGCGGTGGGCACCACAGAACACCAATATCGGGAAATGGAACGTCCTTACTAATTTTTGGCAACTTCGGTCGCCATTTTATTAGTTTGCTGGAAGTAGGCGGGAATTTCAAATTTTCCAGATGCCAGTTCAATTCACAAATTATTAAAACACCTTCAATTTGGTACACTGGTAATATTAATTCCAGAATGATTCTGGTATTATTTGTAGGAGAGGCCTCAATAAATAAACTGAAATAAAGATTTACGACGATCCAGAAAGAAAATGGAATTTTTAGATGAAGTATATCCAATTTAAAATATAATTTACTCATGAAAAGAGTTGATGATTACATCTGAAATCACATAATTTGAAAAGAAAAAGTTTTTTTTATCATGTGGATATACAAGAATCTTCGAAAAATTATTATTTATTCGAAAATTTAAATTCACAAGTTAATTACGTAATGGAAAACATTATTACATGACAAGAAAAGAAAAGTGAGCAGGTAATATTCCACCAAGAATAAAAAAATTGTGCATTAGAATAAGCCGAAGCAGCTTGGACCGCTGCGTTAATTTTAACCCCAGATTCTTGACGTCAAATGAAACATTTTCTTCCTATAACTTTTTTTCAAATTTGACCCCGTTCAAAAAATATAGGGTGTTGGAATTTCATAAAGAATTGCATTTTCACATGTAATATTCAAACGAAAATATCCCTTTGTAACTCTTATATTCAAATTGGTGATCCAAAATTGTATTTTTTAAAGGTTTAACTGGTAGCGGGATCCAAAAACGGGAAAATGATACTATGTCAGTTCGCCGACGTTTCGGAAATATATTTTTCCATCTTCAGGGCTAGACTAAACAATTGTATCCTCGCATTATCCTCTATATAAATAATACAGTTTACAAATCTCAGGTATGCACTTTGCATGGAAAGAAACTATCAGACCGCAACGAAAAATAAACAATATAGCAATTTTGCGACATACGTCGACACCCCCTGACTCACCCTGTATACAGACATAAAAAAAATGAATTGCCCTCAGGACAATAATGTTATAGCAAATAACACTTTTTGCAGACAGAAATTTCAAACTTCACGCGAATAAATTGTTTTTTCAGAAAATATTTCTCTTTTTCCAAAATGTCTTGTAACTTATATTCATTTCACTTGAGTGAATAAATTCCATCTCCTGGTGGAAGAAGCTACGACAATGAAATTTGAGAATGTATAAGATATCAATAACCCCCATAGATGTACAAATTATTGTTTAAATACTTCCGATATCTTATGAGGCATAAAGTATTAATAATTGATTTTTGAGATTTTTAGAAAAATTTTCTACGAAAGCAAAGCCCAGAGTACAACATAGGAAAATCGTCTTTACATTCGATTTTAAAGAAAGACTTACATCTAAAAATCTATAAAACTCAATTGGTTCAACAATTGAAGGAGCAACCAATTAACGAGGGCTTCAATTTAATACTGACTAAATCACCTGCATCATGTGTCAAACAAAGAAAAACCAGTGACGGCTCGTCAGGGTAGGCAGGGTCGGCCGGGCCGACCCAAACGCAACCGAAAAAGAGAAGGTGAAAATAAATATTTTTTTAATCGAAACTTATTTGAAAAATTAATAGCAATATTTAAATCTCGAGAAATTCCCATAGTATATTTTCCCTCCTCTATATATCTCATATTTCCACTCAACACATCGAAGTACACATTATTTCGGTCAAACACCTCAAATAATTTTTATTCCAAGTTCCCGCATCTGTCCTTCTACGTAATAACGCAGCTCAGCCAGCCGAGCCACAGCTTTCAGTTTATGATTTCATCTAACACATACGTCGCTCGAAGTTCCTATTATGGAACTCTACAATACCTCGACTGTGACACTTGCGAGGTCGGCCGAGAACCCTTGGCCGTCGGCCGTCCCTATGTGAAACGGAGGGCGGGTGAAATTGTTTATTATTATCGATGTTTATTGCAAATATCAAATTAATTGTAATTTAATATCCGACATCTTCATATGTTTATCCTAAATTTGAGATAGAAAGAGAAATCATTATGTATTTAAAATTTTGTCACGTATCCTGTTAATAATTGAATTTTTCACCCTCAAATCTCAAACGACTATTATCATAAGTAGTTGAATATTATTTCAATTTCAGAAAGAAGTGTATTCGTACTGTATGGAATAAATTTTGTGATTTTCTGACCATAAAAATTCATTCTTAGTAACTGTAAATAACAAAACAGCAACCCACGACTTGTTCAATTTTCAAAGACTAGGTCGGAGAATTGCATTGCGTGTGTTTACACTTTGATTACCAGAGTTCAGTTCACTAGGTCAGTAGTTTGGAGTAAGATGTAAGTGTATAGGGCTTAGGGTTGTACGAGTTTTCGTTCGTTTTCGGTTACAAGTTGAATGTGAGTGATCCAGATGGCAAGTATAAGAGAGGTAGTATCAAATTGCGGTGATTTGATTAGTTTTTTAGTAGATAACAGGTTTTCCATTATTAGAATAATTCTAATTGACAGCGTTCACAACATGATGAATATGATTTTAATTTTACTAAGTTTCAAGATGAATTGTTGGACAGTTATACATTTTAGATATGATTGTCAATGTATTTGTAACATGTAAACTTGAAAAAGACTCAATGTAAGCCGAAACATATGTAGTAAAGTATTTATAAAAGAAAGATGATATCCTAATTTCAATCCAGTGCTCTAATCCAAAGAAAATTGCTTCTAAATTATATATATACATATATATATATATATATATGCTTGGTCTGGCCGACCCACTCCTAGAGGGCACGAGCCGTCACTGAGAAAAACCAAATAAATATAAACCCAGTAAGGGCGTGACTATAGTGTTCAAAATAAAATGCAAATAATTTGAGATACTTCAAAAAATTTATTATCGAGTTTAAGTACAACGAAACATTTATGAATGGAACTCGACTCCGTTGAAATAGCCACCGCAGTCTCGTTGGACCTATTCTCCGATAACTCGGCCAAGCATTTCGGCCGAAACGGCTGCTGTTTCGCGTTCAATATTGGCTCTGAGCTCTTTCGACGTCGTGGGCTTGTTGGCATAGACCAATGACCCGAAGCAACCATCTAAAGGCGTTGAATCTCACAAACGAGGCGGCCAATTGGCTTGTCCATTTCTTGGGAGCACACTCTCGTCAAATCTACTCTTCATTAAACCGATTGTAATGTGTGCTGCTTGGCTTGTGGATTCTATATGTTGTCTTAAGTCCATATCTTCCAATTTGGACCATGAATGATGACTATTCGACGAAATATAGCCCAGTGACAGTTCTTTTTGTGGATGAAGTGATATTCCAGAAAGCGAATAGCGCATATGCTTCTTATTGATGAACCCATTATGCCAAAGCCAAAAATGTGCTCCGTCACTGAAGAGGATTTTGCGGTGATATTCATCTTTAACAGAATCCAATCCTACGTCGCTTCAAATGGTTTATCAATTCCAATCCGTGAGTCCGCTTTATAAACCCAGATCCTTGTAGAAAATTTGCCATAAAGTAGTTAAGGCGACGCCCAACTCTTTAGAACGCCGTGAAATTGACTGATTAGGATCATTTGCTACAGACGTTTCAACGGCAGAGATATTTTCGGTACTTCTATCAACCCGTTGTCTCACTGGCACGGAAACATCAGACAACGAAAAGTTTTGTACTAAACTGGTAACTGCCTGTCTACTAGTGCCAGAATTACAACCGAAAATCAGAGTTGTACTGTAAGCCAAAAGTTCAAAAGAATATAAATATATGATTAATGAAAGGGTGCGTTCACAGATTCATTTAAGAGTTGTCAAGTGTGTATTGGAATACCCCCACAGGAATCGTGTGATTTTTTTCATTCATAATGAGTGTCTTGGAGGGCCAAACTAGGATTCGTCGCACACGTTGATTTGCTCTCCCTAAATCGCAGCCATAACTCATCAGGCGTGTATGTGGATTTGCAGATTCGATAACCGCAATTTGGTGCAGGGGACTGTGTAAATACACGTTCGTAGAACAAAACCGCATTGGTATGCCGGCTGTTATACACGATGCAGCACGCATTCCAATGTAATTCAATTTACAATCAACAGCCAATCAATTGATTCGCATTCAGTACGTTTTCCTGCTGAAAGGGATGATTCCTTCGCCACCCTTTCGGAGGGTGAAAATCTAGGATATTGTCTTATGGACTATGCCGTGACTCAGAGGGCGAGGCGGCTAACTTTACTTGTTAACTTGACCTCGGAAATGATGAACCTCCATTGAATTCCAAATAAGATTTTCGGAAATAAAGGGTTTTTTGAGTGGTGTGCCAAGGGAAATCCAGCTGATTTATTCTTGATACAATCTGATTGAAGCCTAGAAAGTTCTGTGCTAACATATATCACAGCGATAACATTTACGCGAAGTTGAATTTTTTCCTGAAAATCACCGGAAAAATTAACACTTTCTCATTTTCCTCATAGTGAAATCATGGGAGATTCGTCAAACATAAGCTATGTGCAAAGTTGCAGTTTGCTGGTAATCTGCGGGTCCTCTCAACTTCAAGTTAGTCATTTGGTTCAAAAGAACTCCTTCAATATAGTCTTTTTTCCGAATCATATCTCGTAAATCTAGATTCTCGTATTTTTTTTTTGTATATCGGTACTGAATCAGAGAGTGAAATAACGTATCGGCCAGTCGATTTACCGCAAAGTAGGGGCAGTATATCTGGACACTGCAACGAATAAATTCCTATATAACGGCCACCTATTCAATAATTGATTTTATTGCCGGATTCAGATCTTAAATGGCCTCCTAACAATAAAATGTTGCCATGTTCTCTTTGAATTTTTAATCGGAATTATATTCTCTCCTTTGGAATCAGCAAGGAAATTGTGAATGTTGCATTTTATTGTGTCGTTTCAAATTTTTATTTGTTCGTCGAATAACATATCTTTCAATAGTGCGGTTCAATTTTCGAATTACAATTACATGTCCATGGATTACACTTATCCTTGTCAAATTCCATAAGCCAACCGACTAATAACAACAATTTTTTTATAGTACTTACTGAGATTTAATTACCCCCAGTACACCCCCCGCAAATACTCCTCTGCGCTAAATACATGCTGCGTGTTCTCTAGAAAGGGTTCCCTCATTATGGTGGGAAAAAAATAAAGACACTATTGATTTATTGTTATATATATATTATATTATTGTTATTTCTATTTATGAAATTGAAAAATCATAAAGATACACACTCAAATATTTATCTAAAAAAATTTCACTCTTCTGGCCGCCCCCCTGGACGTACCCTTGTCCCGGGTACGCCTTGCACGCCAGCTTACGGCGGGCCTGGTTCATGATATCTCAACTGATCGTTAAGAACTGACGACTATACTAAGCCTGCTGTAGGCGTAAATCTGCTAAAATTCCATTGGTTTCTGATATCACAACTTATCGTAAAGAAATGAGGACAGTGAGCGTAAACTTCCTGAAATTCCATTGGTTCCTGATATCTCAACTTATCGTTAAGAAATGACGACAGTAGGCGTAAACCTCTTGAAATTCCATTGGTTCCTGATATCTCAACTTACCGTAAAGAAATGACGACAGTAGGCGTAAACCTCCTGAAATTTCATTGGTTCCTGATATCTCAACTTATTGTAAAGAAATGACGACATTCATCAGTGTCTCAATGAAAATATTTTTGGCACATACATAATTTCGTTTCAATAAAATATATACAGGGTAGCTGGGAGACTGACGTTCAAGAAAAAATTAGATTCCTCATCTCATGGGGTATCCGAAATACCTTATGTATGTTCCTCAATTATTCACGGTTTTCGAGTTATAATTGTTTTATAAATTTTCAGAAATTTTCTCCCCAATCACGTGTAAAAAAATTGTGAAAAAAAAGTATAAAACTATTTCAACTTTTTTCTTTTGCAATGAAATCTCCATAAGTTGTACTTTGATACATAAAATAATCAGCTTTGTAACTTTGATGTAAGTTTAGGAAAATATGGTCTCAAGAAAAAAAAATATGTCAAGTGTATTCTGAAATAAAAGTATCTTTGATACCAACATATTTTCATGAATTGTATTTATTCAATTATTTCTGTGGTGTTTTCAAATTGTTTGAAATTATCATAAAGAATGAAAATATTTTCTATTCTTTTTCTCTGTCTCATAGTTTCTGAAACTTCTTTGTCCTTTTGGTCCCGGAGACCTTGTACTGTATTTCAATTTGTGAGAGTCAGTATTAGGTTTTTCATATTTTTTATTGTTTATTACTTTTCATCGCAGTAAATATGGTTCGTAAGTGGGAAAGTTGTATTTGACAGGAATTTTAATCGGAATTTATCGTTCCATAGATAAGTGTATTGCTAGAACCGAAGTATTCAGTTGTTTACATGTTCAGTAGCGTAGAAAGATTTAATAGGGAAGTTTTCAATGAGACTATTATAAAATGAAATGAGGTTTTCTTGAATTAAGGTTCCCAGATGACGATGACAAAAGAAGAATTTGGGCTTCGCTGTTGGGATGGTCAAGTATTTGCCCAAAGAAAGCATTTTTTCAGATCATTTTGACCCTGAAGATATTGTGACCCAAGTAAATGGAAAAAGATTTTATGCGACTCAACGAGGGAGTCAAAACAAATCGACATTTTACAAAGGAATGCTTTGTCTATCTTACATAGTCTAAGGTTATTTTTTCACTGAAGGTCATTTTGTAAGGTTTTTCGGTTGACCTGTTTCTGATGATGCGTCGTTTTTCTCAACTCTTAGTTGAGGTCCCGCATATTGGGGTTATCCGGGAACGATCGAATTTATTGTGTGTCCTTCAGGGAGAGAGTCGTTTCATCTTGGAAGTTCAGATGATTGCTGTCCCTCTGTAATTTATAAACACAGAAACAGCAGTGTCAACCGTCCTGCAATGCGAAATATATGGACGTCGAGATATCGGCCCTTTTTCTCTACGAAAGGACTTTTGAATGTTCCCGAGAGACTCGATTCAACGTCGTTTCCATTGAGTGACCTGCACTGGACCCTTCACTTCCGCTCTTTAATCTTTGAGAACTTCAATTTCTCGAATAATTCATTGCCTACTTTAGTTCACCACCCTTCATGAAGAATTCAAATGAACACTTTCGAAAATAGGGTATATAAATTGTCGATTATCAGTTTTTCAGCGAAATTTAACTTAACTCCTCGAATCAGTATTTCATCATCATTGATTTGAACATTTGATGGATAAGTCTATTTAATTGATAATTAAGTCTGGCACCTACATTTTTCAGGAAACTTAGTTTTAACGGACAAGATATATTTTTTCCACTTAACTATGGCGCAGTGTTATTTCTTATTTTGTTTCAGCTCGTCCATATTATTTTTTTCTTCGTAAATTCTTTCATTATTTCATTAAATTTTTCATAAATCATGCAGTTTATTGGTTACTAAAATATTTTCAGAATTGAAAACGATTCATTTTGTTTCAGAAATTGCTGATTGAGATTCTGGACAAGAAAGAGAAGCTGTTCGAGTTGAATTTGTCCGTACACCACTTCGTTGTTGAGAACAAAGAGTATAATGCGTCCTCCTTGAAGAACGACATTTCAGATCTCTACAGCTTATGGGAAACACTACATCAAAAGTGAGTACTTCATTGTTCTGTGCAGAATTATCGTCATCAAGAAGGCCAGAGATTTATTGTGTTTTTTCATTTATTGGAAATATAGAATTTGACAGCCAAAGCCAATTACGGAATGGGAAATTTAACAACTTTTTATAAAAATGATTTATTACAATGAAATTAAAATGAAAATTGCGAAGCGAATCAAACCTAGTGAAAGTAAAAAAAAACTTATTTGGGGAAAAATGATCGTATTGAACACATTAACAATTTAATATACAGTGCGCGCCGTAACAAATTAATTTTCTCAGAAGCTAAATGTGTGGCAACAAAATCCTTGAACAGGTCAATTTTTGTTTCACTTCTACCAAATTTCATGCATTTTTGAATGATTTCCCCAGCGACCCCTATTTTTTTAATAGGACAAGTGGGTCATGTGGTCCTTTTTGTCAAGGTTTTTGTATAACACACTTTAATTTATTTAAATGAATTCTCTAGTAAATTTTTATTCCTTCATAAATACAATTAGAGAAATAATGATTAAATCTAGCATTAGTTACAAAAGCTGTGTCACTAATAATTTCAACAGACAATATTCCTACTAAACTAGCCAAAAATCATATAAATCCTGAAGCCTTTGTTTCTTGTTTATAATTTGCTTCTGAAGACTAAAAAATTTGCTGTTGCTGTTGAAGAAGTTGGGTCGTTTTGCTATTTCATCATATTGTAATGTTGTTGAAATATTTTTTCAATAATAGACATTTATATGTGGAATTGAAAGGTGTCAAGTCATTTTATTTTATTACATCCTCGGGGATACCTCAGGGTTCTAATTTGGGACCCTTCTTATTTCTAATATTCATTGATGTGCAAGACAATTAGCCCCGAAAACTCCATTTTGCGGATGATTTCAAAGTTTTCAGAGAGATTCGCGATATACAGGGTGAGTCTTTGACAACTGCGTGAAATACTTTTTTCCTATACAATTTTCCATATTCAGCTGTTTCAAAAAGTTATAAGCAATTTGAGTTTTCACATTGGGCAAATACTCCTCTGTAGTCCAGTTTAGTTCGAATGAAAATTACCTTCCACAGCATCCACTAACGAATTTGAGTTGTTTAAAAACATTATTTTCCTTCTAAGAAATGATTCACTCACTCATGTTTTCATTTAAGGGAGTATTTCTTTTCGAGCAAGGTGAAAATTGAATTTTACTTGTTAGTCGATGTCTAATGAAATTGGTTTTTAATGTTGAATGCACTATTTTTACGTAATGATCAAAGCATCAAGTGAAGTATGACTTGAATAGTGGTTGAGTTTTCACGAAAAAATGCATTGTTGAATTTCTGAAAACGAATGAAATACCATCGCAAATATAATCAGCTGCTCAATCGGTACAGTCGGGTTCATTTCTGGTAATGAAGCTAGTCATCATGAGAACTGGAAGTTTCCTCCACGGTGATAATGATTACATGTTAGAGGATTCAGCGCGAACTAATGAAACTTTATTTGGGGTAGAACTTTGTTATGAGAATAAACTCGGGGTGATGGAGAAACGACGGCTTTTGTGGAATTACCGAACGGTGGGAAACCTTGGGTTTTCTTATGTGTACTCGGCACGAACGATTGTACAGGGTGTTTCCAATGCTGGCATTTTTATATTTTTTTTTCATTCCTGCTTGAATCTATAACATTGTATCTGAAGAATTATGTACAAGTGGCACAGTTTATCCAGTCAAGTTAACTTTCTGGAGAATTATTTGAGAATAGGTGATTGAACAAAGCACTTAAATCAATAAGCGTTTCATCGGGATTTCCAAGAAGGGAAACGAACGGAAAACTGCGTTCACACATCCTTTACCGAGAATCGTCCAATCGATATAAACAGATTTAACTGTTAACATCGTCGCAGACATTTTACGGAATTAATTATTTTGGTAGTAAAATTTTTCTCACGACTTCATACGTGATAGATTGGACATTCGATGTTTGAGGCGGCTCTATGAGCATCAAGTGGAAAACTAAGTAGCTCCCAGTACTCGGTACTATCAATTGGTATTCAGGAGTTAACTTTTACCCTCCTTCTTCGCATCCTCGATGCATAATGACAGCTGCACCCACATACCACGTGCTTTGGTTCACCAAATATTCGGTAACATAATTATTACAAATATAGCCTTTCGCCTTATGTCATCAGTGATTTATACGGTGCAGAGGAAAGAAAACGTTCCAAAATTCATATTTTAAAATCATCCGTAATTAAATGGCAAAGATATATCAATCCGTTATTCAAAGGAAAGCTAAGAATCTTTACTGTGAGTCTGATCGCCCTGGTCGGCACAAATTTTCATCGAAAAAAGCGATGAAGCGTACTTCGAAAACTCGATGGAAAATAGATTAGAAACTGCTGAAAAAATTTTATGCGATAATCGTTCGCCAGTAATTAATACATCAGCTCCCACCAGTTCCACACATTCCTTATCGCAAATCGTCAGTAACGATGTGAAAGTGGATTATTCAGAATGTCACATCTCGAAAATTCCGTCTAAGAATTTCACGAATTGTTCGATTGGAACTCACGTGTTAAATTATCTCGACCATAAATCGCTATCATTAATAAACTAATTGATTGAATAACTATTATATAAGCATTTTTCTAAAAAACGGCCAAGTAGAATGCTTAAACGTCGGTTCTGTTCTTTCCAGGACATCAGATCGATTGAAACAACTTCAGCCGTTTCTGGAAAAGTGGAAGACTTTGGAAAGTAGACTGGATCAACTTCATGGGGATTTGAGAAGTGACGAGAAAACTCTGCGATTATTAGATTCTGCCCTGAAAGGAGGAACTCTTTCGGAACAAACAGCGGTATATGTGCGCGACGTTGCCAAGCTGCTGTCCGAAACCAACATGGTGAAGGTAAGTGAACCTATTTTTTTTTATGAAATTTGATAAAAACTTCGCTTTCTTCCATTTATTGCATAGATTCGGTTTAATTAGGCTTCATAGCTTATATTTTTCACCATACTTTTCCCATTTCTCATGACAATTCAGATGAAAACAAGATACTTCCATGTTGTAGTGATTGGCACATAAGCGCCATTTCATAAAATAACTTTTCAAAATCTCCAATTGCCGAAATTTATTATTTCCAGACAGTGTCATATGCAAAAGCTGAATATACGAAATTCCCTGTTTTCGAACTACCAATGAAACATGTTTCTGTAAATGTAGTTAGGCTAAAAAGCCTATCTGTGGTGATTACCCATCACCACCCCCCGTCTTTTCAACTTAGTCGGTCTTACCGGACCATCATTAATGTCATTGTGAAAGTAATTTGATATCTGATGACAGCTTCTGATTCGTTTCCTTTAAAAGACAAAAATCGAATTTTTGATGGTGGTGGTTGAAACCGATTTTGTTTCCACCAACTAACCACGGGAGAAGTTTTATTCTGAACACGTTGTCCGTTCACCCTTGAAACGACCTCCGAAACAAGGGATTTAAAGGTATTAAAATCACCCGCAATTGAATGAATCAACGTCCGACATGCGCTAAAAATCATATTTCGCCGCGATCGCCAGGGGTGGAACAGGGGCTATAAGTGAATACTACAGTCCCCAGCGATGACCCTCGAATTGATCTGACCAACGTAATGCCCGGCCAGACCGTTAATCGTGTTCAGGTTGATTTTCCGGTCACGTTTCCCGAATGTTCCACGGAATCAGCGTAAAAATACAAATTTAATATCGGATCTGAGAGAGCTTAGCCGAGGGCCCAGAGGTCATGCTTCTATCTCTACTCGGCTGCGGGGATGGCGAGATTATCGCCGCCTATTTCCTCGTGGCGTTAAGGTCACTGTTTATAAGAAAAAACTGGACCATCTCCCGGACCTCTTGTTTGCTTATTAAATATTTTCGCCCGGCCCGGGTCGCGTGATCGTATATTTTTATGTTGTTCCGGAGAGAATCTGAGGCAATAAAAAAGTTTATCCGCCGCAGAGCTTTCTGGGGTCGCAACAACGAGTTTTCATGATGTTTTTGATGGATGATTAGAGTTGTCAGGATATTTCAGAGCGTTTGAAACACGTACTCTCTGAATTTCAACAGTCAACCCAAGAATTGGTGACGCCTACTCCTGAGCAGGTTAAATTGTTCCTCTTGAAGACGGCCTTCAAGAGCAAGATTCTGACATCTTAACTTGGATCAAATCAATGAAACGAATAGAAATACATTCGTCCAACACTAGTGGGTTTATTCGAACAACTTTTGAGTAATGACTGCTTGGCAACACGATTCGAGCAATATGGAGTAATTAATTGGGGCAATTAGAGCAATATCATTGAATTGCAGCAATTATTTCGACGATTTCGATTGCATCGCATATTCGTCGACTTCTCCTGAGGAGTGTAACTTGGAAAGTAAGACGATTTCGAAGAAAATTTTTTTAGGGGAATTACTTCGATTCATATTAACTAAGGTAACATTCCCCTAAGTTGTTCGCATTTATGACAATTTGGAAAATATTGAGGAATTTCGAGTAGTTGCTTCATTAATTTGCTCTACTCGTATTTATTCGGATATCACATCAGATTTTAAAATCGATAGAATAATTCAATACCACCTTGTATTAAAACTAGACGACTGTTAAATTAAGACGGAAAGAACTCGAATAAAAGGGAAAATAGACGTTCGGCTATGCAGCCTAGAAGACTTACGTCCAGAACTGGCTTTTATCCTTGTAGCAGCGGCATAACTTCGGCAGTTGAGCGCATCGCCAGTTCGGCACTTCCATATAGAAATGAACCGCTCAGCGCCGGTAATGAAAAGTGCCGCACCGCATACTAAATAGATTTTCGGGGGGCGATGGACAAGTCGGGGGCTTCTCTGTCAGTGCATAGAGGAAATTCTGCTGTTTGCGGATTCTGCAACCGAACATCAAACCCATCACGGCGTAACCCAGAAACGGGGAGTCCCCTATTCGACCTGAAAATATGTTTACTTGAGGAATATCAATTCTTCGATGCATAACTATTTCAGTTATATATTTTCAGTAGAGTTATGTTATATCAAATAACATAATCATCGAATCAAAGGAATTGCCACTCTGTTCACAGAAGAACCTCAATATCGACCTCCTACATCGGTGATCATATACGTACAAAGCGTCCCATAATATCTATATCACTGTAGACCTTCACTGCAGCTCTTTAATATTTTGAACGTTCATCATTCGTTTGCTATTAGGAACTGATCCATTACTTGAGGTCGACTTAGTGTATTTAATTCTTCCACCACGTATATCGCAGAAGTAAGCCTAACTTTCATGACATGACCTGCCGCACTGTAGAACTGCAGTAATACTCTCATTAAATTATCAAATTTTTCAGTCTCGCCATTGCAATGTCTCATACATATTTCTATTGTTTCAGGGTTGTACGATACCGGAACTCTTTACGGAAGGTTCTTGGTCGGACAGTGGCATCTCGGACGAGGGTTCCGAGCACGACGTTGGAGAGAGGGAAAAAAGGCTGACTGCCATCAGGCGATTGGTGAGGCAGTTGGATGTGGTCCTTTCGCCAGATAGCGACGCCAGAGTTCAACTGGCCAGCAGGCTGACGTCGGCAGAGGAAGAACTGCGGGAGCTGCAGAAGCAGTGCAGATCCCTCATCGTACGGTCTGCAGTATGCAATCTGTCCAGTACGACAGCACATTCAGAGTAAGTCATCACGTACACTTCCCCCCCAGCACCGCTATATTCTCTTTAATTCGTTGTCTATTTGGTCGAGTATTATCCAAGAAAGAATATTGAGTCTCAAATTTAGTGAAGTCCCGATACACGTTGATCGGATAACGCCCATTTTTGTAATAAAGCTTAACAATTTGTAGACGCTGTGCCTGGCTAAGTCGTCCCATTTTGAAATGTCAGACACTACTGAACCAGAATACCACTTTAGTTTACATGACGCAGGGGCGATCTGCAACTAAATCCCCACCACAATGAGAGGCCCGTTTGCACCAAATTTCGCTTAGCTAAGTGCCGCTTGAAGTTAAGGGTTTCTTAAATTCATCTCCAGTTGCACGACTGTCACATAACAGAAACTTAACGCTTAACTTTCTGAAGATCAATACAGCGATTTCATTGGCTACACGCAATATTCTATGGCAGAAATATTTGTTTATGAATTAATATATGAATAAACAAGCCCAATATGGTTTTAATTAAAGACTTTATACGTAAAGACGCCTAGAAAATTCTTTTTCCTCAATTTCTACTATTTCCAAGTCGTCATGAAATGCTTCAAATTCATTAAAGAAGTCCATCATACAAGTTAATAGCGTTGTTCGAAGTATATATTACAATTAATATTATTTGTTCGAAAATCACAAAGAAATACTAGACAAATATTTGAAAAACCTTAGACTATAGAAATAGACTTTAGTCTGAGTGGAAAAACCAAACAAATCAACTTATTTTAGGTTAGAATCATAGATAAATACCAAAATAAATACACATTTATCTTTGATCTATAGGTAAAATCCGCCCGTAAATAGTTAAGTGGCCATGAATGAGCACTTAAATTTAAGGCTCGCTTAAGGGATTCAAGTGCCGCTTAACAGTTGGTGCAACGCCATTTAAATTGAGGATTCATTTTAAGGGACGCTTAACGCTAAGTGTGGTTGGTGCAAACGGGCCTAAATGAATCACCCTTTACAACACGATACGTGTGTCGACTTATGCCTTTGTTAAGCTTTAGTCTCATCAGTCATTCACATTCATCTAAAAATGATTCTTGATTAAGAACATTTTCGTGAAATGTTGAAAATAAAATAAGTTTCAAGTGCCAATTTGAGAATTATCAATATTCAAATGAGCAACCTCAAAATCGAACACTGAATAACTACATTCTATAGTTTTCTAAAAAATTGAGTTAATTTTGAATTAGAATGGTGATCTTCCAATAATTTTAAATAATAAAATTGAACTAATCATTCTCGTGAATCTGGAACGAAAAAATATATGTATCAAAAGATCCTTCAATCGAAATTGTCATCTTCAGATTATTAATAATTCGTTTGCGATTTTCAAGAATGAATTTTTCGATTTTATTGTTCCCCCAATTCTGAAAATAACCATGACGTTTAATTCAAACTCGAAAAACAGTTCCATATCACTGCATCGAAGCTTGGGCAAAACTTTTCGAAATCAGGACTGACAGAAATTAATAGAAAAAAAAAATGCTAAGGTAAAGCATAGTTTCATTTCTCTATGAGAATTTTCGCAATAAACTCTGATGCCTATCAGAATTTGCGCCCTCATAACTGAGTGAGGAAATGATGGCGATAATGTCTTGTTGAGTTTTAATCTCTCGGGCGAAAAACATGAAGAATGCCTAGCGTTGAATTTCCGAGGGGGCTGATAGTGACAATATCTTGGCAGCGTCTTGGCGCTTCTCAGCTAAATAGGCAGTAATGGCCGCCGCTACCCTGCTACTCATCTTGCATATGAATGTCCTGTTTATCCTTCAGGAGCGACGCCATGTTGAACGCATCGGTATTATTTTGATATTGAAAACTATAACTGAGTTGAGCCCCGTTTCCTTCGAGCCATAAGGGGTGATCTCGATGACGTATCGGGAAAATGTTGAAAAGCATTGACGTGCGGTCAGCAGCTTCAATAATTCAATAATTTCGTTTTTTTAGTCATTCAATAAATCCATGAAAGTAACGTTTAACTTATAATCGAAATGTCACTGTCAATTTATTTTATGAACTTATTTAAAACATCTTTGGCGGCTTGATGATATTGTTGGCAGGCGATTTCAGGCAGACGTTGCAAGTAATTCCTGGTGGAACGCCTGCAGATGAATTGAATGCTTGCCTGAAGGCATCACCTCAACTCAAAATTGATACAGTTATTATGATATTGCGTAATTTGAATACGCCGTGGTATAAAGCCTCAAGGCTTTCTTCTTTGGGTCTACGTCAAGTCTATGCCAATATGAGCCCGAAGTAAACATTGAACGCGAAATAGCAGCCGTTTCGGCCAAAATGTGTGGCCGAGACATACATGACTGCGGTGGCCATACAAATCAAATCAAGTTCTGTTCATAAGGAATATTAATTGTACTCCATCCCGAGTATAAAGTTTTCGAAATATCTCAATTGATTTGCTTTTTCGGAAAAAAATTGTCTGGTATTTATTGGAAAACCCTTTACAAGGATTGCTCTCTATATTTCTAACCTAGTCAACAGTGTTTGTTGCCAGACTGAATCTTTTGAACTATGACATTTTTGGGAGGGCACTTGAAAATTCATTACGGCCATAAAATGGAATTATCAGCCCTTACCTATCGGAATTATCATTGAATTCGGTGAGTGCGTTTGCATTTCTTCTTTCACTGTTTTAAATATAAATCATCTCGATTGTCCACTGTTGTATTCAAGACGACAAACGAAAAAGGAAGAGAGTTTGGGGTCTTATCATTATTCCAATGTGGTTTCTACCACTTACCGGATGTCAGTGTAATTGTAGGTATGCGAGGTGTGTTTAGCATAGTCGTGAATAATTTCGAAATATTTAGTACTAGCTCTTTACCCGCGGCTTCGCCCGCAGTGGAGTCATTAAATAAGTATTTGTATGATTTAGATATTGTCGTCACCGTCCGTAATACAGTGGGACGGTATTACAGTATTCAGAGTTGAAACTTCATTAATGTAATGCTAGATGGCGTTGAAGTAGCAGAATTTGTCGATTTTTTGACAAACAAATTTCTTATCTTTCCTAAAAATTTTTAATTACAAAGTATTGTATGTTACTTCTAATACCTTCAAGAGTATATGTACAAAGTTGCATGATGATCGGTTTAGTTGTTTTTGCGTGAAAGCGTAACAAACAAACTTACATTCGCATTTATAATAGTAGTATTATTGCATAGGATTAATGTTACGACATGCATCTAATTCGTCGACGTTATCTACTTATAAGTTTCCATCTTCAAGTTATTCGAATTTTTATAACCTAGCGCCTACTGTTTTGGTCATATAACTTAGGGGTTCTTGAATTCTAAAAACTTTTTATGGGTTCAAAGTTTCGTTGGTTTCTTCGAACACTGTAGAGATAGAGTATCGGCCGATAATAAAGCTTCCCGATTCCTTTTCAACCAATATGTTGCCGCAGACATAATATATAAATAGGAAACTCCCCTTCAATGTTTGGTTTGAAGACATACCCTGGTGGCTGTTTACACGGACGTCTTAACACATGGCCCGGCGCCTGAAGCGGCAACGCCGCAAAAGACGATGTCAGGGAGGTATACGCTTAGCTGAGAGATACGATGTCTTTAGTCTTTAAAATCTTTGATCAAACCAGAAGCCAAAAATTCTTCTACTTTATAAAATCCTTCTACATTGAGGATCGGTCCTTTTTATTTTTGTTTCGATGACGGTATATGACGGTAAATTTGGAAAAAATTTTGGGATAGCGCCATCTTTCAATTTTGGGAATCTTAAAGAAAGTAATTTAATGGTTCCATCGGCTTGCAAATGTTTATCAAATTTAATTATATCGTCGGAATCAAAATGTTCTCACAAACAAAACTATTAATGAATGAAATCTCGCAGAATGGCCCTCCTCCATAAATGCTTAAGTTTTTCGTCTTTCGAGAAACTAAAACAACTAAAATATCCTTCTTTTTTTGTAGACGGATGATTACTTTTACAGGATGAAATAGAACACGTTTTGACCATTCTGGACGCAAATGATCTCTAGTCCAATTGAATATTTAGGTTAGATATTAGATATTTACCAAAAGACCAATTTAAAAAAGTTATTCCAATGTAGATTTACAGACACTGATATCACAAACATTTTCACTGTTCACGGCACTCGAATAATCGCGAAAATTCGCTAATTTTTCACATAGATTACCCGAAAAAACAAACTAAACTAAGATGACATTACATAAACGCGGGAACTAGACTGCGTTTCGTGTGGGTAAGATACCCCAGTACAGTGTTGCCGTTGTTACCAATAGCCGGGCCATGTGTTAAGACGGCCCTGCTGTTTATGACGTTATTTTCGAAAGATCATCGCTGCCTGGTGGAATTTTTTGAACCAATGGACGTATGCATTTTAAATGAGCCTCCCACCAATATCTTCAATTTGAGTGTAAACTTATCACTATCATAGTTGAGACATATAAATTGTTGCAGAATGGTATATTCATCCACCAATATTTTAGGTTGCGTAAACTTGTCACACATATAAATTGTCGCAGAATTATATAACTATATAATCGAATGACTGATTTCATACTAATCATATTAAGACATTGATAAAAATGAAAATTATAAGAAAAAAGCATTATATTTGCTATTTCAACAGTATATTTTTATATATTTTATAAAATTTCATCAGATTGAAATTCTAGAAAAGTATAAACTAGAAGGTTAAGTTATTCCCAATAAATATTGCATAAGAAACTGTGAAATAATCGGCTAATGAATCAATGAATCGTCATAAAATAAAATTTCAAAAAGCCAAAACTGTATCATATATCTATTTAGAGAACATATTATAATAATAAAAATATAAAATTAAGTTGTGAAACAGAATAGAAGGTATTCACATAAAAAAAATTCTAGAAACCCAAGGGAATTCGAAAAAATATATAAATAACATATAAAACAAAACAAAAATATTTACGTAAATCAAAAATTATTTTCGAGAAACCTAAGGGGATTATAAAAAAAATATATCATGCAAAACAGAAAATATTTACAAAAAATTAAGTCTTTTTTTAAGAAACCCGAGGAGGTTATAAAAAAAATATCAAACTAAAAAGCAAAACGAAAAGATGACTTTACAATACATAAGTATAACAGATTAGGATATTCTTCTGGATTAAGAAATCTGTATCGTTTAACGCTTCTGTCCTCTCAGTTTGGAGCACAGCATTCAGGTTCCCAGATATCCCATTTTATTATACAGGGTGTAATTAAATAAGTGTGAAATATTTAAGGAAGTGATTCCTCATCGAAAAAAAGATAGGATCTTTCATAATCATATTCTTGTTCTTATCCTCTTTGCAATCGAAATGTGAATAAAGTAATCCCTTGGTGGCTGTTGATGCAGTTAAAAAAAACCTCAATATCTCGAAATATTCAGTGAGAGCTTTTCCCATCTATATTTGTCTATGCTGTCAGACGACTGATAAATCAATATCGGTCAAGTACCAACTATATGACGTTCAGTTTGTAGGTACGAATTGTATAGTTGGCTTGGCCATCGACTAAATAATCGGCGAATAAAAAGTCAGTTGTATAATTATCTTGAATTTTCGAATAATATACCATCGTTTATGATAGAGGTGAATTATCTAGAATTAAATTAAAATTGTAATTACCAGAAGGTGTATTTTTTCCTTTTTTCCAATTAAGCTCCAACCTAGAACCTTATTGATCCATCTGTCTTATTCTCTTCCATGTGTCATTGTGATTTCTTCATCCTCTATTTGAATCTTTTTTGTATCCTCTTTCCTTGATCTTTTTTCCTAGTTCATCAGTCTCCCTTCTTGTTAGACCGCTCCCCCTCTTTCAGTGTAAGATCTTCCCATGATTCCTCCAGTTTTGAAGAAATAAACCTCATTTCATTTGGAACTGTCTTTATTGTTGCAGGAATAAACAGAAAGTGGAGGTAAACTTATCTAAACCTAGGGATGAGGGTGGAGATCCCGATGATGATTCAGGAAAGTCATCTTGGTTCAGGCGCGCTGTCAGGGCTTCAGTACCTTTTCAATTAGTTTTAGTAACTATATTGTGCATTGCTTGGCTGTTGGAGCCACAGTGTTGCGATAATTTGAACAATTACGCTTGGTCACTAAGTCCCAAATTGAGGTATATAAATGGACCACCGCCAATATAGATTTACGACTCAAACCGATTTTGTACTTAGATTTTTCGTTGACATATGTCGTAATCCAAGAAATGCAGGCGATTGCTCATAGTTTAATCAAATCGCAGTATTCCTTAATGTGCCTTTCTGCCGTTTTTATTTTGTACAGAAATATTTATTTCCTTTTGATAACATATTGTTATAGTGTATATAGAAATTTTATAATATAAAATGAAAAAAATTCTATGAATTTGCGAAAGCACCAGATGAAATAATAGGAAATTTTCGATTATGAAGATTTGGTATGCGGCTAAATGAAATTTTCTCAATTATTCGGAGATTCAACAGTTTGATAACGACCTGTAAAGCATATTCGATTTTATTTGAGATGCGTATATTTTCTTGTAAATAAACACTACTGTAGTTACCAGTAGAGCACAGTCGTATGAAATATTATTGAAAAATACAGACTGTGCCATTTGCTAAAAGCTTTATCAAGTAAATGTGGTTCCGACGAGTGTGAGACGAACTCATTTCTGAATCCATATTATCTCTGTTGAGGTGATGATGATTTTTATTCGATAGGATATATTTTTATATTCGCTATTTTTTTTACTCGACCCATGACGACCGATCTTATCAAAGAAGATCCAACCTAATCAGTTGAATGTTAACGTTGACATGTGAACGAGACGTATGGACCCAGTGTCGAAAGGACTTTTTAAGTTCACTGCCATTTCCCGTGGTTCATTTATGACTATCCCGTATAAACTATTCAAGTAATTTTCGAATAGAATAATTCTTAATTTTATTAAAATAATGCATGTTTAGTATTTAACCAGGTATTGCATGTTTAACCGCGACAACGATGTGGCAACGTCGCCGTTTCGCGTTCTCTTCGTTCAACATTTTTTCTGTTGGTCAGTATAGAGTAAGTTCCTGAATTAAAATCGTACGATTATATTTGATATGATAAAAAGCGTCGACGTTGTTATTTCTAGTCCTTGTGTTATCACAAGGTTTTTTTATTTTGTGTTTCTGTGTTTCAAAGATTATTATTTTTGTTTGTTAAAGATTTATCCCTAAGTTTTGTATTTTCTTCATTTCAAACTTAGGTATTTTTTTTTCATCATTATAGCTCTTCATATTTGGAACAGAGCATTTAGAATAAAGCTTTATCGACCGCAGCTATTTTGAAATGAGGAAAGTATAAAAATAAACTATAAGGAAAAAAATACTTATCAAGTTTAAAGAAGATCTATCTGGAGATCCCAATCCAATTTTATATGGATTGATGTGATCTTCATTTCATAATGTTTATTGTTGTTTTTTATATTTTATTTTATTCTGTATTGCAGTATAATTCGAGAGAACTGCCCGAGATAAAGGGGCTGAAAGAGAAACAGATTATTTATTATACGGAATTGATGTTATCGAGTAGGTCCCCCAGTATCTTTGGTGGTTATCGAAATAAGTTCCTTCTTATTATTCATCCATTTTTGATAATGATTTCTGAAATCATTTGTGCATTTTTTTTTCGTTTCGAACTGGATAAGTTCTTGTGCTCTTGGGGGTGCGAGTTCTCGTATGTTATCGAATATACTTACAGTACCACTGAGGTACGGTATATTTAATCATTTTTGAATAAAGTTTGTTCGAATACAATGTGTATTTATTTACTTTTCCACAAACACAATCCTTCTGAATACTGGTGTTGAACATAGTTATTTTTGAACTATTTCTGTTTGAAACATTAGTCGAAATAAATGAACACGTCATAGGAATTGCTCTAATGAGTTTGTACAAACTGAAGGTAGAAGACAAGAGATTGAAATCTAAAGGTAGGTGAAACACATCCATGATTTATCGAAATCCCAGTTGACCTTCAGCATGCAATCGCATTAGTACAAATAGTATCTGATTTCCTGTGAATTGGGTATATTTCATTTTCACTTATTCTATTTTGAGAGGTCGAAGCACACCTTAGAGAGATGCTCGTTAAAGCTTCAAATATACGTTGAAAGATGTTTCGTGAACAAAATCATTCGACAACTCTCGGAAAAATTTTTCAGTCACTATGGGATAAGATTATATTCTACAGGTTGTCCGAAAGAGGGATGTTGGATGTTTCCGAAACGATTAGGAATGTCTTGAAACATTTGTTACCAGATTTACTATAATATACTAATGATCGATTATATATATATTTTTTTATTTGCGATTTGGTACACAACAAAATAAAATATTGAATACATCTTCAACCATCCTTAATTTCATCCTGTAGTAATAATAGAACTTGAAGTGATTGTTAAAAATATCAGGTGTACAAATGAGTTTCCGCGGTTTTTTATAAAAAATTAGGAATTTATTGTAAAGGAAAAGTACATTACGTTTTATTCAAAGTATTTTCCATCATTTGCCACTACTTTTCCCCATCTTTCTGGCAACATTCGGATACCCCGTCGAAAAAACTCTTCATCTTTTGACGCTATCCACAAATCTACCCAATTTTTGGTGTCTTCATTTGATGTGAAGCGCTGCTCAGACAGACCATGTGCCATCGACCGGAACAGATGATAATCAGAAGGGGCTAAGTCTGGTGAATACGGCGGGTGGGGTAAAACTTCCAGTTGAGTGTTTCCAAGTATGTTTTTACCGGCGCCGCAACATGTGGACGAGCATTATCGTGTAAAAGAATAATTTTGTCGTGTCTGGAGTAGTAATGGGCGCGTTTTTCCTTAAGTGCCGGACTCAATCTCATCAATTGTGTTCGGTAGAGAGCTCCAGTAATGGTTTCGCTTGGTTTCAGCAATTCATAATACACGACACCAACCTGATCCCACCAAATACACAGCATGAGTTTTTTTCCATGAATATTCGGCTTAGCTGTCGATGTTGATGGTTCGCCGGGCTTAACCCATGACTTTCTCTTCTTTGGATTATCGTAGTGAATCCATTTTTCGTCACCAGTGACTATACGATGCAAAAAACTCTTTTTTTTATTCCTGGCAAGCAGCATTTCACTCATGCATAATCGGCGTTCAACGTCTCTCGGCTTTAGTTCATATGGAACCCAATTTCCTTGTTTTTGAATCATTCCTAACGATTTTAAACGATGTGAAATTGCTTGTTGAGTCACTTGTAGAGTAAGTGCAAGTTCTTTTGCGTTTGGGACGAATCTTCCTCCAATAGTGCTTCTAATTCCATGTCTTCGTACACTTTCGGCCTTCCACTGCGTTCTTTGTCTTTAACGTCAAACTCACCGTTCTTAAACTTTTGAAACCATTCCTGACAACTTCTCTCACTTAAAGCAGCTTCACCATATGCTTCTAGAAGCAATCGATGCGCCTCATCTGCAGATTTTTTCACATTAAAGAAGTAAATCAAAAGTTCCCGCAAATGATGCTTATTCGGAATAAAACTTGACATTTTTGCACGAAAAAAATTACGTGATGCTGATACGGAATCACTAGTACTTTAAGGTTATGGTGTTGCCAGATGACTAAACTTGGGATATCACGTTTTACATCTGACAATTTCTCCATAACCTTCTGGTGGGGCCATCTTTTGACAAACCGCGGAAACTTTTTTGTACACCTAATATTTTCAGCGCACACGAATAATAAAACAATATAATAAACCAATAGAAATTGCAAGGAGTTATTGATCTTTGGTAGTAATCGAGTAATTTCAAATTGTACGACACATTTATTCGAGCGTTTCGTCCCATTATTTTTTCATTGTGGACGAAAAAATTCCGTCATACACACTACTGGAAAAAATTAAGGGATTAAAAAAAATCACAAATTTTCTACAGGTCGTTACTTCGAGAAAAATGATCGTACAAGAAATCAAAGAAAAGGAAATTGTAGCTCCAAGTGTCTAGTTTTCGGATTTGAACTTGAAAATTTCTTAACCTCTGCAGTTTTTGAGTAATTTTAGAAAAACCAGCAACAAAAAAATTTTCAACTGTTATTTGGTGTACGGGCGTGGAACATTTTTTTTAGCTTAATCATTTTACGTATCGAATACTCTGTTCATTCAGCTTTAATTTCTTCTTTTGTACACCTTAATACGTCCACTTACTGTCGAGATATCGGTCGTCCAATGGAAAAGCGTCCATTTCTCTTTGATTATCGATATCTCAGCAACCAATGATCGCACAGAAAGTTAAAGTTGTTGAAACCCACCTTCAACTTTCTGTGCGATCATTGGTTGCTGAGATATCGAAGATCAAAGACAAATTGAAAATTTGAAAACCGATATCTCGGCAGAAAGTGGACGTATCAAGATGTATAAAAAAAGAAATTGAAGGTAAATGAACAAAGTATCCGATCCGTAAATTGGTTAAGCTAAAAAAAATTTTTCCTCGCTCGTAGACCAAAAAAAAACTGAGAGTTTTTTTGTTGCTGGTTTTTCTAAAATTACTCAAAAATCGCAGAGGTTGGAAAATTTTCAAATTCTAATCCAAAAACTAGACACTTCTCGAAGTTACGGCCTGTTGAAAATTGTCTAAGAATTTGAGATTCTTTTTGATTCCTTAATTTTGTCCAGTGGTGTATGTTTTTCTTATAATTTTTTTTTGGTATACAACAAGTTATGATATGGAATCAATAACTTGTTGCTTATGAACTTCAGAGGATTTCAAATTCTTTGAAGTCATTCTTCAGCGAGAAATAGATGAGTGTGTAAAATGTCAAAATCAGTGTAAAATTTGAAAGCGTCTTCGTTTCTATTGGCCTATTGTATTCTTTTACTACTCGCGTATTTCAACTCGATTTCTATAATCATGAAAAAATTGAATCAAAGACGATCGCCCCAAAAGTTTTTTGTTTTATCGATTTTTTCCTTTTAATTCGGAAATTAAGAAAAAATAATCAGCTAAATCTCCAAATCTTTCAGCCTTTGCAGTATACCGAATATGGTTTTCAATGTCATCTCACAAATTCCCTTTATCTCAATTTCGATGACCCTGTAAATTCATTCAGTGAGCAAACGACCTATATTATGAAATTTTTTATATCATTAGTTTTGAAAATGCTGAGATACGTCAACTTTTGAATTCAGCTGTGCGTTATATGATCATAAATTCAACAAGATGAATTGCGCATGACCGTGTATATTTTAGAATCCTCGCAATGTCAACGAATTAAATGGTTAACTTTGAATTATACTGGATTAAATTTTGGAATGAATCACTCAGAAATATTTGTATATTATATTATACAGGGTATAACTATATAAGTGTAAAATATTTAAGAAGGTGATTCCTCATGGAAAACAAGATAGGATCTTCCATATAAAGAAACTTCCTTGGAGCATCCCTTGTTAAGATACAGCCCTTCAAAGGGAGTACATTGATTGTGTATAATATAATATAAAAAGTTACAATATTGAAATTAACCTAACGTTTCCTACTAGCAAAAACACACTTATCCAATTATTTATCTGGTTTATCCCATGGTTGTAAGGGTGGGGAACGCAACCCCTAAAGTTAATTCCAATGTAACTTTTTTTCTTATTATTTGTTTATCATTTAAAAATTTATTTCCGATAGCCTGTTTCATTCTAAACAAAAAAATGAGTTTTTTGCCCAAATTAAACCAGTTCGCAGCAAAAAATTATTTTACGAACAACTACGTCGTAGGTACGTCGTCATAAATGCGAAGATGGGGTAAACCAAATAAATAACTGGATAAGTATCTTTTTACTGGTAGGAAACGTTAAGTTAATTTCAATATTGTAACTTTTTTGGTACTTGTGAAAAAAATTATTATACAATGTACTCCCTTTGAGGGGCTGTGTCTTAACAAGAGATGCTCCAATGAAGTTTCTTTATATGAAAGATCCTATCTTGTTTTCAATGAGGAATCACCTACTTAAATAATTTACACTTATTCAGTTACACCCTGTATATTACAGGGATACTTATCAATAATCGAACTTATTGTAAAACGGATTTTGAAAAAATTCAAAATTAAAGAAAACCAGGTCCTTCAATGAATTTCATCACAAGCAATAAGTTGTTTAGGTTATCTATACTGTCACTTATTTTTGATCAATGTTCAAGGATTGATTTACGGAAAATATAAAAATAAAAAATTCAACCTGGTTAATTCATAATTTCTCAAAAATATGCAAATATAGAGGGTGTCCCTTTCAAACTGAAAAACGCTGAGTATTGCATACCTGCGTACATTTGAATTAATGTTTGATCAATGCACACCTCAATCCAAGAGTTTGCTTTTCTCAATATTTTTTAAAATTTTCTAAAATAATGAAACAAAGAATTTTATCCATAAGTGATTTAAATACTGAAACAATTCGTTTATTTCAATTTCAACATACGGTAGACGAATGCTCGAAATCTTTGTACGAAATCAACAGAAAAATATGGGAGTTGCCCTAATGCTCATTTCGGTAATTATCTCTGGATTTCAGGAATATTTATAAGACATTTTTGAAAATGATGAAGATAGCAAAGAAATAAATCAAGATAAGATGCTCTTTCTTCAAAATGAAGATGCAATGTTCGTGTTGTTCGTCTACAGTTCTGAAAAAAAATTCATATCCAAGCCGATCCAGGTTTGCGACAGGTTATTAATAAAATGAGGTTGAAGTTGAAAGCAGAGGACAAGAAGACCGAAAGGTAAGTTAAACCTGAGGGAAAATCCGATAGTTGGCGCGTACAGTAATGGATTTTTGGAATTAATTTTTTTACTAGAAATACTTTAATGTAATTGTTAGTTGCCATCTAACTGAAGATATATTGACGGTGTTGCTCTGCCGTTAAGCTTCACGAATGAATAATTCGTAAATTACCATATAGATTGTACTTTCTTCAGTTCAGGTGAAAAATAGCCATTGGAATGATTTCCACGCAGTTTGAGAAAGTCTTAAATGCTGTTTCAAAACTAATTCCGATCGTGTTTTCATTGCTACATTGAAGAGGCCATAGAATAGTAATTATTCGCTTTTAGATCCTAGTTCTGTTATTTCGACCTTGAGTGTTTTGAGTATAACAGAGAAGAGGTTCGGAATCAGGTCGAAATTCACTACAGAATTTTGGAAAAATGAATTATAAGATTTATGTAATATTATGATTAAATCACTTTTCATTTTATTTGGTTCACGTCATAGTAAAATTTACTAAAGGAGCTCGGAGTCAGTGATCGCATTTTTAAAAGTGTTAACCCCCATTGTGAGTTGTATTTCTCACCCTACTTGAGACAGTAATAATATAAGTTGAGTGCACAAATTTGAATCTAAATATTCGTTGTGAGATGTTGCCATGTCTGTGGGATAACGGGTTAGTTCAAGTGCCAAAAATATCTCTGCCGTTGAAACTTTCTTTGTAAATTATCCAAATTCGTCAATTTCTCTGCTTTTCGGAAAGTTAGGCATCGTCCAGACCATTTTATGGCGAATTTTGCGTGAGGATCTTGGTTTACACTCGTACAAGATCAAGCTTGCTCAAGAATTGATGCCGATGGAACAGTTGAAGCGAAGTGCGTTTTCCTATCGGGCGCAAAGATGATCTCAAAATCATCTTCAATGAAGAAGCTCATGACAATTAGGTCAATATTTAAGCATATTTTTTTTTTTGTATGTCTCACAAGAGACGCTTCGTTTGTCCCGTACACGAAAAAGAAATATAAGAGGGACTCATTTTGAAAAATGTACCCTCTTAATTCGACTTTCACACTACGCTTTGGGCCTCGATTCTATGAGGCCCAAGAGGCGATCGAGGAGAATGCAACAGAGGTATCCTGAAGATGCAGAGAGAGGTAAATGAGGGAATGTCCTATATAACTACTTAAGTGTTTCATCGTCTCATAATTGATACTACACATATGTCTTCTTTGGCGGCAGGGATTTTGTGGCAGTTTCTTTGATTTTCAACTATATACGAATATTTATTCTCGAGAGAGACAAAATGCTCAGCTTTTGATTACAATCTCCTTTTTATGTAATAGTATCTCATAACCTTATAGTGTTAATATTTCCGATCTAACAATTTTTACTTATTATTACTGGGGATTCTATTCGACATAGATAAAGAAAAATTAGTGGACATGAATCGTCGATTCTACGAATTTTTATTTATATCAAAGGGCGACATATTCGGTTTCTTATTGAACAAAATTATAAAATATATAGATGAAATTTAGTAACTGGCAGAAGAGATGGTACTTTTCCCCAGAACCTGAGTATACCAAAACTTTCCTTTGTTTCCGGTAGCCATGTTTGGTAGAGCATAGAAGGTTAAGTTTCATCCCCCTGGTGTACAACAGGGAATGGGCCTAACACAGAACACATGCTATGAAGAAACATGTTGTTTATTTGTTTTATTTTCACTACTTCAAATTGATTATGGAATTCACGTTTAAATATTCTTTAATTGGACATCTTCTGGGAAAACATAACAATTCAAATACGAGGTCTGTAAATTAAGTTATGAGTCTGATTTTTTTTTATTTTAAATACATAAATAATTACAATTCAATGTTATCACCTTCAAAATAACTTCCTTCTGAGGCCACACAGCGCTGGAGATGTTTCTTCCACTCCTTATAACAGTCCTGGAACTCCGATACTGAAATAACCTTCAGCTAGTCGGTTACAGCCTTTCGAATTTTTTCGACTGTCCCAAAATGATTTATCTTGAGGTAATTCTTCAACTTTGGGAAGGGAAAAAGTCACAAGGACTCATATCGGGCGAATAAGGAGGCTGTGGAGCCACAGGAACCATTTTTGTGCAGATTTTCCTCATCCCCATTTCATTGGTCAAATTCAACTCTTCCCCTGTAATTCTTCTCTTCCTTCACCTTAAAACACCGAAAAACCTGGGCCCGTGACAAAACATATTCTCTGTAGGCCTGCTGAAGTTTAAGAAGAGTTTTCGTTGCACTGGGCCCAAGTCTGAAGCAAAACCAGATAGCAATTGCTCGAAATTGATGTCATTCATTTTTAGAACACAATAGATGAAACTGTTTCACAAAAACAATCGCCACGCACAACCAAATGACTCGAGCGAGGTCAAACCCGTACTGTCGGTGGATTACATGTTCCTCTACCACCCCAATAAGCCCCGAACTTCCAATGTTGCCAGATCAAACGGAACTTTGCCAGTATCGTTACTTAATTTACAGACCTCTTTATAATATTCTCTGTTGAACGAACAAAACGTATTTGCACGTAAAATCAGCAACTTAAATGAATTTGTTGCTGCTTTCCGAACTTAGTCGGAATTTGGATGGTTGATTAGGATATGTTTCATTAATCACGTCGCAAATTGTTGATATTATAAGGTCATATTTCTCCGTAACTGCAAAATAAGAGCCGTCGGGGATAATTTCACATATGAAACGTATTTATGCGATATTTGCGCGCATAATCGGAAAACTCGGTACCCCATATTTGGAAAAAAAAATATGAAGGTGATCGTAAATATCTGATCGAACAACAGCAACAGGTCAATTCTGATTAGGGTGCGTCTGTGTTGCAATTACTTATTAACATGCGGAATACGTTGCCGTAGTAGCCAGGGGGGCGGCAAAAACGCACAATGAACGTTTCGGGCTTCAGGACAACGCAGGCCGCATGCTAAATAGTTTTCATACGTGCCAAAACGGCGTACCGGAGCCGTGTATGCGTGTGCAGCCACCGGATGTTGGAATCCTACTGCCCACTTCGAATTCACAGCCCGATTTCCTATTTTACTACGAAACCGCCATCTTTCCCACATCATTTCGACGTTCACGTTTTATTGATTGGGACCGAGATAAGGATGGTGCTCTATTACCTTCGAGCTTTTTCACGAAATGGAGATGCTCATATTGTTACGTTCAAGGAAGCAGGTGTATTACATTAATTTCACTCTGGAATTGATTCGAACCTTCACGGAGGGTTGTTCTCTTTGTTTCCTTGCCTAAATCGTGACATGGAATATTTCATTCATATATCAATAATTACTTGTGGCCTCACATTTTATGTTCGAATTGTTTCCCCCTTCTTCAATACACATGCGGCATCGTTTAGTCACGGTAAAACAAATTTCACAAAATTAGCAAGGCAAGAAGAATTTACGTAACAGTTTATGCACCATTTGTCTGGCGGGAACTTGCTTATTTGGAATGCGCTGTCGAAATTCTTCGAAAATATCAGCATAATCTCCGTCAAGTTTTAGGCAAGAAGTGACCAAACAAACACGTTCTTCTTTCATGTACTTTATACGCGCAGCCATGGCGACATACACAACAACACTACTACACGCGGACAACTCAACTCGCTACGTTTCAGCCTCCTCCTTCCGCAATGGCCGAGAATACGCGCATGCGTGAATAACAGTGTAAAATTGACTTTTGCCGTACTGATATAAAATTATTAGTTATTAAAAATTATTCAATATTTGCTGAATGAAGGATCAGTGGGATATAGTGGGTAGTGTTTTGCATAAATCTGATTGGATTTGACAGATAAAATCAAGAGCAGGTACTGGAACAAAAGAGATGGTGGGCAATCTCGCGATTAATAAGATGCGGTCCGATTGTTATTTCCCTAACAAAAGGTAACAAAAGGTAATGATGATTTCGAGTAATACTTATAATTCGGGGTTAATATTGCTTTTTGAGTAGATAGCGCTGTTACAAAGTTATTTCCATCGGCATATTACTTGAATAATAATCCTGTAAAGTAGATAGGCCACGGTTTATGATTATAGTTGGATTGTTGGGGTCGAAGGAATGGATGTCGGCCCGTATGGTATACTTATGAGTATTGGCTCGGGCTATAATCAGAAGAAATGTTGAAAGTACCGGTCGACGTCGGGGACAAGTCCATAGCGCTTTTCAAGCTCTTCGAACCTCACGATTCTAAAAAGAAGATACAGAAAAATAGCTTTAATCGCAACCCAAGGTGAAGATAAGTGCTGTAGCCCAATGTATTCACTATTGTTGATGAGATGGTGTGATGCGCATCTTCCAACAGCATTCCTTACAAACAATGAAAAAGCAACCAAGTCGTTCCTATGAGATGATGATTATTTATATTTTTCTTCAACTATTAACATACTCCTGCAGAATAAGCAAATTCTTGCTTCAATGTTATAAGCTCTGGGATGTTATTCGTCCTGCAAATTAGATAAATGCGAAAATTTCATTTTAGCATATTCTGGGAGGATAAATACTTTCTTAGAAATATTTTAAGAATGAGCCAGGAAAATTTTGCATAGCAGTTTATACACAATCAATAAATTAATGAAATCAATTAATGCCCAAGTAATTATGAACTGACAGAAAGCTGTAAGAAGCTTAAATTCGAGAGGCTCACTCAGACTACTTGAAAAGGACGTCACACATCTAACTACACGTAACCTACCTTGAGAGTAGGGCTAGATGTTGAAGATCTCATCACATGTGTGAAATAGAATGATTTTTGACGTTGATCCAGTAAGAAATAATAGAATTATATGTTAATCAAAGCCTTTGAAATTATATGAATTTTTAAATAGATGATAATCATTCATTTGAATATTTGTTGGGTTTTCGGCACTTATTTTTTTGACTAAAGAATAAAATCTCACATTCGACCGAAAAATATGTCGAAGAATCAAGAAATATGGAAATAAATGAAATACAATTCTCTCGCCAAAAAAAACTAGTGTTCAGAAAAATTAAAATGTTGAATAGGCACAATAAATAGACAAATAATCAAAAACCTTTCATAAAATTTGGGTGTAATTCTTTCAGAAATTAATTATATAAAAAAGAAGATGTGGTGTCGTGGGACACCATGTAGGAACGAAGTTCCTTCGACACAATTTGCAGAAGAAAAATCGTGCTCAATTTTATGTAGCTTTTCTTGATTTTTCTCTTAAATTTTACGGATTAGTTTTTAGTAAAAAAAATCTTGTCTCTTTATTTTTGTTCCACAACATAAAATTACATAGAAATAGAAATAATTACAAAAAGAGTTTATTATTATTATAAGTTATTATTAATCCAGTATTTCTACGGCTCTGGTGACCAGCAATTGTTCATTTTACGTAATTTTTCATGGTTTTCCCACAATGATATGGCTGAAGCTCAAGATAGGCAGGTTTCATTTCTAGTTTCGAGTTTAGGAACTGCGCAATTAGATCAGTCTGTTGGCGGTTTGTTGTGTATCGATTTTCAAGGAAATTTGTGTTTTTATCTCGTCACCACACTGCGATAATCGTCTTGGGTAAATGTATATACTAGGCTCAGACCATCCAGAGAGTCAATAAACCATACGGTGACTCCTCGAACAGAAAAAGACGTAGTCGTATTCTCCACTCAACCGTCAAATTAACTGAGTAAAATATAACCTCCTGTATACCTCCTTTCGTAATCGACTGTTATAAAATCCAAATAAGTTCAATTCTTAAGCCGCAACTTCATAAAATAGAGGAATCGTACCCGTGGGAGGTGCGGAGGCATCTCGTTGTAAATTCGTATTTTACATAGGATCACATTCGTAACATGCGAAAGAATACATTATTAGATCAGGGCCTGCCTATAAGAAATATTGAATATGTTTTGTCGAGTTCCGCTCTCTATTCCCAAGCATACCTATAAATCAATCCGAAAAACGATTTATTCGAAAAAACAATTGTTTATCTCGGATGCGGGGGCACATAGATTTTCCGTGAAGGTATCAGGGAAAAACCCATACTCCAATCTGCTTTAGTTGAGACCAATAAAAATTCCTGAGTTCAGGGATTGATGAAAATGTAAATTTGTTAATACTAGCCTCTATAGCAAAGCAACAAGTGTAAATAATTAAATATTATCAGATATATCGGCATGCAATGAGCGTTTTTTTGTGAGAATAAAACACTAGTTATTAATGGGAAAGTAAAAACATTTCATTCGAAGTATTGGCCATCGTTTTCCACACATTTTGACGGCCTTTCTTGCAAATATAAAGCTCCTCGAAGAAAATTATGACCACTTTATCATCCACAATAAATGGACAAATCGTAATAGTTAATTTCAAAAACACATAATGGGTTATTTCTACCTTGCTGTTCTTATAACATATATCATCTCGGTAAACTACAATTTCCGAGGTGAATTGTCGAAATGTTTTAAATTTGTTCAGCATTGAAAGGCTTCTCGATGTGGTGAATATCAGTCTCAATTAATTTTATGAATGAAACCGTGTGCTGGTTTATTCTGGGCAACTACTACTTTGGACGAGTGTGAGAGAATCTGGATCTGGTTGTTACCAAAATTTAGATAAGATCTATGGTATAACGTAGAGTAACGAGCACGTTTAGCTGGTATTCTCCACGTGAGGTTCCATTCACAAGGAATCTTGAACTACTTGCTTTGTTTCCGTTTACAATTCACTTTTTTTTTGTAATTCGATTCAGAAACCGTATGGGGTTTGTGTTTCAGACAAGATTTCATTATATCAAGCATACTTATTTGATAATTTTGAAAATTTTATTCTTCATTTTAATTCCAAACTATGACTAAGTGTTATCGTTAGAGTAATTTATTGCTTGTTTTTCATTCAAATCATCTCTTCTGCCTGCTTCATTTACTATAAAGTAGGAATTTCAATGAACATCTGAAGCAGATTTTAAGAGATTAGAATTCAAATCCTCATCAGTGCAAGTCATTTTAGTACTGTTGACAATGCAATGGTTTTAATTTTTGAATCATCAGTACTGCTGTGCTGAACTAAAAGGCAATTTTTTACCTTACTTCGAAAGGCACCCTCCAATTGTGCTTGAACTGAATATACAGGCTCAGTCCATATCTTGTACTTCCTAGAATCATTAGTCTTTTTTGCAGATAAAATCATTCCTCATCTTTTTTCCTTAATTGCACCATTTTTCAGATATGTGAAGTTGAAAGGAATTAAATCGACTCACTCTGTATAGTTCATCTTGGGTTAGGATGGTTTAAATTAACGCAGTGGTCATAGACTCACTCTGTATAGTTCATCTTGGGCTAGGATGTGAAAAATAAAAGGGCTCATTATAACAACTTCAACTTATACAGTCTTACTCCAAAATATAAAATGAATGCATTTTTCCAGAAGAAAAATAGTTGGCAACAAAATCCTAAGACAGGTCGATCTTTGTTTCACATTCATCAAATTTTTATGCGCATTCAAAGGATTTTTGTTGCACCCTGTGACATCCCCATCAACCCTCTGATATCTCAAACTCCTATAGAGCTGATTTATAATAGCACCAAATGGAATTCTTACGAAACATTTGTATTCGCGAAGCTAACCCAGCTGATTAGTTGTACATACTACAAGGTGTCCGGAAAGGGTATGGGGTATTTGATTTCGGGACGTATTCGGAACGGGACGTCTAAAAGTAGCGAGGAGGGGTTTAAGGAGTTTTAGTAACGACGGAGCAGTACTCGGGGATGTATCGCGCATTTTACGTACTAGCGTATTATCGTAATGGTGATTCAATAGTGACGGTTCAACATCCCTATCGTGCGGAATATCGTACACGCCAAGTGACAATAGCATTAGGAAATAGATCAGGTCGTTCAAGAATACAGGTGCGACAGTTAAAATTCAAAACTCTGGTCGTCCTCGTTAAGTTCGCGATGAAGAAACAATTGAAGAAGTTGAGGCGTCGGTTCATCAAAATCCCTCTTTATTCATCTGAAAGTGAAACCATGCGTTGAACATCAAATAATCGTCTTCACATTCGATTTTAAAGAAATACTTAGATCTAAAAGCCTATAAAATGCAATTGGTTCAAGTATTGAAGGATGCGGACTATGCTAATCGTATGTTTAGTGACGAAGCAAATTTTCACCTTTCATGTTCTGCATTACAGAACATGATAATTTGGGAGCAAAATAGCGATTTTCGAGACTGTTACACAGCAAATCCGCTGACTTAAATTACTTATAAACCGTCGATAGGACATTTGCGTGCGTTTTGAACAAAATAATACAGTAAATCTGTTAGTTGTGAGGTGGTTTTCAAAATGTGAAATTGGAATTGTTCAGGACCGCTGAACGAAAAGGGAATATACACAGACATATAGGAGAACAAATTATTGTTGCGGTCGTCTTAGGGACATCTTTATCATGTCATCTCTGACTTACGACATACTAACGAGTTCCCATATTCCACTGCTACTGCTCTTCCTCGAGACCTGACTTACCTGTAGAACTCGTCACGTAGAAAATAAAGACTTGACATTCAGTTGTGCATTGTCCCAAGAAAGGTTTTTTATATCATGTTATTTATATACATCATACACGTATTGGCGTGGGGGCTTCAGAGGATTGTAAATATTAATGGAATTTCTTTAAAACAGGAAGGAGGGGTGACAAGGATGATTTTGACTTCCGGATTGAGTATTTTCGTTTTAGGAATGACAAATTTTGGGACAAGATCAGCGACATTTTTATTAACCCAACTAACACAGTTGCTGTATTATTTTGTTGTAAACAAACAGCAAATTTCTATTAACGTACTGAAAGTGCTTTATGTCAGTGAATTTAACAATTCACTGATATATATATATAATTTTATAAACTATGGGAAAGATCCAAAAATGTGGGAATGGTGCCACATGAAAGAGGGAAAACCGAAAAAACACTTATGAAATTTTGGTTCAAAGACACGAAAGAAAATCGGTTTTGCATTGGATTGTTACTGGCCATGCGAAATGGATTTATTTTAAGAGTCTTAACGGAAAAAATCATGGGTTAATCCGGGACAACATCGACTGCAAAACCAGATCGATTCGGCAAGAAGACAATGATGTGTGCTCGGTGGGACCACAAAGGTGTGGTGTACCATGAGCTCCTAAATCCTGGTGCAACCGTTAATACTGATCATTACCGACAACAAATGATCAATTTGAACCATGCATTGATCGAGAAACGACCAGAATGGGCGAGAAGACACGGCAAGGTAATTTTGCTCCATGACAATGCACCTACAAAACCGGCTCAGGATACAATCAAAACACTTGGCTGGGAGCTGCTACCCCACCCGCCGTATTCACCAGACTTGGCTCCTTCCGAATACCATTTGTTTTCATCGATGGGACACGCATTGGCTGAGCAGCACTTTGATTCCTACAAGGAAATCGAAAATTAGGTGTAGAAAACAATGGCTTCGTACCGGTATACTTGATACAAAATATTCAAGCAAAACAAGAGTAAATAAAGAAATAATAACACAAAGTAAATTGTCGACAGATTTCCTCGATTATTTCGAAAATCTAGGATGCTTTTTGGATCAAATTTCAAATCGAGAAAGCCATGCGAAGGTCGGTTCAATTTTCTCAAACAGACAGTTACTTTGATTTTGAGAACTACTGTTCTCTACTGTTATTCAGATTGTGAAGCCGGCCTTAGCCTAGACATGCATAAATTCATAATACTAACAACTTGACAGCATCATGTATTCAATCCTCTACTTTTCCTAATTGGGCTGGCTGCGTGAATATAAATATGGGATTCTTGGATCAGATTGGACACAATTACTGGAAGAGTTTCACTCTTCACGAAAAATGGGTAGTGCTCTTCGAATAGTAAATCTCATTCACGGCAACTTTCATTCAAGAAATCATCTTCATGAGGGGACTATTAATGTATTTTTGGTTCAAGTCAAATATTTGTTTACTGGTATACAATTTCATTTTCAAACATTTTTATACAAGATGTTCGGAAGAGGGAAGTTCTTTTGAACAATTTAAACGAAATTTAGTATAATACAAAGTCTCATAGCATTCGAAATGAGGTCGATTCGATTTTCAATTGCGTTGACAGAAAAGTTAATGAAATATTTACTGTATCTTCAATTAGATCTTATTGTAATTATTGAACTTGAATAGAAACTTTTTTCACCAAACATGAATGGTAAAATAAGAAATTAGACCGATGCATGCTAAAAGGAGCACTCAATTTCCTATAGTTTAAGAGTGAAATAAGATTTAATGAAAATTAAATAAATTAATAAAATTAAATAAATCACATATTCATACCTTTTTTTATTATTTTGGCAATGTTGAAAAAATAGCATTTATCTATTAATTTTATGTAGTTCATGTTCTTTCTCGATTTGCAAGTAGTTATGTTTTCCTATTATAACTAGAAAGAACTATAGAAGATCTTGAAATTATCTGAAACCTTGAAAAGTTTCCAAATCAATGTAAAATTAAAAAGTTTCATTGTGTTGGAAGAAACATTGAGAATAAATCAAATTGAATACGATTGTCATAACGGTTTGTTTTGTTCGCCTTTTTGTCTAACGAATTGATAATTAAATGATAATAATGAGTCAAATCTCAAACACTACAAGCTCTACCTACCTACCTCTGTGATGCAAATAAAGTCTCAACCATAGACATATAAAGAGATATACCTGGCAGTTCATTGATAAAACAGTTGAAATTAATAGCCAACATTGAATTATTTCACTATGTATCAGAAAAAGACGGGAATATATTCTTTCTAGCACTTCGGCAACGCTGCATAATAAAGTTGTCAAATACTCAGTGGCGTACTGTTTTAATGGTTTCGTATAATTTTTGAGGAACCTTCAAAATTAAAAATATTTGAGATTATGATAGAAAACCTGTAGAATTACGAACTGTAAATCTAGTATAATCGATTTTAGGTAAATGATGCAAGACAAATTGCGTCACTACGATATTAAAATAGATTCATACGATAATACAGGGTATTTCTTTCTATATTTCGAAAGATTTAATGAAAAGTGTGGATATTATAATATTGAACTATAAACCCTCCAAGTACGATTAGAATCGATATCTTTTGTAGGTAGTCACAAGAGTGAAACTGCTAAGTCTGTTAAATTTTACCGAGTAGCAGTTTTATCTGCGGTAATAGAATGCCATGAAAAAAATAACCCTGGTTTTGACCAGAACATAAAATTGTGTGAAACATGTTTCATCAAATTTGGGTAAAAGTTGGGTTAATGAAACGAACTTTCAATGTTTAAATTTATTGATAATATAAATAAACACTCAAAATGATATTTATGCATCTGAGACATAGACTCAACATTGATCACTCATTCCAAAACAAAATTGTTTTAGTGTATATCGACTTAGTCCTAAATTTCTTCGAAATATCTGCTAATTTTCTGGTTTCATGATTGAGTCTTATATGTAAATAACCTACCAAGACATTCGTACCAAGGAAAACCAATTTTTTTGTTTGGTATTGCTCGGAAACCTGAAATAAAAATTATTGAAGAAGTCGCACATGGATGAATTATACAAATAGGGTTTTATATTGATTCAGGTATTTCATTTTGGTCAAATGTATAACTTAAAATAAATACAAACAACCTTTGCATGCACTTCATTCTACGACACTGTTCAAATATTGACGCCAAAAGCATATTTGGAAACTTACCGGTGGAAAGAAAGATTTGGGTTCAAATAATCATAGTTTTTGCAGATATACCATTGTCGAACAATGTTTTACAGTTGAAACACTCTCTCGAAGTCAGTAAAATCACAATAACCACTTAATTTTACTTAATTTTCACTTGTAAACAAATACAAGTTAACTTTCTAGCGCTTTGGCAACGTCACGTATATAATAAAGGGGAAATACGGTGAGTGAATTTTATGAATGAATATGTTCGCGCAGAGTTGTCGATCATGACATAGTGAAGTATCAGTATTTAGTTCTGTGCTGACGTCAACATACTGAATATGTTCAAAAAGTTCCAAGAAATATAACACATTATGACAACATCACAAACGGGTTGGATGTGGCGTAAAGTCGCCAAACTGCTTTTTCAATGGGAGCTACATGATTTAATGTAAATAGATAGTTCTATCTCTTTATATGTCTATGGTTAAAATTAACGCAGTGGTCAAAGATTCACCCTGTATATTACTTAATTGGCTATTATCAACAGAATTTTGATTTTTAGGTCACTATATCACATGGAAATACCCCACAGCAATGACTGAGGTATGACGCGATCCTTGATGAAACAAAGAAAAAAAGATTTATTGAAAATTCATCAGACTGATGAGGAAAAAGAGGGATGAAGCGATTTATTGACTTTTCTCAGGTTGAGAAGAAGCAGAAAGGATTTACGTTGCAAGAATCTCAAGCATGGAAAACTGACTCAGAATGCTGGGGGTGCTGGGAACGTGCTATCAGTTGTTCTTACGTGTTGGAGTGGTTCAGCATTATTAAGTGAGATGGTAAGTCTTGAAATGTTGTATTAGTGAGGGCAGTGACTGAAGCGAGTGCCCGTCTAGGGCAGTAGAATGAACAGCCTCCTATAGGGGGCGTCCGAAAAGATTGGATTTAGTAGAAGTCTTTTTTGTATATATATTGTAAGAAATTTCGGAAAGCTCGATAACTGAAACGAAAATAAAAAATTCATCTGTTGATTTACGAAAGGGTTTAAGTTCTCGCGATTAAACTAGCAGTAATACTGAAATAAAATAAGTTGCATTTCACATTCGCAACCTATCAATGCAAAGTCTTCAAATTAACCAAATTAGCTCAAATTCAAAGCGTAATGCGGCAAGATGCTTATGACGGATCACGATTCTGCGCACAACACGGTTAGTTTGACGCCGAGCACATAGCTTTTTTATGCGCAAGCTCTAACGCTCGGTACTACTGCTAATGGCTGCCAGTCGCGTGCTCAAAACAAAACTTAGATTCCACCGCATTTAATTTTTAGAAAGAACGTCTATTCTCTCTATACATGTATGGGTGAATGCTAGGGGTTTGTCTCACTAGCAGTAAGAGAATTTATTCGACTTGGTCGCTTTTATGACAGAAAGTGTATGTGTATTTTTCTCTGAAAGTTGTGTCACACGAAATACACAAGTGTAGGTGACGTGAACCTAAACGTGAAGCAGTTTTGGGATCATTTTTCGCAATATTTCAGATTCAATAGTAAATATTGGAACAAGCTTAGCTCCAAAGTTGCATGATAGCTTCAAAAATGGCCCATTTTTTCGTTAATGCTGAAATGAAAGAGATCTGGACGAGAATTGGTTTGTTTTCTCCTCTTACAGATACTTCAGTAAATACAAGTAGATTCATTTCTTTGTCATGACACATTACCCCTATGACCTAACCGAAACTCAAATCTGCTTTGTTGAGGAAATCAAAGTCATTATAAATCGCATAACTACTGATTCAGAATCCGAACGAAATGTCGTTTTTAGGTTTTTATTTCCATCGAAATATATATATGAGATCAACAAATAAACTGCATGCAAAAGTGTGATTACTTGAAGCACTTTTTGATTTATCGATATCTGATTACCGTTCCACCGGTTCGGATGAATCGAATTTATGAAGTGGCGCCTATCAGCGAGACACTTCGCGACCGGTTCCGGTATGCAGGTGAAAGACGCTGTGCGTCGCACAGGTGAGAATCCTCCGGCGTCGAGTGGGAGTCCGAAAGGCGGGATACGTCGGCTTCGAAGGAAGGGCAAAGGGGCCGCCTGGCATGTCACGTGACGGCAGGCCACGCACGCGACTTCGCAACTCCGCCTTCACCAACTCTTCCTCTCATTCAGCCGTTGCGCGATCAATGGCCGAGTGTCCGAGCTCGCCTTCACACGTGCGAACAGTAGTCAGTAGTAGTGCCCGGTGTCCAAGAAGTGACAGTGGCATGCAGTGTTAGTGCAGTGCTGTATGCACTTGAGTGTGACGACTGTGAATAGGTGCAACGCCATCGAGCTGGATCATCCAGGGGGTTTTGCTTCTTCGCCCTGGGCGGCAGTCTTGGGGCACCATTCGGCTGCTGCCGCCGCCGCAGCAGCAGCCGCTGGCACCATGATGCAGACAGGGGACCATCACGGCTACGGTGCCTCTCACCATACACCCCCAGGTCCCATGGACCTACATATGCCTCAAGCTTTTCCCTACTATCGGTGAGTTAATTACGGCACACTTGTTGCTCATCGAGAATGGGGCGGCCACGTGATAACTAACGATGGGCACGTGTAATGCTCCCAAAAATATTCTATGATTTTCTTGCCTTAATGTCACTTTAATTACAAGGAATCCAAATCGTCATCCTGAACCAGCATTCAAACTGCATCAGTAAGCGTGCTGTTATCGAGGATTCAGAAAGGGTTGAAAATATTGAAGATTAAACTCAAATCTGATAACTGATACATAATTTAGGCAATACCAAACAATGATGATAATATATTTATTCGTGCTAGTACACAAAAGCTCACACGTCTAATAAAATTTAATAAAAACAAATCTGAAAAAGCATAATTCCAGAATTCATCTGATGTGTATTAACATTCCTTCAGCATATTCAAAGATGTCATCTTCACACAGTGCGGCAGCATGTTATAGAATTTCGGACCATAGAAAGTAACACTGCATTTAATCTTGTTTATTCTATGTAATTCTGTGTGAATGTGCTATTTTTTGCGTGTGAGTGTGATGCGTTTTATAGTTTCTAAGTGAGGTTTACATGTAAAAGACACTGTAAAATGAATTAATTAAAAAGAGTACCGTTAATATACACTCGGCTCTGAAAAACTCTTTACAGTGATCGCTATAGTTAATTAGACCAATGACCCTGATAGCCTTCTTTGAAATCCAAAAAGCCCTCTTGACATACACATCATACCATTTGTTAATTTTGATTCTATGGAAGCCCGGTATACATCATCCCAAAGAACATCAACCAATTTCCACAATACGGCCACATGAGCATCCCAACTCTGTTTACTGTCCATAAAAACACCTAAAAATGAACATAGTGTTCGTTTTGTTTGAGCTGAGTCAGTTACTGTTGAACCATTCTGACACATTTGCTTGTCCTTCTTTTATTCTGTCAATTATATGTTCACGTGTTTCTGATCTTTCCAGCACTGTCCTAACATCTGCAAAGATGATCAATTCCGCGTCAGGGTCAAAACTTTCATTATCCTTCCTGTATATAATGAAAAGTGATGATCCGAGGACGTAACCCTGTGTTACACCACAATCAATATCAAACATGTCAGATAAACCTCCGCCAAGATCAGCACACTGTTCCAGATTCTCCTGATTTGAGCGTATTATGTCCACTTTCGTTGTACTTGTAATGCTTCAATTTTCGAAGAAGGCTTTCCGGAAACACGCAATCAAACGTCATACTAAGGTCGCAAAAATATGCTCCTACATAGAGGGACTTACTGTAGTAACCTTTATTGATTCATTTCATTACCTTATTGATGGCTGATGTAGTAGGACGGAAAGTTGTACAACATCAGGTTAATTGATTTCAGAACGGTACAATTTGAGGTAATTTTTATAGATTTTTTCAGATGATCTCTATAAGATTTAATCCTCTGATTGGAGGCACACATCAGGTAACAGATAACTTCTTTTTTGAGGTGTTTAATTTCCTCTGCTATATGATCATCTCTAGCTACTTTAGTGCCCTTTATTTCCTTGGTTGCTCTTATGGCTTATGGCATAATTTCTTTCGTTTATCATCTGCAATTAACTACTTGTGGTATATTTTCCATCTTTTCTGATTTGGCGGGGTTCTTTTATTAATCCTCTTTTACTATTAACCCCGGATTAACTTTCACAGATCCGAAACTTTTTACATAACCTGATGAGTCCTCTTTCTCAGTGTTGTCTCAATATGTCTTCTACCGGTTAATCATTATTCTTCTCTTTACCGTCTTGATGAACTTTTTGATACGAGATTGAAATTATTCCTCTTGCTACCTAGACCACAGTATTAGTAGCAGCTGGAGGCGGTGTATTCTTTCAAGTTGTACTAGTCAGATTTGAGGTGCTCATCGATGAAGACAAAATAATGAAACTAGTGGAGAAATTTAAGTACTTTGGTGAAATTGTGGATGGAAATGATGGTTCCGAAATAAAAACCAGATTACTGTTGTGCATTCTTATATTTTTTTCTTTGGAAAGGTCTGGGTCTCCTGCACTCTCTATAGTGTAGTTTCTGCTACACACTTTGGCCAATCAACTTTATTGGTTCGTCTCGATGTATTCAACTTTTTCATTTCGATGTAATCAATTTTAATCTATGCACAGCGTTCAACGATCATCATGCAGATGGCATATTTTCATTGTTTTTTACCAATATACCATTTATTCTTGAGAGCAGATGTATATTTATCTTTTAATTATGAGATTCCTGGCAGTAATTGAAATTGCCCCATTTTTTCTTTATAATTTTACCGATTTATAAAATGAAGATATAGATAACGGAAACGTATATTTTGAAGCACGAACATCTTGAATGTTCTTTTTTTTCGGACAGTTTTATATCATATTCATTATCTGCCTTGAATTCGAAAATTTTGATAACAACCACGATTTCCTGATGGAATCGATTGGATTTCTCATATCCAGGATTCGCGTACAATAATTGTTAGGGAAGAACGTGTGATGTCGAATAACTCTCAATCGATAATTTTGAAAACAAACATGAAGTCCTCCAAACAAAAATCGAATAAATGTGATAAATGTGGCCAAATCGCCCGTTAAAGGCTCTGTTCCATGCGCATATATCAATAAAAGAAAAACTGTTTTTGAGAAATGACTCTGTGAATATCACAGTGATAATTTACGCCTTACAAATGATCAGAATTTTTTTCCTGATGCTTAAGTGTCTCGGAGAAATATATCCTCTCTCTGGGTTCGCTAACAGACATCGAAAAGCTTGTTTGAATCCTTGGACGAAATTGAATATTGTCGTATTAATTGAAATCGCTTCCAGACGGTCGCATTGAATACCACCCCCAGGAGGTGAGTCTCCCGCAGTTTGCCATTCGGTCCCAACGCCAGCTCATACTTCCATTCGGCTTCTTGTCCACAGCAGGCATCTCCTAATCTTCTCCGTATGTCCGTCATATTCACACCAGATTATTCACCAATATGTGTGCTCCGCAGGAACTTAACTCAATTTGTTAACCCCTTAGACTTCTTACCTTTTGCCACTTAATCTCAGTCCAACGGATTAATATTCCTAATTGCTGCATCAGGATTCACCTTGCTTGGAGTTATTCGTCATAGTTGCCTCCTACCTGCGTCTTTTATGTTTCGAATTAGTCTTGCTATGATAGTTCCGACTGTTGTCGTTATCCGGCATCGGCAATTTCTCATTTTATCCTCGACTCAATGTGACGACGAATCGCCTGATATCTCAATTGATGTGTGTGTGAACCTAACCAAGAAATTCGAGAGTAATCGGTTACAATTCCTGGAACTCAAGGTGGGATCCATTACTAAAGGGTTAATTCTATTTTATAATCTTTAGTAACAAATAAAATACCTATTCTTTACAACTACGAGGCATGTTTTTTAAGTGAGTACCGTTTTGCGATTCCGCCGCCGTAGCGGTCGGCGTTCCGGGCATGCGCGTTGGTTACCCACATCTCTTGTCTACGCACTACGTGTTTAAGATGCCTCCGACAATCGTGAGTCTCGCTGATTGTGAAGTACGGGCTGTTATACGATTTCTTAGTGCTAAAGGCGTGAGATCTGTGAAGTTTCCGGACAAAACATTATGAGTGATGGAATGATAAGGAAATGGGCAAGAGCATTTAAAGATGGCTGCACAAATGTGCATGATGAAGATCGGGTTGGTCGTCCTTCGGTCGTTCATGAAGATTGAGTGCAGAAAATGGTCGAAAAGCCCTGATCTGGCACCCAGCGACTACCATTTGTTCCTGCACTTGAAGAAACACCTGGGCGGTCAGCGTTTGCAAGACGAAGTCACAACATTTGTGACAGTGGTTAACAAGTCAGGCGGCAGAATTTTATGAGGAGGGTATCCACAAACTGGTGCCACGTTATGACAAGTGCGTCAATATTCACGGAAATTATGTTGAAAAGTAGATTAGGATACTGGCTTTCATGTAAAAATAAAATTATTGCGATATCTTCACACGTCTTTTTTCAATTCATTCCAAAGTTCCAAGAGCCAAATAGTCGCTATATGTTTTCACTAAAAATTTTTGTTAGTTCAGATTCAGTTTCCTTTCTAGACTTCAATAAAAATGTGTTCACATCACGGTTATGTCGGTTCTTCAAAGTCAACTGAACTCACGAAGCAAGGTAATGCAACTCGTTCCGAAATTTATGTTTTCATTCCACAAATAGCCTTTTTAAGCGGAATAATCAAGGAGATTCAGGTAAAAATGATGTAAATCAAATTCCCACATGAATTTTCGTCTCCATAAAAGTAGAGATCGTGATCTCTAACAATCATGTAAACGACTAATGCGGTAACTGAAAGTTGTCTCGCTTGAACAACGTTGCCAAATATCACCATCACGACTGAAATAATTCACAAACCAGAGGATGTTGAATTATTAAAGAACGGACAAAAAAGTGTTATTTTACATGAAATTGATATTCATCTTCTTCATTTTATGTTTATTCATCTGTAAATGAAGTTCACTATTAGCAATGCATCATTGTTACTTATGTTAACAAATCTATAAATATTCATATATTATTTATATCTCACTAATGTATTATTCTTCCAAGAAACTCATTTGCGATTGAAAAACTGTGATATTTAACTTATTACTGATTAATTAATTTAAATTAATCGGTATTGCATTGGATAGTTACTGGCGATAAAAAATGGATTTATTTTGAGAATCCTAAACGGAAAAATAAATGGGTTAATCCGGGACAACTATCAACATCGACTGCAAAACCAGATCGATTCGGCAAGAAGACAATGCTGTGTGTTTGGTGGGGCCAGAAAGGTGTGGTGTACCACGAGCTCCTAAAACCTGGCGAAACCGTTAATACTGATCGCTACCGACAACGAATGATCAAATGCATTGATCGAGAAATTACCAGAATGGGCGAGAAAATGAAAGTGAACCTGCACACATAGCAAAACCGGCTCTGGATACAATCAAAACACTTGACTGGAAGCTGCTACCCTACCCGCCGTATTCACCAGACTTGGCTCCTTGGGACTACCATTTGTTTTCATCGATGGGACACGCATTGACTGAGCAATACTTTGATTCCCACGAAGAGGTCGAAAATTGGCGTGGTATCCACAAATTGCCAGAAAGGTGGTTAAGATGTATAGAAAACAATGGCCAATATTTTGAAGGAAATGTTTTTTACTTTCCCATTAATAATTACTGTTTTATTGCCATAAAAAACGCTCGTTTTATACCGGTTTACATGATATATTGTGGTGTTCGAAATTTGTAGTTTCAATTAATCTGAGTTGACCAAACCCCCCTTACAGAAGGGGGTTAAAACTGATTGTTCAGCTGGAACTTCTCTCGCATCTACACAAAATCAAATATTTTATTGTGATATTTTTCAGATTTCAAAATTAGAAAAACATTTATTGTAACTTACTAACTTGCAACGTTAAATTGGGTTCATTAATAAACGGAGAACTATTTCGGAATCTGAACTCTTTCAGTTAATTTTTTCATTTTCACGAATTCTTTATCCAAAATCCAAAAAAATTTACTAATTGCAAATGAAAAACAAAACATCAGTTTTTAAAAACTTTAATTCTTCATAACCTATATTTTTTTTATTGTACTAATACAATTTTTCCGCACAGTAATCTCGAATCGAATGAACTATAGAACATAATTTTAAACCAATTAGATCTAATAAGGTCATTTTGAACTCACTAGACTAATGCTTTCTTTTATATTTTTATCACTTGTTAGAAAGTCTTCTTGTATACTGAAAGCGAGGTTGTAATTTTCTTCTGTATTATTTTTTGTTAATATTTTTGGTCGAGTTCTATTTCTAATATTTTTCACTTACATTTTTCGTTGTTTGACTGCAAAATGATGTTTTTTCACCATTCGAAGGCCAGCTCCTTATTCTTCACGATGATATACAGGGTGTAACTAAATAAGTGTAAAATATTTAAGGAGGTGATTCCTCATCGAAAAAAAGATAGGATCTTTCATATAAAGAAACTTTTTTGGGGCATCCCTTGTTAAGATACAGCCCCACAAAGGGAGTACATAAAATTTGTTTAACAATTTTTTTCACAAGCACCAAAAAAGTTACAATATTGAAATTAACATTTCCTATTAGCAAAAAGACACTTATCCAGTTATTTATTTGGTTTACTCCATGGTTGTAAGGGTGGGAAATGCAACCCCTAAAGTTTATTTCCAGTGTAACTTTTTGTCTTTTTATTTGTTTACCATTTAAAAATTTATTTCCGATAGCCTGTTTCATTCTAAACAAAAAATATCTCATGAGTTTTTTGCCCAAAATAAACCAGTTTGCAGCAAAAAATTATTTAACGAACAGCTACAGAGATAGGTACATCGTCATAAATGCGAAAATAAATAAATAACTGGATAAGTAAGTGTCTTTTTGCTAGTAGGAAACGTTAGGTTAATTTCAATATTGTAACTTTTTTGGTGCTTGGAAAAAAATTGTTATACAAATTTTATGTACTCCCTTTGAGGGGCTGTATCCTAACAAGGGATGAGGAATCACCTCCTTAAATATTTTACACTTATTTAGTTACACCCTGTATATCTTCGTTTTTAGATTGCAGTCCATGTCATTATTGATAAAAAGGATCATTTGAAATTCAATTTCATATTTTTTATCCTCCAGTTCGATGTCGAATGAAGAATGCAAAGTAAAATGAATTTTCCAACACTTCGTTGATGGCAACATGGTCTTTACCTTGAGACAACCTCGGAGGTTGTATGACATGACAGGATAGATACTGGGTTATAGACGTTCAACGAGAGAGAAGTACTGGCAAACCGTTTATTTACCAACATCAAATATTGGACACCGAGGCACCTGTTCTAACTTGGTGTTCGCGGAAGACATAAAGACCTGACCGGTGAGGACGATGTTTATTTAACAGAACACTTGTGTACTGCATCTCCTTTTCCTTAAAGAATTCCGAATTTGCTTTCTGGATTTCGCACTCGACTCTTGTTTTGAAATGAGATATTCATAGAGAAATATTGGTTTTTGAGACATCTCGAATTTATGTCAGCACGCACTCTGGCAAATATGATGAATAAATAGGGTTTTGTTTCGGAAATGATGAAAAATGGGAATTATATTATATTAAGTTTTGTTAATTATTTTGAGTTGGAAGTTATAGCTTACTGTTAATTCTAGAATAAGCTAAATTAATTCAATATCATTCAATCATGTTTTGTTCAAAATTAAATCAAATGTTTAAAATGCCCTCTTAGCTATCAGAGATGTAACTTATCCTAAATACAAGGATCTGAAATTTATTTTGTATCTTGGATTTAAATATAATTTGTTTGGTTTTTAGTATTTTATAAATATCTTTTCTGATGAAAGAATTCAGTAATATATTGGTAGATTATTTACGGGATTTTCTGCAATCACCGCTGACTGCAACACCTTGATTAAAAATAAATAAAATATATAAGTAATATATATATAATAATAATATTATACAGGGGGTAACTAAATAAATGTAAAATATTTAAGGAGGTGATTCCTCATCGAAGAAAAGATAGGATCTTTTATATAAAGAAACTGCATTAGAGCATCCCTTGTTAAAATACAGCCCCTCGAAGGGAGTACATAAAATTTGTATAACAATTTTCTCACAAGCACCAAAAAAGTTACAATATTGAAATTAACCTAACGTTTCCTACTAGCAAAAAGACACTTATCGAGTTATTTGTTTGGTTATTTGGCTTGATACTCGATCCAAAAGTGTTCTACATTTTGTATTCCAGATGTATTTTATACATCTCTGTTAGCGATGTTCGTTTTTAGTTGGGATTCGAAAATCGAAGTGCAGGACGACAACGTGACAAAAATACCCTTTTTCCTCTCAAATAAATACTAGAGCCGCAAGAAGACAGTTAATCCAGATACCCTAGAGAAGATAAAAATTCATATTTTCGAATACTCTCCATTTCCATCGAATACATTATTATCGGAGACAGGAAGTTCCACATTAATTTCTTCTTATTTGCTCTTAGCGCGAACGCCAAAAGCGTAAGCTATGCATTTTGATTAGTCCAACCCCGTCTCAACGTTATCATATTCATATTATATTCGGGGGTAAAAATCAAAGTGATGTTCTCCTCTTCCGGATTCCTCTCATGAATATCTTAGATCCGCTCTTAGAAAAACTCTTAAAGAAGGAACGACGCCGCCAAAGAGCTAACCGGTGCGGCAGTGGCACCCTGATATTTCATTCTGCCCCCTTTCGAACAGAAACCACCTAGTTCTGCCTAAAATTCAATTTTAGTTAATTTTACTACATAAACACACCGGCTTGCGAATCACTGATCTAACTTGAAGAGATTTTCACATTACAGATAAGTGATCTTTATTTTTTTATTTCATGGGTTGTGTTTACCATTAAGTTAAATGAAAATTCGAAGGTTTTCGAACAGTTTCAGTTTTTATAAGCCACAACGTGGATACATTTGAACCACTTCATTTTTTTCATTCTCTTAATCAACAATAAGCAATTTACAATTCTATAGACTAATCAGATTTTCATAGAATCGAATATACATTATACCAGGTATACCGGTATGAAGTGAGCATCAAGATACAAATGTCTCGATAGGGAACGTCATATTTCATATTTCGTCATCGTGTTAAAAATGTCGAATTTTGTACCAGAAAGTTATGATTTGCAGAAAGCCTTAATATTTGTTTTCATTGAAGAAAAGTTCTGCAGAATGCTTGTCGAGGCATACGGTGATCATGCTCTATCAGGAGCAACATGCAAATGATGGTTTCAACGGTTTAGAAATATTAATTTTGATATGAGAAATGTGGAAGACCACCAAAAAAGTTTTAAGACACCGATTTGCAAACGATATTGGATGGAGATGACACTTTGGATCAAAAGCAAATGGCTGAAATGTTAAATGTTGCACACAAATTTTCCAACTGCTATTTGTTTTCATCAATGGGACACGCATTGACTGAGCAGCACTTTTATTCCTTCAAGGATATCGATAATTGGGTGTCTGGTTGGTTTGATTTATAAAGGTGTGTCCAAACACAGCGCGCAAAGTGCGCGGCAGCTGCGCGCGGCATTCGCTGGACGCAAATTTGCCGCGTAACTAGTTTAGACAGTACTGAGCGAGACACGCCGCGCTCATTATTGAAGACACAATGAAAATGGCCGCGTGTGATATAACTCTACTTATTAAACAATTTACAACCCACGTTCAAACTACTACTACTACTAATACTTACTTCAAAGTAAAACTACCCGACTTCAAACTAAAACTACTACTACTACTTACGAGGTCCCTCCGACTCAGTGGCGTATCCAGAGATTGAGTTTGGAGGGGGGGGGGGTAGTGGCAAGTTTTTGGGAGTTGACCTGAACTATCAATAATAAGATAATGAGCTTGAGCGTAAGCGCGCTAGGAGGGGGGGGGGGTTTATTGTAGCTCATCTATAATTTGACAGTTTTTATTCTACATTGAGAACATATAAAACAATTGCAAGAACAGTGCATACAATAATCATCATAAAATTTGAAGAAATAAAATATAGGTATATAAAAGTCTAGAAATAAAATATATATAGGTAAAAAAAATATATAAAAAACTCAAGAAATAAATCATTCGAAAGGGAAAAATATCAGAAATATTAGTGAATGTTATATTAATTAAAACATACCCCCGCTCCTTTTAGCATCAAACATGATTCAAAAATTACAAAAAGAAATCAATCCGCCTCTTTTTATTATTAGCAAATATACTTATAATATTGTCCACCTTTATTGAAATATCTCTATGTATAAATAGCAATGATGATAGCCCAACTAATCTATCCTGACCCATTGTTGAACGAAGCCAGGTTTTAAGACGCCGCAGTGAGAAGAAACTCCTCTCAGCGGAGGCTACACTAACGGGCAGAGTGACCAAAACTTTAAGACATTTTTTTATAAGTGGAAAGATACTTTCATCGCAGGACGAATATAATGCCATACCATCTGGTATGTATTCTGTCATGATTTTCCAAATACTGAATTCTGCTTTCAATTTCAGAAGCATCAAGTCTTTATTTTTGACATTCTCAAGGTTATTTATATACTCCGCGACTATTCCAAGTGAAAGATTGATTTCTGTGTCCGTTTTCGTATTGAAAATTGAAGAAAAAAATATATTAAACTCGTAAGCTTTCAGAGATTCTTCGTTAAATCGATATTGTAGATCTTGTAAGATATAATCTAACATAGGAATATAAACATTGATTCTGAAAAAACATTCATCATTTTCAGTAGGTATATTTGAGCGATGTGATTGTCTCTGTGTTATTCTTGGTTTAGTAATTTCTATATTTAATTTTTTATGAATATCGGCTATCAAAGCGAATACATTACTAAAATGAGTTTCGGAGTTTTGACGTCTTTCTTTTAAAACTGTGATAACATTAATTATTAGCATATTTGCATACTGTTTATCAACTGACTTGGCTTGCAATATCTAATATATAATTTATAAAATCGGTTTCAAAATATCAAATACAAAAGTTTTTCTACACTTAATCTCTCAGCATTCAGCAATCTCATGTTTCAACTATGAACTGGCAGAAAAGCGCATCAGCTGTAGAGTACGTCACTTCAGGTAATTACCCCCAGTACCCCAGTACAGTGAATAAAAAAAATTACTATAATAAGGTGGGCCTGAAATTGGAATCGTAATTTTTTAACCTATTTCCACTGACAATAGGTGAGCTTCCACATCATTAATTCTACAGTAAAAAAAAATCAAAAAATAACTTGAACCAATGTACTGAATGGTTGATTAGCACAAATTATTTTTATTTAGAAAAATAAAATATAAGAAAAGTGATGAAGGTTAGAAAAGTGAAAAAAAGCAATAAAAAGGACGAGAGAAACTTTATTTTTGAACGGAGAACTTAGCTGGAACAATTTGTGTTCTCCACAGGAAAAAACGTGATGAGGTGTTGACTGCGTGATGACAGATGAAAAAAAGGGTGATGTCATCCAAAACCCTCTAATTAATGATGTTACAAGGTGGATAATGCTCCGTTCAGAATTCTTCCCAGCCAAATTGATTCCTATCGACTCCAAAAATAATACGGAAAAAAAAATCTAAAGGATTGAATATTAAAATTATTAACAAAAAAGTTCTGATGAGTAAAAAAAATTATTAACTTACCCCCGAATTACGAGGATTTAAGTAGCCAAAGGGTGATTCAGGCAATCCGAATTTAATCGTTATATTAAACAATATACGCCCTTCAAAAGAAATATAATCTCCAAATATCATATCAGTATTCAATTACTACTACTTCTTTTGAATTCACCACTTATATTCTACGTCTGTATTCTATGAAATTATTAACAAGAAAGAAAGATACTCGAACATCTGAATTACTGGATTCATGAAAAAAAAACTTTTAACCTTTAACTTTTAACAAAAAAAAACTAGAATATATTGATAACGCGATGAAGAATTTGTTTATTGAACATAATAATAATTTGAAATGAAAGGTGTCGACATCTATAAATTTTTCCGAAAACTAGGATTTGTTAAAAGAAATGAAAAGAAAAAATTTTGACATATGTTAAGATATCTGTGAATAAAAGTTAAATTGAAGTTTACTATAAAATAATGTATTAATCGAATTCTGAGCCGTAACACAGTGACATTCGATGTTTTTTCTCGATTTCTCTCCCTTCTGTAAGAACTTAAAAGGCTTTTCATTTTTAAAACAGCCTTTGGTTGTACGAAATTTTTTGCAATTTCGTCCCATATATCTTTTCTTATATTATTACTGTGATATTCTTTGCACCTAGTATCCCATAATGGACCATGGGAGCCATATATTTCAATTAACCGAACAGCTATTTCGTTATCCATGTTACTTGATAAAATACGTGCACACACAATTACCGACGAACGAACAATAAAAACATTCGCGCGCGGCTGGTAACAGACACTCGTCCAATCACACCGCGGCTGGACGCGCGCGGCGCGCCGCGCTCGAATGCCGCGCTGTGATTGGACACACCTTAAGAAGAACAATTTTATAGGCGTGGTATCCACAAATTGCCAGAAAGGTGGTCAATGTGTAGAAAACAATGGGCAATACTTTGAATGAATGTTTTTTACTTTCCCATCAATAATTAGTGTTTCATTTCTACAAAAAACGCTAATTTCATACCGGTATACCTGTTCTTTCCAGGTAAGCGTGGAGTCTAAGTGAAATCCATGGTATTTTGCTTTTGTAGTTTGGGTGATTGTTAAGTCGAATTTGTGGACATGGTTCTTGCTTTAATGAAGTCAACTTGCATGGATTTGGTCACGTTTACCTTGATTTTCTATCTATACATCCAGAGAGAAATGAGAACAATTTTTATGTCATTTGAAAAACATCTGACTTAATTTTGCTAATAATGACATGAATGAGAGTATCGAAAAAGTTGATCCTACCATCATATCGTACAGATTCGAACTGATCCCCGAACATAAGAAATAATCCAGAAAACTGCATTTCCCTTTATTCTACACACGTATGACACGCCGGAGGCTGTCAAAGAAAAACCTTACAAATGAGCGCAGTATGCTAAAAATCGACCCAAGGGAGGGAGAAAAGATACCAAGGAATCCGTAAATAAGCAGCCAATAATTTTTCATAGCGGGAATATGGACACTTCATCCTCACACAAGCGGTGCAGGGAGAAAGAAAGCCCCCCTACCGGCTAACGTGAGAAGTATCATTAATAATTCGTTCAAGACAAATACTCTTTTAATTAAAATGGGTGTAAAAATTAGTTTCGAGGGCAGAAAAATATAAATTCTTATTACAAGCTGTTGCGACAGTGCCGAATTAATGTAAATACTTTTGACTCAATGACTTTTCCCGTGACATTAACTGAGTTGAAAGAGGGGAGTGAGGAGATCTCCAGTGTTTTAAAGAATAATCGGATCCGGCGAGACCCTCCGGAAAAAAAAATCAGACTTGCAAATTTTGATTGCACCCTTCACAGTCCGTAAAGACATTAGCCTCTTACATTTACACCGAGACACCCCTCTCAACTTGAAATACGGCCCTCAAAAATTATTTTAAAGGAATTACAGAAACAGTTGTTCGCAAGTACTTTTCCCTCTGTTCGTGATAATTTTTTAGCCGTTCCGACATCCATTGATATTTTTATGACGGAAATTACTGACAGGCGCGAACGGCACTCTGTGAAGACGTCACGTATGTACCATTATGGACGGCAGCTGCCTGATTTGCGTATCAATATGAACAATTATTAGTGGGGACGAAAAAACTTTTCGCAGGCAGCCATTTCGGAATAAAAAAAGAATGATTAACTCCCCAACTAACTTCATAGTGGTGGTAGGAACGTTTCAAGAGAATTTAGAGGTAACAACCCCTAGTCCTGGATTTCAGGACAACTTGGCTCACAAATATTGCCCCCTAAATAAGTGCCACTGTGAATAAAAGCCAATCTATTCCGGCGTTTTGTATCTAATCACCTATGTCGTCAAATCAATGGCCTGGCAAGTTATAACAGTTGTAATCAATCAAATCAAATTTCTCTTTTGTAGCCCTGAAGAAGTGGAAATATTTCTACGAAACGTTGGCCTTAGTTGAATGTAGTTTCTTGATCAACCACTTTCCTTATATTTCTGTGAAAAATCTCTATAATCTTTCTTAATGTATAGTCGAGAACAAGACTTATCCTTTACCTGAATAGTAATTTCCATTTAACTCCGACCCTGATGATCGTCTATATCATCATGATATAATTCTGAAAACTCATCTTTTTTATTGACCTTATGTTCTTTCATTGGTATTTGTTCATTCAGATTATCTGTTGTGCTTGCTTCATTTACTATAGAAGAGGATGAGGAAGTCCCATTTGCATGAGAAAATAAAACAGTTCATCAATTTCTATATCATAGCCATTGTGAGAAACGTATGTGGAGGAAAAGCCCCTTGCGAAAGGATTCCAATGGAAGATGATTTCCAGTAAATAACATTTTCACAGGATAAAGACGGCCCGAGCTCCACAAAATGATCATTGAACCGACTTTCTGATATCGCCTGAGAGCAACAGGGATGATCTGCCCAAGCAGAGGTCTAATGCATATAAAGTGATGTCTAGGTTTTAGCACTCTAGATATCGGATCGTTTTCTGCATGCAATGTGGATATACGGAGGGTTGCAAGAATTGAAAAAGGAACAAGTCGATTCGACACATCATCGAGTACTCATACTGGGCGTCTCACCAGGAACAGTCATTTGAAGTTTATAGAGATGAAAACATTCCATCTGGGTATTTGAAATTTTGTGTATAGGTTGTAGTAGTTAAATTCGTCTTTTCTAAAATAAGTTTTATTATTTACGACTTCCGTTTATACTAGAAGGAAGCACTCTGTGTTCTTCTTCCTATGTTGAATTTATTCTTCTATGAATTACCTATCGTTGTATTTTCTCTTGTAGCTTTCTTCATTTCCTTCTTGGATTTTTATTGATTTTTTTCCGTTCGATTTGTTTGGTACCATTGTGTACATTTTTTTGTATCTTTGGCACGATTTTTGTCTGCTATCGGTTTCTCATAGTGATTTTTATTGCTTCTCAGTTGGCAATCATGTTCCTTCGTCGAAATGAAAACTTTTATTTGGTGAAATTTGTCTTGAATGTATGACTTCGTGAAATATCTTGACTTCTGTGAAGGAAAGCCACATAATCATGCCTTATTGAATTGACATCAATGACGATAACAATTTACTGTTTCAGCGACAATATAATTTGTTTCAATTATCAGATTTCCGTAATCAAGAATTTCCGTCTCACTTGAAGCAAAAGTCAAGTATTTTATCTCCCTGGGTTTTTGGTTTACCTGTTTAATTTCCATTTAATTTCAATCACTTTATCAGTGACCCAAAATCTTTGATCCGTTGAGAGAGATTTTGCTAGGTGCTATCCTAGTACAAAAGAATATTGTCATCTGCAAAGCCTTTAATTTTTCCTCTGGTATTCACTCAGAAGAGGCTGAGGGTTGCCTTCCTTTGCTACATTTGCCATTGAGAGTCACAATTTGTGTTCAGTTTGAAATGAAGCTAGAATAATATCTAATATTTTTCTTCGATGTACATAACAGTCAGGTGGTTTCAAGAACCTTTGCTGGATCTACTATCACCGCTAAAGTAGGAATTCTATGTCTTTATTGCTATAGATGGATTCTCTTTCCTTTTAAATTGCATCTTTAGTTCACATTTCTCTATCAATGCGTTTTTTCATTAATTTTTTTGAAGGTTTTACCATGTCATCATTCACCAGTGAATGATAGTTCCAATTAAGGCTTTGAGCTATTTATTGTTTCCTCTACTTCTTCAGGATCAGTTGGATACAGCCAAATAAACGCAAAACATCAATAAGTGAAAAAGAAGAACTATATTTTTTCAATCCATTACAGCTGAGATCAAGAAATCAGAAGTAATAACATTAAAGTAGCCAACAGAAATGAAGACTCAAACCTGGCTGTTGCGTGATAGGCGTTGCTATCCATGTTGGCATATTAATCGGCAAAGACAATAAATCTGGTCCCTCATTATTGAACGTGTCGTTTTAATTGAAATCTCATGTTTTCTTAGGTAAAGCGGCAACACCCGACTCCCTATATTTCAACCACACGCCCTCTTCAAGTCATGGTATAGTGGCGCCGTCCTCAGTGTTTTTTACAGCGTGTCACAACAAAACATTCCTACCGCTGCCCGATGCATTCGTTAAACGATATTTATATGGAACACGACTCTGTGTTCTTCTGTAAAGAGGAACGGTAGCTGTTGTCCACTATCTCGCTTGTCCGAAATGAGAGATCTCTCCACTTTCATTAATGGAAGAGGATTCTGGTGGAAAAAAACCGATATCAGGATTGCGTATTCCTGGAAGTCCTTCAAGAAATACTTTTCTTATTCATATTATACAAAACTGGTAAAAAAAATAAAAAGCAGCCATAGATTTGTCAGAAGGATAACTATAATTGAAATAAAGTTGAAAAAATCCATTCATCAGTTTATGTTAGGAATTTCTGTGATATAAATGACGAAGTCCCACATCTTCTTTTGATAGATACCAAGTATTAAAATAGAACAAGTTAGACATTTTTTGAAGGATTTTGTCCTAGTTCTCGGTGAAGTTATTACTTCATTGTTTAAAGCAACTATTCAAGATAGCCTAGGTAAAAAAAAATATGAGTTTGAAATAATTTCTAGCAATGCTAGGCGATAAAAGACCGAAAACTGAAGATTTAAAAAAAAAACACAAAAGCGGTTATATCTTGAAAACCAGCGGACTCTTACTGAGGTCATGTTGATGATATCTGATAGACCTAATGCCAATCTATCTCCAGTGTCACTTTCGCGTGGTATTTCTGGAACACCCTATGTAAAATTGTTCGAGATCTCTCCAACGATAAATGATGAATTAGTTCAAATGGTGAAGATATTGGTAAAACCTGTGATATATTTCGTCTTCAGCAATTCCAAATGTGTTGAAAAATTTGGAAGCTCGTTCATAAATCTGGCACGTAACTCAGTTTCGGTTTTGTATAAAACGCAAATCAGCTCACGAAGATACAGAGGCATTTCTGTAAGATTTTTACTGAATATTCGAAGTCCAATATGGCTCCTTAGTCATTAATGATGTATAAAGCAGTCTCGCGACAGAATTCCTCACCTATTTGCAGCGACTATGGAGTATTGACGAGAAATAATCCGATAAATATCTTTCATGTGTGGTCGACTTACTCGAAACTGGTTTCAACATACTTTCGACATGCTGAATGAGAAAATGGAATCGTAAGCCCAAATGTGATCATCATATTTTATTCATCAATTTTGATTGTTAAACTTGGATAAAATCTCTGATTGCACAACATTCACAACAGTATGGTAGAATTATTTTCGGAAAATTCAAACTGTGAATTGAATCAGAATTTTTCGATTCTTCTGCTTCTTATTTATATTTCAATCAATCAAATATCATTCAATTAATTTTTTTTCTCAATGCACAACTAAAGTTCGATTCAATTTCTTCCCTACTCAATTGTTTCATTCAGGCCATCCTAACATTAGGTAGGTGCTGGTACAAAAAATGAAACCATAATTATTTGTGGTTTCATTCTTCATCAACTCCCCAAATGGACCGATTCTCTCATTTCAGTTACATCAGTCCAAAATATTACGTTGTATTATTTTCTCACGGCTCTGATTTCGAACGGTTAACTTTCAATTTATGCTTGAAGACAGTAGGTTTCTTGAAATTTTCGAACTGATTCCGCTTCAGAGTTCAAGGGTTCTACCAATGTATATATCATCTTTCGCAACCCTTGACACGAGAGTGCATCAATCTATTTTCCAATTATTAGCATGGTTCCCATTAATTTAAATTTCTTGACAACTTCGTGAATATGCATACTACGTACTTCACTTTAAATGGGTCTATAATAGATCATGATGATAGATGAAATCACTCGACGTTTTATGAATCAATACATATTTCATTCTCCTGGGGCTAGAACATGATGAAACACGTCTTTTGGTACAATCGAATTGAACCCATTGCAGAGTAACATTAACACATTCTTTCATTTATTAATTAACGGTATATGACCTTTATATCGAAAAAATTAATCAAATAAAAGCAGTACATGACGAAAAAGAGTAGACGTAGAGCAAATTCTAGTATAATATATAAAAAACTGAAAGAAAACATAAGAGCACCAATCCAAATGACTCCAAAATATGACATTCTTATCTTATACATTGAAAATTAGTCCGGATAACATAATTCAAGTCAACCTTGGGCTTGAAAGATATATTTTCTTCATCAAAAAGCAATGAGATCTATACACAAAGTGAACCACTGTAACTCAATAAATAATAAATCAAAATTCATGAAATTTCAACCATTGAACCCTTCAATGGAGAAAAAATTTAAAGTGACATTAGAAATTTATTTCGATAAGTACCATGCATCCATGAGTTGAAATTTTTCCTTGAAAATTTCTGCATCCCTATAAAGAAGAATATAACCACATGACCCACTTTAACTATTCAAAAAAATTAGAGGGTTGATGAGGATGGCGCAGGATGCAACAAAATTCAATCAAAAAATGTATTTGGAAAAATTGACCTCTTTCAAGATTTTGTTGCCAAATATTTTTTCTCTAAGAAAATTAATTTGTTTTATAATTTTGACGCGCACTGTATATTTTTCTCCTTTAAGCTGAAACACCTCGCATGTGAATACAGGGTGTAACTCAATAAGTGTAAATTATTTAAGGAGGTGATTCCTCATCGAAAAAAAGATAGGATCTTTCATATAAAAAAAAACTTCATTGGAGCATCCCTTCTTAAGATATGCAGTTGTTCGTAAAATAATTTTTTGCTGCGAACTGGTTTATTTTGGGCAAAAAACTCATGAGACATTTTTTGTTTGGAATGAAACAGGCTATCGGAAATAAATTTCTAAATGGTAAACAAATAATAAGACAAAAAGTTACATTGGAAATAAACTTTAGGGGTTGCGTTTCCCACCCTTACAACCATGGGGTAAACCAAATAAATAACTGGATAAGTCTTTTTGCTAGTAGAAAACGTTAGGTTAATATCAATATTGTAACTTTTTTGGTGTTTGTGAAAAAATTGTTGTACAAATTTTATGTACTCCCTTTGAGGGGCTGTATCTTAACAAGGGATGCTCCAATGAAGATTCTTTATATGAAAGATCCTTTCTTTTTTTCGATGAGAAATCACCTCCTTAAATATTTTACACTTATTTAGTTACACCCTGTATTATGGTGAAAATGGCCTGCGTTGTGTTTAGATTTATTCAAACTATTTGATGAATTTAAACCATAAAAAACAAGTCTCAAAACATTATAAATATGCAAAAATGCCTAAATCAGTGACGCTGTTATTTTTGCGGTATTAATAAAAATCGTTAAGGTTTGATTACAGCCACCAATATAAATAAGCGTAGGTTCCCTCTAACGCATCCATTAATATCATAGAGAAGGATCGACCTTATTTGAAGGAAATGTAAATTGCTGCTTCGAAATTTACATCAATTAAGATTTCTATCGGTGAACGTGGTCTCATTCACAAGTTGATATATTACGAAGCGGTATGACCAGTGGTTATTTTATCGTTGGTTTTATAAAGACATTCTTTTTTCCATCCCTAATCACGAGAATCTATTAACGACAATTACCATTATCAGCGGAAATAGTTGAACGGCTCTACACAAGACCGGCCTGACTCGGAGAGTACTTTTTTCAGTCTGGTAGCTTTTGATGATGCGAATATCCAACTACTGTTCTTCTGATTTCTTCCTGGATGATATACCTATCACTTTAGAGAATCCGATGAACCCTCCTTTGTTTGAGAAATTAGGCACTGAATTTCTGGAGATATGTAGGAATATCGACGTTGACAGCACACGTGTTTGAGGCAACGCCATCGAACTGATGAATAGAAATAACACCAATTGTTTGCATTGTGCAATATCCTTCGAGTGACGTGTTTCAGGAAATTGCTGCCAATCCACAGCAACCCCCTCGATAGGTTATCTCGCAAAAGACTTGGCTGATTTAATGAAGCTGTTTTCTATTGGGAAACTATTGCTCTGTCAAATATTTCTCGTGTGAATGGACTAATATAGACTAGCTAGGGAGAAACCGATAAGAGACCCTATGGAATGACTTCTTTGTTACACCATTTCCACTAAATTTTACTCGGTTTTTGAACAGTGTTTACCCCACTTTCTTCACTGAATCGGTCTGTGGTTCATGTTTATTTCAAAGTAGTAATGCGAGGAAGAACATAATATAATATGCAATAAACTTTAATTTTTTGAATGGGACATCCTGTATTTTATTTTCCTAATCGGTAAAACTCATTCTCCTGATCTCAAGTCGATCGAAAGAATATTGAATTCTTTGAAGGCGATCGCCACAATTGAATTTGATCACTTCTTGCACTTACTGGTAGCACGAAATGACGAAAATGCCATGATGTTCGAATGATTTCCATTCCTTTGATGGACCGTGTTTCATTGAAAAAAGAGACAATGGCAGAAATACCACACATTATCGCCTATCCATTCATTCTGCCTCGGATCCGCAAGCGGACGATTGTCCATCAAAAACTCGCACACTGGTCAAGTTTTTATAATAAAGGGTCTGTCCTAAAATACCTGGAGACTTATTTGATAATTTCGCATCCTCGGTTGCTTATTCGCGGAATGACCGAATCGTGTGCCAAAACTCCAATATAAAGTCCAAACTGACACAGTAGCACAAGATAAATTAATTGCTTGTTAAAATATCTTCTCTTTAAGTCGTAAACCTGTCTTGCCGACTCGTTTAAAAACAGTTTTCCTTTTAGATTAATTGTGATTACTGTGGAAAAATGAATGGCTAAGTCATGCGGGGGTTCTATACCACCTTGTATCTTTGCAATTCCATCTTGGAATGTGGATAGTGATTTTTTTGTGCAGAGACGTTGTTGGACACAATTCCAAACTAATGATGTGGGGAACACGATTAAAAATTTTGCTCTAATGATCTAGTCAACTTCTTTTATAGTATTTGTTTTACAGGGTGTCCGCGAAAATGTGGAAGATCTCTCGGATTTAGATGGAATATAAAAAAATGAGATGAAAAGTTCCCATAAATTTTTTTCCTAGCGACCCTCCCTACGGAGATAAGGCCTCCTAAAGGATGCCACTGATCATCAATTTTTCTTGAATAACTTTTAAAGTACTTACTGTAATTCAATGAAAATTCAATACGATAAACAGTAGTGAGCACCTCTTGAAATACTGCCCTTAAAATACAATTAGCTTGTTTAGTTTAACAGGGGCTAACTAGATTGTGCATTTTATTACTTACATTTTCAACACCCTGTATGATAAGGAGTTGAAGAAAATTAATTTGAATGCTTTGATCACTCAGCTGAAGAAAAGGTACTCTTGTTGTCGATAAAATCGAACGTTTTCAGGAAAAAAATTAAAAGAATTAATGTTTTATTTAGATTAAAAGGAAATTGTTATCACTATAAAAAAATACACTGTTTTTACAAACGTTACTATGATACCTATGAAAAAATAAATATCTTACATTGACATTTCAAATTTTGTTGACCCGCTAATAATTTATTGAAGTTTGAATATCTAAGTAAATTTAATTTGATAATGGGATACACATTTAGTCCACCCCTGATAAACTAAACAAGCTAATTATGTTTTAAGGACAGTTTTTCAAGAGTTCCTTACTACTCTTTACCGTATTAAATTTTCATAAAATTATATTAAGTAGTTTGAAAGTTATTCAAGAAAAATTGATAACCAGTGGGAGGGTCGCTAGGAAAAAAAAATATGGGAACGTGTTAACTTATTTTTTTATGTTCCATTTGTATCTGAGAGATCCCCCACATTTTCGTAGACACCCTGTATATTTTATAATTTTATGTTTGGGTATGATTAAGAAATTGTACCAAATATTCTAGAACAAGGTCCGAACCTAAATCAACCTCCACCGATCTGATAATAGAATAAAACTTATTTTATAATAAAATTAATATATTAGAAAAAATATTAAAAATGAGTGGCCAAAAAATCCTGGACAAAATAATATATATATATATATATATTCTTTTGAACTTTTGGCTTACAATATTTAGTTAGCAAACAATAAAGCATAGAGATCAGAGGTTAGTGACGGGGTGCCATAAAATTCGGTGTATCATATAAAAGCCTAGGGAAAAAACCCCAGTAAAAAAAACCCTGGCTTCTCGCCTAAATGTGAAAGTACTGAAATATATTTTAGGGACTTCTTTCTTAAAGAGTGGTCTTCTATTGATGGAGACAGAGACTTCTTCAAGTTGCCCACATCGAATCTTCAAATAAAAAGACAAAAGCAGAAAAAAATAACTGAATAAGAAAAAATATTCGTTTAAAATTTATAATCCATTCCAAGAAAGACTCGGAAACATCAAGAATAGCCCTAAAACCATCTTGTTAATAATATCAATTATTTATAAAAAAGAAGTATATTTAACTATAAAATTTTTTACTGGACTGAAAGTATGAAACATAAATTTGCAGACGTAGTGTGTTCTTTAATTTACTTGGACAAACTACGAGGTTGACCGGTATAAACAGGTATTTCGATGACAGTTATAATAACAAAAAATTTTATTTCAGCATAAGCGCTCTTCAACTGTAAATAGGCCGACCTGATAGGGGTTATCAAATTTTAATTTTTTTTATCATGAAGGTGAAAGCAACTGACAGGCATATCTGTTTATACCTGTCAACCTAGTAGTTTGTCCAAGTTAATTAAGAACAATGTCTGTACATTCTTTATATTCTATACTTTGAGTGAAGTATAAAATTTTCTTATTATCTTGATGTTGCATTCAATGAAAATTAATTGGTTTAAACAACTGATAAATTTTTTGTGTATAATCAATATATTATCCAATATAGTAAATTTATTATAGAACAAGTTTTAATCGGTAAATTAAGTGTTTCTGAATATCTTGATTTAAAGAGACAAATGGAACAAATCAACATTGATGTAAAAAATACATCATTTATTTGGTTTTGCGTATAATAGAGGATTCAATCAAACATCCGCTCCAGACAAGCTACTCTAATTCTTCGGCTGATAAATTTTTTCATACCTGACTAATTGAATGGTTCGTTTCTGAGCACAGGAAACAACAAATTTGCATCGATAATTCGTAACAATGGGACGAAATCAACCCAATAGGTTATGATTCAATTGCTCTAAAAGAACGATGGAATTGACCATGATTCATGAAACTGTGAAATTTTCATGATGTATGTATCACTAAGCCATAAAGCCTATGTATAATTCATAAGGTAGGTGTTGGCGTAATTCGGATAGTTGACAGTTGAATCATACATGTTTATTGAATTTCGTTTTATTCTTCTCGTAATTGAAATTTTATTTTATTTTTTTTGGTTATTAGTATATTTTTGGCTTTCAAATAGTTGAGAATATATGAATTTATCTATATTGAGTTTTTCAGTTTTCTATCATGAAATATAATGTTCCATTTTATGTTTGAATGATGTACTTTTGACCGAAACTGTTGAAAAAATGAAAGTATGCTCTGTTTACTTTATTGAATTAATCTCTTTTAAAGTAACGAATCGATTTCAAATTATTATTCTTGATAGCTATTTAAATGTAAAAAATAATAATTTATATTTTTACTACCAATTATACCAAAACATAAACAAATTATTTTCTTGGCTCCATACAATACATAAAATATTTTTTGTTTGTCAATCTTCAGCCAACGCAAAAAGAACTGGGTGTTTGAAGCACGCGAAATAATTAAATAATTTCAATATTTATCTTATAAATATTATATTCTACATTATTAATAGTTTATTCATTATTCAAAATATTAAAAAAAAATTAGTACAATATATACTGGCACCATAATGGCTGTTGTTGTTGTTGAAACGTGTTTATTCACATATCATTTAATTAATTACCAATTCAAATTATTTTCATCGGTAATTAATGAATAATAAATAAATATTGCTCTGGTAATTAATGATAAACTTACGATGAGTGTAAAATTAGCATGAAAGCTGCACAGAAATATTAAAACGATGAGTAAGACAGTCACTGCTATGATTAATACACAAATAAAATCAATAAAAAATGGCCGAGGTGTAATGAGTTAATCAGGAGACCTGCTCCGTTCTCCTACTAATTTACTGATTTTTGATTGACGAGAGGATCGTTTAATGATGAAAATTAAGAAAAATATGAAATGTTCATTCCTATTCATTTCAAAATAAAAATAAAAATCTTGCCGAATAATTAAATTTCAATAATAAAAAATTAAAAATAAAAAATGATCGTAGATGTTGAAAAATTAAGAGTAATATGATGTTTTCATTATGTCATGACAAAATAAAAATAGTATTATGCTAAGAAATTATTGTTTATCATCACCAAATGAAGAATGGAAAGAATAAAAGAGTGAAAATTCGGCGTATAGTTTGGAATGCTAAATTATTTGAAAATTGAAACAAAAACACAGATCTGAAAATGAAATGAAAGTTGCACAAAAAAATTAAATTAACACAAATTTAATAACTTGAACAATTGTCTCCATACAAATTAAAATATTGATAATTAAATCACTACATTGTTCAAAACAGTGGCAGTGACAAATTAACCGAGAGTTGAAACTCAATTAGTTAATATAAATCGTTAATAAATGATTATTATATATTGAGACTGAGTCATGACGAAATAAAAATATAGCCAAAAAGATTGGAATTTTCAATTAACAGAAAAGAAAGCGTTTTGATCTTAAAGGGGTGACAAGTTGAGAGTAGTATGAAATTTTTCATTTTATGTCATGAGAAATAGATGTTCAATCACAAACACTATACACGAGTATTTTGTTTGTAAGATATAGATATTGAGGTCCTTCTGTGACAGGCATTTAGGACATGAAAGAATCGAGATGTGAAGCAGACAAGATGAGTCTACGAAACTCGGTGGCATCCTCCTGGTTCTGGGAACAGACGATATCTCCTTCGTTGTCGATAGCCGATTGTGTGTAGACCAGTTGGGCTCATCACAACGTCATTAAGCGTTCGGAAGTTCCTCATTTGAAATGCAGCACGGGTAAGGCCGTTACCACCACATGCCCACTGACAACTTTACGAGGAGCACCACTTCAAACCACATGTTACACTTTGGGCTGTTGGTTTATGCCTTCTACATGACACCCCGATGTCAGGCCATCTTTGCATATTCGGATAACTGTGCAACATCGGATTTCGCGACATCCACAGATATACGGGGGGGAGTCCCGATCTTCATTGAAAAACATATAATATATACATTGGAAGTGAAGTAGGGATATTGTTGATCTCGTTAAGCTTCGAATCCATCCATATCAAAAGGCTGCAGGTCAGGCCAATGGAACTAAAATAAATTCGTAAACCATTTACATATAAAATTTGTAGACAATATACAGTGCGCGTCAAAATGATGAAACAAATTTATTTCCTCAGAAAAAAATTCTGCAACATTCAAGATCCAAGATAATTTGGATCTTTGAGTTGTTATTGTATAAATCTATATGTGGTTCCCATGACAAAGCTACGTCTAAGGTTACCCCCTATAATTTGATTGTATTTTTTTATAACTTTTTAAAATTAGTTGCTGTGTTTTACTCCCATTTATTAAAAGGGAATTGAATATGAACCAATCTTTAGCTTTCATCAAAACTTCTTCCTTCAACTGCTGTAGAAATTTCAAATTTAACGCTTTGAGGAAGAAGGTGGTGTCATCAGCAAAAAGCAATGTTATCAAAAATATGCAGAGATTATCTGCAGTCAAGGCTATAAACAATATGGGCTCCAAAATTGACCCCTGAGGAACTCCAAAATTTAATCCCTTCATGTGCAATTTTATTTTGCCATTGGACCTGCTGCTGTCTATTTTCAAGGAACGACTTCATCATTAGTATTGTTCCGAAAACCATTGACGCTGTGCGCCAACTGATATTGCAAGATCGTCATGTGATCTTTCGTGAGATTGTGACAACCAAAAGTGTTAGTGGGACCAGCGTTCATTCAATATTGCATGAACATTGACCGTCAAAAAAATTTATTCGCGTTGGATCCCACACAATTTATCAATCGCTCAAAAAAAGGCTCGTGTCGATTGGTCGAAATAAATGCTCTGAAAATATGATAGCGGTGCTTCGAAGCATTTTTATGACATCGTGACAGGCGATGAATCGTGGATTTACGCGTCAGTAACAGTGACAAATTGATTGAGGGTTAAAACTTTATCAGTTATCGTTAATCTCGAATAAATAATTATTGCACTGCAAATATGTGATAAATGTATGATGAAAGTTAAATTAACAACACAGTTGCACAATATATTTGGAATAATACATATAACAGTCACTGCTTTAATCGATTTCAGAAATATAAAAAAGAAAATGACCAAAAATTATTTATTGAATTTTAATTATTAAATTATTAATAATTAAAAAATTCTTTCATCAGTATTATAGAGGTCAAAAACAATTATATTGACGAATTAATTAACGTTTAAAACTTTGTCAGTTTCTATTAATAGTGAATAAATAATTAGTGCACTGAAAATTAATAATGAGAAAATAAATTCACATGACAGTTGTACCAACAATTTAAAATAATACATACAACAGTTAGTACAATATTCGATACTCAAATAAAAAAATAGAAAAATAACTGAAAATTGTTCATTGGATTAATATTATTAAATTATCAATAATTACTTAATCATTTTTTCAGTATATTATTCAAACGCAAAGACAGTGACAAATTAAATCTTTCTCAGTTACTATTTATTGGGAATAAATAATTATCGCAATGGGAAAAAATGATGAATTCAGGATGAGAATAAAATTAACATAGCAGTTGCACAAAAATTTAAAATAACATTTTTACAGTTTATGTTGTGATCGATTCACATATAAAACAACAGGAAGATGTCAAAAATAATTGATTGAATAATTACGATTGAATCATCAATGATCAATAAATTCTTTTTAGTAGATTGGTCAAAACCAGACATAATAGAAATCAACTAAAGGGTCAAAACTTCATTAGTTACTATTAAACTTGAATAAATAATTCTTGTAATGGAAATTAATGTATATATATATATATTATTTTGAAATGGAAATTAATGATGAATTCATGATGGAAATGAAATCAACCTTACAGCTGCGCCAAAAATTTGAAATAATACATGTAACAGTTTATCCTGTGATGGTTACACAACTTAAGCAATAGAGAAAAATCTAAAAATTATTGATTAAGTTATTATAATATACTTATCAATGGTTTATAAATTCTACTATTAGTAAATTGGCCAAAACAGTTACAGTTGAGAATTCAAACTTACTCTGTTATAATTAATCGTGTATAAATAATTATTGCACTGGAAATTAATAATGAATTTACAATGAGAGTAAAATTAATTCAACACCTGCACTAATAATCTAGATAAATACACACAACAGTGACTTCTATACCGATTAGCAACTGAAACAATAGATAAATGACCAGTAATTATTTTATTGAAATATAATTACTTAATTATTAATAAACCCGTTTGTCAGTAAATCGGTAAAAGACAATTACGAATTAAGTGAAGATTAAAACTTTATCAGTTACTATTAATCGTGAACAAATAATTATTTAATTGGAGATTGATGATGAGTTAAATTAACATAACAGTTGCTTAAAAATTCAATACAACAGCCACTGCTATGATCGCTACACAAATGAATCGAACAAAAATTAACAAATATCTTTAATTGAATTATTATTTTTGAATTATTGATCATTGATGAGTTCTTTCATCAGTATATTAGTAAAAAAAAGACCTTGGCAAATTAACTGAGGGTTGAAACATTATCAGTTACTATTAATCGTGAATAAATAAATAATTAATACACAATACACAAGCTAACATGATCTCAAGCCAAAAATATTTTTTCAGTATATTGTTCAAACTCAGTGACAGTGACAAATTAACTGAGGGTTAAAATTAAAGTGGCAAAAGTGCTTCGATAATAATTATTTCAAACACTTGCATAAGTGTATAGATCTTAATGAGGAATAATTTGAGAAACAATAAAGCGTTTTTCGATTATTAATATTTGTTTTTGTACTTTAATCCTGAAAGATAAAAAGCAAAACTCGTATATTAGACATTTCAAATGGAGAAAACTCCATAAAGAGTTCAGTTTGGTATGTACATATTTAAGAACTAAATTGGATGTGAGAAAAGCAAAAGCCTGTAGATTTTTCCATCGTGAATAAAGTATATAAAGTTTCCTCAAATTAATTTCGAACATCTGAAACACCGGAAACATATACTTAACCAAGATAAATGCCCGTAATCCCATCAGTGAGAATCGAATCAATCAGTTTGAAGCTTATTAGCTATCGTCTAATTCATTCATCATCGTTGATGGTTGAACTGAAAGGTAATAGGTGAAGAACGTTGACATTTATGGATGACGATTTGTAATACGTAATAATTCCAACGTTAATAACGACTATAACGCATGGTAAATGATTAACTGCACAGATACATGATTGATATTAGCCAGTCGAGGGAAAGACTGAGGATCGTCGCCTTCGACGTAGTACGACTGCATCAAAAACTAGTAAACGAAGAGTATAGAAAGCAGTAAAAACTACACAACACTCGTTGAATATCTTAGAATGCCGATTGAGCCTTAAATTTCGTGAATTAGGCCCCATCGGCCACCTTTTCAGTCCGCTACTGGACGATCGTATAGTTATAGGAGTCAGTTATCCATCGTGGTGAGGCAACTTATCTCCAACTTGGTGAAACTACTTTTTATTCGGCTCAAAACCGACTAAAACGAGCCTGCAGCTGCGTTCAGGAAAAACTTCGTCACATGAGAAGCCGACAATCGGGGGGTAAGTTCATAGAGCGAGCGATCCAACTCGGAACCAGACATGTCCATGTTGGGCTCAAGGTGAGCCCCGGCACTCCGTTTTACCTCAACATCCTCCGTCTATTCCATTACCACTGTCTTCTTGACGGACAAACGACATTTTTATATGCGGCAGATAATCGTTTGTGCCGAGATACCCGAAAAAACGTGAAATTTATATCGGCCACAGAAATCTCCGCGATTCGATTTCTTATCGAATTAAATCAGTCATCGACGCCTCGCCTTGCCGGATAACCGAACGGAATGCACAAGATTTTGCGCGGATCCCTTTTTATTAGCAATCCAGCTCTTAAAACTGTATTTTGTCCGCTCCAGAAAAAATAATAATATTCGATACTCAGACTCAAAGACTCACCCTGTATATGGTTCTAGTAATAAGTCTCATGGATTCAACTGCTCATCAATTTTTGTGTATGTACACTGTCAAACCAAACAGCGCTACAGTACTCAGCTGCAGAAAACACCAAGGCTACGGTTGCTGTACGCTGAGTGAAAACATCAGTACCCCAAGATGATACAGCTAATTTCCAAACCATATTATTCCCAATTTCCAATTTCAGGCGCCGATCGATTAAATGAGCCTTGAAATTGGAAGGTGAATCTAATTAAAATCCTGAGTACTTCGGATTGAAACAGTTTTTGACAATCATCAAAAATGAAAACTAACTAATTTAAAAAAAAAATTGAGAATTTTCACCTGTGATGAAAATATAAAAACCTTATCAAAGAACTACCAGATGACCCACTTTCCCTATTCCAAAATTCCAGAGGGTTGATGGGGGTGGCACAGGATGCAAAAAAAGTCCTTCAAAAATGAGGAACAAAAAATGATTCTGGAATTTGTTACCGAATATATTTCTTCTGAGAAAATAAATTTGTGTCATAATTTTGACGCCCACTGTATAGAATAAAAAAAAAGCTCACATTCGAACAGCTTTTGATATTTGTACTATACAGGGTGTAACTAAATAAGTGTAAAATATTTAAGGAGGTGATTCCTCATCGAAAAAAATATAGGATCTTTCATATAAAGAAACTGCATTGGAGCATCCCTTGTTAAGATATAGCCCCTCAAAGAGAGTACATAAAATTTGTAAAACAATTTTTTTCACAAGCACCGAAAAAGTTACAATATTGAAATTAACCTAACGTTTCCTACTAGCAAAAAAACACTTATCCAGTTATTTATTTAGTTTACCCTATGGTTGTAAGGGTGAGAAACGCAACCCCTAAAGTTTATTTCCAAAGTAACTTTTTGTCTTATTATTTGTTTATCATTTAAAAATTTATGTCCGATAGCCTGTTTCATTCTAAACAAAGAATGTCTCGTGAGTTTTTTGCCCAAAATAAACCAGTTGTTTTTTACGATTTAGTCGTTTAATGCAGGTACTAACTACAGAATAATAATAAATCCAGTTCGCATTTATGACGATGGATGTACCTATCTCTGTAGTTGTTCGTAAAATAATTTTTTGCTGCGAACTGGTTTATTTTGGGCAAAAAAACTTATGAGACATTTTTTGTTTAGAATGAAACAGGCTGTCGGAAATAAATTTTTAAATGGTAAACAAATAATTAGACAAAAAGTTACTTTGGAAATAAACTTTAGGGGTTGCGTTTCCCACCCTTACAAACAACCATGGGGTAAACCAAATAGATAACTGGATAAGTGTCTTTTTGCTAGTAGGAAACGTTAGGTCAATATTGTAAATTTTTTGGTGCTTGTGAAAAAAATTGTTATACAAATTTTATATGCTCCCTTTGAGGGGCTGTATCTTAACAAGGGATGCTCCAATGAAGTTTCTTTAGATGAAAGACTTCGATGAGGAATCACCTCCTTAAATATTTTACACTTATTTAGTTACACCCTGTATACTATTTTCCCCTCAAATTCACATATAAAATCTCGAGATGTTTACTAAGATATTAAATCACTCGAAGGCCTTGTGAGTGATTAATTATCGCAGCGATTATAATTCGTTTTAATTGACTGAACTCGATTTCCTGTCTCGAATCGTGTTGTGTATGAATTAACACTACAGATGACCTTTCCAAGTCTTTAGAAATGAACCCTGAACGCCCCCCGTCGTATATGCAAAATTATTCTTCTCGGAATTTAATTTTCCAGGAACGAAAAAAAGAAGGGAATTTAAATAGGAAAAGAATTCGTCAACCGTCCCGTGTGTTGTACAAGTCACTGGGGTGGAACATGGAAAAGTCGACGTCAATGAGGAGCCATTTCCATCATTTGTGCACAGGCGGGACCCCGTTCATAATGGGAAATCTCACTTCAAACGACCGTTCCTTAGGTCTGTTGCGTTCTGAAAGGGCCTTTCAATATATCACCTACTTATTCGCACCAAAATACTTGCATCACAATGCGATACCGTCGACTGGGCGAGCCTTTTCTTCCGCGAAATAATCTGTTCCGATCATTTACCATCGGAGAAAGCGGTACCTTTTTTGTCATTCCTTCCGTAGAAGCTACAAGATCAAAACACTTAATTCGATCATTGGGATTAATAACTCTGGGGAATTGAAAAAGTGTGTCCAAATCCGTCAGACATCTGTGGTTGAATTCCTCAGGCTGATTTTATGGAAACAGTAGTGTTCCTATAGAATATTTTCCAATTTTTTTTTTATCTGAATTATTCAAATTTGAAGAATAGCTAAAAGTTAACAAATATAAGTGTGAAAGAATGCATGTATGGTTGATTAATTACTCTATAATAATGCAACGAATATATTTTAAATTAAAAATCTTTATTAATTATTAGTAAATTCATCGAAAACAGTAACAGTGACAAATTAATTGAGGGTTAAAACTTTATCAGTTATCGTTAATCTCGAATAAATAATTATTGCACTGTTAATATGTGATAAATTTATTATGAAAGTTAAATTAACAACACAGTTGCACAATATATTTAAAATAATACATATAACAGTCACTGCTTTAATCGATACAAAAATTTAAAAAGAAAATGACCAAAAATTATTAAATTATTAATAACTAGTAAGCCCGTAGATCAATATAAACCGTAGATTTATAGGCCAGTAGTTCAATAAGCGGGTAGATCCATAGGCCCATAGTTCCATAGGCCAGTAGATCCATAAGCCAGTAGTTCAATAGGCCCATAGATCAATATAGATCATAGATCAATGAAGCGCACAGAAACACGAAAAACGGCAAAGAAACCCGTTGAAAGCAAAGAAACTTGAAAGAACGTGAAGAAACACGGAAGAAAGCGAACAACTATGAAAGAACGCATTATTCAATATTTTACAACGCTACCTATCAGTTCGCCAAAAGTAGCTTACTAAAATAACATTTTTGGTTCAACCATAATTCTTTTCATAAAAAATAAAGCCCTGACGACTATTTCCCTTTAGGATTTATAACAAAGTTACCAATAATATAAAAAGAAATATGTGAAAAATATCTACCATCTCTTGCGATTGCTGAAAAATATTAAAAAACATTTTTCTAAGAGATATAATGAAATGTTAAATTTTTGAATTGTTAGATGAAATGATGGAGAGCAATCTTGATAGAAATAAAATTACTATATTATCAAAAAATTTTGATCGAGTTTATATTTAACTCAAATAATATCTATTGATTTTATTATAATTAACCCAAATAATATATCATAAATAAAATAGAAAGAGTGTTTACTAACATTTTATTTAATTGCAACAGTTAAAATGAAGATTTTTTTGGGTAGAATAACAACATTTATTATACGAAATATTTGGAAAAATTAGCTGCTGTTGTAACAAACTTCTGCACATGTCCCTAAATGATCGGTTTAATTTTCAAATGACTCAACATTAAATTAGAAAGAATTTATTAAAAATAAAAGCCATATAATTGATAGGCATAACAAATAGGCTGATTAATTTTCAAATATATACGATATACTAAAATCGTGTATCGTTTCTAAATAAATAGATCTTAAGGAAAGAAAGATTTGTTAATGGAAAAAGATGTGAGTGAAAGAGCACTTATGTGCTCTGTTGCCATCAAAATTGAGAGTACCCAATTGATCGGGAGGCATTTTTTTAGTTCCAAACAAGACAGTCCAAATCTGTCTTCTGATGTATGAAAGTTGTCGATAGATGAAATCTAATGTCATTTCCAATTGATGTTTTTCTCTCCAATTATTCAAAAGTTTCTTTTACTCATTGAATGATGAATCTATTGAATTTGCCCATAAATTTTTCCCTAACAAATCATATGTCTTGACCGCAACACATCAGCTTATCGTTAATCTCGAATAAATAATTATTGCACTGCTAATATGTGAAAAATTTATTATGAAAGTTAAATTAACAACACAGTGGCACAATATATTTAAAATAATACATATAACAGTCACTGCTTCAATCGATACAAAAATAAAAATTAAAAACAAAAATTAATTGATTTTAATTATTAAATTATTAATAATTAAAAAATATTTTCATCAGTATTATAGGGGTCAAAAACAATGACAGTGACAAATTAATTGACGGTTAAAACTTTGTCAGTTACTATTTATAGTGAATAAATAATTAGTGCACTGAAAATTAATGATGAGAGAATAAATTAACACAACAGTTGCATCAAAAATATAAAATAATACATAAAACAGTTACTACAATATTCGATACACAAATAAAACAATAGAAAAATAACTGAAAATTATTCATTGGATTAATATTATTAAATTATCAATAATTACTTAATCATTTTTTCAGTATATTGTTCAAACATAGTACAGTGACAAATTAACTGAGGGTTAAAACTTTATTAGTTACTTTTTATTGTGAGTAAATAATTATCGCAATGGGAGTAAATGATGAATTCAGGATGGGAGTAAAATTAACATAGCAGTTGTACAAAAATTTGAAATAACATTTTTACAGTTTATGCTGTGATCGATTCACAAATAAAACATCAGGAAGATGCCAAAAATAATTGATTGAATTATTACTATTGAATCATCAATGATCAATAAATTATTTTTAGTAGATTAGTCAAAACCAGACATAAGAGAAATTCATTAGTTATTATTAAACTTGAATAAATAATTATTGTAATGGAAATTAATGATGAATTCATGATGAAAATGAAATTAACGTAACAGCTGCGCCAAGAATTTGAAATAATACATGTAATGTTTATGCTGTGATGGTTACACAAATAAAGCAATAGAAAAAAATCTAAAAATTATTGATTAAGTTATTATGATTTACTCATCAATGGTTTATAAATTCTACTATTAGTAAATCAGTCAAAACAGTTACAATGGCCAATTAATTGAGAATTCAAACTTACTCTGTTATAATTAATCGTCTATAAATAATTATTGCACTGGAAATTAATAATGAATTTACAATGAGAGTAAAATTAATTCAACACCTGCACTAATAATCTAGATAAATACATACAACAGTGACTTCTATACCGATTAGCAACTGAAACAATAGATAAATGACCAGTAATTATTATTATTGAAATATAATTACTTAATTATTAATAAACCCGTTTGTGTAAGTAAATTAAAACTTTATCAGTTACTATTAATCGTGAAAAATTGGAGACAATTGAATTAACATAAATTAAAAATTGAAGATTAAAACTTTATCAGTTACTAATATCCTTAATTGATTTATTGTTTTGAATTATTGATAATTGATGAATTCTTTTATCAGTATATTATTAAAAAAAAAGACCTTGGCAAATTATCTGAAGGTTGAAACATTATCAGTTACTATTAATCCTGAATAAATAAATAATTAATACACAACACACAAGTTAACATGATCTCAAGCCAAAAATAGAAAAGTTATAAATTATAAATGATAATGAATAAAACAAAGTAATTCGGAATGAAATAAAATTAAATTAATTACCCTTCAAAAACACTAGTGACAATGTTCACGATTAAGTAACGCAAACTTCAATAGTAAAAGAATGAATTCAGACTATTGGATGTCAACTGAAGGTTTTTACGGATTGGTGGAATTGATGAAGATAACTTAATTACCTTATCGACAAGCTACGAATCCTAGGACGAACTCCCTGAAGATAAGATAAACCATTGCAATGGAGTGGGAAGGGAAGTTATCTTCTCTTTTCTCGATAAAGCTTCATTATTGAGCCAGTAAGCACATTGTTAGGACTCAAATTGGGAATAAAAATAACAGAGAGTATGTTGATAATAGATCGAATTTGATCGGAAATATATCGATTTTTCTACCTTCACCCTTGATTGTATCTCCTTAAGTTTTAGGTGTGATTCCAAAAATATTCATTGATAGTTTTAACGAATTCCTTTGTTACAGGTATAGAGAAGATGCCTTGTGTTGGCCGGAGCGGTAAGTAATCTAATCTAATATAAATTTGAGTAGGCGCAGGACACAGTGGGCGCTATTTAACTTTTATTATGGGGTCACAGCAAAGACACTGGGCTTGAAGGATTATTCATATCTTACGATTCGAGTTGATCAAAATAGCATCGACATATTTGTATATTGCGGTATTATTGCTTTCAAAATTTATTGATCTTCGATAGTATCAATTCGGATATTATACATATTCATTCTTGACGGGAAATATTTGATCAAACTCGTATAGAATTTCACAGATATCTTCTGTCGTTTTCAAGGCAAAAAATTCGCTTTTGAAGAATTCGAACAATTTTTCTCGAAACTTCCGGCAACTCAATTAACTGTGCCCTTATGAGATTAAGAGCGTATTTCATAAATGCTTATTCTTTGATTTTCCTTCCATTTTATCAGATGATTTTTCCGTCGACCTCATTATGAATTAGAAATAAATTATTTATTCAAATATATTTTATTTTCCATAATATAAAATTTGACAATAAAAATATGGATGCTCACTTTGACATATTTCTACTTATGGCTCCAATTGAACAATTCGTAAAATTCATAGACGGAATTTTCGAGATGTGACATTCTGAATAGTCCGCATTTACATCGTTCCTGACGATTTGCGATATAGAATGTGTGGAACTGGTGGGAGCTGCGTAGGTTTTGTCATACAAATGTCGGCTTTTTTCAGGTAGCAGGGTCAATGTTGCTGCTTTAGCCATTTCTGCCGGTGGAGTTAAGGGGATATTGACTCCGTTACTCATTGTGGAATAACAATGGAATCTGAGATAAATACGCGACTATTCTGTGATTGAAGACTAAGAGTCACAGGCCTCATACATAAAAATGAAATATCAGTCGAGTTGTGACGTTACTCATATTATTTCTGAATACTCTATGTTCGGTTGCCCGTGACAATCATGCATTAAAATAAAAAGAAATCGTGTATTAAAATGGGTCATTAATGCATGATTTTGTGAACGTTAAACAGAGCTTTTATCGGGAGGTCGACGGAAAAAGGAATTTAGGACGTAGGTATTGGGCAACTATCGGACGTCGCAGAGACGTGGCAAAGAGGGCCGCCGCCTCTCATTGATACAAAAAGCTGAGAGTGCGTTTGGAGAACACAACACTGCTAGTGGGATTGCTCATTAAAACCCATGTATGTCGAGAATGTGGAAAAGCAACTCGGTTGGTTGCAGTCGCATTCTGCCAACCTGCTGGACACAATAAATATTGCATCTATCTAGTCAACAATACAACTGCACTTTCGCACAAAAAATCATCTTTGACGGAGATTTATTCTGTCAGATATCGGGCAGGTACATCAGGTCGTTACAGGAGCCGCTATTGTGACGGACCCTTTTCGTTAATTTATGCAACGTCCTAATAAGGAAGGATAACAGTTCATCCTCTCGAACAATGGTCAGCTTTTTGAGTATCGCGAATGTGCGTCGTTACCCTTGCACCGGTTACAAATAACACTTTTTCGTTAAGCCAGTTACTTTGATAAATTATAGGATTTTCCGAATCTCAAACATCTCTTCTTTGACAGTTTTCTCAATATTCATTTCATCCTCGTCGTAAGCTGATATTGAAGGCTTCGTCAATGAATTATGTTGTATAAGACTGGTAGCAAAAATAGCTTGGGGCAAGTTTGAGCGGTTGAATTAACCGAGTGGCCATCTCCCCACTGTCTTGTGGCGATGTACTCGATCGGAAGAATCGAACCGGAGCCGAATTTTCAATCAATTCGGCCGATGAGAATGGTAGCCGGGTCGGGTTTTTGTTTTGTCACAGCCATTATTATAGGCAGGCATTAATAGGTCGGAGGTTTTTGAAATCGCTGCACCGTCTAATGAGGGTGGCAAATAAACCAAGAAAACTGTGTTATAAATTATACGCGGGTCGATTAGGCCAAGACGATCGGGCTTAAATCGAAACCTGTTATGAAATTATGGAACATGATTATCGTCAGGTAATTTGCCTGCAGCGATCAGACTGTCCCACAGGGATCCAAGAGAGTAACGACTCACCGAGTAATTTAGACATTCATATATTTATCACGTGGATACTCGCAGTTTTAAAACGAATGCAACAAATATAACACCCAAGATTATCCGGTTGACACTTTAAACAAAATCGAACCATCTGAAGCAACCAATGGAATAAATTTATCGATATCCCGCAATGTTTATTCACTACATATCCGTTCCTTAAGGTGCACTTTTAATCAATTCATTCAGCAATAGTTGCTCGGCAACACGAATTTGATGATCTGGAGTGATATGGAGCGATTTCAAAAACTACTCTCATTATTTCTATTTTGCTTTATATATTCCTTATTGCTCAATGTTGCTGAACGAATTGCTGAATATAAGGCAAGAAATTTGTTTTCTATCTAGTATACACTCATTATTCCTGCGGAACCCAGAGGTGTGCTTACATTGCTCCATTATGAGCAATGGTTGTCAATTTCTATTCAACGAAATATCGAAGAATTAACGCAGAAGCGAGTCATAAAACCCGCATAGGAAATACAGAACAAATGGACCCTTATGTCTTTACTCCTCGTATATTCGGTTTTTCGAATCAGTAATATTGAGCAATTTGCAATATATATGTATATGGAAATAGCAATGACGTGGAAATATTTGCCGCAGTTTCCAAAATTGCCCCATATTGTTACATTAATTGCTTCAGTCGCGTTGCCAGGCAATTATTGCTCTGAAAATTGCTTATAATTTCGAGCAATATCCTGAAGATAATTGCAAAATTTTTCTGAAAGTGTTCCATTTCGCTCCATTGAATACTTCATTCGTGTTGTCGAGCAATACTTGCTCGAAAAATTGCCCGTATAACTACATCTTCACTGGAGCTTCAGTGGATATAGCGAGAGATCGGGAGAAGTGAATCAGCGCCAGCGCTGCTGATGCACGACAGTGTTGTCAAGTTTCCTGGAGTTGCCACATGGAGCAATACGGAATATATAGGGCGATTCCGAGCAAAATAGTTGAAATAATTACAGAAATTTTATATAATTGTTTCCATATCGCTCCATTAATTACCCAGATTGCTTCATTCGTGTTGCCGTGCAATTATTGCTCGAAAAATTGCCCGTGGAGCGAACCTTCAATGTCGGTACCACGGAGGTATAGTAGTAAAGCATCGCCAGAGCTGCTAATGTATGACAGTGTTGTTAGTTTCCGGTAGTTGCCCCATATCTCTCAATTTTATCGAATTGATGCTCGTTGCCGTATATTGCTCAGTATTTTCTTCAGATCTCGGCAATTATTGCTCATAATGGGGAAATTATGGTTGCTCATGCCAGCACACCTTTAAGGTGAGAAATGTCGTTGAAGTAACTGCTGAAGTTCTCAGAAATTGCTTCATATCGCTCAATTAATTGACCAATTAGTGTGACCAGATAATTATTTATCAAGAAACGAGTTTTTTTAGGGAAAATGGTATGTAAAACCATTGTTTTTTAGGCCACAAGAACGTACCATCTCAACTTGTAGAAGTTAGGTGTACAAAACATTTATGATCTTCGCTACTTGGTATTTGTGATTGGGGCTCGAGACCTATGGTTTCCGCTCGGAAAATAATGACGAAAACTAATATTACGTAAGCGACATACAGCAGTTCAAAATATTTAGAGTGATTTCGAGGAATATCGTCGAAATATATGCAGCAACTTTATGATTTGGTCCATATCGCTTTATTAATTGCTCCATACGTATGGCCGAGCAATTATTGCTCGAAAATTGTCGGTTGAAGCACAATGTATGGCAGTGTTGTCCAGGTGCCCAATATTTCTCAATTTTGCCGAATTGATGCTCGTTGCTGTTTATTGCTAATCCTTTTCTTCCGTCGATTTCGACAATCATTGCTCATAATCGAACAATGTTTGTTGCACATGTGGGTACAGCTTCAACGTGAGTAATGTCGTTGAAATAGTTACTGAAGTTTTCAGAAATTGCTCCATAAATCGCTCAATACCATTGCCTGGCAATTATTCCTCAAATTATGGATTTTAGAGAAAACGGTAGTAAAAGTGTTGTTTCGGTGGGCCTTAAATTGTAGAAGTAAATTGTGTCTTCACTAGTTGGTACTGGTGTACCAGAAAAGATAATATGGGTCTCGTGACTAAGGCTCCTGTTTCGAGAACAATGACAAAAAATAAAATTGCAAAAGACGTTGTCGATCTTCATTTCGAAAGCAATGACCAAAAATTATATTTGCGAAGCGGTGCCTCTGTTTTTAACGAATGGATGCTGACAGAGGAGCCATTATTCATTTGGCGTTTGTAACAAGAGTTCAGAAAATCAATGTTGTCTAAGAAAACCAATTAAACCATAATTGGTAGGCAGCGGATTGTCGGTGGCTGGTGACATATATGGAGTTGTATTTGTTTCAAGAATCGATTAAACGGTGGTCGATATGATATTATCAGGCAGCCGGACAGAGATGGCCTTAGCGGCACGCGCTAAACAAGAAACCTGGTCTAGTCTTGAGACATCAGATGAAATCAGAGCTTCCTGCAACGAGGAATCCTATTGAGGTGAGCCGATGACGGGGCCATATTGATGTGGGTACGACCACACACTCTGGTTGTGGTAGAACACCCTCGTTTCGCCTGAGGATTTATTTTTTCCGATGCATCTCAAACTCTCTGAAACCATGAAAAATATTTATTTTATGAAAGATAAAATGATAACGATAAACAAACTGTATTCCGTTTCGATTCGTACCATTGAACACTCGTAGAAGTTCATAAAAATGGAAAATCCATTCCTTAGTTCATTTGCGGTCTTCTGTTTGTTCATCAAATAGAAACTGCTGAATATGTCATCTTCTAGTGATTATAATATTTTAGAATATGTTGAATAGAAATTTACGTCCGAAAATCTTCGAGAACTACATCGTTATCTGAAGGGGATAAAGAAACCACAGTTTTGTTGAGGATTATCTGTTGCAGCAGGCATACACCAAGTGAAGACTCTACGACTGCCAGGCCATGTGTACACAAAGCAAAACAACTGAATGATGGTGCCCATTAATCTTCCGAGTGAATAATGCATGCCGTTCTGCCTTTACCGTAAACTGATCCAAACCAACTTACATCACAAGCTGTGCTCAATAACACTATTTAACCCTAAAGTGGATAGGAGGGCTCTAAAAACTAATTTAATTCGATTAACAAGGTTCGATTCCAAATAAAGGGAACACCATAATTATTCGAACAATAAGTGGATAAGACGGATTTTTTGTAGAACCGTATTCGACTCGAAATAAATATTTCGAAGTCAGAAAATTCTGCTCGTTTATATCGAATTGTTTTGTATTATTCTTCAAGGTACATTGTGTCTCCGGAGCTTCCAAAATTGCGACATTGCGATGTGGATTTCTAATATTGAAAATTGGGCTCTTCACGATAGAATATTGCTATATTATTATCGTCACAGAAATGGGGAAAGTTGCTCAAAAATTGTCAAATAAGTCTGGCGTTTTAATTGTGGTTTACAATTGAAATAAAATAATCTTTCACCACTTTCACCTAAATTGTTGCGTAGCTGCAGAGTACGCTGAAGAGTCTGAACTGGGGTACCACAGGAGTAAACACAGATGGCAGATAAATTATCTCTGCTTTACAGATGATATGGTGCTGATAACTGACCACATACAAGAATCCCAACATATGTTGGATCTCCTAAACGATGTTTCGGAAAAATTCGGTTTGAAAATGAATCTATCAAAAACTCAGTACCTGACAAACTTAGTACTGAGTAGCCCTCTAAAAATCGATAACATCAAGTTGGAACCAGTACATTATTCAAGTATTTGGGCCATGACATCGGCCTAAGGTGGCGTTCGGTAAACTCCGACATGTAATGAGAACAGCTGATGTGCCAATATGCTTGAAGAGGAGAGTTCTCACGTTTGGAGCTGAGACACTTACATTAACCAAAAAAAACATCAGCAGAATACAAGTGATGCAACAGAAAATGGAAAGATCAATGCTGGGAGTTGCCCTCATAAGGAACTGAACAGGAGTCAGAGACGCGGTTGAGGCTATCTTACAGCTTACGTGGAACTGGGCTGAACTTGTGGCAAGAATTAGTGACGGAAAATGGAGGTGGAAACTTGTGAATTGGCGACCTACACATGAGGCATATAGAAGTAGAGGACGACCTCCTAGTCGGTTGACCCACTATATAAAAAGAGTAGCTGAAAACTGGATTCCAACAGCTAGGACCGAAGAAGATGGCTACAGTTAAGGGAGGCATTAGATTCTACAGTGGACGGAATAAGCTTTGTATGAAATAATCTGGAAAAAAAAATTTTTGTAAATCCGGATGCCTATTCTCTTGTCGTAAATATGAGCGGAGTAATCCCCACAATACTGAACACATGAAACAATGACTTATATAATGAACTGAAACTGGTCTAATTTTTTTCTAGGTGGGAACGAAATTCCAGTGACTGTGAATAGCATCAGTTTCAACTGTAGATATCGAGAGTTTTTGTAGCTACCACTGAATATATGCAATAGTCGATCTCTGTCGATATCTTTGCCATTTTTTCTTTGAGATCTTGTGGAATTATTATTTAAAGTGACGTATTGGCTGTATCCTCGTTCTGAGACAATTAAAAAAATGGTGATTCTAAGGTGATCCAGTTTACGCCGTCTGATAAAATCTGATTCATCGCCGTGTATGATTCAGGAGGGTCGTAGAGGCGGTGGCAAAATACGTCCATACCGGTTAATTAGTTGTGGAAAAGACGCGTTGTGGTCCCTGCGCCACGTCCTGCCTATACTCATCGGATTGACTGGAGCCCTTTAATTACACACGCTCTGGCTGGGGGTGTTGATTTATAGGGCAGTTAAAGATCTCATAAACAGCACACGGGTCCGCTGGAATGCCCGATGTCATATTTGATGGAACCATCGTGCATTCTTCGGAAACGCGACGCACGGCCTGGAAAGACGTTTCGGTTCGTAACGACGTCTTCGGATTTTTCGTCGGGAGTTATGAAGATGTAAAAAAAATTGAGAATTTTTCGCACGTTTTTCACGTTCTGTTGTGAATGCAGGCTGATAAATAAGTACGTTTGTCGAAGTAACGGGCTATGTTTTCTTTTTTACATGTTATTCTTCGTTTTATGTCATATAGACAGAAGCTTCCAGTAACAAAACTGGTAACGGATTACCTAAACAATTAGGAGAAGATTCAAAGGACTCGGAAAATTAATAGAATCAGTGCATATTTACAAAGTGCCTGTAAATAAATGCGAAGAAATTTGTGAAACGATTCAATCAATGATACTTCTCCTAAAATTTTTTCGAAATGTCCTTTTATTTCCAAATTACATCCCTCAGAATGGGTCGACGAATTTGCGGTTTTAAATTATTTTTACCGGTTCTGAGTATCGAATTGTATAATCACCATGCTCATTTGAATTTATTTTCAACTAACGCACAACTTAGTTTAAAAGTACACGTGTCTCAGCATTTTATATAATTTCGTGAAGTGATGATGAAATGAATTTTATTCCATAAGTGGTACACTGTATAAACAAAACGTGCGGATTTGGCGCCTCAGGTGTCCACGTATTCCTCTCACATCAATCGTTTAAAAAATTAATCGTGATTCGCAGAGCAACGTACGTTTATTATAAATAATGAGTGGAATGAATAATGGACAGAAGTGTCTATCCACGTCTAGCCTGTCCATTGACAGAGAGATGACACATAATCGAGTTACGCAGCGAACAAGGCCACCAAACGTATATTGAGATATTGTTACATTATTTAAGTGTAAGGGGGAGGTCGAGTGTGTAGTTCGCTCATTCTAATTTTCCTTAGTGCATTTACCTCGGAAGATTCTCCCGATCGTATATCTTCCTACCGGTTTATTGTCGCTTGAAATACGTTTTTTTTCTTGTCTGCATACGAGGCATTTGTGGAAATCATATATTTTTCAGTTTTGTCGTAACCAGTTGAATGTGGGGGGAACTTGAACATTTTAGGAACAAAAACTTTTATTGGACAAGTCCTTCTGGAGAACTGATGGTAGGGTTTTTGTAACCTTCTCGAAATCATATAAAAATAACACTTTTTTGAAGTTACACCTTCCTCTCTCCCACTCTCTTAATTTCAAAGTCAAGAGTTGTCAAAATATTTTCAATCTTGAAATGTTCGAATGGTTACCAATGGACCGGTGTAGATCTTAAGGGTTCAGGAATACCTCTAAGGGATATATTGAGTTATAGATCAGTTTTGTATGTATGTACACTGTTACAAAAATGGCTTAGGATACTGTGACTACAGTGGAAAACCATCAGCACCCCAAGGTGGTCGAGCTAATTTGCAAAGAAATTGATACCTAATTTTCATCTAAATGGGCATTGAAATTAAGTGACGAATCTAATTCAACTCCTGATCATGAAGGACGGAAATTGTATCTGAAAGGAGAATCTATCTGAGTTTCAGACACCTCCGTTTTATTGGGCCGTGCATCAAAATAATGCCTTAGTGTCCAACTCAGTTCATAGAATATTCTCTAAAAGAAGAGAATCCGAATTATGGTAAACAATAGCAATATCATGATCATATACAAATTTCTGAGATAAAGTTGTAGGTATATATATATATCTCAGTATTTTAAGGGTTTCCGTGCACACGAAAACCCTTAAAATACTATGATAGAAAAGAGAAGTGGAGTTATTGGTTCAACTGTTTATTTATATATATATATATATATATATATTCTTTTGAACTTTTCGCTTACAATATTTAGTTAGAAAACAGCATATAGATCAGGGGTTAGTGACGGGGTGTCTTACAATTCGGCGTATGACATAAAAACCTAGGGAAAAAACCCTAGCTCCCCGCCTAAGTGTGAAAGTACAAAAATAAGTGGAAATATTGTGGGGGCTTCTTTCTTCAAGAGTGGTCTTCTATTGATGGAGACAGAGACTTCTTAAAGTTGCCCATTCCAAGAATGAATCGGAAACATCATGAATAGCCCTAAAACTATCTTGAAATTTATATATGGGACAACTATTGATGAGATGAGGTATTTTTTCTTCATCTTCTCCACATTCACAACTTGCGCTTGGAACTGAGTTCCATCTGAAAAGCATGCTATTGGTACGACCATGATCTACTCTCAAACGATTAAGGACTGGCCAAATTTTTCTTGGAAGATCAAAACCAGGAATTTTTTCAGAAGGGTCAGAAACGAGATACTTATTGAACATTTCGTAAGAGTTCGACCCAGTCTTCCATAATTCTTTATCGCCTATGTTCATATTGAAGAACGTATAATGCCATAATGGTTTACGTGGCTTCAATCTGGGAATTATATTTTGTGGAATATATGAAATAATTGGGAATAAATTGGGAAAAGAATGACATTTGTTCCAAGAATTCAGAGCTGCAGTCTGAATATGGGGAAGGACAATGTTAGACAAAACTGGTAACCAATAAACCGGTGTATATCTTATGGTTCCAGTAATTATTCTTATGGATGTATTCTATTGTGCATCGATTTTTTATGTATATGCACTATTAAACCAAACAGAGCAACAATACTCAGCTGCACAAAGATTAGGACTAGAGATGCTGTGCGAAGAGTGGAAGCATCAGCACCCCAAGATGATCCAGCTAATTTCTGAAGAGTATCATTCCTAGTTTTCAGTTCTAGGCTCAGATCATTTAAATGAGCCTTGTAATTGATAGATGAATCTAATTCAACTCCAAAGTATTTTGGATAGAAATTATGTTCGATAGGAGAATCCTTACAGCTTATTTCCTATATTTTTCATGATTATTCAGATGGAAACAAGATACCTCTGTTTTTTTGGGATTGGGACATAATCCCCACTCAATAAAATAATTCCAAATCAGATAGGTAAATCACTGAGACATGCATGGAAGAGTAAAAGGACTAGAAGTGATCCATGTGGAAGGCCGTTTTTCAATCTTTCAAAATCGCTACTCTTATTGTATACAAAAACACGAATTCTAGCAGATAAATTTTCTAAGAATCTTGCCTTTTTTTCCACACTTCAGAGGGGTGTTGTTTTAAATCAACCCATCATTTTCCTCAGTGTCATATGTAGAATATAAATCTATGAATCTATTTTCCTATGAATGTCCAATGGAACACCGGTTCTTTGCTCGACCCATACAATAAAAATGTTGACATTACCTCATTATACTTCGTGTCCTAAGATTTTCCGCTGAATATCTCGAAAGAATGCGCCAAATAAACGCTAAATAGCACGCAGTGAGTCAGTAATTGAATAGAAAATTCACGTGTCGTATTAAATGGAATAGTTGAATGGCTGTTCAAGATAACTAGAGCAAATGTGAAAAAAATGGGGATGTTGAAAGTAAACGAGCAGCAAATTGTATGTTTGGAATGATAGGGCTTTAAATTCACTGCTTTTTATAATCCGATGCTGTTCAAGTTGACATTGATTGTTGGATTAAAATAGTTCCAGTGGAGATGCGGCTTTGCAGGCAACTTCTTAGACCATTGTATGGATGTTACCTGTATCTTAGATCTACATTACTTTATGTGATATGCGATTAATTGGCATGAGCCTTAAACGCAACCTTATTTGTGACAACACAATGAAATAAACAATTTTATTTCAGTCCTGATACCGCTACAATAAATTCAATTACTATTTGAAGATACCATGTATCGATTGCGAGCTGAATTAATTTTATGTTTGCTAATTCTTCGGATTGTCTCCGCTCCTGAAGACTTGTAAATAAATGCCTCGATTGAAAAATGGCCGTTGTTTTATCCTGAATCATCAGATATTATCGAGATCTCCTATACTGGCAATCTACTCTCTCTGATCGCAGATGCCTAAATTGAAGTCACCTCGAACTCTTTATTTACGAATTCGAAATCAGGTTGCTCCAGCTCGATACGACATACGTTATTGCTCGATATATTACTGTCAATCCGAAAATGAACCCAATAACCTCACTACAGTCTATTTCTTACACGCAAGGAGGGTTCTTTTCTACACGACACATATTGAATGGCGTTCTGCAAGGCTCTGTCTTTGGATCCTCCTTCTTCGACTCACCCTTCGGTTCAACCCAATTTCAATAGTATTTGTTACTAGAATTTGTTTCTGTTGTTCATAAATCCTTGGATAGCTATGTTTTACAGCACCTAGAATGTTTTCATAGCCTTCAGCCGTAGTTTCTGATTCAATATGACATCTAAGATTCTCACATGTTTTAAGTTATCTAGCTTTGTTGAATCGACGATGTCTTTCTCTTGTCAATTTTTGACTGGTTCTGTTAGAGATACTATCTGATCTTCTTCTTCAAACTAGTTTTACTCTGAGACCTTTCGGTATTAGGTTTCGATCTCATAAGAGAAATTTCTTGTCAACTGTCAATTCCACGTGGTACATATCCATTGCTTTGCATCCGAAATATCAATTGCACCAAAGACGAATCATTCTTCACCACTTTAAATGGAGCTCTGTAACAAAGACATGTTTGAGCTCTCAAAATATCTGTGAATAAATGAAATACAAAAAGTACAGTTATCATTCGGAGTGTCCTCGACAAAATTCGCATCGAAGTAATGGGGTCATTCCCTCCGTCGTGCGAGGTAGAGAAGGATAAAAAACCTGATTGGAAAGCGGTCCCAGTTCGGGAAGTCATTTTCCGAAATTGCCTATGTAATTAAAGTGGTGAACCAATTTCCTGGAATTATAAAAGTGCAACAAAGTAAACTTTTTTAAAGGGAACGAACGGTTTCATGAGTCGTATAAATGTATAGGGGGTGCGTAACTACTTACAAACACCTCGATCCTCTTTGATAACCATGGCACGTAATGTGCTAATCGTTTACCGAGGAAGATACCGAACTCATCATTACTTCTAGATTAATCATATGCCTGATGTTCTGTGGCCTTGCGCGACATAATATTGTTAATTATTTTTTTATTCAATTATGCTAAAATTCGAGCTGCTATATTTAGCCGTAATTGAGCCTACAGGATATAATGCCAACGTGGCAATTTCACATGTTAAAATTGAGAAGGAGCATATTTGACTTGAGTTGTACAGAGCTGTTCTTCATTCCCACGAATGATAAAAAAATTTTTCCGTCGACCTCCCTATAAAAGCTCTGTTTAACGTTCACAAATCACGCATTAATGACCCATTTTAATGCACCATTTATTTCTATTTTAATGCACGATTGTCATGGGCAACCGAACATAGAGTATTCAGATGTAATATGAGTAACGTCACAACTCGACTGAAGAACGATTTCAATTATTCTGAAACAGTTTTGATGATGGCATACTTTAAGAGTGTTGCTGAAAAGGAATACCTAGCAAATTTATGGCCAAAGTATTCAATGCTGAAAGCAACATTGAACGTTAAAAAGAATATAGCAGATATCACAAACTGGTGATGTTCATTAAGGGACAAAAAGTGGGTTACATTCCTAGGAAATCGAAAGTTCTCGAGAAATATCATGTAAAAGATTTTATAGAAAATGCTCCAGCTAGTATTTTCTTGATGTCAAAGGTAAAAATAAAACTCAATTGAATTATTTTTCTGAATTTTTCCTATTTTCAAGTGGATATAATATATGTTACTTTAAATTTTTTATTTGAAGGTCGTTTTGATATTTGGTGTATCCGGGCGTTGCGAAAAGATCAGCTGTATAAGTTGCAGATAAATGATGTAGATAATGAGCAGTGTACACTTTTGAATCCAATCAAGATATATACATATATCTTTAAGACCAATTCACACTCCGCACGAAAAATTTTTCGTCTTTTACAAGAACTTTAAATGCTCAATACCGCCAGTAGGAATCAATACGATTTCGAAATTACCATCGTTGATTGCAGAATTTCTCAAATTAGAACAACCCAATCTGTATACAGGTCCTTGTTTTCGGCGTTCTTCTGCATCTATCCATTCGGACACTGGAGCAGATTTTGCAGCCATCAAACGGCTTGGAGGATGGAAATCAACATCTGTTGCAGAAGAGTACATCGAAAACTCGATGAAAAATAGATTAGAAACTGCCCAAAAAATGTTATGCGATAATCGTTCGCCAGTAATTAATACATCATCTCCACAAATTGCAAATCGTCACTAACGATGTTAATGTGGACTATTCAGAATGTCACATCTCGAAAATTCCGTCTATGAATTTCACGAATTGTTCAATTGGAACCATAAATATAAATATGTCAAAGTGACCATCCAGATTTTCATTGTCAAATTTTATATTGTAAGAAATAAAATTTTTTAATAAATTATTTTTTTATAATTCATAATGAGGTCGACGGAAAAATCTTGTAATCAACTCGTTTATTAATCGCTTTCATTAATAAACTAGTTGATTAAATAACTATTTGCTTGCTTTCCCAATTCTTATCCTTTCTGAAAAATTGTTTAAAATTGCATTACTCCCATATTTCTCTAAAGATACTGAAAGTTTCATGAAATTTTGCTATTTTTTCGAAGATGACTTGAGTTATTCCGCATTATTACAAATCATTTGTTGTATATTCGACCTGATTATTCATCGAATTCAAGATTTCTTTATGAAAGAAGTGAATAAGATTAGGGTCCGATACGAGATTTTTCCTCTTAATATTTCCATCGAAGACGTCTTCCAGGGCGTAATGCACCCCCTTGCGAGTGTGCAACCCCACGGTTGCTCGTCCAGGCATAGGAATAAGTCATTACAAATATGTATTAATGTATGTATCTCTGTTGAACATTAAACGTAACTCGGATGAAATAAATGGTCTTATCAGATCTGTATTAGTCGAAAGAAGGGTGGGAGTGATATTAGGAGTCATTTAGGGTAGAGTAAACGAAAATGTGGTAGGGGATGGAGTAACTGTGGGGCCGTTTCGGATTACAGTGTGCACTTGCACTCAACATCGTCAACTACCCTTAACTTCGCAGCCCTCGACGTGTCAGATCACGTGCTTCGCGCAATGTTGTGCGGAATCAGTTACCCATATCAGAATTTTTTTTCCAGGAAACCTTCTGCTGACGATGTGGGCAATCCTTCCTCAGTGAATGCACGGTAAGTGTTTGCCTTTCACTTGTTGATCAACCACCTGATAATGTTTATGTATATTTACTAAGAGTGCACATAAACAGATGTTGAGTCTGTTCTTTCGTCAATGCATTCTCTGTCACTATCACTTGGAGATGTTCATTCTCTTCATACATTTTTTTTATTCGATTCTCGTTTTCTTTCCTCCATTAATTCAATCATGTCATACACCTGTTCGGTTCCATTTTATTCGGATTCATTTGTCGATGGTACTCAACAGTTTTTTATCCGGTGTTTCGTTCATTTTAATTGCTAAAATTTTATGAATATTCATTTGTTCACTTGGCGACAGAATAATTGATTCCTTTATTATTGTTAGCACAGGAGAGCCTGTGGTGGTAATTAATACTGTTGGTAGTCATTCCACGCCTCCCTCATGAACAGCTCTTCTGGCTTCGTTTAATGAATGGGTGATGCACCAAAGCAGAGTCGTCATTCTTCTGCATATTTTGTTCGCAAGAATTATCCTGAACATTTGTGAATTTTTTCAGAGAAACAATACTCATTAAACTATTTTTCGTTTAATTTTCAATAGGAGATAATAAATTCACTAAGGATCTTCGGTTTATGATATGACTAATTTTAGTAGACGTAGGTGAATGAGATTGCAATAGCATTTAATAGAATTTTTACTCGAATCCAATGCTATTTTTCCCAACAGTCCATTTATAATTCCACATCTATTTCGTTGCTTTAAAATATATACTAATTCAAACTCTGAATAGAAAACCTCTTGAAATTATATTAATTATAATTGAATCGAAATCTATTTTTTCTATTGATTCATTAGGTGTTCAACAGTAAATTGCTTTAAAAAATATATGTTTCTTGAAATTTTGAATGAAAAACCTCTTGAAAATATATAGGTGCAATAAAATTTAATAGTATTCAAATCGAATGCTGATTCTTCTTGCTTGAAAATATACAGGGTGAGTCTTTGACCACAGAGTTAATTTTAACTACTGATTCTTGACGTTAAAAGAAACATTTTCTTCCTATAATATTCTTCCAGATTTGGCCCCGTTCAAAATATAGGATGTTGAAATTTCATAAAATTGCATTTTCACCTGTTATATTCAAACGACAATATCAATTGAAATGATCTCTTGTAGAAAGTTTTTGATAACAGTCATGCATATTTTGGCATCAATAGATTTATTCCATTTCTTGTGGGTTTCTTACGACTACTGTACAGATTAGTTAAATTGCATAAAAAACAAATATCACTTGAGTTTAGGTTATGTAATAAGACAAAACTAGATTCAAAAAATGCAGTTTGTTCCCAGAAAGTCACCTCAACAAAAATTATTTTTATAAAATAAAGCCATGTTTTTCTAGCAATTATTTAAAAACCCACCTAAAAAAATAAATTGAACAACTAATTATTTTTAAACATAGGTTAAGACCGTTCAAATACATAACTCCCAGAATTAGTTAATGTCAAATTGGAAAATTTGTATTGATCTTGAATTTGCCACGATTGAACCTGAATGCGCTACTTAGAAAAAATCAATCAAAAACTCCATAGGCGGGTTCAACATGTCCTCTGTGAATTCTCATACACTCGCGGGCACGAGGAATAGAGGACTGTTGTACTCGCCACAACAATCCAGCATTGTTCCTTATCGCAACACAATGATATGTCATTCTCTGTAAGAGTTCCTCCCAACCAGAGAGGAATACACCTTTGAGATGACCCCACAGATGAAAATCTATTGGTGTTAGGTCGGGAGACTGTGGAGGCCAGGCAATGGGACCTCCTCTACCTATCTAACGGTTTCGATAGACGTTATTCAGGTGGTCCTGCACAGCAACACTAAAGTGAGGAGGGGCTCCATCAAGCATAAAATACATGCTTAAGCGGGTTTCACGTGTAAATGCTCGTTGTAAATGAGGCTCACCATTCAATCGTGGCAACAATTCGAATAGTCCAATTAAAAAATTGCCCATTATACCTGCCTAAACATTAATTGATTGGAACTGATGTTGGAAATGATGAGCAATAGTGCCATGAGGGTTTTCATAAACCCATGCGTGCTAGTTATGTAAATTTGCAATACCAGTTTTGGTAAAACATGCTCCATCGGTAAAAAGAATAGTGTTAATGAAGTTTGGGTTTGTTCGTTGCTGATCTAACAGCCAGTTTGCAAACTGTATCCTTCGAGGAAAATCTTCAGGAAGTAGTTGATGCACTTTTTGCAGACGGTAAGGGTAGAACAACTGCTCTTTGAGTACTTCAGCAGTTGTTGTTTTTGACACATCAAGCTGCGCAGCCAATCTTCGAGTGCTTTTTGAAGGAATATCAGCTACAGTATCCAAAATATTTTCCTCCAATTGCACCGTTCTCGAACCATCATTGTTTTCCCAAAACAAGTCGCTGAAATGTTTTCTCATTTGGAATATTGCGACTAGGATATCTTACAACTTTCTTCCTTCATAAGCATTGCAAGATGCATGACCGTACATAAGATATACAGGGTGGCCATTTGAAAACGAAACAGACGAGATTACAGACGAAATGAATTTTTTCGATAGAAATGCTCGAACAGGTCGATTTCTGTTTCGAGGGGGACAACTTAAGATGTAGGTTACGGACGCATAGCGCTTCAACCCTTGCATCTACAACCCTCACCCCCAAATTTTGAATAGGGGAGATGCGGTGAGTGATACCCCATTTGAAAGGTATTTTTATACTGATTTCAGCACAGTAATTGTTTTTTCATTTTATGCATTAGTTCTCGAAATATTTTTAACTAAGTATTTGAAAATGAAGTGGTGTTTTCATGGCACTTGTAGTGTTTTTTTGTGAAAAATCGACATTTTGAGCTTCAAAACAACCATGACTGTGGCTTCCTCCTTCTAATCCACTGACATAGAAATCTTTAATCAAGATGTCGAACAAACAGAGCGTATTCCGAAGGAGCTCAATCTTGCTTTATTTTTTTTACGTCCTTATCGTACAGCGTGTTAAAAATGTAAGCAATAAAACGTACAACTTAGTCCGCCCTTGATAAACTAAATTAGCTAATTATGTTTCAAGAGCAGTATTTTAAGAGGTCCTTACTACTGTTTATTGTATTAAATTTTCATTTATTTATATCAAGTAGTTTAAAAGTTATTCTTGAAAAATTCATTACCAGTGGCGCTATTTTGGAGGCCGTATCTACTTAAAAAAATTGTTGGAAGTCATCATCTTATTTCTTAATGTTCTATCTGAATCCCTACATTTTCCCGGACACCCTGTATTGGTGGAAATATATTCAATAGTTCTTGAATTGAATATAATTTCTTTTAATGATTCATTCGGCTTTCATAGCCACTTTGTTGCTTGAAACTATATTTTTTCAAAGTTCGAATAATCCCTCGAATATATGTTGATTAGACTAAAGGTGCAATACAATTTAATAGAACTTGTATCGAATGCTATTCATTCTAATGGTTCATAAGGTATTTTTTGAATGATTTAAACACAAATCGACACTGGGAGTTCCGAATGTTATTAAAGTTTTTCGAAGTTTTGTATAACAAGTCATTGCTCAATTTTTTTTATTGCCTCAAATTTTGCGGAGAAAAATCACTGGTTTCCCAGTTTTTCATGTCGGATGCCTTTGTAGTATTTGAAGAGCTTACCTGATGTAAAATTCTTTGATCCGTCGATCATGGCATCTCCGAGATTGATCTCTCTCCGAGATAGATAAAGGCCGTCTTTTATCGTACACGCTACAGTCCAGCTAATCTGATGTATTGTTTCATATCGAAAATTCATCAGTCCCCAAAATCAACAAGTATGATTATGTTTTTTATCATTAACTTTCGTATAAGCGGCAAAGATGATGAACGGTAATCATCGGTGGTTAATGCAATTTTCGGAGATTGCACCGTAAATCTTCCCGTGGCCCAGCAATAGCTACCTACACCTATAATTTGATGGGCCTGATCACTCCCCTAAGGAAATAAGTTTTTTACACGTATAATCCTGATCCAATAACGCGACTATCAACCGTATCCTTTAGTCCCTTCTTTGTTTCTTCAGTTCCCACGAAGTAATAACACCAACAATACGCATGTAAGAGTTAAGAAGTACTACGGACGTCGAATCTTTTTGATTCTAAAAAAAAATGGGCTCCGAAACGGCTGGACCCATTTCATGGTCGATTTTGATCCAATACGGTCTTCTCCGACCCGTGGAATTATCCTTTATTGGAATGGGTAATTTCGATCGAAACATTCGGTCACATTTACAGGGTGTGAGAACAACTAACAACTAACTCGCACAAGCATGAATTAGTTTCTGAGAGGTGTACATTGATATATGTATACCTAGGTAAGCCAGTATAAACATAAAAATAAAATAAACACGTGAAACCTTTATCGAAATTGAATTTTTCGAATTTTAAACGAGTGAAGTGAAAATTCATTCAGCTGTATTGGCTTTTTCATAACTCGTACCCATTAAAATCTAATACACAATGTGGAAAATAATTTCTCTCTACATTTGATCCTTGGCATCTTCAGTCGAGTGCAATTGATTCCTTCAGTTTGTGTCTATGGATTGAACGGGATCGGCACATGATGCTGGAAGGACGTGAGCATCCTTTCACGCCAGTCACGTGAACAAGCCTGTGCCTGACGTCAGTCCATGGGTCTTTCAGTTCCAGATATTGCGAGTACAGCTGTGTCACGTCTTCATACGTGTTTGGGGTTCTACTGGTCTCATATTAACGCCTTTCGGTTCAGTAGACCCCAGGATCATGGGCCCAATTTCCACGATGGGGATGCACAACGAATTTGCCTTTATTTATGACCATCCTCACACGTACGACGATTAGATTATCTTCCAGATCACGCTTAGTCGATGATGAATGAGATGAGTGGATAGAAGAATGAGGAATAAGTTAGCCACATTCTTGGTCATGGTCATCTTCATTCGATAAGATTTTTAATTCGAATGCGAAACGACATTTATGGCTGGTTCAAAATATTCGGGAAGATGTAAACATATTGATTGGCTCGTGCAATTTGATCTGAACGGAACTTGTTTTTTGGGATGTTCGGAGAAATTCAATATCCGAATTACATAATTTCTCCCAATTAGGGTATAAAAATAAACTTCCAAAGCTGGAGGTAGATCTTCCTCGAAAGTATAAAAATCGGAAATACAGAAAGCAATAATCCACTTGAGTAGTGCATGAAGCGAGAGCGGCAAAGAGCAGATATATTCTCATTCGGCAAATTTGAGAAAAAACTGAACGTACATCAGGCGCAGAATTTGGTAGATCCGTCCCCGAATTGACATCGATCGATCTGCCCTGACAAGATGAATTAACCTCCATTCAAAGGAAATAAGGATGGCTTACAGCGGAACGAGAAGAGAGCGGTGAGTTTTTGGTAGGTTATAAATAAATAACAATGACAGCGAAATGTTGATGATTTTTAAGTGAGGATTATAAAAAAAGACAAAAGGCTGCAGAGACGGGTTGCGGACTAAGCGGCAACACCTACATGTTAGATCGGTGAACTTCAAGGGCAGTGAATGAGCAGCGAAACAGGGAAAGAAGAATGAAGATGGCCGAGCGATCGAAATAATACAGACACAATTGAATTCACTTTGGGAATTTCGTTTCAACGAGAAAGCTGATTGTTGTCGCAGAATTGAATGAATCGTACCCCTTCAATGGATAATGTTGATGTCTCGACTGTAACCACATTACATTCTTCGAATCTGAAGGTGCCCTTACGAAATTTGCTCCATGACGAGCAGTAATTGTCAAAATTGACGAGCATCGATATGCTAGATAATCGAGGGCGCTTCTATATATCACTATTCACTATCCTCGCGAAACGTAGAACCAAAGCAATTCGGATAGTATGGAGCAATATCGTCGAAATGATTGCCGCAATTTTTCCAAATTGCTGTGCATTGTTCCAATGACTGCTCCATTTATCTAGCCGAGCGATTATTTTTGAAAATTTCTCCCGTATAAGCGCATCTTGAGGAACGGCGCTTATTGATCAGCAATCTCTGTGAAAGCATAATTTCCATCCTCTTCTACAGATGTGCTGATTGTCAACTTTTCGGCAAATATTTCCTCGACCAAGCTTTCTTCGAGCTCTAAACAAAAGCCTCAGAAAACTAGATTATTCAGGATATTTGGCAGCATTTGATCTACTTGCTAAAAGTTTCTGTGGCACTTCCCTACATGTCAACATGTTTTCTCAAAATGCATCTCGATTTATTCTATTCGATAACAACTTTGAGTTCTGAACGAAAATATTTTTATCAAAAACCGATGTACTTACGGTTTGGTATCCAAGAAACTGTAACGCACTTTTGCAGGACGCTGTAAAAATATAAGTATTCCAACAACGAAAATGAACTTCTGTCAATATTTATTTTTGAAGCATCGTGCAAGAACACTCCAAAATCGAAATTTCGACAATTATCCCCATCTTCAATTGTTCAGAGGATGCCAGTAGTAAGCAATTAAATTTGCATAACCCTCCTAATCGACGTAAAGTTGTATTAACCCGAACGAGAAGAAATTTGTTGACCGAATAGAAAGCAGTAGTCGTTTTCAGCTGAGAACCCGAGAATGCCGTCAGCAGTTGTCGAGTCGAAGTTACCTGAACTGGCAGACAGACAGGGGCCTGGACGGGGTAGTCTGAGAGAGCCGGCGCTGTTTGCCGCTCGTGGCCAATGTCACTTCCGATCGCCCTGAACTGACGGCATCCGCGGGTCCAGACCGGGCAATCATTATCTCGAATTTTTGTTTAGCAAATTAGTTTTTGTTGGTCTATCCGGTTCGAGATCAAATCAATGGAATGTAGCAGTTAGTGGACAACAATGGACATTACAAGTTGAGGAACGCAACGTAAAGGTGGCCGGTTAGCGAAAGGGAGTCCCATAAAACCACTACTTATATGTACCCAGTCAGCGAGTGGTCGCGACCATAAATTTTTTTCACGTTTTGAATTTATTAGATGCCGGACATTTTATCGAATCGAACATTTTCAGGCGACAGTAAACTCCAGTTGCTCTTTGAACGTATACTTCGAGGTGCTCACGCTCTTGAGGCGTTTTTTTGATCCGTTGCTAGATATCTTCTTTGAAAATGTTGAGGGACTGAAGCATAAGTGTAAGAGCATCCTGTTTCTTATGTTAATTGGGTCAAAAAGAATATTTCTTGGAGCTGGTTTGATGTTGAGAAAGGGAAGCTGATGATCTGAAACTCAGACAATTCTTTATTTCGTAATCTGATCCTTGAAACTTCGATAAGTTATGTGGGGACGAAGTAGTCAAAACAAAGCAATACACAATTGAGTTAAGCAAACGTAGCGGTATCTCCAGTATGCGGACTTTCATTTAAAATAACGTACGCTACCTGTTGGCGACTAGAAACTACAGTCGCCTTGCGGTAGGAATGAACCGAACTGCGGCCAGCCTAAGGCTCCATCTGGTGACATCTGGTGGCGACTTTCGGTGTAATTGCTGGGATAACATCGTCAATAGGTTTGTTTCACAATTGAATTTCTTGGTATTTTTCAAGTTATTTGGTCAAATGAAAGTTTATTGTTGAAACATCTTTCGGATTTATTAAGATCAACTTCAATCATTCATATCTCTGTAAACCTGAAGAAAAATGACGGACTTTCAAGAAAGCTGAAATGTCAATCAGAAGAAAAGTATTGATTACACCACGGAAAATATGAATATGTACATTTCCCGAGGTTGTCGAAGTTACATCCCGAGGGCGAAGCCCGAGGGATGTATAGACAACCGAGAACATTGAATTTCTTCTCTACCAATCGGAAATATCTGATTTCATTCATTTTTCTTGATGCGGATGTGAATGATATTCAACTAGATATTACTTAATTTGGGTATAGTTAGATGAGATCAAATTATAGAAATATAATTTTCAAATTCCAAGATCTGCCAAAGTGGTTTAGGCAGGGGGCCTTTTTATTCCTGAAATAATTAAAATGAGATTCGAAAAGTACCTGAAATAACACTAACTCCACTCACTTTCGATCTGTCGGACTAAGAATCCCGAACGGCCTCTGGTGAGATTACCGCGATTAAGAACAGTGTACCGAACGGTTCACCCTGTATAACATCTAGTGCGCCCGACTAAGCCCGTTATGATTGGAAACCGCAATGGAACATTAAAAAGTAAATCTCGTCCTAAGTCCCGTGACCAATGGGGGGATTAATGTGGAATAATATGGTTTGTGTTTGCGTGTGCCCAAGGCTTGCCATTTCCTCGCACATTGTTATGAAATCCGGTTTGATTTAAGTGGGACCAAGGGGAGGGAGTACGCCCTTAGACTTGGGGTCAGTTGTTGCTTCCCTTTAATAGTTGCTTCGTTGGAATCATTAGCCGTCACTACGTTTCACCCGAATCATCATGAGATGAAAGATGACATAATTAATGACGCTTCACATTGGTTGATTGAGAGCAGTTCTGTCAGAAACCGTGCATCGTGCATTCCTTCGACTACATTATATTCGATATTGCAATAACTCTTCTGTTTAAAAGTAATTAGTATTCGTAATACCATATTTCTATGTACAAAATTCATGTAGTCGCTTTATTGGGTCAATATCCAAATATTCACCCTCTGAAACGATAGAGGTCGAGTGGTGTTATAGACAAATGGTTATTCTTATGACAAACATCGGTCTTTATAAATGAATGCCGTAAACCGGAGAAGCGGTCACATTTTGAATGCATGAAAATGTCATCGTGGGGGACTCCAGCTGTACATCATGATTGACTTACTATATCCCATAATAAGTGGACGCAACTGAACCGCTTGGACGCGATTCTTCCCACCCAGTTTACGATGATTTTATTGATGATATTCTTTCTGAAACAGAACGGGCAAAATTGATTTTTCAGTCCACAATAAAGAAAGATATGGGACTGTGAGTAACCTAGCAGTGTCGTGAATTCAGTCACTTGTGCAGCGTCAATATACTCCTTTTATAACCTCGAAACAATAACGGCATATTAATAAAAATAATACAGTTTGAATGCCTTACCCTGTAGTTCTTTTTTGGTTTTTAGAAATGGATAGCAGTATCAAACTGTCAGGATTGGGACGAAGGTCATCTTATGCAGGGAAGGCAACTCGCTGTTGTCGTAAGGAAACAGCACATATTTTGTCAATTTCGTCTTTTTTTATTCAATCACTCTACTATTGAAGCGTAGTATTTGCCAAGAAACTTTTCTAATGAAATTTTCAGCTGACTGTGATAACATAAAATGCTTGGGAGGTGCTGTATCCTCTTCTACATGGAGTCTTGTTTTTACTTAGGTTCCTATTTATGAACCCAAGGGTCTTCTCCAGTAAATACTTTCATCTTTCTGGATTGGGTTCGGTCACCTTGACGCTTCTGGCTGGCCCCAGTCGTCTTCAAGATATGCCCTTCCTTCTTTGAATTGATTATCTCATTTATACATTATGATTTTTCATGGGCAACAGTTGCCGTAACCCGATGACATCACCTTCAGTTTGGTAGGAACTGATCTTGTTTGTTTGGACATATGCCTGTTGAAGAAAAATTATTTGAAGTCGACTTATTTCTTTCAAATTAGGTCTTTTCACTATCCAAGGTTGTTAAGCGTTAAAGTCGTCGCTAACCGATACCGACTTTTTCGATTTGGCCACCATCTAATCCTCCCGAACCGAGTTGGGAATAAGGATAAAACAACCTGCTAGGTTTCTCTTCTAGCTCGTTGTCACATTCTGGACCCAATTCGTGTGAGCGATCGAAATTGTTTGGATGTGGGCTTGCAGATTTACCCTTTATATTCGGCACACGTGGCGAATCTCAAATGGTAGGTCAGGGATGCGTCCAACGTACATGCCGAACGTCCGTAACGACTACATTCCGAACGTCCATAACGACTACATGCCATCTTGAAATGCAGCAGGAATACATGCAACGTGTTCGAACCCTGCAGATCCGCTCACGTGCGGCTGTGAGGGTCGGCGAGGGCACATCCAGACTACATTAGATCTTCCCTGGAGTGACCATCCTTTTTTCGAGATTATATGCAGCGACTTGAGTCGGAATTCATTAGAAGTTTGCAATCAACATTCGGCTATAAAAATTGGAGGGTACGTGATGGGACCCCGGGTATCATCTTGAATTTCTCGATATTCGTCCACAGGCGTCTGTACAGGAATTCAATGAATAAAATTGTCGATGTCGGGGATGAGCATCACTTCACCATCGGCTCCCAAAGGATCTCCTCACCTCCCTCGCTTCGTATTAACCCCATCTGAAGATGGTGCTCGAGGAGCGTTCGTGCCCTGATCTGCTTTTAATCCGATCGACACGATGTGTTGTGATACGATCAGTGATTCTGAGGGCCCTCACACACGCACGTCTATCGGCCACTTATCTTAATTTACTTCCGGTTTTGATGCTAGGAAAATGTAAACAAGCTCTCCTGTCTTGGGAGGTTTTTAAAAGCGTGATGGGAAAATTCGGGATAGCGGGACTTTACGAGCGTATCCCTACGCTTACCTTGCGCCATCGGTTTTTATTTGGTCGTATAAAGTTGAGGAATTAATCGGGGTTTTTCCGAAAAAACACCTTCTAGAAGTAGAAAGCGAATTTGTGGAAGGGACTTGAAGCTATTTTAGAACGTGAACGAAAGCGGCTAAGTTTGGTGATGCTTCTCCGGCAATATTTAATCTAGATACTGATGTTCTTTCGCGATCCGCGTTGAGACTACTCGTTTCCTAATTTTTTTAATGACCTACCAGGTCAACTCAAAAATCCTTTGCTGATCATACTTTAGCACATGCTGGGAAACTGGAGCAGAAAGTGCAAGAAGTATAAAAACTGTTCAAAGAATGATATGTGAAAAATAATCCTTTGCATGTTGATTTTGACGAAATAGTGGCCCCCATGATAGATTTTGTGTTGCGCCGTTTTCATTTGAATGCCGTCTCCGTCGCAGACATCGAAATGAAAAATCAAACCGATCGGGCAGGAGAAGAAAAATCGTCTAGATAAATCATGCCTTGTGTTTTATTGAAAGCATCGGTACAGGAGTGTCGCAGAAACAAATGTCCTGTCAAGAATAAGCTTTATTGCCGCCAGGATACAAGGCGCACTGAATCCCGGATTAGGTGTTTGATAGGATGCGAAATCCCGGCCCTCAGGGACCCGATTTTAATGACTAACTTGTCTCATGCCCTGCCAATAATTAAGACAAACACTCGTGGGAGCCTCGACTCCTCTTTCGGTATCCTCGGAAGATACAAGTGCCGATTAATTTCTGCAGATTGCTCACTTCATCGGCTTCATTCATCAAACTACTCCCGTTTTATGAATATTAAGCAGGTCGACATTGCGGATTGGCACCCTTCGTTCATAAACTCCTATCGAAGGGGGATCTTGAAGGAGCTTGTTGCGACGTGTCAAAGGCGCATTCCATATCCCTCTGATCCTGGAGACTCTCTATTCGAATACTGTCGTTGGGAAAAAACTTTGAGAAGTTCTACATGTCGAAACGTGTTTTTGGGAATTGGCTTTCGTTTTTCTGCGTCTAAAATCTTCTTTTGATAACTTCAGAGTATCGGTTATCTCTTTTAACTTCAGTCAGCGGTTATATTTGTAATTTTCAAGGGAGATGGTGGCTTGTGGTGGTGCAGATATTGCTTATCTTCGCTGATTTCTTCTGTGATTTTAACTCTTCTCACGTTGAAGTTTTTGCTGTTTGCGGATGACCTGAAGGTGTACACTGTCTTCGGCGGTCTTGCGGATGCGCGGAGGCTGCAGCAGGAATTGGACCTCTATTATGCTTGGACTGTACATGATTGTTTGTGCTGGAACATCGCCTAGTGCAAGTTTCGACCGTGGAGATCAATTTTTTTTCTTATCACTACAATATTAATGGATGTTAGTTGTTCAGGTTTTGCGTGATTTAGGATCTGAGTTTTACTTTGAACCGTAGGCTTCGTTTTAGGGAGTACATTGTCAATACAACCGGCAGGGCATACAGAACTCTGGGATTCATTCTGCGTAATTCCAGAGAGTTCTCTCTGGAAACGCTGAGAACCTTATATGTTTCCCTGGTCAAACCAATACTGGAGTATGGATCACCTTTGTGGGCATCTTTTTACGCCTGTCATATACGTTCAATTGAGAGGATCCAGAGAAAGTCTCTGCGTTATCTTAACTTAAGAATTGGAGTTGTATAAGGTGGAGATGTTGAGCGCGCTGGGGCATGCTTTCGATTGGATGTGCTCCGGTAGTTGCTTCTTGTTTAAGGTGCTTAATGTTACTGCTGATTGTTCGGGTATCTTTGGGTTCGTTGATCTTAAATATTCCTCCAAGACCAACCAGAAGTGTTAAGCCGTTCAGGAACCGACTGCATCGGACCAATTTATGCTAAAGATTTGTCCCCATCTCGCATACTCGAATCCGGTAATAGATTCGTTGATAACCATTTTTTCTCGACTTCTTTGTGGTCATTTTGAGCTGGAACTCTTTCGCAATTGAGAGAAATCTTCTACGAGTCACCATTAGCTTAGTTTAATACATTGTATATTTTCTGAATTTGTATATTTTGTATTTTATTGTAAAAGTTTATATTGGGAGTTGCTCGTCGTTCCTGCTTAATGCGATGTTGAATAAATAAACAGTATTTTTAATGTTTTCTGGAATAACATCATCGGTAATGTTACGACCACTTTTAAAATCGGCAAATTATCCCTTAATGGTCTTTTAAGGTGGGACAGAGTCCAGTTAACCTTTTTCAATCCTTGCATGGGTTTGAACGGAGTTTTTAATCATCAGAAAGCATGGATATATCAACACACGAAACTGATTTGAACCCATGTCAGTTGAACAACTGAAACTTGATAATTAATAAACCGGAAGTCATAGGTTTTACAGTAACCATGATTTTTTTAACCTTCAAGGTGTATCCTTATTCGGAAAATCCGTTCGCTCGAAACGCAAGTTCATATATTCTGATGGTGGAAATCTAAGTTGGAAAACTGCACAAGCGTCGTTATAACATCTTCTAGCATGCAAATTACCAGATACAAAAACAAATATAAGGTTGAAGATATATCAGAGAAAGCAAGGTAATTTTTCGTGCTGTAACCAGATATGTTTTGTAGATATGTGGTGTGAGAAACGGTCCCAGAGAGAGAGACTTGCGTGAATAATTGATAAGAATTCAGATTTAACATTTCGTATTCCAGTGCCACACGTTATATCCGATACACAACAGAGGGCACCCTCTTAGTGGTTTCGATCCCATTCTTCCCGCTTCTCAATATACATATTATCCTTTTGATTTATTCCTTATTTCAACCATACATCAATTTTCAATATTCCTTAGAGAATGCAAAACCGACACGTTCAACAATTGGCCATTTCCGATGCATTTTTTATCCGAATTTCTTCGTCGCGTTTCGAGATTTTCTCCTAGGTCTTGAGTTTTTTTTTTGGAGTGCTCATGAATTCAGTATCATCTCATTTCTTTCCCTAGTTCGAAGAATGGATTATGATGTTTGTGAATATTTTGATCTCTGAATACATTGACAATGTCTTGATCTATATAACGCTTTTCCTTCAATACATCTAGTAGCAGTTTCGTTGGATTTTTATATCAAATTGCTGAAATGAAGTATAGAAGCAAGTAAATATCTTTTGAAGAAAACGTACAATATTCAGAAAATTTCTCTGTTGAGTGTAATGACTTGAAATGTATACTTTCGATTGAACCCGAAATACTTTTTATATTTGGTGGCAACTTTCGATATAAATACTGGGAAAACATTGTGAATTGGTTAGTTGTTAAATTCTATTTTCTGGAGTTTTGGTACATTTGGTCAGAGGAAAGATGATTCTCGAAACATCTTTCCGATTTCTGAAGTTCAATTAGTTAGTACCTATGTGACTGTGACTATTACACTCGCCATTATATTTGAATGATTTTTTGCTCGTCAGAGAGATACACGAGTTGTGTAATTTGTACTGCTGGCATATCTGGGAATTTCATACATATACCTCGAATTATGAAGATGATTCATCAACTAAAACGAGTGAAAGTGAGTTCTGCCCTTGTGGGAACCAGCTTGCGACAAAAAAATCTAAGTAGTAAGATCTAAAATGATTTTTTTCTAGTTGATCCAACCTCAGAAATGATAACATTTTCTCCATTTTGTTTGTGATCCTGATTATGTAAGCAGCCTCTAGCATATATAACCTTATTTCAATATAATGCTGGTCAGTTGAGTGTTTTGGAATAAATTTTTCGAAAGATTCAAATCGTTTTTAATTCTTTTCCCATTCGACGAGAGCACTGTAATTCCGATCGTGATGACTTCCAGTTACACTTCCGTCTCACAAGGGCCCTATCCTTCTGTATCTGTTATTTCCGGTTGACTAAATTCGAATTATTCCCGAACCTTTCCGAAATAAATGAAAAGAAATGTGTCGGTTGAAAATAACGAGCAAAAAAACAAATGGTCCCTACGTTGCAGGAATAGCAAATGGGAAAACAAATTGCAAATACCCTTCCGTCTATAAAACAACCCATAAGTTTTTTTAATTAGTGCAGCTCCAGCCGGATGGCCAGGGAAGGCACTTGTCTTCACCTTCTCTAATCCAACCAGGGCCGTGTTATATTATTTTCAGTCGAAAAGGATTCAGATTGTACCCAGTGGATTAGTGAATTGATAAACTTCACTTCGAGGAATGTTCGTTAATTTTTGGCGGCTGTTTCAAATTGGACGTGGTTTGACTTATCTGTGATTTTTATCCATCCTTAAAAAATGGATCGAAGAATGTGTGAATGGTTTTGTGGCATATAGTGGAGCTATGGACAGAAGCAACGTTTATCGGTGATACAAAGTGTTTTCCGAGAAGATGTGAGGGATGAACAGCGTGCCAGACGCATGTACAAGTCGACAACAGACGAAAACTTCGATAAAGTGAAGAAAATAGTATTGGCAAATCGAACAATCACCGTTGGAGATATTGCTGAGGATTCAAAAGTATTGATGGGTTCGTGACATCCGATTTTATTCGATATTTTGAGAATGATCGAGTCGCCCCGAAATTCGTGCCAAAACTGCAATTCTTTTTCGATTGCAGGGGCGTGGTGCTACCTGAACATCCAATAAATTCTCTATAATTTTGAAATGAGTTTTACTAGTGTCGGAATTTACTTAGTAACTCGTGGAAGATCTTATTTTCTTCAAGGGTTCTATATTTCGACGCCTATTACGCCCCTTGCTTGAAGACACCGTCTTCACCTTCCACGATTTGCATACAACGCCAATCGGAGTTGCGCGAGAAAAACACTTTCATTAACGAAATTTACAGATGATAAAACTCGACATCCAAGGTTTATAATTAAAAGTACTGGCGGGTTAGAAATGATTGCATTTTTTCACCCCCGACCTGTACTTGTTCCGATGCATTTCACCATCATTTTTACGGCGAAATTCGCCAGCCGCCCCCATTCAGAATTTCTAATGCCGCCTCAGCAGCCCTCTAATTTTGTACGTCATAAAATTTCCTTCTACTTTTATTCGAATGCATTCGTTCAATGTTGGAACCGAAATTAGAATAAGAAGAGTGGATACAGGGTGTTTGAGAATAGTTTAAATTCCAAAATAAGTTTTTTCTTCTGTAAAAAAATTTACGAGTTGCGAATAGAATATTGAAGTGAATTCTGTTGCAGTAATTTAAATATCCCCACGGAAGAATGTAACTCGAAGATAATGAGTAAGATTCGGAACGTGAATCCAAAGGAAGACTTCTGTTAAACGTCTCAGATATATTGGGGGGGCAAACCTAAATAAAATGTAAAGTAGGTTGGACAATAACAGAGAAGCCGAAGAAATTCGTGGCTCTCTTTGATTATCCATTTCCCTGCCACATTGTCGCCCCTTGTTATCTTCCGAAATTTGCAGAACCCATTAATATAAATAATCTGATAGGAAAACCTCCATGTTTGGATAATTGAGTGAAGGCTCAGAGGAAGTCATTCTCGAACTTTCATTGCTCGTTCTAAAGGTCCAATCGAACTTTCACAGAAACTGACAATCTCCAAAAGTATACTGTGTGAATAAAAGACCGAACATTGCAACCCCTTTAAATATCCAGGACATTATTGACTTCTGACGAAACAGATATGGAATTGGGAATGTTTATTAAAATTCATTTTTCTTAATATTATTTTTCTACTTTTGCTTTTTATTATTATATGTACATAATTACAAGTTGATACTTAATATATTTATTTTTAATTTATCTAATTTTTTTTGTGTTATATTGAATAATTGCGATATATTTAATTTATTACTTGATTCCTTAATTTTCACACTGTATAGTTAGCTCGGATCTCTCTGTCTTTCTCTTTATACGCGTTAGGACAAAATTATTCGTAGACAACCCTATATCAAAGTCAGCACTAAAACAGTTGTTTATGCTTTTATAAATTTTTTTCTATCATAAGTGAAATTAAATGTCATGGACACACCTGATAGTCTGTCCAGGTAAATTATCAACAACCTTACGTCTGCACATTCTTTGTTCAGGATTTTTTTTGCAACGCATTTTAAATATATTTTCTAATATACGAAATTTATTATAAAATGTTTTCTCTTGGACAAAACTTTTTAATTATTTAAAAAAATGATTTTTCATTAAATTTTGCAACATGAAGATAATAAGAAAATTTTTCTACTAGAGTTGAAGTATAAAATATAAAAAATATAGAATGTGCAGACGTAGAATTGTCTATAATTCACCTGGTTTAACTATAAGGCTGCCAAGTTTAAACAGGTATGTCGATGACAATTACTTCCACTTGTTATGGTAATCGAAAAATATTGAAAACAAGCGCTGGTTTATTGTGACCACGTTGATATAGGATTGTCTGCAAAAAAATTGGTCCTAATGGAGGTTTCCGAATTTTAAAGATTTAAATTTCCAAGTGTGCGAAAATGCTATTCATCCACAAAGGTTAATAAAATGGACGAGCAACTAATAACATTTAAAATAGTCTCAACTATACTTGCAAAATATATTCTAAAGTCACTCAAGGTAAGATGGCTTCGTTTTCGAACTCATACAAAGGCACTACACTTTTTTGGGTCTTACTTCTCTCACAACTCCACCAATAATCGTCACACCATCTTGCATTTTTTTTCTTTTAACCGATGCACTTGCGCAGCTTGACGTTGATACTTGACAGAGTGAGGGCCGCGCTCTTCTTCTTCTTTCTCCGATTCTAACCATGGAATTTATTTCCACGGTTTGGTAACCGCCAGTGGCGTATTGTTTTTTTTGTATTGAAAAAAACCGTTTGGTTGCGTTGGGTGTTCGCAATTTCAAGGTGATCACCATTCCCTTCATCTCCCCCCTAATTTTGGGGATGGCCTGAGGGCATAGCATGTTAAATAGATTCATAAATGGTATTTATATAAAACCAAAAATTCATAAAATCTTCAAATAGTATCCAAAGGATCATGGTCGTGGGTAACGACCGGCTTTATCAAAAATGAACTTATTTGTCGAATCGACCATCTCAATCTGATTAACCAGTGCGGTTCGAATGGCGTCTTAATGGAGTTCGTCTACATTCAGTACATAAATATCGGAAGAAGGCCCGAAAACGAGATCAGTATTAGTCATTAGAGACGAGTCTTGGTGCGCTGGACTCCCCAGGAAGTTGTAAAAACGCTATTTTCGCTATTGCCTGGCCGAAGTGAATTCAGTCCGGTGTGATTATGATGTTTTGTGGGGTGGACTAAAGGTCATCTCTGTTCTTATCGAGCCGACGTAATGGCAGCATCAGCGTGTGTCGTAAAACTGGCCGTCTGAAATTCGGCTATCCTCCTTGGGACCCGTGGCCTGCCCAGACGTTGAATCATTTATCAGATGTCCATGAACGATTGTATACATTTTAGAGCCGGAGGATAATTTTATGTAGTCACCTCCACTATCAACCTCACCGAAACTACACACTATTTTATTTATAAACTTTTTATCGACTAAAAACGTACTTTGTCGGCCTTTATGACCAACAATTTATTTCGCTCGGTAATGGCGATGAGAAATCGTTAGAACTCTGTTGTTTCTTTTGTGAAACTAGATAGATTACACAAGGTTCTCAATAAATCTTCTTAAGATTATTTGGCATCAGACCTGTATGGATTTGGTGGTCTTCCAGATTTCCGGATTTAAGCCCGTTAGATTTTTTTAGGGTTATGTAAATTAATGTGTTCACATAATTAAATTAAATCAGCGATTCTTGAAAAATGTGATGATCTATAAATGACTATAATAGTCGATACACTTTCGATTGAAGTATCATTTGACACCTACATTTGTTATTCCCGAAATACAGTTCTATGACTAACGAAAGAGACAATTATTGTCATAATATCAAACAACTAGAGAAAATCAATTAAACAATGATCGAAATAGAGAGCGGCACGAAGGCAAAAGTCGTATTTGATTTTCTTCATTTTTTATTGATTTTTCTGTCATTTTTTGAATTGTGCGATATTACCATGAGAATGAAAATATTCCCTTTTTTGTTCATTATAGTTTCTGGAATAAAAACACCAAGTATCAAATGATATTTCAATCGAAAGTGTATCGACTGCTTTAGTCATTTTCATTTTAATTATTGGATTCGAAGATATTTTCGTTATTTCCTTTGTTATATATACAATAGCAACTCAAAAAATAACTAAAAATCAAATGTTTTATTACTATAATTTTTCGACCAACTACTTTGATTATAATTCTATTATTATTTAATTTCTACGTTTTAATATTGTAGATATTCATTTATTGGTAGTTCAACTCCTTATAGAAGTAAATAATTGAAATTTAGTATATTTTCGTTATTTCCTTTGTTATTCATACAACAGCAACTCAAAAATTAACTGAAAATCAAATATTTTATTATTTATTTATTTTATTACTATGATTTTTCGAAAAATACAACTATTTTGATTATAATACTATTATTATTTAATTTCTTTGTTTTTATTTTGCAGTTATCAATTTATTGGTAGTTCAACTATACAGGGTGTCTAAAGTTGGAGTGCCTATTAGACGTTTCTGAAAAACTAGATATATTTAAAATTTGAAAATTGGGATTATGATATTGTTCGAAGTTCTCTACAGAGCTAAAATATTTTCGAAGCCCAAAAACTTCCGGTTATACAGGGAGTGAAAATAAATTCGACGAAAAAACTTTTTTTTCGGGTTTTCCATTCCTGGTATGATCGAGTATTCAATAGTAAATACATTTCTGTTAGAACCATTGTATTAAACTGGAAACTGGAGAAAAAGTCAAATATGTTCAGTCAGTAATATGTTCATTATTCTTAATTTAAATATCCTGAGCGTAAACCGTTTTTACAACATCGAAGAGGAAGGATGTAAAAAGGTCATGCATCTTTTGGATTTCAAAAATATCATCACAGGGTGTTTCAAATTTTGTGTTGAAAATTGTCATCTTAAATTGGCCATAACTTCTGTTTTTCAAATTAGAACCCTATTTTCTTATAATTGTGTTGGATTCTGCGGTCAAAAATAATGATAGTTTTTTCGCATGATTATGATCGTAAATTCAATAATTTCTGAGTTATTTGAGATTTTCTGGATTTATGGTGTACGTAGAGTAAAATTGATTGCATAAAAAAAAATTCAATGAATATTCTTTCGGAACCATGGGAACACTCTGTACCCATAGAAGGTAAATTATCTGTTAATAATTCACAAGTGTCAGGTGTTATTGTTATTCGTTATCTTCATTTCTCGATTTAACAAAATGAACTGTTCTAATTACGAAATTCTGGATCTATTTTATATACATGGTGAATGTGACAGAATTATTAGTAGAACCTGCCGGGATTTCAAAGAGAAGTATCCCCATTTACCTTCCATGACGGAGAAGATCTTTAGAAAAAATGTTTTAAACTTTCAAAATTTTGGATGTGTAAGAGCCCCTAAAAAATACAAAAGAGGGGCAGTTGATGATGAGGAAAATGAAATTAGTGTTTTGACTTATTTCGAAGCGAATGAAAATGCATCTACTCGAAGTGCAGCTCATGAAATCGATTTAGACAGAAATTCAGTGCACCGAATTTTGAAAAAACACAACATGCATGACTACAAATATGAGAAAGTTCATGCATTAGAACCAGGTGACTACATAAAAAGGTTACATTTTTGTAGAGGAATTTTAGAAAAACTTGCAAAAAAGTGCAAATCCCCATAGAAAAAGACAAAGAAACCCCCAGAACAAATTTAGTTTAATGTGTTTGCTCTTTTGATGAACAATAAAGTGCGGTACTACATTTATGAAGAAAATTTAAATACAGGAAAATTTTTGGAAATCCTGAGAAATTTTGTTTCTGAGTTTTTGGATGAACTGCCGTTGGGTATGTCGACTACCGCGTATTATCAATTGGATGGGGCTCCGGCACATAGTTCGCACGAGGTCTCTGAAAAACTGATTGCAATGCATGGTAATCGGTGGATCGGACGCCGTTCTTCACTGTTTTGGCCCCCACGATCTACTGATCATTTATTTTGTTAATTTGAGTTTTGAAACGTATTTATATTATCATAATTTATTTGTAATCATAATCCGGTGTACTGAAGTAGCGAATCTATTTAATGTGTTTCATATTGAATATATGAATTCTCATTCGCTTCGAAACAAGTCGAAATACTAATTTCATCTACTGCCCTTCCTTTTGTATTCTTTAGGGGCTCTTCTTACATTCCAAAATTTGGAAAGTTTGAAATATCTTTTCAGAAATTGTAAAAAAAATGGGGATACTCAACATTTTGTGTCATCCACCATGGATTTGAAATAAACAATATCATTAAGTGTATTTGAATGTGTATTGCGTATACAATTGAAAAATACAATAATAAGAAATAAATCCAAAATCTCATTATTAGAATAGCAACGATTCATTTTGTGAAATCAAAAAATTTCATAACGACTAAAAATAAGACCTGTCTGACACTTGTGAATTATAAATGGGATGTATACTCACAGAATATCCTTATGAATCAGATTCAAAGAATTTGACTCTACGTACTACATATCTCCAGAAAATATCAAATAACTCAGAAATTATAGAATTTAGTAGCATAATCATGGGAGAAAACTATCATTATTTCTGACCGCAGAATCCAACACAATTATAGAAAAGTAGGGTTCTAATTTGAAAAACAGAAGTTATGGCCAATTTAAGATCACAATTTTCAACACAAATTTGAAACACCCTGTGATGATATTTTTGAAATCCAAAAGACGCATGATCTTTTCACATCCTTCCTCTTCGATGTTGTAAAAACCGTTTACGCTCAGGATATTTAAAATAAGAATAAAGAACATATTACTGACTGAACATATTTGACTTTATTTCCAGTTTTTTAAAGATATTTTGGAAAATATTCGATTCAATACAATAGTTTTAACAGAAATGTATTCACTATTGAATACTCGATCATACCAGGAATGGAAAACTTGTCGAATTCATTTTCACTCCCTGTATAACCGGAAGTTTTTGGGCTTCGAAAATATTTTAGCTCTGTAGAGAACTTCGACTCATAATCCTAATTTTCAGATTTCAAATATGTCTAGTTCTCCAAAAACGTCTAATAGGCACTCGAACTTGAGACACGCTGTATACAACAGCAACCGAAAAAGTAACTGAAAATCAACATTTTTATTACTATATTATAATAATAATAATATGATAATACGATATAATTTAATTTATTTGTATTTATATTGCAGTTATTCATTTATTGGTAGATTTTTTTCAAAGCATACTGCGTAGCTCTCAAAAGTTTACTTTTATAAGCGCTTTGGGTAGTAAAATTTTAAAAATAGATACTAAACAGTATTCCGTCAAAGCTGTTTTATAATAGGTTTAAATGAAATTATGATACAATTAAATACTTAAAGCAAGCCCAGCCAATTTGTTGAACATACTATCACACGTGAAACAGTTCTATATGTACTTTGTTTATACGTCTATTCTCATGAACGTTCACACAGCAATTAAAAAATTATTTTATTAAATAATTTTGATTTAGTGGAAATAACGTTCTGAGAAATATATTACAGAACAAAATAGTTTCATTAGAAAATATACGCGATACTCACAGCAAATTAACTGACACTTATAAAACTCTTCTATTTCTATACAACATAGTAATCTGATCTAGTTATCAATAAAATATCGTACATTATATGCATTTTGCGCCAAAATACTCCCTTGAAATTTTTCGAGAATATTGTTTTTTGTATATTCAAAATAATTAGAAAGATATTAAAAAAATACAAGATAATATTCCAATGAAGATATTTGTTCTCATATTTTTTTCAAATTTGTTTGTGGATGAGCGTAGTTCGTAGTTGAAGGAGCGCGTAGTAAATTTCCAAGGGACAGCAGCAGTGATAAAGGGCCAGCTTATTGTCTCAATGTGTGCGGCAGATTGGGCACGACCCCAATATATATAATAAAGATCATGAGAACAATTGCTGCAACAGCTAGCCCATACCACATCCGCTGTGGTCTATGAGACCTTGTAGATCTCGTTCGGTTAATACCTTACTAATATAACTTCTAATTTGCGGTCATAAAACAGGCGCTGGACGTGGAAGCGGTTATGTTTCCATCCAGCAATTAGGACCATCGGGATTTATTTACGTTTTCTTTCATTGATTAGGTACCTCGAAACCAGATCATTCTAATTGTACGGGATTTTCCAATAGTAACTTGACATGTTTGAATTTAATTTGAGAAGATTCCCTTTCACTGACACTTTATTCAGAAAACTTGACATATTCATCATGATGAAGTACAAGAACGAACAACGTTTACAGTTAGTTTTTTAATAATAGCCGATTGATAATAGGGTATTGAAGCATGCTCGTGTTTTGAACGGAAGTCCAATTTATACTAATCGACCAATTCAAATCGTAGCTTTTCCGTTGATAACCACAGCTTTTCCTTTATAATTATTGGAAATGGCCTAGTGAAAGTGAAAACGGCACAGCTTCTGTCGGATCATCTTATCTCTCGAAAGTATCAGCTAGCCAGCATCACCGGAACAAATAATACGACATGCTTTTCCAGGCTACGACAGAATTCTCTCATTCAGAAAAGGATAGATATTATCAATTAGATTTATACAATCGGAAGGGTCATCGAAGACTTGCATCGCCGAATTGGGAGTGAGGTCACGTTGACTGGGACCCCGTGAAGCCGTGCCTCGTGGGAAAGAGAGTTCACTTCACAGATGCCGACTCTTCTTTTCTACGTTTGCGGCTAAGAGTTAACGCCATGGACCGTCGAACCGTGTCCCGCCTGTGAATGGAGCAAAATTATCCCATACACGACGAAACTAACCTGGGACAACGTGGTCCGTTAATCAGGAAAATCGATCCAGTTACTTTGGGCTTCCTACTTTCCAGATTGGAAGCGCGTTTTTCTTAGTCATTTCCCATCATCGATTATGTTTCGTTTTGTGCCACTTTTTGTCGTTGAAATTTCTATTTTCTTAACGCTGTTCACAAAATAAGTGTATTTGATACTGGCTGATCATCAGTGTCAATGTTGGGTTTCCTCAACCTTGAACGATTACATGAATATTCAGAGTTGGGTTCTTCAACTTTCAAATATCTGCCTGTTTTATAGACATTACAAGACAAACATAAAGATCATATAACTTATAACTATAGTTTTACGCCATATTTGTTGTAGAAGTTGAAGCCATGTTTGATGCCGGTATAATTAAGAGAATCCGTTTATAAACAGCATTTTTGTATCATTACTATTATCATTTCTGGAAATGTCTTATAAATTTAGACCAGAAGTAGGAAGTATTATTCTACACAAAAATCGGAATCAACTGGATTTCTTTACCGGCATTGGGGTCTAGAAGGTTTCCCCCAAAACCTTTCCGGACTTTTCGTCCATCTGAAATATGACCATTGAATATTTCATGTTGTAGGCAATAAAATCGACCGATAAAATTGCATTATAAGGCATTCGGTGACCCACAAATGGACACTAAAAGTACATTAGTGGGGTGTGGGTGCACCATAAAGTATATTTCACGTTCTAATGTTTACCCTTAAAGAGCTGTAAATGGCTGATCAGTCTTAGCTGCGAGCCCTGTATACAAGTCACCCCAAAGATGACTGCTATCGCTACATTATTAAAATCACGTAGCCGACGATGGAAAAATACACGCATGCGAAACCATATATTTTATTCAACAAATGCCGTACGAAATACATGCATCTTCAAATTGGAGCATGTACATGATATCCTAGAGAGATGCGGGAGTCTGAAATTCATTCGTGAGATAAGAATATTCCATTCAAATTCAATTGAAGGTAGACACGTACTATATTCGACTTGTGCATTCGACAAAATACTCATATATTTCACTGACGTACTGCAGGGATGCTAAGAAGTTATCTTTGTCTTGGTTCAGAGCATTCAGGTCGAATCTATATTGGCGTATAAATAGAAAACCGCCGTTTTATTTCATAATTTGAGGTTTTATTATAGAGAACTCGTTACATACTAATTCTTCACAATATTTTCCATCGCTAGGCACAAGTTTCTCCCATCTTTGTGACAGCGTCTGAACTTCTCGTCGAAAAAAGTTTTCGCGATCCACGAATCGATCCAATTTTTGGCTTCTTTGTAAGAACGAAAGTGCTGGTCGGCGAGATCATGCGTCATCGATCGGAATAGGTAGAAAACAGAAGGGGTGATGTCAGGAGAGTACGGCGGGTAGGGTAGGATGTCTCATTTTAATGTTTTCAGGTATGTTTTCACGGCCTCTAGGCCTGATGTAACTGCTACATCTATATATCTAATTCTTTTAGTCGGAAGAAATTGTGGCATTCTCTAGTCACAGGTTCACAAGAGATCGCTGGACACTTATTCCTCAAACAGTTATTGATTATGAACTAAACTTATGCCTAAAATAATCGAATAAATGACAAACTTGAGAGTGTTTGCAAAAAGACGATTTAAAAGGTACATGCGAGACATGATCATCAAAGCTATAGTCGGGATCTGATTAAAAGAACTGAGAATTGAACTGAAATTTGGGAAGATATAATAATTTTACCAATAAACACTTGGCATATTGGGTAATGAGGAATTTCAAAGTCTTAGTATTCATCTACTTCGCTAACGCAAGACGGTTCCAATGATGGCATCCATTAATAATATCAAAATTTTTTTACTGGGATCAAGAACAATTCATCAACTATCATCTTAGGCCTCACTTCGAGTGGCATAAAATTGATAAAACATTCATAACGTTAATTACTGCCAGTGAATTTCAGCACACTGAACAGACGATCTATCATTTTCATTAAGGACGTTCAAACAAAACCAATGCGGCATGAACCGAATTGATTGCATAATAAATGTCGGGCACATCTTAGCTTAGTCACGATCTTTCAAACAAATTGTATCTGTACTAGTTCATTAAAATTCCTTTCTACGTAGCGAATTTTCACCGCGAAAAAGGTTTGAATTAAGAAAAATAAAATAAACTTCTCTGCCACTCTGCTCTGTGTTCGGTTCGGCTTAATTTTTGAATCGGGTATTTTTATGAGAGAGAGAGATAAACTTTATTGATCATAAGTACAATCAAAAGGCTATCGACCTTCCAGTTAAATACATTTTCATTTACAAAGATCTCTGTTTTTATTGTAATGATTTTAAGTATTCAAATACTGGGAGTGCTGGTAGTTTTGTTTTTGGTGGTGTTGTACCTTGATAGCTGTGAATAAGTGGGTTAATAATATTTATGTTATTCTGGTTGGTGATGAATTTTCTGTTGAGGTGTTCAAGTCTTTCTAGTATCGGTTCCACTTCTGTAGTCTCGTAGAGTAGTTGATTAGAAGGGTTGTGGAGTGAATTGTTTGGGTGTCTCAGTTTTGTGACCTTTCTAAGGCATGTTCTTTCTGCAACTTCTATGTCTTTTGTTGTTGACTTTGGCGCATTCGAGAATACTGTGTGTCCATACTCCAATAAGGGCCTGCATATCATCTTGTATATAGTGGTCGCTGTTTTGGTACTGATTCCTAGTTTCTTATATGTGAGTGATCTAAAATGTCCTGCTCGAGTGATAGCTGCTTTCTTTTGTGTTTTTATGTGGGTTTTGAAATTTAATTTGTGATCTACTTTGATGCCAAGATATTTACACATGTTGGTGGGTGTAATTGTGCAGTTTCCAATTAGGATCGTTTTGGAGTTGGGTTTGATTTTGTGGTGATTTTGTAGGGTTTGCTTGAATTCTCCAGTGTCTCATCCGTGCCACAGTGACATCTGTTAGTCTTTGTAGTTTTTCCATACAGCTGTTAATAGTGGTACCATGTGCAATAAGGGTTGTATCATCCGCAAACTGCAGCATATATGCTTGTTTGTTAATATGGTGTTCTGGTTCTTCATTGTGGTTGTATATATCGTGACAGTATAAATTATATAACGTCGGAGAAAGTGGGGAACCTTGTGGAAGTCCCTGCATTGGCACAAATGGTTCTGAAGTTTCAGTTTTCACTTTAACTTGAAGAGTTCTTCTCGATAGAAATTTGGAAATGATTTTCAGGAGGTATATTGGGCATTGTAGTTGGTATAATTTGAATAGAAGTCCGCTGTGCCAGATACTGTCGAAAGCTTTTTGGATGTCAATAAATAGGGCTGCCGACTTTTTTCCATTTTTCTTATGACACTGAATATTTGATGTTAAAATTGTAAGAGGGTGTGTAGTGGAGGTTTGACTTTTAATCCAAACTGGTATGAAGGAATACATTCTCCTACTGCTTCACGGATCCTTTCTGTAAGAATTTTTTCAAAATTTTTTCCCAACACTGGGAGTAACGTTATTGGTCTGTAACTTTCTCTTTTTGAATGATCTGTATTGGCTTTTGGTATCGTTATAAGTATTCCTTTTTTCCATTCATTGGGTAAATAATAGTTGGTAATGCAGAAATTATATATTTTGTTTATATGTTTGTGTATAAGGGGGTCCAGTTTCCTCAGTATTTTTCTGGGAATATTGCCATATCCAGGTGTTGTATTTTTTCCGTGATGTAGGGCTTTGTAATATTCTTCTTCCGTGATTGGTTCCATGTTTGCTTCTGCCTGTATTTGGGAGAAGGTGTACCGATACCAGTATTCTATCCTCTCATACCGTTTATTGTCAAAGGTGGTAGTTTTTTTGTAGATTTCTTGTTAATGTTTAGCAAATGCATTAGTGATCTCTTTATCATTTATAAGTGTTTTACCGTTGACCTGTATTGGATCTGTGAGATTATGTGATGTGTATTTACTTAATTTCTTGATTGTCCTCCAGTATGTTCGTCCCTTCTGTTCCTCTATTTCTTTGCATGCTTCTAAATACTTATGGCACCTGTAGGTTAAAATAAGTTTGTGGATGTCCTTATTGAGATTGTTGTATTTTATTTTCAAATTGCTGTCGTTATTAATTTGAAATTCGCGATATAATTGTTTTTTCACCCGTATTAACTTGAGAATATATGGAGGTAGTGTTTGACTATAATATTTTTTCTTTGAGGTGGGTGTTTGCTTTATTATTATATTTGAGAGAGAATTTTGGAAGAATGTTATGTATTCTGTGGTGATTTCGATTTCTGGGTCTATTATTTCCAATATTTGTTTATCTACTTCCTCGATGTTGCATTTTTCAAATATGTACCTTGTTTCTTGTGGGTATCTTACTGGGTTTCTGTTGGTATTTATAGTGAATTCGATTGCAAGGTGGTTGGATCCTAGATCAGGGTTAAGGTTTATGTTTTGGATATTGTTCCTTATATTTCTCGTACATAAAATGATATCAGGTGTAGAGTCTGGGTTTTTTCCCATTATGAATGTTGGAGGGGTGTCGATCTTGCTGAAATCAGAGTTCCTCAGGAAGTTGTGGAGTTGGTTTCTTCTTGGGGTGTTCATGTTGAAATCTCCCAAAATAATGCAATATTTGTACTGTGAAGCTTCGTCAAATAAATTTTCCTCAATCAGCCTGCTAGAGTGATGTATGTATACAAGAAAAATGTGGAGCTTATCATTTTTGAAGGGGATAGTGAAGTGAAGGACGTCATTCCACTGGTTATTAAAATGTGGTGGGTTGCTTTTTCCAATTTGGACTATTCTCTCAGCCAGTACCATCGTTCCCCCACGGACATTCTGGTTTTTTTATGTATTATTTAGAAATCAAAAAACTTGATCACAGTTTTAGGTCACACAGAAACCTCTTCGCGTTCAGTATCAATTCAATTGGTTCACCTGCATATATATATACACTATATAGAGCGGACCTTTAGACATTTTGGCCCCCAGCATCTTCTTGTTTACATAATGACAGTCGTTTAGCTTGAGCGGGGTCTGTGTCCCTTTTATTCGAGCATATAAGTGTCCCAAAGCTGTAATCGATTTTTCAATAATGTCCAGTTTCCCGTCATATGTCCAGCCTGTTGTGTATACATAAATAAGCAACATAAGGAACGCAGCACGCTTTATTAAATCATATTGATACTGACCATACTGGGGGTAGCAGGAAAAGGATGAAAAATAAAGGTTTCTTGTGAAGGCAATGATAATCGAATCGATATATTGCAATAATATGCAGGAAAATGATAATAATGTTTATTCAGTCTTTCGAACATTATGTTCAACATAATCAGAATAATACAGCAGTTAATTAACGAACATGATATCCTAACAAAAGTATTCTCACTTGTATGTGAGTTGCCATTTTTTCTACAATAAAATCAGGACAATAATAAACTTAAAATGAAAAACAAGCTAACAAAGTCAACAATGGAAGTACAAAATATGATCGAGTAGGTAACTACAAATCAAATAGAATATTCAATTGTTTTTAAATGATGTTAGAATGGTTGAAAAACTTTTTCGATTTTGGTTGATGCTTAATCTATACTGTAACTCTTCTCTTGAAGGTTATTTTATAGCAGAAGGTCTTCGATGTTAGTGGTTGTTTATTAAACAATAATGTTTAATATTAAATTGCTTCATATCAAATACTAATTTTAAAATTCAGTAACAAGTAGGAAAGTCTTTGATGATTGTTACCTTTACTCGATGGCAATTTAATTCAAATTAATTTAAAAAATGAATGATCGAACTAAAGGGTCTTTCAACAAGAATTTAGTTTTTTAAAACAAAATAAAAGTGAAGTAATTCATCGAAATTTTTAATCACTTTGTGGCGAAATGTCGGGTGTTTTAAGGCTGCGAAATTCGATTGGCTCCGTATAGACTCGGTCCTTAAGATAGCCCCACAAAAAATAAACCAGTGGTGTCAAATCACACGATCTGACTGGCCATTTAACAGCTGAATTTCGTGACATTATCCGATAGCGCACCATACAGTGACACGTTGAGCATGCAAAAGATTCTCAATAATGGCTCTAGGATTTTCAGAAGCCCAAATGCAGCAATTTCGCTTGTTGACGTACCCGGACAACTGAAAATGGGCCTCGTCTGAAAAAATGATATTTTTCAGAAAAACCAGCGGGTTGTTCCAGAATGAATCTACGGCGATGTGATTGGGTTGTCGGCTTCAATTGCCGTACCAGTTGAATCTTGTAAGGCTCCAATTCCTTTTGCAAAATGCACCATGTGGTGGTTTGGGTTAACCCCCGTTGTTGAGAACGTCGAGAAATTGACAAATTTGGATCTTCTTCAACAATGTGACTCACGGCTGCGATGTTTTCTGTTGAACGGCCCGGTCGAATACGAGTTGGTGCTTCTTAATTCTTAATATCGGTTTCAGAAGGTCGATTATGTTGTCCGAAAATATCACGAATTTTACGGAATGTAATTTCATGGAATCGCCATTTTTATAGTGGGTTTTAATTATTTTAATGCGATTTTCGAGCGAAATTGAGTTCATTGTAACAATTGCCTAAGCATCTGCTACGAACTAACTGTCAATGCTGTCATGTAGTTGATGTGGCCACATTTGAAAAACAAATTTCTTCAAAAATATGGTTTTTCGATTATATTTTCAATAACAATCCTTGGATTCATCAGGTTTGTATTTATTAAATTAAACAAAACTTATGTATTCACGAAATTAAGGAGGAAGGCTAAATTTTAAACAAATTGTAGGTTTTTTATGGTAGATTGAGAAGTGGTGATTCATTTATATATAATAAGGGAAAATCCATCAGAAACATTTCGAAAAAGGAGGCAAATAATAATAAAAGGAAAAATATATAATACGTAAAATAAATATTCCACGTCCATCCATCGTATCAAATGAGATATTAAGATAAATAACCAAGGCTGATGAATAAGTTTATACATATGACCAAGAGATGATACAATGAATGTTGTTATATATACGAATGAGAAAATTTATTTAATGATTTTTTAAAACAGCATGAAACAAATAACCGCTTTCTCAAATCAAGCCACGAAATGGTAGATTCTTACCGGAAGTAACCAGGACTTCAAAGTGTCCCCGGTGCTATTTCTATTCTCTCTTATTGCAATCCCATCAGAATCTTTCACTTCTTTGTTGGCCATCAATGAACTCTCCCCTGCCATTCTTATCGGAACCAAATCCTACCCCGAAAACGTTCTGGAATGGAAATGATTGGAAAACGGTAGGAAATTTTATTAGAGAGGATAGAGATGATAATTTCAGTGGCCCGATCTTCCCATGGCCATTGACGTGACCTTATGTAAAAATTATGTCAATGGTCAAGGTGGGGTGGATGTCGGTTATAATAAAAGTAAACAATAACTGAAGATCAGCAGTAATAAAATAAGGCACCCGGTCTTCCAATAAATAGAGATGGGCATCGGACGTCGCAATTTGAAATTGAAATGATGGATGAATTTGAGGTTATTGAACGTTCGCAAGTCGATGGGCTCCTCTGTATAAGCTGCCGCAATTTTATGTTGGCGTTGTTTTATTCAGTATACTGAATGTTCCATGCGGAGACGCCATCCCCAGTTTTTTTCGTGTTATCGCACTTCCTAACATTCTTGAAAAATCCGCAGACCTTGGAATATGTTACGTTGTTAATGTAGGTTAGTTCAATATATATAAAAAAATTATTTATGAATAAATCATCATTCAATCGTTGTCTGATCTATTAGAAGGAACAGTTGTACTCAATTAGACACAGAGGCTTCTTCAAGTTTCACATATCGAATCTGAACATAAATAATTATTAATTAATTTTCAGATTTGATATGTGCCACTTGAAGAAGCCTCCTTGATTATTAATAAAAATCCACTCTTGAAGGAAGAAGTGCCTCAAATATATTTAAGCTTATTTTGTGCACACAACAATACTTATGCGGGGAGCCAGGGTTTTTTTTCCTAGGCTTTCATGTAATACACCGAAACAGTCATTCTACATGAAAGAATTTATGCTACATATACAACACTTATCAACAATGAAAAACATTTATCGCTATAAAAAATACTTTTTCTATATATATACGGGTCAAATTCTATATGATTTTTTGTATGAGATTTTATTGCCAATATGCGGGCACCCAACGTTATAACTGTATGGCAGGAAAGACAATCATTTTTGTCGTATGAATCATGGAGGATACGGGACTGTTTCAGTCTACGAGATGTAGATGGCGCGCATTCAGGAGAATACTTGGCGGTGCCTCACAATATACTTTAAGTACTGGCAGCCCCTTTCAGGATTTCAATGTTTTACTGTGCTGATGAGAGGCAAAACACCTCGAAAACGATCTACAGTTGCACTTGATGTCTTGGTCCCTTCTTTCCTTCCCCAGGAGGGGGATGGAGAGTGTCCACCTGCTCTCCTGCCTCGGGGCAACAGATGAAGTCGACAAGAGACGTACTCTTCTGACGCCGGTTTCCTTTTCAGGGACCTCATCAGAGCTTGTCTCTGCTTTCTTCCCCTGCTGAGCAGGTGGAGTATCATTTGCGGCGCGCCCATTGGGCGACTTTTTCGTCGACGGAGGGCTCGTAGGCCCCTCTTTTGCGGCGCGCCCGGTGGGCGTCTTTGTCGTCGACTTTATCGGCTTGATTTTGCTAGTAGATTCAACACCTGCCTTGACCCTAGCTGCAGTCAAGGGGGTAGTTCTCCCAGTCGCCAGATTTCGACCTGAGGGAGCCTGAGATGCACTCTCCTCCTGCCGGCCCTGCATTTCCGAATGCTGGTGCTTTAACTCAACAGTTTAATTTTCCATTAAACCATTCTTTGCGGTTAACTTAGTTTTCTCCACTAACAGACGTTTTCCCGTCTATCAGTAGGTACTTGAGCCCCCCCACCACGACAAGGTGTTAGCTCTTGGGAGGGCTCTGCTTGTAAGGGTGGGAAACGCAACCCCTAAAATGTATTTCCAATTAACTATTTGTCTTATTATTTGTGTACCATTTATAAATTCATTTCCGATAGCCTCTTTCATTCTAAACAAAAAATGTGAGTTTTTTGCCTAAAATAATCCAGTTCGCAGCAAAAAATTATTTTACGAACAACTACAGAGATAGGTACATTGTCATAGATACGAACTGGATTTATTATTATTCTGTAGTTAGTACCTGCGTTTCCCACCCTTACAACCATGAGGTAAACCAAATAAATAACTGGATAAGTGTATTTTGCTAGTAGAAAACGTTTGGGTACAATATTGTAACTTTTTTGGTGCTTGTGAAAAAAATTGTTTTACAAATTATATGTACTCCCTTTGAAGGGCTGTATCTTAACAAGGGATGCTCCAATTAAGTTTCTTTATATGAAAGATCCTATATTTTTTTCGATGAGGAATCACTTCCTCAAATATTTTATACGTAGTTACACTCTGTATATGACGAAATTACTGTATTACCTACAAAATGTTTCTGATAGGTCCAGTAGCTTTCAATAATTTGTTATAATCATAGACATATTATTGTTGTTATTTATCGTATTCGTTCACATAGTCTAAGATTATTGTTATCGGAGATTCACAAGATTAATGAGCCAAGTATTGAAATTAATATCATTGTTGATGATTATTGCATTTATGCGTGTTTTTAAAATATTGGTAGATGATTTAACAGTCTTATGAAAGCGTGAATAACAGCTGGTTTTGTTCACAAATGTAGTTTTATTACAACCAATTTGTAACAAATTGTATTTACTTTTAAATAACTGTGAATTGATTCTGAGTGTATTCTGCAATGCGAGGTTTTCAAAATCTAGATTGATGCCTTATGAACAACTTGTTTTCAATAATTCATGTTGAACACTGTCAGGAAATACGATATTCTTCGGAAAAAAAATCGATTAAACCGGTCGTCATTACGTTATTAAATTTTTTTTATAGATATATACATAAATAATTCAAAACCACATCTTATATCCATCCGTCCTACATTGGCGCTTTCGAATTGTCACAGTGGTTGAACAAGCGACCACACTATTTTTTATCCGGTCTATGCTATGAGAAAAATAAAATTCATTCGCAGAAGAGGCAGTCACTAATATGTGATCGGGTTCACACATTGGGCTGAGTTTACAAATTGCTGCCATTTTAGAGCGCACAAAATGAGCGATAAAATTTTTTACGATCTCAAAACATAGATACCTTCGGTAGAAACAGTTATAACATACCTGTTGGAAGAAATAAAGGTGTGTTTCTGGCGTGAATTATAATTATTCCAGATTGTAATGGTGTTACAGATCATAATAACACTAGGCGTCTATACCGTATGATTTTTATTATCCGAAAAACCATAGTGGGTTATGATTAGTGGTTTATTTCCATATCCGACTGTTCGACGATTGGTTTCTTCTTTCCCTTTTTTATATCAGTAGATACTTTAAACCTCTTAAATCTACGCGTTTGAAAAAATATGCCATTGCTGCCTCAACTCGTAGTTTAATTCAATTGTGGTTAATTGACATTAATTATCATTTGTCAGGTATACTGGTATGAAATGAGCGTATCCTGAGCCGGTTTTCCTTTATATGCAGGTACATTGTCATGGAGCAAAATTACCTTGCCGTGTCTTCTGGCCCATTCTGGTCGTTTCTCGGTCAATGCATGGTTCAAATTGATCATTCGTTGTCGGTAGGGATCAGTATTAACAGTTTCGCCTAGATTTAGGAGCTCGTGGTACACCATACCTTCTGGTCCCACCAAAAATACAACATTGTCTTCTTATTATTATTAGTACACTACAATAAGAGTGGAGGTTGAACCTATGCACTCAATACAGAACTAATATATATAATGCATGCCAGAAAGTAAACAAATTCAAGCACTTCTCCATCGGTCGAACCTGTTCTTGAACTTGTTGACAGTATCAGCATTCACCACTTCATCCGGGACTCGATTCCAAACGTCGAAAATTCTGCTAGGTAGGAAGTTCATCCGGCAGGTGTTCTTAAACGATTCCTTGGCAAGTTTGAAACTATATCCGCTAAGATGGCTTGTATTTAAAGGAAATAAATGTTTAAGGTCTACACCAAAGAATCCATGTGTAGCCCTAAAAGCTACTATCATGTCACCCCTGTCACGTCGGCCCTCGAAACTGGTCAGCCCAAACAAACCCATCCTCTCCTCGTAACTTGGTCGAGATACGTACTTCAGAATAGGCCTCACGTAGGTTGTGTACAGCAATTTGGCAGTCTGTATATTAGAACCCCTGAAAGACCGCTGAATGAGGTAGGCGGCCTTCTTAGCTCTACTGCAAGTCTCGGTTATATGCTCCGACCATTCAAGATCAGAATTGACGATGGCTCCGGGCCACAGTAGGCTCCCCAGCCAGCGTATAAGGAAGTTTGGGGTTGTTTCCGCAGCACTTGCTGATGTTGAGAGAGCAATTCTATCCAGATCAGACTGCAGCTGGCCTGCGGTAAGGGACGGAACGCTGTATAATTTGACATCGACGACGAACAAGAGACACTTGTAGATCAACGACTGTGGAAGATCCGCTGTGTACAGCAGGAAGAGGATCGGACCAAGAACCGATCCCTGGGGAACACCACTTGTAACCTTCCTATCGCTTGTAGAGAAAACACCACCACCCCGAACTCTAAAAGTTCACTGAGGAAAGACTTTATGCCGAATCGAACTGGTTTCCAGTCGATGTTGATGGTTGTCCCGGATTAACCCATGATTGTTTCCGTTTAGGGTTCTTAAAGTAAATACATCTTTCATCGCCAGTAACAATCCGATACAAAACCGATTTTCTTGTCTTTTAAGCCAAATTTCACAAGTGTTTTTTCGGTTTTCCATCTGTTTTTCATTCAATTCCACACTTTTAGATCTTTCTCATAGCTTTCAAACGGTCAGAAATTGTTTGTTGTGCAACATTTAACATTTATGCCATTTGATTTTGATTCTAAATGTCATCTCCATCCAATATCGTTTGAAATAAAAATAAATTTTGGCACAAAACTATTTGTCCCCTACATCGGCCGGGAATTTATCCTTTGAAAAAGTGAGGGGTGGGGATTAGGTGATGTTTCACCTCTTGAGAAATGAGGTATCAGCATTTTATTACACGGTTTATATTCGAATTTCTATACTTAATTGGAGTCTTGATCCTTTACGAAACTGATGGGTCATCTGAATGATTTTAAACTGAAAAATAATTAAAAAGACTTCTTTTTGTCCGATAGAGGCTATATTAGTTTGTCATGGATCCCTCGAATCAGCTGAGTCAACAGCTCAGTAATCGAAGTATCGGTTTTAGATCAAGGTAAATACAAAAAATCTCGAGAGACGTAATGATTATGAGGATAAAAACCGGAACCGTGATAGAGCTCGGCCTAATAAAGCACTTCATTTCATGGGTATTTAAGGTATAAAGACCTGACAAAAACAACAGTACTCATTTCGTTCGGAACTTTCAATTATACACGATTAGATATTTGAATTATTCCAAAAAAATATATATCAGTGCTCGTACGCATTCCGATAGATTATTGCAAGCATAAAAAAAATTATTCAATAAAGTTATTCTGATTGAAAAAACATCTCATACAAATCCAGAAAAATAATGCCCACATATATTAATATATAGATAAAATTGGATTTATGAGAGGACATATATATACAGGGTGAGTCTTTGACCACTGCGTTTAGTTTAAACATAAGTTTTCCCATACCGTTTTTCCATATTCAGCTGCGTTAAAAAGTTATAACATTTCAAGTTTTCTCATTGGGCAAATACGTTATCGAAACGTCGGAAAACATTACATCCACAATAGATGATGGTAATAGCCCAAATAATCATTCAACACTGTATTATCAACTTGAAAATTCGTTTCAGATATTTTGTAAGTAAATGTCGGATATTTTTGATTTGAGTACTCACTCTTAATCTCAATGTGTTGACTTTCAACTTTCAAGAAGTTTAGAAGAAGATCCCTATCCTAACATTTCAATAAAAATATTCTCTTCGACTTCATGTTTTCTCTTTTAATATTTAACTATAATCGTTTGCATCAACAGCAGGAGTTCTCCTTTATCGCGTTGATGTATTGTATTGTATTTTGTTGTCTGATCTTTATCTTTGTAATTTGATTGCTTCATTTCTTGCCATATTTTAAATCTTGGCGTGATTTGTTGAATATAAGTATTCACCCTGTATAATTAGTAATTGTACAATAGTATTTGATGTGCAGGGTTTAATTTCAATAATAATGTAAAGTAATTTGGCAACATTTCAGGCATTCCCTTTTTTCTAGGCTGTATATTGATACTAAAAATCAATTGGCTATCGACCGAAGTCTTCATTTGTTATTTATTTCAAGCATCGCAATTGTTTACAGTGCAATCTGTATATTTTTGGTCTGACTCACATTTGTAGTAGTTATTATGATTTGAATAATACATGTATATGAGATGGGCCTTGTGTGGAATTGAAATAATAGGATAAGTAGATATCGCCTGATTCTGGAAGTCATTACATTAGCTTAGTATGTAGATATTCAGTCACCATTTCGTGAATGAGGCTAAGTTCAAGTTGAGGGCTGAATTTCGTGACACAAAAAATGAGGAATTCTACAATGTAGGGTGGAGATCTCAGATGATGATATAATCTTCATGAAGAATGGACAGACACACATTCAAAGTGGTCGCAATAATTCATGACCAGTGAATTGTCTGAAAAGGGGTCATATATCTGAGTTCCGTTGGGGCTAATCCCATGTCTATGACGTGCTGGGTTTCATCGTAGATTCTCCAAGATTTTGTTGAGTGCAAACTCTTGTTAAGTTCGAGAGTTATAATCTAACCTGGGGGAAGCTGAGGTGCATTTTGGAGACCCATGCAGGGTTACGTCACATCCCAATGGGTTAACTTGCTAATCCTGTATTTTGGTTGGCACAACACCACAGTTTGGATTATTTATGTTGCATCTATATATACGCCTGATACGTGCGGATTTTCCTCACGCATTCGCACTTGGATGATTGTCACGTGAGTAGATGTGACCTATTTTGTGTCATCCGTTAAATTAAACTGACGAAATAAAACTTATTTTATAATAAATTCAATTAATCAAGAAATATATCCCAAATCGGTGGACAGAATATTTTCAAAAAATGATTTTTCATTGAATTGAAAATTATTATCTTCCCATATGGAGGTTGGACATGTTTTCATGTCGGAGATATCATATGTTTTGTTGATGGAATATTGGATAACATATAAGAAATGGGTTATCAAAAAAAAATCCTGGAAAACCTTTTCAATTATTTAAAAAAAAATAAATTTGTCATTAAACTTTTCAATATCATGATAGTAACAAAATATTATACTGGATTTAAAGTATAAAACATATGCAGACGTAGGGTTGTCTTTGAATTACCTGGACAAAATGTATACTGCCAAGTATAAACAAATATGTCGATGCCAGTTACTTTTATTGTTATGATAATTTTTGAAATTAATCGAAAATATTCGGTCGAGAATTTTTCTTGACAATCCATTTTCGTTATATTTTCTGATAAACTGAATGATTATAAAATAAGATCTTGCAGAAACTGACAGATGAAGGATCTTATTGAATTGTGTATTACTCAAATGCATTCAAATCAATAACATAAATCTCTAGAGTTCCATGTTCATAGGATATTCCGAAGGGTCTGTTAAAATAGATTGAAGAAAACGGCCAAAAAAACAACTTTTTTCAATTGACAACTACTATTTTTCATGTAATATTCAAATTGAAATGAAATCAGTGTAGTCTCTTTGATAGAATCACTTATTGAATAGAATTTCGTCAATTGTGCTACATATTATTTGAAAATTCCACTTTGACAGTCTATTTTGAACATGGAATTCTAGAAATTTTGAACGAAGTAAGAGATTTCTTAGATTACCCAGTAAAGTGTCAAAAAAAATCTACCTATTGTGAAACATGGATTACATTATAAACAAGAATGGAACTCATTGTGTAATGGAAACAATGAAAAGCGCGCGATAAAATTATTACGGTGCATGACCAATAATATTTGATATAAAAAATCTTTCTTCAGAAGTTAATGATATTTTTTCATCGATCTAGTTCGATATTCAAAATTCAGCAATTTAGATTATCTTTTCATAAAGGTAATCGATAAAAAATAAATCAATTTCTGTCAGGCTGTATAATTTACTCTAAGGAATTTTTTGTTGTCCCGGTTCAGTAACCAGTAGATCAAGTAAAAAATTATCTATTACATTTGAGGTTGAGTAAGCAGCGTTTCAGATATACAAGGTGTTTAGAATAATCAACGTATGTATACTGCAATAGTACGTTACACTTCCAAACTCTGCATCTCGAGAAATGATTTCCTGATGTTCAGAGTGTTCTCAAATAAAATTATTCACTGAATAAGTTTTTTTAGATGGTCCACCCCTTATATCTCTTCATATTTTCAATGATCTCTTGAATGACGCAGAATATCAGAGATATAATTGAATTCGATCAAAATTTTTTCAACTGAATAATTAGCCCTGTCGAAAAATCAATCTGTCATATACAAGGTATCGGTTATTACTTATTTTTGCCATTCAAATTTGTTTGGAGTATCATGTGGAAAAAAGTCCGGTTTACATCTTTCGCAACTTTGATGAAAAGGTTCAAGTGGCAAAGCTCGTTCTACGGTTTTCTTCAGATAGTATGGCCATCCCCATGCATCATTGCAATTCAGGAAGTATTCATAAATACCGGAAGTGCCACAATAAATCCGGAATCTTGTCGGCTTTGGTCCCAGGATGGTCGTGTGTGTGCATATGAAAAAGGCCTAGATCGGGGTGCTCCAGCTCTTAGGGGAGTGTGGTCCACTAATCAAATCAGCATCCCTGGGGTTTCGTGCTAATAACTTTTTAAGACGTCCACCTGCCTCTGCGTCATGATCGACAGAAACTCTCAAGTTCAAACAGTGTTTCAAACGAGAATTTTTTCAGTAGTTCTTGGGAATTGAAGCTAAATATTTTTTAAGTTGGTAGAAAAACGTTTCTGGAATTAGTGGAAAATAGAATTAGAAATTAATCATCGAAATAATTTCAAATAATCAGTCAGTCGATTCTTTGATTTTTTCAAAATTTAGAGAACTACTGACGTGTTTTTTAGGAAAAGGAAATTTGAGCTATGAGTAATTATTTTTAATTTGAGATATAGGTAAGTTCATTCATCGTGGCGTTTGAAAATGCTTTCCTGAATTTTATATAATATACAAATGATCCCACTTTCAGGTTCGAATTATATTTCGGTATTCCAGCCAATTTGAATGAATTCTGAAATTCTGTGGGATAGTTGATAAGATAGACTATAGATATTGATACCGACAATAGTCTGAGGTTGATAACGTCATCCTGGTTTGTGGCTGTGTCGATTGATTTGTGAGCAATTCACGCCCTTGGATGTAAATTCTTAATTGTCGCATTGATCATCACTTTCTTTGTATTTTGACAACAATATTGCTCTTTCACAAATTTAATTATCGTTGTTATATTGTTGAGTATAGTTTGGAAAAACAGTTTGAACAAGCCATTTCTTCCAGCCCGTAAATTGAGAGAAATCTGTAGGAAATGTTGTCAATCTGATCGAGATGTTATCTGAGATCGTTTCATTTTTTATCTAGTAACTGCTTTGAAAACGCAAGCGTAGTTTGATCTTGCTAATGAGAATTTCTGTACAACCCACCAATTCGTCAGCAACAGCTGATCGTCGAAAATCTCCTGACAGCAGAATCAGGTTACGTCAATCTTGTTTCAAATTATTCTCGATAACTTCATTTTCTAGATTGCTCTGAATAGACAAATAGTAGTTTCGTATGATGCAATAAATAATTGCTCAAATTCTCAGAGGATTTACTCTCATCCAATTCGTTTCTGAAGTTGTTTGCTTGACTTAGTTTGCGAATATTTCTGGAAAGACATCCTTTCGGAAGTAAGTTACCGAACTGCCTAGTTAGGGTATATTTGTGGCTTTTTACGAGCCGTTTCCCTGAGAGGAGGGTGTCTGACTAGTGTCTCTCGGTAGTCATTTCCCTCGTTGACTTTAGCAGCATATAAACTCTTAATGCTCACCTAAGCAGTTTGTTAAGATGTTAGACCATTATGTCGCACATTATTATTTAACCTACACGGAACTGGAATCACATAAAGCTTCTTCATCACAGATATATAACGATATATCTTGGAACTGCCAGAGAAGAAATTAACGAAGCTGTTGAAGCTACGCATTGCCATGAATTTAGTCTGTTAACTCAAAATGATTCATTTTTTGTGTAATCTTGAAATGTGTCCAATGGTTGCTTAGCCCAATTCGAAAACCGACAGAAGCAGTGTGTCTCGTTTAGAAGTTTCCCCACTCAATAACGTATCAGAATTTGTGAACACTCACACAGGTCGATTTTTTATGACAGGGGATTCTCTGAGACACAAAGCTTGTTTCTACTAGCAATTGACTGAAACAGAGATGTTATAAGCTATTGTACGAGGGTTGTCTTTTATATTTCGAGATTAGAGAATAAAAACAAATATTAATTGTCGAAAATCGCTTTATTGTTTTTCAAAATAATCTCAGAACAACTACAACAGCTGCCTATACTGATCGAATGTATCTGGAGTATGCTTCATACATGAATTCATATTTTAAAACACCATTGTCTTGTGTTACGATCAATCCTGCTTCAACCCCAAGCATAAAGGCCAATTTTCTCAATTCGCGTCGAATCATGGAAACATAAATCGTGGAAATGCCATAAATATTGGAGTGTGTGAAGGGGAACATCAACAACAAGGAAGGATAATTCGCAGAATCAGGATAGGAGGACCACTATCTACGCAACACATGCTCCAATCGACCACACTAGGACAATGCATTTTTCATTCATATCTTTAAATGACAAAGATTTCGATGCATTTCCATATAAATTACATCATATTTCTGGAGAGGAGGGACGCGTCCTTCTTGGCTGTTAGTCATCCTAACAATGATTTATGAAAGCTAACATATTGCCGGTCGTATCGTCCTGGCAGGGTTGCCGAGAGCCCCATCGAAAAAGTGGCACGATCGGGAATTCCGTCGTGACTTCGTCGCTTTTTTGTCTGGCCTTTGCGATGCTCTGATTAGGATCAGAGTAGTCACCTGCACAATTTGCTACATCATCAGTGCTTTGTAGTATTGTTTAGAAATAATGTGATATGTTAATCGAAAGGAAAATGATTCCTGATTTCTGTCTGTAGACTGCCGTTCCTTCAACCCCTTCTTGATTCTGATTGGAAAATGAGCTGCGATAACTAACTTTGATAATTAATCGTATAATATATACAGGGTTGGGATAAAGTTTGGCACCAAGTTAATATATTTGAAACGGAACGGACGATAATTTTGAAATTTGGCAGCGTAATGGACCACAATGCATTTGATGAGCATATTTTCATTAATGAGAGTAACCCAACCCTGTATATATATATATAAAAATAGTGTCGTTCGCGAACGTACGAATATAAATAACCCGATCTTAAATACTAACCGATGTTTGATGTGCTTCGTAGAAAAATGAACCGTTCATGAAAGTCGGATGAGTTAAATTTTTATTTTGAACAACGTCTAAAAACTGAAACAAATATTTATGTTTCGTGCCATTCGTGATTTTCTAAACGAAAATTCGGGCGGTATTTGTTTCTGTGCACATCTTTCTTTCCCTCAAGATAGAAACTGTCTATAGGAATAATTATCCATCTTCCGTTCTCCGAGGTGGATTGAATATTAGAAAATATAAAAAATCCGGAGGTAAAAATAATCCAAGACACTGGAAGAGCAGAAGATGGGTAACGACCTACTTGGCGTCTTCCTGATGTATTTCAAAGCTTGAAAGCATATTGCAATTTGCATATTAACTAGATAACATTTTCAAATATCGACAGGAGCAGGTAACGAAGGGCGGGAGGGGATTCAACATGGAAAAAAAGGGAGGGTGCCAGTCGGCTTAGCGACAAGCAGGATGTTGGAGTCTAAACAAGTTAATCATATACATAACCACAAAGAACAACACCGACATAATGCATATTGAATCGCATTACGCTATTTCAGTATTCATGACCAAAAGTAGATTCCGCGAAAATTTAATCAGATGTAGCTGGGGGTCCTCTCGTCGAATCAATTACTTCATTCTGATGTGGGATTGATATTTTTATAATTGATTCACCAGTTTCGTGTTGTCTTTTATGATTTTCCGGAATGTAAAAATTTTTAAGAAGCTGCAATAAAAACATTGAATAATAAAATACTGATCAACAATACAATATTCAGAAATTATAAAATATTAGATGCCCAAGATATTCAATTGTGGTGCTTGACATTTTAACATTTTTTGTTTTAAAGTAGTTGTAAGGATGCACTTTATAAATAATTCGAAGTCCGATAAACGTATACAGGGTGAAATTTTGAATAACCACAGATTCTTGGACGTCAAAAGAAAATTTTTATATAACATTTTTCTAAATTTGGCGTTCAAAGATATTTAACCACATTGTATTTTCACCTGTAATATTCAAACGACGATATCAATTGAAATGATCTCTTGTAGATATGCAGCGTTGCAATTGTTTACAACAGATTTTATAAAGCACCTGAAGTTTTCACGGGTTTAAGTTTGGATTTTGAGTTATATAATATTTTATCTAGGTTTGGACGTCCTGAAAATGTTGTTTTGAAATCAAGTTTAGAAAAATAATTTTGGATTTGGATTGATAATTCTCCGAAATAAGTGATATGCGTGAATTTATTAGTAGGTTTTTCTGTGATAGTATAAAGCGTATTAATGGTTTTCAGTTTTCTTTTGTTTTCTATTAGTTTGTTTACTAGGATTCTCGGAAAATTATTATTAGTTGCAATTTCTTTGATTTTATCAATTTCAGATTGTAAGTTAGCGTTCGATAAAGGTATGGTGAATGCTCTGTTGATCATAGATTTCAGAGCTACCAGTTTATGATTATCAGGACTGAAGGAATCATATGGTATTATGACTTCTGAGTTTGTGTCTTTTTGGTAGATGTTAAAGTCGAATGTGTTTCTATCTCTACTTATGGTCAAATCTAGAAAGTTAATCGCTTTGCTGCATTCGATTTCCAATGTAAATTTTATTTTGGGGTGAATTGAATTGAGGAAGTCAAGAGACATTTTTATTTGTCTATTTGTTCCGTTGAATCCTACTATAATATAATATCATCAACATACCGGAACCAGAAATGACGTCTTTTTTTTTTTTGATAGGTCATTTGTTTTTATGAATTCATTTTCAAGATGATTCATGAATAGATCTGACAATAATGGGCTCAAAGGTGATACCATCAGTAAACCCGAATTTTGAAAATATAATTTGGATTCGAATTTAAAGTGATTTTGGGATAGGCAAATTGAAAATAACTCCTGAATTTCTGAAATTAAAAGGAGGTTAACTTTATTTTTACGAAGTGACTCGCCAACTAGAAAATTTTTTTGCTGGAATGCTAGGGTACATATTTTCTACATCAAAAGATATTAATTTCATATTTTCTGTGCTGATTATTTTAGATAATTTGTCTGTCTTTTTGTGAGAATACATTTCCGATTGGAAACTTCATGGTGTAGAAAAAGTGTTCATATTTGTTTGGAAATTTGTTGGTGATCCTTTGGAAAAATTGCAAGTTCTCTTCATTTTGTTGTGGTTGTCTTCTTTGTGGAGACATATGTATCTGCTTTTGTGAATCAAACTTCAGGCAGAAATTTCTTTAATTATGTTTGTTGTTGAGACCAGATTACAATCTGAAAGAACATCTGAAATCTGAAAAACTTACTAATAAACAGTCCGCAGTTTATGATCTTATCGTGACTGAAGAGCATCATATGGATACCTAGGTAAAAATTTTTCAAAAAATCCTTCACATAAAATGCGAAAAAGGCCTGAAATTAAATTTGCTGGAAGCGATGGAAATAACAAATCTGTTCAATATTCCCAATGTGTCACCACTTAACACCCAAATAGAAATAAACCATTCACCACTTTTGAACATCCCATAGATTTAAACCCAAATTTTTGCTATTTCCTCAGAGGGTTTGATCTCCATCCAATCGAATAGTCAACTAGAATAAATTCTTTGTCGATCGAATAACTTCATTTCTTATCTGTGTTCTTCGCGCACGATTAATAACGCAGAGTGCCTTCTTATGGTGTGTTTGTGAAGAATCACTTTCGTTATTTCCATACATATTGGACTTTCGTATGAGATATTATGGGTGACTAAAAAAGTGTCATATCAAGATCGGTCAACTTGGGGGAGTATCTCCGGTCTCCCCTAATGGACCGGATGACTCTCCGGCCTTGCGGAATATATCGAAGCGGTCAATCCGTGATAAATTACTAGGCTGTCACCTGTTCATCGGGCATAAATCCAATTTTCATTCGAATAAAGATTTATTTAGTTTATGGCTCCAAATTATACGGTCAGCGGCTGCAATTTCAGCCTGATTACAATGTTCAGTACCGCTGGGGTAGAGTACGGTGGCTATGTGCTTTTCAGCCTCGGCGATTCGTCGAAAGCTTACCTCTTCGTTTTCGATTCTTTCTTCCATTACCGATTCGTTTCAGAGCAGTGACATTCGTAATAATCACACAAGGAACAGACGTGAACGGAAAATCTACGATTGGTACCGTGAAAACTCGAGTTATGTGCTTCTATCAATTCGAGAATATCCAAGTGAAAAAGAAAAAATCAGCAACGAGAAATGAGTTCAGAACACAACATTTGAGAAAAACTAGTTGACAGGCCGCGCTTTTGTTTGGCTCACAGAGAGTCATATCATCATACAAAAACTTTAAATGATCAAAAATACTCAACGCATGCAATATAAATGAAAATTTCCGGATACCTCATTGTCAGAGTGTTGATATTATTAGCAGCAACCATGATTTAGGGATGCTGTTACTGAATTGAATTTTAGTTCTTCTTTATGTGCGAAATCTGCTTTGGATGATCCAAATCAGTCGAATCCACGGCGTTCTTTAGAGTTATGCCTCGCCCAGATCACTTTATGGTGAATTCTGCCTTCGGATCTTACAATGCAAAATAAATGAGGCTCAAGAATTGAAGCCGATGGACCATTTGAAGCCACGTACGTTCTACGACTGGGTTCTGGAAAAGATGCGACAAGATTTTCTATCAAAAAGGTGCACTTTTAGGGAAGTTGCAGAGGATGCAATTTTTCAGAATGAAATATGTTGCAGCGAATTTTGAGAAGGAGCAACGTCACTTAAGCTTCGCTCAGGAGTTGTTATTAGACTTTAAGGGCAATCCAGTTATGCCTAGAAGAGTCATAACCCGTGATGAAATATGGGTAGGCCCAGCCATCGCAATGGACGAGCCAAAACCGTAAATACATGCGAAGTTTTTTTGTTTCTTTGATTACTTTTTTCTGCGATTACATTGGCGTGGTACATCTTCAATTCGTGCCAAAAGGTCGTACGGTGGATTGTACCAGATTCACCACATTTGGCTATCTGCAAATTTTCCCGAAAATATACTAATTAAAGGGATGCGCTTTGTCACAATCGTAGTGATGAAGTCAGAATCGAAGAACGAGTCATGGTCATACCGGAAACTTGGTCAAAAATGCTTCGAGCATTGAAAGAAGTGCTGGTGGCATCACTAAATCCGAAGGGATTGATAAAGCGGAAATTTGAAATTTCCCAAAGATTCCGTTATATGGAGACAATGATAAAAGTATCTTCCAAAAAATTATTGGAATATCAACACTGACGAACTAACCTATAAATTTAGTACAATGATTCATAACTCAGTATTCGTTTACCCCAATCGAAATGGAAATAAGGAGACAGTTCTAGGGAAAGAGGGGAACAGATGAATAATTGGCAACATATTGCTAATTGTCACAGCTCCGCGGGCCAATTTGATGGAACGCAAGGTCCCGAGTAGTCAGGGGTGCCCTTCCTGTTGAATGCCATGTCAGCCGATACGCGCTGACAGCTATAGGGCGCTAAATGCAAATTAGGCTAAATGTTTTCATATGCATCCATTTAGGTTATCGCTTGAACGTAATAAACGGGGTTTGTTCGCCTACAACTCGAAAATAAATGATCGCGTTCAGGATTTAATGATATGTCGCATATTTACATTCTCACCCCTTCGTTTTACGTTCTCTCTGTACATACCAATTTCCATGTTAAATGGACTCGCCGGAGGTGACAGGAAATAATGCGTGAAAGCCGAAAGAAGCTTCTTGAATCTGATGTTACACTAAATGGATCAATAGACCTTTGAAATTGGTTTGAAATGTATCTTTAAGAAGATTATCTAGGAGTATCCATTATTTATTGTATTATACCTCTGACCAAGACCTCATGGCCAGATTCGGCATTGAAAACCAACTAATTGAATACTCAAGAAATAATAGGACGAAATGGAGTCACGTAAAAAATTACTTGGTGTATTTGAGCCATCATGGAAATTCTCGAAAAGTGTAAATAATATAATATAATCTCGAGAGGACAAAAACTTCCATCGAGAAAAATTTGTTTTGGGAGATATATTTGTGAAAGATTTCTTGAGTAAAATTGGATCAATTTAACTCGAAACTAAAGTAATGGTGTAGATATGTATACGACAAGATCGAAGGAAATAACAAGAAAGCTCACCTAGATGTACGGGTTCTCGAACAAAGTATATTTCCAAAGACCATAGTTTACAGGAAATCAAGGAACACAGACCAATATTTTACTCAAAATCGAACCTTATTCTTAGCACAAAATTAGGGGAAGCTACATCTCTTTGCGGTAGCATCCAAAATATTCCGTAACTCTACGATCGTAATGAATATGTCAAAAAAAGAATTCAAGAGAAATAAGAAGAGGACCACAGCAAATGAACGATGATCCACTAGAAAGATAACTTCCGTCATAACATATGTAAAGGTCTTCAAGACAAGCATTTAAGACCAAACTATCAGGGAGGTCTGACTTAGGTAAAACCTCATAATGAAAATGAGATCACAAAGTTTATTGTCCGAAACATAAGTAATAAATAAAGGTTGATAACGACTATATTTCAAACTTAACCTTCAACCTATAGAAGAAAATTGGAAAAGTGTTCGTATGAGATCTTTCTGATTATAAAAATGCTCCAAAATATATTCCTCACTCAAATAAAAGTGTTCGTAGAAGTTTCGATTTGTGCGGGAACAGCAACAGTGACATCTCTCGGGACTATGTCCAACATCGAACTTTGCGTTGAGTTGTCTAGGTGGCGCCTGTTGCAAGGATGCTATAATGGTCCATCGCCTCGGATCTGAGCTGGTGCGGATTTTGCAGATTGTCGGCGAACCAGCCGGCAGCTGGAATCTATCTCGGAAACATTGAAAATTATTCAATCAATGTCTCGAATTTCTCAATTAAAGATAGAAGGAGGATATATGAATATCCGCAGTTAGTGTTAGATGGGAAATTATTTTGGGAAAACTCTAGAATTCATTTCAATCAAGCTTTCACCGAAGAAAGATGTTTGCAGGAATTATAGAAATACTCAAAATTTCGTAGTGATGAGGACGGAGTTTTTTCAATTGTTCGTTCGTTGAAGATTGCCTGTTCAATCTTGGATATTTTTCTTTTCGAATCGTTAGAAACTGAAAGAGTGCAGATGTTCGATATTTCAATTTCCAATTTCTTTCAACTGAGCTTAATCCGTTTCCTCATTTACAAATTAGAAAACACTGTTAACATGACAGATTTATATTGTCATAGTAGTTACAAGTTTTTATTCCAATTAAATATTAATTCTATTTATAATTGTGTTCGATATAAATATACAGAGTGTTTCGTCTAAGACGATCCATTTCGTATATTTCTGATCGTATTGTTAGTTGGAAAATTTTCACGTCTAATGTATTCGTTTGGGGGACAGCTTGAACTATTAACCTCTGAGAGGGGGCGCTTCAACTTTTCACAATTGAATAGGAGAAATATGATATTCCGTTTGGTAGCCTTTTCATGACAAAAAGAAATTTTGATGAACCGTTTCCACCCTGAAGGGCGTCAGTATTAAAAAAATGTTTCTGCATTCTTCAATTCTTTAAAAAAAAAACAAGTATTTAATCTGCCACTCATAATGATCTGAATACATTCCGAAATTCCGACATGCATCTGATTCTTGAAGTAAAATAAAATCATTCACCGACACTTCAAGCATATTTCACAGGATATGTTCATCAAAGTGCTATCCTACGTCTTTTTATTGGTCGTATATCTTCAAGGTATATCGCGACATTCTTTCCGCTTGATATGCGACTGCGAAAATGTAAATGAAGCAATAAAAATAAAATAGTCTGGATCTGGAATGATCTGGAATTGTCGAAATAAACGAACTGGTATTACGCCTTACCCTCTTGAGGGATTGCGGCACCACCGTATGAAATACAGCCAGGCAGTAATCGGTCTTGGAAGCAGCCTATTTACCTGCAGACATTCGAAGAATGCTGAATCAACCCCTCCTTATGGCACGGTTCAAAAATAAAACACCACTTCTCCCGTCATGTCGAACAGTAAAAAATTCGCAGGGGAATATGACAGCGTAGGATTTTACCCCTTGTTCACAAGGAACTGGCTTAGTTTGAATGCGAACATAAATTATTGTCGGGAAAGCTCCCAGTAATGAATCTTGCGATACACTAAATGAAACTATTCACCCACAGAAAATAATTTGTTAATTTCTATATCCAAAATATACAGAACACCAGATAAATCGTGCCGTATGAATACCTGGTGAGACTAAAAAACACATAAGTCGAAACACCTGTAGTATTGTTTCCTTAATTGTTCTTTCTTTTATTGATCGAAAAACAGTGCTTCTGGAACAAAAAAAAATGTAGATATCAAAATATACTTGTTCATTTTCTGTGTCATTCCTCTTTTATAGTGTGTATGATTGTAGTCTTTAAAAAAAGTTTTATTCTGCTTTCCCTCTCGCTTCGCAACAATTTCGTCAAGCTGCTTTAAATCCCAAAAGCCACAAAAATTACGAGTGTTATAATGAAGTGCTTGGAACAGATGTAGAAGGAGAGTGCCGACTGGTTTGCAAATCTCGTTATCCGTTTTTATTATCCGTAATATAATACAAGAGATAATAAAAGGAGGATCCAAGACCAGGTTTCAAAACAGCAATTAGCATGAGCCCCGTCACTGTCGTAAATAGTGGCTCTGTGTCGGAATGAAACAACCCTGTCGGTTTCGCAACACCCCCACAGCAAGACGTCGTCGGTGAATAGAGTCTAAACGACTTCACCCGTACGAATTTTAAAGGGTTGAATTAGCGTTTTAATTTCACACACAATAACCCCTAAATGTAAGAAATATAAAAGGGAATCTTTTATATTCCTCCGATGAACAATTTCGTGGGGCAATTCGAAATTAACCAGCTTCTCGGAGACGTTCTTTCATCTTAAATATGTACAGTATGACCCGCCGGGGAAACACTCAAAAGTTTGCCCCCTTTCAGTCAGATGGCTTCCCATTTTCAACCAACTCAACTCGACCACCTTTTCGCCTCTCCATCTCAAGAATGAGATTGTCCTTCTTTCTCAATTGTTAAAAGAGAAAATTTCGAATAGTTTTCTCTTATTATTTTTCATTTTCGGATTCAATTGTTGTACAATTTTTCAGTAGTTCTAAATTATGCCCATCAATTTCTTTAATTAATTAATTTCACGATTTCCGTAAAGGAGTCCCCAAGAAAGTCACTTTTTATTGAAAGTTTGATCGCAAACCACTTGAACAGTGTTTTGATAAACAGAAAAGTTCGGCAATTATGTATAAAAAATGACATCTGGCAATGACCACGTTGACAGAAGTTAAATCTTTCATCGAAATTTTTAATAACTGTTTGAGCAAATGTAGAGTCTATTTCACATTACAGATTTTGAGTTTTAAGGCTGCAATCCATTCGATTGGCTCCGTATAGACTCTGTCCTTAAGATAACCCCACAAAAATTAATCCAAAGGTATTGAATCACACGATCGGGCTGGCGATTAAACAGCTGAATTTCGTGAAATTATGCGATCAGTAAATTTGTTTTGAAATAAATTGATTATCTCATTGGCTGTGTGACAAGTGGCACACTCTTGTTGAAACCACATGTCAGTGATATCCATGTCATCAATGATGGGCCAAAATTGAGTTGCTGTCATCTCGCGATTGCGTGATCCATTGACCGTTACCGCATTACCAGCCTCATCTTCGAAAAAAAACGGCCCAATCACCAGCGGGATGTTACAGAATCTACGGCGATGTGAATGGTCGTTCGGCTTCAATTCCTGCTCTAGTTGAATCTTGTAAGGTTTCAAAGCCAAATCCTTATGCAAAATTGGTCATGTGGTGGTTTGGGATAACCTCAGTTGTTGAGAACGTCGAGAAATTGACAAATTTTGATCTTCTTCTACACTTTGGCTCACGGCTGCGATGTTTTCAGTTGAACAGCCCACGCGTCGACTCAAATTCAGCTACCAAATTCTTAATAGCTGTCTCAGAAGGTCGATTATGTTGTCCGAAAATATCACGAATTTCAACATTTTCGTAGTGGTTTTTAATTATTTTGATGCGATTTTCGAGCGAAATTGAATTCATTGTAAAAAGTGCTATAGCATCTATTACGAGTATATCAAAAACTAACTGCGAATGCTGTCATGTGGTAGGTGAAGCCACAATTGAGCAATTTCTTGTTGAAAGACCCTTTGATATATTGAGAAAAGTTATTATTCAGACTTTTATTTCAATTTGAGACAGCTCATGAAGAAAAAACAAGCAGAGTAAACCTTCTCTTGGATTTGCCTCTGCAATTTACAGAAAAATTTAACATACATTTGCATTTGCTAATATGAGAAAGAAAATTACTTAATTCCTCATTTACATTGCAATAGAGTATTTCTAAATATTGAGAATCCCAGTTATACTAAACTGAAAAACATCTTCTTGATGCATTCCATTCTGGATTACTGTAGATAGATGTGATGTCTTTTAATAAACGATAGGTATCGTATATAATTTCAGATATTTTATTAGAGCTCAGAGTTAATTGAGGTATGAAACAGATGTTGAATGATTATTTGGGCTATTACCATCATCTATTGTGGATGTAATGTTTTCCGACGTTTCGATAGACATCTTCTATCTTTATCAAGGAGGAAAAGTAAAAAACCTTTTGAAAATTATCAATTTTCAAAAAGTCAATATGAAAGAAAAATGAACAATGTTATATACTCATCTGTGATATGATGATCTTTTAAAGTTGGATCGAACTATCGGCGTCCAAACTTCTGGCAGATCTATAGATGGAGCACTTATGGAATCTGGTGTTATTTTCATAAATGCTGCTTCTTTGATTTTTCTTCTTGCAAGTTCTTCTTTGGATATTATTGATGCTTCATCCCACTTTATACGATGATTCTCATCTACAGCATGTTGGACCAACCTGGATTTGTCGCTGTCTAGTACTCGTAGAAGCTTCTGATGTTCTTTTATTCGTACATTCAGAGGGCGTTTAGTTTCTCCGATGAAGGATCTTCCGCACTCGCAAGGTAATTCATAAATGCAGTTCTTAGTCCTTTGTGTCTCATTATTAGGCTTAACTTTTGTAAGTTTAGCTCTGATAGTGTCTTGAGTTTTGAATGCAGTCGTTATGTTGTATCTATTTCCAATTCTTCTCATTTTCTCAGACAAACCTTTTACATAAGGAATTACGGTTTTAATGGTCTGATTTATATCTGTTGGTTCAGGTTGACTTTCTCTTGTTCGTCTAGCTTTTTCTAATATCTTTTTGGGGTAGCCATTGCTTCTAAGAGTTTTCGAGATGTTATTTATTTCTTCATTTTGGTCTTCTTCAGTGCAACAAATATTTATTGCTCTATCAAATAAACATTTTGCTACTCCCAATTTAGTGTTTAGTTGGTGGCTTGACTCAAAATGTAGATATTGTCCTGTGTTCGTTGGCTTTTTATACACAGTGGTTCTTGGGATTCCATTTAGTTTATGTACGAGTACATCTAAGAATGGAAGTTGTCTGTCTTTCTCAATTTCAATTGTGAATTTAATTGATTCCTCTTGATTGTTTAGATGTTGAAGGAATCCATCTATAGTGTCTCTTCCATGTTGCCAAATAATGAAAGTATCATCTACATATCTTTTCCACAGTTTGGGTTTAAGTACATATTTTTCTAATGCCTTCTGTTCGAAAATTTCCATATATAAATCAGCTAAAATTGGTGATATTGGTGAACCCATGGCCATTTCAAATTCTTGTTGATAAAAGATGTCTTCAAATTGGAAATATGTTGTTTCAATACAAATAGAAAGCATTTCCATAATTGCATTCACGCTTAGTGTAGTTCTTTCACTAAGGGTTTGATCTTCTTCAAGCTTTTTCCTAACTATGATAAGTGTTTTATCTGTCGGAATATTAGTGAACAAACTGGTGATATCGAAGCTGACCATAACGTCTTCTTCCATGATTTCTTGATGTTTCATTATTTCTATGAAGTGTTTCGTGTTTCTTATCATCGATGTTGAATTACTCTTTAATGGTGATATAATTTTCAGCAGAAATTTAGCCAATTGGTGGCATGCTGAATTTCTTGAACTCACAATTGGTCTTAGAGGAATATTTGCTTTGTGTATTTTTGGTAGACCATATAAATGTGGTTGTTTACTGAAGTGAGGTGTAAGTCTGGATCTAACGAATTGATCTGGAAATTCATTTCGATATTTATAAAGGATTTTGGATATCTTGTTTTCAACTGTGGTGGTAGGGTCCTTTTTTAGTCTTTTGTATTTTCCTGCTTCGAATAATTCATTTATTTTTTGATTATAAGAGCCAACATCTAGAATTACAGTGGCGTTTCCTTTGTCTGCTGGAAGTATCTTTATGGAAATATCCGAGTTAAGATCTTTTAATGCCCTCTGTTCAGCTTTATTTATATTGGGTAGAGGTGTTTTGTTATTCCTGTCTAACAAGGTTCTGATTTTCCATCTGTACTCTTCGGCTTTTTCAGGTTCTCGAATTTTCTGTGCAGTTTCTTCTGCCGCCAACATGATTTCAATTTTTGGTATCGTCTTAGGGGCTATAGAGAACTTGAGACCCTTGTTGAGGAGAGATATCTGATCTTCACTTAAGTTCTTATTAGATAAATTGATCACGGTTTTTGAATGATCTAAGGGTTCATATTTTCTTGACTCCTTCATAAGTTTCTCTATTTTTTTTTTTTGGACTTGTTTTTGTTGTTCATATATTCTTTCATAGCTATGTTTAATAAAAAAAAAAATTGATAATTTTCAAAAGGTGTTTTACTTTTCCTCCTTGAGAAAGATAGAAGATGTCTATCGAAACGTCGGAAAACATTACATCCACAATAGATGATGGTAATAGCCCAAACAATCATTCAACATAAAAGCAGTAGCCTGAGTGGGATAAAATTATGATCCAAATTTGCATATAAAAATAACCGATTCGTAATAATAAAGTGTAGGAAGCATACGACAGGAAATATGTACTGTAAAATTTCATTTCTGAAATTATGGTATTTAAATTATCATGGATGTTATGCCCTAGGGGCCCTTAAATCTGTGCCTCCATTACGGGGGAAATCGAGCAAGGAAAAACTGAAGAATAAGACGAGGTACCGCTTTCAGATTCCCAACCGTGATATATGTACGTATATCACTATTCCACTTCCTGCCAGATACGAACATCGCATCCTTAATGTATTAAAAAAGTCATTTTGCCTTATTGTCTATGCCCGGCACACATATGCAATCCAGCTACTCGACTTGGGTCTCAAATTTTGGGTCGAATACTACTTGCTGAGCTCTTCATGAATGAAACTCTGAGTTCGCCGACAGGAAACTGTGCTCATACTTTCCCACGTCCCGGATATACACACCAGGTGGAGAATCTTCCTATAAATTATGCAAAATCTGCTTTGATTATGAAACTTTCTTAGCCACCAAAACAAAAATTTTTCGTTGTTTCTAAGTCACCATTTAGTTCGTTCGAATATTAACTGAGATAGCTATCGGATACTAGATGGAGCTACTAACAGAATATCCAGTAGATTTTTTGAAAGAGCAATCAATCAAATGGTCACTTTCAACATTTCATCATCTATCGAGTTGCAGTGACTTAAGTGACGCCTGTGTTTGGGATTTTCAACAGTGATGGGTTCAATACAATTGCGTGTATTAATATATCATTGCTTCTTGATGAGAAAAACACAGCTGTCTTGGAAAATATTATCCAGACTTAGTGTTCGAAATCTGAATTGGTATCACATGTTTCAACATATTTCACTGAGCTAAAATATTTTTTATTCCTGCATGATAATAAATTCCCCCGAAATATTTTCAAATTATCTTAATAAAATTCGTGGATTAAAATCAGAAACAGTGGCATCATATCAAGGATGAGAATTAAGGCGAATGAAATTCTAAACGTGTTCTAATTATGTCATAAAGAGGCATAACCAGGCTCGTTTTAAAATTAGTGGATGGCTGGCTTCGCCGACACCTTTTATTAAATGATTAGCATTTGGCTGAATTTCATATTCCGTTTTAGAGATAACAATTGTATAACGCGACAGCCTTGAAATTATCTAGGCTAATCGTAACTTCTAAAGGGTTTACTCAGAGTATACGCACGGGATTTAAATTATGTTATGAGAATAAGGGATATCGAGCTAACGTCATCTTATCTATTCCGCTAGTTTCAGTTTGGAAATACGCAAACATTCTGAAAATTGTGGCATTTTTCGAGATGTGAATTTTCAAAGGTGGAAGAAATCTCAAATTTGGACGCTTTTGACCCATAAACAATATATCAAAGAACAAAATTAAGTTTGAATTCAATTTTTTTTATTATACAACAGTTAACAATATCCTCAATCAAGATTTCAATTATATGATCGACAATTTGCCTGTGCTCTCTATATGAATTATTATAAAACTTCTGTATTATTTATTGTATAAATTACATACTTATATTCAAAGATCGTAACGAAGTGAATAATTTGAAGACAATATTCGAGAAATGTGAATCATATATATTTCATCCTGTCATTGAGATGTGGTCTGTCGAGAAAGATTGTAGGAAGATGATTAAGCCATTATTCAAAATGAGCTCACGGAGAATTTGAGGGGCTCGTCTATAAACAAGAGTGTTAACAGTTGGAGGGTGCCTCGTAACTTGCTTTCCTAGTAAAAACATGAGTTATTAGGGTTGTGTAATTCGGAGGCCGGCTTGAAATATTATTTTTTTTTCTTGACAAAAGGTAGTTTTTAGAAATGAAGGGTTTTGGGCTACCAAGAATTGCGCCCGCACTTATCTGATAACACACTTCTGACAGATATAATGTCTTCAACAGACCGTAAAGCATCAGGTAACAACTGGTTAGTTTCCACCCTTCCACGTTACTGTATACCTACAACACTTTCTCCGTTTTAATGGCAGATGCTTATCACCTATTTGCCCATTTAAATGGAAACATAGCTTTTGTCCCTTAACTCGGTTATAAACTGTATTAAATTGTCCTGGTTAGATTCATCCTACTGATATTACCTATTTTATTAGCGTAATTATTGCACTGATATAATGCATCCCTAAATTGCTTCGTGATTTACTTAATAACTATGCTAATTTTCGAGCAAGTTCCTGAGTTTTATCATTCGGCTGAAAAGGAATACATCAAACCCTTTACGAGTCCTGTAAGGGTTGTAAGTCTCTGCTTCATTTTAATTCACGGATCAGATATCAGCGAATCATAACGTGGGGGTGGATATTTCTGAGAATCCTAATGTATCTGCAGAATGTGTTACTTAACGTCCGTACACTAAGATTCGATTGGATTGATTGTCTGACATATTTCCATGAGAAAAATTGTCCAAACCACTACTATCTTTCTTCCAGAGTCAGCAGAATTATTGTCAACCCTCCACTTCATTTTAACATCTTCAATCAAATATTAATTAATAATCAGTAACTATTGAATGAGATGTGTTCAATGAAGAGTGAATATTTTATTCGATTTGGGTGATCATCAGCAATTTTTTCTCACGGAGAAATAGTAAGTATTTTACAGGGTGTTCGGAACATACTCAAATGAAACATGCAACTTGGTGACAATCGTCTTTATTTCAAATTTTTCATAAGTCTTAACCTTGAGTTGAATAATGCAAATGTTTTCTGCAACATACGATTAGTAGAACAATATATGCAATATATAAATATGTAAAGGATTCTATCCTTCATTTGCTTTATCTAGACGAGGCCTGATAAGACAAGTAGAAAAATTAGCACCTTGATGTTCTGTGGATCAAACTTAAAAATAAATACAATGAGAGTCTCTGAATATGATTATAATAATATAGAAGTGACAGTGTGAATGAATAATAAATAATAAAATCACTTGAGCTTGAATTCATCGAGTTCATTGTGGGACATTACCCTTTTCAAAATACAACTATTTAAATTCTTTCACGCACATTCTAGAAGCGAAATTTCGAAATCGATTTCCAGGCCCAATGTGGGTCGAAAAAATTCGCGAAAATCTTGAATTTCCTCACCGGGAAATATTTCTTGCTGAATAAAAAGGTGTCAGAAGGTTTACGACTTCTATCTCCTGCAATATGAAATATACTGCGCAAAAAGGTTATCAAGATACGGAAGGAATAATATATTTCTCAGCGGAGATTCGTGCTTTAACTACCACGACCAACCCTCTGATGATAATAAAAATGAATTAACAAAAGTCAGATATTAATGCCTTGCACTTATAATGAATTTGTTTTCCCTCTAACACCACCCAAGGGATGAATCGTATATAACTCGCAAAAATATGCCATCCGAAGTGCCTTTCCTGTTCTCCCTTCAAGATATCCCAAGATAAGGAACACGATGCAGGATTGGCTTTATGTGTTAGGTATATTGTTATCTGAACCAGCGTTGGTGAACTACCAACAATCCTACTAAATCATCTTGCTCTAATCTTGACGAATGTAAATACAGGTTTCTACTGCCCGTCATAAACAAGTCTGTAACGAACAGTAATTGCCTAAAAATTCAAATAAGGGTACACCCGCCCTTTTTTTTACTTCATTCATTCAAGTATACTCTGGAGATTTCGAATCTCGAACACTCTTATCTGATCGGGTAACTTCTCAATTTTCATGTGTTGAAACCACACTCGTTTCTGTTCCGGAATAAAAATTCGGAAGAAAGAATAGAGAATTGTCTTAAATTGTGTTTGCCTCCTCGATTATCTGAATCATAACGAGAAATCCTCAAAGAATTAATTCAACTATAAATGCATTGAAAACTTTGTTTTACTGCAAATAATTGTACGAGTTTTTCACATTGAACAAGGATCAGTTTTAGCAATTTAATTTCCAATTTTAACATGGTAAGTTGAAAATGTGAACCCATCTTTCAGGGGGTGATAGTATAAATAATTTCATGAAAAAACTTATGGTCCGAGATGCATACTAAGTGAGATATATTCTTCTAAAGTCTCATTGTTCGTCAAACAGCTAAATACAGTTTGTGGGGATATTTCATCTAAACAGAGTGGATACTGTATTGTTAATGAACTGTGGAATCGGAAAACTCACCCCAACTTTGGCGCTATTCCCTTCTTTCGCTTCTCCCTTTATCTCAACCGTTCTTTCTACATCTTGTAACGCATTTTTCACTTAGTCTTATCGGGATTTTAATTAAAAAATCATTATGAAATATAATCTTGGATGGCGTCGGGAAGTTCATGATGAATGAGCTCCAGATGAATATTCTTGTTTATCGCCCTGCTTCATAGCTCCGCGTGCTGTACTTCAGTTAAAATTGGTAGAAAACTTTATTTTGATATTTATTTGTTAGAAAATTAGTTAGAACATCGTTGCTCATAAAGTTGTTTGTAGGTTTCGATCTTCTTATATCCCTACCTATGCTTTTCGTGCAGACACACATTGGACTCGTCAGTGTGGCTGTTTAAACTGTCAGTGTCGTTTTTATAATTCCTTAAATCTGAAGATCAGTTGGTGGAATATTCTTCAGTGTAAGAAAATTCGAATGGTGGTGAGCAATAGCAAATATCATTAGCATATACAAAGTTCTGAGATGATATCGTAGGTGAATCGTGATATAAATTGAAAAGTTAATGGGTGAGAACTGATACGTGCGGAAGACAGTTTCTTGATGTTTCAAAATTGCTCCCTGAGTATTCATTACAAAATGAAGAAAAATAGATAGCGCGACTGAGGGTTCAAACATTTGTCCTATGTCTGGATGATAACAAAATGGTAGTAATAATTGCCGTGATTTTGATAAGGAAATATTTGATATGCAATCGCTTTGGTGATTTAAGTTCAGGGAATATAGTATTGAGAGCACCAATGGTTCTTACCAGGAAAATGAATCGTAACCTAGGTGAAGTTAATCCGTCTATACCAAAAAAACTCATGGTACTGCCTTTCAACTCAGCGAATGAAACAATGCAGTTGATGAGGGTTGAAATGAAAACATTGGATTTTGATCTGATTTAGCCGCTTTCTGGTCAAAATCGTGTTCATCAATCCGGTATCAGAAATTCGTCATGGTCCATTCACAATCCAATCATTTCGAACGTGCCTCAAATCTAGTCTATTACATTTTCCACTTGGAATGCAACCATCCATCAAACGTTGTCGGACAAGTCAGGGGTTGAAACAGAAGGAGAAAGTCAATTGCTGCATGTATGAGCTAGTTTTACAGAATATTACTCTTGCAGGACCCATCTCTGCGGGACAAGATATTTCTATGGGTTTGGCACTTCCTGAAACTTACTGAAATACATTCAAAAATATACAATTTTCGTTTAATGATTTCTTGATGAAATGTCGAACTTTCTATTCAGTTTTTATCCAAATTCATATAGGAATTGGTGATTTTTATATGAAAATATCCAGCAATATTTCTTGCTACTCCCTTTGCGCACCCCCTGGCATCGAATGAAACTTTTCGATTATAATTATACGGGGCAATTGAATCGATGAGGCCCCCAGGCAGAATGTTTCTTATTGCAGAAACCGCCAGAAATGCCATATATTAATTCCATATATGTAAGTTCACACTCTCAATAGTCCCTGATTAGGTTTCCTGGATAGAGGCATAGTATTGAATGTCCGATCCCTAGAGGCTCTTTCTGGCCCCAGGCAGGATCGAGGGTCAACTAAACTACACTTTCGAACGGTCACAGGGCGGCATCAGCTCAATCGGAACTTCAGACTTATATTGCTTCCTATAATTTGAGTAATGTATGAAAAAAGAATCACGTGTTGATAAGAATTCCTTGTTTCATATCACTTGTTGTTTATGATCCTCATCATTAATTTTTTTCATGTTTTCGATGTATAAATTTTTGTACGTTCCACTAATCGATAAGGAATTGGTCACCACTTGATTCAAACTTCTCGTTCGGCCGACATAAAGGGGCTAATACGCATCTGACTCCACCCCGTATCAGCTGATATTCGCACCCCCAATGCGCCTCAGAAATACCCTTCCCTTACTTACATTCCTACCGGGAATTATTCGCAATCTGCATCACAAACGTAAGATGACCGTGAGTGATAAATGGACTCACATGACATCTTATAAATGAACCGAGTCTCTTTTCTGGAACATACTATAGCCGAGGGACGAAGAATGTCCATTAGAAAAATTCTTATCGGATTAAGAACGTTGGTAGTGAACGAATGTGTCTTTCGAAGATAGAAAAAATTGCGGTCGAGTAAGGCGACCTCGAAGTTCTGAAAAAAGAATATGCAAACTCTGATAGTGAAAACAAATGAAAACAAATTATGAGAAATCCAACTAGAATATGGAATAATTGGTATATTCATTCTGAAAGGAGATTTATTGATTAAATGAATAAAGCCAAAAAATGTTGTTTTCCTACCTAGACCTGTAACCCATGACCGATGTGTTACCTTGTTTACGCCCAAATTCACAAACATATATTTTTCACCTATACAGGGTGTCCCGTAACTCAACGTCAAGCGGTTACTGAGCGATAGGCTGGGTTATACCAGTTCTAGCAAAAATAAAAAAATTCTATGTTACTTGGTTAAGTCATAATAGGTATATTTTCGGAAATGTTGAAAAATTTGATTGCTTCAATCTAATTCACTAAACGAAGTATTTGTATAATGTTTCAGTTCTATGTGTATAACTCCAGAATAAAGAAGTTATGACAACTTTTCATGTGACGCTATTTTCCAAATTTCTCCAACAGCTCAGAAAGTTTGAATTCTCTAAAAAATCTAGCCCAAAAATCTGCCACTACATTTAGCTACATTTACAAATCGGTATACATATGTGGTTTTTACGTGTGAGTAATTTTTATTCTCGCCAAAACCAAGAGAAACTATTGAACAGGCCGATTGGTTGTTTCGGCGCCGCTGTTACCCCAAATTTTTATGTCGGCATAAAGAACACTTTTGATAAATCCGTCATAAATAGTTTTATTGAGCTTCACGAAGGAGCAGTTAAAATCTGGAGTAGAATAAAAAACACTTCTTGTTCCGACGCGGTCGAATGAATACGTAATGCAATTCACATTTGTTTTTGTCGCTGCTGATCCCCCTCCTTATGCTGGGGTGGTTTTCATTCGTATTATCTACCGAAATTGCATTTTAAAAGATGCCACGCCATATGGTTCTGATAAGGAAGCGTTATTTTCTATCATATCTTAATAAGGATATATCGGCTGTGATTTATATTCTTTCTTGAAGTCTTGAATTATATGATAGTCCATTGAAATGTTACATTTTAGGTTGCGTTTTTTAGAGGACGCAATTTTATTTTTTGATGTGTAGGGGGGGTCAGTGTAAAGCTAAAATCAAGTTTGTGGGGTCGCCACCCTTGTCCCACGGCCGCCATCTTGAAAATAGGGGTTGAAATGGTATTTACGATATATCTCTTAAACTATTTATTTTATAAACATATTTATTAACATTTTTTGTTGCAAATTAAATTCTCTACAACTTTGCTCCAGTAACTTTTTATCGTAGAACTATAAAGAAAAAAGTTATAAGCGGAAATCTCCGGAAATTTGAGAAAAAAATTTATATTTTTCGATGTAACTTTTTTTTTATCATTTTACGAAAAAATGATGTCTGACCATTTTTGTACATCGTTTCTTGAGGAACAACTTTTATTCGCATCATTTTTTCATTAAGCTAAGGTTTTACAGCGCTCCGAAGTGAGTACTATTTTTCAGTACTCAGGTTTTATGTACGGAGATATCATTGCAAATAACTTGCTGTTTCTTCATGCTTTTTCCGGATGTGACACAACTTCAGCTCCTTACAATATCGGTAAAATGAAATTTGTGAAAACCCTAGAGAAACATTTAGAGTTTGCAAGTGGAACGGCTTTGTTTCTCAACAAGAGAGTTGACCCTGCTTTGCTCACTGTAATTGGTGAACGTTTTTTTATCTCTTTATACGGTGATAATAAAGATGATAATTCTCTTGACAGCCTAAGATACAAACAATTCGCCAAGGCAGTGACAAAAAGTACATTTAACTTATCCTCACTTACAAGACACAGCTCGCTTTCATACTTTCCGAGTCTACCATCAGGTCCAGTCGTGGCTTGGTAATTATAATGATCTTGAAGACTGGGGCTGGAAAAAATGTGGAAAATTATTGATGCCAGTGCAGAACTCTAAACCTCCAGCACCCCCTGAGCTTCTGAAATTGATCTTTTGAAAATGCAAAGGAAACTGTGGAGCGATGTGTGGATGCCGAAAAGCAGGAATGAAATGTTCTGCAGTGTGCTTCCATTGTTCTGGAGAGACTTGCAGCAACGTAATGGAACTCTCAGATTTAATAAATGAAAATGACTTTGATGATGAACCGCCAACATTAACACCCCTTCCTTCTCCAGTTCTCCCACTGGTATTTAATTCAGAAAGCGTCCTCTAAAAAACGCAAGGTAAAGCCTAAAAAATGTAACATTTCAATGGACTATGACGAATGTCTGACTTGGTAACGGTCTTTCTGATATTCTTATTGATTGCGAAACTGCGTCTTACCTTAGTGAGCCTTTTCGGCGACTCAATGTATAGTGAAAACTGAGCAAGATCTTATATTAAGCATTAATAGGAAAGTTTTTTCCACTTGACTATGACCCTGATGATTATTTTCAATATCAACTTGATTTAATTCTAACAACCATTATTGTTATTGACCATATATTGCTAATTGTTTATCCAGATCAATGACAATGCACTTGCAGACAAATCAAAACCGGTTTAAGATACAATCAAAACACTTGGCTGAGAGCTGCTACCAGGCCCGCCGTAAGCAGGCGTGCAAGGCGTGCAATGCACGCGGGCGGCGTATCCAGGGGGGCGGCAAATCAAGCAATCAACGACCAAAATTCAGAAATTGTCACATCATAATACTAAAAAAATATCCAACCAAAAGAAATATGAAGCGGCGCGCAATTATTTTCTTTTGTATTAAACAATGCCATCTATTGAAATTCAAGAGAACAAAGACATCCACCTTAAAACGACACGAAACAAGCGTTTCTCACAGTGAAAATTTAAAATGTTGGGTACAACTAAATAATATGTTAAAAAACAAAACTACTGTAAATCAAATGCAACTGAGACTATTGGAATCTGAAAAAAAACAATGGTGTGATGTATTGGAAAGGATCATAGCTGTTATAAAATTTTTATCCCATCAATGTCTAGCGTTTAGGGGCTCGTCAAAAACATTATATGAGCATGATAACGGTAATTTTCTCAAAGCAATAGAAATGATAGCAACCTTTGATTCAGTTATGCGAGAACATATTCACAGAATTCAAGCCTCGAAATTGGATTCAACTCGCATGACTCACTATTTAGGAGATCAAATTCAGAATGAAATCATTGATTTACTCGGCACGACCATAAAAAATTATATCTTGAACAAAGTCAGAGAATCAAAATATTTCTCCATTATTGCACACCAGATGTAAGTCACACAGAACAAATTACAGTTATACTCAGGTATGTCATTTTAAACAGTGAAACTAAAAATGTTACGACATGCGAAAGTTTTATTGGTTTCTGTCCGATCACCAGCTCCACAGGTGAAGGACTATTAAATTTCGTTTTAGATTTATTTTCGCAATTAGACCTGGATATTAAGAACTTACGTGGTCAAGGTTATGACAATGGTTCTAATATGCGTGGAAAACACAACGGATTGCAAAAAAATATTGAAATTAATAATCGCGCATTTTACGTTCCATGTTCGGCGCATAGTCTCAATTTGGTCGTTAACGATGCGGCAAATATTACGCACGACACCGTAAATTTTTTTAATATAATTCAAGAAATTTACGTTTTTCGTCATCTACAAAAAGGTGGTCGATAATTTGCAAATATTTACCAGATTTAAAATTAAAAGCATTAAGTGCCACGCGATGGTCTAGCAGAATCGATGCAGTCAAACCTTTACGGTATCATCTCGAAAAAATATTTGACGCTTTGCTAGAAATATCAGATAACAATTCGTCGGAATGGGATTGTACAACATCTCATAAAGCTCATTCGCTTGCTTTAAACATTCAAAATTATAGATTTATTTGTTCGGTTGTAATTTGGTTCGATATTTTAAATGAAATTAATGCTCTCAGCAAAATGATGCGAAACCCCACAATAAATACTCAAATCTGCATAAATTTGTTAAACAAATTGATTGATCAATTCACCGAATATCGCACGGATGAGCACTTCGAAAGGGTGTTAGAAGAAGCTACCAATGTGGCTCGGGACCTTAATGTTGAAACAGATTTTCCGCCTATAGACACAGTTCGTCCACGAAGGAAACCAACTCAATTTCAATATGAACAGAGTGACGAAGTTTTACTTGACCCCAAAACCAAATACAAAGTAGAGGTATTTTTAGAATCCTAGATCAAACGTTGACTTCCTTAAAGGATAGATTCGAGGAGTTGGAAACTTTTACCGACGTATTTGGCTTTTTCACCAATAATAACTTATTTAGTTACTCCAAAGATGATTTAATGAAACATTGCAAAGATTTGAATTTGAAGCTAAAAGACAGTTCCAATAGTGACACAGATATTGATGGTATAGATTTGTTTAATGAAATCAATGCTTTAAAGTTGCATTTTACTGAACACCAGTCCAATGATCCACAAACCTTATTGCAATATATTTTTGCAAATGATTTAATGTCAACATTTCCGAATATAGCAATAGCACTAAGAATATTACTTACGCTGCCGGTTTCAGTTGCATCTGGTGAAAGGTCCTTTTCAAAGTTAAAAATTATAAAAACTATTTGAGATCAACAATGCACCAGCAAAGACTAAGTAATTTAGCCATAGTTTCAATTGAACATGAGATATTAGATAGCTTAGACACAAAAAAATTGATAACAGATTTCGCCAACATTAAGGCAAGAAAGGTACAATTACTGTAAATTAAGTAAATAAATAGTTTTTCGTTGTAAAGTATTTCTTATTTTTTCACATCCTTAACCTAGTTTTTTTTTTACCTAGATCGTGTAAGGTAGACATAGTTAAACGGGGGCGGCAAAATGGGAATTGCACACGGGCGTTCGAACCCCTAGCGGCGGGCCTGGCTGCTACCCTACGCTATTCACCAGACTATGCTCCATCTGACTTCCATTTAGTTTCATTGATGGGACAGGGATTGGCTGAGCAGGACTTTCGATTTTTAAAGTGGATACATCAATCTCACATCTTGAAAAATCCCAAAAATGAAAATTTTCCATCCAAAAACCTCGAAATTATTCTTGTTTCAGCGGAGCTCTATTTTCGATTTTTTTTCGAATGATTTTCCAACCAAAACTGAAAAATGTTACATCAAAATAACTTGAAATTTTCTAGGGAATTTATTTATGCAATAAAAAACTGGTGTTGTAATTTGAAAAATGGAAGTTGACGTCATTTCCGGAAAAACCGGAGGTGCTCATGCCTTGAAAATATTTTATATTTCATCAGCATCGTGAAATACTTATAAGTGCTGAATTTCATGAAAATACGTTCAGTAGTTTCCCGTATAAATATCGTGAAAGATCCTGTATAATGAAGTAAATCATCCTGTAGAATTTTATGATTAATTCAGAAGCAAACAATCGTTTTTTTACATCGCAATCTTGCCTTATTTGTGAATCGTCGAGTGGCTCTATCAAATTTCCGGAACTATTCAAAACAGGAGTTCTATTAGACAGAAATTAGCGTGAAGAGCCCGAAATGCCACCCCCAATGTCGACATTAGCGATCCAAGGAAGTTCCACGCTGAATGAAGATGGTGAGCTGCAACCCTTTGTCTTCGAACCCCTTCCTTACAGGAAATTGCAAGGAGACATTATCATATGTATTAAGACAGTTGCTATCCCAGATTGAAGTCACCCTTTATTTCGATATTAAATTATTTGCAATCCACTGATACTGTCTTGAACAACTCCTTCGGAGTAAATATTAAATAAACCATCTAGCTCTCTTGTTAAGACTGGTTCGCAGCCTGAATACCAAATAAACGTGGATGATAATGATATCGATTGAGAGAGTCTAATGAAATTATTTAGACCTTCCTGTACATCTCGACGACTCTTTCGAACCTATCATCTTATTTATCTCACAACATTCAATGCAAATATGAATACAATCTCATATTAAAAACAATTAACACCCAGAAAAATTCGAGAAAGTTTAACCAAAATTAAACAGCAAAAATAAGGAGCATCATTTAAGTAGATTTATCAATACATGAATACCTTTTCAGAAGGCAGTAGGCAGAACCACCTACTTAAATCATTTATGATCGAGCATGGTGGTTGTCATTTCACAACAGAATTTATTTCCATGGGGGACCTATTATTATCAGTTGTATTGATTGATTGAAGCAGATGCATTATAATTGCTAGCATCACAAAGTCGAACTCATATATTTCGATGTTTTATTATTGCTTTTAATTTAACTGTTCATTTCAAGGAAGTAATATATTGAAAATGGCACATGCAAAATTAATTTCCACCCTATTTGTTTTCTCGAAAATTAAGCCATGTTTTTATATTTTTAAACCACAGAGCTGTACCAATTTGATCCTAATTTGTCGTAAATGAAAGCAATGAAGTTCACCCCAGTCGATTAAACCAAATACGGATGCCATCTAAGGAAAGAATTGCCATCGGATGGTAATGAAGAAGAAACATAGAGACGTTTCGCGAGGGTTCGATTTCTTTGTTCTTTCTCTCCACCCCATGTTATAGTTTCGATGACATGCATAATTGGAAAGACAAATGTAATTATAATCGTTTAATGAGAGTAGGGATCTTCTGGAGACCTCCTGAGAAAATTGGAAAGCTTATATAAGGATAAACTATACTCCTAATTGAGTTGCGCACATTGCTACTTGCAGCTTTTTAATAACTTCTTCATCCCCTACGAGATTGCTGGATTATTTCTTCACTCGGCTCCTTCAGATATTCCTGGATCCCTATTAATTTCTTGAAGAAAAGTTGTGAACCATTATAAGATTTTTTCCAATATCTATATGAATTAATATTGGGGTAAAAACCATCATTGTTCTTCTAGGAAATCACCAGCTTTTATAAACGCTAATTTTACCTTGAATACGACATAAGTTATCTGTTGAAACGTTGGTTACAAAAACGATGATGATGGTCATTGCCCAAAAATAATTCTATACGAGTTCCATCATCAACAGTTTCTCGTCAGCAACTAGAAATGATATCATCAGATGACAATTAGAAAGCTTGTTTCGTAGTAGAAGTTGTTGCCATGGAATGACACGATATGCATTGAAAATAGTGTAGCAATGTCCCAAATCACCTTCATTCCAATGGTAGTAGTGGTATAAGTCTGATAATTTTTAATTTTAATTAGACGGATTTTTCGCGTTTAATCTCACACTGTTGTGTTTTTTCTGGTCGATCTCTTAAGGAATTTCAAACTGTCGGATCAAATGTAAAAAGCTTCTGTGAACAGAAATAGAAATCTTTCCGATCAATTTATCGTTTATCCTCCTCTATGATTAGGTCTTGTACGGTGAGGGATGGATCTAATGAACTTTATGATTACTCTCTATTTACCTACTTACATGAGTTGACACAGGGGTCGAGAACATGAGCAATCAAGTCGCCATATATCGAGGGTGATATCTGCCCCTAAATGCGGATTCCAAGGTTTGCTTTGACTGGTTTTCCCCCAAGATATATGTAGAGAAGAATGAAGTGCGTAGGAAATGAAGAAGATTTTTCTTCAGTTGGTTTCGATAGAATGCAAAATATAAATTCACTCCAATAACTAAGTGATTTTCACTTACATCCCTGTGACATTCCTTCAAACGCCCCGTTTGGTGTTATACAAAAATTAATTTCTCTTGTTTTATTTTAAATGACTCATTTTTTGTGAGGGAGAAGCGGATTTATGCAGGGTGTTTCAAAAAAAAGGTGACCATTTTTCTAGAATAGGTAGAAAACTGAAAAATAATTGGGGTTTGCTCAGTAAACAAATTTCGTAACGCCATCCGTATTCAAGATACAGGGCAGAAGGGTTGAAGAAAAAAATATACACATTTTTTAAAATTTTGCAGAAACTACTGGCAACATTGTCATGATATTTTATACGAATATGTTTTGGAAGCTGATACATTCAATGAATTCGTTTTTATGTCTGACTCTCGTAGAGGGCGCTAGTTACACTGTTCTGAACATAACTTTTTTAATATTAAATTTATTAAGCAAAATTTCAAGCGTACTTAAACATCATTCAATTTCACACAAAAAAAGGTACTCTTGGTAAAAATTGATACTGTGTACCGTTTTCGGAGTATCTTGATTTGAAAATTATGAAGTAATAACCGATGAATTCTACACGGCAATAGCTTTTTCTCTGAAATTTCAGTTGCCATGGAAAACTGTCTTTCGTTTAATAGTTTTGACGTTGAGTCAACAATAATTACATTTCTATTTGTTAAATAAGATATTGTTGATCAATGTACTCAAATTTTGAATACACTGACATGTTATTAACCTTAGGAGAGTGTTTAGGAAACGCTAGTGCAGCTGTTACGAAGAAAAGTTTCCTCGAAGAAACTTTCCTAGTAAAAATACATTAAGAGCAATTGAACGACGTTGTCGAGAAACTGGGAGTTAAAAAAAATAAATTCTGGTAGGCCAAGAACAATTAATAAAGAAAATATGTTTTTAAATTTAGTTGATCAAAATTCAACAGTTGGCGTAAAGGTTGTGGCAAGACAAACAAATACTTCTTTTCAAGTTCTTGGAGGATACTAAAAGAGAAGCAGCTACATCCTTATCATTACAGACAAGTCCAAGAGCTCTTGCCAGACGATCTACCGGGTAGAATGGATTTTTGTCAAACATTACAAGAAAGGACAGCCCTCAATGTATTCTTTTTAGGGACGAGGCCACTTTTACGCGACAAGGTATGTTTAACTCCCATAATGCACACTACTGGAGTGATGAGAATCCACGTGTCAAAAGGGTAGCACATTACCAACACTCATTTATAGTTAATGTTTGGGCAGCAACTTTAGGCAACAAATTAATAGGTTATCAAATTCTACCTGGAAATTTAAATGGTGATATGTACCTGGACTTTTTAAGTAATCACTTATTCGAGATATTAGAAAATTTAACGGTAAACGAGCGAAGATATCTATTTTTTATGCACTTTGATAGAAGGTGTTGTAATTGGTTGAGTAACCATTTTCCGAATCGATGGATTGGTAGAGGTGTAGAAGCTCCGATCCATTGGCCTCCTCGTTCATGTGATTTTAATCCCTTGGATTACACAGTTTGGTCGTATCTTAAAGAAAAAGTTTATGCTGCAGGGGTACATTCACCGCAAGATTTGAAAGACAGAATACAACGTCACTTTAATAATCTCACAGCTGACTCCCAACCATTCAGAAGATTAATGGATTCTTTAGAGAAATTCGTGAAAACTGAGGACATTTTGAACACCTACTCTAATTGAAATCATATTTATGTTATAAGCCTTTTTTTGAATTTTCTGATATTATCACTTCATAATTTTTAAATCGAAATACTCCAAAAACGGTACGAAGTATCGAGTTTTACCATGAGTACCTTTTTTGTGTGAAATTGAGTGATGTTTAAGTACGCTTGAAATTTTACTTAATAAATCTAATACTAAAAAAGTTACGTTCAATATTACTTGGTACGAACCGTGTAACTAGCGCCCTCTACGAGAGTCAGACATAAAAATGAATTCATTGGATGTATCAGCTTCCAAAACATATTCGTATAAAATTTCATTTCAATGTTGCCAGTAGTTTCTGAGAAATATTAAAAAATGTGTATATTTTTTTTTCTTCAAGGTCCTTTATCTTGAATACGTTACGTTACGCGTTACGAAAATTTCTTACTGAGCAAACCCCAATTATTTTTCAGTTTTCTATCTATCCTAGAGAGAGGGTCAACTTCTTTTTTTGAAACACCCTGTATACGCACGAAAACATGACTGTTTTTTAATGCTCTTCCGGTTTGACCTATATAAAACTCCAGGGCAATTTATACAAGGTAGTTTATTCTCTCTTTATGTTTTGTATTTATTGTTTTTGATAAAAGTACTCATTTATTGAACGTTCTAAATGATGTTATTTTATCGTAATTATTTCTGAATTATTCCTTAACATTTTCTGAAAATTCGTTCACATGAGACAGTGACATGTAATTTCCTTCAGAATTGAATAAACAAGATTCAATGTCATTTTATTTCGATTATTGGGTACCATTTTGTCTATCATCGTCAGATCAGGTTGTATTAAATATTATATATACAGGGTGCGTCTTTGAGCACTGCGTTAATTTTAACCATAGATTTTTGACGTCAAAAGAAAAATTTTTTTCCTATAACATTTTTCCAAATTTGGCCCCGTTCAAAAGATATTGAAATTTCATAAAAAAATTGTATTTTCACCTGTAATATTCAAACGACAATATCAATTGAAATGATCTCTTGTAAAAGGTTTTTGATAACAGTCATGCATCAATAGATTTATTTAAATTCTTGTGGTTTTTCACTACTACTGTACAGATTGGTTAAATTGCATGAAAAACATATATCACTAGAACTAAAGGTCCGTATCTTGTACTTCCTAGAATCATTAGTCATTTTTGCAGATAAAATCATTCGTCATCTTTTTCCCTAAATTGCACCAATTTTGAGACATGTCGTTTAACTAAACATGCTGCAAAAGTTACCTCAATGTGCTGGTAACATATCAAAAATGAAAAAAAAATAACAACAGAATAATCTTATTATTGTTTCAACATAACTTACATCATAGGTTTTTTAATTTTTATTACTTGTTAATCTTCATAGCTTTCAAACAGAGAAAAAACACCGTTTACTTGAAGAGAAAAAAAATTAGATACTCTGATTTTTTAATTAGTTCAGATAATTTTTTTATCTAGTATTTTATTATATAAAGTGTTAAATTAACACACTGAACAAAAATATGTATCGGAACGAAAAATTTACTAAATTAAAAAAAAGAATCGTTATAATAATCAATCGAAGGATATTAAAACAAGAATATGATAGAGTTGTGTGTAAGGGTGCGTTCACAAATTGAATTCAAAGTTGTCAAAAGTCCACATTGGAAAACCCGATAGTTGTGTTTAATTATTTAAGTCCCGGGTATGCAGATTCCTTTCCCGTCTGTTATCATTTCGCTTTTGATGTTTGTGATATGTACTATCTTGATACGTAATGTTAATCGCGATATGTACCTACGAAGTTGGTGTTTCGTCTTATTATTTCTAAAGCGTGTTGTGGATCCCCTTTAGAAGGAAAATGGAAAAAAAAGTACCTCATTGGGTGTTGGAAAAGGAAAGAAGAAGAGTGCATCTAGTAAGCTACGAGTGCCCTATTCTACTGTGATTATATCCTTAATATTAAAAAACTTATATATATATATAACTTATTATATCCTATTTGGTTATATATGTGGTTAAATGATTAGGGTAATAATTTTCCATTCGGTCCTTCGTTCATTCTTAAATTCCTACCTATCAACGACCACAAAACACCTTTTCTTAAAACTACTTAGAAAACTAAGCAAGCTAAAAGCTGGAAAAATAGTGATTGATTTAGTATAAGAAAATAGAGAGTTAAAAGGGATTTGGATATATGGTTTAATCTAATTTTATTGTCTTAGCTGGTCAATATTCTGTAATTTTGTCATTATTCTATTATTGTCAACGTTGATCTTTTGATATATCTGGCGAAATGAGGGAACATAAACGGGTCCGGACTCTGCATATCCGGGGGTTCCGAGATGACTCTCGGACGACGGTAGAAACAACGCTTTGTCATTTAAATCTTGAGGTGGGGAGTTTTTATGATTACTATTGATGTGGCGACATCTCTGATCATCCATATGAAACACTCGATAACTCTGAACCTCTGAATATATTGTAATGGGGCTAAGAAGTGGTGTAGTTAACTTATAATTAGTACATCAACGTTTTTTTGGATTTTGTCAAAAAGTTCTTGAGGGAGTTTAAAATTCATTAAAAAAATGTTTATACCCCAAACTGTATCTTCAATATTAATTATTATTGAGATATATGAGTTAGGATTAAAAATTTTAAAAGGAACAAGTTTTTTTTCTTAGTTTTTACTAATCAAAATACTATTTTCTTGTAATATTTAGGGTGGATTTTTACAAAATAATTGAATCATCAATACAATCTATTAGTTAGGATTATGATTGAAATATTCCCACATATTGAATATTCTCTTATAATTCGTTCAATTTTTTTTTCTTTCATAATAATCACACTGCGGGATTAAATAATATTCACCCTCGAATTTGAAGATTCCAATGTTTTTATTTGTTCACGTGTTATGAAAGTAAACAACTGTGTACATGGAAGGCTTATGTAAAGGGATCACGAAGAAATTCCCAACATTTGTTATACTAGTAGAGATGAATGGCAAAATTGTACAATTCGTCAGATTTCGTCCCAATTTTATGTTTGCCATTGTACTTACATGAATACTCTTCAATATCCATATGCTAAAGGAATTTTTTAACTCAATTCTGGCTTTTCCACAGATCATGGAAAGGTGACTTCTTTACAGGAACTGGCAAGTACGTATTTATTTTTCTTATGAATGTTCGTTTTTTATTCATAATCAAGTTTCATCAAATGGCGAAAATGCATTCTTGAATTGAAAAATAATTAGTTATGTAATTTGCGAATTTGGAGACAGAAAATTGCAATCAATAGAAGACAATATTCGTCGACAGAATAGGAAAACTTGATATACAGGGTGAGTCTTTGACCACTTTAATCATAGATCCTTGAAGTCAAAGAAACATGTTCTTCTTATAACATTTTTCCAAATTTGGCCCCGTTCAAAAGAATGGGGTATTGAAATTTCATAAAAAATTTAATTTTCACCTGTAATATTCAAACGACAATATCAATTGAAATGATCTCTTGTAGAAGGTTTTTGGATAACAGTCATGCATATTTTGGCACCAATAGATTTATTCCATTTCTTGTGGGTTTCTCACTACTACTGTACAGATTGGTTAACTTGCATGAAAAACAAATATCACTTGAATTAAAGGTCCGCATCTTGAACTTCCTAGAATCTTTAGTCGTTTTTGCTGATAAAATCATTCATCATCTTTTTTCCTAAAATTCACCATTTTTGAGATATTTGAAGTTGAAAGGAATGAAATCGATAATCATCTGATGAAACATGATAATGTTTTTAAATAATTCAGATTCAATAGTGGATGCTGTGGACTACAGAGGGGTATTTGCCGAATATGAAAACTTAAAATTAAAATCTTTTTAACGCAACTGAATATGGGAAAAAAGTGTTTTTTTATGTCAAGAACCTATGTTTAAAATTGACGCAGTGGCCAAAGACTCACCCTGTATATGATTGAAATGAAGGTAACGATAGTTTTCCATCAGGTTTCACTCACCAGAGATGTCGACTAGATATTTTGAAATGTAAATGTACAAATGAATAATTTTATTTATATTTTGGTTACTGACGGAAAAACAAATATCTATCATAGGAATACTCTTCCATTTTTCAAATTATTTCTACTTATGCAGTATAGGTCAAAATTTTGGGATGATCTAATATTTCAAAAGAAAAATATTTGGCCTACAAAATCCTGAAACAGGTCAATTTTGTATCACTTTTACCAAATTTTTATTTATTTTCGAACGATTTTAGTTCCATCCTGTGAGAAAATGGGTCATGTAACCCTTTTTACAAAGACGTTTTTAGTATTGGTAAATTTTTTACCTTTCTACGAAAGGCAATTGCTCTTTTCACTTTGCTGCATTGCATTAAATCAGAAATGTTGTCATTCAACCGGTGTTAAGTTAGTAGCAAATAGATCGGTAACGTCAAAAAAATGATTTTGTAATGATAATACTAGCTTTTTGGTGATCACGGTGATATAATTGTATTCAAGTTCTTTGATACCACCCTGCAGGAATTTTCTGCAATGGTTATCAGTCTTTTATAAAATGAGAAGGTGGTTGAATTGCATTTTGGAGCTGATACTAGCAATGACTACAGACAAAAATATCTAAGCCACGTGGTCAACAGGTGAATACGACATCAACAATGAGTCATCGTGGTCAAATATTCAAGTCGCGTATAATCATTGACCACATATATGATTCGTATGAAATCATCCTGCAATATCAATTGACACTTCGACGCAACGAAAGAATTGCAACCTTCAATTTTATCGAGCAAAGTGAAAACCCAAAGAACGTATTCCATTGCTACGAAACACGCCTTTCAAGCCATTATGTGCAAGGAAAATAGTGACCTTAAATTGGCCCTAACGAATCTCATTGAATAAATTCGATACGTATAGAAACGACTGATCAATAGAGGCCCACAACTCACCCCCTCGTATTTCTCTGGCCATTTCACTTGAACTGAAAACCCCTGCCGAATTCGATTTCCATCTTCTGTGGCATTCCAATGCTGGCTTCTTCAAATAACTTTCTCGCCAAAGCGTACTGACGGCATAGGGGATGAAATGATCATGCATTACTGAAACAGTGTTTAATTTTAAAGATTCTCATAATAATGGTAACAACACAAATTCTTCGACTGTGTACACTTCGAGTATATTTCTCAGTAGCCATGCATACTTCTTAAAGGAGAAATGTTGAGTTCTCTTGAAAATTAGACCAATTCAAATGTAGCAATTTTAATTTTGCTGTCATTGAGCTTTCGTTCAAAAATTCTACTATTGGACTTAGCATATGGAGGACACTAGAAGTATATCATATACCTTTGAGATCTGCACATCTCGAAGTCATAACTGAATTAAGTACTACCAGTCTCTTAAAAACATTAGATCTATCAGGACTATAACTTTTTCGGACCAACTTTACAGAATTGTCTCAAACTAGTACGGAGATTGATTATCACATCATCAGATACTGCCAAGCTTGAACTCAACAAAGATCACTTTAGGACAAGTGTTTTTGAAATGTTTAGATCTCTTCTAACCGCCGGAGGTGTATTCCAAGATGAGTGTTCAAATATGAGGATAAACCGTCTTCCTTATGTTACTAAGAAGCTAAGAATGCCCAAATGTTATCCAGAAAGTCAACCCCAACTAACTAACCTAGTGGATGGTATTATGGTTAAACAATTAGTTGAAATTGCAGTTCTTCAAAGCATTTGCATAATTCTTGCGATAAAATATCAAACACTCTTCATTAATGAAGACAGACGTTGGCTTGCCTCATCATCAGCTGCATCAACAGTGCCCTCTCAGTAATCCCACCATCACCTAAAGCTCTCTTCTGGCTTGTGACTCGAGAATTTTTCTTCAGGAGGTTTTTCTGGTGTCAACCTTCCATTGCTATACCTAATTACATGTTCCAGGCATCTGATATTGTGGCGCCTTTGTTGACTTGATGTCTCACATGACTGTTCCTATGATATTAGTACATAGCTTATCAAGTTTACTCCTCTATGACCTACTTTTACTATGCTTGTCTGTTCACGTTCCTGATTTCAAGAATGCTATCTTATTTGTTTCATCTTTGGTGTACCATTTATAGTCACTTTCTCAATATTTTTCAACTCGCTTCAATTTTCCTTTCTTTGACATAAGAACTCATATATACCAGCACAGTCCTAGGAGCTTTTAGCACTGATTCAAAGGCCACAAACTTGAGGTATATAAATATTTAGTTCAATCATGTACTCATTTTGGCATACCATTTGATATATAAGAGCTGAGTTCAATATTTCCTTGGAAACCCTGTGAATTCATTTGTATCCGCGGTGTTGCTGGATTTTGGAAGGTCCTAGGCGTTCAGCGTCTACGAAACATGTAGCATACAAAGTTTGGGACCTATCTTATCTCACGTATCCGTATAATTATCATCGTCCTAATCAGGCCAAATAATAAAAGAACATACAGCGGAGCATACAAACTAAATTGGGAGCTCAGACGGTCTCAGCAAGGACACATCACACATCAGGGGCTGCATAGCTGCTATCAGGCAGTCGCACGAAGGTGCAGTATAAAGCTATAAAGAGGAGATAAGGTGTTATCTCGTTCCCGCTAATTGAAAGCTAATTGGTCTATCCGAGCAGTTTGGGTGGGAATGAACCTCAGACCGCAGGCGTGATGCAGATTTGTTGAACGTGTGTGGCGCAACTTCGGGCCCTCCGGCCATGATAAACTGATAGTTACGATCTGGAAGCACCGACCGTGAACCAATTGTCTGAAGATTTAACTGTTTCACAAATTACCTGTTTTTGCACTAAATTTTAGTACCGCCAATTCAGTGCGGCACCGTCGCGAAGAACTTGAATGTACGTGATCATTTAGGGAAAACCGATAAACAAGTTTGTCGTATAAATTTTATTGTGACTCATCGATCAATGATAAAAAGCTAGGCTGGTTTGAATTCGCAGATAAATCGAACTTTTATCAGGAAAAATAATGAGGTCCTTTTAAAAAAGGTTCCATTAAACGGAAGGTGTCCTGAGAACCTTTTAATTTAATTCCACATCTAAAACTTAACTAATTTTCATCTTATGGAATGATTTGGTTCGGTTTCTTTGAGTTGTAGACTGCATTGAATGCCAAGGAAGACTAAGATTGCAGTTTTCGAAATCACAAAACTCTGATCTAGAAATACCTGATTATCATTACTTTTGGATCGCCCTTCATGTAATCGATGGTCTGTTCCACTGAATACTTCTGAATTCGGATCTGCGCTTTTTTCAGTTTCGTTAGAATTAGTTTTGTAATGACCCAGTTTCAATTTATCTAGCAGAATAAGACAACTACGGATGTTGTATCTACCAAGATTGCGATCTCCTCAAAATGAATCAATCGTCTTCTCAAAAACAAAGAAAAATTGATGACAATGCGTTAACTCTCATAGAAATCTCTAAGGGTTCGAACGGTCTCTCCAATTAATTAATATGGAAATAAAGAAGTAACGGCCTTCTGCGGACAGAAGCGCTGGAGTTGTAACAACTAAATGAATCAGAAGTAGTAGAATAAATTAAATGGGAGGGTCAACCTGATAGCTGAGATACAAATTAAGATATTCTAATGGGACACCCAACAAGAACACATTTACCATTCTCCCTCATTGCTCTCCTTCAGGGATGATATGAAACCGCAATAGATGCTGCTAATCTGGAAGATACGTCCACTCGCCGCAGACAAATTAATTCGGGTTTCGCCTAAAGTGACCGCTTGTGAAAGAATTGAATTAAATTCGAGGAAAACTGCCTACATCACGTGCTACGATAATTGTTTTAATCAAGGGACGACAAAGGATATTTTTCGGGCTTCGATCAGAAATTAAATTCGAAAACGAATTTTGAAAAAGCTGTTTTTATTAATACAATCATTATTCATTCAACAAATACTCTGCTGGAAATGTCTTTGCATATTGAAAATTTCAAGTGAATTTAACTTTTTCAAAATAATCCCATCTTCAGGAGCCATGGAGCCGACGAAAGGTTGTTGTGTTGTCTTTCAAAAACAGGAGTTCAAATTGATTCAACTTTATTTTCGACGTTATACGGGGTTTTCGAAAAATAAGTGGATTTTTTGCAGGAAAGCTGATCGAGCACTTTTTGCGAAAATTATCAAACTTGATGTTGAGTTTCATTTTTTGATAAAGTAAATATTCAGGTCAAAATGTCAAATAGTGCTATTTTGTATAATTAAAGAGAGAGACACAATTTTGTCGAACTGTATCTTTTTGACGCTTCTAACGTAGGTAATTGAATCAGTGTCATTAGGACTAACAAAGCCTAAAAGTATATCACACAAATTATTGGATTTTTTTTAATTTGTAGCTTAAAAATACAATTTTATGCAAACTGAAAAACCGACAGGTCGTAGGTCCACCACGACTATTAGTCAAGGCTCCATCTTCTTTGCATGCTTTTGATCAAGATATCAGAATTGAAGAAATGATCTAATCGGATGTGGTCAGTTCCTGTTTCCGAAATTACTTTGAGTTACTTGAAGATTGGAACTTTAGTTTTTAATAATATGTACTCAAACGTTCAACGTCAATTTAAATTTGTCGACTATTTCAGAAAAGAATTGTGTTTTTGCTTACTCTCCAAAAGTGTTGGAGAAAATTTCGTATATATTCGACCATTACTTAAAATCCTTCTCATGACTTCTGCATTAGTATTCACATAACTTATAATTTTTTATTCAATTATTAAAATTGTTGACAGTTTCGATTGCTACTGAACAAACCTATTAGAGATTGTCTTGAATTTTTCAGTAAAAATACTGCAGTGAATCAATATTTCATAAATCATCCCCGATGTGCTCTGTTCTAACCCAAAAGTGTTCTCGGGTCAGTTCGATGCACCATTAACATCTGAACATTGAGTTTTTGGGGCCGGTCGATGAAGAAAATTGATTTGCCAAATCAGAAAAGGGTTATGAAGAACATTACGATAAAGGGATGATTTCGCCCCTTATAAAGTACGGCCCTGTTGTTTCGTCTGGTCCACTTCGCGAGCAGATTGCGCGGGACAGTTGAACAGTTCAGAGGCAAACGATGAAGCTCTGGTGTATTGGCTACTTGTTGATACCTCGTCGTAGATAGCGTGTAGAAGGCGTGGAGGAAGCCCTGACGGCGAATCGCTCTGCAACCTCCCGGAGCTCGCGGATGCGCTCACCGGAGTTGCGTGCACACGACCAACCAGCCTACCCGGACTGTTCGGTGCACTTGGAGAGAACGCCCACCGGCATCTCTCGCCTCTCACCTTTCATTAGGCACTAGTCGGTCGAAACGTCTCATGTGCCGCACTTCCGAAACGCGTTGTGAGTGACAGTGATTGCATGATATACCGTGTGTGATTCTAGACAGATTGCGTGCCATGTTGCCGTACCAGGCCGTCGCCATGGACTATGCCGTGTCTCCTGGATTCCAGAGGCACCAGCCACCGATAGGCTTGGGGGTGAACATCAATCCGGCCTTCACGCACTCCTGGTTCGTACCAGCGGATCTGTGTGTCCCCTACAAACAGACTCCTCTCCTCGAAACAGGGCATGTTTACTTGTATTATCTGCTTTTAGTCTAAACTGGCCTGTAAAAATCGACACCAACTCACCTTCCTATTCTATTCCTAAATGAAAAACTGGATTTCAACGGTGCTGCTTAACTCAAATAGCTGATAAATGAAAAATTGGCCAGCTATTTGTGTAGTGCTACTCTAAATTTTTCATACTGCCATAAAACCACGTTGTTAACATAAAACTTATATATGCAGCTATTTATAATTCAAAGAATAACTTTTTTATGTATTGTAATTCGCCTGTATTTGACTTGGTATGGTTTTTCTTGATTTTACTCTCATCATAATCATCTACAATGATTCCCATATACGGACTTTCGTGGTTTACCAACTTTTACAACCTAATCTTAATGGATTCTACCGTTTAGCTGAAGACAATATTTCAATACCATGCTGTATTTGCCAGTCGCCTCATCTTAATATTCTATTTCACATAGCACTATATGCTATATTTCACATAGCAAACAGCTGTTTTGAATACATTTACTAATAGTATATTACAGATGAATCTCATGCAGAAGATTTCTAAAGTATTAAGCTGTATCTATCGACAGCTTGATTTTTTTAGGTACTATTTTCTATTGAATCTTTTCGAACGAAGTTATACAATCGCTTAAAAAGGGCTCGTGTCGATTGGTCGAAAGAAATATTCCAAAAATACGATCGCGGTGCTTCGAAGCACGTCTATGACATCGTGATCGGTGATGAATCGTGGATATACGCTTATGAGATCGAAAGTAAACACCAGTCGACTGTATGGATGTTTCAAAATGAGGCAAATCAAAAAACAAGTAGCACTTCGAAGCGAATGGTCGCCTGTTTTTTCAAAATAAATGGACATGTCGCAATCGTAACACTAAAACAACGCGGAACAGTCGAGCACTCACATTTGTTTGCCAGTTGTATTTCAAGAAATAAGGAAAATCAACCGCCGGGATCACTTTACAACGTGCACTCAGATTGGCTGCATTTTTGAGCACTCAAAACATCGATTTGATGAGTGATCCGCGTATAGTCCTCACTTGGCACTGAATGTCTTCTTTCAATTGGTTTAAACGCTTGCAAAATTGTATGGATCTTACTGGGGAATATTTTGAAAAATATTTGTTCTTTAATCCCGAAATATAAAGGACAACCCTCGTATATTCCTGTACCTATGGTGTCTACAGCTGTAAATCTACAATTCTCTCATGAAGCAGAGATTGATCGAAGTCCACTGATGATGCCACCGAGTTCGAACAAGCTGAAATTTAGGAATCTTATGATATATGCTCCATATTGAAACAATGGTTTTGGAATTTTTTCTGTTTGAAATTCTGTTTTCGTATTTCTTCAGAGTAATGTTTTGTCAGTTATTGAGTGATCTTAGTTTTGTACTGTTTGTTTTTTATGTGTAATGCTTCATTGTCTTAAATACAATACCTTCATTCATTGAGTTCGTACAATTGGTCACGTTTCATTCTTTCGTTTGATTATTTTTCATTGAATGAGTGACACTCGTACTATACATATAATATACAAGGTCTTTCTTGAAATTTTCCGACATATTACGATTTACTAGTTTACCAGGGGGTGAAATCATTCAGAGTAGAAGATGTTTTCATCTGGCAGATTTCCCTTATTTTCTAGAAAATTGCATATTTGCCCGTTGAAAATGTCATCGAGGATTCCTCTGAAAAAAGTAAATAAGTTCTAGGGTATATCACATAAGGAAAAACCCCTCTTATTTGCCTGATTTATACAGACAAGACAATCATGGACAATAGTTGTTTTTGGGGGAAATCCACTGGACAAATAACGATCTCGCCAATCAAACCCAATAACTGTCAAATTCGCGTGTGGAAATCTGAAAACGTTTATTCGATTTATAGTTCTTTTTTATAGTGCCGTCCAAAAAAAGGGGACCGCTGTCGGTAATACCATTACGCTGGCGGTAATGTCCTTTGAGGGACTACAGTGAAATGAAACGGAAACAAAGCCAATATTTCTCATCAACCACTGTTTGGATTTGCTGATTTCCACCGCTATTTCCCTGTCTCTTGAGGCTTTTTCAATCGGATGTTAGGATTTTGGCAAACAATGAATCATCGTTGCCTCTCGTCTGCCGAAAACTGCAAATTCATCTTTTAGACGAATCTTTCCCTTTCTGATATAATAATACGTCGGTCAATAAGTCCAGAGCCTAGGAGGATAAGGAATTTTTGGAAACATTTATTTTTATTTAACAAAATAATCCCTTTCCTAAGGGATACATTCATTCCAAAGTTTCTCTAGCTTTCCGGTACCACCAATGTAGTACAATGTTTCGACACCTTCGAAATATGCTTAAAGTCGATTAATTTGCCTTGAAGAATATATTTTACTTTTTCAAATAAGCCTAATTCCGGCCCTAAAACAATCCAATGAACCAATATAATAGTCGGTGTTGATTATTTTTCTATGTTCCAAGTAGTCAATGAATATATACCATGCGCATTCAAAAATACAGAGGCTTCTTTCTACCTTCTCCGCCGAGTTTTTGAAAAGTTTTCTAGGTATCAACCCCACTCACCAGACTGCTTATTTGATTCCGAAGCCAAGTGCTAAATCTATGTTTCCTCCATTGTGATATACCGATTCAAAAACTACCTCTTATTTCGCGTGAGCATGTCCAAACAGCTCTTTGAATTATACGAGGTAATTTTAATCATAGATTCTTGACGTCAAAAGTAACATTGTCTTCCTATAACATTTTTCCAAATTTGGCCCCCGTTCAGAAGATACAGGGTGTTGAAATTTCATAAAAAATTGCATTTTCACCTGTAATATTCAAATATCAATTGAAATGATCTCATGTAGAAGGTTTTTGATAACAGTCATGCATATTTTGGAATCAATAGCTTTATTCCATTTCTTGTGGGTTTCTCACTACTACCATACAGATTGGTTTAAATGCATGAAAAACATATCACTTGAACTAAAGGTCCGTATCTTGTACTTCCTAGAATCATTAGTCTTTTTTGCAAATAAAATATAATCATCTGATGAAACATGAATGAGTGAATCATTTCTTAGAGAGAAAATAATGTTTTTAAACAATTCAGATTCAATAGTGGATACTGTGGAAGGTAATTTTCATTCAAACTAAACTGGAATACAGAGGGGTATTTCCCCAATGTGAAAACTTAAAAGCTCTTAACTTCTTAACGCAGCTAAATATAGAAAAACGACATGGGAGGAAAGTGCTTCTTTTGATCTGAAGAACCTATGATTAAAATAAACACAGTGGTCAAAGACTCGCCCTGTATATTCGTTGTTGTATTTTATTCATTTATTTATTTATTATCCATATGGATCACATACAGGTAATCAAATACCCAAAAACTGTGTTCACAAATTAGAAAAACAAAATTCATCTACAGAAGTGTAAATTAAAATTAAAAGACAGATTTCTTATTTCCAACTGAAACTAAACAATTTTGACAACAGTTAGAGCAGGTGCATGACATTGATAAAAAGAACAGTCTTAATTAGATGTACAAGGTGGTAGCTGATTAATATGTCCCGAGGAAGTGATTTTTCATGATTTTCTTCAAGGAATTAGGACTATGAAAAAATAAATCAATCAATTCTATAAATAGAGGAGTTGAGTGCACTACTTGGTTGATAGATAAAATGTATCAAACTGTCTAAATATCCTAGAGGGAGCATAATATTGTATTCTGCGAGTGATGTCGGGGCATTCTAGCTGAGTACTGATTAATTTTTTTATGAATAATACATCCCCGATAGTTCTTCTGTCTTTAAGATTGAGCATTTTGAAGTATTTAAGTCTTAGGTTATAATTGTTTGGGTCTCCTCTGTTCAGCACGTAACCACATCTGAAGGCCAAAAAACGCAGGAATTTTCGCTGAATTTTTTCAAGACGATCAGCATAAGTTTTAAAATATGGAGTCCACCCAATAGAAGCATAATTCAACCTACTGAACACATATACGTTGTACAATGAAATTAGAGTTTCACAACGTGAAAAATGACGACCCTGTCTCATTATGAAACATTACATGAGTTCGCCAAGCTATCTAGATGTGTTGAGAATCTTAGCTCCGAGTCAATTAGGACTCCTAAGTCCCTGATGCACTTAGATCTTTTCAACTCAACGTTTCGTAGTCCGTAGGCGAAATAAATGGCAATTCTATTGCGGGTAAAAGAAGTTACTTGACATTTCTCGAGGTTTAAATAGAGAAAATTGGTTTGGCAGTATTCGACTAGACTGTCAGATTCCTGATGGAGACTTACGCAATCGCTCTCACACCCAATTCTGTAAAAGACTTTCAGATCGTCGGCGAAAAGAAGTATCTTACATATTGTAAAGCATTTTATTAGATCGTTTATATATATTATAAAGAGCAACGGTCCCAAGTGGGAGCCTTGAGGAACCCCAGACGTTGACATAAAATATCTTGACTTGAATCCCTCGACCGACACGAACTGCGATCGGTTACATAGATATGACTCGAACCATCGCAGTAGTGAACCGCATACCCCGACCCTGTGTAGTTTAACAATCAGCTTAGGAATATGAATCTTATCGAATGCCTTGCTGAAGTCGGTGAACACCACATCTACTTGGATTCCATTATCTAAATGGTCCTGAAGATATTCAATGAAGGTGGCCAAGTTAGTGTCAACTGAGCGGCCTTTGAAGAAACCGTGCTGTTCAGGAATTATTTGAGCCTTTACTAGATGAAACAGATGGGGATAGAGGAGGGACTCAAAAACTTTCTCAAAAATACAGAGCTTACTTTTCGGTCTATAGTTTTCAATTTTATCTTTGCTTCCTGATTTATGAACTGGAGTTATACACGATTCTTTCCAGCGAACCGGAAATATCCCACTTTTCAAAGAAAGAGAGGCACTGCATGATTGAACAAAAAAGCTTGAAATTAAATCAGGACCGGAACCCTTCCTACGATCCAAGCCATAGAGAGCACGTTCAACTTCATCATTTTCGAAACGAATGCTACTTAAGTTGAAGGGATTATTCTCGTTCATCGTTTCAACTTCACAAATAACATGGTTAGATGGAACATAAACCTTCTCAAAAAAATCCGCGAAAAGATCACTTATATGCTCCCCTCCCTTAGCTATTCTGTCCTCAAATGCGTTTGTTCTGAAAAAACCCTCAAATGACATCTCTGTTAGAATATATTGTTTGATTTTTTATCGTTCTAGCTTTTTGATACAAATTGTTATTAAAACCTACTCAGAGTGGATTTTCTTGAAACAACATCTCAGCTTCTACCTGGCAAACCATCTCGTTTTCGATAGATATAATTTTTCAAGTCAAGAACGGTGTTTTTTCTCATGAAAAACTAGATACTTGGATAAAAAGTATTTGGTTTTTCTGTTTATGATGCCTGGGACTTATCAACCGATGTAGGCTCCCCTAACCTTCCTAAAACATCTCGAATAATTTTTTTGGGGAACATCTTATGACTGAAAATTCAATAGGAGATAGTAGTTGATCCATATTACATTTAAAGATCTTCAGAAACAATTTGTGATTGTGCGGGTGGAAAGCCTATTTAATCGAGACACATTCAAAGACTAGGTCTATTATAAATCATTCAATCATCTTACAATCGAATACGGACATCGTATTTTACGAAGCAATAAAATTTGAAGCCTATCGAGACTTGATAAGCCGTCAAAAATAACTCGTATACAATACTGAAGGAAATGTAATCGAATTTTCACTGTCGTTCAATTGTTACGATTATAGGCCATAAAAATTATTTGCCCATATTTCTGCCAATAGTAGAGACGTGATTCTTTCAATCGAACTTTATATATCAGACGCAGATTTCAATTTCCCCAGATCCTTCGGCCTATGTGTACGCATGCATTCTGGATGAGGAACGTTGATTGGATACAAAACAAAATAAGATTCGATTAAATGCTCCCTTCGTATTATTCGCGATAACTGGACCAAAAGATTCGTTCGCTCGGCGCAAAGTTTCTTGCCCAATTTGCGACATTTGCAAGGGACAGTACGGAAGAGTGTATACGAAAGGAAATCAAAGGAAAAGATTGTCGCATGACTCACATGAATGCTGCGGTGAGCTCAGTGTTCTCGGATAATTCGACTTGTTCTGTGATTATCCCTTGTTTTCGACAGGGTGTCTCATTTAATAGTGTTCACCCTATATTACTCAACAAGTGCACTTCTCAAAATATATGAGCTATGAGAAAGTGTGCATACTGCAAACATCTTTGAACTCAATACTTCATCAATAAACAATATTTTCCCGATAATTTCTGCATGTCTATAAAGAAGATACAAAGACCTTGCTAAAAAAGTACCAGATGACCAATTTCCCTAAATTTCTATAAATAAATAATTTAAGCAGTTGATTTCAGAAGCAATTCGTTAGGTAACTAGACGAATATATTCATTAGCCGCATTTTTAGGGTGAGGATGGGTATTCCATCGATCTGTCAGTTATGCTTTGTCGGAAGCATGTCCTGCAAGGAAGAAATCGGATTATGATGCCCTCTCGTTATCATGGTTCGGCGGTACATAATGGCACAAAAAAGACCTGTTTCGTCGTCATCTCCTCTTGCTCAATTTGCCGCGGCACTCTTGAGAGATAGAGGGGGCAGCGTGTGAAAACAAAGTTAAGGCGAGCTCCGGTGAAATTGGTAGAAATTGGCCTATGTTACTTCAACCGTTATTCCCGGTCCCACAGAGACTTGTCCCTGCGTTCCGATTATTAGGTTATCTATAGGGGGCTCCCCGCATACCTGGCGACACCTCTGTACTCCCCCGAGACGTCGGGACGCCTTTTATCTTTTACTGGATCCTTGCAGCGAGTGCCGACAGTGGTGATTGACTTCCAGAATGACCCACGTCTCTTGGAAAGGTCGAATGTTCGGGAGTGAGGACTGCTGACTGGCGACCGCGAATGCCCCGTTTTATGTCCGATGTACGTGAGTCCGTGTGTCACGCTAATCACCGGGGTATCCCTCGGGAACAATGACTGACGGCTTTCACTGTAAGATGCCCTCTCCCTTTTTATGGAACATACGGCCGGCTACTTTGTGGAAATTCGAGACGAAAGAGAAAACCTTTATCTGCCACTGGTTTCAACACGTCCGCTTGGTGCTTTTCGACAACATAGTTGGATTGTTCTATACAGTATGCAATTATTTGAGTCAGAAGCAGTTGTGGAAATCGAGTGGTCACTAATTCTCACCAAAATGAAAAATATATCGCCTCAATAGTCTCATTTTATACGTACGACCATGTACTCAAACGATTAAGAACTGTCCAAATTTTTCTTCGAAGATCAAAACCTGGAACTTTTTCAGAAGGATCAGAAATGAGATTTTTATTGAACATTCCATAAGAGCTGCACTCAATCTACCATAATTCTTTATCGCCAATCTTCATACTGAATCGTTTACGTGAATTCAATCTGGGAATTATATTTTGTAGAATGTATGAAATAAATTAGGAAAAGAATGATATCTGCTCCAAGAATACAGAGCTGCAATCTGTCTGACAATATGGGGAGACACAATGTTAGACAAAACTGGTAACCAATGAACCTGTGTAGATTTTATGGTGCCAGCAATCATTCTCATGGCTGTATTCAATTGAGCATCGATTTTTGTGTATGCGCATTTTTGAACCAAACAGAACAACAATACTCGACTGCAGAAAACACTAAGGCTGTGCGAAGAATGGAAGCAATCAGCATCTCAAGATGATCCAGTTAATGTCTGAAGTTTTCAGTTTTAAGCTCAGATCATTTAAATGAGTCTTGTAATTGAGAGATGAATCTCATTTAACTCCTATGTACTTTGGATAAAAATTATGTTCGATAAGAGAGTCATTGAGAGTTAAAGCTAATTTCCTATATTTTTCATGATTATTCAGATGGAAACAAGATACTTTGTTTTGTGGATTTGGACATAATCGTCACTCAATTTAAGAATTCTTTAAAATCGCCAAATCAGATGACAGTATGTTTTCCAGTTCCAATAGCAATGTCAGCATAATCAAATTTCTGAGATGATGTCGTGTGTAAATCACTGAGATATAAATTGAAAAGTAAAGGAGCAAGAACTGATCCTTGTGGAAGACCGTTTTTCAATGTTTTGAAATGGCTACTCTTATTGTCAACAAAAACACGAAACCTTCTATCAAATGACATATTTTCTAATAATCTTTCCATTTTCCCACACTTCAGATAAGTATAGAGTCTGAAAATTAATCCATCTTTCCACGCAGTGAAGTTTCTTCCATCTGAATATATAATTATTTTTCATTTACTTAAGAGAAAAGAGGAATGTCAAAAAATTTGTCATAAATTTGTGTGCTTGAAGCTTTCACAGATACCTATTCAATTGACATCAGTCGGACTCGTTATCGCTTTTTCATTTAGGGGCAAATTCATTGAAATTGTTCATTCACGGTGAAATAATATATGTCTCAAAGTTTGGAAAAGCACTGACGTGTATGCTTAGGAAAAGAGAATTTGAGCTTCTAACACCCTTTTATCCTGTTCTATGAATTTCAATGAAAAAACTGATTCTTTAACTGGCCTTCAGCACTTGAATCTCGGTCTTGCATGTTTCTCAATTGTATGGCTTACATTTCAAATGTTATTACGTAAAAAACACATTTGTTTTTGCATATGAAGAGATTATAGTATAGATAAATCGTCAATTTTCAAAATGAAAAACACCAATCTTTGAGTTTTATTCCTTACTGTCAATAATTTCTGAAATTCTCTCAGCAGTTTCCCGAAAGCACTCAGTATTGAAATCTGAAATCCCAAGGGGCGTTGTCAGGATGAAAAAGGAGGAAATCGGGATACGGGGTGTCGGACAGCGTTCCCTGAGGATGTATAAAGTGAAAACTCAACATCTGAACCGGAAGCCCTACCCAGGCTACCGGAAGAATGATTGGGACTGAGATAAGAAATGCTAAAAAACTATTAGACGATCAATGGTCCAGATAATAATCTTAATGTTCGATCTCAATAGTTTTACGAGTTTTATAAAAAACAAACACAATCTTTGTGTATTTACCACGTTGAATATCTGATTCTTGATATTCCAATCATCATATTCCTTCAGGACGTCTAATCCAACTCAATCGCGGGCAATTTGGAAGTCAGAACCTGAATTGGTCAAAGGAGGGACCCTGAATGGGGACAATTTAACGATCGGAAAAGTGTGAGGAACACGTACAGTGAAGGCAATCATGAGATGAGCCCGATCAGCTTGATCTTCGATTCCGCGTACTACGATGATTAACTGAAATTGGTCCTTGGTGGAATTCTGGCCAGAATAAACGCTCGAGAAATCCATATGACTTTCTGGATATCTCGATGAAATGGAAAAATCTTCCCGCATGACGATGATTTGATAAGTAATCTGACATATTCGCACAATTAGAAACACAATATCGGCCAGGCATGCAACAGTCTTCCTGAGCTGAAACCTGCGCAGTTGCTACTCTGGCAAGATTGGCGAATTTCGATTTTGCCCCGGCAACCTGCACAGACTTGAAAAACTGTGAGATAGGGGCTTCAATTCACCTGTGCAGGCATAAGCAGACATAGCTGTGCAGGTGTACCTATGCAGGTATACCTGTGCAGGTTCCATCTCTGGTGGATTGTAGGTTATTTAGTCAGCATAGTATGTTATATCCAAGTCGTTTATGTTCTAAAACAATCCGTTTTCTCACATAATATTCGTTCGTGATGTTTTGGCATCTACCATTATAACTATTTACAAAGGAACCAATTTGCAAACTGGCGAGTTTTCGACAATTTTCATATATTCTTGAGATTTAAAAAAAAATTTTTCATCGGAAAATTATCATGATTGCAATTGATATACTAGTCGAAGACTAGCCCTGTAAATTAACTATTTATTTTATTCTATTTCACTTTAACGCTCAATGAAACTTACTGCTAAGAAGTGTTACATCAGAATTAAGTTTAAATCACGAGTACTAACTTTTTTTAATTACAGCATCCTCGAGCTCAGAAAAGAAAAGAGTAGAGATGCTGCCCGGACAAGAAGAGGAAAAGAAAACTACGAATTCTACGAACTAGCCAAAATGCTACCCCTCCCTCAAGCTATAACGTCACAATTAGACAAAGCCAGTATTATACGTTTGACCATATCTTACCTCAAACTCAGAGATTTCTCTGGACATGGTGATCCTCCATGGAACCGAGACAGTCCACCACCAAACAAAACCCTGAAGAGTAAGTATCAGAATTTTTCCCTTGATTCCAAAAATGAATTCAGTCCATTGTTACTTGTATGAAATTCAAATTTAGCCTATCGTTGAGTGAATTAGAAAGCTGACACCTTCTGATTAGCATAAAACATTGCAATGGGGCCATGTCTATACGAATTTTATTAGAAATCTTCCTAGAATAGCTGAGTATTGACTTGCTTTCTACTTTAGTTAACTTGCGGGTTATGCCACTGTCCTGAATATAAACACGAATAATCACGAACTGGACGGCCATTTTGTTTTCGTTTAGTATTTCCAACCATTCGCTTCATTTGTACGTGATTGTGAATAATAATAACGCATTCTGCCTAATGTTTATGCTGACGACAGGCACATCCAAGTATATTCATCGGTCAATGCAGGAAATCATTTTGTAATCTCCATACGATGGTCATTCAATTATTTCATTTTGGTACTTTTATGGCTCCCACATTATACTTTTAAATACGGCCGTTTCAACTCCGGAAATTTCTGTTGCTGCACCCGCTCATAAATTTCGAATTTCTAGTGAAATGAAGTTGTAGGAGGAATTTTAAACAATTTCTAATGTTTCTCCACCTCCCTCTCCTCTTTGAATACTAATCAAGTGGCCACGTCTGTAATTCACGTATTCCATTCAAATCTGAAGTTCCTTTGATGAAAGCTCGAATCTCCTTACACTGTCTTGAACTATCTTCTCAATAAAAGTATTATTTTCTTCAAAAAATATGTTTAGTCTTCAATACTGATGAGTTTCAACAACTATTGAAATTGATGACGAGATATTGTTGATGATGGAGCTCGTGTTGAATGATTATTTGGGCTATTACCATCATCTATTGTGGATGTAATGTTTTCCGACGTTTCGATAGACATCTTCTATCTTTATCAAGGAGGAAAAGTAAAAAACCTTTTGAAAATTATCACTTTTCAAAAAGTCAATATGACAGAAGTCATGAAAGAAAAATGAACAATGTTATATACTCATCTGTGATATGATGATCTTTTTAAGTTCGATCCAACTTTAAAAGATCATCATATCACAGATGAGTATATAACATTGTTCATTTTTCTTTCATGACTTCTGTCATTTTGACTTTTTGAAAAGTGACGGTTAGTTCGATCCAACTTAAAAAGATCATCATATCACAGATGAGTATATAACATTGTTCATTTTTCTTTCATGACTTCTTTCATACTGACTTTTTGAAAATTGATAATTTTCAAAAGGTTTTTTACTTTTCCTCCTTGATAAAGATAGAAGATGTCTATCGAAACGTCGGAAAACATTACATCCACAATAGATGATGGTAATAGCCCAAATAATCATTCAAAACTACTGAAATAGTTCAAATTCGCCACAAAAATTCTACAGTCTCAATTCAAAAAAGAAACAATTTTAATAGGGCTAGAATAAGTTTGTCGTTCTCCAATAAGGAATCGACAAATTTGAATCATTTCGTGAACGCACCCTTCCTCTAATCTTGGAACTATCAGTGTCAATTTATTCAGTAAATTCAACATTTTCATCATGGTAAAATACACGAAGAATTGAAGCCGATGGACCATTGGACTAATTGATCTCTGGAAAAGATTGCCCAAGATGATCAAGTTCATTGCAGAATCATCTTCAGTGGCGAAGCTCATTTTAAGCTCAATGGGTTCGAAAATAAGCAAAATATGCATTAGTGCCCTGGTGAAAATCCACACGTGGTTCATGAAACACCAATTAATCCACAAATATAACTGTTTGATGTGCTTTGCATGCCGGCTAATTTTTCATCGACGATCATTAGCGTCACGTCACAATAAAGTTTAATCGTCATCGCGTCATGGTAACTGATCAATTTTGGCCCGAATTCGAAGATTATAAACTTATCCGACATGTGGTTTCGACAGGAAGGTGCCACAAGCCAAACACTAATACGTAACAATCGATTGATGAGCGATTTATGAGCGTGTTAACCCAGTCGATTGGCCGCCTCGTTCGTGAGATTTAACGCCTCTAGCCTTTTTTCTGTTGGGCTACGTCGAATCATTGATGCATGCCAACAAGCCGACGAGGTTGAAAGAGATGAGTTTGTGTTAGAGACATCATTTTTAAAGAAACAACAATCATTACAATAATGAACAACAAAATTGGCGTAATAACCCTGATTGTATGTAGAGGGTTAGTCGAAACAATGTACGGAGCTTTCTGGGGGTGATAGAACATTACCGATGTATTGCTTTCATAAACGTGAGATGATAAATTGCTTTCGGTAAGCCTCCCTGTAGAACACCCCAAAAAACACATAAATAACGAACCTTTGTGCCACGTATTTACTTCGAAAAAATGAGGGAATTTAGACAAGTGAAGCTATTTAAGGATGCTGGGGTGTCCTCCGAACCAAAATATATCCCATAGACTCGCCGGCCGTACTTGATGCAGCTATAAAGTATCCTAACGAGTGGGCGTTAAAATCAAAATCGAATCAAACTTCCCACAATTCGCATGACATGAATGTCGACTCAACATCGACAGTTCGTGAAACGACGTTCAGCGAGGCAACCCCTAACTACAGCATGCAAATCTAATCATGAACCCTCCCTGTTAAACTCGCAAATCCAATTCTACCCCTCGACCATGGATGATAAAATTAGGTGGTGCTTATTGTAAACCAAACTCGGAAAATTTACAACCGTAATTCGTGTACTTGTGGAGGAGAGGGCCCTAAGTGAAATAATTATTGAGAATTAGTCCCTCATCGTAATTCTTACTCGCCAACGTCTTCTTAATGAATTGTCATTGATCCAGCGGGAAAGCTCCGGTTTTGTTTCGCTTTTAAAATTGGATTTACGTTGCGAATTATATCAGTTTCGCGTTATGTTTTATCTTGTTTGTGTCAATTCATGCCACTGACGCCTTCGTCAACTTCGAGAAAATGCAATAGACTTGTGTTGAAATAATGACTGATGATCCCACATAAGGCTGGAACTAGTATACAGGGTCTTTCACGAGGAACCTCACCCATATTTATACGTATTTTCATGCACTTATAAGTATTTCACGATGCTGATGAAATCTAAAATATTTTCAAGTCATGAGCACCTCCGGTTTTTCCGGAAATGACGTCAACTTCCGTTTTTCAAATTACAACACCATTTTTTTTATTGCAGAAATAGATTCCTTAGAAAATTTCAAGTTATTTTGATGTAACATTTTTCAGTTTTGGTTGGAAAATTCTCTCTGAGCGGGGAAATTTGAAAAAAATCGAAAATAGAGCTCCGCTGAAACAAGAATAACTTCGAGGTTTTTGGATGGAAAATTATCATTTTGGGATTTTTTAAGATGTAAGATTCATGTATCCACATTGAAAATCGAAATCGCGATTCATGATACAGGGGGTGAAAAAATCGCTTTCAAAGTTAGGGATGACAAAATCGTGAAAAATCAATTTTTTCAAATTAGAACCCCATTTTTTTATGGCAGATATTGAATCTACGTTAAAAAATAATGTGAGTGTATGCATCACACTTTTGCCCTAAAGTGGATATTTTCTGAGTTATTCACAAAAAACTGTTTTTCGTCTTGAATTTTCAGCTATTTCTTTTCCCTTCAAGCCAAAAAGATGAAATTTTCAGGAATCATTATTTTACAATATCAAATGATAGATGAAGTTTTCCGAAGAAATATCGGAAATTAAGGGTGCCAATGCAAAAATCTTAAATCATGACTAACTGAGTGACTAAATAAACATTCAGCGGTAAACATGACCAGTGTGTTGCACGGCGTTATCTTTCATTATTAACTCGAACTTCGCGACAGATTTTTTTGCTGGGGATTTCTCCTTGAGGTCTTTAACCTTTGAATAATTTCATTTCGAATAACCCTCATGAAAAGATAAATATTATGATATATTATTAAGAGAACAGGATTCACACTAATTCTCTGATATCTTTGAAAAAACCTATACGTAAGTTTTCCTTTTACAAATAACTGAATTGCCATAACGAACTGATGAATCGAAGATGTGAGAACAGAAAAAAACATAAGCCCATCAGGATACGAGTGTGAAATATAGTCAGCGATAAAAGGCATTAATAGAACGGCTGGAAATGGGAAGGCAGCTGCAAACAAAGCATCTTTCATAAAAACAATATTGAGAAGGTGGTCCAGTAGAGGTCTCCAGAGACTTCCTCGGCTAGCTCCCGCCTGTCAGTTCAGCAATTGCTGCCCTTTTCCAGAAAATTTAGCCAAGCCGGCCTTTGGTCACTATTCCCAACAGTGCTCTAATTCAATAACGTTCAGCTCGTCAATGAATTCCCACCCTCCGGTGGTTCTCTCTTTGATAGACGTCTTTCTTAGAATCGAATTAATTTTTCTCTTTCGTTCTAATCAACGAGGGATCTCAATATCTATTCTTTCTGATGTTGAAATGGGATTCACTACTACTAACTACTATCGGATGTAAATAAACTTTTGCGATTTTTTTTATCAGTTTGACACTTGTTGTGTTTTTAAACGTAATTTTTTTTTATTCAACTTCTGACAGTATTTACTTAAAGCAATTTATGCTTATATGCTTCTTTTTCTATTAGAAAATTTTTTCTTCACGTTTCAGCAACCCCTACTTGAAATATACTTCTCATAGTGACTAATTTCGACTAATAAGTGGAATTTATCTTCATAATCGTGTTTTTCATACAGCGGTTAAGAGATTTTAAAAACCTCTCAAATGGAGTATCACTCTAAAAACCTAACAAAATATTCAGAAGAATAATACAGGGTGTAACCAAATAAGTGTAAAATATTTAAGGAGGTCATTCCTCAGCGATAAAAAATTGGATCTTTCATATAAAGAAACTTCATTGGGGCATCCCTTGTTGAGATACAGCCCCTCAAAGGAAGTACATAAAATTTTTATAACAATTTTTTTCACAAGCACCAAAAAAGTTACAATATTGAAATTAACCTAACGTTTCCTACTAGCAAAAAGACACTTATCCAGTTATTTATTTGGTTTACCCCATGGTTGTAAGGGTGGGAAACGCAGGTACTAACTACAGAATAATAATAAATCCAGTTCGCATTTATGACGATGTACCTATCTCTGTGGTTGTTCGTAAAATAATTTTTTGCTGCGAACTGGTTTATTTTGGGCAAAAAACTCATGAGACATTTTTTGTTTAGAATGAAACAGGCTATCGGTAATAAATTTTTAAATGGTAAACAAATAAAAAGACAAAAAGTTACATTGGAAATAAACTTTAGAGGTTGCGTTTCCCTCTCTTACAACAGATCTGTTTTTCGATGAGGCATCACCTCCTTAAATATTTTACACTTATTTAGTTACACCCTGTATATTTATCCTTACAGTGTGCAACTAAATTATGGAATAAATTCAGTATTTCAGAAGAAAAATATTTACCAACAAAATCCTGACATATTTTTGTTACACATATCAATCAACCCTCTAAATTTTTTTAATAGTGGAAGATGGTCAATGGTTCATTTTTTACCAAGGTGTCCATATCCTTTTCACAGGCGTACAGAAATTTTCAAAAATGTTTCATCAAAAACTAAAATAATATACGGGGTGTTTCAGTGCTCACTTTGAAAACAAATAGGCAATCTACTGCAGCATCCATCTTTCAAATTTCATTTTAGTATCTATAATAAGATATTTACTAGGTTCCACAAATTTACCCATCACTGTATAATCATTGCTTTTTGATGGAAAAAACACCCTTCAAGATTTTGATAAATCGTTGTGCACCGGTGGTATCGAAAGGCTGGGAAATTCTATCACTTTGAAAGGCGATTATTTTGGTGAATAAAGATTAATTTTGGCAAAAAAATTTGTTTTGCTACCAAAGCTCGGGGACTTGTTGACCAATGTGTTCTTGAAGAGAAGTTAAAATTTCAGAGAAGAAATATCGTAATAGGGATCGATCGTATTTTGTATTTGAAATGCCTCATTGGCTCACGTGATAAATAACCTAATTTGCCCCCTAGCTGTATGAAATATTCCTAAACGGAGTGATAGGAAATGAAATAGGGAAGACGATAAATTTGCGGATCTGATACCAATATTTCATAGATGGCATTATAACAAATTTGTTAGCGGCATATTAGGGAGCGTATCAGGAGGGTGAGTGTCTATTTTTCGCTAGAATCATATGTTACACCAGACGCCTGAGAAAATTCCAATATAGTACCGAATAAATCACAACAAAAATTAATATATCGGACAACACATATACTGGCCATTTTTCTTGTCATCATCCACGGGATATAAATGACAGACCTCCTTGTTGGCTCTCTGGAACATAACATGTCTTCATCCTGCTAAAAAACTACGAACGAAATTTCTGTGACAAAAAAATAAAACTCGAAACTATTCGATCATCGAACTGAATCGTATAATTACAATTTGTTTTTACTTAAAGATTATTATGATATTGAATTGATTCCTAATTCTTTATTTTACAATTATGTCTTTTTATTCATATACAGAGTGCGGCAGAAGTCTGGTATTCACGCATGCGCGTATTCTCGGCCAGTATCGTATCTAGTGCGGAACGAGGCAGCATTATTTTTGCTTTTTTTCTCCCAAATGCAAAACGGTAAACTGACTTTTGCCGCACCCTGTATAAATGATATGATTCAGGTCGTTTTTTATAATTTTTTTTAGCCAACCTCGTGGCTGATATTCTCAACATCGATTCAAATCTTCGAAAGGATAATTTCATCTGGAGACAACAATCAGGAATTTCAGATCCCGTGAATACATATTGCGGCTTTTAGATTATATACAGGGTGTAACTAAATAAGTGTATAATATTTAAGGACGTCATTCCTCATCGAAAAAAAGATAGGATATTTTATACAAAGAAACTTCATTGGAGCATCCCTTGTTAAGATACAGCCCCTCAAAAGGAGTACATAAAATTTGGAATTATAACAATTGTTTTCACAAGCACCAAAAAAGTTACAATATTGAAATTAACCTAACGTTTCCTACTAGCAAAAATACACTTATCCAGTTATTTATTTGGTTTACCCCATGGTTGTAAGGGTGGGAAACGTAACCCCTTAAGTTTATTCCAATGTAACTCTTTGTCTTATTATTTGTTTACCATTTAAAAATTTATTTCCGATAGCCTGTTTCATTCTAAACAAATGATGTCTCATGAGTTTTTTGCCCAAAATAAACCAATTCGCAGCAAAAAATTATTTTACGAACAACTAGAGAGATAGGTACATCGTCATAAATGCGAACTGGATTTATTATTATTCTGTAGTTAGTACCTGCATTAAACGACTAAATGGTAAAAAGCAAAACTAATTTATTAATAACAAAACACACAACACGTAGAAATCATAATAAATGTTCAATATATATGTCTACCTTCAGACATCAAGCATGCGACTAGACGAGGGACTGTACTTAACAAGGGATGCTCCAATGAAGTTTTTTATATGAAAGATCCTATCTTTTTTTCGATGAGGAATCACCTTAAATATTTACACTTTTAGTTACACCCTGTTTATCTAGATTATATATTGTCGATATTTATTAATATTTTTTTGTATGTCATAGTCACTCCTAATTCGTACCTACATCATAGTAGTGATTAAGGAATAATTAAATGAACGAAGCTTCTACCCTGAATTGACTACCGACCATTATTTCGGTGAAATAATTCAATATGCTCCCCCTGTTTGAAGGTTTCATTAAAAATGCAAATTCGAGCTTTATTCAACTCATTCGATTAATTCATTTGTAAGGCTATATTTTGTAAACATTGTTAGTGAAACCAAGATTCATTTCGTTTGATTCGCTTCAGGAAAGAGAATTTGAAACATAAAATGGGGTTAGTTTCAATCAGATTAGATCTCTGTGATTCTGCTAATTTACTTTTTTGATTTATTATGTTTGTAATTTATTTATGAGCTGAGAAGAATATTTGCAGTGGGAACAAGGTGCTGTATTTGTGTGAAATCAAATCATTTTTTTGTAGTGTAGGAGATTATAAATTTATTGATATGAATTGGGAAAGCTCATATCATATAACGAATCCTCTGGGGAAATTCATTCTACGTTTACGATGCGACATGTGTTGAATAACGGAAAATTATTACAATTACTTTCTTCCCTTGAAATAGTGATTTCGATATATAGACAACCAATCCCCCCGTATTAAGAACCCTTTAACGAGAAAAACACCAGTATCCCCAAATCGAAGAGCAATCCCTTCATTCTAGTAAATCCTATTGTTCCTGATGATATTCATAGACCTTTCTCACCCTTTATTACTCCTGTGGCTCTGTCTGTCGTGCTTATGACTCATATATTATGACTTCTAGCTTCCAGAAGCCGATCCTCCAACAGCCTTGAAATGAACTTCGAACAATACCAAGGAACACACATTTTGCAGGTAAGATTCTCGATTTTTTTTCAGAATTTCTAATAAAATGCAAAATTTTTGAACGATTTTTCTTATGTTTATTGTTTCAATAAGTATCTGTTGACCGATATTATTTTATATTTATTTATGTGACTATTTTGATCGTTGTGGTCTCAAAAATTATTTTGAGGTGTCTACCACCCCTGTGATCAACCTGATCAAGGCTATATTTGATAAAGCTCATGGCAATTGAAAAATATTTCAACACAATTCGTGGGATCTGTCAATATGATGGTTTATTAGTATTCCAGACATATTCATTTATACATACATTCGTCAAAATGAGTATCTTCGGAATGACATAAACTCCAGCATAGCCTGGAACAATTTACTTTCGTTATTCCAGTCATGTCTTCACGGTCATCCTTTATATACCTAAGGGATCAACTGTCAGTCCTATAAAATTGGGTGGGAGATAGGAGATGTGCGGGAATAGTGAGGGAGATTAGAACATCACATGTTCGTACCAGAAATGTAGAAAAATCTGCATATTTAACTAGAGAAACAGAAAGTTCATGTTCATGTTTTATGGTCAAGCACATTGACAAAGTACCTTTATAGACTGCCAACGCACGTGTTGAGGACTTGTCACGCTAACAAAGCGACACCATGCGTTTGTCGCTCGAACTAATGTCCTCATTTGGCGGGAAAGCGGCTCATTTAAATTCATACTATTATTTTCAAGCTAATTCGAGCCAAAACTGAATGATACCTGATGATATCTGATTTGGATCATTTACTCAACTTCAAAAACGTTCGAATTTACTAATGCTTATTTTATAGAGAAGGGAATTTGGTGGAGAAAAACAGAAACTTTAAACAAATTTTTATTTAAAGAACTAAACTTGTTCAGGAGATGAATTCAGTCGAAATATCTGTAGATGTTAAAGATATATTATCCTATTTATCACATATAAAGATTAATCAGGGACATTATCAATACTACTTACAGATTCGAGGTGAGCATAAGCTACAGAAGATTAGATTGAATTAATTTCATTAAAATCGAACTAATAAACTACATCTTAAAAGCATTCATTCGAACTGAACAAAGTCACTGTGTAATGTTTTCAATCTTTTCTTCCTTCAATGCCACAATAGTGATCAGTTGAATCAGAATGAACAAACAGTGCTAATACGTTCATTATATTTATATTCTAATGTCACAACTCACTGTGTTCTAATATTATTTAAAAAGGTGATTCATCAACATCGTGAAATGTCGAAGAGTTTGCTTCTGGATGCATTGAGAGGTTAGATTCCCCTAGTTCTGAAACTAAAGAATATATATTAAGAAAATTTCAATAATGAGAAAATAAGGAAATTTAAGTGGTATGATTAATAATTTATATCTTACATCTTTCATCTGGGACCTCAAATTCAGATTGAGCTTCACTCAGATCTACTCATTTCATATCCTCACTACCTGCAGAATAAATTGATAATAAGACTATAAAATAGTCAACATCCAGCTCATTAATGTGAAATTCAGAATTTTATAGCATTTATGACATTATTAAAAGTTTAAAATAGAGAAATCACCACAAAAAAGTTGCATCAGTCTCATTTCTAAAAAGAGCTGGTAATGCATTAGGCGTCAGCCTTCTGGTATCAGATAAGATGTATTTCTCATCAAAATGATAGTGGCAGACTCCTTTCTTATAAACTTCTTCAAGTGGCATAGCTTTCAGTTTTGAATTCTGCAGTATATCTAGCCACATATGAAATCTGACCAATTCTGTTTCAAAATTTGGCAAACGATGTCATCGGAGAGTGTTAATTTTGCAACCAGGTACTGCACATTTAGTAAGACACATATTTGATGATTACCACTTATTGAAAATACTTTAACTCACGTCAAAAACTTAGCTCAACTTGCAACTAACACTGAACAACACGAAAATAATTATTATACCTGTGCTGTTCTCTTATATTAGTGATCAATACCCAAATACAGTATTCATAAGCCCAAGGTGGGATCCTTGCGGTACTCCAGATGAATTAATAATTTTTTTGAACGTTTGGCAATGAACACATTGAAATTGTAAGCTGATCACCATTAATTCCTACCTCTGCAACTTATATTCAAAATAAAATGAACTCCCTTACTGGGACACCCTATAATAATAAATGTTCAAATCAAAGACGGGAGAAAGTGACATTAAGATCGTGACAGTCTAAAATCTTCAATTCAATTCGTTGTTAAAAACCAAGTTTTTCTTCGGCCACCCTTTATTTTTGGAGTCCTTGACGTGATGTTCTGTTTCAGGCTCTGGATGGCTTCGCCCTGGCACTAGCAGCTGACGGGCGTTTCCTGTACATTTCTGAGACGGTGTCGATATATCTAGGACTTTCGCAGGTGAGTGTTTATAAGTTTAAGCGGGCTCGAGTTGGTATCCGGCAAAGACTGCCGGGGATGCTGGTCCCGACGCCCTAGACGCCTGAAAATGCTCCTCACGTAGTGCTCTGCAGCAGCGTGCTCGCCATCCATAATGACGCTGCTGGCGGGGCCACAATCAATAGGGTATTTCCAACTGCGGAACATGGCAGCCTTACACAAGCATCCATGTTATCACCACCCATCCTCCAATCTTAAATTTTTATCTCATGCCCGTTTGCACCCAGTTCGGATGGTTCGGATTACTACATTGAACATGTATTAATTAGGATACAGGATGCTTTGATAGTTTGGATAATAGCAACATCCTGATGAATATTCGCAAAACTATCTGAAAAAAAATAAAATGATGAAACTGGAGCACTCTTCACTGTTGACTGGGTGTAGATATCATTACTCATAAAGATATGCGTGTGCGCAAATGTCCTTATGAAACACATATTTCATATTAAGTGAGCACATGAAAAGGATGAATATCTGATGATGCAGTCAAACACCTGTTTTTGGGGATATGTCAAGGCCTAAGTATGAAGTGATTTTTATTTTGTAGATTTCAAAAAATTGATTGTCAATCTGACGTTTAATAGTTCTTCATTTTTGCGCGATTCTTCTGCTAAAACAGCCTGCTGTCGTTTTGCAATTTTCGAATATCTAGCAGAAAATGGTCTCATTCGATTGACATCGGTTGGTCTTATTGATTCAGTAAATGAGGCATTTACGGTGAAATAATGTACGTTGTCAAATGTAGAAGACCACTGACGTGGGTTTTTGAAGAAGGAAATTTGAGATTCGAACAAAACTTAAGGAAATCTATGTGTAGTTGTTTTCAATTCGAGATATAGGCGGTTGTATTTGTATCACATTGATTCAGAGTACGGTGAAAAACACTTGAACCAGGGCGCGAAAACTCCTGACATCGCTTAAGTGCTTTTCTGAATTGTTATTATAACAAAACTACAGTTATTGAAAGCACAATTGGTTAATCTTACATTGGAAGAAGAGTTTTTTGAAAAAAATCCTGGCGGTGTTTTTAATAAATCAACAAACATATTGAATAATTATTGATTTACGTCAAAATCTCATAAATTCATTGGAATTCAACGTGAAGATGGCAGATAGGCGGAGCTTAAGGTTCAATTAATAATTGCCATCAGCGATCTGTTTGAGTCACATTGACGTACGGTGACTAACAAGATTGTAGCGACAATAGAAGATCTCGTTCTTGATTAGTCCACATGTTTTTGATATATTTCATCATGATTGGTCTCGTTTTTAATTGGCCAGAACGATTAAATACCTGATTCACTTTGTTATAGTATTGAACCCGCGTGTTTTCGGTATATTTGATCAAGAATCGGTGTTTTAAATAAATCAACAAACATATTCAGTAATTATTGATTTACATCAAAATCTCATAAATTGATAGGAATTCAGCGTGAAGATTGCAGATAGGCGGGGTTTAAGGTTCAATTGCCATCATCGATGTGTTTGAGTCACATTGACGTACGTTGACTAACAAGATTGTACCAACAATAGAAGATCTCGTTCTTGATTGGTCCTAGTGTTTTTGATATATTTCATCATGATTGGTCTCGTTTTGAATTGGCCAGCACAATTAAATACATGATTCACTTTGTTATAGTATTGAACCCGCGTGTTTTTGGTATATTTGATCAAGGAATCGGTGTTTTAAATAAATCAACAAACATATTCAATAATTATTGATTTACGCCAAAATCTCATAAATTCATCGGAATTCAGTGTCAAGATGGCAGATAGATAAGGCTTAAGGTTCAATTAATAATCGCCATTATCGATGTTTTTGAGTCACATTGACCTACGTTGACTAACAAGATTGTACCAACAATAGAAGATCTCGTTCTTGATTAGTCCACGTGTTTTTGATATATTTCATCGTGATTGGTCTCGTTTTGAATTGGCCAGCACGATTAAATACCTGATTTACTTTGTTATAGTATTGAACCCGCGTGTTTTTGGTATATTTGATCAAGGAATCGGTGTTTTAAATAAATCAACAAACATATTCAATAATTATTGATTTACGCCAAAATCTCATAAATTCATCGGAATTCAGCGTGAAGATGGCAGATAGACAAGGCTTAAGGTTCAATTAATAATCGCCATCAAGGATGTGTTTGAGTCACATTGACCTACGTTGACTAACAAGATTGTACCAACAATAGAAGATCTCGTTCTTGATTAGTCCACGTGTTCTTGATATATTTCTTCATGATTGGTCTCGTTTTGAATTGGCCAGCACAATTAAATACATGATTCACTTTGTTATAGTATCGAACCCGCGTGTTTTCGGTATATTTGATCAAGGAATCGGTGTTGCCTTTTATATTTCGGGATTGAACAACCCTATAATGTTGCAATCTGCCAACTGACAGCTCTAACGTAAATATTGACATTTTTGAGGTTATACGTAGTTAGAACGTTGTGACATACCAGCGCTATTTGTGTTATTTACGGTAACTCCAAAGATTCATCTCGCCGAAAAAATAGAATTAAATAACATTTTTGTGCGATATCTTACATCCTTCGACGCGGATTAACTCAACAACAGTGCACAATGAACTTAATTCAACCGGGGTCGAAGTTCACTCCAAGAAAAATTATGTGAAGGTCATCCAAAATCAGTTGTTGTTCCGAAAACCGTTGATGCTGTGCAAGATCGTCATGTGATCTATCGTGAGATTACTATTCGATTCTCAGAACCGCTAAAAATAATTCGAAACAGCAATTTCGTCGATACCTTATGGGGATGTAACTTGAAAGGAAGAGATTTCGAAAAAATTTTAGAGGGAATACCCCCATTGTTTTTCACTAAGGAATGATTTCCCAAAGTTTTTCGCGTTTATTTACAGGCACACTGTATCAGCAGCTGGGCTACCCCGTGTACAATCTATATTCGAAGTTTTCCATCCATTATTAGTACTTTTGATTCATAGTGTTCAAATGACATTTGCTTTGTTTACTTTCTTCTGTCATATCATTGGGATTCAGAAACACTTTCTTCATTCAGGTGGAGATGACGGGCAGTAGTGTTTTCGATTACATCCATCACCAAGACCACAACGAATTAGCTGAACAGCTGGGGCTGGGACTGACGCAAGGGCAAAACTTACCATCTCCAGGAAGTGGATCGGAAGAAAGTTCCTCAACGGCAGGAACGAACAACCCCGACGGTAAAGGCAATTATCACATATATTCTTATGTCTACATTCTCAAAATCATCGAATTGAGTCATGAGAGTACAGGTGTTACATATTTAACCCAAACATTATTTTGAATCAACTCAATTTTATGATTGCCTTTAATTACAGTTTCTACAATAATGAGCTTAGGAAGTAACACACAGTACAAAGGATACGATAGGGCGTTTTGCATTAGGATGAAATCTACGTTAACAAAACGGGGCTGCCACTTCAAATCATCAGGTTACAGGGTAAGAAGAAAATTTGAAAAATCTTTCCGAGGTATTGAAGAGTTTGTTTTCCAGGTTGTTTTGATGCTATGTAGGTTAAGGCCGCAGTACACGTTTTCGCATTCGAGAAAATCCCAACCACCCTTACTAGGCATGGTAGCCGTGGCGATAGCGCTTCCTCCACCGAGCGTTCACGAAATCCGATTGGAAACAGATATGTTCGTGACCAGGATCAACTTCGATTTCCGGATAGCTCACTGCGAACCCAAAGTTTCCGAACTGCTCGACTACACACCTGAAGAATTGACTGGGAAGAATCTCTATTCCTTGTGCCATGGAGAAGACGCCAATAAACTGCGAAAATGTCATATAGACTGTAAGAAAAATACCTATATATATTCAAGTCGTCGGTTTTGAAATTTTTATTTTTTTTACTTAAATCTTTGGTTACAGTAATTAATAAGGGTCAGGTGCTCACACACTACTATCGATTGATGAACAAAAATGGAGGATACACTTGGATTCAAACATGTGCAACTGTTGTCTGTAACTCGAAGAATGCCGAGGAGCAGAACATCATCTGCGTCAATTATGTCATCAGGTAGGTAATTGAATCTTCCTTGTGAGGGTGATCCTACGGGTAGCGGGGTACAGGCGGTAATTATATATCAAACAAAAGTAAAAAGCGAAAAAGAGTTTAATTACCTGATAGCCCAAGCTTCAAAATTTTTACACAATTATCCACTGCCATAAAATCTGTGAGTTCCATTGGAAATTTTTATAATCAAATGCGGTTTGTCCGCCTATTGAATAGAATTGAGCTTCTTGAAAGTTTGCCTTGATGTGGAACTGCGACTCCATTGAAAATCAAGTGTGTATGTATGCAATAAGATTTAATTTACTGACAAAGGCACTGTTTTATTTAAATTTTATTTAAATTTAATTCTGTATTCAAACATAATAATTATTGGTTCACTTCAAAATCTCATATATTGATTGGAATTTATCGTGATGATGGCAGATAGGCGGGGCTTAAGGTTCAATTGCCATCGTCGATTTGTTTGAGTCACTGCGACGTACGGTGATACTAACAAGATTGTGGCGACAATAGAGGGTCTCGTTCTTGATTGGTCCTCGTGTTTTTGATATATTTCATCATGATTGGCCATCACGATTAAATAGCTGATCGACTTGTTATAGTATTGAACCCGCGTGTTTTCGGTATATTTGATCATTGAATCGGTGTTTGAAAGCAAATACAGAGTATAAATTCACGAGGAAGGTTCTCAGTTATGAAACAAGAATACATCAAAACATATATCAAACAAAAGTAAAAAGCGGAAAAGAGTTGAATTACCTGATAGCTCTAGCTTCAAAATTTTCAAACAATTATCCACTGCCATAAAATCTGTGAGTTCAATTGGAAAATTTTTAGCAAATCAGAGAATACTTAGGGTTGGTGTAATGTGCTTTGTCCGCCTATTGAATAGAATTGAGCTTCTTGAAAGTTTGCCTTGATGTGGAACTGCGACTCCATTGAAAATCAAGTGTGTATGTATGCAATAAGATTTAATTTACTGACAAAGGCACTGTTTTATTTAAATTTTATTTAAATTTAATTCTGTATTCAAACATAATAATTATTGGTTCACTTCAAAATCTCATATATTGATTGGAATTTATCGTGATGATGGCAGATAGGCGGGGCTTAAGGTTCAATTGTCATCGTCGATTTGTTTGAGTCACTGCGACGTACGGTGACTAACAAGATTGTGGCGACAATAGATGGTCTCGTTCTTGATTGGTCCTCGAGTTTTGATATATTTCATCATGATTGGCCAGCACGATTAAATAGCTGATCGACTTGTTATAGTATTGAACCCGTGTGTTTTCGGTATATTTGATCATTGAATCGGTGTTTGAAAGCAAATACAGAGTATAAATTCACGAGGAAGGTTCTCAGTTATGAAACAAGAATACATCAAAACATATATCAAACAAAAGTAAAAAGCGGAAAAGAGTTGAATTACCTGATAGCTCTAGCTTCAAAAATTTTCAAACAATTATCCACTGCCATAAAATATGTGAGTTCAATTGGATAATTTTCTAAGCAAATAAGAGAATACTTAGGGTTGGTGTAATGTGCTTTGTCCGCCTATTGAATAGAGTTGAGCTTCTTGAAAGTTTGCCTTGATGTGGAACTGCGACTCCATTGAAGATCAAGTGCGTATGTGTGCAATAAGATTTGATTTACTGACAAAGGCACTGTTTTATTTAAATTTAATTCCGTATTCGAACATATTCAATAGTTCTTGGTTCACTTCAAGATCTCATATATTGATTGAATTTATCGTGATGATGGCAGATAGGCGGGGCTTAAGGTTCAATTGTCATCATCGATTTGTTTGAGTCACTGTGACGTACGGTGATACTAACAAGATTGTGGCGACAATAGAGGGTCTCGTTCTTAATTGGTCCTCGTGTTTTTGTTATATTTCATCATGATTGGCCAACACGATTAAATAGCTGATCGACTTGTTATAGTATTGAACCCGCGTGTTTTCGGTATATTTGATCATTGAATCGGTGATTGAAAGCAAATACAGAGTATAAATTCACGAGGAAGGTTCTCAGTTATGAAACAAGAATACATCAAAACATATATCAAACAAAAGTAAAAAGCGGAAAAGAGTTGAATTACCTGATAGCTCAAGCTTCAAAAATTTTCAAACAATTATCCACTGCCATAAAATCTGTGAGTTCAATTGGAAAATTTTTTAAGCAAATAAGAGAATACTTAGGGTTGGTGTAATGTACTTTGTCCGCCTATTGAATAGAGTTGAGCTTCTTGAAAGTTTGCCTTGATGTGGAACTGCGACTCCATTGAAGATCAAGTGCGTATATGTGCAATAAGATTTGATTTACTGACAAAGGCACTTATTTTTATTTAAATTTAATTCCGTATTCGAACATATTCAATAGTTTGGTTCACTTCAAAATCTCATATATTGATTGGAATTTATCGTGATGATGGCAGATAGGCGGGGCTTAAGGTTCAATTGTCATCATCGATTTGTTTGAGTCACTGTGACGTACGGTGATACTAACAAGATTGTGGCGACAATAGAGGGTCTCGTTCTTGATTGGTCCTCGTGTTTTTGATATATTTCATCATGATTGGCCATCACGATTAAATAGCTGATCGACTTGTTATAGTATTGAACCCGCGTGTTTTCGGTATATTTGATCATTGAATCGGTGTTTGAAAGCAAATACAGAGTATAAATTCACGAGGAAGGTTCTCAGTTATGAAACAAGAATACATCAAAACATATATCAAACAAAAGTAAAAAGCGGAAAAGAGTTGAATTACCTGATAGCTCTAGCTTCAAAAATTTTCAAACAATTATCCACTGCCATAAAATCTGTGAGTTCAATTGGAAAATTTTCTAAGCAAATAAGAGAATACTTAGGGTTGGTGTAATGTGCTTTGTCCGCCTATTGAATAGAGTTGAGCTTCTTGAAAGTTTGCCTTGATGTGGAACTGCGACTCCATTGAAGATCAAGTGCGTATGTGTGCAATAAGATTTGATTTACTGACAAAGGCACTGTTTTATTTAAATTTAATTCCGTATTCGAACATATTCAATAGTTATTGTTTCACTTCAAAATCTCATATATTGATTGGAATTTATCGTGATGATGGCAGATAGGCGGGGCTTAAGGTTCAATTGTCATCATCGATTTGTTTGAGTCACTGTGACGTACGGTGATACTAACAAGATTGTGGCGACAATAGAGGGTCTCGTTCTTAATTGGTCCTCGTGTTTTTGTTATATTTCATCATGATTGGCCAACACGATTAAATAGCTGATCGACTTGTTATAGTATTGAACCCGCGTGTTTTCGGTATATTTGATCATTGAATCGGTGATTGAAAGCTTAAAATTTTATGAGGCTATTTAGGCATTGGGATCATTCGCGTTTCTTCCTCACTGTAAAAGCTGCGCCAGCCTCATATCCGTATCAGAAACGTAAAAGTGAGTGGGGGAGGGGACCTATTATTCTTTGATATCCTGAGTTGTTGAAGTCACAATTTTTCTCATCAACGTGGTCTCAATGTTAAAAATGTCTTCTTTCCAAGGATTTCCCTCTGAAGTTCTAAAATATGGCCACACCTAAATCCATTTAGGCGACGTTGATGAAGAAAAATGACAATTTCTTGTGTAAGGAACAACCTCTTCAGTTTTTGTTTCATCTATGCCTTTATCAGGAGTATCGTCCAACAAACGAAATGAGTCCAATACTCAAATTTTTCTATCGATACAGCCCGATACGCAAATGAAAGCTAAGCATTGATTGAAAATTCACTAGATCGCTTCCTGAAAATACTAAATCCAACTTTTTTGCAGTGGTCGAGAGTACGAGAACATGGTGATGGATTGCTGCCAGATGGAGGAGAGCAACCATCACGTGAAACGGGAGGAGGCGAACAGCAACGACCCGGAGAACGGCTCGCCGGATGCCGATCGTGGAGGTACGTTGCCGTACCACCAATGCTAGTTTTTTATTTCTTTTGCATACATAGTGCTAATCTGATTCTGTGGTAAGATGGCCGAAACAGCGGGGGACCGCCCAATCCGCCGCAGGACCCGAAGCAGCCGTCCAGTCTCGAAGATAGCGCAGCCCCTGGAACAGCTGGGAATACAGACGACAGTGGGGAGCTTCGGGCGAGGCGGATCCAAGTGACGCAGCTCCAGAATAATACTTCGGACCAGAGGAAGCAGATCGGACAACACAGAGGCACAAAGAGGAAGAACGGATCTTCTGACGAAGATGAGATAGAGGAACATCACTCGCCGTCCTTGAGAAACAACGTGATCAGTCCAGTATCGTCATCGTGTCACTCGACGAGTGGTAACCATCCCATCAGCGAATCTACTGGAGCCAGTCCAAAGACTTTAGAAGAACCAGCCAATAGTGGGACGTCTGTTAAGGATTTGGAACACGCGATGTCGAAGCACCTGCCTGTTTGTAAGTCACCTTCGCATCAACCTACAGATTTCAGTACGGATGCTTTATTAAAGCAGCAGCAAAAGACTACCATTCAATGGATTGGAACGCATCATCAGCAACTCCAACAGCAAAGTCCACTACCTGCTTCTGCTCTTTTAAGGCAACTGTATGCTAATAGGGAAAGTGTTATACGTGCCAATGTGCATGGCATTACCAGTTCAACTGGACGTTCAAATAGTTCATCAACGAATTATTATTCAACTGATGGCCAGGTTGGCGTTGGACCTCTTCCAACACCTCCTAGTGAAGGTTCGTCGTCTTACAGCGAACATCAGTTTTTGTTGTCGCAACACCAGAATTATCCAGGTGGATATTCAATGGATTATCACTCAGCAATGACCCCTCCGTCCAGTGTGTCTCCTAGAGATAAACACCAACAATTGCACAGTAGTGTTCCTTTCGATGCAGCTATGCCATATCAAGATGTCTTAAGACATCAATACCCAGATAGTCCCCTTCCTTTGAAGCCGCAGGTGTATTCTTACGTTGATCAACCACAGTTCTACCACCATGGCGCTACAGCACCTGGTTTCCACTTATATCATCCCAGTAAGAGTACACCTGCAGCTCCAGCAAATTGGTATTCCCCTTCATAGTGTATATAAAAATAAAAAGAGCAGAGTGATTTCTGACCACGTTCCTTATAAACATTTTGTGAACGATTTTTAATTGTTGATATTACGGTATTACTTATATTGCTAATGTAATGTTGGTATTCTGTTATTGTATTTTTTAATGCAAAATGTAGTCGGCATCAAGTAACGAAAATACTCGTTCAACTACTTCTAAACCAAAGATAATGCAATTCTGAGATATAAGACTGCGTTCTGTTAGGTACATTATTGAAAAAATAAATGCTGGTGCATATCATACTGGAAAAAATAATGCTTTCTTATTTCTCAGGATTGTTCGATACTCACATCATTATCAATTTTGTAAAAACAGGTGGAATAATACTGTATTATACACGAAGCATTCCACACACAGATTTTTAATTTTGTAAAGAACACTTTAACACAATTGAAAAAACGCATCTTCGTAACAGAGCTCAAATATTTGATCTTTTGATTGTATCTTGGAGATTATGCTGAAGTGAACTTCCACCAAAAAATTATTTAATTTTTTATCGATACTGAAATGCTATTAGAGCACATACGGACTTAGTATATGAATTGTAAATAAATTAATGTATGTATGTTATTCCTTTCGTTGGGCATAGGTGACACTGAAGACTATTTTATCTTGAATTTTACCCTGAATAGATTTTATAGAGCTAAAATCCGAACTAACAAACAATATTTTATGTTTTGAATATCACACCCATATTAGCTTACTCAAATCGCTTTTGATGTTCTGTTTACCCCAAAGATATTTCAGGATTAAGTTCGACACCCGGATCCATGCTCGACAGTACGATCGTAAAAAAGGTGCTGACAATGTAGAAATGTGATATTTTCTTTAATTAGTTATTTTTACTTGTTCCAGATATTAGAATTAGTTGTGTTATGTTGTCACATAGTGTGCAGTACAAATTTAATAAATGAACAACAGCTTCATGGATATGTAGCATACATTTTTATGTGCAATATATACTTAATTTGAATTTCATTTAGGATCATATATCATCTATTATATTGACTTTTGTATGTTTTTTCTGTATCATTTTCATTTTGATCAGATTAAGGGTTAATATTGTCACACATTTTTGATGTATATACAGCAAACATACTTAGTGATTTTATTTTACTTTACAGTATATTCGAAATTTCTACCTCAATCTCTTCAAAATGTAAAAAACTGACAGGTAATTTATTCTTAACTATTTATTATGTTGCTTTCGTCGTTTGTGAAATTCGTTCTAAACAACAACTTATTGACATTGTTCTGAAATAAATTACTTGAAAAACTACAGATATTAAAACTTTGTTTCAATATCTGGTTTTGCTGATGGTTGGATTGATTTGATCAGGCTGAAGAAATTTTTTTTTGCTATCAAAATAATTTGTTAGGTAATCCAAGAGCCATTAGTGGGTCGACAAGAACACATGAGCTCTCAAATTCTTGCTTTGTATCATCAATCCATTCATTCGTAAAATCGATTGGCCTACCCTTAATGTTACACTCATATGACATTTGTTATCTAGTTGAAATTTCTGTGAGCTCACTTGGAGCTTGATATTGTGTTATTTTGTTGAATAGATTAACTTCGACTAACCTGTAATAACTCTGGGTCCTAAATTGATGAGAACCCAAGAGAGCAAGTTTGTGGATGATAAAATGTAGCGAGCATTGGTTCAGATCATGGCCTGGTCCTTGGTGAATACAGAATGTACCCAACAGGGAGAAAGAAGAAATCTCTGATACATTAACAACTAGAAGACCAATCTAGAAGGCAACTGTACGAAAAATACCAAAATTTCAAACAACTCGAAGAAAATAATGGAGCTAGCTGGAAAATACTGAGAAACAACATACAGAGGGAGGTTGAAGCAGAATGTGTTCATCGAAGAAAAGAAGACAATGACAGGAGAAAAAAAGCTTTGTCTATTTCAGGAGAGCTATGAATCTTGCAGCTGAGACAAAATGCCCTACTAAAGCATGGCGGTTCTGGAGTTTGAAGAAGACATCATCTGGGTTATCTGCCACTATAATACCACATGTCTCGTGTTACAAAAGCAAAATTGCATATTTCGAGTTCAAATTATCATTTCTCTGAATACAAAAGATTGTGTAGAATTATTATTTTGGCAATAAACACCATCTCCTATTGATCTTGTTACCAAAGTTTGAGCGGACATCTGTTGTTTTCAAGGCAAAGCTAAGAATATTTCGAAAATTTTTCAATTCTTAGTCAGTATCAACATTGACAGAGCTCTGAAAATAGATTGAATTTGTGGTTTAAATACTAAGCATGTCGAAGATAAAATGGATCAATACATATCTTATCCAGCATTTATGAAAATCATGTACTATAAATTGAGTTGCCGGAAGTTTGGAGGCTAATTGTTCAAAATAACTAGGAGAAATCTTCAAACCACAAATTGGATTTAATTTTCGGAGTTCTGTCAATCTTGACACTAAATTAAAGTTGAAGAATTTTTAAATATTGTCACCTTTTTTGAAAACGACAGATGTTTGTCGACACGTTGGTAACAAGACTAAGAGATGGTCCAACTAATATTTGAAAGTGACTTCCGTTACGTAGGTCACCATAAAGATTGTTTTCTTCCTTCAGAGTACATGTTTGCTTCTGGAAAAACGATTGATAGATATCAGTAAAATTTGGTTGTGTTTCAAGTTGATATTATATATTATAGTAAGTTACAGGTCGGTAAAATAAGTCCACTTGATTGAAAGCAAATCTTTATTTTTATCAAAATTCTTGGATTGTCATTCTGCACAGAAAAATAATTAAAAAAATACTACCAAGTAAACGGTGCTCTTTCTCTTAATATCCTCACACCAAATTTCTCCCATTCGGCTTTTAAAATCCACAGTTCGTGGGCAGTTTCGAGGCATGATAAAATTGAAGCACCTTTCCAAGCTACCATTGACGGATCCATATCTCTGGGATTAGTAATTATATCTAATTGCTCTGAAAAAGGAAATTTCAAAATGGGAACGAAAACCGTTATATCAAACATACCAGCTCGATACAGATAGGGAATCTGCAGTGAAATTCGGTTTTGGAGCCAAGTACCAATTCCAGAAAATTTCATACCACCACCCACAACCAGGATGCAACCATACATCTTACGTTTGAGATCTTCATTGGCTGAAAAGATCACTCCCATGTAACAGTTTTAATATGTAAATAGATTTGAAATATACTCACGACATCTATCAATGCTCTGAAGAACAGCCTGATCCAAACCTAAAATTTGTCCAGGATTTATTACAAATTCTCTATCAATAGCAACTGGAGCATTATCAATTGCATCAACAACAATATCTTCTTCAGTTAAATTGTTTTGTTGGCCAGACTGTTCCAGGAAGTTTTCACTTATATCAGTCGAAGCTTGATCTAGATTTTCCTTTATACCCCTTCTCTGATAATCAACAGATATGTATCATAATTTATTGCGACAATAAAACTTATGTCAACTCACTCTTATGTCTCGTAAATAGTTTTCATCATGAGGATCTTCTGGATCCCCCGTTGAAACTTTCTGCGTATGTATAGATTTTGGACCTGTGATTCCGAATAGTTCAGGACTAAATAATGATAATGGAGCCACAATACATTCATCTCCCACCTGTATTGTATACTGCATAACAGGTTTGCCAGGTTGTTTCAATATAAAACTTTTCTCTTGTGATCCACATATATCCTGAATTAACATGAATGAAAAACTGCAATGATAGTTTTATTCCATATTCACCTACCAAATTCACGTGGCAGAATTCCTCTTTCAACTTTCGCAAGAGCATGGCATCTAATTTATTCTGATCTTTACAGTCTTTATAAGGAAAAGCACACTTCTGAAGAAGCCAGTAAAATATTTGTGTTATATCACCACCACCATAACTCAGTCTAACCTGTAAAATGATATTAGTGTCCATACCATTAGTGCAACGATAAAACTTACTCGTGTGTGAGGATGGCATATACCATCTTCCACGCAAGATACAGAAGTTTTCTGATCACCAATATCGATAACACAAGCGTAGCTCAAACCAGATCCAAAAGTTGCTGCAACATGGTCCTACAGTATCAGTTTCATAAAATTCTTGATTAAGTGAGATTTACGATTACCTGAACCAGAAAACAACTTCCGAAATCCATTTTACTCAATAATAAATACATTAGTTCTCTCAGGTATGTTCGATTGTAAACATCAGGAATGACTAAAACGGCTTTGTGGTGTTTAAAGTCTTTTCTGTTAATTTGAAAATGGACTTCAATTGCATATGTCCATATAGTTTCCAGATCCGCTAATACTGCTGTCATAGAACCTCCTGGTCCACTATGTATGTTGAAATCTCCTCGTTTGAATGGAAAACTTATGTTGAAAGGTTCTGCAGGATTTATACCTAAAATCTTTAGATGTGGATACAACAATGATAGAACATCGAATGAACTTGTTTACGTCATTTCCTATTACAATATCATCTTCAATCTTTATCCATTCTCCTCCATTGGGTGCCAGTATTTCAGGTTCAGACCTTCGGTTGAATGCAGCAATTTGTTGGGGAGGTGTTGCATATCGCCTTTGACCATCAGATTGCAAGCAAGATTGTAGAGTGTAAGATACAGCAAGTCTTGCCTCCTCGAATTCTTGAGGTTGATTCTTAAGGTATATTCATTAAATTATCAATATATACATATTCATACTTTCACCCTCACCAAATCAATACGCTCAGGTAAAAAGGAATCCCTATGTATCTGTCCGTTAGGCTTAGCCCTTCTGGCAATGGCGTGCAGTAATGTTAAAGGATTTAAATCAGATGCCCTTCCAATTCTCAAATTCAAAGAACCTGGATGGATAACTATGATTGTCTTGGAATGGAGATGCTGAAATAAATTTCTCAAATCATTTCTAAGCAATATTATATTATAACTCACCTCAGGTGGCGTTTCAGAGCAAACAGAATTCATTGAAAACTTTGACTAAGAAATTTTAATTCAGAAATTTATCGAAATATGTGATCAAACATAATTATATTAGACACATATTGTGAATGTCATTCAAACGTGCTACAGGTTCGCCACCTAGCGGGTAATGCCTAGTTCGAATGGCCAATGGTTATTCAAGAGTCGCAGAGTTCTACATTGAATTCCAACTTAAAATTTTGAAAAAATCAGCAACTATAACTCTTTCTGTGATTTTCTGAGAAATGTATAACTTATAACTTTCGCAAATATTTATTGCTAGGCAAGATAATCTCTATTTTTAAATCCTCACCACGAGAAGATCCAGATTATATTCAAATTTAAAGTACGACTGTGAATGCACAAATATATTTTATATTTATTATATAGGAATTTTAGTAGCAAGTGAAAATGATGAATGAAATAAATTTTTTCAGATTATACGAGTAGTCCCATTTATGATGATATATTTTTCTCTTATACCTTATGGCAAGAACTGAGAAACCCGTTTGTGAAAAGTGCCGGTCGATATTAAGTGGATATTTTGGTGGAGTGTCCAAACCTTAACAACCTTCGGTCAAGATTTAATATCAAAAAGGACATTAGTGATATTTGAGGCCAACAATGTAATATAGATTCCATTAAGAACTTTTTATCATCCTTAGGTTTATTAAGTAAAATTTAATGTACCAATGTCCCTAACAACCCAAAGCGGTTGATGGGACAATAAATATCAAATTAAAAAAAAATATTTCTCAAAACAAGGAAAATGCAAGATCTATTATACAGGGTTTGTATTATTTGATATATATATACTTGTATTTCTATATTAAATTTTTTATAGAACCCCTAACTACAACTATGACACTAGTTGAAACTGGAAATTTAAGTCACCAAGCCAATAAGGGTCTACGAATGGAAGACATCCAATGTGAAAATTAAGGATTCTTTACCATCTCATAAATTCCCAAAGCGAAACAGGTTTGTGTAACTTATCAATATTTTTTTCAAAGTTTCATATCATTTATTCCTGTTATTCATTTCATCTGATTTCTTTCCATTTTCCTTAAATTAAAAATCTTTTTTCCCTAGTCTCTGGCATTGACGACTCAACTGAACCAGAAGTTCCAGTACCTTTTGAATCTCTGCCTAGTACGTCATCTGGACTGAGAGGAGGTTTGTATTGTTCATACATTTAGAATTTTATTATGTTTAATTTTTGTTTTTCTCTAAAGAGAAATATTTTTTTCCCTAGTCTCTGGCATTGACCGGTACAATATATATAGCCAATTTCAAAGTTCATACCATTTGCACATCATTTAAATCTCAAAATTATCGATGTTTGTCGCTAGACCCATAAACAAGAATCTATATTGTCGCTTCTTTTTTCTCAGTCACCATAGGTGACCGTTTATATACCGAAAACAGGTGGACTCAGTACTGTAACAAAGAAACCAGCTATTTGATGATTCTGACCAAAAAAAAGTACCCAATGAAGATAAAATATACCGAGCACACGAGGACTAAAAGGACGAGAATCTTTATTTTCACTACTCTCTTGTTAGTCACCGTACGAGATAGTGACTCGAACAAATCGATGACTATTGAACTTTAAGCCCCGCCCATCTGACATCTTGGCAAATTCGAATCAATTTAGGGGATTGTTACGAAAATCAACAATAGCTGAATATATTTGTTCATTTATTGAAATATTCGTAATGAATTGCAATTATATACCTCACTTTCAGGACTACAATATTGCAAAACGGTCATGAGGAAGATAATGTCTGATCCTCTATCGGAATTGCAATAAATATTTTGGCTGCTAGTGCTGATTTATGATTTGAGATCCGAGCAAAGAACCTTTTTTCCTCAAAATTTTTATGATTGAACTGAAATATTCTGGGACTTTGATGATTTCTGATTGAAAAAAAGTGGGGAATCCAAATGTGAAATTAATTTTGAGCTGCAATAAATATTTTGGCAGCTAGAGCTGATTTATATTCGGAAGTTGTCTCTCGAAAACTAGCGAATTAAGAGTTCCAGAGACGATCCGATTACAGATTCCGAGATAGCACAACAAACTCCCCAGAAAATGCGATTTCACCAAGATCCGAGCAAAAAACTTAATGTTACATTGATTTTTTTTATATGTATTGGAGCTGGTATAGCTAGTCTTCTTTGTTATAGTACTTAGTCCACTTGTTTTCGGTATAATTCATTTTTTCGAATTATTTGTTCGGTCAGTTCCGACAGCGAAATCAAACATTTTCTTCCTCAAGATCGTTTTGTGTTATTGGAGTCATAAAAGTGAAGTGCATAATTGCAGTTCATAATGAATATTGCAATAAATCAACAAATATATTCAGTAATTGTTGATTTTCGTAACAATCTCCTAAATTGATTCGAATTTACAAAGATGTCATAAGGACGGGGCTTGAGGTGCAATTGTCATGGATTTGTTTGAGTCACTCACTCAAACACTGACTAACAAGAGAATGTAACGGTAAAAGAGATCCTCGTCTTTGATTGGTCCTCGTGTTTTCGGTATATTTTATCGTGATTCGGTACGATTTTCATTGATCAGACTAATAAAATAGCTGGTTTTCCTTGTTATAGTACTGAGTCCACGTGTTTTCGGAACATTTGAACATTTGCCAAGAACTCGGACAGCGATTTTCACAAGCCTATGTTGAGTTCAACTTTACACCACCTAGGGCGTTTGCCATGGACAGGAACAGGTGATAATCACTTGGCATTATGTCCGGGTTATATGGTGGATGCGATAAAACCTCCCATCCGAGCTCCCGTAGCTTCTGATGAGTCATCAACGAAGTGTGTGGTCCTGGTGGAACACTACACCCCCTGTTGGCCAATTCTGGACGCTTCTGGTCGATCGCCTGCTTCAAGCGGTCCAGTTGTTCGCAGTAGATGGTAGAATTAAGCGTCTGGCCATATGGAAGCAGCTCATAGTGGATGATTCCCTTCCAATCCCACCAAACACACAGCAAGTATGCCAGTATGCCAAAGTACCCGAAGCATTTGTGTAAAGTCCTGGGTTGCCACCTCCAGCTTCTTTGTTTATTTAAGTTCCGAAATTGTAATTGTTGTTGCTGTTACTGAGGGTGAAACTCCTTCCATAAAATGGAACTGCAACAACCAGTTTCTTTGGCGAACAGCCATAGTTTACCCACAGCTGGAGTCAATTGTTCTAAAAAAAACCTAGTTGAGAAAATATGCTTGACGAGATTGAAAGTAAACATACCACATTCAAAGTTTCGTATGCCCATTGATCATGTGGTCTCTTGTAGAGAGTGTCTGCAAATCCGGCCCATTTACCTCGAAGATCATAGGTCATGGCATGAATTGCATCAACAAGTCTCTAAATATAGAATATCACCATTTAATGTTGAATGTATACTATCCACACCATGAAATTTCAATGAGCTTTGTCTATAAAACAATTTCATCGATTTTTTCAATAATGGAGCATTAAAAACGTCAATAATTTCTTTTATCTGATTCCTATGTCGAAATTACCCCATTAATACTTTGAAGCTTCAAAATGCCAATTCAAATATAAAATATACCGCAAACAAGAAAATTTGAATTATGTACGTCATTTTCTTGACTATGAATATACTAAAACGTTTTGAAGGAGTAAATAGCCTCTAATTCCTATGTCTAAATTGGCCTTGTAAGTAATTTGAAATTTTAAAATACCATTTCAAAGATAAATATACAGTAAACAAGAGGATACCGTACTAAAACAAAGAAAATAAGCTATCGCGTGATGCAGACCAATCAGAAACTTGACCAATCAAGATAAAATATATCAAAAATGCGAGGACCGATCAGAAACAAGACCCTCGATTGTCATCACCACTATGATAACAATTGAATCTTAAGCCCCGCCCATATGACATCTTATTGCTAAGTTCGAATCAATTAGGGCAAGCGCACACTGGTGATATTTGTCACGGTGACTTTAAAGTGTTTGTCATTGTTCGCCGGTCGGCGTACACAAATGTCGCTTAATTGTCACGTCGTAACATGCGCCCAACTCCATACATATTCACGGACTTGACAAGAGTGACGAAACAATCACCGTGACAAAAATCACCAGTGAGCGCTTACCCTTAATGAGATTTTAACAAAAAAAAAAAACTAACCATTTAAACGGTAATGTATCCTAACACAAGATTGAGACATGTCAGACGAAAAAATCAGATAATGATTCAGTGGAATTTTAAACCAGATAGGCATGATCATGATCATCTATACTCTAATCAAAATGCGGTTTCAGAAAATAGGACCATGTTCTAGTAATTTACCGGACTGGGACAAGCCCGCAAAAAGATACTCATATATCTTCTCGTGGGTTAATTCTAACAAGATGAAATTAGTTGATTCGAAATTAGCAAATAATTGGAGATGGGCGGGGCTTAAGGTCCAATTGATTTGTTGAGTCAGCTTCAATTAATCGCTAGGTTTCTTTCATTTCTGAATCGGACACAGGTTGTTGATTTTATTTTGTTTTTATTGTGAAATTCTGTTTTCAGCTGCTGTCGTGCAGAACTTCGCATAAGAACCCACGAATATCAAGAATTTGCAGATGGTAATGGATAACAAAATGAAGAAACTGATGCATCATTGTGCTAGATTACAAATCCAGAAATCCTTAATAGGTCCTTTTTAGGACCGTGAAATAAAAATTTCATATTAGTTCACCTTCTCTAGTGATCAAGAGAACGCTACAGTTCACTACATCGTCTGTGTACACTACTGTGCACACACTCCACTATATACTACAATATACGCAACACCAATCAATACCAATCTATCTATTTCAACTCATAACACAAAAAATGGAAAAAAATTTATCCCGAAAGAAGTTCCAAGGCTATAACCTTCCTTCTTTTTTGTTAAAAAAATATTTTTTTTTCGTCGAAATAAGCGAGATTTTAGTGGATCAATAATGAAATTTCAATACCCCGTATCCCCAAAAAAATCATAGCAGAAAGAAAAGGTTTACAGATTACGAAAAGACGCGGTTCAATCATGCAAGTTTCACCAAAAATCGAAGAAGCTAGTCTTCTAATTTTCGAAAAACGGGTAAAATGGCTATGAGTGACTTATCTACTTTCGGAGTCTGCCAACTATTTCACTTTGAGAGCTGTAGTTTTGCTGTATCGGCTGTCTGTAATTATTAAATATCAATATCCTGTATCTCCCAAAATAATCATCGCAGAATGAAACGGGAGGTTGATTCTGAAAGGGGACAGCTCGATGAAGCTATGTTTACTTTAATGGGCATAAGTGAGTGGTGTACGTCCGGAATCTGCCTCCAATTTCACTCTGAGAGCTTTAGTTTTGCTGTGACGGCTGTCTGTAATTATGAAATATCAATACCCTGTATCTCCCAAAATAATCATCGCAGAAAGAAACGGGAAGTAAATTCTGAAAGGGCGCAGCTGAATCATGCTATGTATCTATAGTTTAATCTCGCTGAAAAACTTTTTTCAAAAATCGAAAAAAAAAATTTTTTTCGAAATAAGAGTTAAATAAGCATGAGTGAGTTGTGTACTTTCTCAATCTGCCACCCGTTTCACTATAAGAGCTATCGTTTTGCAGCTATGGCTGCCTACACTTATGACATTTCAATACCCTGTATCTTCCAAAATAAGCATCGCAGAAAAAAACGGGTGGCAGATTCTGAAAGGACGTCGCTCACTCATGCTCTTTTGGCTATTATCTCTCGAAAAAAATTGAAATTTTTTTTTTCCTGAATTTAGGGAAAAATTTTTTTTCTCAATTTTTTGCGAGATAAAGGCTGGAATAGAAAGAGTGAGCTGCGCTCTTTCCGAATCTACCTTCCTTTTCATTCTGAGAGCTATAGTTTTGCTGTTATGGGCGTCTGAAATTATGACATTAAACACCCTGTATCTCTCAAAATAATCATCGCAGGAAGAAACGGGTGGCAGATTCCGAAAGGTCTTGATTCATTCTATCCATTTCATCTCTTATATCGCAAATAATCGAAAAATATTTTTTTGGACGAAAAAAGTTCAAAGGGGTTAACCTTAGATTTTTTTTGACCAAAAAAACTTTTTTTCGATTTTCGTAGGAATCGAAAAGGAAATCGCAAGAAGGAGCAGAGTCCTTCCGGAATCTGCCACCCGTTTTTTTGTGCGATGATTAGTTTACGAGATACAGGGTGTTTAAAGTCATAACTTCAGACCCCGATAACTGCAAAACTAAGGCTCTCAGAGAGAAACGGGTGACAGATTCGGAAAGAACACAGCTCTCTCAAGCTGTTTCCGATCTTATATCTAAAAAAAATTTCCAATTTTTTTTTCCCTAAATTTAGGGAAAAATTTTTTTGGTCCATTTTTTGCGAGATGAGAGCGGAAACAGATTGAATGAGATGTGTACTTTACGAATCTGTCACCCGTTTCACTCTGAGAGCTATAGTTTTGCAGTTATAGGGGTTTGAAGTTTTGACATTAAACAGCCTGTATCTCGTAAACTAATCATCGCACAAAAAAACGGGTGGCAGATTCCGGAAGGACTCTGCTCGTTCTTGCGATTTCCATTTCAATTTCGACGAAAATCGAAAAAAAGTTTTTTTGGTCAAAAAAAATCTAAGGTTAACCCCTTTGAACTTTTTTCGGCCAAAAAAATATTTTTCGATTATTTGAGATATAAGGATTGAAATGGATAGAATGAATCAAGACCTTCCGGAATCTGCCACCCGTTTCCTCCTGCGATGATAATTTTGAGAGATACAGGGTGTTTAATGTCATAATTTCAGACGCCCATAACTGCAAAACTATAGCTCTCAGAATGAAAAAGGTGGTAGATTCGGATAGAGCGCAGCTCACTCTTTCAATTCCCACTTTTATCCCGCAAAAAATTGAGGAATTTTTTTTTTCCCTAAATTCAGGAAAAAAAAATTTCAATTTTTTTCGAGAGATAATACCGCAACGAGCTTGAGTGAGCTACGTCCTTTCAGAATCTGCAACCCGTTTTTTTCTGCGATGATTAGTTCGGAAGATACAGAGTTTTTAAATTTCATGAGTGTGGGCAGGCATAGCTGCAAAACGATAGCTCTCATAGGTGTGCCCCGTAAAATTTCCTCGTAGACAACCAACAATACACGAGAATGTTTTTCTGATTGCCTACCTAACGATTTTCATGGGGCACTCCTGTTACTGTCAGGCAATCAGAAAAACATTCTCGTGTATTGTTAGTTGTCTACCTGCTCAATTTCACGGTGCGCTTAGGTAGGCAATCAGAAAAACATTCTCGTGTATTGTTGGTTTTCTACGAGGAAATTTTACGGGGCACACCTATGAGAGCTATCGTTTTGCAGCTATGGCTGCCCACACTCATGAAATTTAAAACCTCTGTATCTTCCGAACTAATCATCGCAGAAAAAAACGGATGGCAGATTCTGAAAGGACGTAGCTCACTCAAGCTCGTTGCGGTATTATCTCTAGAAAAAAATTGAAATTTTTTTTTCCTGAATTTAGGGAAAAAAAAAATTTCTCAATTTTTTGCGGGATAAAAGCGGGAATTGAAAGAGTGAGCTGCGCTCTATCCGAATCTACCATCTTTTTCATTCTGAGAGCCATAGTTTTGCAGTTATGGGCGTCTGAAATTATGACATTAAACACCCTGTATCTCTCAAAATAATCATCGCAGGAGGAAACGGGTGGCAGATTCCGGAAGGTCTTGATTCATTCTATCCATTTCAACTCTTATATCTCAAATAATCGAAAAATATTTTTTTGGCCGAAAAAAGTTCAAAGGGGTTAACCTTAGATTTTTTTGACCAAAAAAACTTTTTTTCGATTTTCGTCGAAATTGAAGTGGAAATCGCAAGAACGAGCAGAGTCCTTCCGGAATCTGCCACCCGTTTTTTTGTGCGATGATTAGTTTACGAGATACAGGCTGTTTAATGTCAAAACTTCAAACCCCTATAACTGCAAAACTAAAGCTCTCAGAGAGAAACGGGTGACAGATTCGGAAAGGACACATTTCATTTAATCTGTTTCCGCTCTTATCTCGCGAAAAATGGACCAAAAAAATTTTTCCCTAAATTTAGGGAAAAAAAATTGGAAATTTTTTTTTAATATAAGACTTAAAACAGCTTGAGTGAGCTGTCTCCTTTCCGAATCTGTCACCCGTTTTTCTCTGAGAGCTTTAGTTTTGCAGTTATCGGGGTCTGAAGTTATGACATTAAACACCCTGTATCTCGTAAACTAATCATCGCACAAAAAAACGGGTGGCAGATTCCGGAAGGACTCTGCTCCTTCTTGCGATTTCCGCTTCAATCCCGACGAAAATCGAAAAAACATTTTTTTGGTCAAAAAAAATCTAAGGTTAACCCCTTTGAACTTTTTGGGCAAAAAAATTTTTCGATTATTTGCGATATGAGAGTTGAAATGGATAGAATGCATCAAGACCTTTCGGAATCTGCCACCCGTTTCTTCCTGCGATGATTATTTTGAGAGATACAGGGTGTTTTATGTCATGATTTCAGATGCCCATAACAGCAAAACTATAGCTCTCAGAATGAAAAAGGAGGTAGATTCGGAAAGAGCGCAGCTCATTCTTCCAAATCTCGCTTTAATCCCGTAAAAAATTGAGAAAAAAAATTTTTCCCTAAATTCAGGAAAAAAAAAATTTTATTTTTTTTTCGAGAGATAATACCGCAACGAGCTTGAGTGAGCTACGTCCTTTCAGAATCTGCCACCCGTTTTTTTCTGCGATGATTAGTTTGGAAGATACAGCGTTTTTAAATGTCATCAGTGTGGGCAGTCATTGCTGCAAAACGATAGCTCTCATAGGTGTGCCCCGTAAAATTTTCCTTGTAGACAACCAACAATACACGAGATTGTTTTTTCAATTGCCTTCCTAACGATTTTCATGGGGCACTCCTGTTACTGTCAGGCAATCAGAAAAACATTCTCGTGTATTGTTAGTTGTCTACCTGGTCAATTTAAGGGGCGCTTAGGTAGGCAATTAAAAAAACATTCTCGTGTATTGTTGGTTGTCTACGAGGAAAATTTTTGGGGGCACACCTATGAGAGCTATCGTTTTGCAGCTGTGACTGCCCACACTCATGACATTTAAAAACGCTGTATCTTCCAAACTAATCATCGCAGAAAAAAACGGATGCCAGATTCTGAAAGGACGTAGCTCACTCAAGCTCGTTGCGGTATTATCTCTCGAAAAAAATTAAAATTTTTTTTTTCCTGAATTTAGGGAAAAATTTTTTTTCTCAATTTTTTGCGAGATGAAGGCTGGAATAGAAAGAGTGAGCTGCGCTCTTTCCGAATCTACCTTCTTTTTCATTCTGAGAGCTATAGTTTTGCTGTTATGGGCGTCTGAAATTATGACATTAAACACCCTGTATCTCCTAAAATAATCATCGCAGGTAGAAACGGGTGGCAGATTCCGAAAGGTCTTGATTCATTCTATCCATTTCAACTCTCATATCGCAAATAATCGAAAAATTTTTTTTTGGCCCAAAAAAGTTCAAAGGGGTTAACCTTAGATTTTTTTTGACCAAAAAAACTTTTTTTCGAATTTCGTCGGAATTGAAGTGGAAATCGCAAGATCGAGCAGAGTCCTTCCGGAATCTGCTACCCGTTTTTAGGTGCGATGATTAGTTTACGAGATACAGGGTGTTTAATGTCATAACTTCAGACCCCGATAACTGCAAAACTAAAGCTCTCAGAGAAAAACGGGTGACAGATTCGGAAAGGAGACAGCGCACTCAAGCTGTTTCCGGTCTTATATCTAAAAAAAAATTTCCAATTTTTTTTCCCTAAATTTAGGGAAAAATTTTTTTGGCCCATTTTTTGAGAGATGAGAGCGGAAACAGATTGAATGAGACGTGTACTTTACGAATCTGCCAACCGTTTCACTCTGAGAGCTTTAGTTTTGCAGTTATTGGGGTTTGAAGTTTTGACATTAAACAGCCTGTATCTCGTAAACTAATCATCGCACAAAAAAACGGGTGGCAGATTCCGCAAGGACTCTGCTCGTTCTTGCGATTTCCACTTCAATTTCGACGAAAATCGAAAAAAAGTTTTTTTGGTCAAAAAAAATCTAAGGTTAACCCCTTTGAACTTTTTTGGGCCAAAAAAAAATTTTTCGATTATTTGCGATATGAGAGTTGAAATGGATAGAATGAATCAAGACCTTTCGGAATCTGCCACCCGTTTCTACCTGCGATGATTATTTTAGGAGATACAGGGTGTTTAATGTCATAATTTCAGACGCCCATAACAGCAAAACTATAGCTCTCAGAATGAAAAAGAAGGTAGATTCGGAAAGAGCGCAGCTCACTCTTTCTATTCCAGCCTTCATCTCGCAAAAAATTGAGAAAAAAAAATTTTCCCTAAATTCAGGAAAAAAAAAATTTCAAATTTTTTCGAGAGATAATAGCCAAAAGAGCATGAGTGAGCGACGTCCTTTCAGAATCTGCCACCCGTTTTTTTCTGCGATGCTTATTTTGGAAGATACAGGGTATTGAAATGTCATAAGTGTAGGCAGCCATAGCTGCAAAACGATAGCTCTTATAGTGAAACGGGTGGCAGATTGAGAAAGTGCACAACTCACTCATGCTTATTTAACTCTTATTTCGAAAAAAAAATTTTTTCGTTTTTTTAAAAAAAATTTTTCAGCGAGATTAAAGTATAGATACATAGCATGATTCAGCTGCGCCCTTTCAGAATTTACTTCCCGTTTCTTTCTGCGATGATTATTTTGGGAGATACAGGGTATTGATATTTCATAATTACAGGCAGCCGTCCCAGCAAAACTAAAGCTCTCAGAGTGAAATGGGAGGCAGATTCCGGACGTACACAACTCACTCATGCCCATTAAAGTAAACATAGCTTCATCGAGCTGCCCCCTTTCAGAATCAACCTCCCGTTTCATTCTGCGATGATTATTTTGGGAGATACAGGATATTGATATTTAATAATTACAGACAGCCGTTACAGCAAAACTACAGCTCTCAAAGTGAAATAGTTGGCAGATTCCGAAAGTAGATAAGTCACTCATAGCCATTTTACCCGTTTTTCGAAAATTAGAAGACTAGCTTCTTCGATTTTTGGTGAAACTTGCATGATTGAACCGCATCTTTTCGTAATCTGTAAACCTTTTCTTTCTGCTATGATTTTTTTGGGGATACGGGGTATTGAAATTTCATTATTGATCCACTAAAATCTCGCTTATTTCGACGAAAAAAAAATATTTTTTTAACAAAAAAGAAGGAAGGTTATAGCCTTGGAACTTCTTTCGGGATAAATTTTTTTTTCCATTTTTTGTGTTATGAGTTGAAATAGATAGATTGGTATTGATTGGTGTTGCGTATATTGTAGTATATAGTGGAGTGTGTGCACAGTAGTGTACACAGACGATGTAGTGAACTGTAGCGTTCTCTTGATCACTAGAGAAGGTGAACTAATATGAAATTTTTATTTCACGGTCCTAAAAAGGACCTATTAAGGATTCCTGGATTTGTAATCTAGCACAATAATGCATCAGTTTCTTCATTTTGTTATCCATTACCATCTGCAAATTCTTGATATTCGTGGGTTCTTATGCGAAGTTCTGCACGACAGCAGCTGAAAACAGAATTTCACAATAAAAACAAAATAAAATCAACAACCTGTGTCCGATTCAGAAATGAAAGAAAGAAACCTAGCGATTAATTGAAGCTGACTCAACAAATCAATTGGGCCTTAAGCCCCGCCCATCTCCAATTATTTGCTAATTTCGAATCAACTAATTTCATCTTGTTAGAATAAACCCACGAGAAGATATATGAGTATCTTTTTGCGGGCTTGTCCCAGTCCGGTAAATTACTAGAACATGGTGCTATTTTCTGAAACCGCATTTTGATTAGAGTATAGATGATCATGATCATGCTATCTGGTTTAAAATTCCACTGAATCATTATCTGATTTTTTCGTCTGACATGTCTCAATCTTGTGTTAGGATACATTATCGTTTAAATGTTGATGATGAGATATTGTTGATGATGGAGCTCGTGTTGAATGATTGTTTGGGCTATTACCATCATCTATTGTGGATGTAATGTTTACCGACGTTTCGATAGACATCTTCTATCGTTATCAAGGAGGAAAAGTAAAAAACCTTTTGAAAATTGATAATTTTCGCCACTTATTTCTTCATGCGATGAATATTTTCAGAGACAGGCTCTTCAATGTAAAACTTCAGACCCCTATAACTGCAAAACTATAGCTCTCAGAGTGAAACGGGTTGCAGATTCGGAAAGGACACAGCTCACTCAAGCTGGTTCCGGTCTTATATCTCAAAAAAACTTTTTTTCTCCTAAATTTAGCGAAAAATTTGAAGTTTCGAATATTTTGTTTGGGCAATTACGATGAAGGAATCAGACATTTTCTTCCACGTGACCGTTTTGTATTATTGGAGTCATGAAGTGAAGTACATAATTGCAATTCATTACGATTATCACAATAAATCTACAAATATATTCAACAATTATTGATTTTCGTAACAATCTCCAAAATTGATGTCATTGGAGCGGTGCTTAAGGTTCAATTGTCATGGATTTGTTTGAGTCACTCACTTATAGTGACTAACAAGAGAATGTAGCAAAAAAAGAGATCCTCGTCTTTGATTGGTCCTCGTGTTTTCGGTGTATTTTATCGTGATTGGGTACGATTTTCATTGGTCAGACTAATAAAATAGCTGGTTTTCCTTGTTATAGTACTGAGTCCACGTGTTTTCGTAACACTCCTATTAAGGAATCAGACATTTCCATCCTCATGACCGTTTTACATTATTAGTGTTGGGTAGCTAACGTCTTAAAACTGAGATTGTAAGAGGTGCCTCATTTTTGTACATTGTACAACTTCAAATGAGGCGAGGGGGTCTGGCCGTTCATGACGCTATTCGATGTCGGGACAAAATTTGTACTAGATAGACGACGGGTTTTTGAGGCGGTGTAGCGTAGCGAGGGCGAGGTATATGAGAACTAAGAACGTTGATGGTCTGTCTCACTTCAAATATGTCTATGCAAAACGAGGGTAACGTTAACTGTCGACAGAATTGAAGTAATAAAAGGGACAAAATTCTGAATGCAAATCAATTGTAGGATTTTGAAACTTTAGGACGGTGAGAGAGTGAGGGGAAGATTTTACTGAATACTGCTTGTTATTCAAAATAATCGAAGCTAACCGTGATTACATATTCTCATGTAATTAAAAAATTTTAAGTTTCTTCTCACATCGTACGCAGTTTCCCTGTTCGTTTTGGAACAATTTGTTTTTATAAAAATTACTAGTGATTTCGGGCTGAATTCTTTTTGTGAGACTTTATTATTGTGAATTATACATTATACTATTTTAAAAGAAAAACCATGGTTTACAGAAACAAATTAATAAAGGAATTTTTATTATATTACACAGATATTTATATAAACTAAAAATTTTAAACACCATCATGTGAGTATCCCATCTTCCTAGATAGCGATCCTCCATACATTTGATATCTTGGTGAAATCTTTCACCTTGTTCCTCACTAATGTCGCCTAAATAATCAGGAAAACGGTCTAAGTGGCTGTGTAAATAGTGCATCTTAATGCTCATGTTACACCCATGTGATCTGAAATTATTCAGCATCTCATTGACTAAACCAACATAGTTTTCAGTTTTGTGTTCACCCAGAAAATTTTGGACAACTGAAACAAATGAATTCCAGGCATTTTGTTCAATCTCAATCATTGAATTTATGAAGTCAGGGTCTTTAATCAGTCATATTTGTGGGTCATCAAATATTCCTGCTTTAATTTTTTCCTTACTCATCTGAGGCATTTTTTCCCCTATATATGCAAAGCATGATCCAATCTTATCAAGAGCCTTTACAAACTGTTTCATTAGACACAGCTTGATATGCAGGGGTGGAAACATTATTTTTTCTCGCGGAACTAAAGGATCATTGATGATATTCTTTATGTCCATGTTTTCTCTTCTAGGCCACTCTTTTCTATCCCAGTGTTGCTTTTTGTCTCTGCTATCTCAGAGGCACAAGAAACAAGGATACTTGGTGTGGCCACTTTGCTGTCCAAGGAGAAAGTTTACCATTTTTAAGTCTACACAAATCACCCATTGGTGTTCATGATACTTTATTTTTTCCAAAACCAAAGCTATGTTATCATATTGCTCTTTCATTTTCGTTTAGTGAGCAATTGGTATTGAGCCATATTTGTTCCCATTATGTAGAAGAACACATTGCAAACTTCGCTTTGAGCTGTCAATAAATAGGCTCCAATCACCCGGAAATATTAAGGAAGATCCATTTTCACCAGGAGTTCTCTGATAGCATGGCAAAATACAAGATTTTGTTCTTCAGAGAAAAAAGGTAGCAGATCTTTCTCCCTTGTGCGATAAAATGTAATTTTCGTTCCTGGTTCAAGTAAATTTTTTTCCTTCAACCTGGAAGCTTCTTTCGAAAGGTTCAGATCTCTAGTGAGGTCATTTAACTTATCTTGGTTGAAACATTGGGAAATTGATGACATCGTTTCAAAATAACTGTCACCTTCAGGAGTGTCAGAATTCTGATCAGAGAGACATGTGTCTCACAGAGTTCTGGTAGCTGAGGAAAAGTTGGAATTGGCACTTCTTCTGAGTGAGGGATAGGGCGTCTTGCAGAGACTAAATCTGCATTAGTCCACTTGTTACGGTTATTTCGATTGATTCCAGTAATATTTACTAGTCATCGAAGTGATTTTTTGGTTCTCTCCAAACCATTGGTACTCCGAATTTCAGACTTTTCCTTTTCCCGGTAGTCCACTGTCATAAATGCAAGTACAAGTTTAACAGACAATATGAGGTGCCCAGGTTTTATCCTGATCACCAAGCTTAACACCAAAATATCCAAGATAAGCCCTCTTTACAAAGTCACTAATAGTTTTTCTGTTTTCCAAGAACGTGTATTCTCCGCATATGTAGCATAAAATATCAGGATGATGTACACAGCTTATTCTACTTGAACTCATTTCCATTCAACAACACGAATATTCATTCATTCACATTAACAATCTACTTTTTTAGATTTACTTTTCAACAACTCGTTGCTAAAGAGAAATTTCATATGACGCTAAGTTCTATCTATCTGCATCGCGGAAATTCACAAACTAACCTCAACTCTCAACTGCAGTTGAAGTTCACTTTAGACTGGACAGCTCCATATATCGGATTTCTATGAAACTAACTTGATGACACTAAATAGGATTAAATCCCACTTGTTAACAGTATGTTAACCAATCAGTTATATATCTCATATTGTTAGTCTTCTATTTGTAATAAATGAATTAAAATAATAATTATAATAAATATTGTTGATGGCGAGATATTGTTGATGATGGAGCTCGTGTTGAATGATTATTTGGGCTATTACCATCATCTATTGTGGATGTAATGTTTTCCGACGTTTCGATAGACATCTTCTATCTTTATCAAGGAGGAAAAGTAAAAAACCTTTTGAAAATTATCAATTTTCAAAAAGTCAATATGACAGAAGTCATGAAAGAAAAATGAACAATGTTATATACTCATCAGTGATATGATGATCTTTTTAAGTTGGATCGAACTATCGGCGTCCAAACTTCTGGCAGATCTATAGATGGAGCACTTATGGAATCTGGTGTTATTTTCATAAATGCTGCTTCTTTGATTTTTCTTCTTGCAAGTTTTTCTTCTTTGGATATTATTGATGCTTCATCCCATTTTATACGATGATTCTCATCTACAGCATGTTGGACTAACCTGGATTTGTCGCTGTCTAGTACTCGTAGAAGATTCTGATGTTCTTTTATTCGTACATTCAGAGGGCGTTTAGTTTCTCCGATGTAAGATCTTCCGCACTCGCAAGGTAATTCATATATGCAGTTCTTTGTCCTTTGAGTCTCATTATTAGGCTTAACTTTTGTAAGTTTAGCTCTGATAGTGTCTTGAGTTTTGAATGCAGTCGTTATGTTGTATCTATTTCCAATTCTTATCATTTTCTCCAACAAACCTTTTACATAAGGAATTACGGTTTTAATGGTCTGATTTATATCTGTTGGTTCAGGTTGACTTTCTCTTGTTCGTTTAGCTTTTTCTAATATCTTTTTGGGGTAGCCATTGCTTCTAAGAGTTTTCGAGATGTTATTTATTTCTTCATTTTGGTCTTCTTCACTGCAACAAATATTTATTGCTCTATCAAATAAACATTTTGCTACTCCCAATTTAGTTGTTTAGTTGGTGGTTTGACTCAAAATGTAGATATTGTCCTGTGTTCGTTGGCTTTTTATACACAGTGGTTCTTGGGATTCCATTTTGTTTATGTACGAGTACATCTAAGAATGGAAGTTGTCTGTCCTTCTCGATTTCAATTGTGAATTTAATTGATTCCTCTTGATTGTTTAGATATTGAAGGAATCCATCTATAGTGTCTCTTCCATGTTGCCAAATAACGAAAGTATCATCTACATATCTTTTCCACAGTTTGGGTTTAAGTACATATTTTTCTAATGCCTTCTGTTCGAAAATTTCCATATATAAATCAGCTAAAATTGGTGATAGTGGTGAACCCATGACCATTCCAAATTGTTGTTGATAAAAGATGTCTTCGAATTGGAAATATGTTGTTTCAATACAAAGAGAAAGCATTTCCATAATTGCATTGACGCTTAGTGTAGTTCTTTCACTAAGGGTTTGATCTTCTTCAAGCTTTTTCCTAACTATGATAAGTGTTTTATCTGTCGGAATATTAGTGAACAAACTGGTGATGTCGAAGCTGACCATAACGTCTTCTTCCATGATTTCTTGATGTTTCATTATTTCTATGAAGTGTTTCGTGTTTCTTATCATCGATGTTGAATTACTTTTTAATGGCGACATAATTTTCAGCAGAAATTTAGCCAATTGGTGGCATGCTGAATTTCTTGAACTCACAATTGGTCTTAGAGGAATATTTGCTTTGTGTATTTTTGGTAGTCCATATAAATGTGGTGGTTTACTGAAGTGAGGTGTAAGTCTTGATCTAATGAATTGATCTGGAAATTCATTTCGATATTTATAAAGGATTTTGTAAATCTTGTTTTCAACTGTGGTGGTAGGGTCCTTTTTTAGTTTTTTTATTTTCCTGCTTCTAATAATTCATTGATTTTTTGATTATAAGAGCCAACATCTGGAATTACAGTGGCGTTTCCTTTGTCTGCTGGAAGTATCTTTATGGAATTATCCGAGTTAAGATCTTTTAATGCCCTCTGTTCAGCTTTATTTATATTGGGTAGAGGTGTTTTGTTATTCTTGTCTAACAAGGTTCTGATTTTCCATCTGTACTCTTCGGCTTTTTCAGGTTCTCGAATTTTCTGTGCAGTTTCTTCTGCCGCCAACATGATTCCAATTTTTGGTATCGTCTTAGGGGTTATAGAGAACTTGAGACATTTGTTGAGGAGAGATATCTGATCTTCACTTAAGTTCTTATTAGATAAATTGATCACGGTTTTTGAATGATCTAAGGGTTCATATTTTCTTGACTCCTTCATAAGTTTCTCCATTTTCCTTTTTTGGACTTGTTTTTGTTGTTCATATATTTTTTCATAGCTATGTTTAATAGCTCCCAGAATATTTTCATAATCTTCAGCATTAGTTTTTGATTGAATGCTACATCTAAGGTTCTCTCATGTTGTAAGTAATTTGGCTTTGTTGAATCGATGTTGATTCAGTCTTTCTCTCATAAGGGCTTGACTTGTCCGTTTTGAAATCCTATCTGCTCTATAACTTTTGACAGGAAGTTTCACTCTGAGACCTTTAGGAATTAGGTTTCGATCTCTTGCAAAATGGATGAATGTCAAATGGTTGCATTCCTTTGCCAATTTTATGCTGGTTCTTTCATAACTTCTAACTTCTTGTTAAATAATAATAATATTATTATTTCAAATTCAATTTGTTACAAATGAAGACTGACAATAAGGAAAATATACAAAAATCTATCTCTTGTATAAATTTAACAACACTCATACTTGAAAGTATTAAATAGGAAAAAGCATTGATAGATAAGTGAATTTATCTAAAAATATAGAGCTGATACAGAAAAACTGTTATCATATTAAGATTCAGCAATAAATATATAGTTAAAATCAGCTCAAAGATTCTGCGCATTGTAGGCCTGTGTAATTTAAGTTCACTACGAATATTACAATAAAACAACAATTATATTCAGCTATAATATGCCATCAGATTCACTCCAAGAGCTATAGTTTTGCAGTTATCGCGGTCTGAAATTATGACATTAAACAGCCTGTATCTCCCAAACTAGTCATCGCAGAAAGAAACGGGTAGAAGATTGCGGAACTACTCAGCTCGTTGTTGCGATTTCCGATTTAATTTCTAAGAAAATCGAAACAAATTTCACAGCAAAAAACTTTTTTTACGATTATTGTTGAAATTAAATAATTATTTCGTTAATATCTCTTTTATGGAAAGGCTAATAGGACAAATTCATATGATCATTTCTGGACCTTCTGTTCCACTTTATTTAACGATTTATTTCAACATAAATTATGATTACATTTTGCGCTTAGTCACCTAAAAGACATCAATGGAATGGATATAAAATAATATAAGTCCTACTACTAGTTCACATATAACTGACTGTGGAACAGTAGATAATTTACAATTTGAGTCACCAATTTGAGTAGAATTCCCAGTTGTTACGGAAATGAAGAAAAACGTTCACATACAAAGAAAGACAAACATTTACAAAATTAAGCATAGGCGATTATGAAAGTTCTCTTCATTTCGCGAAACATCTTTTGTGGACCATATAAACAACAAATTTCGACATATACATGTAAAGAAAGACTTCCAGATGAAAATTTCCTTCGATTTTCTATGGAAACAATCAATGAATTGCTACAGTTTTTTACTGAAATGCAGAAAGCTTGTAGGATACATTTTGTCTTCTGGTCCACACTACTTGAACATGAACAGTACTCAATTGAAGTATGGCATCGCAAATAATCTTTTAGTTGAAATAATTAAAATTTTACAGTAGAAATACTTTTTACATTAGCTCTTTCATACATTCAGAATTATTACAATTGCAACAATATTTTTTTAAATTTTACATTTAAATCTATATCTCTTACATTAACATTCACACTTGAATGGATTTTAAAATTTAACGTTCTTTCAAAAACACTTTTATTTACAAAATAAGATATAATTATTTTCGCAGGAGAAGTCAAGGTATTCAATGAGTTCGCTGAGAAAATCTCAAAAGTTCAAAGACAAAATTGTTTGGATATGCCACAAATTATATATTTCTTCAAGTGTGGAATAAATTTCAATTAATTAGTGTCCATCATTCTGAAATACAGATAAATGAGGATGAACAGGGGATATGTTCAATTAGTTCATTAGAATTTGATGAATTGAATTAAAAAACAGTCAAAGCATTTTCTTCAGAATTGCTTTGAATGGATGGAAGTTAGTTCAAAATTGTCTCAAATTCTACTCTATTTCTTTTGAATGTGCAAGAGGTAAAAATGATATTTTTTCTCTCATTCAGTTGATCCAATTACATCTCAAAAACTTATCGCATATCACAGACACACAACATACCCCTATGCTCCTCCCAAATCAATCATAGACGTAATAATTTTTTTTTTCATTTTTGTGCTTACATTCCATAGATTGAACCCATTGAATTTCCTTGATCCGATGAATTCATTGATGCAAATGTAAATTCACATTTACTCAGTAAAGATCTTAAAGCTTAAGCAGTATGTACTCCTATTTATGGCTTCAATGTCATCTCAGATCCGTTATCTTGTACAATATTAATAAATTTGTTCCTTTTACATCTGTGTAACTTTCGTTGTAAAGTATCGAAGTACCCACTGCTTTTTTTTTATTATTAAGGAAGGACTGTAGCTAGGTCCTTCAAAGAATCCAGACATTATACATTGAAAATTAAAGTAAAGGGCAACAGTTTGAATGTGTATTTTCTTTCTATATTAGTCTAACCCCAATTTATCTTTGTTTTTTTTTTCTGGAACTGTCGAAACTTCAAATTAATTTTGAGCCAATAATATTCATCTGGGCTCTAGAGCAATCAAACATTTGAACTTCAAAGCCATATAAATATGATTGCAATGATTTTGATGAGAATTAACATGTAATGAGAATATGAAAAATGTATGAATAGCTTTTATTTTGATTTCCCAGCCCCTAAGAACAAGCTTTCAAACATTAAAATACTATATGAACATGCTAGTGACATTTCATATATATAATGTTATCCAGAAAGTTCAAGCATTATTTTTATAAACAATTGGATGATTTTATGAAATGATTGACGGCAATAAATAACATTCCAGAATCGAGGTCAACTCAAACTCATATTATATTTAAATTAGTCCTGGATTTAATTATAAATAGAGATGACGAATCAATATTAAAATTTTTAAGTTTTTCAATTCCGCAGCCCCAAAGCAAAACTTTGAAAATTCAAATAGTACACGTTTTTTGAGCCCATTAAATAGACTTCTCTATGTTAAAAACCGACAAATCTGACAGAGAGACATCTGGACTTCACCCCCTTCCTGTAGGGTTCTTTGGAATAATGAAATTGCTCGGATAATGTATTTCAACAATTATCATTGAAATGCTAGAAAAAATTGATTAAGATTTTTCACTTATATTAGGATATGGTTTTAGTGATCTTGTCATTAACGTATAAATGTTATTCATTGAATCTATTTGGTATAGGTTTTTTCAGGTTTAGCATCTCGTTTTTATTTGAATTGATCTCTGTTGGGAAAACATATTTTCCGATATACGGGAATAATTAAAACGGTCGATTGAAATCGCAATGGTCTCAAAAAGATTTAAAAAGGAATTCTTTGAAATAATAAAAGCAATAATCAAGAATAAAACATGAAGAATTCTAACTACTATATACCTTTGCGAAATTCCTACTTGTAGTAACAAGATGCAGAACCCTTCAGGTTAAGTTTCAAACGTCTTCTTGAATGCATATGATTTTTATGATGCCATAAATTTGTTTATTTCTTTGATAACTGCAACGACCTAGCCTATTATCTGTTTGAGGCTGTTTCATAACACACCTTATCTCTTTATAACTTTGAAACTTATTTGTATCAATGAATTTTATCTAAAGTTATGTTACTTCCGATATTCGATTATTTCTTGTAGCTCATAAAATAAAAAAATGAATTTTTATTGATTGCTACCTTCTGAATTATTTCGTACAAATGAAAATAATTGCATTCCGAATGAATATCAAATTTAATTGATATATTAGTTTAAGATCCGACCTAAATCGACTTTCACCGAGCTGATAATATAATAGAACATATTTTATACTAAATTTAATATATTAAAAATGGGATTTAAAAAAAATCCTGGAAAAAATATGTTTAATTATTTGAAAAAAAAGAATTTTCATTAAAGTTTGCGTTTCATAAGACACCTTATCTCTTCATTACTTTGAAACTTATTTGTATTGATGAATTTTATCTAAAGTTGTGTTCCTTCCGATATTTGATTATTTCTTGTAGCTCATATAATAAAAAAATAAATTTTTGTTGATTGCTACCTTCTGAATTATTTCGTACAAATGAAAATAATTGCATTCCGTAATAAATATTAAATTCAATTGATATATTAGTTTAAAATCCGAACCTAAATCGACTTTCATCGAGCTGATAATATAATAGAACATATTTTATACTAAATTTAATATATTAAAAATGGGATTTAAAAAAAAATCCTGGAAAAAATATGTTTAATTATTTGAAAAAAAAGATTTTTCATTAAAGTTTGCGTTTCATAAGACACCTTATCTCTTCATTACTTTGAAACTTATTTGTATTGATGAATTTTATCTAAAGTTATGTTCCTTCCGATATTTGATTATTTTTTGTAGCTCATATAATAAAAAAATGAATTTTTGTTGATTGCTGCCTTCTGAATTATTTCGTACAAATGAAAATAATTGCATTCCGAATAAATATCAAATTCAATTGATATATTAGTTTAAGATCCGAACCTAAATCGACTTACACCGAGCTGATAATATAATAGAACATATTTTATACTAAATTTAATATATTAAAAATGGGATTTCAAAAAAAATCCTGGAAAAAATATGTTTAATTATTTGAAAAAAAAATTTTTCATTAAAATTTGCGTTTCATAAGACACCTTATCTCTTCATTACTTTGAAACTTATTTGTATTGATGAATTTTATCTAAAGTTATGTTCCTTCCGATATTTGATTATTTTTTGTAGCTCATATAATAAAAAAATGAATTTTTGTTGATTGCTGCCTTCTGAATTATTTCGTACAAATGAAAATAATTGCATTCCGAATAAATATCAAATTCAATTGATATATTAGTTTAAGATCCGAACCTAAATCGACTTACACCGAGCTGATAATATAATAGAACATATTTTATACTAAATTTAATATATTAAAAATGGGATTTCAAAAAAAATCCTGGAAAAAATATGTTTAATTATTTGAAAAAAAAGATTTTTCATTAAAGTTTGCGTTTCATAAGACACCTTATCTCTTCATTACTTTGAAACTTATTTGTATTGATGAATTTTATCTAAAGTTATGTTCCTTCCGATATTTGATTATTTCTTGTAGCTCATATAATCAAAAAATGAATTGTTGTTGATTGCTACCTTCTGAATTATTTCGTACAAATGAACATAATTGCATTCTGTAATAAATATCAAATTTAATTGATATATTAGTTTAAGATCCGAACCTAAATCGACTTTCATTGAGCTGATAATATAATAGAACTTATTTTATACTAAATTTAATATATTAAAAATGGGATTTAAGAAAAAATCCTGGACAAAAATGTTTAATTATTTTTTAAAAAAAGATTTTTCATTAACATTTGCAATAAAAAGAAAATTTTATACTAAACTTGAATTATAAAATATACGTAGGATTGCCTATAATTTACCTGGACTAACTACTAGGCTGCCAGATATAAACAGGTATGTCTGTTTCATAATACACCTTATCTCTTCATTGCTTTGAAACTTATTTGTATTAATGAATTTTATCTAAACTTATGTTCCTTCCGATATTTGATTATTTCTTGTAGCTCTATATGAGCTACAAGAAATAATCAAATAATGAATTTTTATTGATTGCTACCTTCTGAATTATTTCGTACAAATGAAAATAATTGCATTCCGAATAAATATCAAATTTAATTGATATATTAGTTCAAGATCCGAACCTAAATCGACTTTCACCGAGCTGATAATATAATAAAACATATTTTATACTAAATTTAATATATTAAAAATGGGATTTAAAAAAAAATCCTGGAAAAAATATGTTTAATTATTTGAAAAAAAAAGATTTTTCATTAAAATTTGCGTTTCATAAGACACCTTATCTCTTCATTACTTTGAAACTTATTTGTATTGATGAATTTTATCTAAAGTTATGTTCCTTCCGATATTTGATTATTTCTTGTAGCTCTATATGAGCTACAAGAAATAATCAAATAATGAATTTTTATTGATTGCTACCTTCTGAATTATTTCGTACAAATGAAAATAATTGCATTCCGAATAAATATCAAATTTAATTGATATATTAGTTCAAGATCCGAACCTAAATCGACTTTCACCGAGCTGATAATATAATAAAACATATTTTATACTAAATTTAATATATTAAAAATGGGATTTCAAAAAAAATCCTGGAAAAAATATGTTTAATTATTTGAAAAAAAAGATTTTTCATTAAAATTTGCGTTTCATAAGACACCTTATCTCTTCATTACTTTGAAACTTATTTGTATTGATGAATTTTATCTAAAGTTATGTTCCTTCCGATATTTGATTATTTCTTGTAGCTCATATAAGCTACAAGAAATAATCAAATAATGGATTTTATTGATTGCTACCTTCTGAATTATTTCGTACAAATGAAAATAATTGCATTCCGAATAAATATCAAATTTAATTGATATATTAGTTCAAGATCCGAACCTAAATCGACTTTCACCGAGCTGATAATATAATAGAACATATTTTATACTAAATTTATTATATTAAAAATGGGATTTCAAAAAAAATCCTGGAAAAAATATGTTTAATTATTTGAAAAAAAAGATTTTTCATTAAAGTTTGCGTTTCATAAGACACCTTATCTCTTCATTACTTTGAAACTTATTTGTATTGATGAATTTTATCTAATGTTATGTTCCTTCCAATATTTGATTATTTCTTGTAGCTCATATAATCAAAAAATGAATCGTTGTTGATTGCTACCTTCTGAATTATTTCGTACAAATGAAAATAATTGCATTCTGTAATAAATATAAAATTTAATTGATATATTAGTTTAAGATCCGAACCTAAATCGACTTTCATTGAGCTGATAATATAATAGAACTTATTTTATACTAAATTTAATATATTAAAAATGGGATTTAAAAAAAAATCCTGGACAAAAATGTTTAATTATTTTTAAAAAAAGATTTTTCATTAAAATTTGCAATAAAAAGAAAATTTTATACTAAACTTGAATTATAAAATATACGTAGGATTGCCTATAATTTACCTGGACTAACTACTAGGCTGCCAGATATAAACAGGTATGTCGATGACAATTACTTTCACTTGTGATGATAATTGAAAAAAAATTACATCACCATTGACGCTATATATATACAAAAGTTTCATCAGTAAAATTAATTACAGAATCTTCAGAGCCACACAGAAAACACTTTTTAGTCAATTTTTATCACAACGATACAGAATAACACAAGTTTTTGAAACAATTGGGGTGCCCCAGCCTTCCATAGTTTACATGCTGAGCATGCGCACTTTGTTATATTAAAAACCCCCTCAGAGTCGACTGTAAGGTTCGTTCCTTTATTATTACACTGACACTTACCTTGGATCTTTCTGTCACTAATTTTAACACCCGTCGGAATTTAAATCTTTAAAATTCGAAACAAATTTTTTGCAGACAAACCTATACAAACGTGTTCACAATAAAACAGAGCTTCTGAAGATATAAATTTTTTAAATTATCATAACAAGTGTAAGTCATTGACAGTAGAGTGTCCAGGTAAATTATAGACAACCCTGCGTCAGCACATTCTATATATTTTATACTTCAAATCTAATATAAAAGTTTCTTATGTTGCAAAATTTAATTTAAAAAAATAATTAAGAACATTTTGTCCAGGATTTTTTCGACAACACATTTTTAATATATTTTCAAATATATTAAATTTATTATAAAATAATTATTCTATTATCAGCTCAGCGAAGGCCGATTTAGGTTAGGATTTTCAACTGTATTCACAACATGAAGTTGATTTGGGAAAAATTGGCATGAAATAGGTTGTCAAGAGGAAAAATGTAGACGCACGCCAAGCGGTCTCACAAGGGTTCGGCCTTCCACCCTACTGCTTTGAAAAAACAGCAAATTACATAATAAGAGGTGGTATATTTCATTTCCTACCCAGTGAAACTATAGGTTACACAGCATTCCCATGATATTATGTTTTTTCTGTAAAGTATTCCGAAAATAGGTCGATTAGTGTAAAATATTTCAGTTGATGAGAATTTAACCATTTCATCGATATACCTGAAAACATTTGATGAACTGCTAACATTAAAATTGAAAAAAAACTTCGCAAAATGATTTCCTACATTAGTTCTGAATACTCATTTACGTGTTTCCATTTCTGAAAATCAATTTAAATGCAGATATAGACAGAGTTGATAATTTTGTGCTGCGTACATTCTAAACATCGATTCTAGAACTCTTTCGATTTAGGTTTTTGATATTCAGTTCCGTTTAAGAGATAAAAGTGTGATGAATTGGAAAATTTCATTTTCTCTTTTAGATTGATAATTTCTGGTAGCATGAGATTAGAAGTTCCAAACTACCTTCAAATATAATTATATAAATGCCATCATCAGAATATTCCTTTTTTCTCGATTAATAAAACGATTGAAGAAATGTATTCATTATATTTTCTGTTCAATACCATATTTTCAGAAAGCCTTTAATTTTTAAACGAAGCGGAAATATATTTTTTAACTTTCTGCATTACTGAAGTAATTAGAGACCCATACCGTATATTTTTCTGGATTTTTTCTCAATTCTGAATCAATACAGATAATTCTCCAACATTTCAATTAATCAACTTTGAACTTCATTACGAATTAATTCCCGAGTAATTTTATCTTGGGCTGACAGATATGTTGAACAAATTGAGTAAGACCAATATTGAAAGAAACAGCAATGGTTCTGTTTTTCCAAAGACAAGTCATCGAGAAATTCAACCAAACGGTATTGATCACTTTTGATTTTATTCCATAAAGAAACCTTTCAATTACCAATTTTTTTAAATTTTATCATTTACGAGAAGATTCGCGATTCCAGGTGTTGGTTGAAGCTCTCTGATGTCCGAATAGCTCCATAAATTCAAATAATACTATATTACATCTTTTCAAGTACGGTATAAAATCTAATTGGTGGAATTTCAAAATTAAAATGAGCAATTGAATAACTTGAAAATAATAGTAGCGAATTATTTTCCAATCCCACTAATTGGCTCTATGTTGCCGTTGATAACAGTTGCACAATTGCTGCCACAGTTATGGCAACTGCTGCCGCAAACCTTGGGGGTGTACATGTCGCCAATCCAAGACCCATTGATAGATGAGACCAGCCTGGTATTGGGGAAGCTGCATTTTTCCCTCGTTGCATTGCAGCAGGATGCTCTCCTGCATAAATATCATTTGAGTTAATTAATACTCACTTAATCTCATTATTTTATTTTATAATCAAGTAATGCAATCTACTCCGGACAAAATTATTTAATTCGCAATTTTCATATTGATTCTATTATTATGTTGATCAAAGAAATTTCTACGCGCTTTTACGATAATTGTGTGAAATTTCGATCAACCTATGAGATTTTGAGGAAAAACATCAATAACTGAATAAAACGTGACCTCATTGTTCAGCGCGTAGGTTATCTCTCTTTATTTTTTTTGGTTAGATGTATTTTTCGTTTTTCATTTCAGCAAACACCCAGCTATTTCTGATTCTTTCGAATTAAAAACCCTTTACAAGAATGGATCCTTCGAGGTCCAAGAAAGGATGACAATGTTGAAACAAGTCGAGTACGCAATTCAATTCAACAATCTGAAGGGTAGATAAGTCTAAACTGAAGCATAAAGTGGCACTCACACGAGAAATTACAGTATTATGGCTTAACACCATCACTTATTAATACCGGTTTGGGTTTTACTGAACTGGGAATAGAAATCAGTTTTGTAGTTACAAGTCTGTTTGTTGTGTTCCAACTTCTCCTGTTTACAACGTTAAATATCTTGTGTACAAATAGTCAGTGTTTTGATTCCGCTCCAGAAACAGGCACTTATGTTATTGCGGACTGTTTTGTTGTAACTCAAGAGTCAAACTGCGAAGCGTTCTCGGTCTATTTCTCCATCTCCAAAATGGAATTCGTACAACGTTGACTGACATAGAAAAGGGAATATACCTATTTAGGTCTGAACAATCGGGTTAATTCGGAGTTTGCCATTAGGAGAACTATGTTAAATAGTTTTTGATGCATGACGTGTTTAATTTTTAACAAAACATCCATTTTGTTTGCTAATTCCAAATAAATGATATTGTGTATGATTTCAACAGGAATTTCGAAAAATTGGATCAAAATAATTATTCGGGTTTCGAAGATTCCAAGAATATTTGCGATGATCATTGGACCTTTTGATGGTTTAAGGTACATGGCAACAAGAATCTGCTAACTGCCTTGTTTCATGGGGCAAAATCCTAGATTGCCCGTACAAGGTGTTACGTTTTTCATGTCACGTTTTGAAGGAGTTTCCAGGTCTATCCAAAAGAAGTATTAAGGGTTGGCTCCCTCAAATATAGATCAAAAGATGTCCCCAAAACAAAATCCTTCTATATGTAACAGGATTTTTTTTTATCAATATGAGATGAGAAATATAGGGGATGGCTTGAGAAATGTGCATCACTCTGCATGTGACTCGAACCACTCGCGAAGGAAAGCTGTTATTAGTCTTCAGTTCAGGTAGTTAAAATTCTGTGTCTTTGTTTTTAAATTTTTAATCGCTCAGAGAAAGGTTTGTTCATTTGAAAAACTAGAATTTACATTTGATGAATTTAAGACTATATAAAAATTTTATCTATATTATTTATCTCAGGAAAACCACTTACCATTTAAAACATGCAGAAGAACACTAGCTGAATCAAGATTTGAAGGGCTGCAGGTATAGTTGCCAGAATGTTCCGGTTTTGCATGGAATATGATGAGGGTGCTTTCTGTAGTGTCAGTTCCTAGCCTTTCTGTCCTGATGTCGATAGCACTCCTGTCATATTTGAGGACTCTTTCACCATCGTGATACCAAAATATATATGCAGGTTCTTCTAACGATTGGGTTATCACACATCGCAAACTTACTGTACTCTCTGTACGGACGTATACATCTGATTTGCCAGATATCTCAATTTTTGGCACTGCAAACAAAAAATCAATGATGACGAGAAGTTCACTGAAAGTATTTCTGGTTGGAATCACAAGAGCCAATTTTAAAGATTTTATTTTCAGTGAGCTGTAAGCCCAACAGAAATTCTGGGCGGGTTGAGATTAACAAAAGGCCTGCGAGGAGCAGTATTTCACTTTATTTTTCGATAATGTTCGAAGCTAAAAAGACTCAAATAAATGCGATTTTTTCAAATACGTTGTGCAATATATAGAGGCTAATCGGGTCAGTTTGAATCCATGAATCTACCGAATAGGCTGAGGGCTCAGAAGTAATGTTTATTTTTTTATTTCTATTCATTATTGTCTGTTCCATCTCAACTACCATAAGTCTATCTTGGTCCCACTTTTGTAACCTATTTTCAGATGTCGCTGTATACATTGATTGGATGATTGAAAATATTCATGTGCAATATGATAACATAGAAGAATTTTCGCATAACCTAACTCACAAATATTTAAACTTGTATCGTTCTTTTAATTTCAACCTCTAACGTCTGCAGTAGAAATTTGAGAAAAAGTGAGTTGACATTCACTCAAAAACCTAACCTATAATTCAGTGGAATTTTTTTGAGTCAAAATCTACCATGAACCAGCAAAGCTCATTTATTTAATCATTTACTTTCATTCCAGTAAGTATTCTGTTTCAATTTTGTGTTATTTTCAAATTAATTCCAAAATGATTAACAATTGTAGCGTATACAATTGCACAAACACTAGTTTCAATAATCCCAAACTTTCTTTTTTCTCAATACCATTAGACACCGACAGGTGAGTGATACATATAATATTGTAGAGTATGTTGTTTATTAAAAGCTCCGTTATTTGAGTAGTGCTTCATTCAAATATTTGAGATATCAGGAACCAATGGAATTTCAGGAGGTTTACGCCTACTGTCGTCATTTCTTTACGATTAGTTAAGATATCAGGAACCAATGGAATTTCGGGAGGTTTACGCCTACTGTCGTTATTTCTTTACGATAAGTTGAGATATAAGGAACCAATGTAATTTCAGGAGGTTTACGCTTACTGTCGTCATTTATTTACGATTAGTTAAGATATCAGGAACCAATGGAATTTTAGCAGATTTACGCCTACAGCAGGTTTAGTATAGTCGTCATTTCCTTACGATTACTTGAGATATCAGGAACCAATGAAATTTCAGGAGGTTTACGCCTACTGCATGCGTATGCAGAAGAGTGAAATATTTTTAGATGAATATTTGAGTGTGTATCTATATGATTTTCAATTTTATAAATAGAAATTACAATAATATACAATAGGTTTTTTATTTTTTTCCCACCATAATGAGGGAACCCTTTCTAGAGATCATTCAGCATATTTTGCGCAGGGGAGTATTTACGGAGGGGGGGGGGTGTGTACTGGGGGGTAATTACCCCCACCACCCACAATTTATATATTTCATTTGAAGAATGGCCAGATCAAAGATCTGTTTTAATTTACCCATGTGAAAAATTCACTATTGCTGTAGGATGTGGAATCATGAGACCATCCCTCCCATCCTGAAGTAACAGAATCTACTCTTCAGGTACTTAGATACTACGTAGGATTGGCATTCCTTGGTGATTCAAAAAAGATGTGAAAAAATTGAATCTGAAGATAAAAAAAGAGCTGAAAAAAAAATTGAAGAAAATGCGCCATGAGTAATTTTGAATCATTTTTTATTATTTCAGCAGTCTGTTTTATGAATTCAACCTTTGTTAAGTTCCATGTAAAGTCCACTTAACTAATGACTCCAGCCATATCTCAAATTTGTATTGCCACTTATTTCCCCATTATCTCATTCCTAATTCAATCTTATCTCAAGCACCCTTGTTATTTTTTGCATCATTTTATGTTGAATGTTATGTTTATTTTCTGTACGATAGATGTCATCAATTTGCGAGCATAGAATAACTGATAAAATGTTCATATTGTTCAATAAAAAGAGCTGTAATAAATTCAACATAATGGGAAAATTTTCATCTTTGATATTGCAAATGTTTGCCTAAAGATACATTGCATATCGAGGATGAAAGGTTTTCCACTATTTTCGCAAAATTCATTTTTAAAATTCAGTGATCCTGTGCTATCAATTCAAATTTCCCGCCATTATTTCACCGGTGGTGATCTCAGCGCCATCTGAAAATAGGCTTTTTTCGGAGAGAGATAGAAAATTATATCGGACACGAAATTAGTTCGGAGTTGACCGGTTGTCTCTGGAAGAAAATATCTTATAAATAAAAAAATAATTGTTGCTCAGTGCGATTCTAGTTTTTAGAATAATCGAAACGGAAAGCAGGAACGGAAAATATGTGAATAGGCCGATTTTGTGAATGATCGAGGCCGATGTTCCGACTGAATATGTACCAGGGGATTCGATATCGGTCAACAGTAGCAGAGCAGAGCCAACTTGTGGCGAATGCAATTAACTGCCTGTTATATGAGCGACAGAACTGCGATAGCCCAACCCTGAACTGTTATTACAATGACACGTACTGATCTATCGTACAATTTGCGGCCTGGGGTGAGGAAAATGATTTTTCGTTAACGAAATTATATGGCATAGGCAAATTTTATCATGCATAAGTGGCACCTGAGCGGACCCAATGATAGCAACGTACTGCACATGGTGTTGTTTTGTCATATGAACCCTCAGTTCGCCACTTGCATCCCGGAAAAATTTATTTTCAACATTATATTTTCAAAAAATTAAAGGGGACAGTTTATATTCAACGACAGCTGTGAACAGTAATTTGAAATAAAACAACCTGAAGATGCCATTATATGGTGAAATAGCAGTAAAAATTTCGATAAAAAATGAATTTTTAATGAGTAAAGACCGAATCCATCGAAAAATGAAGAAAAGATAACGCTGGATTACTTTAGAATTTTAGGGTAGAAGCAATTCATAAATGAAAATAAAGTTAAAATTCAACGATTGAACCTTAACTCTTTTTTTACGAAAATCACTTTGAAAGCTTGCAGGATAGATAAGTTACTTTATTCCTAGAAATGAATTCGGCAAGCATAGTTCGATCCTTCAGGTGTTGGCTGAAAGCAGTCATGCAACATGCAAATGACCAATTATGGAACATCTACGGTTTCGAGAAACGCGTGGGTGTAAACCAATCAAACCTTCATTCGTAATCTTGATAACTCCAGTGTTAAAGATTGGACTTTTTTGTAGTTATCTGTTACGTAGTCCAAAGGTTTCAGTATGATTGTGTTGAATCCTAAGACTATACAAGTATTTTACATTTTACATCGAAAAGTGTCTCATCTGAAACATATTGCACTGGTCCACTCAGACCAGAGATAAATTTTCATGATGCCAAACTGAGCAAATGAGTGGGTTTCTCTAATTCCCTGTTATACATAAAATCACTTTCTCCACTTCCCAATCAAAATAGTATATATAATTAACTGAACTAATTATCATGTTATTCACACATTTTATATTTTTCACGAAAATAATTTTGTTTGCAATTATATTTCCTTTTTTTTTCCTTATATGCAAAACGGTGAACATTATTTTTAATGAATTATATTAGTTTTACTGGTATAGTCTTATTGTACTCTTTTTCACTGTTCTAGATGATTTTAAATAATGCAAAACGGTGATTCAAAACAGTATCAAGTTTTTTTTCAACAGATCGTCGTGGCTTCAAAGTTCTGTTGGACTGGAGCTGCATTCCTCTATCGAATTCACCCAAAATATTAATCAATTATTCGTTTACAGACAATTGCTTTCTGATTTATTTCTCCCCTCATAGCCCTCATGTTCAAGAGGGAATTAAGAAATGAAAGAATAGGGTAGGTAATGATAGAAATGTAGAGACCTCGTCCAATATACAGTGCTTCGGTAGCCGAAAGGTTTCCTACTGACTAGGCGCCGGGTTCAACTCCAAGCGGCTCCCACTCTAAAATTTCTCCTCTGCGTCTATTGCATGGCGCACACAAGCCGTACTGATGAGTCCAGATGTGTGCGCCAGGGACGAAAAGCATAAGTAGGGATAACACTTCGACCCTACAGAAAAATTTCCAAATTAAATGATTGAATTTCAAGTTAGTTCAGAATGTATTTCCCTCAAGTAAGGATCTTAATCAGTAAAAAAAAATCCTTTTATCGCAAATCTAAGTTTCACGCCGCCAACGTAAGAATTCCTTGAAATATATCGAATATCCGGTCGATCTTCAATCTGTCCCCGAGGAATTCCGCAAATGAATTCAAATTTATGCAGTTTTCCACCGGCTATTCAAAAACTCTTCAGTCTATCTACGTAATCCCTTCATAAATGAAGCAATGAACAGGATGGGATAATTTGAATGAGACACACAGTATGTCCGGCCCCTCAGGCACCATCTCATTGTTTCAATCTGACTTTCAACATTGAGGCCCCCTCTAACGCATCATTATCATCCCTTTCTGTTACATATCTTTCTGCGGGGAAATAAACGATATGAGAAAGCGCATGATCATTCTCCTAATCGTTGCGGGCGTTTTTGGTGTTTATTTATTGGAGTACAAACCAGAAAACCACTATATTTCAGCGGGTGATGTATATTTCACGTTGTCCATTGTCATCCGTCGGTCCATTTCTGCATCGGATATCGCTGGGCTTGTGCTGTGGAAAGCTTTTTTAAGTAAACTAACTTCCAAACCCTATTCATCTTTCGCATTCAAAGGAGCTTTAACTTTCGGTGACGCGGAAGGGCTTACGCGTACTTCTTCTTCCATAGAATTTATCTTCGCCCCAGCAACCCCATATTCGCCCATACTACCCCACCTTCTCCTTCCTAAGGAGCTATAAATCTGTGTGTCATTACTGCTTCCAGCGCTGTACATCTGAGTAAACAGATGAGACGTTTTATTAAATTGTATGCATGGTGGGCGAATGGAAATGGCCAGGTGTGGATTTGCTCAACACGGCAGCGATAACACCATGAGGAATTGATGTCGAAGTTTCTCCGTTCAAATGGAAAGGTGGGCTCAGAAGAGGCTTAGGCCGAATATTTCTTCAAGAAACAGGAAGGAAATGGTCATTTCAGTGGAGACTAGTGCGTTTCTCGTGGCCCAAAGTTATTATTATGACCTGCAATTTGATCTGAATTATCTCCAAGAGATGGAGGTATACACGTATGTATAGGGACCAAGACTTGGGTTGTCAGAATGTATGATCAAAAAACTACATTTGAAAACCTTTAATTATGTCAACTTAAGTGCTGAATGAACGCAATTTGGGGAAGAGCTTCATTGTTTTGCTTCCATTTGAACAGAACTGTTGCTGCGAGTCGTTTGCTCCACGGAGCAGCTTACAGGGATTATACGGAAATTTGTTCGATTTGCATGACTCGACTCCGTTTATTGCAATTGAAATAACTCCAAGAATGATGACTGTAGGAACGTGGCAAGTCGGCTGGCCTTGGCTTCTATTCGTTCACATACTTGAGCGTCATTTTTTTCTTTGATGTACCGCCAACTGGCGGGGACGCTCAAGCTGGGTTGACTCATGCTATTGTCCACATTACCTGTAAGTAACCTGAGTTACTCGAGTACTGTGGACCCATTTTGGCAAAGCTCAGTGTATAATGTTTGTCACATTGAGAGTTGAGATGGCAACAGTCCGCGAAGATTCAGAAGTAAGGAAATTGGGCGCCATAAAAGCTTAAACTGAGAGACGTGAAGAGGGGAACATTGTCGGTAAGTACTTATGAAATTGAATTTCACAGCCAATTTTGTCGGAGTTTTACCGAAATACTGAACAAAATCTGCCGGAGTTAAAATATATCCGAATTTGACATACCTTGCCGAGGCTGAACAAATTCACCTAAGTTGAATTTTATGATGTACTAACAGATGTTTCCTTGAGGACTGGACACGTTTTTTCCTGTGGAGAAGACAAATTGTTCCAGCTAAGTTCTCAGTTAAAAGTTAAGTTTGAAATCTCGTCCTTTTTATTGTGTTTTTTTTCACTTTTCTTACCTTCATCACTTTTTTTATATTTTATTTTTTTAAATTAAAATAATTTTTGCTAATCAACCATTCAGTACATCGGTTCAAGTTATTTTTTGATTTTTTTGGGACTGTAGAATTATTGATGTGGAAGCTCAGCTATTGCCAGTGGAAATAGGTTAAAATATTACCATTCCAATTTCAGGCCTACCTTATAATATTAATTTTTTTTATTGTTAGAATCCTAATAACCTGGTACTCTTGTAAATTGAACAGTGATTTTGTGAATAAATATCATAATAGAAACTTGAGTTTAGGCCATTCCAAGTTTCACTAGAGAGGGAAAAACCCCTCCTGATAAATAAACAATATTTCTAAGCTTTCAATATTGAGTTGAATATTACTGATTATTTTAATTTCATAGTCTGCAAAGCACGTCTCACGTTATCTGTTGATTTTTATAGTATGAAATTAATCAGTTCCACTTGCAACTTTCAATTAGGACAATTTAATATTATTAATTAAATTCGATTTTTCGAGTATTGACTATCATTGACTGTGGTGGAAGCGTCTATTTGAATTCTCTGAAGGTAAATGGTTTAGTGGTCTAGCTGGCCAGAGCAGCTCCGAATTTATTAAATAGAATTAAATAAAGATAATTCTTTTACCGTTTCGATATGTTGATGTTTACTAGTAGTTAAGTTGATGCAATTTCATACTTTACGTTTCTTTTATATATATCTTAAATTATCTTTTGACGATCTTGTATATTTTGAAGGAAACTAATGAATTGTATGTGCAATGTCCAGTGTACAATATACAATGAATCAATGTTAGATAAAAGATTATTTGTTGTGAAATATGCATAATAGAGGTAACGAGAAAGATAACATCGCGAAATCCGAGGAATATTTCCACACCTTCATAGGATAGTATAGCATATATGTATTCTGATGAAGCAAATGGGTGGATATAATATTGCGTGCAGAACAAACACTTTACTTGAGCAATAAATATTTCTAAATTAATTCCACCATGACACTCACGCTACCTGAATTCCGTGGACTCTGGCAGTTTAGAAATTCACACATCAAGACAGTCTTACCTATTCATATTTCGAATTCTTCCGCAAAATTAACTATAATAACTTCTGCTGGTGACGACAGTAATTGCGTCGACTGTAATCATTCACTGCAGCATGAATTTTTCAAATTTTGAATCTACCGATTTACTCAAAAGGTACACGATATATTTTGGGTGTGTTAGTGGAATTCTGGAACAGATAAACAATTCACAGACATGTCATGAAATAACCATTATCAGATTTCTAATAGGTTCGCTCTTGAAGCATCTCGATATTCCGACATCATGTTACATTTTTATGTTTTAGAATCACCCGGAATAGCAATCGGACCCCCTACGGAAAATGCGAAAACCGGTTTATCGATTGCGGAATCGGACATAAACATCCTGCCTTGAACTCGGTGAAACCGCGATCGAAAAGGGTTTTTTTTTTGCGTACCGCGATACAGCCCTGATTGATGCTTGTGGGCCGAAACCAGAATATAAAAATAGAAACCAGATCGAATAAAAGTGACAGAATGTTCGGTCTGCCGAATTTATTAGTTGGCATTATTTTCCATTCTGACAGATTCATCAGGAGATATGAATTGAAATTTTAATAACTACATTTCGACTGTTGAACATTTCACGTTAACCGAAGTATCTGGAGCTCCCCCTGTAATTAAATCAAGTATCATAAATTACGGTGTTTGCAGGAATTGGTAACGATTGCATTTCGAATGTTGAAATATTTTATGCTATAATTGCATGATTTTGACAATAATTATTTTTACTGATTAGCATAAATACAATCCACATAGATATATTATGCAACGATGAGAAAAATAATTGATCCATCAGATATAAATTGAAATTCTGAATGAATCGAGAAAATCTGTATAAAAATAAGCAAGTAGAAATTTTCATCACTGCTTTGTTCGCGCGATTCATTTCCGATCGGCAGGCGTGGAAAATTTCGTCTCATCTTCAACTAGTTTTTTGACTTGATGAACACGGAGTTAAGTCACAAGATGATAAGTATTTTTTCTTGGAAATCTGATATGTAATAGTCGTAACTTATCAGCTTGCAATCCACTAGCCATTTCCTCATTATAACTTGAAATTTTTTGTCAGCTATATGTTTTTCGTCTCGTTGCCTATGTTCGTGATTGGAGCAGAGATATAGAGTGGGGAGAATACGTTTCGACCACTGCGCATCCAAAATTGGTGGCTAAATTCTTATGTCAAATTTCGACCATTTTCATACTTTCGTAGTCAGCTGTTCTAGGTTGACATGTCAGGTGGATTAGAAATTGCTCGAATTTTAAATTGTGCTGATAGATACTTCGATATTTTCAACATGTCTTGTATTGTTAAAACGTGTAAAAACTATAAAACAAAGAAGGCCGAGGGAATTTCATTTTATACGTAAGTTTTTATTGAAATTATCCGACTGATCATACCGCATGGCATTGTTTATCTGCTCAGTGGCGTGTTGTTTACTTTCCACAGTAATATGATTCTTTTTAGTTTCCCAAAATCAGTTGATATGAGGACAGTTTGAAATGATATTCTGAGTATAGATTCTGAAGCAAAAGATTTATCTAAGAAATTGATATGCTCTATACATTTCATTGTTTTTTTATATTTTATATTTTATACCAACTATCCCTCAGGTACACTGCTTTCTACGCCAATGAACCGAAAGTATATAAATGGCGGTCGAAAAATTAGGCACTTCGCGCATCTCGAATATCATTCTCCCCACTCTATATCTCTGGATTGGAGTCGGGCGATTCTAATTACATACAAGGTGATCTCCATTGCCCACGTTAACAAACAGAAAAACCAATTGGACTGTAAATATTGAGGAACAAAATTGTAAAATAAGCTAAGCTGTCAAGATGAAGAACATATTCCATTTTCAAGTCTTCACAAGAGGTACAACAAAAATTTGATCGAGACACCTCGTCTTGACCGTCATACTGTATTCAGTTCTGAGCTGGAAAAATAGCGCACTCCATTAAGAAAACGTATCATCTGGATGAACTCGAAATCAAATAAAAAGAGTTGCATTTGAATACGCAGAAGCCCGTATGCTGAAATACAATTTTAATACCGATTCAGTGCTAGTGGTTTGATGGATTTTTTACCAGGAATCATAGGTTATCATTGAGCATCATGACACCCTATATAACCCTGTCACTTTTAACTTTTGGACCTCAAATGAATGACAGAAAATTTCGTGTAGCCATAATTTATAAACGAATACATGTTAACTTGATCCCATTTCCCAGAAGGAACAAAATGTAGCCCTTTATTAATTCAGGCCAAATACAAGGCGCCTCATTCTGAATTGTAAGCTGTTCTGTTACGGAATCAAATAACTTGAGTTAGGAATGTAAAGCTCTTCCTTCGAAAGTTTTAATCAGTTATTGCAATTCAGGAAAGCTGACGCTCTCACCCAGTGTGCTACGCAAATCGTCTTCAAATTTGAATTGTTCCCTTTTTATACGCGGATCAATTTGTCGCAGCCATTTTGTATAATGACCCAGGAAGCTGCCATCCAATACGCAAGAGGAGTGTCGCCGTTTTTCTTATGCTTTTCATTCCACCAGATTACCTTCTCAGAAACACATAAAAAAATTATCATTCGTGTCCGAAATGTGATTGCCTTAGAAATAACAATTACATATTTCACTCCAGTTATGAGAAAGGGGGGCTGGTATTGTTTCTGTTGAGTATAAAGAAGATTAGGTTGTGAAAAATGAACCATCACCTAGTTATTGTCAATTCCAATTCTGAATACAGTGATTGTTTAATGGGAAGAAGTAATTTTTTGGTCCTTCGAGCCGGATTGGTGGATTATTTAGCACTTCTTGTACATCTTGATTATAATGCAGTGAATTCGAGACAATAGTAAGTCTTCGAGAATTTAAATATCAGTTGCTGTCAATTATGCCTCAGGTTTCGATCTGAACATTAGAACGATATTTATAGCAAGGACAATCAGATTAAGGGTTCATTTCCTTCACCGCCATCTTCCAATAGAATATCCATTATCCTGGTAATCTTATCAGCTTCATGAACTCATATTGCTAAAATTAAAGGAGTATCATCCATGGTAGCTTTTTGAAGAAACTCAATTTCAGTCTGGCTGCTACCTCATACTCCTGATTTCTCTCAATAAATTGGGATACATGAAGAAAACTTTCATCGGTGCACAAATCATATTTGACTTTCAATATGGAACACAAAGCACTGGATAATTCAGTTTGATATTCGAACCTAATGCGATCATTCTGATATGAGATACAGTCCTATGAAATCAACCAGATATCATTTAATTCAGGGAGTAAAAAGCTTTCTAATTTTTTCAGCGAGGCAACATCTTTTATAATTCATTTATTCATTATCAATTTAGGCTCCGAGCAGTTCCAGTTTATATTAATATTAGATTTCTTGAAGAATTTGATCGATGTGGATCTTAGACTGATAGTAGTCAAGAAATAACAGCCTAAATGGATCTTGTTGTGCTGGCTCCACAGATTCTACCATTCTTATGTTCCACTACAAACTCTTCAATCCTACTTTTGCTCACCTGCAATACATCAGAGCTCATTATGGTTTTAATTTTCCATATTCAGGAAAACAGCCGATGTAGCAGTCGGAATAACAATGGGATGTTCGAGAGATCAAATTAAATTTTCTCTCTAACCGAAATCCACATCCACCTTCGTTCGAAAGACCCTTCTTCCACGTCTGGACAGCTACGCAATTCAGTTGCTTTCAGGAATACTAACACATGAAGAACTCCATTTCCTGACAACTTCTCCAATAGACGTATAGAACAGTTTCAGTTGGCATCATTCAAGATGGATGAGATATATGACGTCTTTTGAATACATTCCGTATAAAGAAGCAATTATATTACGTTGTTTATTGTGCAACTGTTACGAAAAAGAAATGTATAACGGGAATGGCATACAAAGAGCATATTTTTCTTTTCGTAAGGTTAAATTTGATTACGCTATGTGATTATGAACATAGGATTCCGTGGTTTTTGAAGAGAGCTCTGAACCTAAGTCAATCAACACAAAAATGATCCAAACTGAAACAAATTCAATCATAAATTCAGGTTATAAGATAATATCTAAAAAATCCAAAACGAATGTTGAGTAGTTTATAAATGAAATCCCATTTCAATGCCAAAAACAGAGCCATTACCCTCTTTAGCCCTCTTCGAACGACTTATTTCGCGAGAACATCTCGAAAGAGATCTTTATATCATCTACTCGTTGTTGTTTTTGCTCTGGCTTAAGCAAAAGCAGCATCCTGGTGGAAATCAGCTTCTTTGCTTCTTTGGAAGGCCAGGGTTTTCAGCGTCAGGATGGCCATACGACCAAGTTTGAAATCCACAAACCATCGTTTGATGGTCGTTTCTGATGGCGCAGAGACCGAATTAAAATTTTCGAACCAAGTTCGAGCTTAAACTGGGTTTTTTCATCAGAAAGCAATTCGAACCAAGTGTTCTTTACTCAGTAGATTGCATCGTAGGACTTATTGGGTATGTGTAAAAGGTTCTTTTGAATAAAAGTATCCCCAAAACAAATAGGCACAAAATTGAAACGAATATTCTCGTGCTGAAAAAAAATTACCAATTATCTATTGGAATATTGAAAAACAGTGATATTCCCTTCGACGGGGTATTTTTAGTCGCTTCAATGAATACCGTATGCTATCGTTCAAAAAACACGCTCTCTTTTTCTACAGCTTCGGTGCTTCAAATGGGGCAGCCTCAATCAGAGCCAAGGTCTACAAAGGGATGAAAGTTAAAATATTTGTGCAATCGAAAATCTTCTGGATAATCTCCACATGGTTCGGCGCGTCAAGTATGATTCTTTCATCGACGAGTTGTGGAAATGTAAATAGGATGGAGGCAACTGGTTCGAACCCCAGGACCGTAGTAAGCCAACCATGCAATTATTCCATTAGGGCATAAGCAATTGACAATAATGAAAACTCTCGTGAACGAATATGTTCAAAAGAATGACACACTATATATCTATAGATAAAATACATTCTAACTAACTAACAAACTAATTTACTGTAGTGTTAACTAGTCGCATAGGCATTATATCCAGTCATAAATAGATATCAGGATTCAATCGGTTGTTTGCTTTCCTATACGAAACAAAACTTCGCAACTGAAACTATTGAAGTGATAATTGTTTTATAGCTTTGGCTTTTACAAACTTGTTTAATTGTGTTTTGGCCTCGATGAAATAGAATCAACTTCGTAGAAACAGGCTTCGGTTAGGTAATATTTGTACAGGGAGGTGGATTTCGATTGTTCAATAAGTCGCTTCAGTATCAAGAGACTCACACGTAATTTCAAACATGAAACATCAAATTTGAAGCATAGTCTTCAAATTCCATTTGTCTGCACGAATTCGAAGCTATATCTCAAGCATTTCTTGCATCTTTAATATGTGTCCTTATGAAAATCAGGATATGCACCCCAATTCTAAATTTACAATTCGGAAAAGGATTCTTCCTCAAGATATTCAGAATAATAATTACGATTCGATAGACGAAAGATCTATATGGAAGCAAAACTTGGTCATATTCGGAAAGAATTTGAAATTCCATCTGAAATTCTAGATGGTGGATAATGAAACTAATCAATTTTCATAACACACAAAATTTACACTTTCACTGACCCCCAAAATATCCGATAAGAAAATGGCTACTTGCATCTTTTCTGTCTTCTAATTTAACTAGGCTCTTTGGTGAAGTTTCAATACATCCTGAAAGTGCTATAGCAGTGTCAAGCTCCTTCTGTGGATATCATTATATCGATATGGTCGAATTATGTGTTATCCATCAGGGATGTTATTTGGAACTCAATGGTAATATTTCAAAAGGTGACGTTCAATTTATTCACAAAATGTATAGTTAATAGGTCTTCAGTTTCACCTTGGCACAATGCTTTAGCTCGATTGATATTTTCATGAATACGCCTGTGCATCATTCAAACTATCGATCTGTCAAAAGCATAGTAGACAATAATTATTTCGAATATAACGTATGTTGAAATGCCAGCATTCGGAAATCATCTGGATATTCATCCGAAAAATTTGATTGATTAAACCCACATACTGATGCATCAGTGAATTATGTACAGAGGCTCACACTATTCTCCAAGTCTATTCCTGTGATGGAACATAATTCACATGATATGTTCGTTAATTACCAAATTTAGTTAGCCTCCAGAAATTGCCACAACTATATCAGATCTCATATGTTTCGAGATGACAATTATTCGGCAGTTTTGGGATTGTTTTCAATTCTTTTATTCATCCATTCCTGGCATGTAATCTATTTTTTATCATCAGGTTAATCTATTCCGCCGTTTGACAGAAAATCAGCCTCATAATCTGTTATTTTCTGAAGTTATAAGTGCAAGATTCTTTTGAATGAGTTTTCTTTCTTAAGAGTTACACACATTGTTTATTTAATTTTATTAATTGAGAATAAGGTGCACTGAGCAGCGTAGCAGACGAGTTTCGATTTGTCTCGATTGGTACAGAGTTGCGCAGGCTCCAAATGGCAGCAAGAAGACGGCGCGAGCACCACGCGTGCGCTATGCGTTTGTCGCGCAGCCTTTATTTAAACGCACCTTAGGGATGTCTACCTTCATCAGTATTTCTACAGATCCTTTGGATAAACTAGATACTGCTGTGAAGCAAACCAAAACGACCTCTCAGTCTTTCTAAATGAAGAAAAGCTTGATAACCTGAGAACCATTCAAAAATGATATGATAGCTGTACTAGGAAGTATCTCTAGGTTATATCGAAAACTGTTTGAGATAAAGATGAACACTTAGAACTCTGATATATAACCCAGATACTTTTCGTATAAGAGTTTATGATTGTTTTTCCTCCTCAGATGTGAGGGTATTTAGTGGGGTCTCCCAGGGTTCAGTTCTGGGACCTATCCCGTTCTTATTATATACTTCTGATCTTCCTCGTCTTTTTCGGTCTAATTGCGCGATGTTCACTGACGACATGAAACTCTAAAATTGTCCGTTGTTTGATGCAGGACATCAAGATGACCTCAGCAGTCTTTCCGACTTATGTGAAGAGTAGGTGTTGCCCCCGAATGTGGAGAAGTGTTTCTTTCGTTCTACATATCGGCAGAGGTAACCCTAAGATTACCTACTTAATCGACCAACAGAAGTTAGCTAGCGTCTCTCAGCATTGTCTACTGCTGTGTCTATAGCTTCCAACTGTCTAAAACTTTCGCTGGATGTGATATAGCAACAAGCAGGGCCCGTTTGGTGGGCTAATATAAAGGGTGATCAAGAACTCTTAGAATCCGTACAGCAATGAAATACCAGTCTACCATTTGGCAGAAATCGAGCAACCAGACAAGGTTGCGGTTGTTTAGGTTGCCTTCCTTTCTGGAGCGCAAGAGAAGGGGTGACCTGATCATCACCTACAGAGCACTTAATTCCCTCTTTGGTTTGGACACATGGCTTTCCTCCATCCACTCAATCGGAGCAGAGTGTTGAGGGGACACCGTTACAAACTCGCCAAGGAGAAATTTGGTACTACACGGTGGCTTAACTTTCTCGAGGCTTCCGGATGGGGTTGTGTCGTCACCCTCTAAATGGATGGTCCAGCCAGCGACAGTGATTAATTGAAACGATCAAAGTATACTTCAACAAAAAATTTGAACGTCCCACAGAAAACTATAGATATATAGACTCAATTAGAGACAAATGGCGTCCAGTCAACAGAATGAGGTTTATGCCTGCATGAAATACTTAAACTATGCTGATGTTTGTCATTTAATTGATGACTCGAAATTCGCCCGATTATCTCATTAGAAGACTTGCAATAAATGATGCTGCTACAATCTAACAGCCTCGATGTCACTCAAGGATCTGTCCTAGACCCACTTCTGTTTATATTATTTATCAACAATCTGCCTGCATACGTGGTGGCCTATATACTGGTGATGTTCGCTGATGATACTTCTATCGCGTTCAAAGCGAAAAGTCTACAGGAATTGAAGATGATGAGACCATAATACAATGTGAGAAATGCACTTATACTCAACTTGACGAAGTTGGTGATAGTCAGGTTTCAGAATCAAGATAGGCCGAGTGATCCTCTCATTATAGAACACAAACTGAGAGTATTGGAGGCGAGAGGCGACATTAAGTTTCTGGGCTTCTATGTGGATGGCGATCTAAGGTGGTATCTCCACACGGATCATGTTTGTACTATGCCTAATAGTTCTCACTAGTGCCTTATCACGTCTCAGGAGTTGTATCCCCATCAAGGAGCTGCTGACTCTTCATTACAGTATGGCTTACAGTCATTTAAGTTACAACGTGGTACTTTGGGGCTTCTTGGTAGGGTCCAATCGGGTGTTTATTGCTCAGAAGCGTATCATACGACTCACGTGATTCATGTCATCCGATATTCCTTCGTTTTCATATTGTTCCCTTCTCGTGTGTGTTCATTGTTTATAGCCTTGTCTATATTCACCTGGATATGAGTAAATACATGAAATGCTCTGACTTTCACGAGTATGGAACGCGACGCAATAACACTATTGCCTTTCGTAGACATCATACAGCTAAATATGAGTCCTCACCAAGTTATTTAGGTATTGAATTATATAACCGGTTGCCTAGTAGATTGAAATCGATGTGTGGAAGATCTTTCAAGAGAGAGGTTAAATTTTTATTACTAAAGAGTATTAAGGAGTATCTCAAGGACTTCGTTTATTGAATTTTATGTTTTATTCTTGCGGTTTTTGCAGATGTACGATATTTTGTATTACTTGTCCTATAAATTTTTACAATGTCCAAAAGGATCAATAAAACTCATTATTATTATTATTATACAATCTAGGAGACCCAGTATATTTATCGTTTCAAATGAGCATATTTTTTTCAGAATGTAACAAAATTCTATCAGCTGAGCGAAATTTGCCTGAGTCCCTGTCGTTTAAAAGCGAAAATAGAATTAATTAAGAGACATTTCACATCGAATACCTTTTCCTGAATGAATCCAGCAATCCGTAGAATTCAAATAATGAATTATCATGAGAGCATAAATTCAAAAAAGGTCTGTTTGAATTCTTTCGCATAATTTCTAGCAATTTTCCAAATTGGAGATTCCATTTTTACTCAACTAATGTTCGATGAAATGAGAAATCTGGGTAATTGCATAGAACATGCCGTACGATGTCAGAGGGAGAATTACACTAGTGGAAAAGAAGTTTTCCGGTTTCGTCTGAACTTTCTTCATAACTTCTAAATTTTTAGTTGAGGAAATAAGATTGGTTCAAGGGTTGGGGTGGTGTTCATCTTCCACATAACTCATTAGACTTTTTCGACAAAGTAATATGCATCTGTTTCTCTGTAGTGATTCTTTAAATATTCCTGAAGATACTCATATTTGTAAAAAATTCTTCGTTCGAGCAGGTGTATACTTTGCCATTCAAGGAAGCATTAGACGATTATGGAAGGAATGTAGGCGCTTTCTTGCAACCTTGAATTGAATTTCGTTATCGCTCCAGCAAATAAATCATCTTTTATGATATATAATCGTGGAAAATCGTATCGATAAAACACATTCGTGGTGAATGGACGTCCATAGAGGAACCCCCACGATAATTGATTTGTTCATTATCGAATCGCTTGTTATCCGGCAAATGAATAGAAACACACGCCCTGCGGTTGAATAAAACGCCGGCAAACTCCACATATAGCCTCATTATTCTTCAGATATGTCGTATCTCAAACATTTCGCGAATTGAAATTATCGGTCATTAGGGATAAGGCGGATTATTCCGATTTGAACTGGTTTACCTGATGAATCCAAAAAAGCACCAAACAGTGTAGTTTAATGTTTTTTCCTTATATTCTTTTATATCTAAAAATTGACAAATATAGTCTTACACTTCTCGATTAAAGTATCAATGAAACCTTTATTTATTCTAGAAAACATTCTTTTCTTTGACGAATAAGAGAGAATTTTTCATTCTCAAACAATTAAAAAAAAACTACAAAAACATTAATCAACAAAATGGAATAGAATACGACACCATGAAGTAGAATGAGATAAAATGAGATTAAATAATCTTCATTGGTAAAATTAGGCATAGTGATCGATTTTATAACTCAATACTAATTATTACCAAATTAATAGTAAACACAAAATGCTACTGAATGAAGAGGAATTTGGCAGATGTAATTAATGATATCTATCATTCAAAATATATATATATATATATGATCTATATGCTTTATTGTTTGCTAATTAAATATTGTCAGCCAAAAGTTCAAAAGAATATATATATATATATCATTCAAAAAAAAAAAGTAAAACATGGTAAGTTTTTGCATATGGTTCATAAGGAATTATTTATTTATCACTGGAGAGAAAACCGATGGCCGATTAGTTGAAATAAAGAGGTTTCCGAAACAAATTTGTAGGCAAATTCGCCATCTATTTAGGAACAACCTGTAACATTTTTCTCTTGCATATTAGGGTAGTAAAATCTAAAACATGGTTTAAGTAACAGTTCCTGAAAATTTCATCTTTTTGGCGTGAAGGAAAAAGAAATAGCTGAAAATTCAAGACGAAAAACAGTTTTTTGTGAATAACTCAAAAAATATCCAATATAATGGAAAACAAGACTGACTTATTTAATTCCCAAATATTCAATGCCTTTCGGTTGAACGAAACTGGGGTAAAACCAACATTAAACTTTCCCTTCAGGGAAATTCTAACTGTAACGACTATTTTTATTTATATATAGAGCATTTCTTGAACCTGCATTTTTAGTTTTATGTACTGTTTAAAGATGAACGTTCAGTCACATTCTCATTATAGAAAATCTTGATATAAAATATATAGTAGGAAAAAATAATGAAAGAGTAAATTCGCTTTAATTGACCCAATAGAATGAATAGAAGCACCCTGTGTTTCAAGCACCAAAATGAACCTCCATTAAGTACGAGGTAACATTTCAGTTTCCGAATAGTGAACTGAGCTTCTGGAAGGCCCATTAAAAACCGGGATATATCTCCGTATTTTTCTGACATGGAATTTGATGCATTAGTATTTTGGCCCTTATTTGCATAGCCAGGGTTTCTACCCGGTAAAATTCCTGCTGCTTTGTGATTACTTCCAGAGAGTGGGGAAACGATTCGCTTGGGACCTACGTCGAATGCATGATTGATCCTCAATTTGATAAATAAATCATAATATGAAGTCAAAGTATCTCAAATAAGGTGAAAGGAGTATTTTATTGAGAGTGATATGCATCAAATTGAATGGTTCGCTGTATGAGGCTGATAGATCGAAGACACTTCACGATCGAGATATCGTATACAGGTGTTTTAAAGAATGTCCTCCATTTTTTGATCAGTTAATTGATCACAAAAAATCTCATTAAAATTTCATAACAACCAAGCAAAATGATGAATACTGATAACATGAATATATCAATAAATACACGTAAGAAAAATTTAGATCATTTCAAGTAACTTTAATAGACGTCACAACACAGCGAGCAAGGAAATTTTACTTGCTCGTTTTAGGCGCGTGTGAATAATTATTACTATTTCTGTCCTTAGGTTGGATTGGGTTAGTCGCCGCTGACTTGACCCTACCGTCATTCGAGATTTAACTGTCTCTACTGTTGGAAGTGTCTGTACCGCGTTGTTCAGTTTTTTAAATTTGTATTTTTATGTTTTTGTTACTTTTATCGACTTTTTGCTACTGTTGTTTTAATTTTGGTTGTTGATATGCCTAATTTCACCAACGCTGAGTATGCTGATATGGTGATGGCATATGGCAAGGCCGATGGTGTTGCTCGTGCAACTCAAAGGATTTATCAAGCCAAATTTCCTGATCGAAGATTACTTCACCACGAAACATTCTCGACGACTTATCGACGATTAAGAGAGACTGGAAACTTAAATTTTCAAGAGCCCCGGGCAATGTGAGGCAACAGCATGTAGCAGTTGACGATCAAATACTTCAAGCTATAATGTGAGTGTTCGCCACGTGCTTGTCTATGAATTCATGAGTATATACAATGTATTGGCGGGGTGGAGTGGTAATAGAGAAAAAAGAAAAAGAAGAGAAAGGCATTATATACTACTCACTTGTGTATACGACTGTCGCGCCTGTGCACGTCTTATTTAACGATTTCAATCCACGGATTTTTTCTTATGGTTTTACTATCACTTTTTCATTCAGTTGGTCGCGCAGCAAAATCCCTATCTCCTTCAAACCTGCCGCAAGGAACGTCGTTCCAATATAAAAATATAATAATTACAGATATGCCTTTTATTCCAAATTTAATGTGAAAATCTTACGTATACTTGATGAATCATAAACGCCAGTAATACACGGTGTCGTATACTAGTTTTGGCATTTTTTTCAATATCTTGTTCCTTCAGTTGCATGAATTGTATGACTGTAGAGAAGAATGAAAAAATTCAATTCTCTTCCACATGAAAATCAGTTTCTGAAAAGCGTTCAATATACGAGAAGTTATCAGAAATATTTCTAGAGAGAACGTATTGGAAAATAGTTCATATATTTATATTTCCTGATCAATGAACTTAATTTTCTCTGTATTAAGTTTTAGAATCGATAGAGTATGAAATGTAAACAGTTGTAGCGGTTCGGCCATAAAGATCAAGTGTTTGCGAACTACTTGATGAGTCTACAATCGAGTTGTTTGCGTTCGCAGGAAGCTGACTAAGATCAATTATCACTTCATTGATCTGGCCAATATTTTATTGTATACCCGATATTATTATATCAACAAGGCAACTCCGCACTTTTGTACTTCTACCCCACCCAAGTTGTTTTAATTATATTTTTTGGATGGAAAATTAATCAGTCAGTATGGGTTCGTGCAAACATGAAAATATCACCAAGATACGAAGAAATTTATAATCAATTAATGCTAATGCATTAGAAGTAAATGAGGGTTTTCATATTTTCAGATATTGGTCAGAATAAGTCGATTAAGGTTGTTATTAATTATTAATCCCTGAGAATTTTTTGGCTGATAATTTTGCAACTTATTTTCTTTCATCTTGGACTTAATTAACCCAATCGATATCGATTGTCGACATCAGCAAATTGAGTTAGTTTGCGAGTGTCTAGTTGCTAACTGAAATTTATGGGGTTCTACCAGCAAATATGTTGCACAATATAATGAAGTTTAGGTATGCTGCTTGAACGTCAGCTATTGGATCATCCGAATAGATCTTGGCTAACTTCTAACGTTTCTCTTCAAGGACTTTTCTCATCACGATAAGATGAAATGTTATAAAGTGATTTCTGCAATGTGTAGTGTCATGAAGAAACTATTTATCTGAACAGAAACTCAATAGTTCTGCTTAAAATTGAAGAAATTCTCGAACCCGCCGACTCAGTCGTAACCTTTCTGACATCACATTTAAATCATTTATTTCCTCAAATTTTATTTCCTATGAAAATTAAAAAAAATTACCCTAGAGATCTCCACAAAAAATATAGCAGATAAGAAAAAATTTATTCTGACATTCATTTCAATGAAACATTCAGAAATATTTCCTTAATCGAATTCAATCCGTCAGGGAAAGTATTCCTCCATTTCTATGACATTATCTATTCGATAAGTAATTTGTGTATCATTTGGAATTCCGAAAATATCATCCATTACTATGATGGTTTACATTGAGAGTCATTGTAATCTACGGATCTAGTGAAAGTAAATAACACCTATTAGGCAACTTTTATTTGGAAATTGATTTTATATCAATTCATATCACATTATTATTTTTTACGCTGTCAATTGTGTCAGAAAAATTATATTAATGATTTTTTTTTTCTGTTAGCTCTTAGGTATAAAGAGTCTTGTCTTGAGATTTGAGGTGATATATGATTTTGAAATTTTAAAGAATTAGGTTATTGAGTGGCGATTATGTCCAAATCCCAACAAAACAGAGGTATCTTGTTTCCATCTGATTAATCATGAAATATATAAGAAATTGGCTGTAACTTTCAATGATTCTCCTATAGAACATAATTTCTATCCAAAATACTTAGGAGTTAAATTAGTTTCATCTCTCAATTACAAGGCTCATTTAAATGATCTGAGCCTAAAACTGCGGTGCAAAGGTGAAAAGGTGGAACAACAATTGATTGAAAAAATGCTGCAAAACATCAAAGTAAAGTGCACCACTTACTATAAAACTGTGCATTACCTATGCAACTGATCATCCTTGAACTAACAAAGTGTTTCTTCTACTCTGTAATAGTTCTCATTAAAATAAAAATACTCAACCACCAAAGTCTGATTGTACGTGGCTAATTGCCCATCAGCCTTGTTGAATGGTCGATAGTTTATCGATTCTGCAAATTCAAAAATGCTGCACGCGGTAACTAATTGCCGGTGATCCTCGTTAGGAAGGAGCTAAACGTGTTTAACATTTCTATTCGTTCTCGATGACCTTTTATGAACCTTCAATTAACTGGCGATCGTGTTCTCAATCTTCCGGAACTTTCCTGAACGTTAAATTGCGGTGGAAGAACCTTTTTAACGAGAATGTAAGGATATATATCTAGCCATCTGAAACTGGAGGACACCCCGAAGAAAATTTCATAGTTTCTGTTGAGTTAATTTTGAAATATGTCGAAGGAAAATCTCCTGAATTCCAAATCATGCCTATAACACATCGAAATACTTCAAATTTGGTGTTTTCTCTAGGATATCTTATTCTCATAAGGTTATTGAAAGCTCTTGAATGATAATTCATTATGCAACATGAGCAAACAAATTGTTTTTTCTCTTCGCTTCACTATAGAGATTGTCTCGTGTAAGATCCTAGTGTTAAAATAACATTATTCGTTACACGAGTGGAACACTAGAAAACTAAGTTATTAATTAATTGATACATGCCTCATCATGTGAAATTAATTGCTTGATCATGTCAAGCTTCCTCGTCCTAGCTCGTAAAAGATAATATAACTTTTAATGGAACTCTGCATAAAGCTTTCCTGCCATTAGGTTGTTCATAAGCTGGTGCCTCCTGGGCTTTTGCTAGCTAATTGTATGAAAATGATACAGAAAATTCATCAAAATGATTTTATTCAGCGAAATATCAATTCATTAACGGCCCTGCAGGAAGTTTCTGAATTATCTCTATCATAAATTCGAAGAACACATATCATTTCAGTCATTCTGCTTCTAGGTACTCCATATCAACATGTTCTTCGAGAAATACAGATAGGTAAGTTACAAAATAAGAAATCCATGCAGTCAGGAAAAAATCAGGACTCCTATGCGAAGCTACCAAAACTAACGAAGTTGATGTGTATTTTGTTCTATATGAACAAAAAACGAACAGACATGTTCAATTTTTTTGGAAATGCAAATTGTAATCTGACCATCTTCTTTATTCGATATAACCTATATGCAATTATTGATTATTTAGGAAGCTAACCAGATTCACCTGGTGGCACGTCTTGCAGGCAGACAACGCACGACGACAACCTTATGCGTGCCCCCAGAATCAGGCTTGTCAGATACTGACGAAATTCCGGGACACGTTTCCTTTATGGGTAATTCCGTATGAAAAATTTCATTTTCCATAGACCTCTAAATACGTGACTATTGTCAGGCAGCCCCACGCAAATGGACCCGATGAAAGTGTTTGAATCGGATGAAAAAAATTCCTCGCTTCCATATAGAAGGACGATGTAACACAGTTTCACATTATGCGGGGCATATGCCGGATTCAGCCGCCATTTATGGCAGTGGGATCCCGAATGTAGGCATCGAAAACTGAAGACCTGTCTCGAATGTTCTTCGTCGATAGTGATTGGTTTTGAAACACTACCAGAAAAAAATGGGATAAAACGAGGACTTTGAAGTGATCTTCCGAGGATCAGTACATTTAAAGAAATAATACAACTGACACCTGACATTGAAATGTGAGTGAATATTCGGTGAATCTACTTGAGTCAGTTAAATTTTCTAATCTCATCTTATTGGCATTCTTGTGCCAACAATAAATTATTGATTCAATAAAGCTCGATTGAGAATTGAAGTGTCAATATTTGATAGAAACTCTTATTGCCCCTTTGCGAAGTGACCGACTTCTGTGAACACTCGATTGGAACTGTAAAAGGCCTTTTGTATCAATCCTCGATTGAAATCCAGAGTTTTGCCGAAACTCGATTTAATTTCAGAATACTCATCTTCTGCAAAAATTAATTGTAACTTCAATTACCTATATTATTTCAAAACTCGATTCGAACTCTACGTGGTCTTCTTGAATAAAAGCCCTACTGAAACTCTAGTGGCAATTTTATACCTAAGCTCTATTTAATTTCTAATTGTCTGTTTTGTGCCGAAGCTCTATTGTAGCTGCTTATATTCGTCTTGTTCATTCACTTAGAACTGCAATTGGCAATTTTGTACCAAAACTCGATCAATGCTCTGATAGGCCGTTTTATGACGAACCTCAATTATCCTATCGAATGTAGAAAAGCTCTATATTCACCGTATGCTGCAAAATTAAAGCACTAAGTACTTTCGTTTATGAAGAAACTTGATTTCGACACTAATTGTCGAAATTTTTAGCCTCAAGCCAAATCTCGATTATGAATGCAAGTGGCCACCTCGTTTCAACACTCGATTGAAACGCTGATTGACCCTTTGCGACGATAGTTGATAATTAACGTAGCCATCTTGAGGGATATATCGATTGGATCTATAGGCAGCCTTTTTGGTGTCATCACTCAGTTAAAGAGTCTTATGTCTGAGATTGATTTTATTTCTTGTGTGAAAATCGATTTTTAATTCAATAAGCTATATGTGTGCAAAGCTCAGTTGTATTTTTAAGTAATGTAGGAATTAGCATATTTGGACGGAGTTAGGTGCCAGTGCGGACCTGTGCTTCGCAATCGAAAATGTGAAGTCGGATATTTCCTTAGTGCGTCTTCATGTATCGATAGTCTTAAGATAACAAATTATTCCCGTTTATTTATTGGACGCCATTCCTTCGAAGAAGAAATTTCGAAAATGAAGCAGGAATTCATATGAAAAAGTTAACATCTTTCAAATTCCCTTTCAACAGGAAAGAATAACATTTTATTTTGTTCAGCGAAAGAAGAGTATTTCGGTCTGAATTGCTCAGCATCACGCTACTGAAATTCGTCGATAAAAAAGAGAAAAACAACAGGGAGTGATATGAAAAATTCAGGACATAATGTGACCCACTTGGGCGAATCACGGGATATAATTCATTGAAAATACTCTTAATAAACCCGGGCCAGGGAATTTGTGAGGAGGAATTACCCCACCACTGGAATATTGGATTACAGGAAACCGTACCCTGGTTCATTTTGTCTTAGCGTGATGAGCGTTTCGTGAAAATTTCGATTAAATAATGCCACCACACGTTCATAAAAGCCACAAATTTCAAATCGCCTGTCATGTTGCATTACGCCCCCTACTATTTGTCTATTCCGATCAGGAAGCTTATGCGAAAGGCTGAAAACTGATTAGAAAACACAACAGCCGTCCGTGACTCCAATGGAAATTTCGCCGGTAATGAAATGATCAACTATCATCTTGAACGGACGTGAGAGGTCATCTTCGAATTTTCAATTATTTCTACTGAAGACGGGCGGTTTGATTCTAGACATTATGCAAATTTTGGTGGCACGAAAGAACTGACGATTCGTTCGATGCATCGGCATTTGCCCTCGCACTAGAATTGAATTGAGGTTTCGGTGAAGGGAGGTAGACGAAGGTCATTCCAGTACGTTCTATGAGATGGCGTGCCACAAGGATCTAGCTTGAGATCATTACTGTCATTATATTTAAGAACTGCCTGAAATATCCGGCGTTAGCATTTGCAAACAATTGTAATATTCTACTGAGGGTACTTGATGTTTTGGTCACTCTTAGATCTGTCTTCACGATATCTTCCATTTTTTTGAGGTTGTCATCAGTGGTGGAAGTGGATTGGCGTTCTTGGTGGTATTTATCTACCATGGATGTTCTACTTTGTTCGGACTCCTTGGCTCAGCGTACAACCATGGAATTGCGAGAAGCAGAGTGCTCCAATGATTGCACCATAGATATGGTAGTTTTTTTTCTGACACAGATACTAGTTCTTCTCCATTTTGAAGTTGTTATTCAAGTTGAATCCTATTATTTCATATTTGCATTTAATCCGTTAGCACCAGCCACTACTTGTAGTGCTTTCAAACAACCAGGGGCTTAGTGAGTAGAAAGAGTGGTACTATTTCAAATAGTCACAGCCCTTATACTTCATAGACTCTTTGAAGTGAATCAGGTAACGATGAGTTGTGATTATTATCAGTTGCATACAATGTGACCACAGAAAAGTGGCATCCCCTTGAACCCTCGATTCCACGAGGAACAACAGAGGTTTATTGAACTATCTTTCAATTAGAGGTTAATTTTGGCCCACCCTCATTGTTTGTTCGTCTTTCTTGAATCACATAATGAGTTAATATCAGGAAATAGACTTCCACATATTACATGAGTCAAAGATATACTTATTCTCCCGAATCTCTCAAATATTCATGGAAAAAGATAAAATATCCCCTTTGTATTCCGAAGAAAGACGCATAAAGCTATATGGAAAGACAGCTCCCAAAATGAGATGGGATAGTTTTTACGCAGGATCCCAGAACTTGACAGTTGTAAATGTCCATCATTCAGAAACAAATATATCATTCTGAACGAAATAGTGGAATCATTATTACAAATAGAACCGGCGAGACCTGATTGATTCAGGGAACGCCTTGTTGAATCGAGTAAATAGCGCATCTGATAGAATGAAAAGACGAAATAGGTAGGAAACACTTCTACATATTGGAGGAGATCGATGAAAAATCTCCTCGCATTTTTGGCCGAACTTCCGGGGCAGAATGAAGTCTATCAGAAAAGGCCGATGATAAACAACATTTTCGATTCGATCCAAATCTACTGGAAACAAAGTTCTCATTATGTGAGTAAGAGGATTGAAGGGATCCAAAGTTATTCCCTTGTGTCACACCTTCAAAATGAGAACGGGCGTAAATTTGTGGACAGTTATTAGTTATTGTTTTCGCCAATGACAAAATAATTTCAAGTACATTTAAATAATGTAGGTGAGAACTGATCCTAAAATCAATGAATAATAAAAAAAAACATAATAGCAAAAGTAAGCAATAGAGGATTTTTTTGAAACGATATGTTTCCTGATTAATTAGTCAGTGAGAATCTCATGTATTGTTGTTAAACCAATGCATAATTTGCTAACAAATCATCACGTGAAAATCATGTAACGATGACGTTTATTAATGGTGCGCAAATTTGGACGACAAAGAGTGCAACTGCAGTGTTTTAGAATCGAGCGGCCGAATTGTTAGCGGGTTCCACGCCGTTTTTATGAATTTTAATATTCCACGCCAGGTTTTATGGTAATCGACAACATCAAAAGGTTCGTACATTTGTAATCGGTTTCAATACTATGAAATTCATCACGATAGCTCATAAAGAGGATTCGAAATCAACCAGTTTTTTGAACTGAAAGTTATTCCTGACGCCGTAACATTCACGATGACAGGAATCCGAAGAGTTTGCGAATATTTTGAAGTGAATGCGGCGTACAACTAGAGCGAATTTGAAGAATTTCCTGACCGAATTATATCGTATAGCTTTTTCATAAAGAAATAATAGAAAAAAAGCGATCAAACTTGAAGGAATTCACATATTTACATTAATCAGTCATTATATGCAAAATCTGAAGGAATGAAATATTGATCTTGAGGAAATAAAATAGAGTTTAATAGTTTTGTAAAAAATGCACAAGAAAGCAAAAATTTCAAAATTTATGAACATAGCACGAATCCAAAGAGTTCTTCGATGAGATACGCTATTTGGATAGCATATATTCGGACAGATATATTTGACTGCAGTTCATAACTTTAGTAGTAGGGTCCTTCAACACCAGATGCCATCCATAACCTAACTTTTTCCATTTAACGAGAGGAAACGAGAGTGGTGCGAATGTATCATACAATACACGAATTATCATAACACAATATCTGAATCATCTGATTCACACAGCGCATTAACATGTTCACGCATGAGTAGCCTTTTTCCTGATCCGTACTCTAATTCATTTCGTGTCATGACTTTGACCCTTTGTGGTGCGAGACATATGTGTGGGTATCATGTTTAGTGCTGGGCCGGATTCTAGCATTCTACGAAAATGATTCAGTAAACTTCGAAAGTTTTGTTTTCAACATGATATTTTTGAAATAGACTGAAGTATGTATTTTTTAATTATCCAGCTTCTCTACATTTCCACACAATGAGCTTAATGGTATAGAACTTTGGCTGTAATGGCTATTAAATGGCATATTGATATATTTCAAATTTATTCGGCCCTCTACAATAGTTTTCTGGAGTTGACTTTCAGCGAGAGATTTCCACTGATTTTGAATATCTGCGAAGTTTTGAGGGAGACCTCGGTTATGGTTTGCTGCTAAGTGGAATGCCATGCTAGGGCGGTGGCATTCTGTGACAAAGTGAGCAGGGCATTGTTTCTGTTCTCCAACCAACCTGGACACGTTTGGTTCTGATGAACCAAATCATGTACCTCCTAAGCTGACAACGCTTCGTGAAGAAGTCAATTCATTCTTGCTATAATAATCGAGTACTTTTTGCACCTTGAGGTTTCGAAATCTTCGAGAAACATTTGGGAATGGAGAGTCCCTTTCCTTCTCTCTTCAACAGATTGATAAGATTTTTTGAGCCCCTACATAGACTTTGGTTATCCTTTCAGCTTCTGACTACCAATGAGCTTCAGTAACAGGAAAGTTTTCAAGGAAGTCAAGTCATGGTCTTTGTTATAAATATTTGATTCACGACATTTCTTACACTGGCATTCTGCGACCATGTGAACAGGATATTGTTTTTATTCTCTACCGGACCTGAAAATGTTTAGTTCTGATGAACTCTTTTACATCATATGCTGTTCAAGTCTAAAATATCCTCTGTTGAAGACGATGGAAAGGCTTAATTCATGATTGCTTCAATATTTCATATTATGAAATCAGAGAGGTTCTGAATGATGCAGATTTTTGAACAGACGTGAGTGTTAGAGGAGAACAAAATAACTGATCATATCCGTAAGAATGACAGGAATTTCGTCGAAATTAACTTAGTACCAAAAAACATATTTCTTGCAAAACAGGGGAAGGGTTTCGTGCAACAAAAAACTGAATATCTTCGATATGCACATGTGATTCGGAATCACTACACGGAAGGGGGATAGAAACAGAACTAAAGAAGATGGATGAGGTGTGGAGTTCCACTAAACAATCTAGTTCGATCCTTCTCAAGTCCAACTGCTCTTCGAGGACCAAATGATGAATACCTCTGAATCAATCATCAGCGATTCCACTTTCCCCATTCATATATCACGAAAAGCAGGCGGAATTCCATTCTAATCATTTCGATGAACTTGAATTCGACCGTATCCTGGACCACATGAGAAAAACCCGAACTCCACAATGAACGTAAACATTCATTATCTGAACTGGTGGCGTCAAGTGAAATATTGAGTATAAATCAGGTTCAAAGGAATCTGCGTTCCAGTTCAGGGGGGAAAAACTTTCCCTAAATGCGTTCTGGGTCTATTGATTTTATTCAAGCTTAATTATCTAGAGATCCTGCATCAATTGGAATCATTGAATTCCGAAAATTTTATGGGGGTCTGCAGGGAAGTTTGGAACCTTCGTTACTTCGGAATTCATAAACTTTACCAAGAAAATCGACACCTTGAAGAAATTTACGCAGAGTTTTCTGGTTACTGTCGAGATATTTCCGTGTTTATAGGACGGAAACTTGCCCGGGGATTTATACTTGATGAAAATTTCGAGAGTCGCTTTCATCGCAGGAAAATAACAATGGCGATCAAAATTCCAGATTCTTGAGGTTCAAGCGAAATCTTCACCTGACTGAATTACTATTAAAACAAAACGAGTTTCAATATGTCACTAAAAATGTACAAAACAATTTACCAAATCCGGATACTATATCAGATATACCGGTATGAAATGACAGGAACTCTTGCGTTCACAGACCAAGAGAAATTTAATCAACTGACTGCGACAAAGGTTATGTAAAATGAAGGTTAGTTTTGTGGAATTTATCATGAAAGTAAAATTTATACATTTTGTATATGGCCATTTATTAGGGTGATCATTCAACACTATACTACATCGACCAATGAAATCGCTGAATTTTTGAAAACGGACCAATAGAAACAAACTGTATCTGAAAACACTCAACCTCACAGTGTTTTCACTTTTAGAAATTTATTTTTATCAAATGCCTAATTTGCATAGGAATATTAATACGTCCAGATAGCTTTGACCGTTGGTGGAAGTAGCGGTCGTCATGGTTACGATAAACAAGCAGTTGTTAGCGATAACTTCAACAGCACATTCGGCAGTTCTGTCAGTTTATTTTCGTATTTTACCATAAAGTAGATAAAAATGAAACGTTTTGGGAATTGTGATATTACTTCAATTGAGGAAAGTGTGAAGAAACGTGTGCCGCTTAATACAGTGAAGTCAAGATCCTCCATTTGGAAACAATTTGAAGAATTCTGTGCTGCCCGGGAATGCTTTGTAAATGAAAAAAGTTTATCAGAGCTAAATAATATTATGCTAGACTGGGCTTTCAATATGAAGAAAAGAGATGGATCGGACTACAAGAAAAGTGTCGCAAAAACCTTGTGGAATAATACTGCCAAACAGCTGCAGGAAAAATTCTATTCCGAATGGGGCGTTAGGTTCGATCCATTCACAGACGTGGCTTTTAAAACGGCACGGGATGCACGAAATGCCAAGAGGCGTATTTTGCAAGTGGACCCAGAGAAAAGAAAAGTTAGTGCCAAGGCGCTGTCTTTGGAGCAACACAAAAAGATGGTCAACTTATGTAAAGAAGATAATGCAGACGGTTTGAACAGAAAATTTTATTTTATTTTTTATTGCTTGGCGCGGAGGAGAGGGTTCATCATGCCTAATTTCGCATTTCCAATTCGAAATTGAAAACGATGGTAATCCCACGGGCCGAATTGCCTACAATCCGATATTTTCTAAAACAAGACAAGAAGATGCCCAAAAATGTGCGGAAACGAGATACCTGACTCCCAATATTGAAGAAGATATTTGCCCGGTGAGAATATATAAGCTACTTGAATCCAAAAGAACTGCAAACATAACCACTGAAAGACCATTCCTTACTCCACATAAAAATTGGAAATATAGTTCATGGTTCAAAAACTCCCCAGTCGGTCGCAATACGATAGCTAAATGGACAAAAGAATCGGCAGAACTCATTGGCATCAACACAACCAAGTTGAAGATAACCAACCACTCGCATCGAGCTACTGCTGTCAGCCAATTAGCCAAAGCAGGGATTGGCGAGGAACAGCTGATAAAGATAACAGGCCATTCTTCTGCAGCGTCAGTGAAACCGTATCTCCAACTGGACTAACATCACAAAAAATAATCACAGCCATAAGGAATGAAAAAAATGTCCTTCAAGAGACAACATCAGTATCTACTTCATCATTCGAAAATAATGCTCGTAATGTGTATAATAATTGTACTATCAATAATTATTATTTTGGGAATAAAGATGAATAATTTGTTGTTATGCTTCTATCTGGTTATTTTTGAATAAAAAACTATTTTTTATTTCGTTTGATTTATATTGTTGAATGATCTTTCCAAAAACCACACGAGATTCGAATTTTTTTCGAGAACACTCTGTCGTTTTTTGACAATTATACAAATTTCACTCAACAAAGTGATCCCGAAATATTTTAAGGATAACTTTGTTTCGTGAAATTTAAACGCATAATTCCCAAAAAACAAGAGTGTTCCCAAAAAATTCTCACCTCTACTCTACTACCCTTGAGAAATGAGTTATCAATTAATACCTTATACAGTTATCATCTGAGCATAACTCACAGTAGTGTTGAAGAGTTTATTAATGTAAACATGCAATAATCAACTCTATTCTATATATACTATATAAGAAATTTAAAATGAATGCTTAATGCTTGATGAACGGCAGAATCACTCTTTAAAGATAAATATCCAATTACAATGTACTGCTTATCAAAAGTACTCAGGAGTAGGTACAGTGCTCGGGAGCACAATACAGTTTTTGGTATACTCAGCATTTCTGAATGCACATATTCAAATATAGATTGAAATAGCTCTTGCAAAACTCTTGTACAAGTAAAAATGTATGTAGGATTTAGCATTTTTGGACTGAGTTGGGTGCCAGTGCGGACCTGCGCTTCGCAATCTGAAATCTGAAATCGGATATTTTCTTAGTGCGTCTTCATGTATCGATAGTCTCAAGATAACAAACTATTTACGTTTATTTATTAAACGCCGTCTAGACGAGCCAATTGAACGGATATGTTCGAGATGACGTTTTTGGTTATTTATTAGAGAACCAAGTGTGAATCGGATGTCTTATGTTAAAAAGTTGACATATGCATCTCAAGAATTAAAAGAGATATTGGTTATGACGAAGGACCCTAGGTGCAGTGGTAAAGGAACTCGAGATCGAATGGTCCCATCGAAGGGACACTCTAACTCGACACTGTAACTCTAGACTCCAACGCTAACTTTGGTGCTCGAGTAGAGGCGATTAAGACGAAAGTGTTGACTCTAAACACGATTAAGATGAAAGTGTTGACGGTAGACGTCTCGCGAGTTTGAGAACTATTAGCCAAAGTAAGAACTGATCGATCGTTTTAGAGCTTTAACGAAAACTCAGTATCGGCCTTTTGTATTTATATATTAGACGATAATTTTCACTTTCACTGTGCCTTTTGTATTCTTATGTGTACAGTTGATTAGTGCTTCCAAGATCCAGAACGACATAGCTTTCCAGAAGATAGAATTAACCAATATGAGAACATAACGTCCATGATTGGAAGCTGAAGGTTTATTGAAATGAAGTAGTACTCACCTACAACGTTGAGTGTTATAAAATGGCTCATTTTTGGTTCTGTGCTGACTTGACACTCGTACTGACCAGCATCTCGGGCTTGAACGTACTTGACTTGAAGCGTCCAAGTATCTGTTGCCTCAACCAAGAAGGCTTGAAAACGATCATCTGCTATAAATGTGTATCTATCTACTGTAAGTATATGAGCATCCCTCCTTCTGATCCAGGATACGGATTTGTTACCAAGCTGTTTCACCTTACATGGTAGGTAAGCATGTGTCCCTAGTTGTGTTGTTATATTCGTTGTAGTTGTTGGATCAAAATATGGGCCTGTGTAGAGACCTGTGAACCGTTTGACGGCATGTGCTGCTTCACCACCAGAGAAAACTGAAAAAAAAAACGAAAGTTAATAAAATTCCACACTCCATCATTATTCTCTAGTCTGGTTATGTCCAATTTCAATCAACCAGAGTTCTCTAGGCATTATAACACAGATCGAAAGTTCCACAGCAACTCGTTGCGGAGCTAGCATGGTCAAAAAAATAAGTACGGGAATTACCATTATCTTATTTGAAGGTATCCTCCGTGAGTTTTGATTGTTCTGAACCAACATCGATGTCGGTAACTCTTAGATGAACGATAGTTGAGTTGAACATAAAACTTTTATAAAAGTATCTGTGGTAACTTCGATTCATCTTCCAGTTTGACAGCTCGGAAATTGATGCAAGAGAACATATTGGCCCTTTCCGCAATACAGTTGTTCGAGTTTTATCTGGTTAAATTCGCAACAACAAGATGTAAACAAAACGCATGCCATTTGAATTCGTTGTTCGAGGCGAAATATTAAAAATTTGCATGAGATAAAGAGGGAGCCGAACGAGGAATTTCTGAGATCATCCTCAGACGTAAGAATCCACCTGGGATTGAGGACAGGCCCATTGTGCACTTTCCAGTCGTATTTATAATTCAAAGGCACCAAGAGTTCCGGGAGTTGAAACTGACAAGTTTCAATAATATACCGTTGTTTAATATCATCATTTGAAAGTGAATGGAATATTTTATCTGCTTCCTGGTATGCTTTGGGGTATCCCCAGTGTACCTATAGACTTTTTAGATGAACTTTCGGTTACAGAAGTTGGGGAAAACTGACAACTCCCTCAAATCCTATGAGAGTTTGATTTACCCGTAGAAGGAGTGGAGATCTCATGAATTATTATTCATGAATAAAAAGTGACAGCAACGAGGAGCTAAAGGGTTGTTATTATCTACTCCTGGTAATACCATTCAGAATTCTTGAATAATCCATCAGTTCATATCAGTGTTTGAATTATGCGATTTTTTGGGTTAAGTTAAAGATTTATTTCTTAATGCGTTTAGAACTGAGTATTTAGGAAGCAAAGTACAACTAAACCTCCATCTAATAAACTGAATCAGAACGAATTATAGTGATTAATATCGATTGTCAAATCTGAATCAAGTCTCGATAAACTTCACTAAACCAAATCAATTTAAGTTCTTCAGTAGCAAACAAAATATTTAACGAACAAGCGAGCCTTTGGACTCAATGTGAACATGTATATAGTCGATAAAAATTCGATACGAGTGGCACATTATGATGCAATGTGAGTATACCTATAGTCTCTGTCGAGAATAAAACAAAATGATGAAAAATTGAGAATTCCTGTGGATAAATAAACTGTTTTATTCATCCTCTGTTCTTGGACATAAGTTTCCCAACCAAGCTATGTACGTATTACTAAGAGACTGTTTATGTTTGGAAGTATATCACGTATTTTGAAAACAAACAGTGTAATGATGCAATAAGACAGAAAATAACAGTTCAGTGTTTGAAAATTGATTCAATATTGTGGACTTATATAAATATGTTTCGATAGAGAGACGGAATACTGCTTAATTTGTCACACCTTTTTGATGAGAATACGTATAACTCTAGATAATACAACAATTTTTTGTCTCTCTATACACGAGAGCCTCGATTATCTGCTTTGTTAGTCCGCAGCCGATATCTATGAGCAATTCCCTAACGAACGTTCCTGGTGATTATTCCCAATTTTCCCATAGCAAATGCAATTACATTGATTCAGGCCAAGAAAATGTGCGATATGGATGACCAGAATCTGCTAGATAACTGAAATTTATGAGAGGCTCGACTGAGAGAGATAATTCATTTAAATGTCCATATGGCAAACAAAATTTCACAACGAAATGAGCTTGGGACAATAAAACACAATCAAGAACACATCACTGGTCTAAAACTACAAACTTGATGAGATAGACAGATCTCATGAATTAAAAAGATTTGTCGCTTGTTTGTGACATAAAGATGTCCTCAAGTTAGATCGAACAATTGGCCTTTGAACATCCGGAAAACCTATATATGGAACACATATGAGATCAGGAAAGATTTACATCCTGGATTTTTCTTATTATGAGTTTTTTTAGACAACTGATCTGACATCCCTTTTAATTCCAAGTCGAGAAACATTCGCGATATAATTCTACGAGGGCTTACAAAACAGATGTTATATTGAGAAAATTAGGTGAAGCTACTCCCCTTGCGCATCATCATCAAAACTTGATCCAACATTAATCGTTAGCCGCTTAGTTGATGTATCTGAACCAGTTAATATATCCCAAGAATATGAAAAAAGAAATTACACATATTCACCAGATAAGACCCTACTTCAGAACATGTATAACATCGATTCAATATAGATGAATTGAGAGCTGCAATTAAGTGTACCAAATCTCGGAAAGCAGCAGGTTTTGATGGAATTTATCCTGAATTCACTAAATATTTAGGAAAAGAGCCTTGTCTTGGTTATTGTCTTTCTATTACAAAAAAAAACTTTCCTTCCCAATTGTGTAAGGCTAAAGTAATAGGTATTTTGAAACGAGGAAAAACTCCTTGTGATTCTAGTAGTTATCAACCAGTCAGTATTGAGTGTTCCTTTCAAGATATCAGTTAATTCTTTTTACAATTGAACCCTCTATAGAAAGTGCTCTACAACATTGCCAGGGAGGCTTTAGGAAAAATAGAAATTGTTCAGATCAGGATAACTCTGAATCGCCATGGAGGTGTTGAAACTATGAAGGCCTATGTTTGTTTATTTGTTTGTTTCGCAACAAAGGCGTTGCATTTAGAATTGGCCACAGACCTGTCGACGGAGACCTTCTTATCTGTGCTCCAACGCTTTGTTGCTCGACGAGGTGTTAAGTCCCATTTGACTCGTGTTATGGGCTCCCAAATCTTAGCTTGCGAGGAGTTTTGCACCGTCTTATGTTCGATTGAAGCAGTTTTGAACTCTAGACCCCTTGAAGCGGTGTCTTCGGACCCAGAAGACGTGTCCGCCCTCTCACCTGGGCATTTTCTCACCCTCGAACCACTGACTGCCTTGCCCCATCCCAATGTCACCCAACTTCCGTTAAGTCGTCTTAGTCGATGGCAAACTATTCAACGCAAGCAACAAGATTTTTGGAAACGTTGGCATCGCGAATACTTGCACACCTTGCAAACAGCGTTCAAAATGGTTTGCCTTTGTTAAAAACCCTCCAAAGATTGGAGATTTGGACGAAAGAGTTCCTCCCTGTCAATGGGTTTTAGGAAGGATTGCATCATTATCTAATGCACCTGACGAAAGTAGTCGAATTGCTTCTGTCAAGACAAACAACGGCTTCTTAAAGAGGCCAATCGTTAAACTTTGTCCTCTACCTATTTGAAAGGGCACTCACCGCCTTTATATATTCGTTCCCTTAATCATTTTGTATAAATGTTTCAGTTATTTGTTTCATGTCACGAGACACGCTTTTCTTCTTCTTTTTTTGTTTTTACTCATCGCTTTGGATCAATTTCATGTGCCGCTCAAGTAACATTTTGCCATTTTTCGCGGCCCGCAGAATGTTCGGTCCTTTTGTTATAGCATGAATTTGAAGCTGAGGCGATCGCTAAATATTTGAATTTCGCGCTAATTTTACAAGTCAACACTGGTGACTTCGCACATGTTATGGATACGCATACGCCTCTAGAACGCGAATTGGAATAGAAGAACTCTCGCTATCACGTTTGTTATCGAAATTGTTTATAAAATCACGCTAATTTTGATTTTTTTTTTTGGATATATTACACGCTTGGTTTCACCCGCATATTTGGAAATTTCGCATCGCATTTTGATTGTGTTTTCAACACCGCATTTGAACAAAAGTTGGACTAGAAATCCCGCAGCAAGAGGTCCCTGTGAAGAGCTGATAATTGGAGCAGAGCCCTGAAATCATCGTAGTTCACCGCTGTGGTAAGTCATCATTGTTGACCGCATTTCTTTATATGAATTTTGTTGTTTCATATTATATATTTCGCGTTCGCACCAGCTTCAAACGCAAAAATAAATACAGTCTACTTATCCCTCAAAATTACTGAGCTATCGGACATAACATTGGCCTTACAACTTACAGCCTTACAACTTTCATAGAATGAGAAAATGGAAACAGGAGCTGCTTTTATTGATTTATCTTCGGCATATGACACTGTGTGAAAGATGGATTGATTTTCAAACTCTACACCTATCTGAAGTGTGGAAAAATGGTAAGATTATTAGAAAATATGTTATTTGATAGAAGGTTTCGTGTTAGCAATTTAAAAACATTGAAAAACAGTCTTCCACATGCATCAGTTCTAGCTCCTTTACTTTCCAATTCATATATACGTGATTTACCCACGACATCATCTCAGAAATTTGTTTCTGCTGATGACATTGCTATTGCTTACCAGCATTCGGATACTCTGGAAAACTATTTTGAAGAATTATTTTATTGAGTGGCGATTATTTCCCAATTCCAACAAAACAGAGGTCCAAATATGAACGAGACAAATACTTTAAACAGAATAGATCCAGTGAACAAAACAATATAGATTCAGCAAGGAGGTTCCTCTTTCTTGTAAGACTTGCCAGAACTTGCCAAAATCGAAAGTTAAGCAACAAGTCAAATTATCTTTTGAAGCAGAGGAGTGAACGATCTTGTGCTTAGTAAAAAAAGTCCGTATAGTTCCCCATGAATTAAATCGTGTCAACGTAGTTGACTCTCTGAAATCTCGAGCGAAAGTTCTTATTTTCCGGTGTACACACGGAAAAATTCACGATTACATGAAGAATGAGGACTCGAAATTCCATCTCATAGCAATAAAATCCTGACTTGCATATGATTACTAGCTACCTGATGTATCCTTCATGTGTTCACATGAAATATGTATGATAGCAAGAGCATGTTCCTACAGTTGTGAATAAATCTGTCTACCTTGCCTCCAAAGTTTGATTAAGTACGTAAGCTACGGTGCAGAGGCTCAGAAAGAATATTAAGATATCCTCAATCAGCAATAATGGGACTCTGCCAGTTGATATATAGTTCTTATATTAAAAGTTTCGCTATCTAGCTCTCTAAGTTATATATTATTTCACGAATTGATGAAATTGACATTTCCCTCAGAATTTTATGTTCGAAGTTTCTCCCGTTAATTCATATGTTTGAAAACTCAGATAAAACGATGGGGGAAGTTCAGAGTTTTCTTATGTCTGAAGTTTATGAATGACGCAATGGATTAACGCGGAAGCAATCAGCATCCATACCATTTTCTTTCTTGCGAAAATTAAATGGGTTCACATTCGAGAAAGATTACTACTGTCGTTTTTCATCAGACGATTCTTGTAGGATTATGTTGATTGAATTCTGGTGGGAATATTTTGAAAAAAATTGACTTACAGAGATGAGAAGAAATAAGTTGCATTTCGAGGTGATAATTCATTCCAGTACTACTCAACCAGATGGAGCCACCAAAAAATTATTTGCACGATTTTTCGAAAGGAAAAACCTTCAATAGCCCACTGTCAAAATCTGATGACGTTTGGTTTATTATTCAGTGGGCATCAAAACTATGGAGCAAATTCATTTGCTCGGAAGGAAGCTATTTGGCAATGAAATCCTGAAACAAGTCAATTTCTGTTGCGTTTTTAGCAAATTAGCACTTATACCATCTCCATCAAACCTCTGGAATTTTTGAATAGGAAGAGTGGGTTATCTGGTACTTTTTTGGCAAAGAAATTGTATCTCATTTACAAGCGTGCAGAAATTGATGAATGATAAATTATCAAGTAGAAGAATATGAAGAAGAAATTACACATATTCCGGAGATCGTCTCCTACTTTAGAACATGTATCATATCCATTCATTGTAGATGGATTGAGGGCTGCAATCCAGTCTACCAAATCTCGAAAAGCAGCAGGTTTTGACGGTATTTATCCTGAATTCATCAAATACTTAGGAAAAAAGGCCTTGTCTTGGTTATTGTCTTTCTATAACAATATTCTGAATTCGGGAAACTTTCCTTCCGAATTTAGTAAGGCTAAAGTAATAGGTTTTTTGAAACGAGGAAAAAATCCTTAAGATCCCAGTAGTTATTGATCAATCAGTTTATTGAGTGTGTTCCTTTCAAGATATTAGAAAGGTTAATTCTTTTTAGAATTGAATCTTCTATGAAAAATGCTCTACAAAATTTCCGAGGAGACTTTAGGAAAAATAGAAATAGTTCAGATTAGGTTTTCAGCCTTACAACTTTCATAGAATCATGCTTCAATGATAGGTTGAAAACAGAAGCTGCTTTAATTGATTTATCTTCGGCATATGACACTGTGTGCAAAGAAGCATTAATTTTCAAACTCTATACCCATCTGAAGTGTGGGAAAATGATACGATTATTAGAGATTATGTTGTCTGATTGAAGATTTCGTGTTTTTATTGACAATATGAGTAGCAATTTCAAAACATTGAAAAACGGTCTTCCGCAAGGATCAGTTCTAGCTCCTTTACTTTTCAAATTATATCACAGTGATTTACCCAAGACATCATCTCAGAAATTTGTTTATGCTGACGACATTGCTATTGCTTACCAAAATTCGAATTTCCATACTCTAGAAAACATCCTGTCATCTGATTTGGATATTTTAAAGAATTATTTTATTGAGTGGCGATTATGTCCAAATCCCAACAGAACGTAGGTATCTTGTTTCCATCTGAATAATCATGAAAAATATAGGAATTTAGCTGTTCTTTCAACTTTCAATGATTCTCCTATCGAACATAATTTCTATCCAAAATACTTTGGAGTTTATTTATATTCATCTCTCAATATGCAGAAGAAACAATACCCCATCTCATCAATAATTGTCCCATATATAAATTTCAAGATAGGGCTATTCACGATGTTTCAGATTGTTTCTTGAAATGGGTTATAAATTTTTAACAAATCTAAAATGTATATTCTGATATTCAGTTCGATATGTGCAACTCTTGAAGAAAGAAGTCCCTCAAATATATTTAAGCTTATTTCTGTACACACAACAATAAGCTAACATTCGTTTGCAAGCCAATAGTTCAAAAGAATAGATATACATCAAGTAGTAACGGCTGAAATAATCGATCAACAGATATTGAGTTCATACCATACCATAAAAAATATGACAAAACAGAATATAAATTTAAACTCTAGCGTCATATATAATGTAATAAATTTCACAGAGTTCTTCATAACTTATTCCACGAAATTACAACTCGCAGTTTCGGTTTATCAGTGAATTTCCCCACATGAATATGAACAGTTTCTCATTTCGTAATTGGTGTGGATAACAGAATAAATATTTGCATTTGTTCGCGACTAGGACTTTGTAACAATGAACAGGTCAGATTTCCCACTCCCACATCATGTAAATATAAGGAAATATCCATTTGTAACTAATATTTGTGAAGCTGTGTGAATTCCATTATAACATTTTGATTTAAGATGTAGAAAATAAGATTTGGCAATGCGGCGAAAAATATGTTGAAAATTTAGGTGAAGACTTATGTTGCAAATGGTAATTCGTTCTTGTGTTCCCTACTCAATACTCAATAGAATACATGATATGCTTGTACGTGAAAAAAATGTCTTTGATTCTCGAACACGACTCTGCGTCTCCTGAGTTCTATACTGCAAGGCAAATATGCGTTCAAGCAACTCTCGATGAAGGTAGAGAACAATTCGAAACTTCAAAGGGAAATTTTTTCAACTTCCTTCTGAACTTGACAATACACCTCTTATGCGGCTTTGTTTTATAAGCTTTCATTTACATAATGAACTACTATTTTCCATTCCATTTCACCCCCAGCTACAAGCTTGGTGGCCTTTATGCAATAAGTATCATTTTACCGGCTAGTAACCCAGTTCTGAAGAATAGGAGAACTAAACTGATATTAAAACGTCAGGATCGGTCGAAAGTGACTCGAATGTAACAGCGCTATACGAAACTTCGGATTTAACTAGGATACTATCCGACTAACCAAGAAAATATGGCTAGACGCTTATTTAAAGTCAGGATGGGATATTAGATGAATAGATTACATAAACCGGCTTTTGGATTTGACAGAATTCAATTTCGATTTTTTATAGTGCATTCAAGACACAATATCGTCTCGAAGATTGATATTGAAATAGATGTGATCAATCTTTCATTTAGAACTTAAAAACCTCTTTACTCTGAATAAATGTGATCTTCTGTTCGAAGTCTTAGCTTCCATTCACAGAATGAGGAATATTGTTTGTTAACGTCAAAATCAGTATAGAAGTTCAGATATTGAGGCTTCTTAGCAAAAATGTCATGAAGCAGTATATATATTAGTAATTCTTTCGCAAATATTAAAAACCAATGTGATTTCAAAAAGAAAACTCCTGAATAATAAAAAGGTATATTGAAGACTTCAAACAGAAATAACAACGAGAAATAAGCAAGTAAGAATTCATGACCAAGTTTTATCTGAGAACCCTTATCATTATATTGAAGCACGGCCTCCAAAAGCTCTTAAGCTCTTGAGCATATATAAATATATATCTTAATAATTGTGACAACAAATACAGATCAAATCATGGAATACATCGAGTTAAACCGGTATGTGGCATCTCGTGATATCGCCCAGGAGATGAGAGTTAGTCACCAAACCATCTGCAGAAGGCTGGACACAAAAAAAGTTTGATGTTTGGATGCCGCATGATTTGACTCAAAAAAACCTTCTGGACCTTCTGAATCAACGCCTGCGATATGCAGCTGGAACGAACTCGACCCATTCTTGAAGCTGGTTGTGACAGGCGACGAAAAATGGATCACATACGACAATATCAAGGGAAAACGATCGTGGTCGAAGGCAGGTGAATCGTCCCAAACTGTTGCCAAGCCGGGATTGACGACCAGGAAGGTTTTGCTGTGTGTTTGGTGGGATTGGAAGGGAATCATCAACTGGGAGCTGCTCCTATATGGCCAGACGCTTAATTCTACCATCTACTGCGAACACGTTGACCGCTTGAAGTAGGCGATCGACCAGAAGCGTCCAGAATTAGCCAACAGAAAGGGTGTAGTGTTCCACCAGGACCACACACTTCGTTGATGACTCGTCAGAAGCTACGGAAGCTCGGATGGGAGGTTTTATCGCATCCACCATATAGCCCGGACATAGCGCTAAGTGATTACTACCTGTTCCTGTCCATAACAAACTCCCTTGGTGGTGTGAAGTTGAACTCAAAAGAGGCTTGTGAAAACTGACTGTCCGAGTTATTTGCAAATAAGAAGGGGGGCTTCTACGAGGGAGGTATTATGAAGTTTCCGTCTAGATGGAAACAGATTATCGAACAAAACGGCGCATATTTGAACTAAACTTTTTATAAAGCATTGAATGAAGAGCAAAAAAGCTGAAGGGAGATAATTGACAACCTATTATGTACTACGAATATGTCAAAAAAACTAATTATCAATGCTGTCATGTGGTAGGTGTGGCCACAATTCAATGGAGAGTCATCTTAACAGAGAGCAAGGGATGCCTTGAATAGTTCCGAGCTATGAATTCTTCTTCTGATACTGGAAATGGCATCATCGGTCATGATGAGGTGAAGGTTTTTATTTAGGAAAGATATTTCAATCGTATTCCTTTTCAACTTTAATTGTCGGTGACTTCTAATGGATGATCATGAAATGCTGACTTGTTCTATCATGAAAAGTCCTGTCAATTAAGTTATATCCCAACTGTTAATGTGAGTCGGCTTTAAAAGCCATAAACAGCGTTTACTGCTGAAACGGCTGGCTTTTTCATTAAGAGGAATGATTTTCAGCTCGCATGACGTCTCGAGAGCTGTCTTGGGATATTTTATAATCAGAAAAAAAGGTTCCCATGAGTTTTGACGCAACAAAGTATTATGTAATAAATTGATTCAGACTCATTAGATGAACGACATCCCTGTGTTGGACCTTCAGAACGAGAGTGGGAGAAATTATGACTAAGTAGAGGGGGCCGCGGGGAAACAATTACCGCGAGATTCTTTGCTATTATTATCTTGCATGTTCTGGAAATTTCATTGATGAAACTTTTTAATAATCTGGAATACTGATCGTCAAAGTGAACGTACATAATTCATTAAATTGAAAGGAAGTTATCACCAATCAATTCCGTTAACTTTCCTCCCAAGTCTTTCGACCTAAATTCGTAGACGCTATCAAGCTTTTCCTGAGATGACCGGGATCTGAATGAGGTCAAGATGCCCGTTATTTCATCGATGGAACCACACTTGTGAGAAAGAAAAATCGAATTTAATGAAAAAATTTTGATTTAATTTTTGATCACATGCGTGACATTTATGGTTGGGTATTTTGTGAAGGCTCGTTGCAGAAAGTAGGGTCATTTTCATGATCAATTAATCTTTCAATTGATATTGACTCGTTTTGATTTTTCTGTGTTCATAATAAAATGTTGATTTAGGTTTCGATTATGAGCTTGGAGCGATTTTCTCTCTAGGAGCGGTTCATCATTTTCAAGTAATTGCCAAAACGTCTCCAATGGTTGTTCTTGGATACAATAAAATATAGTTACTTAATCAACTAGTTTATTAATCACTAGATTAATAAACGAGTTGGTTACAAGATTTTTCCGTCGACCGCATTATGAATTAGAAATAAATTATTCGTTGAAATAAATTTTATTTGCCACAATATAAAATTTGAAAATGAAAATCTCGATGCTCACTTTGACATTTATATTTTTGTCCCTTAATGAACATCACCGGTTTGTGATATCTGGTTATATCAATATTCCTTTTAATGTTCAATGTTGCTTTCAGTATTGAATACTTTGGCCATAAACTTGTTAAGAATCCCTTTTCTGCAACACTCTTAAAGTATGCCATCAAAACGGTTTCAGAATAATTGAAAACGTTCTTTTCCTCGCACTATGACATGAATTCTGTGTAGGTTTTGTCATACAAATGTCGGTTTTTTTCAGGTAACAGGGTCAAAGTTGCTGCTTTAGCCATTTCTGCAACGTCCAGGGGAGTTAAGGGAATATTAAATTCGTTACTCATTACAAATAAAGTAACTGACGATATTAGAATAAGATGAAGGTCAAAAGCAGCTATATCACTCGTTATTTGACAGATCGATTATGTTTGAATTTGTTTCCTTTTACTGACTGGGTAGAAAACTGCATAAAACACTTCTCAGCAAAGCTGCATTTTCCTACCAATTAGTAAAACATTCACAGAGATTGAAGACCCGAGTGATTAGTTCTCTAAATGATACAAATAAATAAGGTGGAAACAAAACAATGAAATGAATTTGGCGATGTCAAAATGAAAGAATAAACGAACTTCCTCAAAGTTCCTGAGTGCCCCATCGAATTTATTTCGGTCTGCCATATTGCACGAGGATCGCAAAAAATGATATGAAGAGAAATGTGAAGGAACTTCATGAACAAGACTTGATAAGAAAAAGTATGGGTCTTCGAGATTGACGAGCGGAACATTTCACCTGACAAATTCCATAACTCTTTCCACAACCAAAGGATGAACTTATGGAATTTCAGAATGAGTGTTCGTCATACAATAAAAATCTTTTGCTGGGAAGTTCTTTTAGCGCGGTGCGCGGTAATAAAGGCCGAGGTTCCTAATGTAATAATTTTTCAATCAAAAACTTCTGACGTTTCTTTTTATTTCACGAAAAGGGAGGAACATTAGGTTCAAGGTCCAGCCTACCTCGACGCAGTGAGTTATGCCCTGCTTTCAACACCATAAGGTTTGCGAAAATGTTTCACTGAAGCCGTTTATGTGGTATAATTTCTCTGTTGAGATTTTCACATTTATTTATGGGCAATAATGCACCGTTGATTATGTCTATTACGGTATTTTAAAGTTCAACCCTTCAAACTCACTTCATCAAATGCTATTCTACCCCGAAAGGGCTCCATAAATATTTTTTTCACACAACTGGCTTTCTTCTGTCTACTCTTGAGGAACTCGATGTTAGATTAACTATTGTTTGTTCCAATTTGGTTATTTTCTCCAGAATACTATATACGATTCAAAACAGATACATCGAATCAATATCATTGATTCATTTTTTATATTAAATATATTTTCCGTCGACCTCCCAATAAAAGCTCTGTTTAACGTTCACAAAATCATGCTTTAATGACCCATTTTAATGCACGATTTTTTTCTATTTTAATGCATGATTGTCAAGGGCAACCGAAAATAGAGTATTCAGAAGTAATATGAGTAACGTCACAACTCGACTGATATTTCATTTTTATATATGAGCTGCTTTCAATCTTAATCATCGGGTAAATTTCCAGAGTCTTGGTTACGATCTTCCGTCACTCCGATTTTCAAAACAGGTGATAAATACTGTCCTCAAAACTACAGACCAATTACCTTAACATCAGCTGCACTCAAGGTATTAGAGAAGATCATTACTTCGGAACTCACTAAATTCCTATTGGAAAACTCTCATTGACGAATCTCTTGAGGTGCATTGGTTCATGGACTGCATCTCTGGATAAGAAGATTCCGGTAGACGTAACCTACTTAGATTTCTCACGTGCTTTTGACAAGGTGCCAATTAAACGTCTGCTCCATAAATTAGAATATTTTGGAATCCGTGGCCTCCTTTTGAGATCAAATCATTCCTTGGGACGCACTTTTTCGGTAAACGTTGGTTCCGAGAGATTTTCCTTTGCGTCAGTGAGCAATGGAGTCCCACAGGTATCCGTGTTGGTTCCTCTGCTGTTCCTGGTTTTTGTTTGTGATCTGCAACGTTTGATATCCTCTGACAGCGCATCCTATGCCGATGATATGAAATTCTACAATAACCCCATTACGTCTAGTAATGCTCTTCAGAGTGACTGCGATATAATAAAAAAGTGGACTGAAGACTGGCTATTACCTCTCAATTACTCTAAGTGTCGAGTACTGCATTTGGGTAGAAACAACCCCAAGAAAATCTATTATCTGAACGGAAGTCCAATAAAATCATGCTCAACTCACGTTGACTTGGGAGTCTCAGTGGATTCGGATCTGTTGTGGAGGTCACATATATTGCAGGCGACGAATAAAGCCAAAAGTCCCTCTACCTTATTCAGGAATGCTTCAATCGCTGTCAATACCACACATTAGCATCGCTTTACAAGACTTATGTGCGCCCCACACTGGAGTTTGCCGGTCCGGTATGTCATCCCACATTCGCCCAGGATGCAGATCTACTGGAAGCAGTTCAGAGAATAGCTACTCCAAACCCATACGGTATAATTAGACCTGATTACCAAAGTCGGCTTTCACTCATGGCTCTAGATACGTTTGCCAATCTTAAGCTGAGAGGGGATATGCTAACTACATTTAAAGCTCTGAAGGGCTTTTTTGGAGTGGATATGTCGGGCCTGTTTACTCTCAATAACAACCACCTGAGAGACCATGATCTCTGATGATGATGATGATGATGAGAGAAAATTTTCTGAGCAATAGGGTCTTTCGCACATGGAATATGTTGGCCAGCAGTGTAGTCAACGCAACTGGTGTAAATAGCTTCAAGAATAGATGGGACTCGTGGAGAGTTGGTGGTCCATTGTGACATGTGCTGGAGACTGCTTCCTTGTGTTGTGGTGAATGAAATCTTTTGTTGTGTTGAGTTTATCTTTCATAATTCTTTCTTCACACTGAAGTAATTTACTTAAGTTCTATGAGTTATATAGGTTATCCTCAACTCTTATATTGTAAATAATAATAATAATAATAATAAAGATCCTTGAGATCAATTCACATTCCGCACGAAAGTCTTTTTTTACAAGAATTTTAAATGCTCAATACAGCCAGTAGGAATCAATATCAATCAAGTTAATTGCAAAATTTCTCAAATCAGAACAACCCGATCTGTTTAAAGGTCACTGTTTTCGGCGTTCTTCTACATCTATCCTTTCGGATAGTGGAGCAGATTTTGCAGCTTGGATGATGGAAATCAGTATCTGTTGCAGAAGGGTACATCGAAAACTCGATGAAAAATAGATTAGAAAATGCTGAAAAAATGTTATGCGATAATCGTTTGCCAGTAATTATTAGCTCCCACCAGTTCCTCACATTCCTTATCGCAAATCGTCAGTAATGATGTAAATGCGGACTATTCAGAATGTCACATCTCGAAAATTCCGTCTCGCTCCGCTCACGTGTTAAAATATCTCGACCATTAATCGCTATCATCAATAAACTAGTTGATTGAACAACTATTAAGGTTTTGGATTCGTTGGATGTGCCAGTACGGTTTAGGGGATTAAAAGTTTTTGCATCCAGTCGATTTTCAAGATAGAACTTTAGACCAACTATTCAAAGATATTTTTTTTGCCGCCGTAGTCGATTTGCGAACTAATAAATTTGTTTTCTGTAGCAGAGTCTGTGATTTATAAAGTAACCAGAGAACACACTTATACCCAGATTGTGTTTCGAAGTCATAAAACTTATAAAAGTTTGAAACTTCGAAAAGATGTGGTGTCGTGGGACACCAGGTAGGAACAAAGTTCCTTCAGCTAATGTAGAATCGACACAATTTGCAAACGAAAAATCGTGCTCAATTTTATGTAGGTTTTCTTGATTTTTCTCTCAAATTTTATTGATTAGTTTTAATTCAAGTACAGGAGAGTATTTAGGAAATAATAAATTTTGAAAAATAAAAAAATCGTTATTTAAATTCTTAATTAAAATAACACAATATGTCTCAACAACATAAAATTATATAGAAATAAAAATAATTACAAAAAAAGTTTATTATTATTATTCTGAGTAATTCTTATCAATCAGTCTCGTCATTGAATTCTATTATTGAATTGTATTGGCTTGTGGTAACTAAAATATGATACATATATTTGTGATTCTATTTTATGCAAATATCTCGAAAAAACAGCATCAATAGCAGTACCATATCTCGTTATCGATTCTTTTGAATTGTTATTTATATGTAATTTAAGTTTCCTGAAAGAAATATTCTTAATGGTTCTAATTTTTCATCTGCAAAATTGATATTGAAGTCTTCAGATAACACCATCGGAAGCTGATGGAAGTTTCCACCGAGTATTTCAGAAACCTCATCAGTTTATTCTATCAGCGTTCGACCTATTAAATGTTTTAAATCTTCAACAAGCTGAACAAATGTATCAAACTCCTGTACATCTAACTTTCACATCGCCAGTATTTTTTAAGATTAAGTCCATATTTGGTGTTAAAATATTAGCGCAACTTTAACAAGCTCTTGTGGATGTGATATAACATTTTATATTTATAAATCAACTAATAATTACGTATTCAATTCTTTTGCACTGAATAATTTCCCATTATTATCCCTGTCAATTATTCAAGTTACTTTATAGTTCACTTGCTATTGTTAATATATTTATTATTGTTTTGACGATTTGAAATGATATGAAAATAAAAGTGGCTACTCACGAGTAAACTGTATTTATAATGTGAGTATTCGCTACATGCTTTTCCATGAATTTATGAGTATATATTATCCATTGGAGGGGTGGAGTGGTAATAGAGAGAGAAGGGATGAGAGAACGAAAAAAGAAGAAAGGTATTACACCTACTAGCTTGTGTATACGACTGTCGCGCATGCGCACGTCTCATTTAACGGTTTTATTCCACGGACTTTTTCTTACGGTTTTACTATCACTTTTTTTTCAGTTCAGTCGCGCAGCAAAATCTCTATTTCCTCCAAGCCTGCCGTAATAATACAATAAGGCATGTATGCTGGGTGTAGTGCAGAGCACTAGTAGATAAGAGTGTGCTGACACAAGAGTGTATTGAGTAGCCTTCGAGTAAAAACGGTTTGAGAATGAATTATACTTTTGGAACTCGGATGCTATTCTGTGACGCAAAACTGTAGTGGGTGTTGTGAATTGAGACGAAAATTCAGTATCGGCCCTCCATTTGTCCTCAAGACAGGGATTCCTTGAAAAAAAAACGCAGCGTATGACCTTGATATGGTCGAATAATTTAGTCTGAACCATTTTAGACGTGGAATTCGAATGGAATTACAGCAATCATTTCTTGAAGCATCTGATAGCTGAGTCGTTGAAGAGTTGAGTTCGAAATTAATTTAAGAGTAACGATTCGCATAAGCAATGCCACTGAAGCCACAAGGTTCGCAAGACGATGTTGCTGAACAATTCATAACCAGGACCGATATCAAATTTGACCCAATTTTATTAGCGGACCGATATTCCTCCACCTCGCCTACATCAAAGTCGTTCTGTCGGGCCGCAGTATCGAACTGAAAGACATAGAGCTACATATTATCTGGATACATTGTGTTAGCGAGCTATTGCATCTGGGGTCATTATCAATTTAAAGCCCGCTGCCGCTTCTTTGTTTCGGCTTTCTTGAAAACTAAATTGGAACTTCGTTCGCTCAGTTTCAGTACAATTACTCCACGGGTGGCGGCAACCTAGCAATTGTTTTGGCCCTAAAAATCAATATCCGTCACATTATACTCCACAAGCCTGTAACAGCATTTATTCCAACATTCAGGAGTACCAAAATTTGCATCGGTGTCAAACTAGCATAGAACGAGAAAAATATTTTCATAAGGAAATTTTTACTCAAAGGAAAACACGAAATGCAGTTCTCTAGTATAACAGTTTTTCAGCAAAATACAAGTGACATCAGTTGTGCCTTAGGGTTCAGAACTACGTTCAGTTCTACCAAAGTTGAAAGAAACTCTCTAGAGTCAGTTGTGTGAATGATTTCTGATCCTGCAGCACATGAAGTAGCAGAGTGCTTGGCAAAGGATAGTTCAGGATTCTAGACTAACAAGTAGATAGCTAATTTTTCTACTCTCCTGGATGGATCATTGTTCAAAGACTGAGATTTGCAGGACCTTGGGACAGGATAACCCATCAGATATCCGCAAAGCTTGCTTTCATATCAGTCTCAAGATATGTTGGACACAAGGAGTTAGTCAGACTGCATTATTCTCGTTCAAATTTGTTATTTTTTATCATATACGATTCTCAGTATTTTCTTCTCAGACCAGTTCTGTGATTGATTCTGATCTTGCAGCCCATGAAGTTGTGGAGTGCTTGGCAATGGAAGCTTGTGTGTTATAGGGTGACAAGACGGTTCTTCCACTTCTATGAAAATCAAATTTAAGCTAGAGAATCATTCCAATGATACTCAAACTTAGTAGGTAAAACACTAAGTGAGTCTGGGTCCATTCTTCAAGATGTGATGGCAAGATTTCGCCATTGGTACTTTGATGAATGTTAACACATTCGATTGTCACTGGTAGAGTGGATGTGCAAAGAAAGTGAGTCTGGTTCCAGTCTTCAAGATGTTGATGGCGCTCTTTCTGGACACGCCTGGAAGGTTCATCACATTCTTTGCTGAGACTGGCAACCTTCTTCAAGACGATTAGTGCCACACTGTGCTGATGAGAAGTATTTACCTAGAAACCGTTCCACAGTTGCACTTGAGGTCTCGGTTCTCTGAGATTACCATGCGTCAATAATGTCTAGCTCGCACCACTGTAGCGATGATTCTTCGTAATTGTTGTTCCTTTTTAATACATTGCTTTGGCGGTTCAAAGGCATTAGTAGAAATCTTTTATTCTCACTAAAATACTATGGGTAACACAACGGCTGCATCTCAATTGATGTTACATGAAAAAGGTACTGGTCAATTGTATATAGAAGATTTTAATCTTCTACATGTACTCGATCAGCAAACACAATAGTTGAAGAGTATGTTGGCTTCTCAAAAGCTATTTTTGTTGGTCATAGCTTACTCTTGAAAAACTGGAGGTCTCTAGGATAACAGGTTAACTTTTGATTGAGTTTAGGAGTTTTTTAGTCAAATCTTGCTTAGAACTACCATGAAGTAGAGGAGTGTTCGGTAAAGGATGGTTCTGGGTTATAAAATAACAGAAAGCTAACCAATTCTTCGACTTTGATGGATCATTGTTCAAACACACTGTTGTCCGAGATTTTCAGAACTTTAAGGCAGGATCACCCTTCAGATATCCTTAATACTAGCTTTAAGAACGGTCTTGTTGGATACAGGGAGTTGGTCAGAATGCATTTGTACTCGTTTCAATTCATTATTTTTCATCATATATGATTCCTCCCTCTTACTTTTATTACCAGATTTTCTTTATCTCTTACCGTCTTGAAACATATTTAATGTCTTTTTGTTTGAATGTTCGAAAGCTTATAGATTATTCTTGCAAGGGAATAATTATTGAAATGATACCTTCATCTAAGTTTGTATAACTAAGCATATAAGAACTATTTTTCCACCACTAATCGTCATGTTTCTTTCCTAATAGCAGAGTTTAAATTTATTGAATTCAAAGAATTGGACCCGAATCGTCATGGGAAAATCGATGCGGAGCAGAATGTAACTAAAGAATTTCCCACATGACCACGAATAGGATTTAAGTGATCGTCCCTTGCAGCAGAGTTGGTAACTATTCCTTCGAGAATACAATATAAACGTCAATATGATCGGTTTTGGAACGTATTTGGAGCTGGGAAATGAAATCCTGGGCCTTTCTGATTCGGAAATTTATCGCTGGAACTTCCGGATAACGAGAAATGGAATTTATTATTTCATTTCAAAATCCTTTTCAACAAATTAGGTTTTATTCAATACTTATATTTTTTTGGGGATCTTGATCCACACTGGGTGAATCGAAAAGCTGGAGAAACGTTGGAATTATATCATCCTGAAAAAGTATTATATAAAGGAATAAAAATGAAGATGAATCTATTAAAGCAATTTTGTTTTCAATCTATCATTGATAGTCAAATCTTTGTCGGAAAACAGTTTCCATAAACACACAACCAATGAATTTGGATTGAAGAAACACGAGAGATGAATAATTTTTTATTCGAAAATATCCAAGAGAGCTGGAATGGGAATCAGATGGGTGTGCCGGAAATCAATCATCTGTTCATGCTCAATCACATGAATGCAACCAGTCGGTTCTCCATAATTACTGCCAACTCAGTCGGCCAGAACGACTAGTTGTTTGTTGGTCATTCGTCAATAGATGCCAATCTGTCCCTGTATAATTGGGGTATATTAAGGCCAACGGCTAGTCAAGATTGCATCATTCATAATCAAGGTATATTATCACACAAATAGTGGGACAAGTCCATTTATCGGAATGCTTGTATGGCTGAATGATGATCAGTTACCCTGTCGCAATACATATCATATAGGTATTTATAAGAATTTTCCCTTCATGAAATTTTAAGAATCAATTCTGACCCATCTGAATATTGGAAGAGATTATTCTGAATTTCGAAGCATATTTGGTGTAATAACCCACTAACAAGTAGCAGTTGAAAAAATGACAAATAGTCAGATTAATCAGTTTCTTTCGTCACACCATGTTGCTGAATTTCTAAATTCTATGTGCGTCACATCTATTACGCATCAATAAACTCTTCTGCGAAAATAAACTTCACATAATGAGAACATAAATGGTTATGGAAAAGTTTCATAGTTATGATCCTCAACCTAAATCCTCTTCGAAGGATAAAGGTTGTTTCCTTCCTTTTGAACAAGAGCACGCCAGGTAGGGACCCTTTGGATGATTCATGGCTGTACACATAAATAATCCTAAAGTATAAATAATTGGCTGAACTGTATAATTCAGAATCATCTCCAGGGATGCCACCGACCACTTCCGCTTATTCCCCCCTTTGTGTAGGTAATAAAATTTGATCCGCAGATATATAATGAGAATTGCAAAATTTTATTTCGAGACTCGTTCGGGAAAAGTAAAGACGTATTCGAGAAAAATAGAGACGCTTTCGAGAAAAATAGAGAATCACCCGAGAAAAATAGAGACTCATGAGAAGAGAATAGATACTCACTCGAGAAAAATAGAAACTCGTTCGAGAAAAGTAAGGACTCATTTGATCAAAGTTAAGGCTCATTTGAGAAAAATAGAAACTCATTCGAGGAAAGTAAAGACTTCGAAAAAAATAGAGACTCATTTAAGAAAAAAGAGACTCGTTTGAGAAAAGTAGACTCATTCGAGAAAAATAGAGACTCATGAGAAAAGAATAGATACTCACACGAGAAAAATAGAAACTCGTTCGAGAAAAGTAAAGACTCATTCGAGCAAAGTTAAGGCTCATTTGAGAAAAATAGAAACTCATTCGAGAAAAGTAAAGACTTCGAAGAAAATAGAGACTCGAAAAAAAGAGACTCGTTTGAGAAAAGTAGACTCATTCGAGAAAAATAGAGACTCATTCGAGAAAAATAGAGGCTCATTCAAGAAAAAAAGAGACTCAATCGAGAAAAATAATAATAATAATAATTTATTGATCCCCCTTGACAAGTACATATGTATATATGTATGGGACAAGTCAAACAAAAATGAAGAAAATAGACAATTAAAATCAACAGTTTGCCAATACATCATTTAAATAATCATCAACTGAGTAATAACAATTTCTTCAAAAATAGGTTTTTAACAGTTTTCTTGAAAGACCCACAATTTAGAGACTGAATGACACGTGGCAAGTGATTGTACAGTTTGATACACATAGGAGACTTCTCAAACTTGGTTGTTCTGTGTTTGGGGATGTTCAAAGTTCTCTCACTTCTTGTGTTGTAGCAATGAAAACTAGATAGTTCTGCCATGTCTCCTTCATTCTCTTTCACATATATAAGACATCTCAATATGTAAATAGAGGACAAGGTTAGTATGTTATTCTCCACAAATACAGGTCTACACGTAGAATAGAGAACCATCCGAGAAAAACAGAGAATCATAAGAGAAGAATAAAGACTCACTCGAGTAAAATAAAGATAAGTTGGAGAAAAATAGCGACTCGTTCGAGAAAAGTAAAGTCGTATTCGAGAAAAATAGAGACTCGTTCGAGAAAAGTAAAGACTAATTCGAGATAAATGAAGAATCAGTCGAGAAAAATAGAGGCTAATGAGAGAAGAATAGAGACTCACTCGAGAAAAATAGAGACTCGTGCGAGAAAAATAGACTCATTCCAGACAAACAGAGACTCGTTCGAGAAATTTAGAGACTCATTTGAGAAAAATAGAGACTCACTCAGGAAAAATAGAGACTCATTCGAGATGATAGAGACTCATTCGAGAAAAATAGAGACTCATTCGAAAAAATAGAGACTGTTGCATTTCCATTTACACGCTTCAAGACGCTTTTATGATTGTTAATCTTATTGATATAGCATTTTCTTCCAGATCTGATGACGACCATCCTGGCGAAGGTTTCCGAACTTTATTATTAGGGTTGAAAATAGCCACCTCTCTTACTTTTTCTGTTATATCTATTTTTGTAATCACGAGGTTTTGAAATTTTTCTTTCCTTGAACCCCTGCTCGAATCAGGAAAATTGCTGAAGCATTTAACACAACCAAGGACGTAGTTTGGTTATAGACACCCTATATATTCTTTTCATTGATGAGCAAAACTCATTGTTCGAATTCAAGGATCCAGAAAGTCAATAAGAAAGGGATCCGTGCATCAGAATATCGAAAGGTGCTCATCCTACTTTCGGGTGTGGCATAGCTCCAGAAGTGTTCACGAGGGTCCACAACCCAGTTACCCGAATCCAGTTGGTCGGATGTGGAAAGTGTGGATCCGAGGGACAATTTCCTTCGATTTCCCCTTCTGCTGGCTAATTAGATCCTTGGTAATATTGAGACGCACAAAATCCGTCATACGTCGACCTAATTCCGAAGTAACTTTTCCCGATATTAAATCGAAATCGAATAATCGTATCCAATATACGAGTTCGGACTTCGGTGTCGGAGGGAATTTCTATCGGACCACGTCACATCTGATGGAGTACCATAAACGTCCGACACGGTGATAAGCTGTCAATAAATTAATTAGCGGGAAGACCAGCGGCATCGTCTCCCAACACGGAAATAATTATTATCATGAAAACTTTATTGTTTTCGAAGAACTCCTCTCATCTGGATCTCGAGCACGAATTCATCCTTCAACAAAAATAACTGACAGCTCACTCCCCCCCCCATAACCAGAATGATGCAATCGGATATTTGTAGGAACAGCGGATGGAAAATATTTTTGTTATGAGAAAAAAGATGCCCCTATCCATCATGATTTTTAATCTGCCAATTGGAGGGGCTTTCCCATTCACCAAGTGAATTGGGGATACAATTTTTAATAGGATTTTTTTCCAGAACTCTTTTCATTTCCAAGAGAAATAATTTCTCCCGAAAGATTGTTATATGGAATATTTTTAATTGTGCACAGATTCGAAAAAAATCACCAAAATCTATTGTTCCGCGAAAATCTTGGATATCTGGAGAGAGAATATATATGATGAGATATTATTTAGCTGTGTTTCTATGCTCATGCAATTCTATTTATTTTCCAGTTAAAATAGCCGTTTAATTGAAAACACGCTGAGACAATACGAAAATCGATAATATCAAAACGTGTTTCGCTACATTTCTGGTTCGAACAGGGGAACCGCTTCTCTGGGATCTTGAACTTGCGACATCAGATACATTTCTCGCACAAAAACTGAGGAGAAGCCACAACTGAGCTTTCCCTATTATCCTATCAGGAACACTGAACATAAGATATGGAGGTTGAGATCGATGATGGCAAGGCACCAAAGCAAGTACGAGCTGTCAGATAAAGGAACACTGACAATCATTCAGCGTAAAACATTGGAACCTCCGGTCTATAAAATATCTAGTTCATTGAAATAAAGAAACAAGACCTCAAACAATTTGGCATTTACACGAAAGAAAACTATTATAGTCAGACACCCCTCTTCGTAGAAACCTGGATGGAACAAGAGAAAATCAATTAAAAAGAAGAATAATTTGCTCACTGACAATGGAAAACATGCGCGAAATACGTGACTTGAGGTAATGAACGCTTTTTTTTTAAGTAAGGATGAACGGACTGCAGTGATGTATCTTTTGAAAAATTAGATTCGAGTGAATTTGTTGTATTTAGAAGAATCCTAGGGATTCAATCTCCAATAGAAGTCTCTTTCAGATATTCAACGTATCCTAGAATAAAAGAAGAAAAATCTAACGTCAAGTTTCACAAATTTTTTCGCTAGATTTTCAATCGGTCCTGATCTCGCAATAATTTTTTGCTTTGGAAAGGGACCGATTTGGAAGCGAGACCAATTGTTAGGTTGCTCGTTTCGAATATCGGGACAGGAATTGCCAATACCTACTTCGATTTTGTTTTTTCCTATGAACTTCTGCAAAACCAGGAAATGAAAGGCAGAATGTAAATGTGGATTGAAGGTAGCGCAGACTGCATTATTCAGTAGGAATGAAGATGATTGGGATAAAATCGAATTATATTCCGGCCGTAGCATTTAGTGGGACTGTGCTGTACAACTAGGAACGGGAATCGAAGGGGAGAGAAATGAAAAAAATTGGAAATAACCAATTTACCGTTTCATAATTTCTTTCCAATCTTTGTTCAAACGATGTTGTACGAGCGGAGTACGAATTATAAAGTACAGAAGTTCAGCATCCAACGAGTAGCAGAACATTGCAAATTCATATAAGTGTTTACTGAAACCCGCAAGCGAGTGAAAAAAGTGTTTGATGACTTGTGCAGTAATCCCACCCCATGAAAATACCTTGTAGAACATGAAAAACATATCAAATCATCGCTGCCACTGTTTTGTCAAAAGTCAAACCTCAGAATTATTGGATGTTATCATCATACATTTGTAATTTTCTTCTTAAGATTTCCAAACTATCATTTCTATGAATACTTCCAAGGCATGAGGTTGTCACATTGGTGAGAAAAAATAATCTATGATTTTCCAAACACTGATATTTCTGAAGCTTCTTCTTCTTTACAGACTTTCTTGAGTATTGCCCTGTGAACCTCTTGATATCATACTGTTAAAAATAATGAATGATGTCACTACGGATATCTATTTTCAAGTGATGTTACTTCGCTTGATGATTATTTTCTGTATTGAATCCCAATAACAATTTACTTGGACAGATTACAAGTATTCCCAGATTTGGGTGTGCAATTATACTTGCTTGAAGAAATTGAGTTTGATCACATAAATTTGCTTTTGAAAAACCAAGTGTTCTTTAATGAAAAAAATATTGTTAGATCATGAACATGTATCTATTCTGTTTTGACTATAATTAATTACTGAATATTCGTAAATTTTTGGGTTTTATAACCAGTATCTGTTTTGATTATGTAAACAAAACATAGATATCAAATAATGGTTATTCATAGATTATGTCAAATTTTAATACCTTATCATAGAATATTAATTTATTACCGAACCCCAAGAGAGAAAAAAATTAATAATTGCAAAGTTTTTTAAATGAAAGATAATATCTGTAACCATTATTGATCTTCAATTAAAATTTTCCTCAGAATAACTAGAGTGAATTATTATCACATTGAAATGTTATAATAACGTCTCTGTGGGTAATTCCCATTAAAATTGTGTTCTGTGGTTCCTTGTTGTTTTGATTCTGTTTGAAACTGTCAACAGTAATTTGAACCTTTCTTAAAAAAAATGTGGGAAATATAATAATATAATTTCGATAGTTCGAAATTATTCAATTCAATATAAAATGATAATGCTCAGAAGATGCATTCTGATTTTTCTTGTTTATGAGCCTATAGCTTCCAGAAAGCGAACACATAGAATCTATCAGCTTTGTTGTTTCATAAATGCGCTAAAAAGTGTTTTCAACTCCAAGAATCTATAGCTTGATTTGATGCGATAGATACTGGCCCTGCATAAAAACATTCCCATTGATTTTTCCCTGAGAGCAAACAAAAACACCGTCTAGAACCCCATCTTCCGTTTCGCTAGGTTGAGAATGCCTTAAAGAATCAAATTAGCAATGAAATTCCATTATGTATCAGATTTCGATCAGGAACAAATTTGGCAGAACGTGATAGACAGAGATGAAAGAGAATTAGGTAATAACATATCGGATTATCAAGACGAGGAAGTTACTCGATATCGAACCGTTACTGACGGCGAATTGAAATGCAAATGTACTGAAGAACAACCGGATCATAGTTGAACCTGCGATCTTATTGTCTCTCAAGTTGAAAGGGGACCAGATAGATCGACGCCTCGAAGGTTTTTGTGAATTGTCCATCTGAATGGACGACACAAACTGATTCTGGGATACTAACAGAAGCCTGAATCACTATTATTCAACTATTGTTGGATGGATACTGGTAAACCAAGTCCAAGGAAGAGTTGGAAAGGAATGTCATCACAGAAAAAAACAGAGACAATGTGTGAATTGATTGCAGGATAACAGAATATTTAAAGCAAAATGCTTTAGTGGTAAATCAGAGTTTGAGCATAGCCTATGAGCAGCTCTGTACTTACGAAATTTCAAGGAAGAAAGTTTACTGAGTATTTTTAAGACAGACCAGTCTCTTGGTCGAAGGCATTTGAGAAATGCAAGTAGATCACATCCCGCATTCGTCCAATAATCCACTCAGAAGATTTGTTCAATGTAATATAGGATCAGTTTTGATATATGACGATTTTGGTAAAAATCAATATACATCTCGTAAAAGAGGAAATTTATAAAAGAAAAGTTATTTCAGTCTTAATGGAATCCCATGTGTTCCATTCTGGTTCATTGTTAGGGAGCAATGCGGACAGGTTTCCTGCCGATATTTCACTTGCAAGGGTCAAACACACCTTCTCTGTGGTAATTCATCAATCATTCAATAAACTTCTAATTTAGGCCCGAATTGATTCTGAAAACTTTCGCTCAATTTTGGCCCGATTCGGTTTTTCCATTTCATTCAGACAGGATAATCTGAATTTCTCCCTCTCCCGAATCAGAAAACAAGGAGACCGAACTTTTTCAGAGTCCCTGATAAGGGACAGGCCGACGAGACTCTGATGTTTATCAAGAAATCTCTACGGGTCATGTTTGTTTTACTTAATGTCCGTATAAATCCGGCTTTTTCATGCCTTCCTCCCCAGTATCCAGATTGATGTGGTCTTTGGAGATCTGTTTTTCCTTGCACGAGAAATCATAAATATTTGAAGGGATCCATAACTCTCCATTCTTCATACAACGACCTAAAATTCGCGAAAATATGAAAATATCGGATGGTCCGGAGTAAACTTTTGGTAACTGCTGTCCTGGTTATTATTCCTATCATGATAGGTCTTACAAAAAATCCATATATTTTCACATCACTAGGCTTATTTCACCTGATGATGCCTTTCAAAAATCTCGATATTATTGTGGCCATCTCCATTTGATTTTTCACTTCTTTTATTGAATTTCGACTGCCAGTAAGAGGTTTTCGTCATCTGATTCACTGTTTGGTTGTAGACACCTAGTTTATGAATCCTTGTTTCCTTAGATGTTGCAATGGTTCAGATTTCTCAGAATGTGGTCCTCGTCACTTGTGAACAAAATTAAGTTCTCATTTTTATTGATCAGTGCTTCCATCTCACGGGCGAAGTTCATTCGTTGTGCATAATCTCCGGGCTCTTATTGTTGCACAATGGACAATTGGTAGAGGCGAAAGACTCCAGGCAGATCGCGTTGGACCACGAAGGAAGGCTTGTCCATCCTCTTTGGCGCATCCTGTAGTATGTTTATGTAACAATCCAATTGATTACTCAAGTAGCAATAATCAATATTGCTTGTAGATATTTCATTGAATGGAAAACACCCGATTTCGATTATTTCACCACTAATTGATATGTGTTTATCTTATTATATTATTTATATGTTTGAAAATAGCGCTGTAATAAAGGGCTCACTACGACGTTCCAACTTTGTACTAAGCCTTACGGTTTCGATTATGGCGTTGTTGCCACATCGCTTTCATGACTATATGATTAATGAGGCTTAAATTGTGTTGAATGATCATTCATAGATCTCTAAATTAACTAAAAATTGAGTTCTATGATATACTTTCAAATCAAATCCGATACATCAATCAAAGTATATTGGCGTTTAATATTGATATATATTAGAATGAGATGATTTGATTGATTTGTTGACCTAGTTGTCAATCGAAGCTAGTTGAAAATATTCCAATAATCTCAATAGTTTTTTTCACAGAGAATATTATTGCTGTAGGTATATTATAATCGTTTCTTGCTTGTCTTTGTTTTTTATAGTTTCAAATTTCGTTATTGAAGGTTGTTTGTTCAGTAGTAAAATTGTGCCAGAAAAAACAAACGTTTGGTCCAAGTCTTTCATCAGATATCACAGCGTTCGGTCAACAAAATTATTTTCCGTCTAAGCAATGATTCACTCACTCATGTTTCATCAGATACGGGTAGGATATAGGATGGGAAGCCGCTCCTTCAATATTATGTGCTATGCAGACGACAGCTGAATGAATATGATCTTCAGCGCCTTGTATTCGAGTTCAGGAAAGCTGCAGAAGGGTAGAATATGGCTGTCTTCACTGAGAAGTCCAAGACCATGGTAATCGCCAAGGAGCCTATACGATGTAAGATAGTAATCAACGGAAAAATTCTAGAGCAAGTGTCAAGATTCAACTACCTAGGGGTGACAGTATCCAGTGAACGATGCGTCGTAGAGGAAGTCCGAACACAGGCGCACAAAACAGCAAAGATCGGAAGCTGCCTGAGAGATATAGTCTGGACCAACAAATCCATGAGTCACAAAGCGAACACTCGCATATCTAAAGCTTGTGTGGGACCAGTTCTCTATCAATCAAGATCTATCAAAGGGGTAACACTAAGAGACCATGTGAGGAGTTCAGATATAAGGGAGGAACTCGAGGTGCAGGATGTCGTCAGATGGATGAGAGTGCGCAGGAGGTTCTGGAGAGACCACGTGGAAAGGAAGCAGGATCAAAAACTGGTCAAATGGGCGGAAACACAAAAACCTGATACACGCCGATCATTGGGGCGCCCCCCAAAGCGCTGGAAAGAAAGCTGGAACTCGACATCTCAGAAACAAGTCATTAACGGGCAGAAAGCGGAAAACACAGGACTTAGTCCTATTTGAAAGTGAAATTAGAAGAAGATGTTTCATCAGATGATTATATCGATTTAATTTCTTTCACTTTCAAATATCTCAAAAATGGTGCAATTTAGGAAAAAAGATGACGAATGATTTTATCTGCAAAAAAAACTAATGATTCTAGAAAGTAAAAGATATGGACCTTTAGTTCAAGTGATATTTTTTTTTCATGCAATTCAACAAATATGTACAGTAGAAGTGAGATACCCACAAGATATGGAATAAATCTTTTGGTGCCAAAATATGCATCACTGTGTAACATCCCAGGTTTTTCCAATACAAAAAAATTGTAGTCTCATTGCACCCTTTGCTAATACGCCCCTGGCAGTTACCAAACCGTAGAAATAAAATTCCATGGTCAGAATAAAAGAACATGGCTGTCACTGTCAAGGCGGACTTGCGCAAATGGTGACAGATCGAGAAAGGAAGGAATCCAAGGTGGTGTTGAGGATCATTAGTTTTAGTTTTGTTGGGACAGAAGTAAAAAGAAGTGTTTAGTGCCTTTGTGTGTGTTCGAAAACGAAGCCATCTTACGTTGAGTGACCCTAGAATATATCTCGCAAGTATAATTGAGACTATTTTAAATGTTATTAGTTGCTTGTCCATTTTATTAACCTTTGTTGATGAATAGCATTGAAAACTGGATTTGTTCAGTGAATTTATTATTTCTTTATTATGCTTGTAAATTAATACTGTTATGATGCAATATTATTTGTTTCATGATGTATTAGGTGGTGTTTGGGCATTTGTCATTAATACTGTGGTCTTGTGAATGTAATTCCTTTGTTCACATAATGCTTTGTTTGATTTCATATAACTATTTCCTTTGTTCACATAATACTTTGTTTAATTTCATATAACTTTATTTCCTTTGTTCATACAATGTTTTATTTGATTCATATAACTCTATTTCATTTGTTCACATAATGCTTTGTTTGATTCATATAACTCTATTGCCTTTGTTCTCATAATGCTCTATTTCCTTTGTGCACTTAATACTTTGTTTGATTCATGTAACTCCTTATAGCATGTGATTCCATCATTTTCGATATTATTGACTTTGCAGTTCAGGTGTCTACCATAACAATGAATGCCTTATTCTCAGCTTTCTACAATGTGTTACTGGAGTGTAACCGATCAACTTTATTTACTGTACCCTATGGTGCAATAGGAATTGCCCATCGCTCTCTAGTTCTGAGCCTGTGATTAAGCAGGAATATATGGAGACCTCCACTAGTGATAGTACTAGTATGGTCGATATGAAATAATGGATGTAACCAGTGTACGTAGCACTCTGGTGTTATATCGAAGGTTAACGTTGTTAAGTTACCCCTGTCTCATGTAATCATTATGTATGTCTCGTACTGTTGTAATTGGTAATTTTACTGTGTAATGTACCTGCCTTACTATTCATGGTTATTGTTGTGTATATTTCGTACTGTGTTAACTTATTCTTTTTACTGTCGTGATGTATCTTCTTGTTGTCGTTATGTATATTTCCTTCGGTTGATTATGTAGATTCTCTGCTTTCATTATTTATATTGCTTATTATCGTTCACCTATACATGTCTCTGTTATTTATGTCCATAATGCATTCTGGTTCTTATTATTTACTTGTGATTGATATTCTATGAAGATTCGTTGTTTATTTATGCCATGATCTCGTACTGCTATTTATTTATCTATATGCTCGTATTACATGATATTTCATTTAGGGGTCTCGAGATTGTGGACCATTCCTATACTGTTGTATGAGATTTCTTAGGTTTCTGGATCGAAGGCCTTGAAGGGCCGGTCCCAGACGCCTTAAGGTAGGGACCGTTACCATCATGTGCTATAAGGCATGAGAGAATATACTTTTTTTTATATCAACCGCGAAACTTTCTGTTATTTTTTCAGAGCCGCCGCTGGAACTCCATGACCTTCCCCGTGTTCCCAATTCCTTAGCTCATACAATATTATAGTTATGGCTCACATACCCTGGGGCCGTGACCATGACGATGGTCATAATTAGTCGTTTACTTATTTGCCATGATTATTATCCTGTTGCGTTATTGAAGTATACATTTGCCATGATTATTAATTCTTGTTGTACCATTGAAGTTGCCATATTTACCATGTTATTATACTCTTGTATTATGGAAGTTGCTCTGATTATCCTGATTATCGTCTGTGCTGTATTGTTATAGTTTCTTTTCCTGGATTGTTATACCTACCTTTGCTAACTGTTAATATCTCATCATTTAGTTTTAAACAAGTGCTCTGACACCACCTAAAGGGGTTTTATGCCTGAGGCTTTCCCCTATATTTTTTTAGACCCTTAATAAATAGCTGATTGTCTGGGTCTAACCGTTGTGTTTTATTTACCATCTTTGTTTCCCAATTATTTTCACTAATCTCAATTATCACGAACTTGAATTATTACGTAAACATAACGTAGAGTCCTACCCTTGCTAGACGATCACATTAAATGGCCAAGTCTTTGTATCTGGAGTCATTCAGACTCCAGTGCCGTAGTTAGTTTTGAAGATGATATTTGTCATTCTTTTCGAAAGAAAAAGTGGTAAATGTTACAACTGTTATCAAAAACCTTCTACGAGAGATCATTTCAATAGATATTGTCGTTTGAATATCACAGGTTTTGCAAGTTTTTTATGAAATTTCATCACTCTTTATCTTTTGAACGGGGCTAAATTTGAAAAAATGTTATAGGAAGAAAATATTTCTTTCGTCAAGAACCAATGGTTAAAATTAACGACTCACTCTGTATATCAAAACTGGCTCATCTATTGTTTTTCCAGGCGAACGAGATTTCAAATTTTTCTCCATCGATATCCTTAACTGAAAAATCAGAATCGGTGGGCACTCGAGAGTCTAGTATAGTCGGGTCAAGATTCTCGACAAAGTTTCTTCTTTCCACTCATTCGATAGGTCGCATTGATTCAATTTCATAAGAATTGAAAAAGTTTGTTATAAAGTTCATTCCATTTTACAAATCCCGTTCTCGTTTAAGAGTTCTGTATATACATTCGGGGCAATTTGAGGATGAAAAACTTGCGTTGGACTGAAGTTGAAGTTTTCATCAGGAATTTTGTCAGTCTCGAACCCCAAGATTTGGTTGTTCTTCAGGATGTTTGGAAATGAGTTTATGCAAAGAGTAATTACTTAAAGAGGTTTCTCAATGTTGTATTAGTTACGAAATTGAAAAAATTTCACAGAAGAAAATCATCAAAAAACTGATTTAAATGTGGAAAGCAATGATGTGAGGGCAGGTTTTGTGAGAATGATATACAATTTTCGATTCTGAGTAATTCTGAATATCATGACTATTAGGGTTCAATTCGGTAATAGGAAACATACGAAATATTGAAGAAGGTATCTTCAGCTGTCATATGAATCATATAACATATCTGCCATATTAAAAATTTAATGAAAAGAGCAGCTTCTTTCAGGAGGTCTTTATTTCACTAATGAAATATTGGGCGAGAAAGTGTCCTCATCAAAACAAGCCCGTTTTGGCTCCTTCAACCAATGTGACTATTTCGTTTTCGAATAAAAACCATTATTTTAGACTTGGATAAAGCCTTTGTGAGGCATAGCAGATTGCCTAGGACTCGACAGAGCACCTTGCATACAATAGAAATGAAGCCTGCACCTCCTCTTAGACAGGGGAGTATACAGACTTTCATCTTCCGATGTGGAAGGTCAGAATCTCACCCTTTGGGTATTGGCCGAGTGAATACAATTTCGAGAGACCATCCCATTTCAATTTCTTTCGCTAGCGGCCATGCTCTAATATGTTTCTGTCCTGTAAGAACATATCGAAACGTCTTCTTTTATTCATGAGCGATATTTCATATCGATACGACCATGGGGTTTAACAACATTAATTCTAGTCCATAGTCTGAAATTGAATGAATAGACTGAACAATCAATTCGCAGGAACTCTCTAGTTCGTGATTGAATTTTTTCATTTACGCCTATGCTTTCATCCAACATTAGATTTGGAAGTAAAGTAAATGTCACAAAAGCGATATTTTTGTCTTGCTGTTGTCGCATCTAGTAAAGGAAATTTAGTCCGAATTCTCAAGGGGATCATGATAACCCTAAATTTTAGGAAGAGCTCTAAAAATTCGTCGAGTAGAACACTGAAAATTTCAACAATTGGTTTCTTCATTATAATTTGTGAATGCTTATCGAAAAGATATGTCAAAAACATGGCAAGATCAAAGTTATATCTGCCACCATAACTCTGAGTTGAAACAAAGCGTGTATCGTTTCATTTATCTGATGACGTAATTTCAATTTGTCAAATGTAAAAAATTAACAGATTCAAACGTGACAGGTACCGAAATACCGTTCTATTCAGAATGATAACCCATATTGGAAAACTGGTTATTTAATTCAACGATGTGAAGATACGAATTTCATTCAATCCGTAAACGTTTTGTCTTCACCTAGACCGTTTGGGGTAGAAGTTCGAAGGTATATAATTATATTTATAATCCCGGTCTGCTCACTGGAGTTTGTTCATCAAAAATAATTTGGTTGAGGATTAGACTAAGGACATTCAACATTAAATTATAATCCTGGATTATCCACTACATCAAATCATATTATAAGGGCACAAAAGTTTATATTGGAAGCCGACACCATATTAAACCATGTGAGGATGAGAGATGATTTAATTCACAGATTATTTCCATAACTTCTTTGCCGAACGATTTCGTGATCATTTCATTATTGTAGCATTCTCATTTTCATTAGGAAACAAATTATGATTCATTCACGAATTTATCTATTAAGAATAAGATAAAAACATCCTCACCATTATCGAGGAACCGAAATGGGAAAGCTCAAATAAGATCGACTACAATTAAAAAGATATTTAAAAGAAAAACTGAATGAAATTAAAAACGAAAGAATAAGGAAAATAATAAAAGTCAAGAAAACAATAATAGAAATTACTCAACAGAAACAGAAGTGGCTGAATACGCCATAAATCCAGATATACAAAATACAACTCAGGAATTTTCGACCAAACAACTATATATATTGCTAATTTTCTTTATTTTTCATGATTATTCAGATGGAAACAAGATACCTCCGTCTTGTAAGGATCGGGAAATGATCGCCTCTCAATAAAATAATTTTCCATATCAGAAGATAGTATGTTTTCCAGAGTATAGGAATCCGAATATCGGTAAGCAATAGCAATGTCATCAGCATAAACAAATTTCTGAGATGAGGTCCTGGGAAAATCACTATGATATAAATTAGCTAGAACTGATCCTTGAGGAAGACAGTGTTATATAGTATAATTTTGGAGCACCTGTATATGCTTCTTATTTTCGCGTCGCATGAACGCGATTGTTTTTTGTACATATGTAGATAAGAACATGTGAGAATTATGTATTTGAGTTCGATGATTATTATTTCACAAGCATTGTACCATTAGGCGTTGAGAATGAAGTGTTAAATAAAATTGTTATATTTATTGATATTACGATTTTGTAATTAAAATATCGCTCGCACAATCGAGAGATATAACAGTGGCGACGAGGATGGGATTCGAACCCACGCGGGCAAGTCGCGGCAAAATCGTAATATCAATAAGTATAACAATTTTATTCAACACTTTAATCTAATCCTAATCCTTATCTTATGCCTGAAAAAAAATTTCAGAAGGAGTTACTCCCGTGGTGGAATGTACCGAGTTCCTATAGTCAAATAAAAAATTTGCTAATACAAAATTAATGTCTTGACTTGTATTATCAAATATGCACCGCTTCAATCCATTTTTAATTATTTTTACTCCTGCTTCCGCCTCGCCATTTGATTGAGGATGGTAAACGGAGCCCGTTACATGTTCAATATTATTCGCCCTTAGAAAGGTGTGAAATTGATGAGACATGAACTGTGGGCCCTGATCTGAAACTATCATTTTAGGAAGTCCAAACCTAGAAAAAATCTCTCTCAACACTCTAATAGTAGCCTGGGAAGATATTTTATGCATAGGATACGCCTCCAACCACTTGGAATAAGCATCCACCACCAAAAAGAAATAAAAATTTCGGAAAGGTCCGCAAAAATCAATGTGCAATCTTGACCATGGGTATTTTGGCCATGGCCAAGTGGATAATTCGGCCTTTGACGGACTTACACTCAATAAATTACAATTTTCACAATTTTGTGTGATTTTTTCTATGTCCCTATCCATTTTTGGCCACCAGAAATATGATCTTGATATTCCCTTCATTTTTGAAGTACCAAGATGTGTTGCGTGTAAATTCTTATTTCTTAATTTTTCCGGTATAAAAATTCTGTTATTCCAAAATATACAGCCCAAATTGTCTGATAACTGGAATCGTTTTCTAACAAATGACTTGAACCTGTCCAATTCATAACAATAGGAAGGCCATGTGTTATTTTGAATAAAATGAATTATTTTCTTCAAAAATTTATCATTTTTCATCGCATCTTGAACATCTTTGAATTCCACCGAATATTCCATGGCTTCATCGATAAAATTTACCAGATCGAGCTCTGTATCGATATCGAACATATTATTTTCCTTATCGCTTTGAATGGGTAATCGCGATAACCCGTCTGCGAGATTCTTTTGCGATCTAATGAATTTGATTGTATAATTATAATTTGACAAAATCAGTGCCCATCGATGTAATCGATTTGCAGAAAACTGGGGAATGGCTTTATTTGATGAAAAAATACTAGTTAAGGGTCGATGATCTGTTTCCAAAACGAAATGATTACCATATAAATAATCGTTGAATTTACTCAATCCAAAAATGATTGATAGACCTTCTTTTTCAATTTGAGAATATTTTTGCTCGCTTGAATTTAATATCCTAGAAGCAAAAGCTATGGGTTTATCCTTGCCGTCCGGAAATATATGAGAGATTACTGCTCCAATGCCATACTGAGAGGCATCAGTAGTCAATTTGACAGGCATTTTTGGTTGAAATGGCACTAAGACATCGTCGGACGTCAATTTTGATTTTAAAAAATTGAATGCAGTTTGACATTTCTCTGTCCAATGCCATTCAACCGATTTTTTCAATAAGTTATATAAAGGAGCTAAATGTGTGGACAAACCTCTAATGAACTTACCATAATAATTTATCAATCCCAAAAATGATTTCAGCTGCGATACATTATCTGGAATAGGCGCTGAGCGAATAGCTTCAATTTTTGAATCACTGGGGTGTAAACCCTCGGAATCTATTCTGTACCCTAAATATTCTACGGACTCTTCAAAAAATTTACATTTTTCAACTGAAATTCTCAAACCGACATCTTGTAACTTTTTCAAAACTTTATTCAATCTCTCTAAATGAATTTCCTCGGTCTCACCGGTGATTAATATATCGTCAAGAAAAATTGTGACACCCGGTATACCTGATAAAAGGCCCTCCATAATTCTCTGAAAAAGGGAAGGGGCGCTTTTAATACCGAATGGTAATCGATTATACTGAAATAAACCAAGGTGCGTATTTATTGTCACTGATGGTATGGAATCCTCGTCCAAAGGGATTTGCTGATATGCGAAACTCAAATCAAGTTTAGAAAATCGTTTTCCGCCACCTAATTTACAAAATAACTCTTCAGGTTTCGGCAAAGGATACGTATCATCTTACAAAACGGGATTAAGTGTAATTTTAAAATCTCCACATAATCTGACATTATTATCCTTTTTTAAAATCGGAACTACGGGAGTAGCCCACTCCGAATATTCAACTGGTTTAATTATTTTCAACTCGACAAGACGTTTCAGTTCATTTTCAACCTTCAATTTCAATGCGTAAGGGATAGATCTGTCCCTTACAAAATTTGGGAGTACATACTTCGTTCTTTAATTTTAATTTAATTTTACCCTGATTGAAGGTACCAACACCCGGTTGGAATAACTTGTCAATTTTTTTTTTTTTACCTTCAGTCGCTCTATTAAACCAAAACTTTCACAATAATTCACGGGAGAAAGAACCAAATTGAAAATGCGGAGAAAATCTCTCCCTAGTAATGGTGGTCCTCCATTTCTAATAATATAAAATTTCATAATTTTGGGATAGATATTTTTAGAATTAATAATATTGACATTGACTATTATAAATCCAACAGCTTGAAAACATTCTCCCACATAAGAAGAAAATTTTTGATTAGTTTTGTGAAGCTCACAATGAGAAAAATTATCTTCATACAATTTTTCTGAAATAACAGAGACACTTGCTTAATTGGTTCATCAGTATTATTTTCACAAATGTTGAACAACGAGTAATTTGACTCTATAAAATTATGTTCTTTTTTATTTTTTAAATCATGTACCTGTTTGTTTTCACGACACATCGGGGCTAGATGCCCTTTTTTATGACACTTATGACAGCTGTAATTTTTGAATTTACACTCACGAGTTTTGTGATTTCTTCTACCACAAACTGCGCAGGCTTCCGTGGTTCTGTTAGGAAAAGACTGAGATGGTGACCTTGGCTGCGTCGATCCTTTTCTTTCCTGTGGCGTGTTGGTGTGACGTACCTGCTGGTGATGGCGCACATATTGAGGAGGTTCCGTCTTCACCGTGGAACATTGAATATTTTTTTTCAAAATGGCGGACTCCTTGTTGCTGGCTATTCTTATGGCGTCTTCCAAAATTATATCACCTTCTTCCTCAAAAAGTCGATCTCGGATTGGCCCTTTCAGCAGTCCCATAATAAAACGGTCACGTAGACATATATTCAATTCTTCCTTGAATTTGCAACTGGTCGCTAGACTTCTCGTTCGAACAGCCCATTCTTTTACAGATTCATCTGGATGTTGTATAGCACTGTAGAATTCATTTCTTGCGGCAAAAATGGATAGTTGTTGTCCAAAGTGCGTGTTGAAGAGTTCTAACAATTCATTATACGATTTGGATTCTCGAGCAGCAGGCATACAGAGGCTGAATATGAGCCTGTAGGAATTTTCCGAAGGTAAATTCAGAAGAATGGCACGTTTTCGGGCACCATCCGTGATTTTATTCGCCTCAAAAAAATTTGTTAACCTGGGCTTGAAAATTGTCCAGTCGTTATTCACAGCATCAAATTCTCTGAGATGTCCCACTGTAGAAGTACTTTCTTCAGACATATTTATCTTGAAATATTGATTGTGCTGATAATCGAGAAACTATAAACACTAAGAAAACTCGTCGCCACTGTTATTGGAATTGCTAATCTTATTGTCAATAAAAATACGAAACTTTCTATCAGATAACATATTTTCTAATAATCAATGAACAATTTCTATTTTTCCTAAAGCCTCCCTGAAAATTTTGTAGAGCATTTTCTATAGAAGATTCAATTCTAAAGAGAATGAACCCTTCTAATATCTAGAAAGGAACACTCAGTAAACTGATTGGTCGATAACTAGTCGGATCACAAGGATTTTTCCTCGTTTGAAAATACCAATTACTTTAGCCTTACGAAATTCGGAATATTGTGATAGAAAGACGATATGAAAACAAGGCTTTCTTTCCTAAATGTTTGATGATAAATTCCGTCAAAACCGCTTTTCGAGATTTGGTAGACTGGATTGCAGCTCTCAATTCATCTAGGTACATGTTTTAAAGTAGGAGCTGATCTCCCGATATGTGTAAATTTTTCTGTATTTTAGATTGGGATATATTAACTGATTCAGGTACATCAACAAGGCGGCGAGCGATTATTCTTGGATCAATTTCTGATGATGATGAGGCAAGGGGAGTAGCTTCACCTAATTTTCTCAATATACTTCATGAACTCCTACTCGAATGTGTGAAATTCATTTTTGATACAACACTATCCCATTTCTCTTTTCAGCTTGTATTGATAGAATTCATAAGCCTACATTTATCAACAGATGGAAAAAACTTTTATGGATGAAATTAAATTTTTTTCATTCACTCGTTTACTCAATGATCAACTAATTCATCGTTTTCCATTATTTCTTTTTTTCCCAGTTTGAAAGACACTCATAAAAATTCGCTTGTTCAGAAAATGAAAAATATAGTCGTACGAACACAATCGTGCAGTATTCTAAATTAAAGAGGGATTCTTTATATCGAACTCATCCCAGGAAGAGGTCTGCAATTAAAACTATCACACAAATCCAGTAATGGCATTTCCTGGGCCTTTATAAAAGGCCATAAATATAAACGGAACGAGCATGTTCAGACTCCGAGTGGAAGCCACTTTCAACTCGAACTCAGTTCGCCCTTATTTTAAATTATAATTTGTATAAGTTAGTGTTAACTTTTAATTAAATGGTGCCCCAAATGCCTGCACCATCCTTTCCATATGCCATTTAAAATGCATTTCATTCCGGACCAGAAATTAAAAACAAAGGCTATCGAATTTATAACTCCCTCTCTCAGTATGAAGCTGTGATCAGCAACATTACGAATTTACCAGATTTATTAATGCAAGATTGGAAAGGATATGTAGATGCCTCAACATTTTTCCATGCATTTTCCTCTTCAGAGCGAAGATATTTTATGTATTCATTAAATGGACAACACCTTCCGAACTTCATCGACAGTTTGAAAACCATGAATTCTTGAAACTCGAGTTTATATTGCATGTACTGAGCCATATCTCGAAATGAAATATTTTTAAATCAATTTGAAATGAACTATGGATTCGGTCTTTACTTGTTGGAAATTCATTTTAATTACTTGATTTAAATGCTGTTTGCATCTTCAACTGACTGTTACATTTCAACAGTTATTTGAAGATGCCATATTATGGCGAAACAGATGTCTATGTAAAAATAAACATTTTTGGAGCACAATCACATGGCTTTGGCACAACCAGGTAGCTAGCGCACAAGCATATGACCCGCGCATGAGTAAGTGACTTGCGTACAAACAGATTGTTCGTAGGCTGACAAATAACCCTTTGTGAGCATAATGAACAATGAAGTGGATCATAGAAGGAAAGCGAGACCAAACTTGAAATAATGAAGAATCTAACTCGATGAAGATCCTGTCTTCACACAGCATCATTCACTTCAAAAAAATATATTGATATATGTTTGATCGAGGAAATATGATGTAACTCTATCGACTCTCAATATTTACCAAGATGCTGAGCTAAGATGTATTTTGATCCATCGTTCCAAGAAATCCTTAGGGTTGGTGGCAAATACTTGTAAACAGGAGAAGGGATAATTACGTCAAGACCCAGCAACCCTAAATAGGATGGGATAGATCCGTTGAACTGATATGGAAATTCAATGCTTTACCTTAACTGGACGCACAACTCAGTCAGGACATTATATAAACGTGGGTATAAACTTTAGGTAGATCCCGTCATTTTATGCAAGTTACTTGCTTAAATTTGCGAGGGACTTCATCGCCGGAAATGAGCATACAAATCAGAGTAACTGACCTTCAGATTAAGATTAATTGACGGAATGGGAAACAGCCTTCGAACGTGAATTGGTCATTTGTAGATAGGGAAAACCTGCAATTGGTGAAATCGGAAGAAACTGTGAATAATGAAAAACACATGTTACAAAAAAAATAGTCATTTCTCAGATTCTGAATAAGAAATGTAGCTGCTTTTAAATTGAATCGGAAATTAAAGAAAATGTTAACATAGATTTCGGCAAAAAAATTCGAAGTCTGAGGGATTCATACAATGCTCAGGTAGTAAGCTCCGAATTCTCGTCAAATCGAAGATGATTCGAACCTATTACGGATCACGTACAAAATACGTTTTTCCTTGAACAAATAAAATATTCGATGGCGAACAACACAACAAATTGAAAAACTCCAGACTATCCAATATCATTTCTCTCTTGAATGATTTGAATCAGTCGTTTTTTCCACAGGATTGTCCTACGGTTCATCCATGGAATATCCTATTCAAGTTCGGAATCCGGTGCCTGTATGCGACCTATAAGACGATATTTGGACCGCATCTAGCTATCAGCTCAGTGCACATTTGAATTCTAGCTTTCATTTCGTAGAATTGTTCCGTCCTGCGGACAGAAAGTTAATGTTGGCGATATATCGAGAACCTTTTACATTTCTTTTATTTTTATTCAAAAAGCACAACGTTTCTCGATACACTAAACTATTGATGTTAGAGAAGATTTTGGTTTTTAATGTTGTTGCTGATTCATCGAAAAATTCCCAATGCGTATTCTTTGAAGATAACTGTTCGTTTATGAAGTCCAACTAGGAAGAACTTCGAATTGTAGAAAAATACTAACTTGAGATCAGACATTAATGTTTAACAAAGACAAACATTGAAAGAGATAAAACTGAGAGATGAAATAGTGATGGGGGATCTAGTAGTGAGCATCAGACACGTAGCTGAGAACACTGGAATCCCTTATGGCAGCGTTTGAAGGTAATGGTTCACAGCGCAAATCGAATAAGAACATAATTGGAAACCATAGACCTTGCTAGCTGTGAACTGGGATACTGTTCCATGGCTGCCATTCAAGAAACAGGATTCGAACTCCCTCCTTTATTGCCATATCAAGCCTCCACTGACTTCTCTCACTTTCATTTGCTCAAAAAAACCAAAAATTTCAGAATGACACAAAAGTGATAGCAGCTGTCTAGGCATTTCAGAGAGTCACCATAATTTTTCTCCTGAAGGCATCCTAGTTTTCGAAAAACGATCAACTCAATGTTTCGACTTGTCAGGAGAATATATAGAAAAAAATTATTTCTGTTGCTTCAACAACCGAATATTATTCGATTATCATCACTTGTATTTGTCAAAGACCCACCTCGTATATATGATATCCTCTATCACGAATGAACTAAGGAACGTTATGCAAAAGCAGAACGAAATTTGCATCTGTGCCTTCAGAATTCTTCAATATCGATTCGTTTCAGTAATGATGCCTCGCACAGAAGTTAGTGAATCTAAGTTAGACCCGGCAACTTTGCTGAACCGATCTGCTTGAGTGCAGCGAGTAATCGGGTCATGTGCCAGTGTTCCAGAATATTTACTCGATAGTAATCTCTTGTTACAAACAGAGGGACAGCGCAGCTATCCGTTCTTCCAGGTTCGTGGTTGATACGTGTAAACACTACGAGGGATAATTGCGTTAAGGAGTCCTGGCGCACTAATAGGATGATTTAGATTCGTTGATCCGATATGGAAATTTGATGCACACCTCCAACAGAACACTTGCAATTCGGCAGACTCCAGGGGCCAACAGCCATATTGACTCTGGTAGTCTCATTGTATCGGGAATCACGCTGACTCGACGGTTTCAAGTTCAATAGTTCACCCCATATATATAAAATCCACTGCATAAATTCGTTATACCAACAATTTTTAGAAGGACATCAGAGGTGGGATGTAATTTTTGCCTATTTATGTGGGTATAATCTCGTCAAGTGATGGACTGAAAAGACACGCAGGCGAGATCAATTGAAGTATTACCTTATGGAGACCAATCCCATCCAACAAAAAATTGACAACTGAACAGACGCCATATCGACTGTTCTAACAATATTTCATCATGCCGATTTCGACAATTTTTTGGTTGACATCAGAAGTGGAATTTGACTGTTACCATATCTTTCGATATACTGAACATGCCTTGGATGAACAGCAATCACTAATTACGATGATTTTCAAAATAGATCAGAAGGCAAACGAATTCAATCACACCTTTTCAACACTCCATGAATAAGTATTTTAAAATAATGATGAATAAATTACAGGGCGAATCTTCTATCAGAAGACTTGAGATAGGTTATTACCAACTGTATAACAGATGTGATGCCAGAGCTCATTAAAATGCAAAACCATAAAAGAAAACTGCACAATTACAGGTAACTTTTGGAGTCCCCAATAGGCATGTATCTGGGAAGAAAAACTCATATTCCATGAAAAGAAATCATTTGTGATACGGAAGTGTTTCCTCCCGAGATATTCCTCAACCTTTACGCCGATATTTTCAGAGGATCCTTCTCCAGATTATCCTCATTACAAGCAACTGCGTAGCATAAGAGATGCCAAAACATGAAATGGAAAATTATTCATGGAACGTGGGTGATAAAATAAATGGACGAAAATATTGAAACTTTGATGTCGGTGGAAGTCGTCCGAGTGAATTCCCGACTTTCGTATATAGAATGTTATGATTCTGTAAAAAGGTGGAATGAAAATTAAAGTTTAAACCGAACCAAAACATTGTATGGGCCGTATGAGGAACGTGTAAAGGAATGAATTTCGTAGGAGCATTATAGAATGAATGGCCCATAAAACATTTTCATGTTAAAATATTCAAATAGTTAACACCCAAGGGCATCTCTACTGAAGAACGGATATCATTAACATATAGAACGGTGAATTAAGTAGATAAGTGACAAAATCAGAAACTTTACGAACTAAGTAATCCAACACGAACTGATATATTAGAATTACAAAGATTTTAACAGAAAGATTTCCTCCAGTTTCTAGAATATTTGTTCTTATAATGGATGGATCATTCTGCAGTAATTTCAATTGAGCAAGGTATAAGCAATATTACTTTCACCATTAAGATCCCTAGGTAATATTGGTATAAAAATTTTTTATTCGAAACATATCGATTATATTTGGAACATATTTCTGCTAAAATATTCCAAATTTGCTCACTCAAGGCACAGTTTGTCTATATACTGGCAGGCCGATTATATAACCTGTACGACGTCATTACCTAGAGGTCTACTGGCTTAAGTTGTGGTGATGAGCAACACGATTGTGGGGATTACTTCTTCACCGTCACGGTGGTACGCCCTGTGGGTATTAATCTGTTCCCACAATATGAGCAGACAACCGATTACTGCATTACGATCGTGTTAACGCTACTCCAGAGAGCGCCACAAGATGCATAACACCCAAAAGCAAGTCCCGAAGTGGAGATACACCACCAGGGTGTCAACACTACCAAGGCGGATAGATGGCTCTACGGAATAGGCAGTACTTGGAATCGATTTCCTTCTGTATATATATAGTCCAGGAAGCTCGACCGAAACGAGTAACCGACATGATATATTACTGTATTTCGTTTATGTGTTGCGTTGTTGAGTATAATTATATATTAGTTCCATGTTTTTTTCTACTGTTTATTTTCTAACCATCTAACTAGGAATAGGCAGATTGCGGCCTAGTTAGCTCATGTTCTTTTGGTGGTTATCACGGTTTAATCAGGAGTAGGCAGATTGAGGCCTGATTAAACCTCGGCATCGACCCAAATCGACCTTCTGTCCCAAAACGATTACAAGCAACAAGCAGTTTGGTGAGTCAGCATCCTTGGGACTCTTACTGACTGCAAAGAAAAGAGAATGGGGTTTTAATGAGTTGAAGTTACTGAGAACCTCGAAGCATCGCACAGCCACCTCGTGAAAGGCTTTATGCTTTCCATCTACCTCTTGGACAAAAAGAAAATCGTAAACAAAGTAATATGTGAGAAAAGAGCTGAATATGCTTCAACTCACTCATAAAATAGAGAATAAAGACTCTGGCTGAGTGTGATGAGGAACAAGTTTTAGTGCTACCAAACTGAAGAGCGAGTTAAAAATGATTCATGCGCCACTGTTCAACTTATCTTAGGGGTAGTAAACAAATGATTCCAACTTTTATGATATTAGAAACACCAGGAAACTCTCAGTAAGCTGGTAAGATTGGTAGATGGCTTGGTGGATTGAATCTGGCTGGGCAAAAATGCTCAACTTGCATTTTGAGGATCATGAATCGATGTATTCAAATCAGTTCTTTCAGGCTTAGCCGAAAGGCTAATCTGAAGAAGTTTATTCACAGTTTTTCTGTCATCCTGAACGGGGTTATAGTTTGTGCATGGAATATAAACGAACAAATAAGTTTGAAAAGATAATTACGGGGGTAAGAGGGCCATAAATAACAAAGGAGAGGGGAAATTCTTTGCAGCTACACAATTTATTAAGTCATAAATTCTGTTTTTAAGGAGCTGGCAAAAATTGTTGTTAACTTTGGTAGCTTCAATATTTCATAGAATCCGATATTTAAAGTATAACGTTTCAGCTTCAAATGGAAAGTTGGGAGATTTATTTTTCCGACTCTTCTTTCCGAGTTCTTGTTGGCGAAAAGTTACGTTCATCACATGATTCCAGAAAGAACTTTTATTATTCTAATAACTCTTAACAGATTTCGTGACTTCTCAAGATGGAACCTGCCAGTAATGAATTGCGAAATTAACTTCAAAAGCGAAATAACGAGGAGCGTGAAGCAGAAATAAACATTTAAAATGTACTGATGGATAAAACATTGCTTCCTCTCACAATTAAGTTTCACGAAGAGCTCTCCAACGTTTATGTGGCCTATCTTTCTGAAGTATGCGTGATTAGGGCACTTTGCGAAAGAAAACATTTATGATAATAGTAATATTTATTGCATGAAATATTTGATTTGGCAATCACTCAACGGCAATTTGGGACAGATGAATTGAGACAGTTTTTCACGAATGATGAGGGTTACTCCTCTATAACTCGGCATTTCATTCAGGTTGAAAGAATATACTCAAAAAGAAAATAAAATTCAAAATGTTGGTCATGTCCAATTCACGTTCATGCAGCCAATTCATTTATAACCTTCCAGTTGTTCACAAGAGCGACACAGTATTAATCAGCAATATGCAGGTTTGTTTTGGTAAATGTAAATGTTATTGGTGAGATAAGTTATCTTTCTCGGTGCAAAATAGTGCCCAATGAACAATACACAAACGCACTAAAGAACTACGAAGCGTGAAAACAATGAACAATTACAACCCTGAACATGACTGAATCCGCAGTAGGGTAATTAGCCGATGTAACTGTAGAATTATCAATTACGCGAAGTCCATAATTTCTTGAAACCATTTCCAACAGTATCGTAGCTCACACCATAATTTACCGATAATTCAAATAACTGGTGGTGCACACAAATTATAGTTTCCGTTTAATAAGCTGTTTGCGTGATCGAATTCACCACTTCTAATATCTGAAAAGTGTTACTTCCGGAATTTATTCATCCTGAACTGCATGTAACTTTCATCGAAGTTTTTTTATGGCGCCCTTTTCACCACCCTTCTTTCGATTTGTTTAGTATAATTAGTTGGCAGAGTTTCAACGCCTTTTGAGAAATTCCAGAAGGTACTTTGGTTTAAAAGCAAATCTTGAGTTTATTGTTGATTTTATTGTCATATCATTCTGACTGAAACCAGTTGAGAATATAGAAGAACCCAAAGTTAGAAATCTCAGAGAAGAGCTTTTGGTTGACACTAACCACTTTCGTTCCATTTTATTTGATCTGATATATCTTGGAAGTATCTTTCAACCATTCCAGCTAAAAGAAAATTGATTTGAGAAATTTTTCGTCCAATTTTCTCTGCTTTTTGTTTTCTCAGTTGAGTTAATATTCCTTCAACAGTAATACAGCCGTGCCGAATCTTTATGCAGCACAGGTAACATTCTTTCGTTTTGAAATTTCTCTTATCCATTTCTCGCATGGACGATGGCAATAAACGCCCCCAAACAGTCACAAAGATTTTAATGGAACCTATTCATGATGAAAAACATTATACGTCGATTCAAAACTCTAGACTCTTTTATAAAAGTTCGTATACTTGAGTGTCCTGCGCGGCATCAAAACTTCGAGGTTGGTGGGAGGTTTCATGTTGCGCGCGTTCCGTATAACAGCAGAAAAACGGCACGGCGCATGCGAGGTGTTTACATGACTGATGCACGCTTCTCCGAACAGCAAACCTAGTATTTTCGAATAATAAGAAAAACAGTGGAAAAAAATTTGTTTCACTCGAGTCATCACTTTTGGTCCCTTATTTGAAATCGAATGATTCAGTGATGTAAATTGGAGTAGATGAAATAGCAGAGAGATTAAGATTAAAGATATGATCAATAAAAATAGAAAGAACTTTCTTATAAAAAGGAAGTGAATATGCAATATCATTATATGAGAGGACCTACCTTCTACAACTTGGAACTTCTGACCCCTCTCATTTTTATATACCCCTATAGGCATTTTATTCCGAGTAGCAGAGTAAAAATTCATTAATTTCCCTTAATATTTAATTCTAAACGGAACTCCCTTGGCCTTGAGACTAATCAGGTGATTACCTCGGTGAATATTGCTGATTAAACATTCATTAAACAAACTATGTGCCCTTTCTCGAGATGAGTAGATAGGGGGATGAACTCGAGAATATAAGGTGAAGGGAGTAACGATGTGAAGCAAACCCTTGAAACAACTGAAAAATGTTGTCGTAATTACTTCATTCGCCTTTTCTTCCGTATATGTTTTGTTGGAGATAAGGTTCCCTATGGTTCTCTGGAACACCTGATTAACGAAGCGTAATTAGACAGGTTTACAATCTACAACTTGGAAAATTTTCAACTTCTGTCCATTAGAGTGAAAACAGAATCAGTTTTAAGGAAAGGGTGAAAAGCAGAAGGAGAGTTACTTAAATAAATTTCTTCATACGTATCTGGGTATGAGTAGTCTCTTCATTGCCTTCCTTATGTAAATATGTCAGATTAGAGACCACATGATGTTGGAACATTCACTAGGAACTTGCGACAGAATCAGAAGAAATTTTCCGTTCACATAATTATAGAATGAAACTGTTTTTGGAAGGAAAACATTTATCTTCCTGATGCTACGACGTTCCTAATTGTTTGATGGACTATACTCTCCAATAAAACTAAGTAAAGTGGATCCAAGAAATATGGCAATATTTCGAAGCCAAAAGGTTCATGAAAGAATTCTAGTCAACTCTATTTTAGTTCTTTTTAATGTTCGTACCAGAAAGTTATATGGAATTGAATCCTCATCACCAGTAACTCCGTAAAAGGTTTGTTTTCGAGCTATAGAAATTAACTATTACTTCAGAAAAACTCCTCAAACATAGATATCAAAGCAAAATGCTTGATGAATCTTTCACCTTCAATTACCGAAGGAAAATCCACCGTGTAAATCATTACAGCATGCGACGATTTATAAAAAAACTTTTCAACCATCACATAAATATTCATTAAGCGTTCCCGGTTCAAAGGAAAATTATTATTTTCATTTCAGTCAGTCGTTTCGCCTCGGGAAACCAATGCGGCGTCCATTGATATAGGGGCATGTGAAAAATCTGGAAATGGAGGATCATTCCTATAAATTCAGTCGAATAATTGAGTCCTATGAATTTTTCCCTATATTGTCTCTAACATCAAATGGATCCGAATTAATTGGTGGATTGAAGGGCTGGAGGAATGGGAAACGATTTACAATTCACGGACAGTGCAGCTCCTCAGAAGGTTCCATTGTTCATTTGAGTGATTTATCATTGTTCTCGACGACCGATGACAGCCATCCTTCAAGTCACAGTGCTGGTGAAATGTCTACTTCGTACGATGACAAAGTGCCCGACAATGCAACCCGCAAATGCTCCGTTTCCACATAACCGAAGACGTTAATAATCCTTATCGAATAAAAGAGACGAGCATAAGATATTTCACTTATCATCTGACTCCAATTGAAGACGTGTATACTACTCTGCAGAGTTTTAGATGTCTGTGGACTTCTTGACCTATGGATTATATCAATATATGAGCTCATGGGCTTCATTGATCTATGGGCTACAGTTTATATTGATCTGTTGGCTTATTGATCTACTGTCTCATTAGCCTACTGGTTTATTGATCTACTGGCTTACTAGTAACTTTAATCCCTTTATCATTGATCTGAGGAGAAAATACTTGAGTATTGACCACAACTTATCTAGGTCTCAGCGAATATCATTCTCATTGTTGATCAGCCTGGTAAGATCGTTGCTTTTGGAGAAGGGTTAACTATTTGATATTTTGTTTTACAGGGTTCTATTCTGGGACCTATAATAATATAATATTGAACACCTTATGTTATTTGTTTTGCCAAAAAATCAATTCGTTACAAGTTGACTTGATTCAGTTAATTGATTAGTTTCAAAAACATCGAAGGTTACAACAAGTTGTGCAATTGTTTCTGCTGAACATATATTTCTCTTTTCAACTACTCATCGCTCAAAGTGGGAGTGCTGTGTACTAATCATTAGTAAATAACTGGTGAGTAAATGTTTATTTAAGGAATCATAAACCTAGAGGAGAGCGTTAAACTTCAAAGAATATCTCAGCTTTTGCGTAGTCGGCAAGGCAAAACTCTACTGCGAACAAACACATGTTCAGCGGCCTCTTAAACTTTTTGTTCAGAGTTAAACATGAGAATTAACATATTCGGGTGTATTCAAATTTGTGGACATCTTCGGAGTTATTTTATTTTCAACTCTTTGCATGAGGATCGAATCATTCGCAGATCAGAAATGCATATAGTCTGTGTTCATTATTTCCATATGATCTTGATTTGGAACACCGCCATAAATTTTCAGTCTTTATCGACGCAGTTATTTTGAATAGACCAATTTCAATAAGCACGAATATGCAGTGAGCCTTTGGTAGTTGATTTTTATCGAATCCCACAAATTTGGTTGATCGTATAACAACCATGTATGTTTACCACTTCGTGTAAGCACCATTTCCCTTCAAATTAATGTCATACATTATTCTCAGTGTAAACTAGGGCAGAGTGTCATTCTCTAGATATCATGCTGATGTCAGCATTCACAATATTGTTGTCCCAGTTCCCTATTCTGCATGTACAGATGCATGAATAAACATTTCATACTGAAATCTCTGAGTAAACTCCAGTTAAATCAACTGGGAATTCCCTTTCGAGCGAATTAGTTGGTGTGTACCCTTGAAATTTTCACCAACACTCATAATTGGGACTTGTCACTATCGAAAACTTTAATACTAATGCTAATTTGGAAATGTACAGGAATCTGAATTAAGAATATCTCAAGAATATGTCAGGTTCGCATTCAGACTAGGTCAGTGATGTAGGAATGGCTTCAAAATCATAAACGGATCATGAAGTTTCCGACTACTATCAGAGTATCAAAGTAAGGATATTCTCATTCTGAGATTGACTGAATTACAGAGTATCGATAATGTGGTAATGACTTTTTGGGTTTTTAAATCGTTCAGGCTTCAAAAATTCGAACAAACACAGTTTTTTTTCCTGCACAATAGTTGAGCTGCTGCACAATAGATGTGCTTCTGCACAAGAGCTGAGCCGCCAGAAAAAAGCTGAGTTGTTGCACACTAATTTAGATACTGCAGATGGGCAGATCTGCTGCACAATAGCTGATCAGATGCACAATAACTGTGCTGTTGCACAAAAGATTGGCTGAATGATAATTCCTTAGATAATGTCCACTGAGTTTAATTATGTAAACTAAATATGTCGGGTTAGTTCGTTGATTTTGAAAGGAATGTTTTTGAATGCAACACCCATCAAATCATTCATTACAATCTAGTTTTATACTTTCTCTTTTTGTTTAAGAGACAAGAAAAAACTTGAGACCATGCTAGCAAAGAGCTTCCAAGCTCACGTTCGTGGAATTTGCATTTTTCGACATAAAAGATGTGTAACACAAGTATTCAACTGAAACATAAAATGTATGCATTCATTCAGAATACAATATGAAACAGTTATGCTGAAAAGAATGGGACACGATGAATCAACAAATTTGCACAATGCCGAATCATGAGCCATGTAACGAGTGGAAGAAAATTCCTGTGCTATCACACATGAATGGAAGCTTGGAAACAGCCATGCCTATAATAAAAGGTTATGGAAGCTTGAGCAACTCGGCAACATAATATCTCACAGCATAAAAACATGTAGTCGCGGAATTTGAGGAAGTGAGATTTCCAACTTGTACTTCATACATTTTAATGGCCGTAATTAAAACTTGATATTCCATTAGCCACGAAATAAAAAATGCCTTTTATATTAGCAATTCCTCCTGACCCCACTTACAGCTCGTTTATTTCAGAATTTATTTCGTGCTTTACACTTGACGAGCTCGAAATGTTTCCTACGAGGGGCATTGTAACTCTCATTTATTGGCAGTCCTAAAAATTTGATCTTTCACAACAATTATGAGCACTGGAATATCGCCTCAGACACCAAAATCGTTCTCATCAATGGCTTCATAATTCATTGATCATACTTTATATTGATTTCGAAAATAGTAAATATGTTTCCCAAATATTAACACGTGAAATATTCTGTGAGTGATGCGGTGAAAAGAGTTGAAAACCAAAAAAACATGTGTAAGTATCAAACAAATAAAGTGTAAAGGTAAAACGCTACTGCAAAAAAAAAGAAAACGTTGTTTAGAGAAATATTAAAAGCAGGTAAAACACCGACAAATGGTAGCAAAGCATAAGAAATCACTTTTTAGCGTTAGAATACAAAGCGATGGTAATTTCAAAGAGGATTTGAAACAAATACGAGGACATCTAAAGTACGAGTATAGTATGTCCTTTGGGGGAACAAAGATCTGATCATGGAATGTGAGAATCGCGTATATAAGGTGTGCGTAAGGCCCTTAATGACTTACGCAGCGGAGACGAGACTCGACAGCGCCGTAACCAAGAGACAGATGAAACCATTTCAATGGAAAACCGTCCGTATCATGTCAGTTCACACGTATCTTTCTGTTTCTGTTTCCTTTGAAAACGGTTGAAAAATCCTAATGAAACATTAATATTAGAAAGCCGGTTATTAGTGTGATAGTTATCAGTTTAGAATTGAAATCCTAAATACGTGGATTTCTCTCCGGAATTTCGAACAGCAGGTGCGATAAAGGGCTCACTGTATCCGAGCAAAATTAATACAATAAATCATGAAATCACGTTTAGTTATCAGAACGAGCATCCGCAATCGGAGACCGAAAATTCCTCAGTCATCTGTCTCCCGGGAAAGACCAGCTGTTAATTGCGAAAAATCTCGATGCTGAGTACTACATTTTTTTCAAGGGAAATAAATCCAGACCCAATGTATAGGGAAAGATAAATCGCAAGATTCGGATCTCTCCATTTGGACCCCGGCGGCCTGGAAAGGTTCAGTGTTTGAGTCATAAAGTCACTTCCTTGATACATTAGCCGATTAGCTCAATTCCTATTGTCCATTAAGAGAAACAAAATTTCCTCATTCCGCAAAAACTGGCAGAATGAAAAACAGATTAAAAGCAACGTAGACAATGGACCAGTGCAGGAAGGAATAAATGTTACATCGAGATCTGAGACGATATAGTCGGCTCGAAACAAAAGTATTTCGAACAGAAAATAAAAAAAACCTTGGATAAAGGAGGTCGGAACTCTTTATCCCACGTGGTCTCGAAGATTTATTTTATTTGTTATTTAATTGAATTGTTTTTTTTCCCATTGGAAAATATGGCGGAAAGTCATCAAACAAAAACAGAAATACAAACAAAATTTTCATCGTCTGAGACATTACTTGAGTGAAAGATGAAACTTAATAGCAAAGTGATAACGTTTCCCTGGCTATAAAAAAACGGAAAAAATCATTCTTATCGAAAAAACTATTTCAAGGAAGAAATGTTTCACTTCTTTCTTAAATTCATAAGAATTTAAATCCTGTAGTCCCCAGGAAGGAGTTTCATCAGTTTGTTACAATTAATTCAAATATTTATATCTCCTTATGTTTAGCATCATATTTATGACACTGGGGAAATATTTTGAGTAAATGAAGGTTCTACTTATATACAGTGTGTTCCATTTCAGATGAGCAAATTTTTCCAATCACTATAGGACCAGAAATGCTCTTTTGAGATTAAACATCTTTATACACAGGGTTTCCAGATTGGAAAAGAATTCTACCACTCATATAGGTTCAAATATTTGTTTTGAGAGCAAAACATGCATTTTCGCATATCAGACCAATGAAAAGTGGAGCTGTGGAAAAGATGAAATGAGGGATTTGAACCAATGTTTATTAGCATTTAGAGTAATTGGTTAGGTCACAGAGACCGAGATTCGATTGAATTATCACAATGTAATGAATTAAGTCTCAGAAAATTAACCAAGATATCGTCTTCTGTTGTGAAATAAGTCGTTTCGTTCGAGCCTTGACAATATCAATTTCAATACCAATGTATAGAGTTTAGACATTCACTCTGGCACAATTCGCACGAGAAAGTTTTCAGTCTACTATATCAATGGCGTCTATCGAACTCACATTCTGTAGGTAACGAGTCTTTATGACTTTCACACTGCAATATTTCACGATATTCCCTAATGTCCATATTTATACATTTTCAATGGAAGTTTCATTACATTCTGTGGTGTTATCGGCTTTTCATATTCTGTTTTCACACGGTTAGAGGTTGTGCATGGCCGTTTCTTCTCATCACGCCTTTAATTGACAAATTTTCAGTGGGGTGCCACTTTCTAGGTTCTCGAGGGTTTTATTGGATATAATGTTTTGTTTAGTTCATCATATGGATTCATAAGTTACCTCATGATCTTCAAATATGTTGACCTTATTCAGAGATAGCTAACTTAATACAAGACATCGAGAAAAATGCATTCATATATCATATACAGGGTGAGTTTTAACCACTGCGTTAATTTCAACTATAAATTCTTGACGTCAAAGGCAACATTTTCTTCCTATTACATTTTTCCACTTGTAATAGAAAAACATTTCCATCACTCACATAGGTACTTCGGTATATTTTCATGATGACCGTTGAAATAGGTAATATATTTTCTGTCAGGACCTGTTAGATTGAAGACTTGTCTTTATGAAGAGCTGGTTCTTTATAGCTTCAGACTTTAAGGGTTCATCGAATTATATCTATTCTAACGTAGGAATGCTCCAAATTAAGCTCATATGAGTTTTAAAAACTTCGAACACAGTCTCTTAGATTATTTTTGTATGTTTATAGAAGTTTTTTTACATCTTTATTTCACACACCGATTCAACCTGGTTCACAAACTTGGGAGATAATAGAATTCGACTTTGTTATAATATTTCTCAATGTTTGTTATGATGCATGTATAAATGAAATTCCATCAATATTGAAACTGGAGCTATAGGTTCATAAACAAGAAAGATTAGAATACATTTTCTGACCATAATCATTTCATTCTGAATTGAATAATTTCAAACTATCCAAATTATCCTTACAATATTTTCCACATTTTTTTGAAGAAAGGTACAAATAACTGTTGACAGTTTCAAACAGAATCAAAACAACAAGGAACCACAGAGGACTATTTTATTGAGAACTGCCCACCACAGAGACGCTATAATAACATTTCGATGTGATAATAATTCACTCTGGTCATTCTGTAAAAAATTTCAACTGGAGATCAATAACAGTTACAGATATTAATTATCTTTCATTTAAAAAAACTTTGCAATTATTAATTTTTTCTCTCCTGGGGTTCGGTAATGAATTAATATTCTAAGGTAGGGTATTAAAATTTGATATAATCTATGAATAACCGTTACTCAATATTTATGTTTTTGTTTACATAATTAAAACAAATACTCTGATTATAAAAACCAAAAATTTATGCATGTTCAGTAATTAATTATAGTCTAAACAGAATAGATTCATATTAATGATTTAACAAAAATTTTTTTATTAAAGAACACCTAGGTGGTTCTTCGGAGCCAATTCAGGTGATCAAACTCAATTTCTTCAAGCAAGTATAATTGCAAACCCAAATCAGAGAATACTTGTGATTTGTCCAAGTAAAATGTTATTGGGATTCAGTACAGAAATTAATCATCACGCAAAGTAACATCACATTAAAATAGATATTCGTGGTGACATCATTCATTGTTGTTGAAGATTTCGAAAAAGATTTTCTCATTTTTAAAAGTATGATATCAAGAGACCTCATAGATCTGTTCACTGGTCAATACTCAGATAATAAGTCTGTCAAGGAGACGAAACTTCAGACATATCAGTGTTTGGAAAATCATAGATGATTTTTTCTGGCTTTGAGTGAAAAAAAGCAATGTGACTACCTCATGCCTTGGAAGTTTTCATAGAAATGATGATTATCATGATTTGGAAATCTTATGAAGAAAATTACAAATGTATGATGAAGACATCCAATGATTCTGAGATTGTTTTGGAATTTCTCACTAGAAAGGGATGGTTTGTAATCTTGAAGTAGAAAGAAATTATATATGGTAGAACAACAAAAATCTATGTTTATAGTGTTAAATTATTTTTACCAGAAAAATAGTATTTTATGTCTTTCTTCTGAATATGGACCTCATCTGATGAAACATGAGTGAGTGAATCATTTTTTAGAGGGTAAATAATGTTCTCAAACAATTCATATTCATTAGTGGATGCTGTGGAAAGTATTTTTCATGCAAATTGAACTGGACTACAGAGAGGTATTTGCGCAATGGGAAAACTCAAATTGCTCATAACTTTTTAACGCAGCTGAATATGGAAAAATTGTTTCTTTTGATCTCAAGATCCTATGATTAAAATGAACGCCGTGGTCAAAGACTCACCCTGTATATATATCTCCCTGTCAGAATATTCGAATGGGAAGATTTAGTCGACACGAATGCTAACTATCTTGGCATACATTTAGATCAGCGTCTCAACTGAAGACAACACATCAATGCTAAGAAGAATGAAATAAATCTAAAATTTCGAAAAATGTATTGAAATTGAATCTTCAAAATAAATTACCAATTTACAAAGCAATCATCGAACAAATATAAACATCTAATTCAATTCATATTGAAATTATCCAAAGATGATAATCAAAAATACTACTTTTATAGGTGAGTACCCCTTGGTATGTCTCTTAACATACCATATATGAGGATTTAGGAGTCCCATATGTCAGCACAGAAATAGGAAACCGCTCACGAATATTGAAAAGGCCCTGGCCAAACGACCTAACCGACAAATCATATCTAAATATCCTTCAATATGAAAGACTTGTTCTTGGTTTGTACATACAACAAATTTACTAAATAAATATATTGTTATAACCCAAAGGCTTATCTAACGGTAGTCACCCTACAGAAAATTTGTACGAAATTAACCACTGAACAATTTTTGTCTTACATTCACTACAAAATCTAAATTGCCATTTGCTGTATTCATTATTGATGATGTCTAGCACTTGTTTAACATTAAATCCAAAGTAATATTCCATAATAAATAGAGAAAAAGATTTCCATCACTCACATAGGTACTTTGGTATATTTTCATGATGACCATTGAAATAGGTAATGTTTTTTCTGTCAGGACCTGTTAAATTGAAGACTTGTCTTTAATGAAGAGCTGGTTCTTTATAGCTTCAGACTTTTAGGGTTCATCAAATTATATCTATTCTAAAATGCTCCAAATTAAGCTCATATGAGTTTTAAAAACTTCTAATCCAGTCTCCTAGATTTGTTTTGTACGTTTATAGAAGTTTTTTCACATCTTAATTTCATACACCGATTCAACCTGGTTCACAAACTTGGGAGATAATAGAATTTGACTTTGTTTTAATATTTCTCAATGTTTGTTATGATGCATGTATAATTAAAATTCCATCAATATTGAAACTGGAGCTAAAGGCTCATAAACTTTATTAAAATTATGGTAGAACAACAAAAATCTATGTATATAGTGTTGAATTTTTTTTACTAGAAAATTAGTATTTTATATCTTTCTTTTGAATATGGACCTCACTGAAGAAACCTGAGTGAGTGAATCATTTTTTAAAGGGAAAATAATCTTTTTAAACAATTCAGATTCAATAATGGATGCTGGGAAGGTATTTTTCATGAAAACTAAACTGGACCACAGAGGGGTATTTGCCCAATGGGAAAACTTAAAATGCTCCTAACTTTTTAAGGCAGCTGAATATGAAAAATCGTAATGGAAAAAGTGTTTCTCTAACGGTAGTCACCCTACAAAAAATTTGTGCGATGGGTCATAACCAACGAGTAGGGATAGAAAGGAATATCGACGAAAAGAAGTACCTAAACAACCTCACATCGAAAGAGTGCATTTATCGAAGTGTTCCACCCACGAAAAACATGAATTGATCAAGTCGAATGAACTTGTTTCCGATTGGCGTACACATTCAAACTTATCTGTCTATTCAAAGTGGAGAAATCAAACCCATTCCATTTACTAGAAACATCCATATAACTTTTCATGAACTCAAAGTAAGCATAGTTTGAGCAGATGAAGTTGGTGTTTTCATATTGATAATTTCTTGAATTCAACTATTGAATTAACCTCACTGAGAAAACGTAATGATGCTTGAGCTGAAGAGAAATATTTCAATCTATACCGAAGAGAGTTGACTTAAAACTTCCAAGTCTGAGAGAGAGCAAACTTTGCAAATTATTGTTTTTGAACGCTGAGATTCTTGAGAAATTATATTTATTCAAAGTTGTGATGGATGAAAGAAGATGCTCATTCACTATGAGTACGAAATACATTGGAAAGATAAACAAAATTCGTTATCGACATTATCTGGCTACACACAAAAAATAACGTGCAAGCTTGTTGACGAAGTTATCATTTAAGCCCGCCCGAGAAGAGAGTTCTGTTGTTTTCCGTTATGAAACTGACAAATGTCAACATGAATCTGAACAAGGGAAGTGACAACAACGTGAAACCTCCATTGATATTTCTGCTGAAATGCAGGAACAAGAGAATAGAGGTTTCAAATAATCTCCCTTGAATGGAAAGCGAATAAAACGTCGGTTGCATTGTGGATTCACTTTGAATTAACCGTGTGATATCGTGGTGTGAATCAATATGTTCGAAGTGATGCCCCTGAAATATCTCTGTTATTCGAGAATTAGAGAACTGGGTTAACGCCAGCATTAACCCATTCATTTTTTGGAAATACACTGATCAACAATTGCTAGGGATCACTTATGAACTTCTCTTCATTTGTATGTTTTTCAAGTTATCTCGTGAATATCTGTACATTATATGTTCTCTAAGGAAAAATTAAGATGTTTTGAGTTGATTATATCAAATTTTTCCTCACTTCATCGGCTCTTGTTCACAAAATCGATTATTATCTGTAGGCTGTTACAGGTGGAGTGAAAAGCAATGAGATATTTGTTATTAAATCTGTTTTTTTCTCTCGTTCAAACACATAAGGTGACAATAATTGAAGAAATGAGAACAATATCAACTTATCAGTCATGCCGAGAAGACGTTTGGCTCCTGTGCAACTGGACCAAATCATACGGTGGATACAGGAAGGTTTGTCCCAGCGAGAAGTGTCCCGGCGGTTGAATGTTTCGCAAAGTGTCGTGAGTCGGGTTTGGAATAGGTTCATCCAAAACGACTCAGTAGCTTATGTTTATGGGGGAGGTCGACAGCGCAGTACAACAGCTGCCCAAGATCGTCTTTTGATCCTCAATGCTAGGAGAAATCCCACTTAACCGGCGTCGCGGCTCAATTGATCACTGAGAGTTGCAACAGGAATTCAAACCAGACTGTAAGATGACGACTACATGTTCGTGGTTTGAGAGCACGTAGGAGGGTACAACATCTCCGTTTGAATAGGGAACACCGGGTTCATCGACGGCAATGGACTGAGGAGCACCGCAATTGGACAGTTGAAGATTGAAGCCGATGTTTATATACGGATGAGTCTAGATTTCGTTTGGTCAACTCCGATGGACGTATTCTTGCTTGAAGGGAAAGAGGTCGAAGGTATGCAGAACAGTTCATGGTACCCACAACAGCTTTTGGCTGAGGTTCTATATGTGTATGGGGAGGCATTTGTTTGAATCAACGCACAGAGTTGGTTGTTCAGCAGAACATCACAATGACCAGCCAGAGATATCACGATATGATTATTAAACCCATAATTGTTCCGTTTGCGGCTGCCTTGGGCGAGAATTTCATTTTAATTGACGATAATGCCCGTTCACACCGTAGTCGTCTGGTTAATGAAGCGCTAGGAACTCATACTATTGATAGGATGGACTGGCCAGCTCGCTCTCCAGACATGAATTACTTCGAACATGTCTGGTCTGAGATGTCTAGACAATTGTCAACCTTAGAATAACGGATCAATAACCTGGAGGACCTTTCTAACGCTTTACGGGATATTCGGACGAATGTGAATGTCCAAGCTGTTGAGAATGGCGACGATTCGACACTTCAGGGTCATTACGTAATTATAATCACTTAGCAGATACTAGACGTTGTAACAATCAATAACATCAAGTGATGATGCAGAACTATTATTTATGGATTAAATGTGATGAAAAATCTTTCATCGTGAGAAATTCCAATCGTTAACAGTTCGTAGATGCGAGAAGACGGTTTCAAGAATAGGTGTCGACCTGAATATATGCGATAGAGCACCATTGAACGTGAAAAAGAATATGTGCTTTCCGTCTGGCATCTCAATGTTTCCGGAAATGTAGCCAATACATTCAGCCCCTTCAACGAAAGAACGATTAGCGTGCAGAGAAGATTCCGCTGTCAGCAAAAGGCTCAAGGAAAAACATCATGAATCGATACAACTTTGCTCTTTGTGAACCAGTGACGCCAATTCTTGGATATAAGATCAAAGGGTTGGCGACAAGTGTAAGGGGATGGAATCACGGTAATGCAGATGTTTATTTTGCATTGCAGATGTTTCCGTACCTCCCGCATCGGTGAAGAAGAGACGAGTAACAATTTATAGCAAGCATATTTCGAAGACATCAAACGAGGATATTCAACACAATCACTTCCCACCTTTTGCGCGAATTCGGTAAGTTTCTTGATGTCTTTCTCGTATACATTTCCTAGATCGAATTCAGGATACCTGAGTTGACGTCTAATAAGCAAAGAAAGCGAATTCCAAGTATGCTATTCTGAATGCTTTCTAATGGATACGGAAGGGAGGAAATTCTTGAATCTACTCGATACTCGTGTAATGCTAATTTCAGAATGAATACAACAAAGCTAAACAAAAACAAATTTCAATTAAATTTCGACAAAATTTCCTGAAATTTTTTACTGATCTGAAAAAAGAATATGAATTTAAAGAAAACCAGAAACAATCTGCTGAAAATATCAATAGTTTCTCGAATAAAAAGCAATAAGGCACTTGAAACCACTCTCATATTCAAGGAAATAAAACTACTGTAGACCAGTGTAATCTGGTTTGAATAAGCATGTGTATGACTACAGTACATCAGAATTTCAAGATTTAATATTCGATCTCAGAGTTAGTGGAAAGTTTTATGTAAATATTTGTCTATAAATGAGCGTAGAGATATGAGCGTTCATATTTCTGGAATGGCTTATTTACGAACTAATGTTTGAACACAGAAAACTATTTAATTGTTTGAAGTACAATTGAAATTCTGTCTACGCAATATTGGGTTTGATTGCGAGTAATTAAATATTGAATTCACCTAAAGGAATAATTTTCTTTAATTGTTCTATTCTGTAGAAAACTCCTTGGATTGACATATGTTCCTTCACATACCTCCGAATAATATCATCTCAGAAGATTCTTATAAGCATCAAGAGTTCAAGTTGTCCTCAATTTTCTTTAAATTTCACGAGAATGCAAGGAATCTGAAAGCTTTGTCGTAATATTCTTCAGCTAGTCTCATAGAGTGCAAATGATGTCTATATAAACCTTCATATAATGAACAAATATAGCCTTGATATTGAGGTGCCCCTCAAGGTTCCCATCTAAGACTCCTATTCTAATTCTTATTGATAATTAGGTAGTTATTCTTTGGAAAAAAAATAGATAGAAAGGAAATGCAACATTCTGAAACACAGATTCAAAAAAACGATCAAAATCAGACCATTTGGGGCACAGATCAGAAAAAGAAGAAAACTGGAAATTCTGTAAAACGAATGGAAACGAATAAAAACGAATGGAATAAGACATTCTGAAGCACAGGTTTGAGAAAAAAAAAAGAATAACATCAGACACTTTCGAGCACAGATAAAATACGAACGCAATTTGACATTATAGGTATATAAGTCAGATTTAAAAAAAAAAAACACGAGGTATTAGATTTCATAAATGATAAATTTGACGAAAAAATGAATAGAATGAGACAGTCTGGAGCACAAATAAATACAAACGAAGAAAATTAGACAATCTGAAAAACAAATTTGAAAAAAAGGGACGAGTGGAATTGGACAGTCTGGTGCAAAGACAACAGGGAAAGAAATTAGACATTTAAAAACGAATGGAATTAGACAATCTGGAGCACAGATCAGAAAAAGAGATTTTGTAACACAAAAATAAAAACGAATGAAATCAGATATTCGGAAACACAGATTTGATAAAAAGACGAATGGAATCAGATAGTCTGGAGCACAGATAAAAGAAACGAAGGAAATTATACATTCTGAAACACGAATTTGAAAAAAGAAGAATGGAATTATACTGTCTGGTGCATAGATAAAATAACGAAGGAAATCAGAAATTCTGTAACACATATCTGAAAAATAAAAACGAATGTAATCAGACATTCTGAAAAGCAGGTTTGGCAGAAAGAATGAATGAAATTAGATACAAAGATAAAAAAAATGGAATAAATCATTATATAACGCAGATTTGAGAAAAAAAAAGATATTTGACATTCTGAAACACAAATCTGATAAAAAGAAGAATGCAATCAGATAGTATGGAGCACAGATGAAGAAACATTCTGAAACACAGATTTGAGGAAACGATTAATGGAATTAGACAGTAAGATGCATACATAAAAAAACGGAGGAGACATTCTAGAACACAGATTCAAAAAAAACGAATGAAATTAAACATTCGGAAAAACAAGTTGAAAAGAAGAAACGATTAAAACTAGAAACTCTGGAGTACGAACGGTTTAAGATCGTATCAAACGAAATAAGACATTCTGAACCACATATTTGAAACAGAAAAAATTGAATAAGACATTCTGAACCACAGATTGAAATAATAATCGAATAAAATTAGACAGTCTGGTTCACAGAGTCTGCAACAAGGTCAAAAAGAGAAATTAAAAGCGTTCCTCACAAAAATTCAAACGTTCCTCATTCCGATTTGGCCCACAGGAATCGAGGGGAAAGATTACCTGGCAAATTCCTCGTTTATGAGTTCATTTCTGAATAGAGTGAAAATATTTTCAGCGTCAACTCTATAGACGAAAATTCAGGAATGCTCAAGATGAAAACGTGTCGATTGATTCGTCGGCTTATGAGGGTACGAATTCAATTCAGGGTGGGGGAATAGAAACATTTCACGGACTCAGTGGGGATTCACAATAATAGTGAATCAAGAGAAAGTGAGATTTATTTTATCCGATCGAATTAGTTGTCGAGAAATACTACCCGAGAAGAATTTGGTTTCAGTTATTGCAATGGAGGAAGAAAATGGAAGAAGGTTATAAAATATCTCACGTACAATGGAGAAACGTTATTTGACAAAACTGTCCCAACCAATGCTTTGAATTCTAGTATGGATTTTGAGGCAGGAAGAGAATTTCAACTCAGACATTCTGATTTTCTCGTACAAGTGGAGCAATTCTCATCGATGATAGGATAATTAAAAAATTTCCTTACACTGATATTTCTGAAGTTTCTTCTCCTTGACAGACTTTCTTGAGTATTTACCAGTGAAGAGGTCTATGAGGTCTCTTGATATCATACTGTTAAAAGTCTGAAAATCTTTTTCGAAATCTTCAACATCAATGAATGATGTCACTACAAATATCTATTTTAAAGTGATGTTACTTTGCTTGATGATTATTTTCTGTACTGAATCCCAATAACAATTCACTTGGACAGATTTCAAGTATTCCCAGATTTAGGAGTGCAAATATACTTGCTTGAAGAAATTGAGTTTGATCACTTTAATTTTCTTCTGATAATTAACTAGGAGTTCTTTAATAAATTTTTTTTTATCATCAATATGAATATATTCTGTTTAGACTATAATTAATTACTGATTTTTGATTTTTATAATCAGAGTTTTGATTATGTCAACAAGAACATAAAAACCGAATAAAGATTATTCATAGATTATGCCAAATTTTAACACCTTACCATAGAATAAGTTTTTTTTAATGAAAGATAATATCTGTAGCCATTATCGATCTTCAGTTAAAATTTTTCTCAGAATAACTAGAGTCAATTATTTTCACATTGAAATGTTATTATAATGTCCTGTGGTGAGTAGTTCCCAATAAAATTGTGTTCTGTGGTCCTTGTTGTTTTGATTCTGTTTGAAACTGTCAACAGTAAAATGTACCTTTTGTTAAAAAAATGTGGGAAATATTGTAAGGATAATAATACAATAATTTTTGATATATCCCATCTCAAAACTGAGGAATGAATCGAAAACTCCTGACTGAATCATTCATAAGTATTCAAATCGAATACGGTTCAGCAATGTTGGCACAATATTCCTCTTTTGTTCTTGATAATCTCATAACAACCCGAGATTCGAACAATTCTGTAGTCCAAGAGGAGGGATTTTCCTTATTTAAAGACCAATTATCCACTCGAACGTCTGTGTACTCCTCTTTGAAATGAATGTACCTCTTCTGCCCTCTTGATGTTCAAACGAAATTATTCAGAAGCTTTTTAATAATGAATCGATTTGTCTTGTAAACAGGAAGTTCGGATAGTAATTTCGTGAATAAGTCCTTGAGGTTCAATAAAGGGATGTTTCCCACCACAAATAGGAAATTATAAGTGTGATGGGGTATCAGATAAATGAGCAAATAGTGATAGCACGTGGATGACCTTTCTGAATATCGAGGTGATTCTGCTATGTTTCTTTTAAGCAGAGCTGATTCTATATATCTTGAGGTTGCAAGTTATATTTTCTCTAATTATCAGTAGTATTTGTGGAGAGATCTAAACAGAATATAAAAAATAATCCCAAAAAATTTTGGTCGTTTATAAATAATAAGAAGGGTTCAACAACTGTCTCTGTTCAGATGTTTTATGATGGGCAGTTAGTCGATGGACCATTGCTTTGTTGATTTTTTTGCAAAGTTATTTACTACCAGTACTACGGATTTTGAAGAAATTGAGGATCCTTACATAACTAATATTGATGTTGCATTGTTTGAGGAACGTGGGGTTCTTACGGTTTTGAAGAAGATGAAACCAACTATGACCATGGGTCCGGATGGAATTCCCTCCTTAATTTTCAAGGATTGTGCGTGTGTCTTGGCGTATCCGCTCACAATCTTAATCAATATCTGTTTTAGACGTTGCATGGTTCCCGATGCGTGGAAACTTTCTACGGTTCACAAAAAGGGCAACAAATTTGATATTTCTAATTTCCGACCGATATCAATAATCTGTAATTCCAGCAAAATATTTGAGATCCTCCTTTTTACACTCGGTTATATCCTCTAGTCTGTAATCGTCTAACACCTTTTCAGCATGGTTTTGTCAAAGGCCGTTCAACAGTTACCAACCTCCTTAGCATAGCACAGTTCGTTTCTGAGATAATTGAGAGAAGATCCCAGGCCGATTGACGAAGTTGTCTCAATTTGGCTTTTGCTTCAATCTCATAAATCTTTTTAAGTCCTACTTGTCTGACCGGCGGCAATATGTTGAGTTCAACGGTGTGCGGTCTGTGGTATTTTCGAGCACTTCGGGAGTGTCGCAGGGCAGTAACCTTGGACCACTGCTTTTCATAATTTTCATCAATGATTTGGCTGATGTGGTGGATGTTAACTGCCTGCTATTTGCTGATGATTTCAAAATGTACCTTGAGGTGAGGGATGCCTTCGATTGTCAGAGGCTTTCCATCAATTTGCTGCGCGTTGTTGAATGGTGCGAAAGAAACCGATTGAATCTGAATGTCAAGAAGTGTATGTAGAATGTGATTCCTTTCAACTATACTATGGATGGTAACTCGCCAAATCGTGATATTTCGAAATATTAAATATTTGAAACTTCAATATCGAATTGAATCAATATGTGTCTATAGCAACGTGAAAACAGCCCATGGTCTGTTATCGATGTAATGTTGACATGATTGGGTTAAATTGTTATTATGATACAAAATGAGGAAATTTGATTGGTTGTTGGAACTGTCAAAAAAATTTCATCATTATAAACTCATTAGCTAGACGAGTATAACACCTACATTGAGAAAATCTGCGAAAGATTCGATTTTATCATTCGACTGATGCCTCGGAACTGACATACTTAAAAAGATTATCCGATGAACGTTAGTTGACGGAAACAATTTTCGTACAACAGGTCACAAACAACAGCTGAAACATTTCAATACGGAAAGATAATCCATCATTCCTATTTTGTTTGTATAGGGACATCACCAGCTTCCGTTACGATGAGTTACACCGGATGATTCCGAACGTGCTGAGGAAACTTAGCGACAACCATCTGAAGGGTCATTTTGGACAGTAGCAAACGTGGATGTTGAAATATGGCGCCCAGCCCGTAGAGTCAGGATGGAACAAGTCGAGTTTCCATGACTCTCAAATATATGCAGTGATAAATGGCCAAAAAAGAAGCCCGGAAATATTTAATTCTCGAAAAGCGTTTAATCCAATTTACAAAGTTAAAATGAATGGGCCATAACGCATATATCTCGATCCATTTCGGGTGATCTGTTAACGCCACCTGCAGCAATACAGATTCGGAATTAGTTAACTGACTGCGACTTCAACAACCCCAACTTCAGACGCGTTAACTGCAGTGCCTTGAAGCGTATTTAAATTCGATTTTTATCTGTTCTGGATTATCTTCAATAATAAGAGGGACTTATTCAAATAAAGTCGGCTGCGCCTAATAATTTCGCTGGTCGGAATCGATTCTCAAGGGCCACTAGACAGATTGGAACTGAAATTCCCGTCTAGGAGGAGCGGATCATCTCCATCAAAGAAAAAGGAACGGATTTCATAACAAAACTGGAGAGTGTATCTTAAAAAACTTGATCTGGAAAGCTTTTTGAGGTCGATAGTAGGGGAGATGTGGGCAATGGGAGACAGTTGGCATTAGTGATCACTGCGAAATAACAAAAACCGAACGATATGAATGTACTTATAAGCTAATACTGCGTAATTTGATCACGACCGACGCAAGCAGGCGTGTGAAAATTTTGCTCTATTTCATCTCATTTTTCGGCTTGATAAATATGAAGATGAGTCACAAAAAATTTTTGTCTAGTTGTCCATCTTGGAGTCGGGTGTTGAAATTTCAGAAAAAAAAAGATTTTTGCTTATATCTTCATAGTGGATGGATTCAAATTTTGTAGGAGGTTTCACACAAATATGACACACATTTCAGATTGAACAAACTTGAACTATGAACCATGAAAACTTGCTATGAAATAAGAACCAACTGAATATATCTTAGCATTTAACATTTAAGAATAATTCATTATTCTACATTGAATGCGTCGTTTTCAAGATATTCGATGTTGAATGATTCGATATTTGGATAAAAAAAAAAAATGGGAAAATTTCCCTTTTTCCTGGATCCTACCCTGACTGCAGAAAAATCACTGAGCCGAAATACAAATGTATGATGATAACATTCAATAATTCTGAGGTTTTTTTAGAATTTCTTACTAGAAAGGGATGGTTTATGATCTTTGAAGTAAAAGAAATTATGGTAGAATAACAAAAATCTATGCTTATAGTGTTGAATTTTGTATCTTCTTTATGAATATGGACCTCATTTGATGAAACATAAGTGAGTGAATCATTTTTTAGAGGAAAAATAATGTTTTTAAACAATTCAGATTCAATATTGGATGCTGTGGAAGGTATTTTTCATTCAACTAAATTGGACTACAGAGGGGTATTTGCCCAATGTGAATACTTTTTAACGCAGCTGAATATCTAAAAACCCTGATGGAAAAAGTGTTTCTTTTGATCTCAAGAACCTATGATTAAAATTAACGTATTGGTCAAAGACTCACCCTGTATGTATCTATATGAGATAAAGGATGATCTTGAAGGTAATTGATGAATACAACAATAATACTTTGAAGCGTCCGCCTCAAGAAGTTGTGGGTGCTTCATCAGTGAAGAGATGAACCACTTTTTGTTGATCTGTAATCTTACTAACAGCACTGTGAACTTTATTTTTAAAAATTTTCTTGTATTAAGAAAAAAACAATTAATGATTGTGAAATCAACGCAACATAATTGTTTTGTATCGTTTTCTCATTCGAATTTGTACTTCGAATAAACTCTGCTCACCTAATAGATAGATTATCAGAATGCAATGAGAATGACAAAATCCGAAAGCAGTAAGGTCGCCCGGGGATAATTTCTTATTTCTTCTATTGCCGATCATCCAAAACAAGTAATTTCGGAGAACGAATGGTCGAAAAACCATTCAACTGACGGAACTGAAACTCATTGACGCCATTTCTTGTGGAAAACCTTTTATGATGCCGTTCTCGCTTTGATGGATAACTTTCACTACACTGGCGTCATCCTGTCATCCCCTGACCGACGACATCCTGATTGAGCCACATGTTCGTCTGGCCAGCCATATTTCAAAAAATTGAAAACAATACAGTTTCCGTCAGTTTCGAACCTAGTCTGTCGGAAACGCTTACAATTTAGCCTTCTATAATTGCGGCGTGGCCTTTTATATTACACGCTCGACTTTCCTCCGAAAGATATGAGCACAGAAAGTATAAATACTGTCCGTTTGCCAAGTTCCATTGTGCTGCACCGTTCTTCCTCGAAAAAAGGGCCCTAGATTCCGTATCTATATGCGCCCTAAATTTTCACATCTCAGTAATCACGTCTTTATATTGCGGTGAAAATTATATTTTATTATAGTCCAACAAATCATTTTCGAGCGAATGGAAATGTGCAACTGATTCTTGTGAAAATATGGACAGAGATCATATATTTGAAGGAGGTATTTCAGATACGATCGCGTGGATGTTCCAGGAGTGTTTATGTTGCCAAGAATCAAGAAATAGCACCTTTAAGTAACAACAGATTGATGTGAATATCGATAGGTTTTGACTTTAGAGGCCAAATCAACTTTAAATTGTATTCTTAACGAGTCGGATAATGAACACTATACTTTGCAATGTCCTCTAGACAATATGAATGGGAGCACAATTTCATGGAATCATCAAACAGTCCTCTGGGTTAATTGATGAAGAAATCGACATGTTTCCAGTTATTTATAGCACTAGGTACTCATAATTCGTACAGCACTATACACTCCAAATTTTAAGAACTCATAAAATGAGTACCTACTCCTGATGTTTGATGCCAGCCTGTATTTCTCATTTTACCAAATGAGTATTTTTGCCATACACTCAACGTCTTTATGATTCCTTATTATTCGGTCAGTTATCAACTAAATACGTATAATATATTTCCTTATCCACTACAGCAATTTCGAAAATCACCAAATCAATATTTCTATAGCAGCCCTTTTGTTTTGTTCATAAAATGGGATACTCTCAAACTATTGTTTTCATTTGGGAAAACTCTCTGATTATGCTCATGAAAAAGAAATGAATCACGCATCTATAGGCACAAAATACTCTGGAAAACATACTGTCCTCTGATTGGAGAATTTTTGAGATTCATTTTATTGAGTGGCGATTCTGTCCAAATCCCAACAAAACAGTGGTATCTTGTTTCCATCTGAATAATCATGAAAAATATAGGAAATTAGCTGTAACTTTCAATCTTTAACGTTTAAAGATAAGAAAATAGTGGAAATTGAGAATTGTTTTATGAATTTTAATCAAATAAAGAAAGTATCTCACTTTTGTTGAACCCTGAAGAAGAATAGAATTACTATTCGAAAGCTTGGTGAATGACAAAAAAAGAGATTTAGTTTTTCTTTTTCGTCCTATCAGTATAATTTCCCTTAAAAAACAAACCCCTAAAATAACGAGACTGTTAAAAAGTTAAGATTAATATATATTTATACTAATCCCCCTCTAGAAAAATGAACAATTTCGAATTCAAATATGGTAATATAGGGATCGAATACGTATGAGGCCTATCGCAAACTCTCAGCAGTCGATTGTTTGTATTTCTAATGAATGTAATCAACCATGACAGTGTTCAAACAGTCCGTTTCAGTGCGGACAAAGACTGGACCTGCCTCCCATAAATAATATTTCGTTGAAAATTCCCAGCTATGATTTCTTAGACTCCATATGAAGGGTATCTAAGAATCTCTGATAATTTTCCCCTGAGGTCCCATAAAAATAAACTACCCATTACTTTATGTCCAAGAACGAAGGGTTATTTCTCTCTTCCTCTTTGATATATGTTCCGTTCCAGGTATTCTCTTGTAGCTGACACTGACAACTTTAGATTCGTCCAGCTTAAGGAATTTGTTCTAGCTCTAAACTGGATTCCCTTATAAAGAAGTTTAGTAAGGAGGAGTAACTCTCCCCAAAAATGCCGTCATTTATCTCCTACCCTCATTTCATTTCTTCCGGCGTTGCGTATGAAAACTGATTTATAATAAAGAAGTGATTTCGCTTGAAATATCACCGCTGCTTCTTAATTTTCCTCGGAGTGTTCTGCCATTTTTCAAGACGTGTTATTATAATCAAAGAAATGAAGCGAGTTATTTCACTTCCAATCGGTTTATTTCTTGGAATCATTTTATATCCCATACTTTTTTGTCCGACAAATGTCACTCAACCAGCTACATTTTTCAAGACTTCGCTGGCCAGAATGGAAGTTTATGAAAAAAATAAACAATAATGATTTCCACCTCAAAAATATAAATTCAAGAGCTCGAATGGGATGCCAAATATCAATATTTACAAGTTTCACCAGCCATGCAGAGAATTCTCCACAAAAGTTTCAGCATTGATTTCTTATAATTTTGAGTTCTCGATGCCGAAATTTCCCTCATTCTCCATAGCCAGAGGTCAAAAATAAAAAAACTCTAAAGATGAACAAATCAAATAGAAAAGCAAATTACGTTCAAATTTGGCCAAAAATACGTAAATTGCCGACAGATTTAAAGAAGACAGAACCAGCAAAAAATTGGAGTTTTTCGAGTAAATGGAAAATCAAACCTATATTCCAATCAGAAGCTAGTATCCCAGTCAAGTCCTGCCTTCAAATGAGACATTTAAGGAACGAAATGTGCATCTGACTGTTAAATTTTCATCTGCTTGATTATAAATGCAAGATGAGACTATGAAACGCTTGTCGCTGTCAATAAACTTCAATTTGTTAGACTGGGGCTACTTCCAACGAAAAATTCCATTGTCTTTAATGAATTTCCCTTGGAGAACAAAATTCATCTGATGAAACCGAGTCACAACGCAGAGATCTTCAGCGACAATTTAATTTTGTAGAGCTTCTGGTGAATTAACTGAAATTAGTGTCATAATTTTATTCTTCAGAAATGTCTGAAAGAACACTCCTGGAAGAATGTCAGATCTACCTAGCTAGATATTCGCGATATGAAATTAATAACAGGAATCGAATGTATACGAATAGGAAAAAATCAATAAATCGAAAGCCCATTTCTATAATGATAATGGACTTTTTATGTTTGGAGATTAGAAAGGCATGAACGAACAAAGTTGCCAATTTGTTACATCAGGAAGATGACTGTTCATCTGTCTGTTTCTCCTTCAATGCCTTTGTTTCTGAAGTTTGAGGAAATTCGTGAGATAATTCAGGAAGCTGACGATTAATTTCTTCATCAATAGTCTGGATGGAGAGGGCCGAGAACAGCCTAGTATCACCCCCGGCATTGTTTTCCCCGCATTGCAAAAGGCAAAACAACAATGAACGCGAAGACCAGACATTGTGTTACATTACTCCTTTTCCTGAAACTTCTCAATCGCCGAACTTATGCATCCAGTTTTAATATCCAAGTTTTCGAGTCATAAAGCGATTTATTTCATATTTCATGTTCTCTTTTTTTGTATTTCTGGCAGAAGTTCGCTCAAAGGAGCCTCTTAAATTTCCATTCCATTGTTGTGCATCATTTCCGGTTCGCATATTTGAATTTCTATTCACCTAAGTGGTTTTTCCATAAGGAAAAAACGAATGCAACTGTGTTGGTTCAAATTCTCTTTCGAAAAAGTGACTGCTTTTAGATTGAGTCAGTTTCCTGTGAAATTCCAGTACGTACATGCCAATTTGCCCGGAGAATTGAATTAGTGCAACTCCTGAGGGGAATAAAAAACATCGTACATTTCTGTGGTATCACAATAAGAGCCCAAGTAATATATTCATATATGTTAAAACTGAAATTCTCTAGACGTTTTGTGTTATCCTATGAAAAATTAGAATTTCCACCGTAGATGTGATTATGATTTGTTAACTGAACGCAGTGTGTTTTCCTGGAAAGAAGATTGAGCAATTATAAATGGATCAGAATTATGCAGAGGTCCAATTAGTGACGTCAACAATTTTTTTCAGAATTCCGCCAGCGAGGTTTCAAAAACTCATATATTTTTTCGCAGTAGATGCTTATGAAGTTTCTTTTCCTGTAACATGATCGTTTTTTAATAAAAAAAAATAACTCAGCTTTCTGAAATTACTAAACCTAACTCAAAAAAGGCAAGAAAGTTGGAAGTTTAGTTTTCAGTAGGATTCACTCAAACATTCAGCTTCAATTTAAAAATGTCAAGAGTTTTCGTAGCTTTTTGATAAGTTTGAAAATTTTGCATGGTCCTATGGGGTTCCCTTTCGGGATTGGATAACTCTAGTGTTGCAATCTGCCAACTGACAGCTCTATCGTAAAAAAATATTGTTTGAACTATGGAGTTGAGGATTAAAGATCGATTAAATTAAAGAAAAATTTTCTAAAACAACCCTGATTCCATAAGCTATCTGATACAATTATGACAATTCGGGGCCGGACTTATGATTGTGATATCGAATGATCGAGTCATGGGTAACACAAAAAAAAAAACTCTTGTTAATCTATGGACCTGGAGAACTAGGGTAGACTAAAATGTAGAACTTTCGGTGACATCCCTGATTTGATATTCAATCTAACAAACTCACTAGAATTCGGACTGTCCACGAAAAGAGAAGAATATCGAAGTATTGAGTCAGGAGTAAAACAAAAAATTGTTCGAGCTATGGAGTTCGGGATCTAGGATCTACTGAATTATCAAATAGAGAAAAATGTATTATATCATCGAGTTATGAGTGAAATAAAAGAAATTTAATGTTTAATCTATGGAGCTGAGGATCTATGGTTGAATATACTAAAGAAAAACTTTCTCGGACATCTTGATTCCATGAACTACCTAATACAATTATGAGAATTTGTGGTCGGACTTCTTAAATAGAGACAAAAAGTATTAAATGATCGAGTCATGAACTATGGAGCTACGGTTGTAGTGTTGTCTAAATTGGAGGAAAATTTTTTGTTAATTCTCTGATTTGATGTGCTATGAAAAAAGTCACCGCAATTGTGACTGGACTTCTCACATAAAGACTAAATTGACTAAATTGAAGGGAAACTTTCTTTAACAATACTGATTCCATATGCTATTGAACATATATTATTCACAAGAATTTGTAGTCGATATTATCAAATAGAGAAAAAATTACGTTATGAAATTTAATGTTTGATCTATGGAGCTGGGAATCTGGGGAGAACATTTTCAACATCTCTGATTTCACGTGTTATCGATTTAATTCGTAAGAAATTGTTGCAGGACTTCTAGAATGGAGGGAAAAATATATGATTCAGTCATGGGTAAAACATAAATTATTTAATGATTGATCTATGGAGCTTCGATTCTATATCTGAATAGAACGAAAGTTCCTTCTAACTTCACTGATTTGACTTATCCAACTTATTTAATCGAGTTAGAGGTCGAACATAATAAATAGAGAGAAATAGTTGTAATATGATCGGGTCATGGTAGAAATAATGATATGTTTGATATGTGGAGCTGGGGATCCAGGGTGGACTGCTCAAATGAAGACAAGAATTATTAATTATGGAGCCGTGAGTAAAACAGAGGAATACGAGGTATAGGCCATGGACCTAGGGATCTGTGGTTCACCAAATTTATCGAAAAGTATTTCTTGAGTGATTTTCTATATATCCTTCAAATAGATTTCTTAGTCGAAGATCCGAACATTTATACACATTATGCTGTTGATCATAAGTCTCCATAGGTCTAACATTAATTAAAACTAGATATTAATATGTAATTGAGTCACGAATAAAACAAAGTAATCTATGGAGCTGGGGATCTATGGTTGAATATATTAGAGCAAAACTTTCTCGGACATCTTGATTCCATGAGCAATGTTTGATCTATGGAGTTGGGAATCTAGGGCAAACATTTTCAACATCTCTGATTTTACGTGTTATCGATTTAATTCGCCAGAAATCGTTGCAGGACTTCTAGAATGGAGGGAAAAAATGATTCAGTTATGGGTAAAACATAAATTATTCAATGATTGATCTATGGAGCTTCGATTCTATATCTAAATAGAACGAGAGTTCCTTCTAACGTCACTGATTTGATGACCTATCCAACTTATTTAATCGAGTTCCAGGTCGAACATAATAAATAGAGAGAAATAATTGTTATATGATCGGGACATGGCTAAACAAAATATTAATATATAATTGAGTTTGGAATAAAACAAAGTAATCTATGGAGCTGGGGATCCATAGTAGTAGACCGAATTAAACATATGAAAGAGAGTATGAACTTGGAAAGAAATTGAGAAAGATCTCAGAGTGCCTGAAACTGGTGTTTTATCCCTAACGGGTTTGATTAAAATTCCACTTGAGTCTCAGTTGCTCTATTTCATCATTGGCACGTATCATAAGCATAGACTCATACAAGTTCGACGATGAGGATGTCTCTTACTCATCGCATTATAAAACGGTGAACCATGAAAAACAAGAAATGAATACTAATTTCATGAATCCGGACAGAACAACAGGCCTGTCGCGCAATATACATGTCCATCCTTTATCTTTGTGTTTTTCAAACGCAGCCGGGGTGCGTTTGAAGAGGGTTATCGGTATATAAAAACACAGACTCCGATAAAAATTGAAACAAAAATTACTAAAGAAGAACATTTTCAGAGATATGTGAGCGGGTTCGTGGTCCCTTGAGTTTGAAAAACAATTCGAGCAATCTCGGACTGACTAATGAAATGTTTCAGGTAATTCATGATGAATGATCGGACCTAAACGTGGATACACGAAGTTTCGCTGTAATTGATTTTATTTCGAAACCACTCCTGGCTATGCGCAACCCTGTCGATGATAACACTCCGGAAAATATTCCTATTGCAATGATTAATTGCTCTCGTCCATTTCAAGATTGATTGTTCGCTGCTTCTGATTGCCTTTCTTGAACGATATTTTTATCTCTTTCGCTAGCATTGCACGATGTACATATCTGGTCGATTTCTCAAGACTTATGATGGGAATATCAATGCCTACTTTCAGAATAGGGCGGTAATGATCCTTCCTGCAAATTATCAGCCGAAATCTCATGAAAAAGGTTGTCGAGAGATGTCACTTCACGATCCATTAGTGAGACGCTGCAGTTTTCAGTGTTCAATATGAAATCCCAATATCTGGGCAAAAAATGGACCTCTTCTAGGAGAATACTTAACGATTTCAACTTAATCATCAATTTGACCTGATTGATAGAAAATTTTTCGTTATCTGTGCTTCATGAAAGAATAAGATTAAGTTCTTCAATACTGCCAAACAGCTGCAGGAAAAATTCTATTCCGAATGGGGCGTTAGGTTCGATCCATTCACAGACGTGGCTTTTAAAACGGCGCGGGATGCACGAAATGCCAAGAGGCGTATTTTGCAAGTGGACCCTGAGAGAAGAAAAGTTAGTGCCAAGGCAATGTCTTTGGAGCAACACAGAAAGATGGTCAACTTATGTAAAGAAGATAATCCAGACAATTTGAACAGAAAATTTTATTTTATTGCTGCATTGTAGCTTGCTTGGCGCGGTGGGGAGGGTTCATCATGCCTTATTTCGCATTTCCGATTCGAAATTGAAAACGATGGTAATTCCACGGGCCGAATTGCCTACAATCCGATATTTTCTAAAACAAGACAAGCTGGTGCCCAAAAATGTGCGGAAACGAAATGGCTGACTCCCAATATTGAAGAATATATTTGCCCGGTGAGGTTATATAAGCTACTTGTATCCAAAAGAACTGCAAACATAACCACTGAAAGACTATTCCTTACTCCACATAAGAATTGGAAATATGGTTCATGGTTCAAAAACTCCCCAGTCGGTCCCAATACGATGGCTAAATGGACAAAAGAATCGGCAGAACTCATTGGCATCAACACAACCAAGTCGAAGATAACCAACCACTCGCATCGAGCTACTGCTGTCAACCAATTAGCCAAAGCAGGGATTGGCGAGGAACAGCTGATAAAGATAACAGGCCATTCTTCTGCAGCGTCAGTGAAACCGTATCTCCAACTGGACCAACAACATCAAAAAAAAATAATCACAGTCATAAGGAATGAAAAAAATGTCCTTCAAAAAACAACATCAGTATCTACTTCATCATTCGAAAATAATGCTCGTAATGTGTATAATAATTGTACTATCGATAATTATTATTTTGAGAATAAAGATGAATAATTTGTTTTTATGCTTCTATCTGGTTATTTTTGAATAGAAAACTATATTTTATTTCGTTTGATTCAAATTGTTGAGTGATCTTTCCAAATACCACACGAGATTCGAATATTTTTTGAGAACACTGTCGTTTCTTGAAAATTATACAAATTTCACTCAACAAAGTGATCCCGAAATTCGGTTTCAAGACTGTGATTAGGATAAAGATGAACCAAAATCATGAATTTCGTGACAAAACAAGCCTATATACATGTTGGAATCCATCAAAAACTCGACCATTAGTATCGCTTCAACGGTTGAGAATTCGGGTCACATCGTATTGAGGAAAAAACAAGGATTCTGGGGAACGTCAAATCTGAAAAGGAAGACAATTCAGAAAACAACACATTAGCGGAAAACCATTGAGAAATGCGATGAACATTAGGAAAGTTCTCTGGCTTCACATCCAGGAGCGATGTCACGTTCGAACAGGTTCGAACTTCAAATGAAATTCAGCGAAGTTATCTTTCGTATGGATCGATACTAATTAACGATAAAGGCTACTCAAATGCTCCGAATAAAATGATCATGATTCATTCTAACAATTTGGTATTGTCGTGAATATTAGTAACATTGACGTACTTTCCAAAATTTCTGGATCTCCTATGAGTATTTTTAAAAATATTTCAAGAACTTTTTGAAACTTAAAAGTTGAAGCCAGCTAATTGGATATACACGATATTGGGTATTCCGCATTAGCTTTGAGATTTTTTCTCTAGACAAATAAATTGAGCAATCGATTCTCTGTATTTCTCTCAGCTTCAAGAATAAACAGACCTAAAGATAAATGCAACAATGATGGAAACGGAATTCTAAGCGTCACATAAAAACATTCATCCTCAGGCCCATGCATCTCTTAGTATTCCACATGACCTGTGCAGGCATGAGCCAACAGAAAAGGCATAAAAATAAATATCTTGTGATAATTGAGAGTAACCTACAATGAAACACGAGGATCCGAAGGACGTAATTGGTTTGCCAGTTTTCCTTCTAAACAATAAGAAAACCCCACTGGCATAATTTACGAGACTGAAGACGTGATACAAATTCAAATTATTATCAAGTCAGCTCTGTTATTGCATATATATTCGCGAGATGTTTTCCAGGTTTTAACCCAAATCGTGCCGAAATTAAAAAGCAACTCTCGAATGTCAAGGTGCAATCCCAGCGGATGTCTTTTTCTTCATCTCACTCAATAAAATTCTAGATCTATTGAACTAACTGCAGCTTGCGTCAACAGAGGAATTATTACTTTTATTTTTACATAAGCCCACGTCTTATTACACGCAGTATCAAAGGAATAATACAAGGCAACAGTTCCATTACTTTTATCCAGTGTATAATTTGAGTTCATTCGAAAAAATATGTATATACATACATATATGGCTATAAAAATTTTCAATATGCTACCAAGACATGTGCAAACTTCATTTGCTGGAAAAAGCTTTAAGCGAGAAATTTATAAGATTATTTTGAAAATTGAGCCTTACACATTGAGGAATTTGAAATGTATTGTCGATCTATGACACAGGTCCAGTTTAATGTCCAGCTTTAATGGTGTTGTATTTTTGATTTTTGTAAGTTGTTGATGACATGTTTTCTTTTCTTCGATGTGAATATATGTCAATGATATGGAGAATAAATTACTATGTTGTGGCTGATAACAACAAAGCTAGAATAATGCCCATCATTCTGGAAACTCAAAGACGTGTTTCTGTTGATTTCTTGAGTGGTTATTCAATGTTCCAACACTTCTTGGGAACCCAGAAGAGGATGCTCTGCGTTTTTCTGGCATGAGTTTCAAGAACCTTTTAACTATTCATTTCAACTTCGACATGGACAAAGATTGAATTTCCATGAGTATGAAACTTAGTCCAGGATCATCATAGTCATTCTCAAACACCTAACTGCTATGTTGCCGAATTATATGGTCACCAAAGTTGCTGCCTTAAAGTAATCTTCTCTCAACTCCAACTCTAAAATTTATGTTCACAGTAATTGAGATATTTAAAACCATGGAGAAGATGACTTTGTTGTCTAGTACCAACAAAACCAAGAAGATGCTCTCTATGCTTTATCTGTTGAGTGCCTTGTACTTGCAACATTTTGAATACCACATGTGTTGTTTTCGGTCTGTCCTCTTATATAACCTTGTGATGATCCTGAGATGGGTTGAGGGATTGAGCAGGAAGCAACGTAGCAGTAGTATTGAAATATAAAGCAGCTCACAAGATTCTCTACTAGCCTTGTGCATGAAAATAGGTGTTCAGCAGGAAATCACCTTTCTTACTCAAGCAGAAACAAAATTATGCAGTGAGTTGGAGAAAAATTCAACTGCTTTAATCTTTACCTACTCATTTATGACCTTTTTGAAGATAAATGAGTTCAATCATGAATATTAAAACTTTCAGGATTCGAGGTAATCCCTTCTCTCAATTCTTCATAGTCTGTGTTCCACTGACAATTTTAATAACATAACCTGAAGTCTCCATCATCTTCGATTCGAATGTATTATATTATGTATTTTATATAGGCTCATCTAATGATGAATTTCATGAAACTCAATTGATATAGTTTGTTATTAATTTAATTAGACCTTCGAAATATCACATTGTATTCTTTCGATATGTACTAAGATATGAGGACTACTAATAAGCTAGTGAATTCTAGGAATTTCCATGATATCAGTTAGAGTACATCTCAATTTCTAATACGAAATTTGAGGGGTTTCACCTATTAGTATTCTAGTATTTCATGGCTCCGTGAAATATACGGCGATTGAATTAATTCGAGAATTGATTCGTAGAAGTTTCGCCAAACCGTACATTCAGAATTGGGAGTGAACTTCTTGGGTATATATAGGAACAACAAATCATTTCGAGTTCAGCACGCCTATCGTATCGACTGCTAATTCCACAACAGACCTCGGAATCGACGATCTGTAGTAAATTAATATCGTTGACTCCTTCCCTGGTAACCCGAACTCGACAACTCCAAGTTGAATGGGAGGAAATAGCAGATAGCAGTTCCGTCAATACAACATTCACTCAAAGACTAAGATGGACGAATAGAATATTCCCTAAAGGGGATCATGAACGTTGAATCTCCCATCAAACATAAACAGAAGACCCTGTTTTAATGAATAAACCCTAAAAAATTTATTTATATATATATATATTGGTTTATAACGCTCTTCGACGTCTTCCGATTTCCCTTTTCCACCCTTCCCGGTCACTCCATAGGTCTTCCACAAGCTCTCTTTCTCTAATCTCTTTGTCTATGTCTACTCTCCAAGTCTTTTTTGGCCTGCTCCCGTTTCCTTCGTCCTTCCGGTTGCCAGATCAGTAATTGTTTTGGGAGTCTTTGTGGACGCATTCTCTGTACATGTCCATACCATATCAACCAGTAGTCTCACTCCGTGGATTTTCTTACACCAAGTCTGACTCGCGCATCTCACAGGGATTCTAACCTCATATTTTCGTCAATAATTCTAAGATGTCTGCAATAATGTCATTATTATTATTTTAGACATCTTGAAAAATCCCTTTGTATAATTAGTTCTATTAATATTTAGAAGAATATAATTTTTTTGAGATCTATTTGAAATTCAAAGAAGAAGTTGAAGAAAAGAATACAACCTAACCTATAATTCAGTGGAATTTCTTTGAGTCAAAATCTACCATGAACCAGCAAAGTTAATTTTTTTAATCATTTATTTTCATTCCAGTAAGTATTCTGTTTCAATTTTGTTTCATTTTCAAATTAATTCCAAAATGATAAACAATTGTAGCGTATACAACTGCAAAAAAAATAATTTCAACAATCCCAAACTATCTTTTTTCTCAATACCATTAGACACCGACAGGTGTTTGATACATACAGTACTGTAGAAAATGTTGTTTATGAAAAGCTACGTTATTTGAGACGTGCTTCATTCAATTAGTTGAGATTAGTTGAGATATCAGGAACCAATGGAATTTCAGGAGGTTTACGCCTACTATCGTCATTTCTTTACGATGAGTTGAGATATCAGAAACCAATGGAATTCCAGGAGGTTTACGCCTACTGTCGTCATTTTTTTACGATAAGTTGAGATATCAGAAACCAATGGAATTTCAGGAGGTTTGCACCTACTGTCGTCATTTCTCTACGATGAGTTGAGATATCAGGAACCAATGGAATTTTAGCAAATTTGCGCCTACAGCAGGCTCAGTATAGTCGTCCTTTCTTTACGATTGGTTGAGATATCAGGAACCAATGGAATTTCAGGAGGTTCACGCCTTCTGCATGCGTATGCCGAAGAGTGAAATTTTTTTTAGATAAATATTTGAGTATGTATCTATATGATTTTCAATTTTATGAATAGAAATAACCATAATATAATAAAATATTTTGGTTAAGGGTATAACGACTGATTATGTTCTAGGTAGGGGGGGTTATTAACCCCTCCTCCCAGGAAAGAGTTTTTCACGCTAAATCTTCGAATGGAAACGATCTAAACCTTCCCCCCTTTCCCCGATTTTCGATCAGTTCAGGTCCCTCGCTAAAACTTGCCACTAATTCTAGAATTCCATAATCAAATTCCTCTTTTCATAAATTGAATATAGTAAAAAATAGTATCAGTTCAAACTAAATCATCAGAGAATTCATTGAAAAAAATTGTTCGAAACAATTCAATATAAAAAGAAAGTTATTTTTCATGAACTCGAAGATTAATGTTTCTGTAAATTTAAGTATTGAGGATTTTATATTAAACACATTAGATGCTTTCAACCACTAACTACTTATTTTTCCATATAATACCTACTCTTCAACTCAATCTTCGTTTAGAAAAATTTTAATGAGTCATTTCACTTACAAACCTAAGGAACCTATGATTTTAAACACATTTCAAAGAGTTTCAGAGGCTATTCCTGAGTAAACTATTGAGTGAATTTCATCACTAATTACTATTTCTTTCAAAGTGATATTAAAACAATATATCTTTTGTTTATCATTATGAGCGGAGTCATAATTTTTATATGAATATAGACTAAACAATGGTCCATACACTCTGAATATCACTGTGAAAACTTATTACCAGCTTAAATCAAAATATTTTAGTTTTCAGATAACGCAAATAAACTTTTCTAATCGATTTTCAAATTCGCGGTCGATAAGATTAGATGCGCAGGGAGGAATGCGCGAGTTTCCTTTGGTGTAAGCGATTTCAGTTCAAAATCCACGGAGTGCGTCTACTGCTTGGTCCCAATGCTGTGGCCAGATAGTGTAAACTGACTTTTGCCACACATATATGTATATTGAAGTTGTTGCTATAATTTTCATTATAATTCAAATGATTATATAGACTTGTACAAACTTCTTCAGAAAGAAATTGTGATGAAATTAATATCACTTTTTTCATCCACATCCCACTTCTGATATTTCCATTTTTTGAAGATGTCTGATATATCTAACAAAGTGTTATTGCTGCTACTTGAATCTACCTGATAGGATATTGGAAAAATGGATAATTACGAGGTCCAATGCCGTAAGGAGACATTGTGTATCCCTTGTTCTAATCACGATTCATTAACTTTCCCCCAACCAATTTCGAAGGAACGGAATTAGGTAACCACTTTCATTAGATTGTCGGCCTGCCTCTCAGGTCTATCCTATCTGGACCACCCCTCTTCAATTCTAAAACTTGCTGAAACAGAACCTACAAATACTGATAAAACCTAAATACTTCCGACAGGTTGGCGCGAACAATCAAAAGAACTTCCTAACTTCACGTTACAACCACATAGATCGAATTTTATCAATCTCAGCAGGATTCTCAGAAAATAATCAGAGCGAATTGTACACGTGAGAGTGCAGTATTGAGTTGAACATTAAGAGTCGTGAACAAAATCGACTAATAATATATAAGGAAAACAATTTGGTAATCAATCTGTTTTCTATATAGATTTATGTAATTCGTCATCCACTAGTTTATTCTATTGACACGAACAGGTGATACTCACAAAAGAAATAATTACTGATATTTTCCGTCGAAACAAACATACATAAGGTATTTCAGTGTCGATTCGTGTCGAATCAATGAATATTCAGCTCAGTACACTCCTTATTTTGATGGTTCATTGATAATTTATGAGCAATATCTCTTACTGTCGCCATAAACGAGTATAGCAAGTGAAAGGAAATTTACTAATGGTCAACCCTTTCCACGACGCCAAGATCCGAAACGAACACGTCTAAATATCGTTTGTGATCCAATAAGGTTTCAAACCTTCATCACATCTAGATAGGAGTCATTTATTACGTCTATTGGACAGTTCATAAATACAGGATACTGGATTACGAAACAACCAACTACAATATTGTCAGGGAAGCTCTACCCTTAATGCAACACTATCCCCAATTTATAAGGCATCGTCATTCAGGCTCCATTGATTGGTATAGATGGATATTCTCCTCTATGAGAATGAAAAAACCCTTTTAATTAGAATTCTCTGTTTGTATTTTCATCGAGTTTTATAATTATAGATCTGGTCTAAGAGATATAATTTTTGTTTGTATGGGTGACTACTTCACTCACTCTCGTATCACAGTGACAATTTTGTTTTATCATCATATATGTTGAATGATTGTTTGGGCTATTACCATCATCTATTGTGGATGTAATGATGTCCGACGTTTCGATAGACATCTTCTATCTTTATCAAGGAGAAAAGTAAGAAACCTTTTGAAAATTATCAATTTTCAAAAGGTCAATTGACAGAAGTCATGAAAGAAAATGAACGATGTTATATACTCATCTGTGATATGATGATCTTTTTAAGTTGGATCGAACTATCGGCGTCCAAACTTCTGGCAGATCTATAGATCTTTTGACCATAAAGAAATCAAACAACGTCTAAAGTTCTTCGAGCACTGTCGTAACTATACTTTGATGACTTCGTCTCAATTGTCTTTACTCGAAAGCTCTTCCATTACCTCTTGTCTACTAGTCAGCACATTGAACTGGCACTCAACACAAGCTGTATATTCACGTACACAACTGAATATACTTGATTCATCTTGATGAAGCAAAGCCATACAATTGGATTACCGAAGATAGAAATTCAAGAAGGAAATTCACTTCCTCATATGCTACAACACTCGACACGTATTATGTTCTTGATAACCTCATATTTGATCAGAATATCTTGGTGGAAATGTCGAATTGGCTATAGATTAGGAGCTACCAATTACTTGTCAAGCCCTAATTGAAATTGTGATATCAGATGATTCATCTAGTGATTGTAAATTGAATTCAAGATTCAATCACTGTTATAATCCTATTTGTTGATAGTAACGTTGTAGCCGAATCCTTCGCCCTTAGGGAAGCCGAAATTGTCCTGGAAATTCGGGAAACCTACGCTCTTCGTGGGTTTTTTTCTGTTCCTAGAACTTATACAGTGCTTTTTGATCAATATTTCACACCATTTCGGAGTTACTCAATGGAAAATATCATTATTGAATATAAGTTTTCACCCTGCATAATTAGTAATTTTATATCAGTATTTGACGTTTCGGGCAGTGCCTTTCTCAAGGCTTCGGAAATAATTTGCTATATTATATAGTGGCACGTGAATGTTGTTCCGTTGCGGCATATCACGCAGTAAGTTATAAACAAGAATTGTTTAAATTATTATTGATGTGAGAATTATTGTTAATAACATCAAAGAAACCGGTGTTTTCTAAAATGAAAAAAAAATCGAAAAATGCAATACTATAATTGCCATTTTTGGATTATTTTCAATTCATTCACACTTCCAAGAATAGACCAGTTCAATTCAATAATTAGGATGTAGTTACAAAATGACGACGAGTCAATTTTCGATTTTATGCATATACAAGTGTAACCAAAAGAAGCTGTTCAAAATATTGCACCAAGAGATTTAATTATTAATGTCTGCACAGAGCTAATATCTCAATATAATAAAGCTAAATTATTAGAACAACAAACAGGTAAAATTCTCGCAGATGTGGAAATGAATCAATAAACTCTCAACCTTTGTAACACGTACATGGAAGTGTGAATTCAAAAGTTTGCAGTGCGGACCCTCAACACCTTGCTAATCTGAAATTAATAATAGTTGCCAACTAGGTAACGAATGGCTAGAATTATCGAAAAAACATTAGAGCAGCTAGCAGTAGTCAGCATTGATTCAGAATTTAATGATATCTCCGGATTCGTATCAAATACGATGATAAGTTGTAAGGATTTATGGGTCGATTGAAAAACCCAGAAGTTTCAGAAACTTCCAAAATCTAGGCTATATTCAATCCAAATAGCATCTTCATATCCCGGTAATATTGAGGAGTATACAGAGAAAAATATTTGCTGAAAACTGTTCATCGAAATTTAGTTTTTTCAGTTGACAAGAACGAATTCTCCTCTTGGACAATCAGCAACTGAAAAAACACAGATATGATTGAAATAACAACTGAGGAATCATTAAAAATGTGAAGAGCCCCAATACCGTTCCAAATCTTATTTATCACTATAATTACAATAGTGATGCATCGTTTAGCTGCAACACTGAGCTGCAGCATAAACTAGATCGGAAGCTTGCACAATTCGCGAACGTTCAGAATCAATCACTTCACGACAAGGTAGCGGAAATCATCCCAGAATCAATCTTTCTACGGATATATATCGGATTAAAGCAATTAACCTCGGTCCATATAACCTGCCTTCATATGTCATTCGATGCTATAACTAACAGTCAAGTCTGGGGAGGAGATCATTGTCTGAACAAGTATTCACAAATTATTTTCTATTTGAAGACTAGTAGACAGAACTGAAAGTGGCGACAACTTCTCTTACACTTGGATGTATTAACTCGCCAGTTTGATCCTTCTTTTTGTCTAACTCATATCTTTGTCCCCTCAAGCGAGCAGGTAAAGCTACACGACGAATAGAATATTTTTGGCACTCAAAATTATAACCAGATCATCTACATGTGAGTTCTCACCTCTGGAATACGGGTATTACATCATTGCACGGATTCTAACAGCTCTTTGTCACCTATCAGATCAGCCCATCAAACAGGGCCAATATACCCTAGAACAGGAGGACGTAGAGAGACTTCTATATTGATAGATTCGTGTCATATGCGATCTTTTAGACAAAAAACTTAGGGGAGATCTGAACGGAACCCTGAGGAACCCCATTAAGAATCTTCAGATCAAAAGAGAACAGACAATTACCAAAGTAATTGAATCCAAGTAACCAGGTGAAACCTCACTCCTAAGGACTCAAGTTTCTTCAGCATTAGTGTAAGGGACAGAATTGAATGTTCGTGCGAAATCAAAGTTGTTAACATCATATACAGAACCAGAATCAGTCAATCTGATACTATCGTTAATACAATATGCAATGTTAAATTATTCTGCATCTTAAAAAAAATCAGGGCAAAGAATTCAGAAGGACTATTCAATATAGTTGATCTTTGCAATAAACTAAGCCAAAAATAAAAAAAAATCAGGGTAAATTCCAAAATTTGGAATAATACTTGAGTCATCATGGACAATGCCAAAGTAAAGTTGCAAGAGAAAGCTGAGACAAAAGGTGGTGTTTACTACATCGTGCATGATTATTCGGGTATGGAAAAGCAACGAGTAGATGATTCGAATAGTTTAGTATTCACACAATCAAAGAAGCAATCCTTTGAGTGGTGTGGAAACGGAGAAAAACATCCAAAGACTCAAACATTGGCTATAAAGATAACGGCTCATGTATTCCAGGATGCGCATGAAATTTCATTCATTGACTACTTGGAACATGAAACGAAAATCAACAACGACTTTTATTTCAGTTTTCTGGATTGTTTGAAGGCCGAAATTGCAAAAAAATTACCTCATTCGAGGAAAATGGTTGCTCTTTATACAAGGGAATGCCCCATGTCCCAAGTCTATAAAAACAATTGCCAAATGGTGGAATTGAGGCTCGAATTGTTACCGTATTTTCCAAATCTGATTCTTGCGACATCTGGGTCCGTAGAAAAAGATTGGGTTAGAGGATGAAGTGATTGCTGGAACTGCAGCGAATTCTTGAGGTATCGATAAAGCATCTTATACCAGATATATGCATCTCAAGAGTTAAGAGAAATATTGGTTATGACGAAGGACCCTTAGTGCAGTGGTGGAAACTATGTTGAACCTTATTCGTTTAAAGTCGACCAATAGATAGTAGGGAGTGTAATCTTGAAATGACCAAAGGGACTCGAGCTCGAATCGACCCATCGAAGGGACACTCTAACTCTAGACTAGAACTTTGACGAAAACTCAGTATCGGCCTTTTGTATTTATATATTAGACGATAATTCTATTTATTATTTTGATGTAAATAAACTTGTAAATACAAAATCCGTGTCTATTTCGACGTTAGACGTTATCTGTAGGCGGAAATTTATCATAAACCCTAGACCATTGATAAAAAGGCCTACATATGTGTTATATCGAATCAGGAATTATTGATGAATCAGGAATAATATGGGATATTCATGGATTGAATTCAAACATTTCCTAAACGTGAGAATTTATATGGAATTGTACGAAAGATTACTGTGATTTATCCAATAGCAGCTGTCAGTCAATTTCAGTTGAGAGTGAGACTGATTTCGCAGCGGAGGTGCTACCATCGTTGTCTGAAAATCCAAGAACACCGATATTGGCAATAAGAAAGCACGGAAAGCTGCTCCACTGGGTCTTCCCATAATTCATAAGAGCTATGTTGGAGAACCCCTAAATTTTTATACACGATCAGCCCTGATGGATGACTTTTTTTGCGGAATATCAAACAGGGGAAGTGCGTTTCAGGAAGGCCAGATACCGGGCAAATATTATTTAATGTAATATTCGGTGGAAGATGACAGGAATTGGCCATATAACTTTCATACTCCAACCCTACCAACGTTTCTTGTTTCGTTATATAGGCCGAATCTACCAAAACATATTTTATATCCGAATTTTCCGCAATTTGTCAAAGGTCCCTGAGCTCTTCTGCAACTATGCATGAAAATCTACGTTATTTTTCGTTCCGTTCGAAAACCGGAATATTTATCATAAAGTTTTCCCTCTTTGGTTAGCAAGAAGGAAGCCATGCCCCCATATTCTTGCATACTCACAGCTACTATTATCGCATGAATTCGATTAAAACTTCTACTCCGTCTTTTAATATTTCATCCGGGGGCATTCATGGTGAATCTATTTCACCTCACATCTGATTCTGGAATATTTGGTTTCGGCGAGCTGAAAGGAACTCTCGGAGTTTGTTCGCAACTCGTAATATTACTTTTTGGGTGCCGAGTCTGGCCGATTGAATTGTCAATACGCAATTACAGATCAACAATGACACCGTTAACAATTATCCTGAAGAACACGCTGCAATGAGAACTTTTTAATTAAAATTTAAAGGGTGTCAATGCAGCAAAGATAAAAAAATCCCAACGAATAAAGGATAAAATTGTGACCTCTGCAACATCAATCAGTAAAAAAGATGTGTAGGCAATTTTATTATACATTCGGATTTCCTAACTTTGGAGAACATTTTAAAGACTTTTTGGTTTAATGGCATTTATGTTCTTACCGCAAAAAGACCAAGATATCTATTTTTCATCTTGATAGGCAAATCAAACCAGAAAAATTCTGTAAAAAACTAGCCAAGTCTGTATAGAGCCGCTTGTTCATCTCTGAAAGGTTATGAAATTTAGACGTATCAAGTCTAAGGTTCCTCACTGCGATTTCTTTATTATTATAGATAATGTTGTGGGACTTGGCCGTCGAATCGCTACCCATTGAAGATGCATAATTGCCACTAGGAAAAAGTTATTATTTTTATTATTATTATTACAACAAAAACTAGAGTAGAGGAAATTTCCTATAAACTCAATACAAATTAAACTAAATTGTTTCACATTTGAACAGCTTCACCACAAAACAAGTCCAAGGCATTCTTAAACCCATTGACACTTCGAGCATCAATCACAGCACTTGGCAAACGGTTCCACCTCTCCAAGATTCTGTTGGTAAGAAAACTATGCCGCTGGGAAGTAGCTTTTCCTCTGCCAATTCGAACTGGTGACCTCTCAGATTATTGGTGTTTAAAGTATATAAGCCACGGATATCATCACCAAAGTGGCCACGTGAAAGAAAAAATTAAATCACCTCTGTCGCGCCGCGACTGGAAAGTCGGAAATCCGATAAAGGTATACTAAAGATCCAGCGCTGGAACGACTCGAGACAATGCTCATCGGCACGTGTGGAAAGCCACCAAACTGGGCCAGCATATTCCAACAATGGTCTGAATTAAGTGGTGAAGAGAAGCTTCAATGTAGCAACATCACATCCGTTGAAGGTCTTTTAGTTGGCATAGGTCAACTGTCAGGCTCTGTCAGTGATGATGCTTACATGGTTTGACCAGCGAGACAGTTACACCCAGATCACAGTGACTTAAAACTTGTTTCAGCATAACACCGCCGATGAAGTACTCCCTCCTAGGGTTGGTTTTACCAATATGAAGTTCACAACACTTCTCCACATTCAAAGGAAGTAACCATTCACCACACCAAATATTTAAGTCGTTCAGGTCAAGTTGCAGAGTATTGAAGTTAGATAAAGGAAAGTTATAGATTTTGGTATCTGCAAACATAGAGCACGAAGAGTGGAGTAATCTAGGAAGATCGGAGGTTTATAATAAAAATAATATAGGGCCAAGGACGGAACCTTGTGGAACACCAGATAACAAAGGGCTCCAGGGACTGGAGAAGGAACGATCGATTCTGACGTGGAAAAAACGATTAGATAGATAAGCCCCAATCCGAGCAAGAACACTTCCCCTGATTCCAAGATAAGAGAGCTTAGCAAGCAACCAACGGTGAGGGACCCTATCGAAGGCCATGGAGAAGTCAAGGTTGATAACATCCACAGGTTCCCCCCGGTCCACGCTTTAGTCCAATCATTGATGCACAAAATGGGGTTGGTTATGGTAGAGCGACCAGATAAGAATCCGTGGGGTTCATTAAGGATAACATTGTTTGATGCGCAATTGGGTGATCTGGTCTCCAAAACCTTGGAAGCCGTAGAAAGCAAACTGATGGGTCTGTAATTGTGTGGTGATAATTTATCCCCCTTTTTAAAAAACGGGTGTTACGGAAGCAGCAAGCCAGTCAGCAGGCAGAATCGAATACTTGAGGGAACTAGAGAAAATTCTATAAAGGGGAACAGAAAGGGAACCCGCGCAGCTCCTAAGAAGCTTGGAAGAAAGGCAATCAAGACCTGGAGCAGTATCCCTGAGCTGAGCCAAGTACCCCCGAATCAGCTCCTCATCGATCTTGATATCGGAAATCTCACCAGAAACCCTAGCAAACCTAACCTCTGGAAGAGGTCCGCCGGTCTCCTTCACGAGGGCAGAGGAGAAAACATCGGCAAACACCTCGGCGGTCTCAAGGGAATCCTCACAGGGACGGCCTGCCCGGCCTTGGACGGTCGGAAAGCTGACTGCTCTATTCATAGACATCTTGAGGTACTTGAAAAATTTGTTTCAGTTTTTAGCAGATGCGAGTCGCCTCTCGTACTGGATCTTTGCCTGCTTTAAAGATGGAGAGAAGTGGTTGGAATATTCGCGATGATCTTGAAAATCACGGACTGATATAGTCCGGAGGAAGCTCTGCCTTAGTGCCTTCTTTCTTCTTGACATTCTCAACAGTCCCTTACTGATCCATGGCTTCGCGTTGTTTGTTCTAACGACTGGTCGTGCAAGCGGACACAACCTCATCAATTACCCCGCGCCACATCTCCTCAACATCCCCCTCGTCGCCAAATATCAGAGACCAGTTTTTTTATTCCAATAGTTCAGGTGCCTTATCATAGTCTACTCTTCGAACTTCTTTAAAGGACCCAGAATTCGGACTTAACAGTCGAAACTGCAACTCGGTTGCCAAGGTGGAATAAAGATGGAATAAAGAGCAGTTCTAGCAACAGATTGTTGCAATTGTGTCTTGCACCTGGTTTTGTACCCTTGTGTAGCCTTCAACGGCCAAGTCACACAACATTAACTATAACAATGAAGAAATCGCAGACTTGGCACGACTTTGTCTAAATTTCATTACTTTTCGAAGGGACCAAGTGCCTCCATCGAGACTTGGCTAGTTTTCTACAGAATGTTTTAATTTGATTCCACTCATTTTTGTAGAAACTCGGGCATATTGATTTATCAAAATTTTTTTTTCCAATTTCACACATTTTTTTCTTTTTAATAAAAGTTTTGTTATTATTATAAATCTTTCTTTTTTTCCGGTTCTGATTCTTGAACAGTAGCAACAATTTTTTGTGTTGCCCATTCGCGGCATTATTCATTCTTCTAGACGGTTTAAATACATGCCAATCTCTAATAGTTTGATTAGGCTCTTGTGGTTTCTAACCAGGGTCACCAGGTACTCCAGCTCTTCGATTATTCGAGTATTCATAGTTTTCCCTTCATTTTTGCCATTAAACCATAACTCTGTACCAAATCTCAGCTCTCTAGAATTGTAGTATGTACCAGTTCTATTCTGATGATCATGTGAGAGTGTCATAAATACGAAATTAAATGACCCACAGACTTGAAATTTTGGATTTAAGTATATGACAAAAACTCACTGGATGATTCAAATTTCTGCGTTCTGGTCTTATTCAGAGGTTGTCAAATAGGATTCAGAAAATGAGGCAAAATGGTTTCAGTTAAGGATGGTAGGGCAGTAATTGCTTCGCGCTCGACATGAGGGCACGTTCGGCTGCAGCCAAAGATTATGGGTAACTATTGGAACAAAAGAGTTAGGTCGTCGTAGAGAAGATAAAGTTGATGTATGTGAGAGAACTGATGAAGATATTTCAGGTGTTATAAATTTCCATAAAAAAAATGTGGTTTTGAATGGTATATGGTCAGACAGAACAGGTAACCAATGGATCAGTGTAATTCTAGTAATTATTCTCATGTAAGTATTCACTTAGGCATCGATTTGTGATGTATGCTCACTATTGAACCAAACAATGCTGAGCTGCAGAAAAGACAAAATAAGCCATTATATGTGTCTTAAAAATATTTATCTGGATAAACATATCACGTCAAGAACTCAAATGACCCTCCAGTTTGAGTAGCAACACACAAATAATATCGAGTTTCCAATTAACGCAATAATTGGCTGACAGAACTGGGCTTCACCATTCCGAATAAAAAAAATGTAAAATCTAGTCCAGTCCAATGATTCCAGATCGATAGAGTTCGAACTAGGCGAGCAAACAACGGAAGAGTGTTGACGACTATAACAAAAAGGGAAGGATATCCACCAGAGGCCGCGATAATCAATCACTTTTAACTTGAGGTATAAATAATTCATTTTATGTTGATGCTGCACTTGTCATATTTTCATCATGAAAAAATAAATGAGGAAAGTGACAAATCAAAGGAACGGGTCGAGTAGTATTTGAAGTTGCTCTGCTTAGGAATTAAAACCGCAGGTTGACAATCTTTAAGAGTTCAGGGAAAAGGTTAAGTGAAGTTTGGAAAAATCAGCGAATTTCATATTTTATCCGTGACATCGTGCTTAAGATGGAGTCAGATTGAATCCCAAATGCTTATCGCAATCTCGATTATTTTTCGCTTATACTTCATTCACTGAATTACATTATTGTGGAATGGCTAACCGAACTTGTGAAACAAATTCAAAGATTCCGTCTAGATCGAGGAACCAAGTCCACTGACAATATGAACAAAATTGAAGGATTATGGAAGAGATTTCAAATTCATTGTGAATTTGCCCAATTAATGCAAATACGCATGAGTATGACGCACAGTATAGATACCAACCAGTAGTCGCACTCCATGGATTTTCTTACACCAAGTGTGACTCGCGCATCTCGCAGGGTTTCTAACCTCACATTTTGGTCCTTGTTCATTGTTAGTTTCAATAATCCCAAACTTTCTTTTTTCTCAATACCATTAGACACCGACAGGTGAGCGATAGATATAGTATTTTAGAAAATATTGTTTATTGAAAGCTCCGTTATTTGAGTAGTGCTTGATTCAATTAGTTGAGATATCAGGAACCAATGGAATTTCAAGAGGTTTACGCCTACTGTCGACATTTCTTTACGATTAGTTGAGATATCAGGAACCAATGCAATTTCAGGAGGTTTACGCCTACTGTTGTCATTTCTTTGCGATTAATTGAGATATCAATGAAATTTCAGGAGGTTTACGCCTACTGTTGTCATTTCTTTACGATTAGTTGCGATATCAGGAACCAAGTGTGTGGAAGCCTTTATGCTTTACAGACGTATATGAATATCGTTCTTCAACTTATCAGATTTTCTTCTGTTAAAAATTCGAAATAAATTGAAATGTTTACACAGAGGTGACCACAAGAGCATTGGGAGTGAAACCGTGAAGTTTTTCATTCTGGACAATATACGAGGGCCATTCAGAAACTAACCTCCGATTGGTCACAGTGCGGGTAGTGGGGGGGAGTAGCGCGCCATCTGTGCATTCACGCGCTCAGCAGGTCAGTCGGCATCAAGCCGTAGTCGAGTGAACATCGTACCTGCGCTAGTTTAGTTTTTGTGGCAGTTTGAAATGTGTGCTGCAATAGAAAATCCCGCCAAATGTGAGGTGCGTGCTGTTATAAGGTTTTTACAGCCAAAAGATACTCTGCAGCAGCTATTCATCGTGAGCTTTGTGCCGTGTACGGACCAAAATTTATGAGTGAGGAGTTGTCCGTGAATGGGTACGTTTATTTAAAAGTGGACGAGAAAACGTTCATGATGAAGAGAGGAGTGGTAGACCATCATTGGTGACTGACGAACTCGTTCAGACAGTTGATGCAAAATTTCGTGAAAATCGACGTTTCACAATGGCGGAGTTGTCTACTAATTTTCCACAGATTTCTAAGACTCTTTTGTACGAGATAGTGACAGCAAGATTGGGTTACCGTAAGTTCTGTGCACGATGGGTGCCGAAAATTCTTACCGACCACCACAAAACTCAAAGAATGGCCTCTGCATTAGACTTTCTGTCACGTTATGAGGACGAAGGAGAACCATTGTTAAACAAAATCGTGACCGGTGACGAAACCTGGATTAAGTACGTGAACCCTGAGACAAAAGAACAATCAAAGATGTGGGCACATTCAGATTCGCCTACCAAACAAAAAAAAAAAAGCCCGGCAAGATTTTTCTGCCAGAAAACTGATGGCAACGGTGTTTTGGGATGCCAAAGGGGTGTTGTTGGTTGAATTCATGGAACGTGGGACGACCATTAATCGAGAAGATTGTGAAACAGCAAAAACATTACGACGGGCTATACAGAACGCCGTGGTATGCTGACTTCCGGTATTTTTTCACGATAACGCCCGTCTCACTCTGCTCGCAGAACAACAGCCCTTCTTGAAGAAATGGGACGTTTTCAACCAGAACAGCCCAGATCTGGCGCCAAGCGATTATCACAGATATGGGCAGGTCCCAGCGGTTTGATGACGACGAAGAGCTCAAAGAGGTCGAAGCTGGCTCAAGGCACAAGCAGGTGATTTTTATGCAGAAGGAATTTCAAAGCTTGTGAAGAGATACGATAAGTGCCTCAATCGTTATGGAGACTATGTCGAAAAAGTGCAAAAATGTAGTTGTAAGATGTATATATTAAAATATTTTTACTTAACTGTTGTATTTTTTTCAATTAACCGGAGGTTAGTTTCTGAATGGACCTCGTATTTTGTTAAAAATTTATTGAAATGAGTAGGATAAATTAACTGTACTGATATCGAAATTGTTTTTGTCTGAATTGAGATTGTACATCACATTAGTTATCATCTTATCTTACCTAAATCTGCCGACACTATCAACTGGACGGGTAAAGTTTAAAATAATTCATGATAATATTAGAAGCATCGAAAAGAATTTTGATGAATTTCAATTATTACTGAGGGAGTAAAGAGGGATTTGATGTTATTATTTTGACGGAAACATTCATTATATCGTATTTGGGATTCTATGATATTTGGTCTCAAGAATATCGATTTGAATGTGGATTTGAGTAAAAATTTGGGATAATCTTAATACATTTGAGTTAAATTAGATATATTTGTTTTGTTTTCTTTTGACGTTACGCGTGTTATATTTTTTATTGTTGTTGTACTCTTATTTTCATCATAGGCTTAAGAAATAATGTATACATGAATGTAATCAATTATACATCACGTACAGGCTCGGAGCCTCTGCGATTATTGTTTATAATTCAATAAACTATTATTATTATTATTGTAATATCAGGAGGTTTACGCCTGCTGTCGTCATTTCTCTACGATTAGTTGAGATATCAGGAACCAATGGAATTTCAGTAGGTTTACGCCTACTGTCGTCATTTCTTCACGATAAGTTGAGATATCAGGAACCAATGGAATATCAGGAGGTTTACGCCTACTGCATGCGTATGCAGAAGAGTGAAATTTTTTTTAGATAAATATTTGAGTATGTATCTATATTATTTTCAATTTCATTAATAGAAATAACCATAATATAATAAAATATTTTGGTTAAGGGTATAACGACTAATTATGTTCTAGGTAGGAGTGTTAGAGTAAACTCTTAATTCTATGCCAAGCGTTCAAGCATTTATTCATCTCTTCATCAGAGCTTCTGAAATACAAATATAAAGGAAGATTTTGATAAACTTAATCATTACATTTATGTTTTCGTCTACTTACCGAATGTGAGGTTAACGATTAAGTTTATTAAGATTTTCCTTTATATCTGTATTCCAGAAGCCCTGATGAAGAGCTGAATAAATGCTTGAAAGCTTGGCATAGAATCAAAGAGTTTAACACTCCTAGAACATAATTAGTCGTTAAACCCTTAACCAAAATATTTGAATATAAAAATTCAAAGACTATTAAGATTGAAACTATAATAATATATATTATATATAACAATAATTTAATAGGTTTTTTATTTTTTCCCACCATAATGAGGGAACCTTTTCTAGAGAACACTTAGCGCAGTGGAGTATTTACGGGGCGGGGGGTGAACTGGAGGTAATTAACTAGTAAAAGAGGTTATTGTTAGGCAAACTTGTTTGGAAACACTGGATCATAACGAATTTTATCGATAGAGGGCCCCCTCAAAAGAATTTGTCACGGGACACAGATGATATAGTTACGCCACTGTTTCTTATTCTTTCCATTTCCAACATAAGATTTTCGAAGAACCAGTCGTTTAAAAGTACAGCGATGAAACGATTTAATCATTGTGTTTCTCGCAGAGAAGCTGCCGCTTTATTGTTGAATTTTCCGAAGGTTAACATGAGGTCACTTTTGTATTTGCTTTCAAGCCGAATAAACACCAAAAAAAGGATATCAGCGGCCATCGAAACAATCCAATTTTCGTTCGGAGCCATTATTCCGAAATAAGCCTATTCCCACTGGACTATGAAAGTGTTTTCCATCAAAAATATACACGGAACGCAAAAGTGAGGTGGAGGGTCTACATGTAGGCTTTTTCCCAGGGCATTTTCAGTAAGTAATTTGGATTTATGACAGTAATCTGAATCAGATCTGGGAGAGAAAGCATCGTTGAATTCCGTACACTTTTCTTGCTATGTGCTTCCATGGACATTAATATAAAGTTTCGTAATTTAATGTTCGGATTGTAGACTCGAATTCTTATATTTTCCACTTAATTTAGGAGAGAGGGCTGAAACTAGAGGGAAAATTCATTGTACAATTTTCACGAACGCTTACACTTCAGGCAATCGTAAAATATCCGACTGTCTGCTTTCGGTGTAATTTGAATTTTTTTCAGTAACTTCCGCTCTTTACTGCCGATTGACTCTTGCAGTCATTTGGAGACAAAGCTCTACATTCATTCAAATCATGGAATTACAGAAATTCAGATGCCCATCAGTATGCTCAAGACTCACACATGATTTCCAAATACAAATTTTCAGTTCCACGTCTGTCCGGCTATAGAGGGTATCCCGTAACTTTACGTCAAGTGTTTACTGGGCGATATGTTAAGTTATACCAGTTCTAGCAAAAATTTAAAAAATCCAAATCACTTGGTTAAGTGGTAATAGGTATATTTTTGAAAATGTTGAAAATTGACAACCTACACTACATCGTTATGTTTTGTAGTCACAAATTTTCCAATTTTGCAGTGATCTTTTTTAACGTAATTCTAAATAACCATGCAATTGATTACAGTCACAAATCCATTGTTAGGTACAATTGTTTTAGTGAAGAAAAAATAAGTTTTATTGAGACATGGTTGAAAAATTCAATTCAATTCTTTCGTATTCCTTGTAAATAAATGTTTTTTTTTCATTTCGTGGGTATGGAATCTTTTTTTAAAAAGACGTTAAGGCTGTCCTTCAAACAACACACAGATTATTATATAGAATATGGTTTTATGACTATAAGAATACCTCGAAGTTGGAAACGTCTATCGAATTTAAATTAGAGTTCATGAATTTTTGATTATTTTTTATGACAACTATCAATCAATATGACGAAAAATGAACAAAGCTGGAGTATAGAAACAGGTTATTGTGAAATGATGAGCTTATTTCCACTTCTACAAGTATTTAAAAGATAATATTGTTGGAAATGAACTACATAAATATTATATAAACCATTTTGAAATCTTGATTAAACTGACCATTTTTTAAAGTAACTTGTCGAGGGTAGCGCGGTAAGTTTTTTTTTTAAGATTTAGTGTCAAAGAGAGCTGAAAACATATTTCTTAACCATGTCTCAACGTAACTCATATATTTCCTACTAAAACAATTGCATCACTTCACAATCACTTCGATGACTGTTATTTCTGCCTAGTAAATATTACTGGAATCAATCGAAATAACCGTAACAAGTGGACTTATGCAGATTTAGTCTCTGCAAGACGCCCTATCCCTCACTCAGAAGAAGTGCCAATTCCAACTTTTCAGCAGCTACCAGAACTCTGTGAGGACACATGTCTCTCTGATCAGAATACTGACACTACTGAAGGTGACAGTGATTTTGAAACCATGTCATCAATTCCCCAATGTTTCAACCAAGATGAGTTAAATGACCTCACTAGAGATCTCAACCTGCCGAAAAAAGCTTATGAATTACTAGCTTCAAGGTTGAAGGAAAAAAATTTACTTGAATCAGGAACGAAAATTACATTTTATCGCTCAAGGCAGAAAGATCTGCTACCTTTTTTCTCTGAAGAACAAAATCTTGTATTTTGCCATGCTATTAGAGAACTCCTGGTAAAAATGGGTCTTCCTGAACATTTCCAGATGATTGTCGCCTATTTATTGACAGCTCAAAACGAAGTTTGAAATGTGTTCTTCTACATAATGAGAACAAATATGGCTCAATACCAATTGCTCACTAAACGAAAATGAAAGAGCAATATGACAACATAGCTTTGGTTTTGGAAAAAATAAAGTATCATGAAGACTTAAAAATGGTAAACTTTCTCCTTGGACAGCAAAGTGGCCACACCAAGTATCCTTGTTTCTTGTGCCTCTGGGATAGCAGAGACAAAACGCAACACTGGGTGAGAAAAGAGTGGCCTAGAAGAGAAAACATGGATGTTGGGGGAAAGAATATCATCAATGATCCATTAGTTCCGCGAGGGAAAATCATGTTTCCATCCCTGCATATCAAGCTGGGTCTAATGAAGCAGTTTGTAAGACTCTTGATGCGAATGGATCATGCTTTGCATATATAGGGAAGAATGAGTAAGGAAAAAATTAAAGCAGTAATATTGGATGGCCCACAAATGAGACAGCTGATTAAAGACCCTGACTTCATAAATTCAATGATTGGGATTGAACAAAATGCCTGGAATTCATTTGTTTCAGTTGTCCAGAATTTTCTGGGTAAACACAAAGCTGAAAACTATGTTGAATCAGTCAATGAGATGCTGAATAATTTCAGATCACTTGGGTGTAACATGAGCATTAAGGTGCATTATTTACTCAGCCACTTAGACCGTTTTCCTGATAATTAAGGCGACATTAGTGAGGAGCAAGGTGAAAGATTTCACCAAGATATCAAATGTATGGAGGATCGCTATCAAGGAAGATGGGATACTCACATGATGGCAGATTACTGCTGGTCTTCAAAACGGGATTGTTCTAAAATACATTCAAGAATGTCACGGCAAAAGAAGTTTCCGAAATGTTTAGTGAGTAATTGGTTTAAATGATAAATTTTTCTGTTTTCTATAGTATATAATAAATAATATCTGTGTAATATAATAAAAATTCCTTTATTAATTTGTTTCTTTAAACCATGGTTTTTCTTTTAAAATAGTGTAATGTAAAATTCACAAAAATGTTGATATCTTAAAAATTCGAGCTGACAGGCAAAAACTAATAGCATATTTGAAATCAGGGCATCAAATTCTTATGATACCACCTCCAAAATCTTCGGCACCAAAACCACTGTTGACCAGTGTTATTTATTTATTTTCTTTTTCCAACTTATTTAGTTGGATATCATTCAGGTTATAATGTCAATTTTTTTTAGATGCGTCTTGTTGAATTTGATTTTTCTTTTTGGTCTTTGTAGGTCCCTTTATTAAAGATTGTCCAAAAGAGTGAAAAAGATGTTGTGTAGGTTCCTAATATCTGCTTTGTCATTAATGGAAATCTCATTTTATTTTATATGGGTCATCTCGAGAGATTTTTTGTTTAGTTCTCGGTCCAACACTACTGTCTCGTCATAATTGAATGTGTATTTAATCACAGTTTTGTGTTTGTAAAGTGGCGTTGGTGTTTTGGAGTATTTGTGCCCTTTCAATATGACCTTCAATGTTTGTTCCGTCTGTCTGGGTGCGCTGTATAACAATTCAAGCAGCAAGGACTACAATAATCATGAGCTTCTGAAGAGTTTTATGCTCACCCTTTTCAAATTCGAGACAAGGCCGAAACAAAAATCCTGAGTCTAATTCAGATGTTCGAGAGAGTAAAAGCGAAAAAATATTCCCCTTAAAAAAATTTAATGGGCCACGTAAAATATGGAAAAAGCTTACATCCGCTTCATAAAATGCTGAAACACCAATCTAAATTCTTTATCTCAACTACAGCTATTCACAAACAGTACGAATACCCTCAATTACTTCTGTGCCGGAATAAATGATACACCAGATAATTACATCACTTAGGGGTGGTCCTCCCTTCATTTGAATTAATGAATACTGCACTTTATAAAAATACATACGCGTGCTCAACGAATATGTACATGCTAGACTTTCGAAGATAATCTATCATGTAAATTTTTCGTTGCATGCTGTGGGATTATCTGATCCAAAGCTTTTTCCGTTTTACAAGCTATTAGCCTTGTTCTGTTGTTGGTTTACATCCAGCAACATTACCGGTCGGCAAGGAATTCAATTTTTCACTCACCGCGATACAGATTGATTACTTTTCAAGACGACGATGAACGAATATATCGAATCTCTCACCCTTGCTCTCGGAAAACTTATAATATTAGATCCAATTCCGTTTGGATCTTCCATTAATCTACTCGATACATCATCAAGTTTACCACTTTTACTGGATGGTCCACATCAAGAAGCGCCGAAGCGTGCAACCTAAATCCTGCTGGGTTATTCAGGTCCTGTATAGTAGGAAACCAAATCAATCTTTAGAAAAATAATCAGTACCACTCATGTGATCACCAACAACTCCTTTTTTTTTGTTGACGAGAGATTGTTGATGATGGAACTCATACAGAGTTATTATTTGGGCAATAACCATCATCTATCATTGTTCTTCTTCACAAAGATTCAACAGACATCTGTCGTTTTCAGGGAAAAATTTGCTTTCACAAGTGTTGACCATTTCAGAAAATTTGAAGACATTTTTTATCAACAGGAATTCGAAATGGCCATGGGTTCACCTCCGTCACTTATGTGATATGTACACTGCTCAACAATTGATAGGGATCACTTACTTTTTCTGAATTTATTTCTGAAATATTCGCTCCAAGATTATGAATTTAGTCAGATATCAGAGTATTTTCAGTTGATAATATGGTTCACTTGAGAAAAGAATGAAAAAATGGAAAGTTGGAGAGAAAAAAGACTTCATTGGGAACACTCAAAATTCTGTGTTTGAATAACATAAAAATTTTATGATGAAACCACAAGAAGGCTGAAGTTTCGGTTAAGCTAGTACCTAGTTGGTCCCCCACGAGTTCGTCTCAAGCATTCTACCCTACGAGGCAAACTTCATTTACAATATTTATAAAATTTTTGGGCAAATTCGTCCAAATATCCCGTAAAGCGTTAGAGAGGTCCTCCAGGTTATTGATCGGTTGTTCTAAGGTTGACCATTGTCTAGACATCTCAGACCTGACTTGTTCGATGCAATTAATGTCTAGAGAGCGAGCTGGCCAGTCCATTCTATCAATAGCATGAGTTTCTAGCGTTTCATTAACTAGACGACTACGGTGTGGACGAGTATTATCGTCAATTAAATTGAAATTCTCGCCCCAGACAGCCGCAAACAGAACAATTATAGGATCAATAATCATATCGTGATATGTCTGGCAGGTCATTGTGGTGTTCTACAGAACAACCAACTCTGTGCGTTGGTTCAAACAAATGCCTCCCCATACACATATAGAACCTACGCTAAAAGCTGTTGTGGGTACCATAAACTGTTCTGCATACCTTCGACCTCTTTCCCTCCAAGCTAAAATACGTCCATCGGAGTTGACCAAACGAAATCTAGACTCATCCGTGAATAAACATCGGCTCCAATCTTCAACTGTCCAATTGCGGTGCTCCTCAGCCCATTGCCGTCGATGAACCCGGTGTTCCCTATTCAAACAGGGATGTTGTACCCTCCTACGTGTTCTCAAACCACGAACATGTAGTCGTCGTCTTACAGTCTGGTTCGAAATTAGAACTCATGTTGCAACTCTCAGTGATCTATCGAGCCGCGACGCCGGGTAAGTGGGGTTTCTCCTAGCATTGAGGATCAAAAGACCATCTTAGCAGCTGTTGTACTGCGCTGCCGACCTTCCCCATGAACATAAGCTACTGAGTAGTTTTGGATGACTCACGACACTTTGCGAAACATTCAACCACCGGAACACTTCTCGCTGGGACAAACCTTCCTGTATCCACCGTATGATTTGGTCCAGTTGCACAGGACCCAAACGTCTTCTCAGCATGACTGATAAGCTGATATTGTTCTCATTTCTTCAATTATTGTCACCTTCTGTGTATGAACGAGAGGAAAAAACAGATTTAATAACAAATACCACATTGCTTTTCACTCCACCTGTATCAGCCTACGGATAGTAATCGATTGAAAAGTGTCGCATCTGAAACTTAGAGCTCGTCGATTGTAACGTATTGAGCTGGTCCACTCAGGTCATGAAAACTTTTCATGTTGCCAAACTGTTCAGAATCAACTAAACATTAAAAATAGCCGAAATTGTCAGCATAAGTGAGTGATTTGATTATCAAAATAACGTTACAAAAAGATCCAAAATCAAATACAAGTAGTCTCCTGACTACCCGGTAGCTCACACGCGATTGAAATAAAACTTCTTTGGCATTATACGAGATGACAGGTGGCAGTGCCATAAAAACATCCCCCAATCCTGATATGCACTGCAACTGACAATACGTGATATCCGGGGATTGTAATGTTTCTCTTTGATTATTTCATTTTCACTGTAATTATATCAATTTGTTATTTTTCTGTTGACTTGATATGACTCGTTTTTATATAGAATAAGTATTTTTTATAGCGATAAATGTTTTTAATTGTTGATAAGTGTTGTATATGTAGCATAAATTTTTTCATGTAAAATGACTCTTTTTTCTAATATGTTTCTTCAATTTTGTTGTTGTTTATTAATTCATTTCTTATGTAGTCTGAAATTTCATTAGATCACTTCCTTTCACATAAATTTTCTTTATTTTTTATACAGTTTTTGCATTGCATTGTAATTTCAAAGTATCCTAATCAAAAACCTTGAATCCTCAAAATAATTCTTATCCTTTCTATTGTTTACGTGCTAGCAATACTGAAGATTCAACTCTTCCTATCAATCCTTCATGCTCTGTTTCTAAATAATTTGTCTTCAAGATTGAATGTCATGTTATGATTTTCAAAACTTTTTAAGTTAATTTCATTGCGAATTTAAGATAAATAGTCTTCTTTCATTCATTTTTGTATAACTTTGTTTTTCTCATCTTCAGTTCATGTTTTCTTTTCATTTTGTTCATTACTTCCACATCATTTAATAACTGAGTTTTCATTCATATCAATTTAATTATCGCTGACCTCAATTCAATAAATTTTGTAGTCTGTTCAGTTTTGGAAATATTTTCATATGATATAATACTCTGTAATTTTATTCCTAAATATCCACCAGAATAACAATGAAATGATGAAAATTTATGTAGGATTCAGCATTTTTGGACGGAGTTGTGTGCCAGTGCGTACCTGTGTTTCGCAATCGAAAATGTGGAATCGGATATTTTCTTCCTACGTCTTCATGTATCGATAGTCTTAAAGATAACAAGCTATTTCCGTTTATTTATTAGACGCCGTCTAGACGAGCTAATTGAACTGATATGTTCGAGATGACGGTTTTGGTTATTTATTAGAGGACCAAGTGCGAATTGGATGTCTTATGTTAAACGGTTGACATATGCATCTCAAGAGTTAAGAGAAATATTGGTCATGACGAAGGACCCTAAGTGGTGGGAACTATGTTGAACCCCATTCGTTCAAAGTCGACCAATAGGCAGTTGGAGGTGTAATCTTAAAATGACGAAAGGAACTCGAGATCGAATGGTCCCATCGAAGGGACACTCTAACTCTAGACTCCAACGCTAACTTTGGTGCTCGAGTAGTTACGATAAAGACGAAAGTGTTGACTCTAAACACGATTAAGACGAAAGAGTTGACGGTAGACGTTTCGCGAGTTTGAGAACTATAAGCCAAATTAAGAACTGAACGATCGTTTTAGAACTTTGACAAAAACTTGGTGTAAATAAACTTGTTAATACGAAAGCGAAAGCGAAATTTGTTATAACCCCTAGACCATTGATATAAAAGCCTACATTCATAACAGCTTTTTTCTTTATCTCAATAATCTGGCATATGCCTGAGTTTCACATGAGCGGCATAATTCAGTGCATATTTACCATACATGCTTGAAAAAATTTAAAATTTCCACTGCTTTGGTAATTCTAATTTCCCGCTGCTTCGTTCCTCTACTACCAAATATAGCGGCCGATTTGTGTTACTAAAAATTAGTTATTATTATTCAATTCAATATTTTTCACCAATTATTTTATTGTTTCAAAAATTTTTGATCGATTTCTTTATAAACTATCTATTGACAAAATCAAAAATAATTGAAAACCGGATGGTTCAGAAACGCCATATTGCCGTAACGGACTTCCGTTGCATTATCGGCCAGTTACCTCCTACTCGCGCCTAAAGACGTTTTACTTGAAAAAAAAGCTGTAAAGATGAGTTCATAGTTCTCGAAATCTGGATTCAATGATGTTCGGTTTAGGCGAACAATTGATTGCTGATTCACACCAAACACAGTTAATCGTATTCTATTAAAAATGGAGTATAATAAAGTGTTGAACGCGTTGGAGTTGTTTGGTACCAATTACCATTTTTCAGGGTGTAATCCCAATTAGAATAAAAAAGCAATGTGCGGCTTTATCCCGGCAGATTTGGCTATCGGAAAGTTCATTTTCTTCGTTTCAGAATTTGCCACAAATTGCCACACCCGGTGCACTTATATACGCTGTTTCCCCGGAAAATTGTAATAACCTGAGTCTTATTTCTCATTTTTGTTTCGTCGCTCCCCCGAATCCTGTTGTTATGAAAATCGCAGCAGAATAAAGTGTCGGTAAATTGGTGTTTCTCTTCGAATAGAAGTACAGTGAACTGAAAAGTTTTGATCCTTATTGATTATATGGTTTTGCGACTTTATATAGTTCAGGAATATGATGAAAACAACGATTAAAGGAATGAGTTATAACTTGTTCAAAGGGGGAAAGAAACTGCGTTGAGGAGTTCTCCAGAATTAAGTTATCGAACAGGGTAAGATATTTTTAGAAAGTCCCTCGATAAATTTCTTCGATTCCGTTACAACCAGAATCTCGAAGGAACAACTGGAACAGTTCCTGATTTCTATTTCCAATAACTTGTCCGAACTCATTATTTCCACTGTTAAAGGAATTTATGTTTACAATGAACCTCATACAACGAATCGAATATTATTTATACGCTCCTTCTGCCTCATTTATGGCAGGCTATTCTTCCCAATATTTCACTGGAATTATGCAGAACAACAATGTAGTTGTTTTGCTTTAGAATTGTAATTGTTCTCGGCGTTTTCAAATGAATAAAAAGTTTGTTTTCTGTCTACATAAAAAATTTTCAGTTATTTATATAAAAAAAATCTCCTATCGGAGTTGATACTTGTTGCGATATTCTCGCAACAGGACCGTTCTTGGAATTTGGGGTAGCAGCCGTTACTTCCAAGAATGCCTTCTGTCGGACGGAATTTTGGAAATCCCTAAACTCTCTCAATTATTCAAATTCATTCTCTCTACACTTCTCAAGGTGGTCACTTCTACAAGTAAGTTCTCCTTTATCAATTTACTTCTCACGAGTCTATAACGGCACTCAGAACTACAAGTTCCTCTAAAGATCTCTCAAAATAATCTGTTTTCGGGTCAGTTAGCTACCCTAGTTCATGTGTATGTGAATTACTCAGTTGAAATTCTCTACGTAAAACAACAAGGTCGTTATTTGTGAATCTGTGAAGTAATTGCTTATCGCCAAGCCACAATTTGTAAGTGAAAATCTCATCCGAAGTGCCTGCACCTTATTCTGAGAAATCTACCCTCGACGATTGAAGCAGAGCTGTGGTGAACTCCAAACAACAAATAAGGTCAGATCTCTTTATCATTTAATATTACCAGAAGTGCCCAAGATTGAGCAAAGAGGTTCAAATCCTTGGTTATTATAGACACCTAAAAAGTCTTTCTGTGAGTGTAAACTCAAGTGCCGAACATTGTGTAACTATTCTTATCTGTGAATACATAATTCTATTATAACTAGAAACTTGTTTTTATTCACCTTGCAAAAATCTTTTCTACCAAAGATAATTTTTGGATCTACTGTTATAGTATAACCAGCGACTCAGGAAGTGCGCTGCCCTTCATTAAGCGGGCGCTTATTATTATTTCTAATTTTGTACCCGCACAATACTGATGAAAATTTTTTGACAGTTCCAACAACCAATCAAATTTCCTCATTGTGTATCATATGAACAATTTAACCCAATCACCAATATTACATCGATAACAGACCATGGGATGTTTTCACGTTGCTATGGACACATATTGATTTATTTCGATTTTGAAGTTTCAAATATACAATATTTCGAAATATCACGATTTAGATGTGACACTGATGATAATATTAATGAAATTAAAGAATGAAACACACCAAAAAACATCGTTTACAGTAAGAAATTTGTATGGAAAGCATTTATTGACTTTTGCAACGATAAAAAGTATCAATTAGACGGAAATCGGACGGCGGAAGAATTGGCGTTGATTTTAAAGGATTGTGCTGTGAACATGAGGAGAAAAGATGGTACAGAGTTCGAAGAAAGTACGGTCAAAACCATGTGGAATATAACAAGTAAGCTGTTACAAGAAAAATATTATAAAGAAATGAAAGTTAATATTGACCTATTAGAAAGTGTTGTTTTTCCACAAGCGCAATAAAATATTCAGAGAAAGTCAGCATGGTTACTTGAAAGGAAAATCCATAAAAACAGCAATCTTTCAATTTGTCATCAAAGTAGTGGAAGCTTTCGAAAACAAAGAATTGGCAATGAGAATTTGACTGTTTGGACAGCTGAAAACTCTTTAGAGAACTAGAGAATTATGGGATCCGAGGACCAGCGCTAGAATGGGTTAAGTCGTATTTAGCACACAGACAACAGAGGGTTGAATTGGAAATGCATGGAGAGATTATCAGATCGAATCTAGAAGAACTAATCCTAGGAATCCCACAAGGAAGTATTGCGGGACCATTGTTATCTATAATATATTAATATGACTTCAAACTAGATGCAGAGATGGAAAAATGATTAGTGACCATAGTTAATTACGCAGACGATACAAATTTGCTTCTGATAGAAAAACTGTACACACTGCTGAAGATGTTATGTGAACGTACCTTATGTAAGACAAATGAATAATTCAAGAACAACAATCTTCTTCTTAATGAAGAAAAACAATTTTTATTCTGTTTTCAACAACAAATTCAGGAATTGAAGAAGATAGCTCAATAGAACTGAGCCAAGTAAAATGTAACATCTTAGAATCCACCAAATGTTTGGGCATCTACATAAATAAAAACCTCAACTGGAAAAAGCATATAAATTACTTGTATAGAAAAACAACAACAGCTGTCTCTGGTTTCAGAGTTATGGCCAGATATCTTAGGAGTAATGAAGACATGAAGACAGTTTACCATGCAATGATAGAAGCAAAATTGAACTACGGTATCATATTTTATGGGTCTGGCAATATAAAACAACTATTTATTCTACAGAAGAAAGTGATAAGAATTTTTAATAATCTCAAATATGATGAATCTTGCAGAGATGTTTTCAGAAGGTCGGGAATATTGACTATATATGTGTTAGGCCCGAAAACCGAAAACGCTCAGTGGCCGGAAAAAACGGCCACATCGCGTTCTGGATGTCTTCGAACGCACAGAACGCGTTTTGGTTGTTTTTAAACGCTCGCAACGCGTTCTGGTAATTGTTAAACAGCCGGAACGCGTTTCTCTAACGGCAATTGGTTCAAATGTAAGACCCTGTAGTTTTTTACATTTTTAGAATAATAAAAATAAGTTGTTTCCGAACATGTTTGGTACTTGTGGTCTAGCATTTCTTTATGAGCACTGAGCACATACAAAACTATAGTCTATTTGTCGACCCTGTACCTATTGGAATCAGCTCAGCTAGAGTAATCCGGAAATGGAGACAAAATAGTTCAATTTAAAAAAAATGACGGTGATGTCATTACTCGAAAATAATTCACGCTGTATATTAGATTATTATTTCAAAATAAGGTAAATTAAAATGAAAATCGATGTGTTTCAGGATTATTTCTTAAAATGGTCTGATAAGCTAAAAATGAATTTGTTCCATACTTTACGGATACAATTCAAATGTACTATTTAATTCGAAATGTCATTCAAACAGTTCTTGTAAAAATAAGTAACGTACCTATGTAAAGTACACAAAAGTTCGGAAAAACCCGTCGTTTGTATTTAATTGTAGTTTTCAATAATTGTTTCTAATAAAGTAATTAAAAGAGTTATAAATTCAAGTTTGTTTTGTTCTCCACTATAAGTTGGATTTGTAGAAAATAAATTGAAATTCATTTGTTCAATGAAGAACTTTTCGCTTTTTCATTCATGCATTTATATATTATATGCTCGACAATATAAGTTTATTAGTGTAACTTTCTTCCTAGAACTGAAAAACAATTATAACAAATTTCATATTGTTGAAATGATTCGGCAAGAAAAACCGAACCTATCTTTGGTATCCAATTGTAGTTGTCAATAATTGAATTGTATTTCAATTTTCAACTTTGTTTTATGAGGGACAATATAAATTTTATCCTACACAGGTAGAAAGCGGCAAATAATACAAGTCGAACATTAAGAACGCGTTGTGAGTGTTGAACAATTGACAAAACGCGTTCCGACTGTTTAACAATTACCAGAACGCGTTGCGAGCGTTTAAAAACAACCAAAACGCGTTCTGTGCGTTCGAAGGCAGCGAAAACGCGATGTGGCCGTTTTTTCCGGCCACTGAGCGTTTTCGGTCTTCGGGCCTAACATATGCACTCTACATACAAGAATGTGTCCTTTTCATCTGGAACAATCAAGCTCTATTTGAGAAGCACGAAAAGAGAACTTTCTACGATACAAGAAATCTACCCCAAGCATGGCCTGACAACTTCTCAAAAGCAGGCAGAATATAGATATTTGAAGTTGTATAATTCTCTTCCAGAGAATATAAAATCAATTTCAAATTTTCATGTTTTTAAAGAAAGTTTATTCAAATATCTCCTTAACTTGGAGCCATATTATTTGGGAGAATTTAGTTCAAATCTCATAAACAAATAATTTAGTAATTTTTGTTATTTTGACTCTATTCTTTTCATTTCCGTATTTGTGAAGATGATAATGAATTAAAGATTATTATTATTATTATTATTATTATTAACAGCATGCGTAGTGGAAATACATCTTCATCAGTTATAGAAACTAACGTGTCTGGATCCTCATTTAACTTTTCCAATTGTCCCTTTGTTGATTGCACCTTTAAATGAATTATTTTAGCTTCGTATTTTTTCTATAGTAAGCAAAAAATATTTTATCCGAATAACCCTCGGACATTGATAAATGCACAAAAATTTTATGCCAATTTTCTCAAGCTTGTTGCTTGTAGACAACAGACCTCCGCCTACGGCGTCGGTCTGTTTCAAGCAACAAGCTTTCGAAATCTGTCATAGAATTTTTTCGAATAATTTTCAATGTCCTCATCACTACTGATTATGGATTCAACTGACACAATTTAAATACGACTTGCAAGATCTTCCACTCTGTGATGAACAGAATCGAAAGTTAAAGCAATGTAATTGGCATCTTCGAGTAGCGTTGAGTCTTCTGAAGAAAATTTGGAGGTTAGGTTTTCTCCGAAGTCATGAAAGGCAATCTTGTGTAAGGACCTGAGTCGACTGAAATTATTCAAGCTAAATATTTCGAATTTTACTGTTGCGGGAGGTTGAAAAGTCGGAAGTTTTAATTCGATTAGTCATCCTGTATATTAGATAGAGTCTGATGTTTGCTTCAGGAAGCGGGACTTCAGAAAACAAATTAGCATTTATTAGAAGAGCAACGGTTAACCGGAATGTAACTAAAAAGCGCTCATTCATTTTTATAAGTTTGAAATCTAATAAATCGAGGAAACTTCGAAAAATTTGCGAAAGCTAAATACAAACAAATGTTCCCAACTAAGTCCTTTAAGCTCAAGCCACCCCTAAAAGATGGGATTGCATCGAAATTTATGATGAACCATTAGAAGAGCGCGAATTGCAAGCAAAACGGATAAATTCCAGTTTCCACCCTTTACATATTCATCATAAATATTATGGATAAGGAACGGGAGGAATATATATCATTTTATTTTGATTATGTGTAAAACGAACTCTTACGACCGTGATGTTAAAGCCAAAGTTATAAATTTGATAATTATGCTTTGGATTGTTGCCAGTTATTTTGCGGGAATCGCAATGCATAACCTTTCCCTCTGCCTGAGTTGAAACTACTCATAAAGATGCTACTTCGAGCTTCGCTATATTGTAAGTTGTACAATAATACTATTTCATCAAAATCGAAAATAGAGCACAAATTCAGAACATACAGAAGAAAATATGGAATTCAATATGTGGTTATATAATAATATTATATATATGTAGGCTTTTTTATCGATGGTCTATGGGTTATGATGAATTTCCGCTTACAGATGACGTCTAACGTCGAATTAAACACGGCTTTCGTATTTACAAGTTTATTTACACCAAAAGAATAGATAAAATTATCGTCTAATATATAAATATAAATAATAAAATACCAAAGGCCGATACTGAGTTTTTGTCAAAGTTCTGAAACGATCGTTCAGTTCTTACTTTGGCTTATAGTTCTCAAACTCGCGAAACATCTAGCGTCAACACTTTCGTCTTAATCGTCTTTAGAGTCTAGTTAGAGTGTCTCTTCGATGGGACCGTTCGATCTCAAGTTCCTTTCGTCATTTTAAGATTACACCCCCAACTGTCTATTGGTCGACTTTAAACGAATGGGGTTCAACGTAGTTCCCACCACTGCACTGAAGGTCCTTCTTCATAACCAATATTTCTCTTAACTCTTGAGATGCTTATGCCAACCGTTTAACATAATACATCCGAGTCACACTTGGTCCTCTTATAAATAACCGAAAACGTCATCTCGAACATATCCGTTTAATTGGCTCATCTAGACGGCGTATAATAAATAAAAGGGAATAGTTTGTTATCTTAAGGCTATCAATACATGAAGACGCACTAAGAAAATATCTGCTTCCACATTTTCGATTGTGAACCCAACTCCTACAAATATTAATTATGATAACCTAATTTACCGTTATTCCCAGTCGACGTGTCAAACACATCTTCGTCTCTAATCTTCCGAGCTGCCATTATCTTCATCGAGATCTTCTTGGTGTCCTTAGTTGTCTGCAACCAAAAAGACAGATTTTCTTCTAAGGACATGTCCGAACCATCAGAGCTCCTGCCTTTCCAAATGAACAAGTCATACGCTGTCATCATATATCTTATTGAGCATAGTCCATTTCTCAGAGCCACATCAAAGAGTTCACCTAGGAGAAGCTGACCTATTTGTTTCTTGGTACTGGTGAAATATGTGTATCCCATCTACTGAGGTATCCCATAATCTTTTTACTAATTCCGATCAGTTTTCTAGGCAGTTTCAGGTCACAGTATATCTCATATATTCACAGCTACCTACATTTTTGATAGAAGCATCATCATTCATCAATGAATGTTGCCTTGGAGTTCACTGTTAGATATTCTGTTTCCTCCAGATTATCATGAAAGCCCCATTATTCATATTCATCATAGAGTCTTCTCAGCGTAAATTCTATATCATAAGCACCTTGCGCCTGTTTTTTTTTTTCATGGTAATGGCTGCTATGATGTGTTGATCTCTGCTGTATTATGTCCGAGCAAAACCCCTAAGAAGTATAATTCCCAGAAGGAAAGCAATGGGATCAAGGTTAACTAACTAATCTCTGGGTATGCATATTAGAATTTAGGGCGAACTCCAATGGAAACCCTATAAGCTAACAGTCCAGTTCCTATGTTTATCACTCATTTTCTTGAATTTCAATTCCATATCTCCTTCAAATCTTTATGATCGCCCAATAAAAAACCTGATCTTTGACCTTATATGATTTTAATTCTACACTTCGTCCTCATTTCATGTTTTCATGTCAATCAAGTAAACATAGAATTTTGAATGAATATCTACCAGAGGTGTGATAAAAAGAATCTTTCTGGCGATAGATAACAACTGGCAACCGAATCTTGTAGTTTAAACGTTGAAGAAATAAATTCAATGAGGTGATTTTTTGCACAAAGCTTGACGAAATTTGACGAAATTAATAACATCACGCTTTATGACTCCCAAAGCGACTGCAGTAATCCTCATATTCGTTTCATGAAAGCTTTTCCACTTCAGAGCCATTTCGTGAAACCACTTTGATGGAATTCGTACACAGAAAAAAAATCCAGTCCGAAGTTATAATTGGTAAATATGAATTTTGGATTCGGTTCATGAAGCTCCTGCAAAATACCATTTTAATCCGTAACATCCAGAGGGTTTATGGCGATTTAATGTTGCCTCGTGAATTACTTGAGGGTTTGATTCGCACCTACAGCAAAAATTCCATTTATTTACTGTTAATTCATAGCATCTCTCGTCACACTGGAAAACTCAAAAACCCAGAAAAAAACACGTTCCACGTGTGCACTCAGTATACAGTCTTCAGCTGTTGGAATGGATTACTCAATGTTGGCTCTTGTAAATTCATGAAATAATTAAACTGTCCATTGGAACAGTTACTCGATTTTGAATTATTTATTTATTCTTCTTGTTTGCTGTCTCCACCCACTTTTATTATATAGTTTTTCTTCTCAACGCTATATCATTCTTCTACTTCAATGTTTCATGGGTTTTCTTCTATAAGGAAATAGAACTTTACATATATATTCAGTTTTCACTTTTTTCTCTGTATTGTCAATTTTTTCGTCGTTAGGGGCGATTGAAAAAGTTACCAATTTCCAAAGGACCAGCTCGTTCCTCAAATTGATTCTGTCTGTATGTCAAACTTGAAAAATGAATTTGACATGATGGCGAAGCTCCTTGTAGGACTGCAAGATCAAGCATGAATTGTCGGCGATGTTTACAGAGAATGTCTGGCACGTTTAATTTCCATCAGTAAAATTACTGACGTGAGCCGGCAAATTTATGGAACTGCCTAGGTCTTTTATCAATGACAGAGAGATATTGTCCTTCGCGATTCATTCCAAATTGAATTTCGATTCGATCGAAAACGTAGCTTGTAATATATGTTAGCTAACGCCAAAGTGTAATGCGAGCTCTATATAAAGATAATTCAAGATAGATTGGACAATAATAGAGCTAGTGAACTTTAATATTCCACTGATTAGCCAAATTGGCTGCAGTACATTACACATTGATTTGATTCATGTCCATATCAGTGAAAGGCTGCTACTTGGCAACGGACCACTTTGTAATACATGCACCAAATCATCAAGGCCAAACAGTTATTGAGCGAGGAATTGTTTCATTATTCTTAATAGATTCTAGACCATACAGATGAACTTTCTTAAATAAAAATTTAATGTTCTTCTATTACAAAGACCACCAGCACTACTATACATATAAATTTGATCTATATTGTATAAAAAAAGTATCAAATTTCATAGTTATGTACAGCAAGATTATTTTTAGGAACGAGAACTTACATTTTTAGATCAAATTCCATGTTGAGAAACAACCTAGATCGAATTAATAGGTCGGTAGCTTGTAGAAATTCAATCTTTGGAAATATTGAAATCAAGAGAAGATCGGAACCCGCAAAAACAGGGAATTTCGTTGCAAACTAAGCTGCGAAAATAGCTCAAATCAATTTCACTAATTGATTGTCTTCGTATCTATAAACTTCGGCTCATTCCATGCCTGAATCCCCTCCAGCGAGTAAAACATCATGCATCTCGTACGCATCTGTTAGAATTAGTTTCGGTAAGCGTAGAAAGCTCATTAGGTTGTGGATCAGTTAACACTATGGTAATTAATTGCGTCTACCCAAGAAAGAGATTTTTTTTTCAAAATTTTCATCTGAATTCAAATAAATATTCAAATAACAAAATTGGAAGGCTCAATTCAATATTAACTAAGTGAAATCCAAAAAACAGAGTTTCAGCACATACACTTAAAACATCAGTTTCTCCAGATCAGTTCTCACAAACCTGAACGAATGTTTTGTGAATTCAGGAGACCCTGTCCTAAGACAAGATTACAAATATGATAGAATTTAGAACACATTGAATTCACTGATGGCAGGAACAGAATATTTCTGCAGGGTGTGCAAGAATTAACGAGAGTTGATAAGCAAACAACAGAATAGAACACTACAAACTACCATGAAGGAATTGTAGAAGCAACACTCCTTCTGGCATCTAGCTCAACTGCACCAAATTCATCAAACAAAATAGCTTGATCTTAAATTGATCATCACACTGCTCTCTCAATATAAAAATCTCCATAGATATCCTCTGCACAGCCTCCAGATGATGTCTAATATACTGAGCACAATGCAGTTCATTTCTCACTAGTATATTGACCAGCAGAATACTAGTTTTGGTATAAAAAAAAATCAACAGTGATGTGAAATGAAACCCTACATCCTCGACGTAATCTCTAGTAAATTGCTCACGTAAGGCAGGAATAAAATCTCTGGTCAAAGAATAATTTCAGATCCCTCATCTCTGAATTTCTTCTCAATACATCAAGCTTAGACATAATAATAATAAGCTCTTTATTTTCAACAGGTTCTTACCCAATTACAGAAAATAACTAATTATTATTCGATCAAGTAGAGACGTCAGCAAACAGCGTCACTATAAAAGTGAAAAGAAAATGTATACAAGCCAATATTATGAAAGAAAATGAAGTGAAATCAACAAAATTTACAAATCCATAGACATACCGACAAAAAGAAATTACCACTCCTTTGCTCCATATTGTACAAAAGTATTAAAATAATAATAAAGGTGACCAAGATAATTGCATCAAAATCTACTACAAAATACAAAAAAAAATTACAAAAGTATCACAAAAATATAGGTGACCACTGCATACATGAGTTCAATTCAACCCCCGCAAATAACTCGTGATGTTACTTGATAGCGAGTCAAAGTGAATATCGCAGCTACCAGCAACCGAATTGAATGTAGATTCCATGAACCAAATCGGCGACCGCAACAATGAGTTACCTCTGGGGGTGTCAAGATGGAATAGTTCCACAGAACGAGAGCTGTGCCTTGGAACTCGGAAACCCAGAGCAGACAAGAGAGGTGGGCAATCGATGGTGTCGTGCAGCAATCCATACAGAAACTTAAGTGATAATATCCCTATCCTTTCCTGCAATGAAACGATATTGAATCTACACAACAACTCCCGGTGATCAAACCCTCTGGGTGGATAAACTCCATCCTCTCTCCAAACTAAGAACTTCAAGAACCTCCTTTGGACGGCCTCAAGGTGGTATTGATGGCAAAAGTAAACAGGATGCCAAATCACGCTACAACTTGCTCCGAATTAGGGAATGACTGATGAACGTTAAGGTGTTCTTAAAATACTTCCCACTGCGAACAACGAACCCATACATCTTCGAGGTAGTTGAAATCAGTTGTGAGATATGCGGAATAAAAGAGAATTTCTGATCAAAGATCACACCAAGATCCCTGATTCTGTCAAAACGAGACACCAACTGACCATCGATAGAATAATCGTATTGTAACATCTGCTTCTCTCTTGTAAAAGAGACGACTGCACACTTTGAAACATTCAAGCTCAAAAAGTTAACTCTACACCAATCAGCCACTCGATCGAGAGAAAGCTGAAGCTGAACACAGTCATAGAACGATTGAACCGCACAGAAAAACTTGAAGTCATCCGCGAACATCAGATGGAGCAAACCGACAACATCCATCATATCATTTACAAATAATATTGAGAGCAAAGGACCAAGATTAGACCCCTGTGGTATTCCAGAGGTAGGTATGAACAGAGGTAGACATGAACAATTAATAGTTTTTTTCATGGCGTATCTGAAAACTGCATTTATAAATGCTTCAGGGAAGTAGGTTCTCACCACACTACAGCAACAAGGGGTCAGGCGCATGCTACAACCTTACCTAATCTTAATTTTGGCCCTGAGGTAGGGTTGAGCTGATGCTCTTCTCCCGCCAAACTACCCTCCTCATTCCCCAGGTATCATCACAACTTGGAAGCTTCGAACCCGTATTTCAGGTGAAACCTGCCTAATGTAACCTGTACCTAAACTTATCTCGACATACGTCTCATTACAAAAAGTAAAGATCATCATTTATTTATTGATGATCTGCTACCACCAATCAACTTTGTCGAGCCTCAATTGATGGATGCAACCCCTCAAAGTCCAAAGGATTTGAGGTTCCCGATCGCGTCAAATAGGCAAAAAGTTACGTTGCAGCCGGAATCGGTGGTAAACAGAATAAAGACGCCAACTTGTTTCAGGTCGATTATGCCTTTCCCACTAAATGGAATTTGGCTGAGATTCTAGGACCGGAATTACTAGCTGCGTGATATCCGATGAAGAAAAAAAGCACCGTCCTGTTGGCCCTTTCAGCTCTTAAAACGAATTTTCTGTTTGATGTGATTAATTTCTGGACTTGCTGTCGTGACCTTTATGGATTGTATTCTTAATTTAAGGTCAGGACTCATCATTCTCTAATCTTGGAATGTATCCGAAAACTTCGAATGTCGAAGGATATTAGAGATCTTTCTGTAAAGTTCATTAGAAATTGGAGTAACACATCACGATACAACGTAAAACTGAGTCAGCTGTTTCATACGCCCCTTCTGTCTGTATTGGAAGGGGCTCATCGAGCAATCAACACAGAATACGAAGCAGAACCGTTTCTATGGAGTAGGCACATTGATTATAAAGCTGACAAAATTCGGTTAGCAACATTCTCCGTATGTTATACATATATGTTTCGAACGTGAAAGATATCGTTACTCAGACAGTCTTTTCTCGATATCCGAATACAAAAGTCAATTTATAGACCTACATTTCCACGGCGTGTTGCTCTCTTCATGAAGATATTCCTTCGAAAATGGGTTCATAACATCGATTCCATGAATTTCCAAAGTGGAAACGCAGCTCGCTGAACGTTCGTTCTTACTCACATGTGATGTGGATGTTTTCGAGGCCGTTGTTCCAGAGAAGTTTCGACTCTGAAACTTTTTGCCGTTGGATTTCTTTCCTGCTATCTGTAATTCAGTTCGACTCCAATATTCTTTATAGCTTAATGCATCTTTCCCGATATTCCCATCATTTATGGCATCCTTCTCCCTCCCTGTCCCTTTTTCTACCCATTAATTTTCAACATTCGATTTCTCTGTTTTCCTGTCCCCTTTCAGTTTGATAATATGAGTTTCTTTCTATTGAAATTGAAGAACTTGGCGTACGGAAATATGATCCGTTCTGAACTCAAACGGGAGCTGATTTCGAGAATATATTTCAGCTCGGAAGAGCTACCTCTAATGATTTGTTTATTTTTAAAATGCACAACTCATTTTTGTTATACCATTTTTACAAACTTAGCAAATAACCATAATTAAGAGAGCGGGTATCTCATCTTTCGATATAATAGATGCTTCGTTCCATTTTATCAGATGGTTTTTATTTACAGCATGTTAGACCAACTTGGATCTATTGGTCTCTAACAGTTGAGAAAGCTCCTAATATTTTATATCCTCACTTCAATAAATAGAATGAAATCCCAAAATCCAGTGAGTACACGAAACCAACAAACACAGGTCAATATACCAATTTTAATTTCAACCGTCAATTAAATACTCAATTGGGAGTAGCGAAATGTTTATATTATAGTCAACAAATATTTGCACCCCCAAGAAGACAAAATTGAGGAAATAAATAAATAAAAAAAAATAGATAACAGTTTGATCTTAAAATTGTGAATGTGAAAATGAACAAACACTCTGTATAGGTATGGAGAAAGTATCATCTTGTGGTGAATTAATGAATTAATGTTCTTAATATATTTGCTTCTTGCTCTTTCCATCTCGAACTGATCTATGGTGTTCGTAAAATTAAGAAGGAATTTCGTCGCCCGAATCCGATGTTTTATTCAGTTACACAGTAACATGAACATCTGGATTCATCTATATTCCATAGAAAGGATCACATAGACCTCTAACTGACCTCTACTCGAGTAGTGGTCTGGCATCGATTGAAGGAATTCATGTCCCATCCTAAATAACCGGAGATAGGTTGAAATAGGAAAATATTATCTGTTCAACCTATAAGAATTTACAGTGATGAGCAAATATGTGGGAACAAGTAAATATTTCTGGAATCGTTACAGATAACCAAATGAAATTTGGAAAATGGATACAGCAGTAGATTTCCTCTTTATTTTCATATTTTTTAACAATTCTACATGAAGTAATGTCAGTCTTAAAATTTGCAATTGAACACACATACGATTAAATGCAGAGTTGGTTTTTCCAGAGCTTTATCCACCCTAATACTTCATTATTAGGGGTTGAAAATAGCCACACCTATTATTTTCTTCTGTTTCATGTATTTTTGAGATATTGGACATTTTTTCTTACTTCGAATCCTTGCTCAATTTTGATGAAAAATTTTAATTTGAAAATTTCTATATAACAGTTTCTTTTCCCGAAATGAATTGAAATTAGGAATAAGTGCTTATCCTAATAACTGAATCGTCTCTGATTTCGTGCTTAGATTGAATAAATTTTGTGTGATACTTTTGTGTCAGTTCAATTATTTGAAAGGATTTTCTCAACCCCTAACTTTATTATTAGGTAGAATTAAGAATAATTGCATGCAGACGATATTCAACATTTGAAATTCCGGAAAAAATATATTCTTGGGCGGGATTCGAATCCGCATATCCTTATTATCGGTCTGGAGCTCTACCTCTCAGCCACATATGACATGCGTCATTCGAACCCACTGACAACATTTGAATTCTGGGAGAAAGATGTCCTCAATGTTGGTTGGAATAACGCATGTCCTTGGTGGTTGAGAGATAGAGTTCCAGACCGGTAACTTCAATATGCAGGATCGAGTCATGCTCAAGGGTGGAAGTAACCCCATCAAATTTCTTTAAGGAATAATTTCCTAAAGTCTTCGCATTTATCTACAGACAACTTGTAGAGAGCACTTCGTGAAAAATGCTTCAATAAATTTTGCATAACATTTTCTTTATTCGATACAACAAGACTGTAACTTACAATGATTCTCCTATCGATCATAATTTCTTAGGAGTTAAATTAGAACCATCACTCAATTATTAGGCTCATTTAAATGATCTGAGCCTAAAACTGAAAACAAGGAATAATATTCTTCAGGAATTAGCTGGATCATCTTGGGATGCTAATGCTTCCACTTTTCGCACAGCATTTTTAGCCCTAGTCTTATCTGCAGCTGAGTATTGTAGCTCTGTTTGGTTTAATAGTGCAAATATACAAAAATCGGTACACAGTTAAATACATCCATGAGAATAATTACTGGTACCATAAGATCTACACCGGTACATCGGTTACCAGTTTTGTCTAACATTGTCCTCCAGACAGACTGCAGCTCTGAATTCTTGGAACAAATATCATTCTTTTCCCAATTTATTCCCAATTATTTCATATTTTCCACAAAATAGAATTCCCAGATTGAAGTCACGTAAACCATTATGGCATAATACATTCTTCAATATGAACATAAGCGATAAAGAATTACGGAAGACTGAGAGGAACTCTTACGAAATGTATCTCGTTTCTGATCCTTTTGAAAACATTCCTGGTTTTGATCTTCCAAGAAAAATTTGGACAGTTCTCAATCGTTTGAGAACAGGTCATGGTCGTACCAATAGCATGCTATCCAGATGAAAGTCAGTTCCAAGCGCAAGTTGTGAATGTGTTGAAACAGGATAAACAATACCTCATCCCATCAATAATTGTCCCATATATAAATTTCAAGATGGTTTTAGGGCTATTCATGATGTTTCCGGTTATAAATTTCAAACGAATATGATACGTATTTTTGTTATTCAAATCTTTTTTCTGCTTTTGACTTTTTATTTCCAGATTCGATGTGGGCAACTTGAAGAAGTTTCTGTCTCCATCAATAGAAGACCACTCTTGAAGAAAGAAGTCCCTGAAATATATTCCAGCTTATTTTTGTACTTTCACACTTAGGCGGGTAGCCAGGGTTTTTTTTTACTGGGGTTTTTCTCCTAGGCTTTTATGTCATACGCCGAATTGTATGATACCTCGCCATTAACCCCCGATCTATTGTAAGCAAAAAGTTCAAAAGAAAATTTATATATATAAGAAGACAAAGGACAGCAGGTATGCAGCTTATATAGCAAATTCTTCAGCATACAGCAACATTGTTCGACAAATAATACATCATCAATATAGCCTTTGAGAATATGAGGAGTGGATCGGATCTTGTGAAACTGTAATAAGAATCCTAATCTTTGAGATGTGTTGATTTTGTGCAATTCTGTTCAGAATACTGAACATATTCCATTTAAAGTTGGCGTCATAGTGGAGTGAATTGGATTCTGAATAACTCTGTTCGGAGACAAAGGAAATACAGAAATCCGGCGTATCTACCACGAGCATCCATTCTAAGGTAGCGATGAGATATCGCAAGATAAACGTTGAAGCTAACACACACAGACATAAAATATTTACATACAGTTTCAGGTCCGTACGAATAGGACAGCAGTTGAACGTTCACAGAATCCTCACATTAATTAACGATAATGGTACAACGGAATTAGCTCTGCCGTCTCTATTTTATGCGCCATCTTAGTATTCAGTACGAGGAGATCATCATTATACATATATGCTAGGTGCCGCATTAATATCAATTACATGCCGTGAATATATGCTTCGATTTTCGAACATCGTGACTAAGTGTCTAGAGCCCATAGAGGCCACCTAACCGGAACCACTTAGTTGACAATGAATTACGATCTTGTGATCGATGTTCGGCACATAAAAGGGTTAATTCAGATTGACAGAGGGTCGCGTATGAGAGAGATGATGGTGAACGCATCTTCGGCCCATTCCCCGATGATTAAATATTTTATTTTGTTCATCATCCTCCCTTTCGATCCCAAAATTGAACTCGGTGGATCATTTGACACTCGCTGAGGACGCTCTGGTAGCTTATAATGTACTCAGCACACTGGCCTGGGTCAGTTGGTATGGCAGTTGTAATGGAGGATGGAATGAAGAGAAAACGTTGAATTGTTTCGATCACTAACAATTTCTCACATCTGAAGTGGGAATGTAGTTTTATGTTAGCAATCGAAAGCACCAAGATAGAACGTATCTTATCTTAGCTTCAACTTTTTTTTGACGTCCAGTTCAATCTGTCCATTTGGTTAAGGAGCCGGATCAGCTTCAGAGACTTATACGTGTTGAAGGTCGCGTTTCTTCTATTTTATCGTACAGACACAAACATCCTATTGTTATAACCAAAAAAACCATATCAGTAATCTAATCATCCATTATGCACATCATATTCTGAATGCTGATTCTTTGGCTATTCTTTCTTTCAATCGCCGACACTTGTTGAGTATGCGTCTGATCTGTCAAAACTAGCTTTCATTACAGCTTTGTGAGTGCATATAACTACTTTCAAAATCTCGGTAGCTTCAGGAACTGACTGTGACCTCCAGAAATCGTTAAGCAAGAACTCACTAGGAGTTCCTAAACGTATTTACAAATATTGAGGCAATCCTTAACTCACATACTCTGTATTTCCCATCATCTAATACTTCTTTGCTTCTACACCGCTTCATCGGCACTTGAGTTTACACTCACAGAAAGAGTTTTTAGGTGTCTATAATAACCAAGGATTCGAACCTCTTTGCTCAATCTTGGGCACTTCTGGTAATATTAAATGATAAAGAGATCTGACCTTATTTGTTGTTTGGAGTTCACCACAGCTCTGCTTCAATCGTCGAGGGTAGATTTCACAGAATAAGGTGCAGGCACTTTGGATAAAGCTTCTCAAACTTCCACTGATGAATTGTGCCTTGGCGATATGTAGTTGCGTCACAGGTTCACAATTCACAACCTTTTTTTTTACGTGGAGAATTTCAACTGAGTAATTCAAATACACAATGAACTAGGGTAGCCAACTGACCCGGAAACAGATTATTTTGAGAGATCTTTAGAGGAACTTGTAGTTCTGAGTGCCCTTATAGACTCGTGAAAGTAAATTGATAAAGGAGAACTTACTTGTAGTACTGTACACGAGAGCGTCTAGAGGGAGAATAAATTTGAATAATTGAGAGAGGTCGTACAGGTAGCAAAGTTTAGGGATTTCCAAAATTCCGTCCGACAGAAGGCATTCTTGGAAGTAACGGCCGCTACCCCAAATTCCAAGAAAGATCCTTTGTTGCGAGAATATCGCAACATTAATAATTTTGTTAAAGATTTAAAGTTGGAATAACACAATATATCATAACTATGTATATACAAAGACTGCTCTGAATATGAGTCCCATTACATAAATCTACATCCTCAGCGAAGCTGTTTAATTTTGGCAGCGACTCAAATCTGATGGCTTGATGTGTTAATTATTTGCCTCGTAGCTTTGCGAAACTTTTATAATTTGAATGTGCAGAATGTGCAGAGGTAATGTTTGTTAAATTCGTCACTCAGGCTTTCTAGACGTCATTAGACTATAAAGCTTTCATAAGTATAGTATTCCCACTTTAGCGAAGCAATGATGTCACGTCAAGTGACACATTATCGAAAGCATTGATTTATGTGGCAGTTTTCGTGATTTATAAAATGAAGAGATGAGAATATCAAGTTCCTTACAAAATGTGGAGCACGATCATTATCTGAATTTCAGATTTCAAGTCCCAAGAAGGTTCATACTCACTCAAACTTGAATAAAATCTTGTAAACAAAGATCGTCGTGTACAAAAAGTAAAAAAAAAAAACCTTCAATGTATTCGAACAAAATCCATAGGAAAAAATCCGGTTCACGCCGGAATGACTTTGTTACCTATCACCACAGTTGTAGAGTTTCTTCTGTTCAAGAGTCAAAAGTTGAAGTCGATAAATTAACCTGGGTGAAACACGATAGGCCGTAGTCGGAATGTAAATCGAGGATTAGGCCTCTCAGACATGACCGAGGCAATATCGATAACTCCCGACATGACGTGACATCAGAATTCTCCACCCTAGAGATTTCCACCTCGATAAGATGCGACCTGAGAAATCCGACCGGAAAAGCCCACTCAAACTACGTATTTCCTTCCGTGAAAAGCTGTATCCCCGATCATGCGGGTTAACGGCTTAATACAGTGTCCTAGAAATTTCGGATGACCCCTTCGAATTGGCCCAACAAATGATCATAATGAATGGCTACGATCTGAGAAAAATATGTCTTTTTCTTTGATTTTCCGACGAATTCGAACCGAGGGACGAGGTGAGCCAGCGCGTGGCTGACTATTTCAGGGGGAATTTCATTCGGAAAAACATTCGAGAGCATTCGCATATTTCAACAGTTTGGTCCTTCGGGCCGGATTTTCATAGCTGAATCATTTATAATAGATTTCTCAGTAATAACAAACTATTTTCATGATCCTAAAAGACATTGAAAGAAAATACTCAAATTTGCATAATAGCGAAAGACCTGGGTGAACTAAGTGTTACACGATGTAAATCATTTGGTATTTACTGAATGAGATGCCATAATACTATATGATTCTTTCAGTCCTGATAATCTCAAACAGACAGCTCTGAAATCTATGATTAACAGAGCATTTATATGTGCATCATGAAAGAAAATGACTTCTGTCAATTGACTTTTTGAAAATTGATAATTTTCAAAAGGTTTCTTATTTTTATCCTTGATAAAGATAGAAGATGTCTATCGAAACGTCGGAAATCATTACATCCACAATAGATGATGGTAAGAGCCCAAACAATCATTCAACACGAGCTCCATCATCAACAATATCTCGTCATCAAATGAGAAAACTATCATTATTTTTGACCGCAGAATCCAACAAAATTATAAAAAAATAGGGTTCTAATTTGAAAGACAGAAGTTATGGCCAATTTAAGATCACAATTTTCAACACGAAATTTGAAACACCCTGTAATAATTTTGAAATCCAAAAGATGCATGACCTTTTCACATCCTTCCTCTTCGATGTTGTAAAAACGGTTTACGCTCAGGATATTTAAAATAAGAATAATGAACATATTACTGACTGAACATATTTGACTTTTTTTCCAGTTTTTTTTTTTGGATATTTTGAAAACTATTCGATTCAATACAATGGTTTTAACAGAAATGTATTCACTATTGAATACTCGTTCATACCAGGAATGGAAAACTTGAAAAAAAATTTTTTCGTCGAATTTATTTTCACACCCTGTATAACCAGAAGTTTTTGGGCTTCGAAAATATTTTAGCTCTGTAGAGAACTTCGAACAATATCATCATCCGAATTTTCAGATTTCGAATATGTCTAGTGCTCCAGAAACGTCTAATAGGCACTCGAACTTGAGATACCCTGTATTGTTTTTTGAACTAGGTGTTTTTTTCAGGAGGTGTTCTATAAGATATTTTGGAGGAACATAAAACGCTACAATACTTTTACTGATCATTCAACACTACATACATCGTCCAATGAAATCGCTCAATTTTTGAAAACGGGCCAATAGAAACAAACTGTATCTGAAAACACTCAACCTCACAGTGTTTTCACTTTTAGAAATTTGTTTTTATCAAATACCTAATTTCATAGGATTAAGCTTTGGCCGTTGGTGGAAGTAGCGGTCGTCATGGTTACGATAAACAAGCACTTGTTAGCGATAACTTCAACAGCACATTTGGCAGTTCTGTCAGTTTATTTTCGTATTTTACCATAAAGTAGATAAAAATGAAACTTTTTGGGAATTGAAATATTACTTCAATTGAGGAAAGTGTGAAGAAAAGTGTTCCGCTCAATACAGTGAAGTCAAGACCCTACATTTGGAAACAATTTGAAGAATTCTGTGCTGCCCGGAAACACCTTGTTAATGAAAAAACAAGTTTGTCAAAGCTCAATAATATTATGATAGACTGGGCTTTCAATATGAAGAGAAGAGATGGATCAGACTACAAGGAAAGTGTCGTAAAAACCTTGTGGAATAACACTGCCAAACAGCTGCAGGAAAAGTTCTATTCCGAATGGGGCGTTAGGTTCGATCCATTCACAGACATGGCTTTTAAAACGGCGCGGGATGCACGAAATGCCAAGAAGCGTATTTTGCAAGTGGACCCTGAGAAAAGAAAAGTTAGTGCCAAAGCGCTGTCTTTGGAGCAACACGAAAAGATGGTCAACTTATGTAAAGAAGATAATCCAGACGGTTTGAACAAAAAATTTTATTTTATTGCTGCATTGGAGCTTACTTGGTACGGAGGAGAGGGTTCATCATGCCTAATTTCGCATTTCCAATTCGAAATTGAAAACGATCCCACGGGCCGAATTGCTTACAATCCGATATTTTCTAAAACAAACAAGGTGGTGCCCAAAAATGTGCGGAAACGAAATGGCTGACTCCCAATATTGAAGAAGATATTTGCCCGGTGAGGTTATATAAGCTACTTGTATCCAAAAGAACTGCAAACATAACCACTGAAAGACTATTCCTTACTCCACATAAAAATTGGAAATATGGTTCATGTTTCAAAAACTCCCCAGTCGGTCCCAATACGATAGCTAAATGGACAAAGAATCGGCAGAACTCATTGGCATCAACACAAAGTCGAAGATAACCAACCACTCGCATCGAGCTACTGCTGTCAGCCAATTAGCCAAAGCAGGGATTGGCGAGGAACAGCTGATAAAGATAACAGGCCATTCTTCTGCAGCGTCAGTGAAATCTTATCTCCAACTGGACCAACAACATCACAAAAAAATAATCACAGCCATGAGGAATGACAAAAATGTCCTTCAAGAAACAACATCAGTATCTACTTCATCATTCGAAAATAATGCTCGTAATGTGTATAATAATTGTACCATCAATAATTATTATTTTGAGAATAAAGATGAATAATTTGTTGTTATGCTTCTATCTGGTAATTTTTGAATAAAAAACTATTTTTTATTTCGTTTGATTTATATTGTTGAATGATCTTTCCAAATACCACGAGAGATTCGAATTTTTTTTGATAACACTCTGTCGTTTTTTGAAAATTATACAAATTTCACTCAACAAAGTGATAACTTTGTTTCGTGACATTTAAACGCATAATTCCCAAAAAACAAGAGTGTTCCCAAAAAATTCTCACCTCTAGTGGTATTACCCTTGAAAATAAGATTTCGTACATATTTTCAAGAAGAAGTTTTTCTCTTACAGTCATCCAGACATCACTAATATCTTAACATTGATGTGTGCTTTCATTAGGATGTTGCCTCAATAGATTCAGTTCGATAAATCAAATACGAAGTTCCTCATTCATCATGAAACGAAAGAAATAGCCTAATTTTTTTGAAAGTACGATATTTCTTTAGTAAACTGAATTCATACAATCTCAGCTACCTCTATCTGTTAGAAAATGGGCGCAATATTCCATTCCAGATAAATAATCAATATCAAGAAGGAAAAACATCGTTATTATATACTGCTCTCTTCCATGTGTAAGTAGAACCACCGGGGAATACGGTTCTATTGATTTCAGCGAAGCACAAAAAAAAAGATCCGAAGTAGATAAATTCAAAACCCAAAAGGGTTCACAAACGTATTGATTTTACGGAATACAATTCTCTTCTGATAAATGGAAGATTTATGGGTAACAGTCTACGCTGTATAGAGATTGCAGCATCCTGGATAACCATGTCATGGACCTATTATTTTGCATTATCACGAATTTAAAATATATCTACGCGATACATTTTGGAATTCCAATAGCTCTTCAATACGGGCTTCCATGGGAAAAGCTCATTTTTCGTTTTTATTTATTAGCGCTGTCCGAATTTTCGTGAATTATGAGTCAGCTCACAGGCAGGTTTTCAATAGATGTGAATATTTTGGCTACGTATTCGAAATGTGCGTATTACTAGAATATGGTCTAGACAAAGTGGAAAATCCAAAGTACACCTTCTCATCTCATATATAGACATATTCAAGATAATGTCATTCTGATTTGAAGCATTGAATTCGGTTATTTCTGAGCAGATTGATAGGTACTAATTTAAGAATTTTTCAATAAGAATATGCTGATGCTTGAGGTTCTGATAATTTCAAAATTTTTTCTGTTGACACTGAAAGCTACAACACAGAAATATGATTGAATAAAAATGTTCAATGAATGCGATCTGACACCACGCTCAGCACCAAAGTGTTTCTTCTAATTGGTCCCTTTCTCTTCGATAGTTCGAAATTTCTCCCAAAGACTTCGAAATCTAAGTTTCATTGGCTTCTGTCAATCGAGTCTCTCGATACAAACGTCTGTTGGTCCACTGATTTGATTTTAATTTTTACTCAAAATCCACCTTTTGCCCATCGTTAAATTTGGAACCTAATTGATAAATAGTTTGTAGGGTCGTGAGGGTCACGTAGAAGAAAACATATGTCGAACTTCTCCTAGCTAATACTCAAGTTTTATTATGTCGTCTATCAATCAATATTTCCATGTAGGGGATCAAAGAATTTTATGATTATTTGCGTGATATTTTTGAGAGGTTTAACTGTCTGGAATGTCTTTTACTTATCAAGACCCAATATCCAGCTTCGCTAGACATATCGTATTACAAAGGCTCGTGTCGATTGATCGAAAGAAATGCTGCAGAAATATAATTACGGTGCTTCGAAGCACGTCTATGAAATCGTGACAAGTGATGAATCATGGATTAACGCATATGCGCCCGAAAGTAAACAGTATGAAGGTTTCACGATGAGCCAAATCCAACAAAAGTTGCTCGCGCACGAAGCACTGCCAAGCAAATGGTCACCTGTTTTTTTCGGAAAAACTAGACATGCCAAAATTGGCAAAAGTGCTTCGACAATTGGTTCATAGGACGCAAAAGTGTATAGTTCCCAATGGCGAATATTTCGAAGAACAATAAAGTAATTTTCGATGAATAATATTTGTATTTGTTATTTTATTTATTTTATCCTCTGCTATTTTTTCAATGAAATAAGTGATATATCACATCCTTCCTCAACTATGGATGATGATTTCTCTTTGAATGGGTTCCATAGCAGACTTCAAACATCAGAAGATCTGAAAAATCATCACTTGGACCCGATTCGAAGAATCCTCCTTGCAGATTGGCGACAAATTTTGTGTATTAGATTTTAATATAGAGGGTATTTCTAAGGACAAGAGTGATTATATTTCTAAACTAACAAAAGACTATGGTGCTGAGATTATTCTCCTTCCAGAGACACATACGGATACTAAAAAAATCTTCGTGAAAGAGGAACCATAAAAGGTTATGTATTAATTGATTATCTCCTTAGTAAAATTTACGGTTTAGCTTGTTATGTTAAAAAATCCTTGATTCACAATATCGAGTTAACTCAAAAAGTCGAATTTGAGGGTGTTTTCTTTATCTCTTTCAAATTTTGTATTTTTGTTATTCAGTTCTTTTTTCTGCTTTTGTCTTTTTATTTCCAGATTCGATGTGGGCACCTTGAAGAAGTCTCTGTTTCCATCAATAGAAGACCATTCTTGAAGAAAGAAGTCCCTAAAATATATTTCAGTTTATTCTTGTACTTTCACACTTAGGAGGGGAGCCAGGGTTTTTTTTACTGGGGTTTTTTCCCTAGGCTTTTATGTGATACGCCGAATTGTATGACACCCCGTCACTAACCCCTGATCTGTATGCTTTATTGTTTGCTAACTGAATATTGTGAGCCAAAAGTTCAAAAGAATATATATATTTGTTCTCTAATCCCGAAATATAAAAGGCAACCCCTGTAGTGCTGTTTAGACGACGGGACATTTAAAATGGAGCCTGTCATAGCGAAAACCGATAAACATGGAGAAGTGGGGGTTAACGTAGGTGTTAAAATAATTTTTTTAGGGGACAAAAGTTTTCATGATATAACAATGAATGTATTCAAAAATATGGGCTCCTCAACGATCTGATTGATATCTGTTGAGCGAAGGAGAAGAAAGAAATGAGGATATAAATATTTAGTTCGAGCTTTCCCACAATAAAAGATTTATTGTCAATATGGCAAGCATTGTGTCGCTCGAGAGTGTTCCCGCCTAGGCCCTTACAATTTCAACGACTATATCACGTCAGCTGCAAAATTGCTCTGATAAAATATAATGTCATCGCTGTGATGCAATTTTCTCTGTCATTTTCTTCCACTACCCTACAAAGGAACCATCCACTGACTACAACGCTCACCAAAGTATTATCTCGTATTCAACTGCGATGAATTGCTTCTACAGTTGAAATTTCAAAGGCAAATGCAGTAAGAGGATTAGATCTATGTTTTCGAAACCCACAATTCACGATTTCTATACAGAACGTACAAGTCCATTTCGAATGTGGGTTTCGATGCAATCGAATTTGAATTGCATTCAACATACATTACGATTATGAACTTGATAGGTGCCCTTGATATTGGAGCATAATTATTTAAATTAGTCGGGCTGTTTCCAACATTCCTGACGTCGATAATTTGTTTCAATGTTTCGGTAAACGTTCGGTTAGCGTCCGATTAACAATTGATATCATTAGAGGAACCGAAAAATTCTTATAACACTGTTAATTTCATATCCTATAACTAGGTTTATTATCAAAGAATGTAGATATTTTTCCACCTTTCAGCAAACACTTCCTAGCGTCATTCAAGTGTCTGTTCAGAAAAGAACCAGCTCTTGCCAATTCTGGTTGATATGGAATGGAAAGGCAAAACTAATTTTGATGATTTGAATTTCGTTTCAAGATGCCAAAATTTGAGGAGAATTGGACGTTCCAGGAGATAGGGAATTTCTCATAGTTCTGTTCTCGACGGCAGCTCCAGAGTAATAATTCTTGTGAAAGAAAGCTACGACAATGAAATCTGAAAATTACAGGGTGAGTATTTGATGTACTACCGTGCCCCCAAATTATCTTTGAAAAAGCCTTTACAGGAGTTTTGGATCCACTATGGCATGATATTCTTCCAAATAATACCAGATATTTATATAACAAGTCCAATACACAAACTCGAGGTAGAACGTCTCTCTATGGGATGTTTATTTAATAATTCCATTAGTTTGAACTCCGCTGAATATACTTCGAAATCGAGTATACCGGAATATGGCGGTAATCGAATGTTTTAGGCTATTACTTGATTTCCGCTCGTTCACCAGTACCAATTGATATACAATAAATTAATTCGACCAACTGCTGCGGACAAAAATATACAGTCAAACTCACTGTTCACTATGTACATGCTCTGATCAATTTTTGATTGAATTACGCATTCGCATGATATTATTGGTCTCTTCAAAAATACTGGAAAAGATTGCCAATATTCGCTGGTATTTCATTATCGAATTGATTTTGATTAATGTTAACTAGGTGACGGAAATCAAAAACCAAAAGTGCAATCCACCTTCACACAAAGCAAAACCGGTTCAGGATACAATCAAAACACTTGACTGGAAGCTGCTACTGCACCCGCCGTATTCACCAGACATGACTCCTTCTGAGCACTTTAAATTCCTAAGAGAAGGTCGAAAATTGGGTGGTCATTTTCAATTATATGTTGAAATTGAAACTATTTTGATTTTGATTCAAAGAGCAGATCTAACAAAAAAAACCATCTACTTTTTAAGCTCATTGTATATAATAGATGACAAATATAGATTTCCGCTAATTAAAAATATGAACATACTTGAATATTTAAGAGAACAAATGCATTTGTCTCATTTTCACTTTATTGATTTTACGACACGACCTGTTTCGATTATCAAACCATCGTCAGGTGCTAGTTACAGACTGAAACATTTAACATTTTATTTATGGAATGTTCAAAAGTGATGAATGGATTATCTCTATTTTGGTATCACATCGTGAAAGATTGGAATCCTGGTAGAGATTTTAAAATTGTCCCATTTGAGGTGTTATTTCAATCTAGTCTCGAATTTTCTGTTATTTGCGCCAAAGTATCCAGCATTGCAATCTTTATAACTGATTTTATAAGCACCTGGAGTTTTAGCTGGGTTCAGTTTAAATTTGGGATTATATAAATAATTTTCCCAGGTTAGGAAATCCTGAAAATTTTGTTTTAAAATCAAATCCAGAAGAATAATTTTGGATTTATGATAAACTACCAAGTGTTAACAACCCAACCAATCGATACTATATGTTGAAACTCAAAAGGCCAATTACGTATGATACGAATTCAGAAATTGAATTAGTAGTTTCGTTCAATTTCGGCCGCATGCTCAGTGAACATCCTGTATGTCCTGACCCCAGTTTCGCAGAAACATCCACGCAACAGTTATATACCAAATTGAACTGTGACATGAAAAAAATTATCCACGCAGAAAGCACTTCTCTTAATATTTATCTCGGAAGGCTCTTTCAAGGAAAAAATAAAACCAGTAGGCTTAGGTTTTGAGCACAATAAATGAAATATAGTTCTAAAAGCTGTCACTGAGCAGAAACAATCTATCTAGATGACTGAACAATATATTTAGTATTCAAGAATTTTCAAGGTACAAGAGATGACATAGATTAATGAAATATAAGAGGTATTTCCTTTCGACAAATATGAAAGGAATTTTTTCATGCAAGCTTTCACATTTATATGCAGACATATTCAGAGTGACGGTCGCAACATTACCCACTTTTTCATTTTGAATTCCTCTTTCTGTCGAAACTGATAAATGGAAGGTTTCTCGACATGAAATTTTTTTTGGCAAACATGACACTTCTCCTCTGGAGGAATTCTATATTCTTGTGGACGAATACCTTTTTGGGAGGAATAAGGAAATCACTCATTGTTCGAAAATGAAACAAGTTTTTATTGGAGAAAACACGATCATTTGACAATAATGATAATATATATCAAGGGATATATAATATATAATATATATATATATCTATATAATATATGATAAGGATGGTTAAAAAGCAAAAGAAACAACACCCCGCTTCATCGATTTTTGTCCTTTTTAAAAAATTTCAGGATCCTTTTGGGTTGCTGACGAGAATTTATGAATGTTTAAAACTGTTGTGAATTCACCAGCTTTTATGAAAGCTAGTTTTACCTTCAAAAAGACAGGAGATGTCTGTTAAAACATAGGCTACATGTAGATGATGGTTATTGCCAAAAAATATAGTTTTAGGGCTTTTCAAGCACTTCACTCTTTCACTGAAAGAGGTATAAATTTCAAACGAATTTGATTATTTTTATATTCGCTCTTTTATTTCAAGATTTCGATGGGAGATCAATCTGAAAAAAGAAATTCTTCGCCATTCAAAATTTCAGCTTTTTACGTAAACATTGCAGCATATAGAAATCAATTCTGAAGCAGTGAAGTTTTATTACTAAAGGTTTCCCTGAGATCTCGTATCGAACCCCAAATTGTACTTTCAGATATACCGGTATGAAATGGGAAAGTAAAAAACATTTCATTCAAACTATTGTCCATCGTTTTTGGGGTAGCAGCTCCCAGCCAAGTGTTTTGATATTATACTCAACCGGTTTTGCTTTGTGTTCAGGTGCATTGTCATAGAGCAGACTTTCCTTGCCTTGTCTTCTGGTCTATTCTGGTTGTTTCTCGAACAATACATGGTTTAAATTGATCATTTGTTGTCGATAGCGATCAGTATTAACCACACCTTTCTGGTCTCTCCAAACACACAGCATTGTCTTCTTGCCGAATCGATCTGGTTTAGCAGTCGATGTTGATGGTTGTCCCGGATTAACCCATATTTTTTTTCCATTTAGGATTCTTGGAATGAATTCAGTTTTCATAACCAGTAACAATCAGATGCAACACCGATTTTCTTTCGTGTCTTTGAAGCAAAAATGTTTCCTATCGAGACATTTGTGTCTTGACGCTCACTTTATACAGGTATACCCACTTACCTCAACCTCTGAAAGAACGTTTCCCGAAACCAGCTACTATATCGTTTGCTACATCAAGAAAATTTAGTAAAAAATTCAAGTAATGAAGGAAAAAGACTCAAGAGCTACATTGAGGGCCCGATGCGTTACTGGACTAACAGAATGAACATCTAGAAACAACTATGTGAAGACTTCATACAACAAAGAGTCAACGTCATCAACCCCATTTTCAATGTACATAGGTTTCAATGTTCCCCTTGGTGAACATACATCCCTGCATTCATAAGCTTAGTATTATTGTTTACCTAACCCATCTGATACCACGCTTTTGTGCAAATTTTCTGGCATGTTATGTAATATTAATCATAACTTTCATGCCTACGTATGAAAGTCAATTATCTGAATGGGCTTCATTACTTTTACAGGCTGCAAGGAATTCAGCGGAGCTTTTGAAATGGTGTGAAGTTTATTCTGCAGCAATTTTGTGATGTTGTAAGGGAATAGAGTACAGAAATTCTCTGCAGCGTTTATAAACTAAACCAGGGGGTAATTTGTCGGATGAGAAGCATTTCCTTCGTTCCTCCCTAACGTTGAATTGATTATTCAATCTAACCCTCATTACATTCAACGTATAAGAATTTCCAATTACTTTCATATTATGGCGAATATGTTTAAGATCTACTTGTATGGCAAGTCGATAGGTAATTTATTTCATCTACAAACGTCATATAAAGACTTGGAATCCAAATTAGGTGAAATATCATAAAGAACCTCAAATGAAATTATAATGATTATGTATACTGCGCGTTGGGTAGATGCCTGTTGCTCTATCCTACGTTTATGAACGTTCAGCTAAATTTTGAGTACCATATCTATGGAAACTTTAGAGGAAGAAAAACTAGAACATATGGTACATATAGCTCAAATGATCGTTCTACACTTGTTCCATCATAAAAATATTCTCTTCATAAACCCTAAAAATCCTTTTGCGATATTCACATTCACAAGGCCTCTATAATTTGCAAAAAAAAGTTTTGTAAGAGTATATCGATTGGTAGTTTTTTTGTATTTACCAATGCTTGAAGTGATGTAACTCATTTTTCTGAAGCACAGTTAGTTGATCATCGATGCGTTTCAACTTTCAATTTATTTTGTGTTAATTTTCTGCAATTCAATTCTTTCTTTCGAAAAGAACAGTTATTATTGTAGTCAACACTTTCGTCTTAATCCTCTTTAGAGTCAACATCTTCGTCTTAATCGTCTTTAGAGTATAGAGTTAGAGTGTCTCTTCGATCGAACCATTCGATCTCGAGTTCCTTTCCTCATTTTAAGATTACAACCACGAGCTGTCCATTGGTCGACTTTAAACGAATTGGGTTTAACATAGTTCCCACCACTGCACTTAGGGTACTTCATCATAACTCTTAACTCTTGAGATGCACATGTCAACGGTTCAAAATAATCCATCCGAGTCGCACTTGGTCCTCTAATAAATATTCGAACACGTCATCTGGAACATATCCGTTCAATTGTTCAATCGTATAGACGGCGTCTAATAAATAAACGGGAATAGTTCGTTATCTTAAGACTATCGATACACGGAGACGCACTAAGAAAATATCCGATTTCACATTTTCGATTGCAGAACACAGATCCGCACTGGCACCCAACTCCTTCCAAAAATGCTAAATCCTACACTATTATTATAACTTTAGTTGAGGCTTTTAGTTTCACTCAATTTTTCATTAGCTTCTTCTTCAGCTGTTCTATTAACAAATTGCAAAAAAAGAAATCTGGGGGTGCCAGGGCATTCTGGACATATGAATAAGAACTCATTTACTGGACCAGAAACAGTAGTTAGGTTGAATGAAACCACTGAGGAAGTGAAATAATTGGAAATAACTGCAGGTTCTTTTATGCATTCCAGACATTCATTTAATATTACTTCTATGCCGCATCTTATCGATAATTTAGTCAAACAGCACACTAGGACCCTTGTCCATGTCAATGTCGTACATACAGTGTGAATCATATATTTTCATTTTTGACGATAATTGGACTTTCTTGTGACATAACCTTAGTAAACAATGTTTACCTGAAAGAGTTAAGGTACCTTAAGTGTTTTCCTTAAAGTATTGACTCTTAGAAGCATCTGTATAAATCGAACACAAAGATTTCACACCATTAATCAGATGAAACAAACAAATACTTCATTCATTACCGAGTATCTGTGCAACTATATGAGTTTTCTAGTTCGTCAGCTCCTTCGAATAACTAATACTTGGCTGCTGGGATATTGAAACAATTAATAACAGCGAAAACCCTGATATTTTGAAATTTAAATAATTAATATGTTGTTCAGCTGAATTAGATATTTCACATTGTTCGTGGAACTCAGATGGAGCAAATTGGAATTCTAGTTGGTGGAGAATTTAATTTCGTATATTACGAGGCCTCGGATTATATAAAAGCCATCTTCGCTTGTGTGTTTCTCAAAGCGAATGCGAGATATTCTCAATTTTTGATACAGTCTGAACAATTTCTAGCATGATGTGGTAACTTGATAATGATCAAGCTAGGAACTGACGGAATAAGGGGGGAAACAAGTACCAACATTTCCAAATACGAAACCTTGAGGAAATTTTAATAGTCGCCTGAGCGCAATCAGTTCAGAGGTTTTGTTATAAAAAGGAGATGTTCATGTTGTTATAAAGAGGGATTGAAAAAACAAAATTACACATCCTATGAATGGGCTGCCTCAGATGAGCAAAATGCAATACATCTCAATTTTGTCTTCACACCAAATGAATTCTATGTTAGTATCATCGATGCAGAAGTTGTTCCATGTCTGATGTCCTTACCAATCAAAACTTTAATACCAACGGAAGTAGCCAATGAGATAAGAAAGCTGAAAAACAAAACAGTTTCTGAATACGACCTAATAAAGGTAGAAACTGCTCACAACATTATTAGAATGAGAGTATAACCATTTTCCCTATCATAAAGAAGTATGCTGAGGTTATAATGAGACCCAAATCTGGCGAATCAGAGAACAATGCGGAATCATATAAGCCCATAAATCTTTTGCCAATCTTCGGTAAACAGTTTGAGGAGTTGCTTCTAAAAAGGCTAAAAGGTGGCATGGATAGGCACCAACTGATGACTTGCTAGGATTCTGAGATAACCATTCGACAACGTATCAGCTGTTGCTCAGCATTATTTCTGGACTCATCGCAAGCATTCAACAAGGTTTAGTACAGAAACTCCAACAACTCCTCCCACATATTACATGATTCTGAAGTCGTATCTAGCAGATCATTATTTTGCCGTGACGTATGGCGAAGTAATAACCACCCCTGCAATACTCAAATCCGGAGTCACACAGGAAAGTATTTTGGGACCACTTTTTAATATCATCTTCATTTCAGGTATACCTGAAAATAAAAATACCAAAATTGAAATTCGCCGCTCCAGCTTGGCATTTTTCATTTGCTCAATATACAGTTTTTCTGAAGCAACTGCTTCAAAAAGCTATTGAATCTTGTCGGGTGTTATGCCTACGATCTGCAAGATTCTGCAAGGTATTTTTTTAGAGAACATTTCGAAGTTGTCAACCCTCAATAACAAAAGAAAGGTTAGGTTGTGGAAGAGGGCAATCTTCAAGGGGTGTGGAAAGAGCGACTACTATCTCTTATATAGTCAGTGCCTCTATTTTGAATTAGTCCTTTGTAATAAGTAGTTATGCCAGGTTATTAGAGGTTAATTGGAGATTTTTAGGCGTTAAGGTCTTTATGTTGTATCACACTAATTGAATAGCTTTCTTCACCATAAGTTGATTCACTTGAACCTTTCAACATTTTCCATCTAGAAAAATTTATATGGATCATTCCTGACTTTTTCTACAAATCATTATAATGATCTGTATGGACAACTACCTTGAATAATTCAGTTTAAAGCGAATACACGAATAAATAATAAAATTTTTTCTCGTGACATAGAAATAAATCGTGTTTCTCAATCAGATAACTCGTGCGTATTCATTCAGCAAATGGAGCAAAGTGAGCAAATAGTATGCAGGCAGAGAAATTAGGGATTTTCGCAAATGAATCATTCAATCTCCGAGGCAAACAGCGAAATGAAATCTTCTGTTAATTGTCTGTATTCTTTGACGTCAGGATGTAATTCGTTTTAATTTATAGTATACAGTGTGGCAGTACTTAATGAAAGGAATTTTATAGGTGTTTTATAAATTTTTCTGGAACGTTCAGAGATACATAATTTCTTGTCCTGAAATGACATATTCAGAAATGGATTTTTTTTTCTCTGATAAGTATACTCGTAGCACCTTTCCACTGATTAAACATGAAGGCGTGTGTTACTCCATTCAGAAAGGATTTTCCATCGATTTGAGTTCCATAGGATTAAGATTCAGCTTGAATTCCGGAGTGAAATGTTCGCAGATTCATCAAGTATGACCCAAATGAATTGTGAAGCCTTCTAAGCTATTGCATCGGTATCAAACGAAATAACACAAGGGGGGCAGACTTAATCGAGTTCCAAAGCCACATTATTTCGGTATTACATAAACGAAGCGAATTAGGGAACAAATTCTCCCTCAAGAAGGTTGCAGGCTTCAAAAAGCGGAAATAACTGAAGAGACAAATTCACGGAACCTCTTGGTCCGATGGCTTAAGCCTATTATCGAAAATTTAATTTTAACGAAAGATCCCTTTGTTTCTATAGGCTGGAGCTCTTCTAATGATGCTTTCGATGTTTTATATTTTCAAGGATGCTCGCCAGGACAAAATTAACCACAACTTTTTGATTGAATTCGGGGACAGAATTCTCAGGAATTGTCGTTCATCATTCATATAGAAATGAATCGTGTGTGATCCTCGAAAGAAGAATTTGGTACATGAAAAAAAAATAATGTAGGCTTTTTTTATGAGTGGTCTAGGGGTTATGATAAATTTCCACCCACAGATAAAGTCTAACGTCCAAATAAACACGGCTTTCATATTCACAAGTTTATTTACACCAAGAGAATAAATAAAATTATCGTCTAATATATAAATACAAAAGGCCGATACTGAGTTTTCGTCATAGTTCTAAAATGATCGTTCAGTTCTTACTTTGGCTAATAGTTTCCAAACTCGCGAAACGTCTACCATCAACACTTTCGTCTTAATCTTCTTTAGAGTCAACACTTTCGTCTTAATCGTCTCTAGAGTCAACACTTTCGTCTTTATCGTCTCTATAGTCAACACTTTCATCTTAAGCGTCTCTAGAGTCAACACTTTCGTCTTAATCGTGTTTAGGGTCAACACTTTCGTCTTAATCGTCTCTAGAGTCAACACTTTCGTCTTAATCGTCTCTAGAGTCAACACTTTCGTCTTAATCGTCTCTAGAGTCAACACTTTCGTCTTAATCGTGTTTAGAGTCAACACTTTCGTCTTAATCATCTCTAGAGTCAACACTTTCGTCTTAATCGTCTCTAGAGTCAACACTCTCGTCTTAATCGTCTCTAGAGTCAACTCTTTCGTCTTAATCGTGTTCAGAGTCAACACTTTCGTCTTAATCGTCTCTAGAGTCAACACTTTCGTCTTAATCGTCTCTAGAGTCAACACTTTCGTCTTAATCGTGTTTAGGGTCAACACTTTCGTCTTAATCGTCTCTAGAGTCAACACTTCCATCTCAATCGTCTCTACTCGAGCACCAAAGTTAGCGTTGGAATGTCAGAGTTGGAGTCTAGAGTTAGAGTGTCCCTTTGATGGGACCATTCGATCTCGAGTTCCTTTCGTCATTTCAAGATTACACTCCCATCTGTTTATTGGTCGACTTTGAACGAATGGATTTTAACATATTTCCCACCACTGCACTTCCTTCGTCATAACCAATATTTTTCTTAACTGTTGAGATGCATATGTCAACCGTTTAACATAATACATCCGAGTCGCACTTGGTCCTCTAAGAAATAACCGAAAACGTCATCTCGAACATATCCGTTCAATTGGCTCGTCTAGACTGCGTCTAATAAGTAAACAGGAATAGTTTGTTATCTCAAGACTATCGATTGCGAAGCACAGGTCCGCACTGGCGCCCTACTCCGTCCAAAAATGCTAAATCCTTCACTAATGTGTGTAAATTATTTCCAAATTCCTGATGACTGTTACCTTTTTATCCACCAATGAGCAAAGAGTTCGTTCGATAACTTTCATTTCAACGTAAACCGGTTTTATCATTGTTCTGAGTACGACATACTGTAAAATTTGGTGAAACTTCCGAAACACGAAAAAGCGCAGCTGATAAAAATGGTTCTCCCACATAATTGTTGATGAGGCGGAACTGAATTCATGAAATGAGAGAATAGTCAATAAATGGAAAAATCAATTCACATTTCCGAACAGCATTTCCGTAGAGAATTATACCGACAATATTTTATGATCAACTATGTGTAATCAAACAAATATTTAATTGAAATATAGCCGAACATTCCCCCAGAGTGTTCCATTAAAAATAAAACGCAGGATTTCGATATTCAGTTCAACTTAGATTTGTAATCCTGCGGTGAGCAATCTTCGACTTTATGTTCGTTAAAAAAAAATGTAAAACGCACAGAGGTGAATAATTGGGCGCTTCTTATTTAGATTTTTCCGTATCACACATCACGTGAAAGCTCGAATTCTGAAATCTTTCAACATCTACAAAGATATATGGTATGTCCTTTTATATAAGAAACAGAGGTTTTGTTGTTTTTGTCTAATAAGGCTCTGATTTCACATCTATACTCCTCAGGAGTTATTTTGATGCTCTTTCATCTCCATTTTTGGTATCACTTCAAGTGCTATGGAGAACCTGACTCTTGTTGAATTCCATTAAGTGGAGGCCGATGAAGTCGATCGTTTCAAGTGAATCCAAACGGAAATATAAGAATAAAATATGGCCAAACATGGACTTTATCCGTAGGAATTGGACCAAAAGAAATGAAACGATGTCCGGAAGAGGCAAATCTTCACGTATCATGGAGTATTTGGTTTTAAGCCGGTCTATATTCTGTTTCCTACCCATGCTCATGCGACAATAAGGGAAAATAAGAATTGGGCCAGATTCCAATAGGGTTTATATTGCGAAGAGGAAAATTCGAGATCCCGATTCCCGTATGAGCCAGACAGCGATGGCCAGGAAGGCCGAACGGCGTGAAAATCGAGAATGCAATCATACTTTTGTAATATTAATCAAATTGTTTGGGGTCGCGCCGAAAGAAGAGGGCTATATCGAATTTCGTCAGTTTTTCCTTTCATTCATTATTCACAGGTCTCGAAGGACAGTATACGAGTAGTTTATATTTCATGAGACCCTATTATGCTGCAATTGAATTGTTTCCAGTCCCTTCTGCAGCAACTCGATTTGGCCATTTCCTGTTTGACTTCTGAGATCGAATGGGGGTTAATGGATGACATACAAGTTTGATGAGGAAATTGATTCAGTTCAAAGACTTACGATAGTTTCCGAGTGAACCTCTCTTTTGGTAAGTTCTTCGATCCAGTAAAATATTTCTACATATCTTAACTTCTTGTTGAAAAGTAAATGAATTGTGATGATTAATGATCATCCGTACTACATCAAATATTATGAACTACCGAAGTAAATCTGACAGAACCAAATATGCTTCACCCAATGTAAAGCACATCAAACTTCAATCAGAAGCTTAAGAAAAATAAAAACATACAGTACCAAAATATACATTACTCCCAACGTTTGTGAATCTTTCAGGAATAAACTTCATTGACCAAGAAATAAATTAGTAAACAAAGATCCCATACACACAAAGCTGTAGAAATAGAAATATTTCTTGACATCCCCAATTCAATTCACCCCAAAATCAAGTATACAATGGAGCGAACCTCGCCAAAACTTCAAGTATTTATGGAATTAATTGTAAAGATTGCATGCTGCATATGCTGACCAAATAGGTAGAAACTTTGAGACTACAATGATACAATAGAGATATATCATGTCAATACTGACAAACATCAGATCACAGATGCGAGAAACATGAAACTAAATTTGCTGGAATCGATAAAAAATCTGTACCCCAATCTTTCTTCACTTACTACCCAATTTGAGATTAGTCATTCAACAATTTTGAACATCCCATTGGTTTAACAACAGAAAAATATTTCAGCCTGTACCTAGCACCTGACCATGGTTGGACAACCGAAACCGGTCATGTAGTGAGATCGATAAAGTGAAAATCAGACAAAATACTTCTTTCTTTCGATATATTTAAAACAATTTGCCTTATTCTTTATCGATTCAACCCTTCCATACAGCGCTATAGCTGCGAATACATTGTTGTACACTTCATTTAGAGAAAAAACATTTTTTATTATGAAAATTGCGTACAGTGTCCTGTAGCGAGAAATAAAAGTTCACTATCTTAATGGGAATCTTTATCGCAAAAGCCTTCCCGAGGGGAACAAATAGGCGGTTATTCAACGAAATGATGATTAAACGTTTTTCGAGCACAGCTTAATTTGAATTAAGAATCTTGCTACCCACAACATCGGTCACGTTGTCCTTTAAGACTGAGTGATTTTTTTTCAATACCAAAGACAAACTTTTTCGAAAAATATCCTGTAGACGGAATTTGATATACTCAAAAAAACTACAAGAAAACATTCATTTAACTTATTTCTGAGAACTAAAAACATAAATCCAAAATTATTTTTCTAAATTTAATTTTGAAACAAAATTTTCAGGACGTTTGGACCTAGGAAAAATATCAAACAACTCTACATCACAACTAAAACCAACCAAAACTCTAGGTGTTCATAAAATTACGTGTTTGGAAATAACGTATCAGTATTTTAGAAAGTTCTTGTAGACCTCAAAATGGGTAAAAAGTTTTGTAATGAACACCAACGATAATTGAACATTCCTAAAGAAATTCTATTTATAATATATATGATATTTTATAAAATTTCATCTCGATGACAAGAATATTCGATGATTAGTTTCCAAAGTTTCCAAAACCATGTGAATGCGAAATGGCGTACGCGCCAGGTCAATAAACGTAAATTGAGTGTTTGGAAACAACGTTTGAGTATTATGTTATGAGTATTATCTTCTTAACCTCATAATAAATAGAGAATTTCATATATATACCTAAGATCTTGCATGATGACAATAGAATATTGAATATTTGGTGTCAAGATAAGTCAATGTGAATGCGAAATGGCGTGCGCGCCAGGTCAATAAACGTAAATGAAATGTTTCGAAACAAGTATTATGGAAACTTCTTCCTAACCTCATATTGAATAGAGAATTTTATATGAATACCTAAGATCTTGCATGATGACAATATAATATTAAATACTTGCTGTCAAGATGAGTAAATTTAATCCAGTTATACTTTTAAAAATTAATTTCGTGATGCAAAATGGCGAATGCGCAAGTATTTGAAAACTATGTTCAACGTAGACCTCATAATGAGCAGACTACTTTATATAAATTTGAACAATTACAAGACATATCGGTTTTCAGTCATAGTCGATACAATATTCGATTATTGTTTTTCAACAGCCGATACAAATGTTTTGGTTTTGAAATTTAGTTTTTGATTGTTTCAAATCGTTATTTGAGATCCTTTATACCTACCACGAAAGAATTCGAACTGAATGGAAATTTCTGAAAAGGTCCCGGCTTACCGTCTTCTATAAACAACATGTTGAAATCCTGAATGGAAGAGCGTTCCCAGCCCGTCAGTCTAATCTGGATAAAAAAGCATATCACCAATGGCGAAATATATCACATGGTCCCGGAAGAACGTGACAATTCCAGGTTATATAACGTCAAAGAAAAGGAAAAGGATCCATTACATCCTCTGTTTCCAGGGACATTACAAAAGTCTCTTATCATAATCAAATATCTAAGCTTTGGAATGGCAAAGAATTGGCAGCCTACAATGAATGGAGGAACAAATTTCCAGATAGCATTGTGAATTTTTTTATCCGATATTTATCTGTATGAACTCAGACAAGAGCTGCGGAAGTCTGCAAAGAGCTAAGATGGCTTCATCGCAATAAATAATGATTTCTCTTTTTTGGAAAATATAACTCTTTACACGCGAATATAATGATACGTGAGGGAAATCTGAATATACAATGTGATGGATCTGATCCTGAATATCTACGAAAACATACGGAACATTTGAAAAAGCACTGACGTCAGTACAATATGCCGTTGCAATGAACCATTTCAATTAATTTTCTCCCAACAGAACTGCATTGAAATTAATGTATTGTAAAAATTTAAATATTTAGGAATGTTTATTTCATTCAGAAAAATTCCCTTTCACGTGTATTTCACAGCTCAGGATGTAGTTTACAGAACCAGAAAGATAAACATGTATTGATAACATCGATGGTTATTGTAGTCATTCCCACTAATTCATTCCAATTTATTTGCTTTTTTGCTGGAAATTTGTTGTTCTTGTATGTTTGGAATTTTCGATTTCTCTGAGCTAACTGCAGTTAATTAAACCTAGGAAACTATCAAAATAATACTAAATCGAGTAAACAACGAATCGACATGAAGTCTGCAGATGCTTTGGCATCTGATGAATCGAGATTAATTCAAAATTAAACAACTCGTCTTCACCCATCAATTAACCAAAGTTTGTACTCGCCTCTATAGAATCAACATCATGACGAATAACAAGGTTTCGCTTGATCAATAATTGAAAAAGATAATTAGCCTAAACGTTATTACAACCAATATTATGCAAGATCAACTGTCGGAATCGTGCTCTTTGAAAGTTATACGAACTACAGTTGAAATAGTATTCGAACTTTGCTTGGGTGTATTAGAGATTCAGTAGTGACAGAGTTTGAGGTAACGCCAACTGAATTTTATATCTATCAATTAGTGAGACAATGCCTAGTAACGAGATGTTCATTAATTTATGTATAGTATTCAGTATTAGCACATTCCTACCTTAATTGCATATGCGTTGTTCAGAATATGTTCGGATATCTACACTGCAATAATCCAAGGACTCTCGTAGAATATTCTGTAGAAATGATACAACTTGTCCAGTTTGTCCAAAGCCAGTCAGTTTGTTAAAGTTAATGACATCTTTCAATCTTCGAGTCAGTCAATTCTTTTATAGCGATCCTCTTTTTCATAAATTTCAGTTTTGATTGGTTGATACTTGTTTCATACGTTTTCACTTCGTTATTTGATAAACATTGTGATTTTATTGCCTCTGTGAGTTACATAGAGTAACATAACTGTAACTTGTGTATACTTTGGTCATTATTGAATTAAATTAAATAACTGACATTCTGGGGTTATAATAATACTACAATGCTGGTATCGAGAAGCATTCTATCACTTTCGAAGAGAATTATATAGATGATTAATAATAAATGTTGGTAGAAAGACGTTATTTCCAGGGCCTATGGTTTGATGTATCAAACAGAAATTACGTGGGTCAAGAATACCATAATTTTTCATCGATTTTTTCTTTCATAGAACCAGTATTCGGAAATTTGAAAGAACTAGCAGAAATTTTAAACGTTCTCAATATTTGTCGAATTTCTCTCAGATTATGTTCCATTTAAACCGATACGAACGTTTTTTCAATCATCGCATCAATTTCAAAGGCCGATTTAATGGATGGCCTTCAGCTCCTTCTGCAATTTTTTTATGGCATCAATAGGGTCAAATCCAGGACGGTAATTTTAGTCTGGAGAAAGAAAAAAAGCACACGGAGCTAGGTCAGGCATTTAAGGTGACTGGTCGATAGTAGTCATCGAGTGTTCTTGAAATCGTTGATAATGGTAGCTCGATGAGATGGTGCGTTATCGTCATAGAAAATCCATGCAACAAATCTGGCAGTTTACAGCGAATATTTTCACGCAAATGTCCTTATTGACCATACAGAACTAAATCATAATGAACCACTCCACGAACATCAAATGAAACAATAAGTATCGTCTTGATCTTAGACTTTAGACTTAGTTTCATTCTTGAGAAATTCTACATAAAACTCGAAATATCATTCGATTACTTTCTGGGTTATTCGATTTAGCATGTTCGAAACTTGTGCCTGCATATGTCTGAATGACTATTCATTAACAAAGTGAGTTCACCCAGCCAGATCGGATACAATTTCTGGTCAAGCTGGAACACAACGGATGGTGTACTGCTATACAAGCTGAGAAGAGATTTCATTACAAAAGGGTTATTACAAAACGTTAAATTGTTACTGGATCACTTTGATGGGGAATTGCAACATTGTAATGATAGGTATAATTACTTCGTGAAGTGCTTCAACGTTGACGCTGAAGTCCATCATTGCACACAAATGGGATTTGCGATGTTTTTCAGAGTATCACCATCACTGTGCAGGGCATCTCGATGAAGCTATGAAATTATACTCTCTCAATACGTCAAGGCAAAACAACCAAATGGCGCCATTAACAGAATATGCATATATAATATATAAAGGGTAAGATAGTTAAAATGTTTTATACTTAATTATGTAAATAATTGTGTAAATGATATCAAACAATAAATCTTTGTTCACAAAGAAACACTTTGTGTTATTTTGCAATCATATCAATAATAAGATAAAATAAATATTTAACAAAATATAAAAGATTACTTTCAAAACTTCATGGTTTTTTTTTATGTAGGATTTAGGGCGAGTCCATGTGTTGATAAGTTATTACTTCCGGTGAGAAAAAACATTTAGAATACAAGCTTGGCTTGAAAAATGTTATTGGGATCCTGCCCCATTGAAAATGACCATCAAATTCAAAGGGACCTACATTTCATAGATGAGTAGCAAATCTAATAATTCAAAAAATCGTTCCCAGAAACTACTCTAGGTTTTCAAAGTTACCCATCTCAAAACTAGATGTTTGCCGAGATGATGGCCCCAAAAACATCAATAATCCATAATCTAATTAGTTCAAATATCATTAAAACCCTTTTCTGTCCTCAATGGCGTGTAGAATTCATTTCTTGGACGATTTATAAAAGCGACAAAAAAATTATTCAGATCGGGATCAACTTGAAACGATCTACTGTTGTAATTACAGCGAAGGATCGACACATCAAAAGAACCGTGAAATCCCATCATGGATCACTGCATTTTCCTCATTTTTCATTATACATCGTTTTTCATAGCCGTTCCTAATTGATTTATTCCCGCATTTGGATGCTGCAGAATGCGACCGATTTTTTCTAATCGACTTACGCAGTTTTTTTTTTTTGTCGTCTCTAATCCTTGCCTTTTGCAGTTGCACCATATGTGTTAGAGGAGAAGTGGAAATGACAGGATTAAAATTGGACCATCCACAATTCTTTCAACATTTTTTTTTTAGAAAAATATCTGGAGTGACAGAAAATTTTTTTTTCAGTAATGTAATCACCCTATAATTATTCTTTAGGCACTTGTTGGACCTCATAAAGATTGCAGAAATCAATTTATATTAAAAAATATGTGCTACCCCGCAAAAATATTAGATGAATATATTTTCATTTACAAGTTATTTATTGTACAATTTTGTAGTTTCTAGCATGCTCAGAATAAGCGTTCTCAAATTATAATTAGGAAGAAATCCTTCGATAGCCGATTTTTTTATGACTGTTCTTGCCAAAACTATATTCTCCCAGTTTCTAAGGCTTTTCATAAAAATTCTACCAATGAATTCAATAGGTTGTCTAGAGAAACACAGAATACAAAAAACACTTACCCAAAAATAATATGAAGAAGAGCTTATACTGCTTGTTAGCCAGATTCATAGTTTGGTGAACTCACTCCGAGATGAAGATTTATATCTGAAAACAAGAAAAAATCATTCAAGTACAAATGCCGAAAAAATCAAACGCTGGCAAGTGAGTCTTATCGTCAAATCTATCGGGTTTTCCACTGGGGATTTGACAACCATGAATTCAATTTATGAACACGTAACAATCGGTTTATTGAAGCAGACATTTGGTGATTTCGAGAAACGATCCCGTCGATTGGCCGCCTCGTTCGTGCGATTTGACGCCTCTGGACTATTTTCTTCGGGGCTACGTCAAGTCACTGGTCTATGCCAACTAGTCGACGACTTTGCAAGAGCTCAGAGATTACATTGAACGCGAAATAGCGGCCGTTTCGGCTGAAATGTGTCGCCAAGTCATCGAAACTTGGGTCCAGAGAATTGACCACTGCGAACGGACACGTGGTGCCCATATGAATAAATTTCATGTTTGTACTTCAAGCATATAGTTTTAGAAATATCTCAAATGGTTTGCGTTTTATTCAGATTCAAGTTGTCAAGTCCCTATTGGCAAACCCATTATTATCATCGTGAAATATTTGACATTCAACTTAGAAAATCGTTACTCGGGCTTGTCTATAAAACCAAAATTTTTAATGATTAAACATTGTCATAAATGGAAAACCCTGAGTTTCACAAAAACATGATAGATCTAGGCAATTTAAATTCTCGTTCCCAAAAATTTTACTAGCTGTACAATTCCTTTACCCAGAATTGAACAGCTAACATGATAGATCGCTGAAATGCTCTGGAAATCAATATCTTCCATGGATCTCTGATGAATATCTTTTTCGTTTCTATCTTAATCTTCTGCTAACTGCGGCATTGTTGGACGGATTTGGTCCAATAATAAACACATCAGCACAAGCCTAATAATGAGATTTGGACCAATAATAAACTTGAGTGCAAGATATTTTAAATATTTACTTTCGCAAGAAGCAATCCAGGTTAGTATACTGAGGATGAGAATCATCAATCGAGAAGAGATCAAAGAAGCAGCATTTATGAAAATAACACCAGATTCCATAAGTGCTCCATCTATAGATCTGCCAGAAGTTTGGACGCCGATAGTTCGATCCAACTTAAAAAGATCATCATCCAATTGATTGAGATCAAGTTCGGCTAGACATTCAAAAATTACAATAATTCGATCTACACGGTAGCCCACTGTTCTGTTTAAATAATATTAAGAGTCTTGCAACCTTGAGTAAACATATTTCCCTGAAATTTGCCTGTTGATAATAGAAATGATGGGATTTTCCAGGTGTTCCTTGATTCCACGAGCCTCTAGAGCTTAGAATTCATTGTGAATTGACGTTCCCTAAGTGATGAGAAGGAAGGGAGCTTTTTAAAATGATCCCCCTCTTCTTTTATCACTGAAATATATTGGGAATTTGTTAGTCATCATTCAGAGGTTCTTCGCCGAAACCTTCCACGAATTATCGATGGGAAAATCCGTAAAGCAACGATGTAAATGAATACAGAACCTTGACCTTTCGAATCAGTTGTGGCAAATCCTAGGAACAGATATCATTCGTTGCCGAATTCACTTCTCATTCTTCAACAGAATACAATTTCAAGATTTAAGAAGCGTAAACCCATGTGGTTCAGCAGAGCAATGCTGACATGAGTGATAACGAATGATGGCTGAGCTGATGGAACTGAAATGTTTAATACAGATTTTTTTTTATGTTTAAAATAAGTGTTTTGTCTACTTCATTGGTCATACCACATGCCCGATTTCGGTTATCAAATCATGGTCAGGTGCTAGATATAGACTGAATAGTATATTCTGTAACAAGGGCAGAATGAAAATCCGATACGAGGGAATCATTCTGCTATACTTTTTCCACGACTGTTGAAATAAAAAAAAAAAAATAGGTCTATTTTATTAAGAATCAACAAAATATAGTACTCAAAATCTCAAATGTCAAAATCTATTTCGACATGAAATTTATATTTGTTGTATTATGACAATTATTGAAATTGAAAATAGGAGCTGAGATACTCTGTGAGGAATTCTCTATTATATGTTTTTCAGAAGATGTAATATTTGTATGCGTAGCACTTGTTGAGGGCATATTTAATGCAGAGCTAGAGCCAGTTATGGAAGAAACTAACTTATTCGCTATGTTGCATTCGATTCTTCATTGAATTTTCAATGTACCCTTCAGCAATTTTTGATGATTTCCATCCCCCGTGTCTTTTGAGAGTTGTCAAATCGGCTCCTGCATCAACTAACACTGTAGCTGATGTACTCCGGTAACAATGTCCTGTGTATAGTTCAGGGTATTCAAGATTCAAATAATTTGCTATTTGTTTGGCAATATTTTCCAATTTGTTGATCCCGATTACTTGCTTCGTACATCTACCTCTTCGAAAATTGAGGAAAATCTTATTCATAAAGCCATATTTGGCGGTCTCAAAAGTGAAACTGTAATTTAACCTATAAACAAGTGCCAAACTGAACAACAACCGCGGTCATAACTGGCTATTTATTGAAATCGATAAAAGTGTTGTAGAATGAATATTACATATCGAGTGATGAAATACTGACATTCTATGGTCAAATTCGATGTTGAAAGAACTGTATTCTGTGGCAATCGTGGAGAACTATTTTTCTGCTCTTCAACGTTCTGGTTTTGGTCTTCCCCGAAAACGGTATTGCGTCCAGAATCGCAAAATTACAGGCCATCCGGTAGGATCATGGCGTTCAATGAAACAAAAAATACTCGCTCGAACGTTCCCTGCCGAAAGTGAATATTGGGTTTACTGAAGTCGCAGTTTGCATTCGAAAAAAATTCCCGGAGCGAACTGAGCTGGTGCACATTATTGGAATTGATCCTAGAGTAAATCTCATCCGGTCTTGATGAAATCCCATTCAATTCAGGTTTCTCTACAATCTAATTGGTAGAACATCAGTTGAGTTAACTCGCGGATACAACCAGAATTCCAATGAGTTTAATAATTTTTGGCTGTGTGTGTAATGACCGGATCCCTCTATTTGCATCCATCCAGCCCATACTGCCGATTTGAATCGACCTATTTCTTCGCAGATTCCACGCGTTTCCTGTCATAAAACACCGAACCAATAAGCATTTCTCTAAATTTACTGCAAATGAGGTCCATCTTGATGAAGATTAGGTGAGTTTACTCTCATTTGGACTGGCGAATCGCTCCTTTACTTTGTTTATTATTTTTCATGGCAGGCTCAGGTAGTCTCCAACAGGTTTCTCCAGTGAATTCATCTTTGTTGTTGTAAGACAACAATGTTTTTCAAAATTTTTCAACTAACATTTCTCTCCATTTAACTCTGTAGTAGGAGTTCATGGGATATAATTTTTCCTCTGCTATTTTTTCAATGAAATAAGTGTTATATCACAACCTTCCTCAACTATGGATGATGATTTCCCTTTGAATGGGTTCCATAGCAGACTTCAAACATAAGAAGATCTGAAAAATCATCACTTGGACCGCAAGACCCGATTCGAAGAATCCTCCTTGCAGATTGGCGACAAATTTTGTGTATTAGATTTGAATATAGAAGGTATTTCTAAGGACAAGAGTGACTATATTTCTAAACTTACAAAAGACTATGGTGCTGAGATTATTCTTCAAGAGACACATACGGATACTAACAAAAATCTTCGTGAAAGAGGAACCATAAAAGGTTATGTATTAATTGATTATCTCCTTAGTAAAATTTACGGTTTAGCTTGTTATGTTAAAGAAATCCTTGATTCACAATATCGAGTTAATCCAAAAAGGCTAATTTGAGGGAGTTTTCTTTATCTCTTTCAAATTTTGTATTTTTGATATTCAGTTCTTTTTTCTGCTTTTGTCTTTTTATTTCCAGATTCGATGTGGGCACCTTGAAGAAATCTCTGTTTCCATCAATAGAAGACCACTCTTGAAGAAAGAAATCCCAAATATATTTCAGCTTATTTTTGTACTTTCACACTTAGGCGGGGAGCCAGGGTTTTTTTTACGGGGGTTTTTTCCCTAGGCTTTTATGTGATACGCCGAATTGTATGACGCCCCGTCACTAACCCCTGATCTGTATGCTTTATTGTTTGCTAACTAAATATTGTAAGCCAAAAGTTCAAAAGAATATATATATATGGGATATATTGAGAAAAATTAGGTGAAGCTCCTCCCCTTGCCTCATCAACATCAAAAATTGATCCAAGATTAATGGCTCGCGGCCTAGTTGATGTATCTGAATCAGTCAATATATCCCAATCTTAAATGAGGAATATGAAGAAAAAATTACATATATTCAGGAGATTAGCTCCTACTTTAGAATATGTGTCACATCCTTTCAATATAGATGAATTGAGGGCTGCAATCAAATCTGCCAAATCTTGAAAAGCACCAGGTTTTGACGGAATTTATCCAAAATTCATCAAACATTTTGGAAAAAAGGCCTTGTCTTTCTATAACAATATTTTGAATTCAGGAAACTTCCCTTCCGAATTTCGTAAGGCTAAACTTTAGCCGCTAAAGTAATAGGTATCTTGAAAAGAGGAAAAATCCCTGTGATCGACCCATCAGTTTATTGAGTGTTCCTTTCAAGATAATAGAAAGGATAATTCTTTTTAGAATTGAATCCTTTATAGAAAATGCTCTACAACATTTCCAGGGAGGGTTTAGGAAAAATAGGAACTCTATACCCATCTGAAGTGTGGAAAAGAGGTATGATTATTAGAAAATATGTTATCTGAGAGAAGGTTTCGTGTTTTTATTGACAATAAGAGTAGTTAATTCAAAACATTGGAAAACGGTCTTCCTCAAGGATCAGTTCTAGCTCTTTACTTTTCAATTTATATCTAAGTGATTTACGCACGACATCATCTCAGAAATTTGTTTATGCTGACGACATTGCTATTGCTTACCAACATTCGGATATTATATATACTCTAGAAAACATGCTGTCATCTGATTTGGAAATTTTAGAGAATTATTTTATTGAGTGGCGATTATGTCTAAATCCCAACAAAACGGAGGTATCTTATTTCCATCTGAATAATCATGAAAAATAAAGGAAATTAGCTGTAACTTTCAATGATTCTCCTATCGAACATAATTTCTATCCAAAATACTTAGGAGTTAAATTAGATTCTCTCTCAATTACTAGGCTCATTTAAATGATATGAGGCTTAAACTGAAAACTAGGAATAATATTCTTCAAAAATTAGCTGGATCATCTTTGGGTGCTGATGCTTCCACTCTTCGCACAATATCTCTAGCCCTGGTCTTATATGAGTATCGAGTATTCTTTCGTTCCACCAAATCGAAAACAGAGGAATGTAACTACATTATATGGTGTTGAATGATTGTTTGGGCTATTACCATCATCTATTGCCCAAACAATCATTCAACACGAGCTCCATCATCAACAATATCTCGTCATCAATACATTATATGGTTTTCTATTTTGAAATAACGAAATTGACTCAAAATAAAAATTTTCCAATCATTTCAAATAATTATTTTGAAAAGTGTAAATAAATTATATTTTCGCGGAAGCCTATGAACCCACACTCTGTCTCGCCTGAAATATTGACGATGAGTTCCTGATTTGAGCACAGAAATGAGTGACACCATCTGCGATAGCTTGAAGGGGTTCTAAATGTGTTATTGTACCATGATGTTTTTACACATGGGAAAAGATAGAATGCCAACCATAAAATTTAATTGGAAATGGAAAGTTTATTTCTTCAACTTTGAATTCTTTGGCAGTAACTTCGGATCCAGTTTTATACTCCAGAAAACCCATAAAAACACCGATCAGAATCCTTCAAGATTTATCTTTATGTGGTTGAATGTGTTCAAAATGTCGATGATTCTACTTTAGCCATCCTTTAAACGGATACAGTTACTTCCCTTCAAATCTGAGATACTCAATAAAAACAAAACTTGTTATGTCCTCCCATTTTTGAGACTTTGTATTCAGTAATGAAGTCGACGAGTTTCACACTTTATTGTCAATATGTAAAATTTTCCCCATAAAATGACTACAACGAGAAAATTCGATATACTCCACCATGGAATTATACAGGGTGTTTCTGAATTGATGCGAAAAATGTTAAAGACCCAAAATATCAGGGGTGCCTTTCATAAAAATTTTTGCTCAACACCCTTCTTTCTTGGGTGAAAAGTTTGCCAAAGTTAATTTTTCTGAATTTTCTAAAGGTGTTACCGTCGGATGGGTTATGTGGTACTGATAATGCCAAATAAGGGTGAAACGCATATTCTAAAGCAATTTCCAATATTACATAATTCTTTTTGTTATTATATTTTCAGGTAAATTTAAATTTCCCTATGTTTAACTCATTGAAGAGAGATGCCACAATCTCGTCGATTGATTTGATTTAGTGAGCAAGTGGTAAATTTCAAAATGAGAGAAATCGGTTACGTTCGGTCAGTCTGTTGGATTGGTTTGGGCGATTTTTCAAAACGGAAAACATCATAGATATGGCGACGTCTATACAACATTGTATCCGGTTTTTATCGGCTGTTCCAGGCGTAAAATTTGAATATTTTCGACAGTTTCTTGTTTGCCAGGCCGGGAACTGTAAACAGTTCATTTTAGTTGAACAAAAGCGATATCGGTATTTGGAGAATCGTGTATTTTGTAGGTAGAAATTTATCGTTTGCGGCTAGCGATTTATAGGGTAATAAAAGAGAGTGCGGCAATGCAAGAGCTGCGTAACGATGATTTCGGCTAGGTGAGGCAGCGAGGTCATGTCAGTCGAGCTCAACAGAAGACCTTCCCCATTGCTGCATAATTATAGCTATGAGATGAAATCCTGGAACACTCTTCAGGATTACACACTTGAGAATTGCTAATAAAAAAAGATTAATTTCTCCAATTAACCGGTTGAGCCACTGTGACATAATTTCTAACTCAGACAGTTTTTCAGCCGTTAAAATAAAAACTGCGCGATCCTTGGATACGTTATCATGGTGGAAAACAGATGGCACAAATTTTAAACCGAATCCGTTGTTACAATTCCATTGTTGGCTTCTGTCCCAAGTTCTGTTGGAAATTAGATTCCGAATTTAAATATTGATTTCTCTTATTACGAACAGCCTGCTTCGTTCAGGCCGTGAAACGAAGATCTCTCAAGAAAATTTATGCTGATGATGAGCTGCAATTTGTTTTCTCAGGATACTTTGATGAAGAAAGAAATAATCAATGATTATCCGCAATACATAATATAACATCTCATTATTATCCTATTTCTACCCACTTGATTTATACAAATATGAGTATAAATGTGGAACTCATAGGAGCAGTCAGAACCTTATATGATAAACAAATAATAAAAGTTAAAACGAGAAACACACTATCACCGGGAATACAAGCAACTGAAGGATTGAAACAAAGGTGTTGAATATCTCCTATTCTGTTCAAAATATACCCGGAAAATGTACTGAAGCAGTGGAAAAAGAAATGTGAAAATATGGGCATACTTCTTGAGATTATAAAGAACTAAATTACATGACGAGAAAGCTGTTGGATGAATATAAACTCTGTGTTAAACACTAGGGTTATCCATTATCAAATTCAACGTCCACAAATCAGTCTGGATTGAAACAGCCTGTAAGGAAGTCAACATCGATCGCAGTCGGGAAAAAAAAACAGTTCCGTGTTTTCGATAGGATATCAGCTTCGTTGCCAGTCATCAGATTTCTTATGTAAATATTGATTTCTCACGAACTCAATGTGAACAAGATAGCTTGGAAATGGAGCTTTCTGCCACTCGCTCTCAGAATCACCCAGCTCACTAATCAGTATCTATAATGAAAGAGTTATACCAGAGTTTTATTCAACGCAAATGACTGGTTCCTATAAATTTAGATGCGAGAACCTTCGGTTTAAAATATATTCCAGCGGAAAACGCTTGTTCCATGTTGCGCACTGCGCGGAAAATAATCATCGATCCGTCTAGATTTGTACGTGTTTTCATGTTGCGCGCACTCCGTGTTGTAGCAGAAAAACGGCGCGAGATAATGAACTAATGCGCAGTTGCCACTTTGGCTGTATAGTTGTTTCTGATGCCCATCAACTTCGAATTTGCGTTCGCAAATCACTGAACTGGATGTAAACAACTTCATTATTTATTTTTATAGATAATTCTCGAAAGAACGGTGAAAAAATTCGAGAACACTAGGACTTCGATGTATTCCATTCTGATCTTCCATTACAGACCGCAGACAAAACTTCTTCATCTGAAAACTCCTATATACCTAAGTTGATTTCATTAATCAATCGACAGAGCAAGGAAAACAAGCGAAGAATGAAGGAAAATAAGGGGACATTCCAACGAGTGTGGGTACAGCAAAGTCGTTCGCCCTGAGCGCAGGTTCTATCCTGTTCCAACTTGTTCACTCAATTAATGGTAATCCATTACCAATGATTTATTTTGCCACATCCTGGGAAATCCCAACTACCTAACTTTAAGTAATTAGTACTTGAGATATTGAGGTGGGCATGTACAGTGATCCTTTTTGTCATTCGGCCTTCTGGAATAATGCAATAGGGTTATGGTATAAACCTTGTACAAATGTTCGATCCTTACCGCGAAGTAACAGCGTGCGACGGTGGTAAATCTCGAAGAAAATCAAATTAATTGGGAAACAGCCACCCGAACGTGTGCGAGCACATTGGGTCCTGAACCTAGCCTCAGAATATCATTTACGTCTAAGTGCTAAATTGATCCCGCTCTTAAAAAATTCATTTATATATCAGGAACGACGGTTTTGACCTTGTCTACTCCTTATACGAGGGTCCTTCAGTGAGTGAACGGAAAAACTGCCATGAAAATCGTGAAATGTTATATTTCAACCAATCAACGGCACTGATGTGTAGCCAAGACATATACTATCTCACAGTACCCAAATTCAGATTTATCGTATCCTCTCGGACTTTCCTTCTGTACTGATGGAGTTATTGTCTTGAATTTAAAAACTTTCACATTTGTTAGAATGCTCTCTAAGATAACTCATGGTTCAAACCACTATCCAAGCAAGCTTCAGATATTCTCATCATAGATCCACAATAAACAAATAACGAACGGAATTTTTTTTTCGAATTTCTGGATATAATCGGAAACGGATACAATAGTCATCGAATATTCTTGGGAAGGATGATTCTTGAGAGGGCGACACTAAAATTCAATCATGGGAACGATGAAGGAGGACGGAACTGATGTAATTATCAAGGAAATTGAATTCAGTCAAGAGAGTAAATTTTGCATTTTGCCTTTGCGGCAGTTCTAATATTATACGGTTCCCATTCTAACGTAAACTTGCGTGTAATAAACAACTTTGATATATCTCAAGACCTCGAATCTGTATTCCAACCCCTGGCCCTGTTGAGAAAACAAAGATGTTTCTCAGGTGAGAAGGGAAGCAAGGATTAAGATATAGAATCAGAATTTATCCATCATTTGTTTCATAGAAATAAGAAAAATTTTAAATTTTGAATTTATTTATGTACATTGCGATCTCATTTTTTCGACTGAATCAAATCTGTTTCGCAACAGAAGTTCTGAGAATTGGTATCTCTCAAATTAGAAAAGCTGTTCTTGAAAAAGTGCGTATAAATCCAAATATGACTAAAATAGTCGATACGCTTTGATTGAATATACACTGATCAACAATTCCTAGGGATCACTTATGAACTTCTCTTCATTTGTATTTATTTCAAGTTATCTCGTGAATATCTGTACATTATATGTTCTCTAAGGAAAAATTAAGATGTTTTGAGTTGATTATATCAAATTTTTCTTCACTTCATCGGCTCTTGTTCACAATATATCGATTATTATCTGTAGGCTGTTACAGGTGGAGTGAAAAGCAATGTGGTATTTTTCATTAAATCTGTTTTTTTCTCTCGTTCAAACACATAAGGTGACAATAATTGAAGAAATAAGAACAACATCAGCTTATCAGTCATGCCGTGAAGACGTTTGGCTCCTGTGCAACTGGACCAAATCATACGGTGGATACAGGAAGGTTTGTCCAGCGAGAAGTGTCCCAGCGGTTGAATGTTTCGCAAAGTGTCGTGAGTCGGGCTTGGAATAGGTTCATCCAAAACGACTCAGTAGCTTATGTTCATGGGGGAGGTCGGCAGCGCAGTACAACAGCTGCCCAAGATCGTCTTTTGATCCTCAATGCTAGGAGAAATGCCACTTACCTGGCGTCGCGGCTCAATAGATCATTGAGAGTTGCAACAGGAGTTCTAATTTCGAACCAAACTGTAAGATGACGACTACATGTTCGAGGTTTGAGAGCACGTAGGAGGGTACAACATCCCCGTTTGAATAGGGAACACCGGGTTCATCGACGGCAATGGGCTGAGGAGCACCGCAATTGGACAGTTGGAGCCGATGTTTATTTACGGATGAGTCTAGATTTCGTTTGGTCAACTCCGATGGACGTATTCTTGCTTGGAGGGAAAGAGGTCGAAGGTATGCAGAACAGTTTATGGTACCCACAACAGCTTTTGGCGGAGGTTCTATATGTGTATGGGGAGGCATTTGTTTGAACCAACGTCTAGAGTTGGTTGCTCTGCAGAACACCACAATGACCAGCCAGAGATATCACGATAAGATTATTGAACCCATAATTGTTCCGTTTGCGGCTGCCTTACGGGATATTTGGACGAATTTACCCCAAAATTTTATAAATCGTTTGATTGAAATTATGCCTCGTAAGGTAGAATGCTTGAGACGAGCTCGTGGGAGACCAACTAGGTACTAGCTTAACCAAAACTTCAGCCTTCTTGTGGTTTCATCATAAAATTTTTATGTTATTCAAACACAGAATTTTGAGTGTTCCTCTATTAAAGTCTTTTTTTCTCTCCAGCTTTCCATCTTTTCATTCTTTTCTCAAGTGAACCATATTATCAACTGGAAATATTCTGATATCTGACTAAATTTATAATCTTGGAGCGAATATTTCAGAAATAAATTTAGTAAAAGTAAGTGATCCCTATAAATTGTTGAGCAGTGTACTTCAATCAGAAATTTTGAGATAATCATTAATTTATTTGCAGATGAGATGAGATGTCTGATTTTATTATTTGAAATTATTGAAAGATCTCCAGTTCAAGTCAATTTTATTGTTCCATAATCAACTCAATTCTAAAGAAAACCATATACTGTTATATTTTTCAGTGTTCATTGCTTGATATCAAGACAGCACACGGTGAAAGTAATTTCAATTCAACATATCACCCTAGTATATTCCTAATCAAAGTTTGGATTTTTTATCAAATATTAATACCTGATGAGACTAAAGCAAAATGGCGAAAGTATAGTATTCCATTCACTTTCACTGTGTTCGACTAATTTTTCTCTAGTTTTTCGTATTGTTTGAAATTATGATAAGAATAAAAACAATATCCTGTCATTCATCATAAAACAGTGTTTCTGAAAAGGAGTAGAGGAGATATAAAAAAAACTTTAATCGAAAGTGAATCGTTCATTCATTTTCTGATTGATATCGATTTCTATCTAGTTTGATAATCATTTCTGATAACAATTTCTGCCTTAGCTTTAATTCGTTGATCGACCATTCAATTCAAGGCTCTCATTAGGAGTTGTAGATTCTTCGAATGGGGTTTTTAAAACATTATGAATCTGATCGATTCAGCTGCGCGTCCGATCCGGAGCAACCTTCATCATCCCCATTCAATATTGACTTAAATGAAGAAATTTTCTCATACAAAGATTCCATTGTCTATATCGGCGTTCAGCTCTTAAAGAAAATTCATTCGCCCCATTCGACTGAGGGTATTGAATCGAATTGAATTCAAGGTGGCTAATGAGTGAATTAAAGTTGAGCTCTCGAATGGTCGAAATGTTAATTTTTTTCTTGATGCTATGCCGTTACCCTTTCCCGGTTCCTTCGTAGTCGTCCTGAAAAGAATCAATTATCTCTAAGGTGATGAACAACCCCTTTGATGATGGAGAACGCTTTGTTTCGTTTCGATTTATTATTCATTATTGAAGCCCAGATCGCCAAAATCCGTTTTGGTTGAAAGAGATTAAAATTGTTTTGAATAACTGAACAAACTTATAAAGAGCGGATAATCTTGGAGTTATGCTTTGTTCTCTGTTTCCGGAAGAAAAAACTTAACGACTATTCTCATAAAACTCCTGCTGGAATAACAACGCACCGTTACATATTCTTCCTTCACTCAACTCAAAAGGCAATTGATCCAGTTTCAATATTGATTGAATTTTAATTATACATGCATCATAACAAACATTCAGAAATATTATAAGAAAGTCAAATTCTATTATCTTGTGAACCAGGTTGAATCGGTGTATGAAATAAAGATGTGAAAAAACTTCTATAAACGTACAAAACAAATCTAGGAGACTGGGTTCGAAGTTTTTTAAACTCATATGAGCTTAATTTGGAGCATTCCTATTTCAGAATAGATATGATTTGATGAACCCTGAAAGCATGAAGCTATAAATAACCAGCTCTTCATAAAGACAAGTCTTCAATTTAACAGGTCCTGACAGAAAATACATTACCTATATGAAAATAAACCGAAGTACCTATGTGAGTGATGGAAATCTTTTTCCCTATTTTTTATGGAATATTAGTCTGGGTTAAATATTAAACAAGGTACTAGACATCATCATTAATGGATACAGCAAATGGCAATTCAGATTTTGTGGTGAATGTTAGACAAAAATTGTTCAGTGGTTAATTTCATCTATAGTGTTTAGTGGTGAAACCATAGACTTGAGAGATTTCCGCAACCTTTTGTAGAAATATTTCATAAAGACATAAAATAGGACAACATTGATCAAATCTGATTATAGAATCATTTCAGCACAGAGTTGGATTTGGGAAAGCAGAAACTGTGATCATATAGACAAAATGAGCAATCATCAATTGGAAAAGTGACTAAAGAACTGAAAATCCGACACAATTTGAATCGAAAGAAAAGTGAAATGAAATGAGCAAACCTGAATGTCTAGACTAGTGATTCGTTAGCTCTTATTATGATTTTATCATGGAAAATTATTTACTCCAGGATAATTATCCAGATAACTTTCCATCAAGATCTCCCTAAAATCTCAAAGACTAACCTCAGCATCAATAGCAAGTTTGTTGAAACAGTCCAGAGTGAACCTGCAAATTTGTTCGCCTAACAAATTTTTCAGAAGGGTCCTTCGAAACCCCAGAAAGTTAACTTAATTCGAAATGATTGAATTTCAATTAGGCAAACTATAACTTTCTTCCTCAATTCCAATCATTGTTTTCATGCAACTATGGCTGCAGAAGAATCTGATTAAGTGAATCAGTCAGGGCCACTGTTTCAAACTCCTTTCATCTTGTCTGTAGGGAAGACTTTGGGGGAGGGAGGGCAAAAGGGCCATCTTATCGAGATGCGGGATTCGTTTAGAACACTTGAAAAATCTCATGAATCTCTTGAGGTCGCTCATAATTCAGTTACCATTTGCGATCGAAACACAGACGAACTTCCTTCAAAATTGTTAGTAAGTATGAGAACTTACAGCAACATTTCGAGTAATTTCCAATCATACTGCATGAAGATCCCTTCAAAATATTATAGCATCTCCAGCTTGTGTTATTCTTGATATTGTCTGTCTGCCTTTACGATCAATCTTGAATTTTCATTAAGCCTTCAACAATTGAGTATCAAATGGTCGTTCACCGAATTCGATAGGTCATCGTGTAAATGGCTGTGACTCCGGAGGACAAAAAGAATATGTCATCCCTCTATGATCTGGAACGTTTCAATTATCGTTGTTGAACCCTCTAATTACATCTTCCCTTGTACGGCCAATGTTGAAGTTCAGGGAGTTTACACTTACATTGAAGGCTTGCATCTCATTTGAGTTGGAAATTTCTGTGTGGATCCTTTCGGGATGGGTAAACAAATTCTGCAGCAAAATTTTGTCAGAGAAGTGAAATTAGAAAACAAGGCGGTGAATGACTGAATTGCGGTGAAATTCGAACATACGAACCAAACGTTCGGCGGTTTTTCAAGGTCATGTGATAATGATCCAACAGACCATATTATTCGCTGAAGATAATTTACATCATTGCTTCGAAAATCGTCAAACTCCAATATTTCGAGAACTTTTGGTGCTGGAAAGATGAGAATAGACCAATCAGATCTGATGGATACGTCAAGAATAGAATGTGACCCAAAATAGAATCCTGTGGTAGCCCAACCCGTTTAAATTCACATAATGAGTCATCAATTTCAACCGAAGAATATTTTCTTACAACAACTGAACGAGGCTACTACAAAACGTCATCCCCTACTCCTGGATGTACGAGCACACGATCGGGGGTCGAGAAATATCCAGTTGAATAATATCCACTGGCCGAGGGACTTGGCCAATGCTGTAGATATTCCAGTATACATGTGATTACTGCTCCTGATTGGGGATGATGCCATTTTCAATAAAAAACTGAAGCAATCTACTAGACACAACCTCCACGGCAATCTTACAAAATAAAGGCAACAGGCTAATGGAATAGACATAGTTTATCACCCTTCTTAAAAACTGGAGTAACCCTAGATCTCTTTAAACAGATGGTAGCTGGTAGGTGAAGCAAAAAGATCCGATTATGGAAGGTAACAGACTGGAGTGATTTGGATGCTACTGTAAATAAAAATTGAAGTTGTAAGAGGTTTCCAGAGAGACTATATTCCAGGTTGGTCGAAAGAAACCAATAATTTGTTTAAGGACTATCAAAAATCACCATCCGTTGATAAATGGGAAAGGCTCATGAATTCTATCAATACAAGCCAAAAAGAGAAATGGGATAGTGTTGTATCAAAAATGAATTTCACATATTCCAGTAGGAGTTGATAGGATATATTGAGAAAATTAGGTGAAACTACTCCCCTTGCCTCATCATCATCAAAAATTGATCCAAGATTAATCGCTCGCCGCCTAGTTGATGTATCCGAATCAGTCAATATATCCCAATCTAAAATGAGGAATATGAAGAAAAAATTACACATATTCAGGAGATCAGTTCCTACTTTAGAACATGTGTCACATCCATTCAATATTGATGAATTGAAAGCTGCAATCAAATCTACCAAACCTGGAAAAGCAGCAGGTTTTGACGGAATTTATCCAGAATTCATCAAACATTTAGAAAAAAAGGCCTCGTCTTGGTTATTGTGAATATAATTTTTTTGAGATCTATTCAAAATTCAAAGAAGAAGTTGAAGAAAAAAATACAACCTAACCTATAATTCAGTGGAATTTCTTTGAGTCAAAATCTATCATGAACCAGAAGCTCATTTATTTAATCATTTATTTTCATTCCAGTAAGTATCCTGTTTCAATTTTGTGTTATTTTCAAATTAATCCCAAAATGATTAACAACTGTAGCGCATACAACTGCAAAAACAATAGTTTCAATAATCCCAAACTTCCTTTTTTCTCAATACCATTAGACACCGACAGGTGAATGATATATACAGTATTGTAGAAAATGTTGTTTATTAAAAGCTCCGTTATTTGAGTAGTGTTTCATTCAACTAATGAGATTAGTTGAGATATCAGGAACCAATGAAATTTCAGAAGGTTTACACCTACTGTCGTCATTTCTTTACGGTTAGTTGAGATATCAGGAGCCAATGGAATTTCAGGAGGTTTACTCCCACTGCATGCGTATGCAGAAGAGTGAAATTTTTTCAAATAAATATTTGAGTGTGTATCTATATAATTTTCAATTTCATAAATAGAAATAACGTTAATATAAAATATATATATATATATATTTTTTGTTAGAATTTCTTGTGCTTTGATATAAATTTTTTTGTTTAAAATTTCTTGGGTGTATAGCACTTATTCTACTAATAAATAGTAATTGTTAAATTATTATTTTATTTATTCTATTTTTCCAACACACGTTTTGGCGTGTCTACGCCTTTTCAAGGAATATAATTCAGTCGACAATTTCTTCATTCGAATCGACCGTCGAGATATTATTTTCTCCTATGATCAAACTTCATCTTCAAGTATCTTCAAATATTAAATATTTTCGTCAGCCATGAATAAAATAATGTATAATACATTATTTATTTTTCAGAATAACGTACATTATTTTATTCATGGCTGACGAAAATATTCAATATTTGAAGATCTTTAAAGTTATATCTTATATAATATCTTACATCTTACATATCTTACATAATATCTTATCGACTGAATTATATTCCTTGAAAAAAGCGTAGACACGCCTGAAACATGTGTTGGAAAAATAAAATGAATAAAATAATAATTTAACAATTACCATTTATTAGTAGAATAAGTGCTATACACCCAAGAAATTTTAAACAAAAAAATTTATTTATATATATATATAACAATAATTCAATAGGTTTCTAATTTTTTTCCACCATAATGAGGGAATCCTTCCTAGAGAACACTCAGCATATTTAGCCCAGGGGAGTATTTACGGGGGGGTGTACTGGGGGGTAATTAATTCCCCCTCCAGGTAAAAGTTTTTCACGCTAAATCTTCGAATGGAAACGATCTAAACCTCCTTCCCCCTTTCCCCTCTTTCTCTCAAGATCAGTTCAGGTTCCTCGCTAAAACTTGCCACTAATTCTAGAATTTCATAATCAAATTCCTCTTTTAATAAATTGAATAAATTAAATATAGTATCAGTTCAAACTAAATCATCAGAGAATTCATTGAAATAAATTGTTCGAAATATTCAATATAAAAAGAAAGTTATTTTTCATGGACTCGAAGATTAATGTTTCAGTGAAATTTTAGTATTGAGGATTTTATATTAAACACATTCGATGCTTTCAACCACCAACTACTTATTTTTCCATATAATACCTACTCTTCAACTCAATCTTCGTTTAGAAAAATTTTAATGAGTCATTTCACTTACAAACCTAAGGTACCTAAGATTTCTAACGCATTTAAAAAAGTTTCAGAGGCTGTTCCTGAGTAAACTATTGAGTAAATTTCATCACTAATTACTGTAAGTGATATTAAAACCACAATAAAACAATATATCTTTTATTGAATGTGTTCTGTTAATGATGAAATGTGATTACATTCACGGTTACATTATGAGCGGAGTCATAATTTTTATATGAATATAGACTAAACAATGGTCCTTACACTTTAAATATCACTGTGAAAACTTATTACCATCTTAAATAAAAATATTTAGGTTTTCAGATAACGCAAATAGCCTTTTCTAATCAATTTTCAAATTCGCGGTCGATAAGATTAGATGCACAGGGAGGAATACGCGAGTTTTCTTTGGTGAAAGCGATGTCAGTTCAAAATCCACGGAGTGCGACTACTGCTTGGTCTCTATACTGTGGTATGACACCCCGTCACTAACCCCTGATCTATATGCTTTATTGTTTGCTAACTAAATATTGTAAGCCAAAAGTTCAAAAGAATATATAAATATATATTTTTTTGTTTAAAATTTCTTGGGTATATAGCACTTATTTTACTTATAAAGGGTAATTGTTAAATTATTATTTCATTTATTTTATTTTTCCAACATATGTATAATAATGAAATAATGGTATATTATTTCATTCATGGCTGACAAAAATATTTAATACTTGAAGATTTTTTAAAGTTTGATTTATAGGAGAAAATAATATCTTGACGGACGATTTGAATGAAGAAATTGTCGACTGTATTATATTCTTTGAAAAAGGCGTAGATACGTGGAAACATATGTTGGAAAAATAAAATAATAATTTAACAATTACCCTTTGTTAGTAAAATAAGTGCTATACACCCAAGAAATTTTAAACAAAAAAATTTATATCAAAGCACAAGAAATTCTAACAAAAAAAAATATATATGTATATAACACTTAGGCTGACTGATGGAAGCTATGTTCGCCACCTGGTGAGATATGCTGGACTTTTCTGTTGTCCAGATTTCGAAATTAATAAACATTTCTCCTAGTCTCTTCAATACATGGATACGACTTAGGACTGTGTGATTCGATTTTCCAGCTATAGATCTGCTTTTGTTTCGGAGATTGACATACGAGGTTAGACTTTATTGACATCTACCTGCCACTACATTTTTTTTTCCGAGTAGATTAGGATATCAATTCAAATAAAGCAGCCTGCACCTTCATGGATATGCCCATACACGCTCGTAATGTGGATACTAACAAAACTTACTTAATGGTGGCGCTAGTATGCGAGTACTTCGGTGTTTCCCACATGTAAATGTATGTTCACATTTTCTTTCATAACTGTTGAGCACTGGATTAAATTTTTTCGAATTTTTAGTCTATGTGTTGACAGCCATAACCTTTGTAAGATGCACCAATAAGTAGTAATTACTTTAATAGAATTCGAATCATCTTTCATATATACGATAAGTGGCAAACATTTTAGGAGCAATCGATTCTGTGCCTGAGATTAAGGAAAAAACCTTTCCACTTTCTGTGACCTCCAAAACACCAAAATCAATCCCATTTCAGAAATATTGTTGATGATCGAAATACAATGTCGCAAATGGGTTGCGGCACGGAAGCTATAATAGCACGAGCACTCGAAAAAAAATTAGCGTCAAAGCTGGGAATGTAGGAGACGCAATTATTTTCCTATCAACCCAATTCGCATCGGTGAGAAGATTTCAACTATTTCGCACTTAGCAATCTGAAATATTCGGATTAAACTCGGAGAAACGTTCAGCACAACGAGACTGTCTGCATTCATATCTCGGATGTCTTGAATTTCGATGCTTCCGATCAATAATACAATCATGCTATCTGCGAAGAAGGATTGGCTGTTATCCAAATCAGATCAATTAGATTTGTAAATAAAGGGTATATCAGTTGGAGTGCACTCCAGCTCTTTGATGTTATTAAGAAAAAACGATTTACTGCAATAAATCAACAAACAAAATCATGAAATCTCCTCAAGTGGGAGAATCTGAGTTCTTTTGTTCCGGAGATGTATTCCGGATTCACTTCGTCTAAATTTGTCTGATTTCAAACCCGAGAGACTCCATATTTGGCTCCGTAATTTAAGCGAATTATCGTCAGTTTTTAGGGGTCTTAGTGTTTATAAGAAGGACCTGTTAGGTTTTTTTTTTCGACAATGGATCATTAATAATCTTGGCTTTGGCGTCTTTCTATTGTGCCGAATAGAACGGGTGTTCCGTTATCTCCTATCCACTTCAGGTCTTGTCGGTCCCATTAAACTCTACACGTGAAAGGCGTGCCCGAATCCTACTGTCTGCAACCACGAATGCTTTCACTCGAACCAGAAAACACTGCTAATCTATTTGATTCATTTATTCTTATCAGAAGACCAACATACACATGGTTTTGTTCAAGGTTTCCGCTTTGGCTTCATCTTCGTCAAGCAACAAAGGAATGTCTAATGAGCTAACTGTTGAATTTCAATCAAAAACGGATCCCGATGAGTATAATGCTCAAACGTTAATGGACGGCACACGTTGACCTGCATCTCAGATGAATATCTTCAGATCGATGTGGTTCAATTCCTCTGTATTCCCTGCGGCTTCTACCGTTCCATTGGTCTGGTGCTTCTGCCGCGTATTGAATTCGACATAAAGCATACCGACAACTAATTATCATTTATTGGTTATCGAATACTTCCCCTGGCATAGTTCGATTGGATGAATATACAATTCCAGAAAAAAATAAACGACGCACAGCACAATTATACAAACGAACAAGTATAAAAACATTTCCAGGAATGTACTTAGGTAGAATGTAAAACTCCCAGTAGGTCACATTGAACGGCAAGCTCTTAACTAGAATAACTCAACGCCAGATCTAGGTTTTCATTTGTGTAGGTACTACATGCAATCTACCAATGATTGACTAAAGCCTACAGGAACAATATAACAAAATGATAATTTATTCGGCAACAACTAATTACTATTCATAAGTTATTATATCAAATATTTCCATTACCATATAAATTTCGAACGAAAATGATATGTATTTTTCTTATTCAGTTCTTTTTTCTGCTTTTGTTTTTTTATTTCTAGATTTGATGTGGACAACTTGAAGAAGTCTTTATCTCCATCAATAGATGATCACTCTTGAAGGAAGAAGTCCCTGAAATATATTTCAGCTTATTTTTGTACTTTCACACTTGGGCAAGGAGCCAGGGTTTTTTTTACTGGGGTTTTTTCCCTAGGCTTTTATGTGATACGCCGGATTGTACGACACCCCGTCACTAACCCCTGATCCATAAGCTTTATTGTTTGTTAACTTAATATTGTCAGCCAAAAGTTCAAAAGAACACTCTCTGATCTTCCACTCAAGCCCTGATTCAAGTTCATGCTAGTTCATGTAGTACAATACAAAAAGTTAAAAAACTATGATGAAGAGAAGAAAAAAAAAGCAATACATTCTGAATTGGCTTCAGTGCAATGAAGGAGCGAAAACAAATGCAGGTGAAAGTGCGTCAGTTATTGGACTGACACTGTTCAGATAATCTTTTATTCTCTTTCAGAAGGAAGCCACCGGAAGACTATGCCAGCCATTAGTAATATATTTGTTAGCAGCGAAATATCGAAAAGAATTATCCATCAACAAACCCAAATTACGTACAGTTTTAACTACAGGAATCTTCTCCGTACCAATAACAAACTCACTACACTCTTCTAACATATCACATGCTGACTGATTACCAAAGAAAAATCGCTTTAGATTTGTTTCCATTTACAAGCAGGTTATGTTGTTCTCACACCTTTTTGATAGCTTGTAAATCGCGATTAATCTTATTCAGTTCCTCCAGTACATCAACAGCATTAGCATTCAAACTGTAATAAAGTTGTGTATCGTCACAATAAAAATGAACCTCACAAAACTCAAGGTATTTCCAAAATCCATGGGTATAAATTATGAAGAACAGAGGACCCAAGAGGGAACCCTGGGGCACCCCGCACGAGATGAACAAAGGGTCAAACAAAGAGCCATCAACTTTGACTCGCTGTGTTCTGTGGAAGAGATAGCTTTTGAGCAGTAGCACAGCCTCATTTGAAAAACCCACGAAAGATAAAATGGAAATCAGTAATTGATGACAAATAGAGTCAAAGGCTTTACTATAATCAAGTAATATAAGTGCTGTAATGTGACCCTTATCCGTGGCTGACAAAATATCATCGGTAATCTTGAGCAGAGCAGCCGTGCAGCTGTGTCCTCGACGAAATCCAGACTGAGATTCCGGGAGTATGTCAAACCTATCAAGATGTTCCACCATCTGAGTATATAAAAACTTCTCGAAAACCTTAGATACTGCTGGCAATATACTTATTGGGCGCAAATCGCTAAGCTGTTCAATCTTTCTCCTCTTGGGTATAGGCAGCACAATGGCGTTTTTCCAAGCTGAAGGATAATATCTCATTAAAATGCTGCAGTTTATGTGGACAAGATATTTCAGGATATGAGCATCGGACTTAACGTCATCCAGACTTTTAGACCAAACCGATTCACTTATTAGAGACAATGATTTTTTCTGGTCAAACTCACAGAAGCTATCAGAGTAGTAAAAATTCAGGAGTTCGCGGTCGACAGCCTGCTTTCCAGGAACGGAGTTAATAAAATACTGATTCAGCACCTACACTTCAGACATGCCGGAAAATAAAAACCCATATGTTAGCACAGAACTAGAATATCATCAGAAGCTACCAGGACATACCAACCATCAGATCAACCAATTTACAGAAGATCCATTAAACTCAAGAAGATTGAAAAGGACCTGGCCAAACGATCTAACTGACTAATCATAACTAAGAATTGATCAGTGTTAAATAATTTCTATCAGCCTGTATATACAGAACGTTTACTCAATAAGTTTTTAAATTAGATTTTGAATTTCAATAAATGCTATAAAAAATATATTTTTCTCCTATTTAGGCACATACACGGCGGTTCAAATATCTGGAAAATATCAATTTATTCTTTTGAATGGCCAGAAAATTTTTGTAGATCCTTCCATACTCAAGAATAAAGGTATGATTACGTCTCGTAATATTCTTGTCTCTCTTAATGAGCATTTCAAGCCTGAGCTCCATAATTAAAATGAACGGTCAACAATGAATTCCCACCTACCAAGTCAGATAAGCTAACGGTCATTTTAGTTTGGTCTACAAATTGCTTCGCAGTGGAATACACTTGATTTATATTTCAATATTTTCATACAATTACCATTGACTCCGTTGAAATCCCTCAGAGGCTCAACCAGAGCTTAAATATAGGCTTCGTAACTGTTTCATAACTATAGCGCTATTAATTGTATACCTTCGAGCAAATTACCATCCAGGTGATTTCCTCAACATATTTGCATGAAACTCAGAACTACGCCGACCAAAAAAAAATTAATTATATATAACTTCCGTAATTTTCGGGAATTTTATTCATAATATTTTTTTTCTAGACCTCTTCAACACCTGGAATCGATTAAATCTCTTCTACGTATATTTATGAATGAAAACTCAACATATTTAGATCAAGTTCAAGAAATTCAGCAGGTCACCATTTCGCTAATGGCCATTTGCTAAAATTGAAAATAACATCACCCACATGAATTCTTTCAACATTTATGATCGAAAATACGGAATATTTTGTATAAATAATGAAAACATAATGGCCAGCTTCAATGTCAGTAGTCAGTAGTTCATTCATCAATATTTTAACGGATAAAATACCTACATTCGTAAGAAATGCCTTATTATGAATAGACCGTGCAAAAATATTTCATTTCTCATATTTTTCATATGATTCGGAGTCAATCCTTCAATATTATTCTCGATTGTTCCATGAAAATTTGTTATGATGAAGATGCAGTGATGGAGAAACTTCAGCTAAATAAACATTATTGTTTACCGTTACTAGAGTGGCAAACATCACCATTTTGAAGTTGGTAAACAGCGTCAACAGAGTGAAAATTCACGAAAAAAAACGCGATTGATCAAATACCGTAATATCACGATAATATCGAAAAAAATATTTGACTTCTTGGAAGCTCATTGGTTGAAAAAACACCAATCAAACAAATCCGTCGCACCGATGTTAACTTTCAGTTGATGGCACTTGTATACAGAAATTCAAAAATCAACAAAGTTGATTTGGTTGAACCCCAAACAATTTCCTTTTACGAGCAACGATATCCAATTAAAATCGTACAAACAATCATGAAATGTGACTCGAATTCTTCAACGGCGACTTTTTCCTGCAAATATAGCTCTCCCTCGTAATGAAGCCCCTTTTCCTCGGGGTTGAAATATCAGAAATACCGCCGCAAGATTGATGTCGCTCTGAGAGGGCAAAACGAGGCCCATGAATCAAATTAATTCATTTGATAAACCAAAAAGCACCGAAATCAGAATAACAGCCAGAATTACCGAAGGAAGTTCAGGGGATATTAGCATTCACGGAAATCCCCTCTGTGAAACTTCGAAATCGGTCACTCAAGCCCATGTCAGGCCGTCCTGGTCCTAGTGTTTGTCTTAGACGGGGCTCGAATTGAAAATTGCAGATCCTCAAACTATCAGGAAATTGATAAAATGATAAACTAATGCAAATCACGTCGAGTTCCAGGGCCTTCATAAAACCCTAAAGGATCCAATGATGAATGAATGCAAATTATCCATCCACTTATAGGGATATAATGGGGGTAGGGGAATTGACGCGGACAGATCCATATTCTCCCCCTGATCTGTCTCGAGATTTCAATATCAGCACCGGATTTTATTGTTTCCAAAAAAATTGATAGAACTCGTTGTTCTCATTTTGATGGCTTCCTTTGTCCATCATTGGATGATTCGATATTCCCATGGTATCTCAGGAATAGCGAGTGAAACTGCCTAATGTTTTATAAATACCTGAGAAAATTCCTTCTTCCATTTTATCAAAATGGGCTGGGAGTTCGCTTAATCGAATTTACAAGATATCTGAATTATTTCGCCTTCTCATTCTTATACGAATGATAAATTTAAATGCATGGTAGTAATTTTTCTGAATTTTTTTCGAAATCGCCATTCCCATGTTACACCCCTCAGAAGGGGCCGACGAAATAGCAGTGTTAAATTATTTTCTGAGAATCACATGGTAATGAAATTTCACACTAAGTTTATTATTAGGGGTTGAAAATGCCGACGCCTAATACTTTTTCTGTTATATCTGTTTTTGTGGTCACGAGATTTCGAAAATTTTTCCTTCCCTTGAATCCTTGCTCAATTAAAAAAAAAGCCTCTTGGAAAAATTCACACAATTCTTGGAAACATTAACACGCTCGCTCCGATCACGTGTTAACATATCTCGACCATTAATCACTATCATTAATAAACTAGTTGATTAAATAACTATTATTTGAAGAACAGTTAATAACTTTCAAGTATCGTAGCTCATTTAAACCCGAATATGGCAGATACGCATTTCTATTATGGTTTGGCTGACCGAAATTCACTAAATGTCTGGCTATTTGACATTGAAGCCTTCAGGAACAAAGCTGTGGGCACGTCAATGTTCATCTAAATTCTAATATTTCTAATTGAGCGTGATATTCTCGATAGTAGAATATCATTATGATGATAACTCGGGCTTCTTCAATTGTATAACATAATTTATTATTGAATGAAAAAGGAACTGTCGACCATCACCGTCCATTGCTTTTTAGTTTCAACCAGAGCTGTGCCAAAGCATTGTGCTTAGTGCTCGTGAAAGCACTCTAAGCACTTTAGTGCTTCGAGCACTGTGCTCGCGAGCACTTTTCAAAGGCTTGTGCTTAGTGCTTGTTTTTCGGAGCACTCTCGCGAAAATCTTAGTGCTTAGTAATCCGCTAAGCACTAAGCCTTTCGAATTCTTGAAGTAGGGTCAATATAAGCAGGTACGGTATTTGATTTTTTTATGTGCGCAAAGATAATATGATCGTTTTGAATTAATATTCAGTATTTCTTCAGTCACCATTGATTTGACTTTATGGTTATGAAGGCCAGAAAATTTTTTGTTTTTGCGCGCTTGTTACTAGTGGAACAGGCGGGCTATCGTTCTGTCCAAATGTCTGTAATTTCCGAATATCGAGCCGAAAATGGTTTCAATCCATTGGGTTCGACTTCTTGATGGAGAAACCTTGGTCAAATTTAAGTAGGTCAGGCCGGCCGGCCCTCCGATCGTATACTCTCTATCTTCCGAAGGAGATGACCTAGAGTTTTCATTTTTCAGAATAGGTTGATCGTTCAAATATCTCGGTCAAGTTCGTTATTGGGCCAAATCCATCGTTAGTTATTAGCATTCAAAATTTGATTTTCGCCTAGAATATTCATCTGATCAATTTATAATTTAGAAGGTGTTTTAATGATGTTAAATTAAATGGTTTTCCAAATTTCGAGATAATCGCCACTCTAGAAAATTTATTAAAAATTCCCAAAGAAATCTTATTAATTAATTTACTATGTGTAAATTCTGATACTGATAAATAAATGGGAATATATTAAATTGAATTCAATTTACACCATTTAATGAAACTTTGCTTATAAAAAAATCTTTACAGGACAAATTCTACAAGTCTGGCGTTTACAAACTAGGTTGTGAAGATTGCGATGCCGTAAAAACAGGCTGTCTAGAATAAATGCGAAGGACTTTGAGAAATAATTCTGTTTAGGTACAGACACCCTGTATATGTCAGACTGGCAGAACATTTTATCAGAGATTTAACACCAACTGTTTAGTTTCAAACAATATGGCGGACCTATACAATTCACCCATAATAAATTTTATTATTCAGAGAGGCCCAACCAACCATTAAAATTGTGCATTTATGAAACCTACCTGCCACGTGCCACACTATTTAAAGAACCATTTCTTTTTGACACAATCAGTTCAAAATTTGCTCTGAAGATAATACTGTGTATCGAAACGATTACTTCAATGAATAGTGTAAATTGAATAATTTTATTTTATATATTCCCCTTTTTTCCGGACAACATATTTCATTTTTGATTATATCGATATGTAGTATTTTGAAACTGTTTTCGGAATGAACCTAAAATCTACAGTTGTTAAGCAGAAGATCATGAACTAGGTCAACTCGATTCATGAAAACAACTTTTAAATCACATCCGTTCCTTTCATTATTTCTGTCAATTCTACGTGGAAATAGGGGAATACTCTAGAAAACCGTTCACTCAAAATGAGAAGAAACTTCTACAAGACTGTGGCTTCAAAAAAATACAGCAGATAAACTGGAATTCGTTATATCGATAGCTAAATCTGACTTTCATTAATTGTAATTTATTTTTCTTTGGGGTTGTTCAGAACGCCGAAACCAATAAAAATCGTCAATTAATAATGAAAACTACATAAATTGAACTAATTTCAATCCATTGAATAATTATGATAAGAAAAAACAAGGAAGCTGAACAAGTAATATTTCAAAATGTTTCAGTATTCAAATAATTCATATTGATTGATATTCTGGGAATTATTGCGAAAACCTCGGCGAAAACCCAATTTCAGAACCTCGTCACTGCTGAACTACTCGATAGATTTGGCCAAATAACGAACCCAACCGAGATATTTAGAAAATTAACCTATTCTGAAAATTTGAGAAGCCTAGGTCATCTCCTTCGAAAGATAGAGAGTATACGGCTGTACGGCTTCAAGTTTCACAAGGGATTCTTCATCAGGAAGTCGAACCCAATAGATTGAGACCATTTTCGGCTCGATATTCGAAAAATTACAGACATTTCAAGCTATAGCTCACTGTTCCACTAGGGACAAGCTCGCAAATAACTTCGAATTCTTCTCGAGATTATACGCTATGATTATAAAATTTCAAGATATGTGGGATATAAACAACCTTCATCTATGCCCAAATTTTTGTTTAGTTATGACGAATATCTAATAAGATAATGAGTATTGAAAAAACCGTTTTGGAAATTAAAAAAATTTCTATCTTGAAGATTCCCTGGAAATAAGACACACTCATTTCTTTTAACGTTATCCAAACATTTTAAGAGTTCGAAATTGATCGAATGGATATTCCAGAAATTATTGCGAAAACCAAATTCCAGATGCTCATAACTGCTGAACTATCCGACGGATTTGGCCCAATTACGAACTTGATCGAGATATTTGAGATATTTTGACAACATATTGTGTAAATATGAAAACTCAAGGTCATCTCCTTCGGAAGATAGAGAGTAAACGGCTGGCCGGCCGGCAGAGTACTCAAGTTTGAGCACGGCTTCTTTAACAGGAAGTCGAACCCAATCCTCAATTAAGACCATTTTCAAAAATTACAAGCGTTTTGGCTAAACCATAGCATGCTGGTCCACTTGGAATAAGTGCGCAAAAAGAATCATTGTATCAATACTAAACATGCAAATTTTAACCTGATCCCTTTTCAAAAACGACTACCAAATAGGCCATCCCCGTGAATCGCCCTGTCTATGCTTGATAAGGAAAATATAAATATATACACCTAAATTTTTTCAGTACCTTTTGGCGCGCTTATTTCTAGTGGAACAGCGTGCTATCGTTTTGCCCAAAGTTCTGTAATTTTCGAATATCGAGCCGAAAATGGCCTCAATCGATTGGGTTTGACTTCCTGATGAAGAATTCGAGGTCAAACTTGAGTATGTCCGGCCCGCCGGCCCTCCGGCCGTATACTCTCCGAAGGAAGGGACCTAGAGTTTTCATTTTTTCAGAATAGGTCGAGTGTCCAAATATCTCGGTCAAGTTCGTTATTGGGCCAAATCCATCGAATAGTTTAGCAGTTAATAACATTAATTTCTTAATTCCCAAAATGTTTTTTTCAATACACGATATCTCATAAGTTATTCGTCAGATCACAACAATTTAGGGCATTTATGCAGGGTATAGGTACCTAAAATATTTTGAAATTTCATCATCATAGCGTACAATCTCCAGAAGATATAAGAGTTTTTCTGAAAATGAGGTCACAGATTATATTTCTATCTATGAATTCACATCACATCAACTATAAATCTCTATGAGGGGTTTTAATTTTATGACAAGTTGTCATAATGAGTGAATATTGAGCCGAAAATGAAACTAATTCTGTGGGTTCATTTTTATGACAAACATGTCTAATTCAATTCAATTCAATTTATTCATCATTCAAATTTTACATCCAGGTGTCAATAACAATAAGAAATCAAAGAGCAGAAATATGCAGTCTAAGCAAGCTTGTATACTAACATATTTTGCATTTCAACTAGATGAATATCCCCAACAATCTTTGTAAGATCGGAGATGTTACTGGTGTGTGCAGTTGTCATATTTTGAATGGCAATGTCATTATGAATTTTGCGACAAGAGGACTATTTTTTTCCCAAATGCCTGTAATTTCTGAATATCGAGCTGAAAATGATCGCCATCGGTTGGATTTGACTCGTGATGAAGAAACGGTGGTCCAATTTGAAAATGTTTGGCTGAATATTCTCTATCTTCCGAAAGAGATGAGATAGAGATTCCATATTAATAGAATTAGTTTATTATCCAAATATAAGTCAAGTTAGTTATTGGGCCAGACCTGTCCGATAGCTCAGCAATTATGAATCTGAAATTCGGTTATAATTGATGACACTCAACTACAACAACTTATATATGGTATAGAAATGTGGAGAGAATGCCAGATCGAAGAATTTGCTGAACTGTAAGTTCACTCAACTTCCATTTAAGATATATGTTTATTGATTCTTTCACACTCATTGTGCTGGCTGATTTTGAATCGCACTCTTTTTAAGTCTGAGAAAAGACTTTAGAACAAGCGCGTAAAAGCTCCTGATCTCACGTCAGTGCTTTCCACATTTTTTCAGTAATGTGTTCTCGCTTATAAAATAATTGGTCCTCGATTATTAATTCAACTTTATGCATTGATTAGGAACAGCCATTCAGATTCAGATCGACGAATAAGATTAACTAGTACCAGAATGTAAATTGAATGCATGCGTTTCACAAAACAAATAAAATGGCTTTTGAGTTTTTCCCAGTGTCGAAATCATAATTTTAGATATGTCGATGAAGCTTAAGAGTTCTCATTTCAATCAAACAACATTACATAAAATAGTTCCCACTAAAGTGCTTAGTGCTCGAAATATTCAATTACTTTTGCAAAAGTGCTCGGTAATCCGGAGCCTTCTGTCGAAAGCGGTGCTTAGAACTCGAGACTAGAAGCCTTTTTTTCGAGTGCTTAGGGCTTAGTGCTCGAAGCACTTTTTTCGGTGCTTAGCACAGCTCTGGTTTCAACAACAGCATAATTCGGTTGAGAGTAATTGCAATGAATTCCAACCCCAAGTAATTGTGTCATTATAATATACGGAGCTGTGAATGATCGAGATGTAAGCCAAAATACAATACCTATTGTGTGGAATATGTCGAGCCTTTGTTGCGATCCAATCCGTGTTCCTATTAACCGAACTACTTACTAATCAAATCGGAATCAATGCGTTGTCACTCGTTACCAATAAACACTTCCACAAGCACTTCCGATATTCATAAAATTACATATGATAACTAAGAGCAACAGATAAGCATCTCATGAATGCATACCAATCCAAAATAAACAGCCTCAAACTCTGTTATATGAATAGGCGATTCGTGAAGTGATCAATTTTTTGAAAGATCCAAATTTGGCGTGTGTCATTCTGTATAATGATAAAACGACGAAAAAAATTTAATTGCCTTTCCAACAAGGAGCTGCTCGATCCCTTTTCCCCATTCAAAAATAATGGCTGTTAGGGGTTGCGACAAGAGGAGTAGTGATATCAAACCCAATTGAACATCCTTATTCGTCCCCCAAAATTTGACCTGTCCGAGCGTTTATGGATGGCCCACCCTGTATATCATATTAAATAAATATGAGATTAATTAAAAATCACTGCAATCATAAAAAATGGAAGGATCGTAATCGATAGTATCATCATTCACAGTCACGATTCTAATGGAACCGTCTGTGTACGTTAATTGAGAACAGTTTCAGTTGTGAATGAGTGTGGAGACACTTTTGGTGTTTTGACATATGAGGTTCAGGAGTACACGCAAAGCCTAACGAGAATTTCTTGAATTGAATTTGCCGTTGTTCATTTCTAGGGCATATTCATGAGTTTCAATAGATGAAAGCGCAGTTGTTGGATAGTTCCATTACGCTGCTTATATGCTGGAACAGCCAGATTAAACAGAAAAGGGGGGAAAATGAATGTGTACAGAAATAAGGTTGTTTGAACAGAAGAGCGGCTTGTAATCTTATTGGAACTCTTTCGTATTCGTCGTTACCAGACATAAATCCATGGGGAATGCTCACGCCGAGAAACGCCCTAGTGGGTTATCACACGAAAGGGGGTAAATTGGCATTTAGCTTTGTTTTGGCTCAACCGCAGGTTGATGTGGTAATTATACAACGAAAATTCAGAGTTGATCCGATCGATTTTCCTACATCCTGCTAGGAACGATTGGTTCAGTTTTATTCAATGATTAAGGAATTAAAAAGAGGTTAGAAAGAAACCTAACATAAGGGTCAATAAGTCCTGCTCTGGTCTAAGTGAATGCTGCACCTATTTTAAGAACAGCTGTTACACATCACACATCAACCTTTTGATAACTGCAGAATCTGAGCTATCTCTTTCAACTTCACTTTTCGATTCCCCACTTAACTAAAAGCTTAAGTAATAGGTATTTTAGAAACGAGGAAAAAATCCGTTCTTTTCGAAATATCAAAATGCTCAATTCGTTTTAGAATTTGGTATGCAGAAAATGCTCTACAAAAATTCCAAAGAATCTGGTTAAACCGGAAGTATCTCATTAATAAAAATATGCTCATCAGATGCATTGTGGTCCATTACTCTCAGCTGCCAAATTTCAAAAATATCGTCCGTTACATTTTAAAGATATTAATTTGGTGCTAAACTTTATCCCAACCCTGTACATATTTTATGATTTTCAGTGAAGTTTTCTTTATCTCTTTCAAATTTTATATTTTTGATATTCAGTTCTTTTATCTGCTTTTGTCTTTTTATTTCCAGATTCGATGTGGGTACCTTGAAAAAGTCTCTGTTTCCATCAATAGAAGACCACTCTTGAAGGAAGAAGTCCCTAAAATATATTTCAGCTTATTTTTGTACTTTCACACTTAGGCACACTTTAGCACTTTTTTTTTACGGGGGTTTTTTCCCTAGGCTTTTATGTGATACGCCGAATTGTATGACACCCCGTTACTAACCCCTGATCTGTATGCTTCATTGTTTGCTAACTAAATATTGTAAGCCAAAAGTTCAAAAGAATATATATATAGTTTATATGATTCTCAGTATCATCGGCGTCTTTACGTCGAGTCGAGTCGGTGAAACATCGTTTGGTAGTCGATTTCGATGGAACAGAACCCTGATAACATTTTTCAAGCCATGCTTGGGCCTGAATGGTGTTTTTCTTCATGAAAAACCAGTAATATATCAACACCCATTGTAACTCGATAAGAAATAAACCAAACGACATGCATTTTGGCAACAATATATTTAAAAATCGTATAGATTTTTTGTAAGGCCTGCAATTTACAAACCGATGTAGCAGGTACATATTTTTTTGAAAACAAGGATTGTTTTCTCAATGGATGAGGAAACGTTTCGCTCTGATTCTGGTATTTAGAAGGAATTCCTCTGGGGAACTTCTCAGGAAGTTTATAGTAGACAGAATGTGACTTCCAAACGACTATCTGCCGTGCGGCAATCCTGGGACAGCGAATCCAATTAGATGAGGCAATTCGAGCTATGGAATAATTGAAATTATTCGATATATGGCATGCATGAACTGGTCCAGTTTCAAACGCGAAAATTTCGCAAGAGTTTTATTGGCGTATACTGTCTATTATCCCGAAGGAGATGAGCTGAAATTTTCTTATTTATAACTTAAGAGATAGGTTGATTCATTGTGGCGGTTGTTTCAGTATCACACTGTTCAAGATTCCGAGAAAAGATTTTAGAACAAGCAGTCAAAAGTATATTCTTTCTCTGGATGCCCTACCAAACCCACTACCAAAGGAATTGCGGAATCCTGGTAACAAATATTAAATGACAGGTAATAAAAGAATGCTGAAAACATTTACTTCGTTCTCGAAATAGTAAGTGCTCACTTTACGGGCTCAATTCAAGACCAAATTCAAAAATAACAGAGATTTGCATACGAGGGTTTTTCTACAATATATCCAGTATAGGATAAGGAAATGTCTACAAAAATACGCTTTTTTTTTTCCTAATCAGCTCACTAAACGAAGTGGATTCTCACTGATTTTTTAGGCTAGTTGATTTTGTGTTCCTTTTCATGGGCTGTGGAATTTTGCCAGAGGCTAGCATGATAATTTATGGGGAGTGTTTTCCTTCCATCGGCATTCCAATTCAATTGGTGCCATTGAAATCCAGTGGCGTACCTTCCAGGATAGTCTCGCCACTATTTTGGTGAAAGAAATTGTTTCCAGAATTCATTGACAAGTTTATTCGAAGCTCAAATTCCCTTCTCCTAAGAATCTATCACAAATAGAGATAACAACTCCATAGCTAATAAGGAAAAATATGTAGTAGTATGATCTCACGTCATACTTTATTTCACCGTAAATGAACCATTTCAATTAACTTCCCATCTATTGAAACTCATTTAATGATTCCGGTCGATATCAATCGAATACGTATCTGTTGGAACATCATGAATTGATTTGAGAGCATTGCTGACATATCCCTTTTCCGATTACTAGATGATTGGAAATTTCCTGTAGTTTCATTTTCGACCACCACCTCAAAGTTTCAATGGGTCAACAGTCGATACGGAACGGAAATGTCGAAATAATTCATTGAAATCAACTTTAACTTCTATGACTGCTTACACTCAAATACCATTGATAAACAAAAAAATGATTATATCCCCTGGGAATTTTATACATTGCAGATTCGGTCAATCGCAAAATTGGGTATTTATAAATAGTGGTATCTGTGGTTCAACGTATATAAATCTTAGAGGATATAAGCTTCGTAGAAAAATAAGAAATCATAAGACGTTTGTGAAGAAAAAAACAGCTGGTTTTGCAGAACGTTTTAGGATAGCAACCAGGTACTCCAATCGAAAATCTACTACTTTTATAGTCAATTTTTCAATTTTTATTAATAAATTGGCACTTGATCAATTCAACTATTTGATATTAAGAGCGCCCGGGGGGTTTCGGGGTCGCTTCTCCTAGAAGAGGATACGCCTTTTTTTTTTTTTTTTTAAGATTGCCCCTCGATCGGCCCTTCGGGCCTCTCGGAGAGCTTCGCTTTCCGGGTCCCTGACGGGACACCGGCTCATAATCTTCTCTGGTTCGATTCTTACTGCTATATTCATATTGAAAATGAAGTATTTCTACTTAAGTCAATTTTCATTCTTCCATTACAAATATCAATTTTCAAACCATATAATGCAGTTATAGATTTCTTTTCCGTTTGGTGAAAAAGAAAATTTCTCTATGCTAATTTTGTGTTGTGTTCTATAGCAATGTTTGATAAGTTTTTCTGTAGTTATCTGAATTGTGCGATATTATGATAAAAATGAAATTATTCTCCCTTTTATTCGTCATGCCCCTGTGTTTCTGGAATGAAAACCGTAGGTATAAAAATTTAAGAAAGCACTGACGTGAGGTCAGATTGCTTTGGCGCTCTTTTTATAGATAACCATTTTTTCAAATCAAAAAGATATTATTTAACTGTTTAATGTTCAAAAAGAAAAAATTGTTTTTATTATGCTTTTATTTCACGAGCAGCTGTTCCTCCTCTCAAAATAGGAAATCTTCTACCTACGTCATATGAATAATAATGAGAAATCTATTTTCCTTGATAATGAAAGATTTACATTTATAGAATTCCATGATAAACCAAATTTGACATGGACTTTTTTGTAAATCCCAATTGAAGGGGTTGCCTGGATCATATTCCACAAGCTCGCCGCAAATACTCTGCGTTTGCATATTCATATCTTAAATGTAGGTTCATTCTCTGGCATTAACTGGGTCTGAGATTGTAGCCAAAGAGTTCGGTGAGTTGGCGAAATTCAACGGAACGAAATCAAGTGGGACCCCACTCAATCTCCCTCGAATATTTTCGTGCAAGAGCCGATATTTTGATTGATCTAGGGAATTTCAACGGTTCCGAGAAAAATGTTTGTTTCGCTCATTTTTCCCGACCTCTTTTCGTGATTTGTCTTTTCGATGATGACCTTGCGGAGACGTTGCGAATGTCAAACAATGATTTATCATTTGAGCGCAGCACTATCTCCCCTTTTTCTTTCTAGTCTCAGATAACAGGAGAATATTACCATTTCGCATGATAGCTTCTCAATCGCAACTATCCGATTTCAATCACCAGATATGGCTTCAGATAGTTCTCATATTCTTCAGTCACAATGAGGACGATTTTATGAATTGCACGTATTACCAGAACAACATGGCGTCAATTATCCTCATCATCCATGTTTTATGGGACGTACATTAAAAGTTAATATTTTTGTGCATATTCGACGTTGAAAAGGCAACTTTTTTCAGTGTCGAAAAATGCTCATGAAATAAACAACTTGCTACAGAATTTTGCATGCGTTCAGAAAAATTCTAAAATGAACAATGAATTGAAACTAATCATTTTTTAATGAAGCTCAAGTCGTCATAACATTCGGAATGCCAAACACGAAACTTCAAAAAATTGAATTCAACCCATCCATTCACGAGTGTGTTGCAATGCATTGGTGGGCATCACACTAACATTTTCTTGAAAAACTTTTACGTTCTTTTCAGCAAGAGTCATTTTCAATCCACGGCGAGTCTGCAATATTCATTTTCGACTTATAATGGCCTAGGGAGTCTATATTCATTCATTGTATCATCGTGTTTTCATGTCTTCAGATCTTCACATGGTTAAATTTAAAACAATCTTAATTATGATATCGATCATCTTCGACGTTGATCGATATTACATGCAGCTGCTGATAGCGCTCGCGCCTTCTGCTTCACTGGAAGCGTGAAAGCGTGTCACGTCAGGAAGTCATTTCGTCATTATTCGGCTTTCCATTTCAATCGGGTGAAGACAAAAGATCAAGTGACTATACTTTCGTGATCCGCCATCTTGCTGAAGTTAGATTTCATCAATCAAGTGAATTAAGTGAAAGTTCAAACCTATAACAATTCCGTAAGTGAAAAATTTTCGTAATATACTGTTTGACAATTTTAAGTTTCAACAAATTTTTGATGTTTTTTTCAAAGTGAATGAAATAGTCTAATATTGTCTAAAAAGGCTCTTCAATAGACGAGATGTTGAAAATGCATTAGCATGCTTCTACACAAAAAACAAAAGGGGTATTTGGGTAGCAACTTGATAGCTAATAGTTTTCAAGCAATTTGCACCTATTTTTTTCTTTTCATATTTCCTGGCATTGATTACATTACTTTATTTTTCCCGTAACGTTGATTTTTACGCCAATTCCAGGATAATTGAAACTTTCGTGCTCATAAATGAATATTCTTTTCAACTTAATTTTTCAATAAAAATATTACATCGCTATATGAAGATACATTAGTCAGTACAAGAAAAAAATAAGAATATGTATTTCAAAGTTAATTGGCAACGTCTACTATTATCTAATTAACATCTAACTAGATGGATATTTCCGTGTCGAAATTATTTGTAATAGGTACCTATAACTCAGAATTTCTGAATCGATACCAATGAATAAATTGATTAGATTCATTTGCATTTGCCAAATCACAATTTTTTTTTCATGTAAATCTTCTAAATTTTAGCGATTCATCATATTTCTGTTCATAAAAATAAATCGGTACCTAACCTTCTTCTATTTTGACATTTTTTTCAAAATTTTTTTCAATATTCCAATGGCGTAACTTTTTTATTGATTTAATCAAATATTGAACTTGCCTAAACGATCTTTCCTTGTAAAGGTCCTCCAGTGTAAAACTGCAAAATAAATAATTTAATTAATCAAATATTGAAAGAAAGTCCTCCAGTTGTAAAGATACATTAGTAAAAGTGTGCATTGAATTTTTTGTTATTTCATTTGAATGTTCTGAGGTCTCAAATAAATATTCCTATTTATATTTATAGTAGAAGTAAAAGTAACATACAATGATCATACAAAATTTTTCAGATGCTGTATTTCTTCATTTTTCAAATGAAAATGTTACGGAGGTCACCATAATCAAGGCGATCCAAGATTGGCTGAGATTAGCTGACCAGAGGTATCTTTACTCAAAAAATAGAAAATGAAGATGTGATTATTATTGTTGAATGTAAAATTTATTTTAATAAATAGAATATGACACTACTTTTATCTTGTAAATCCTCACCAAATTGATACTACTACTTCATAGAAGTCTTTGAGATGACATGATTAATACAAAATTTCGTTGAAACTGTCCTGAAATTGTTTTGAAATCAATCAATTATGTTTTATGGTCATGAAAATTTATTTGTCTTTATGAACTCATTTCACTGACTCTGGAAAAAGAAAAGGCAATTAACGTAAGAAAATATTCAATAAAGATTTACGTCAAATGTTGAGATCTAGTTGAAACAAGGATACTGAGAATATAATCTTAATTTGACATGTATAGAAAATATTTAAAATTAATTTGATCATGATATAAATTGAGTTTTGAAGAACTGTATTTCATACATACATTATGATAATGAATATATCCACTCATTTAGATAGATCTATAGAGACAGATTAAAAAACGTTTCTTTATTACATAAACTAGAGTGTTTATAAAAGGCATTTTCGACATATATTTTATCAAGGAATATTCTTTCTATTAGATATCTATAAAAACGTTTCCTCATTACATAAATAAGAGTATTAAAAACACGTATATCAGATATTCATTATACCAATGATTAAAAGTTTATTAAACATAAATATTCGTCATAATTTTAGATTCCCTCTATCAAATGACCTTTATCTAGCATCTGAAAAAATTATGAAAAATACATAAATTAGATGGATATTGAGTTATCATTTTTATAAAATGAATCTTTTGAAATATGACTGTCATTAGATGATCTGGTGAACATCTATTATACATCTCAATTATGTATGTGTGTTACTTGGGAGTTTCTAACACAACTGGAGGAAAACTGTGAGTGTTCATTTCACTCCTAACATAGATTTTTTTTGTTTTACTTTTTGAATGATAAATTGTTATTTCGATGATGATATTGCTCTTCTTCTCCATGGACTAGAATGCGTTTTCCGTCAACTTCGATCAATTAGCGTAGAATCGTTCGGTAGATGTACCAAAAGCCCACAATAAGAACTCGGTGTCACAACGCCTAAACACCCCACTTGGTTGGAAGCTTTCTTGCGGAAGCCTCAATCTTCAACGGTACGCATTAACGTCATTAGTAGGAACTGACGTGAAGCGCACTCTTTCTGATATTGAAAATCATAAATAGAATAAAGCGGCGCTAACCGTACACGGAAAGAGAGCACTTTGATTTCGAAATTACGTCGTAAATTGACATCTTTGCCGTCCAGGATTTTAATAGGCGACGAACAATTGTGGCTGGTTTATTGCGACGCTTAGGAGATGTTTTCGAGCACGCTTCGAATTTAATTGTCGGGTTTTGGAACCTATTAATTTGATTGTTGATGTAAATTATTTCTAGGGTTCACTGTGCCACTTCGTATATACTACGTTTGGGTTTCACTATCCCTTCGTTCAAGTCAAGATTAGCAGAGCTCATATTACGGGATGAAAATTTTAGTCTAAAAAGGTTCCGTTTAAGTCGAACTGCTTTTCAGAATATTTCTTTCATTAACTAAAATTTAAAATTTTGAGAATATTATATATTCACTCTGAATTGTTACTTTCATCATTTAGCGTTCGAGTAGCTCAAAGAACACTGTTAGTGAACACTCTTTTTTGTAGACAAAGCTTTTTACTGAGGTTTTCACCTGAGCTCTTGAATCACACGATGAATGGTGTTGTGTAAAGTCATTTCAGCCGCTGCTAAAATATTTCATCAAATACACATGCCATTTTGTTTGCTTCCAATAATGTAAGCCAGAAGTTGCCCTTCCAAAATGTGTGCAACAACGGCCTATTCAAATTCAGAATAGTGTATGAATAAACAGCAGATCTCTGTAGAAATAAAGATGCCTAAAGGTATGAAAATGAGACACAAAACAACATCATCACCAATTCATCTCAGAATATTCGAATTTGAGCGTGAAATTCAAATCCGACGAAGAATGTGAGATGAAAATTTCCCCTGAGCAATCGGCTTGCACTTCATCTTTTTACATACACCTCTGAAGGAACGTCAAATTCAAATTGATTGATACAGAAAAGTCTCAAATCCATACTTTGACGGGGTGTTCGGAAAGATGAATTAACTGACAATACAGATTCGGGACGTATATGAAAATTGACAACTGTTGAACTTCATTCATCTAATACGGCAAACGAATGGAGTTGAGAGCAAAATGACATACAGGAATATCAGACCGAACCGCTTGTTGAGAGGTATCGCAAATCAAATCCAACGTACGGATTTTCAACACCTGAAGAAAGGAAACTTTTAATCATATCTAGTGGGTCATTGTGTATGAATGACTTGCAGAAGGTCTTTCATCATTTGCTGAATCCTACAATTTTACGTTTCAAGTTCGAAAGTCTATTAGGAGATTCTGGAAAGCCCCAAGGATCGGTATTGGGACCTCCTATTTTCATTTGATATATGAATTATCCATTCAGAAAATTTTGCGTTGGTAATCTGGGTATAATTGTTTGGGGAGCTGGTTTACTTCTTGAAGATTTATCACGATACTTTTCGTTGACTGATGGAGGATTTTCCCTAAGCTGTTGTATCATATGCTGAATCGTATGAAACACCGTTTCTCAAATCTTCAACCCAGACATATTGTTTGATACCTTAAATTTTGTAAGCTAAAGACGAAAAGAAAGAATGAATAAATTCGCAAATCTCTGTTTTGTAAGTTTTGTAATGACATCCGATTGACACTTTCTTCACTTGATCTTGAATTTTGTCTACGATAAATAACCTCAAACCTCCATGAGATGATGATTTCCAACCGACAGAAATTCCATCTCCGTATATAACAACTGTTTCCCTTTTCCAAAGACAAATTCGATCGGAAATTGAAACGGAATCTAATTTACCCACGTAATGAGATGAAACAAGTTATTTGATATTTCAAGTCAATATCCTCCGTCATTTGAAGACGAAATTATCGAAGGTAACTCAATATTGTTTCTTCGAAATCGTTTTGATATTTCAAAATAAGTCATTCGTGTAAACAAATTAGAAAAAAATATGGACAATTGCACAAAAAGGCGGATACGCCGGTGTATGGCACTCTGTAGTATCTTTCTAAACAAAAGATCCTTATGATTATTTTGAAGGTCGAGTCCTTAAATAAAACTTTGTTGTTTATATTAACCTTATTTTCAAAAATTGTAGAAAAGAAATTCTTCGAATTATCCAATGAAATGTAAAAATCTGGAATATGATGAAAGTTTAAATGTGTTAGAGATATCTCAAATATTAATTCAACAAAATCCATAACGATTCTGACAAACCTTGATGAACTATCTGAGGAACATGAATTGCATCATATAACAAGAACTTTTAATTCAGCAGGTTGTAGAATTGAACGGTATCATAAAGGATATATCCGTAATAATCTAGAGAATTGCAAAATGGCGAAGATGCCGGTCGGCCAAAAATTACCATAATTTGAATTAACAAGTCAATTCGGAAAGGAATTAAGTCATCATAAAAATATGAAGAGGCACAAAAACAAATGAAAACGAAATACACCACGTTTATGAGGCGATTCCATAACTGAAAGCATAGAGAAAAAATTTGGTGAACCAGAAATATTGTAATTATCTAGCAACTAACAAAATTCGTTCCAATATCTTTTGGTTGAGGTGTTTGTGAAGTTGAGTTAAGTGATTCAAGTCAGAGTAAATGATACAAATTATTGATTCGAAAAAGAAGGCATGAAAATTTTCAAATGGTCGAATCCATGCACTCTGCAGGGTCATCATAAGCTCACCGAACATAACGTTGGAAAGCAAACGAACTTGTTGAGAATATGGAGTTAAATTTCAATCGGCTGAGAGTCATTGTTCGAATGCTATCTAGATGATTCCAATCATTCGGAAATCGGTCCGTTTCGAGCGATTCAACTTCAAGTTGCCTGATGGAAGGGGTTTGGTTTCCCCATATACCCCATAAAACAAGCATGAAAATTTTGAAGTGCCGTATATTAGGTATCCTGATCGCTATAATACGATTTGTGCCTGGGCTTTATTCCACCTGCACTTTTTCCCTTCATCCGCTCTAATTATAAATCATTTCACGGCCGAATATATTTGAAGTGAATAGCTCCTAAATATTCCGAATATTCTCGTAGTGAACGAACAGGAGGAAGATTTATTTCATCTCGTATTTTAACCGTCCTGCTAAATCTGTACTCTATATATCATAGCTAAGGGATGGCGACGTGAAATATTATTGGTTTCAGAGATATGGACTCCATTGAACCGTGCAGATTCTCGGGGTGAAATGAACAAAGCATTCGGCGAAAAAAGTTCCACATAATCTTATGTAGCACCTTGTTCAACGAAATACTGTTCGCCATTAAAGATATCGTTTCTGGAAATTTCAGGTTAACTGGTTTACTCAGATGTATCGAGAATCGCTTGTTTCGCCATCTCTCTATATTTGTATCGTGAAATTAATTCTTCCTGGCTGTAGTTCTTCATTTCTTTCGATTCGAACGAATTAGCAATCAAAAAGAAAGATTTTTCGAACATCGGCCCCTTGAAATAAGAGGACTATCAATTCCTATGTTCAGGTCTAGATTGAGGCAGTTGTTAAAGGGACACGTCAGTTCATATTTCCCTAGGAAATGTTTTTCAGAAGATGTAATATTTGTATGCGTAGCACTTGTTGAGGGCATATTAAATGCAGAGCTAGAGCCAGTTATGGAAGAAACTAACTTATTCGCTATGTTCATTCGATTCTTCATTGAATTTTCAATGTACCCTTCAGCAATTTCTGATGATTTCCATCCCCCGTGTCTTTTGAGAGTTGTCAGATCGGCTCCTGCATCAACTAACACTAGCTGATGTACTCCGGTAACAATGTCCAGTGTATAGTTCAGGGTATTCAAGATTTTAATAATTTGCTATTTGTTTGGGCATATTTTCCAATTTGTTGATCCCGATTACTTGCTTCGTACATCTACCTACATCTACCTCGAAAATTAAGGAAAAACTTTTCATAAAGTCACATTTGGCTGTCTCAAAAGTGAATAGTTTTTCACAATGTTGTAGAAGTTCTCAATAATTGTGAATTCTCTCGGTTTATTAGTTTTCGTGTTAGGAATTGATATTAGAAATGCTGAATCTAAATCTTTGACTTCTGTAATTTTCAATTTTTCTACATGCTCCCATGACACCAATGATAAGAGCAACCTGAAAATACATTTGTTAACTATTACCTTATGTTTTCATTCTATCTTTGTTGCTAAATAGATTTCATCTGGGGCTTGTTCTAAATTTTCCGTAGTAAATACCATCGATTTCCTCGGGGAATATTTTTCGGAACTGCTTTTCAAGAATGCTCTGACTTTCTTATATTTGGATATATCGATGTCGTGTTTCACGTTCATAGTAGATTTTAGTATGGAATATGTTTTCCACAAAGTAGATGATTTCCATTGAGAAATCATGAGAATATGCAAGAAAAACGTTTTCTGAAAAAGAATCAGTCTTCTTCAATTCTTTCGAGTCCATAAAATGAGTACAATATTTGTTATATTCATCCTTTGATCTCCTAGATAGTAAACTTTCGGTTATTGTATGAGCAGAATCTGTAATCTCAGGTGGGGTGTTTTGCAATTCCAGATCGGATTCAATTGATGAATTCATTTCAGTTTGTTTCGACGCTAGATAATGAATCTTTTAATACTAAGATGAATTCTGACGTTCGACCTTCGAAAACCGCAATAAATATGACAATCAGAGCGGCTGACACATAGATTTGTAGCGGCACTCCGTCACTGGCAGGGGAGTGTGTAGGGATCACATGGCGGCACTTCATATAGCCCCCGCGTAGCTCTGTCACAGCGCTTCGGTGGCCTAGAGGTTAGCGATCAAGTTTCACACCGACTAGGTGCCGGGTTCAACTCCCGGCGGCTCCCACTCTCTAATATCCCCTGCGTCTATGGAATGGCGCCCACACGCCATACTGATGAGTCCAAATGTGTGCGCCAGGGACGAAACGCATAAGTAAGGATAACATATCCGATCCTACATATTTATTCTCTATGTTTATGTCTATGAATATTCTCACACACTGTGCGAGATGAAATTCAGTCGAAATGCTTAAAAAACAAGGATTATACTCAAGCTCGAGTTGGTTATTGGTGGTAATCTATAAACCAAGTACCAAACAGAACAACAACCGCGGTCATAACTGGTTATTTACTTGAAATCGATAAAAGTGTTGTAGAATGAATATTACATATCGAATGATGGAATACTGACGTCCTATGGTCCAATTTGATGTTGGAAGAGCTGTATTCTGTGGCAGTCGTGGAGAAAAATATAACTGCATTCTTTGTTTTTCTATAGAATTAAGTTTATTATGAAATGATGAAATTGATCAAAAATGGAAAATGATTTCAAATCATTTAATTGAAAAGTGTTTTTATTTTAGTCAATAATTTTTTTTCATCCTTCGGAATAAGAAACGTATATGTCAAAGATACTTCAATCGAAAGTGTAAGACTATTTCTATAATTTTCTAATTACCATTAGTTTATTTGCACTTTTCAAGAATGGCTTATTCAATTTTACTTTCTGTAGAGTTGTTCAATGTTTAGGAAATATTAATGGAAAAGAATTCTTCATGAAAGAGTCAATATTATAATAATACGGAACTCATTATTCTCATACAAAACATACTTTTCCCCCATTTCAGAGAGTTCATTATCCAAATCGAAAAAATAAAACGAAAAACCTGTATAGGAATTTGCGCATCTTCCATAAACACCAAAACAACGAAATCAAAGTATCGTAATAAAGAGAATACGACCCAATAAATTTCAGCGCACCAGTTTCTCTCTCGAATACTGACCCCGAACAACCCCCTTTTTTCCAACTCAACCTCGAGTCGAAGAGAAACGAAATAAGGGCTATGCAACCGAATCGATATAGGGGTAGGAACGAAACCACTGTAAAAAAACGAATAATAGATCTCAACATCAACGACTGGGGACACTTTGATAACTCTTTCTCTCTTCAGCTATTCGGAATGTTTAAAATATTCTCGAAGTTCAATTTATTCCCTCGGATTGCATGAAGGGTTCAACCACCCTCACATAACAACGGCAAGGAGGGTGGGCCGTGATACCCAGGTGCATTTGCGGCATTATCTGTGATTCGGAACTAAGATTCACCCGTTTGTATGCGCTTAGTTCCATGGAGTCGGTGTTATACCGGAGTAAGAGAGCCGGAGCACGGACCTTATCGACGATATTTTTTTGGGGGTTGCAAATTTGTGACCAAACCGTGCCTGTTTGGGTTAACTCCCTCGTAGGAGGAATAAATTATCATTTCGCCTGTTTCCTTTCCAGTTTTCCCTCGATGATGAGATACCGGAGACACATGAAGACGTCTTGAACGAAAATTGGAATTGTCCTATGGCTGGCTATCCAGACAATTTAGAATTCCTGTGCGGAGACTGTCTCAATCGATTGTGATTTCAGCATCGCAGGAAAGTGATTTCCAATCAACAGTGTGTTTCAAAAATAGATATTCATTAATGGAGGTCTTTTTAACAATGGTCTAGGGGATATGATGAATATCAGCCTACAGATAACGTCTAACGTCCAAATAAACACGGCTTCCATATTCACAAGTTCAGTTACACCAAGAAAATAAATAAAATTATCGTCTAATATATAAATACAAAAGGCCGATACTGAGTTTTCGTCAAAGTTCTAAAACGATCGTTCAGTTCTTACTTTGGCTGATAGTTCTTTAACTCGCGGAACGTCTACCGTCAATACTTTCGTCTAAATCGTCTTTAGCCTCAACACTTTCGTCTTAATCGTCTCTACTAGAGCACCAATGTTAGTGTCAGAGTTGGAGTCTCGAGTTATAGTGTCCCCGATGGGACCATTCGATCTCGAGTTCCTTTCGTCATTTTAAGATTACACCCCCAATTGTCTATTGGTCGACTTCAAACGAATGGGGATTAACATAGTTAACATAGACTGATCTCAGGGTCCTTCGTCATAACCAATATATTTCTCTTAACTCTTGAGATGCATATGTCAACCGTTTTACATAATACATCCCAGTCGCAGTTGGTCCTCTACTAAATATTTGAAAACGTCATCTCAAACATATCCGTTCAATAGACGACGTCTATAATAAACGGGAATAGTTTGTTACCTTAAGACTATCGATACATGAAGATGCGCTAAGAAAATATCCGATTTTACAATTTCGATTGCGAAGCACAGGTCCGCACTGGCACCCAACTCCGTCCAAAATTGCTAAATCCTACATGTATCATACTTATTCGTCTGTACATTGAATCATTTTCAACTGTGCACAGCACATCTCCTCAAGGAGTTTCTCCTAAATATCCTAAAGATATAACCTAAAGAGTCATATAATCTTGCTAGTCATATTACGTGCTAGATTATATATAAACTCACCTTGTCACCCACACCATCGATATAATGAACTGTCGACCTCATATCTGAAAAATAAAAAACACAAATTAATACAAAAAGCAAGACAGTATGCATCAAAATTACAAGCTGCCATGCGAATGAAATCTGTAAATAATATATTCCATAGAAATATACGTATATGACGCAGAAACTTCAAAACTCGTCTGAAATTGTCAATAACACAGGCCTACAAAAAAAAAATTTTTTTGGTGCCTAGAATTTTTGAGCTGATTTAAACTTTATTTTTATTGCTGAATCTGAATATGATTGCAGTTTTTCTGTATCAGCTCTATATTTTTAGATAAATTCACTTATCATTCAATGCTTCTTCCTATTTAATACTTTCAAGTATGAGTGTTGTAAAATTTATACAAGATATAGATTCTTGTATATTTTCCTTATTGTCAGTCTTCATTCGTAAAAAATTGAATTTAAAATAATAATATTTATTATAATTATTATTTTAATTCATTTATTACAAATAGAAGACGTACAATATGAGGTATATAACTGATTGGTTGACCTACTGTTTACAAGTGGGATTTAATCCTATTTAGTGTCATCCAGTTAGTTCCATAGAAATCCGATATATGGAGCTGTCCAGTCTGAAGTGAACTTCAACTGCAGTTGAGAGTTGAGGTTAGTTTGTGAATTCCCGCGGTGAAAATAGATAGAACTTAGCGTCATATGAAATTTCTCTTTAGTAACGAGTTGTTGAAAAGTAGATTGTTAATGTGAATTGTTGTATTTGTGTTGTTGAATAGAAATGAGTTCAAGTAGAAGAAGCTGTGTACATCATCCTGATATTTTTTGCTACATATGCGGAGAATATACGTTCTTGGAAAACAGAAAAACCATTAGTGACTTTGTAAAGAGGGTTTATCTTGGATATTTTGGTGTTAAGCTTGGTGATCAGGATAAAACCTGGGCACCACATATTGTCTGTAAAACTTGTACAGAGCATTTACGACAGTGGACTACTGGGAAAAGGAAAAGTCTGAAATTCGGACTACCAATGGTTTGGAGAGAACCAAAAAATCACTTCGATGACTGTTATTTCTGCCTAGTAAATATTACTGGAATCAATCGAAATAACCGAAACAAGTGGACTTATGCAGATTTAGTCTCTGCAAGACGCCCTATCCTTCACTCAGAAGAAGTGCCAATTCCAACTTTTCAGCAGCTACCAGAACTCTGTGAGGACACATGTCTCTCTGATCAGAATTCTAACACTACTGAAGGTGACAGTGATTTTGAAACGATGTCATCAATCAGTCATCAATGTTTCAACCAAGATGAGTTAAATGACCTCACTAGAGATCTCAACCTGTCGAAAGAAGCTTCTGCATTCCTAGCTTCCAGGTTGAAGGAAAAAAATTTACTTGAACCAGGAACGAAAATTACATTTTATCGCACAAGGGAGAAAGATCTGCTACCTTTTTTCCCTGAAGAACAAAATCTTGTATTTTGCCATGCTATTAGAGAACTTCTGGTAAAAATGGGTCTTCCTGAATATTTTCCGGATGATTGGCGCCTATTTATTGACAGCTCAAAGCGAAGTTTGAAATGTGTTCTTCTACATAATGGGAACAAATATGGCTCAATACCAATTGCTCACTCAACGAAAATGAAAGAGCAATATGACAGCATAGCTTTGGTTTTGGAAAAAATAAAGTATCATGAACACCAATGGGTGATTTGTATAGACTTAAAAATGGTAAACTTTCTCCTTGGACAGCAAAGTAACAACACCAAGTTTCCTTGTTTCTTGTGCCTCTGAGAGACAAAATGCAACACTGGGTTAGAAAAGAGTGTCTTAGAAGAGAAAACATGGACATTGGGGAAAAGAATATCATCAATGATCCTTCAGTTCCGCGAGAGAAAAATCATGTTTCCACCCCTGCATATCAAGCTGGGTCTAATGAAGCAGTTTGTAAGACTCTTGATAAGAATGGATCATGCTTTGCATATATAGGGAAAAAATGCCTCAGCTGAGTAAGGAAAAAATTAAAGCAGGAATATTTGATGGCCCACAAATAAGACAGCTGATTAAAGACCCCGACTTCATAAATTCAATGATTGAGATTGAGCAATATGCCTGGAATTCATTTGTTTCAGTTGTCCAAAATTTTTTGGGGGAAACACAAAGCCGAAAACGATGTTGAATCAGTCAATGAGATGCTGAATAATTTCAGATCACTTGGGTATAACATGAACATTAAGGTGCACTATTTACACAGCCTCTTAGACCGTTTTCCTGATAATTTAGGCGACATTAGTGAGGAGCAAGGTGAAAGATTTCACCAAGATATCAAATGTATGGAGGATCGCTTTCAAGTCAGATGGGATACGCACATGATGGCAGATTACTGCTGGTCTTTAAAACGGGATTGTTCTAAAATACATTCAAGAATGTCAAGCAAAATTAGTTTCCGAAATATTTGGTGAGTAATTGGTTTAAATGATGACTTTTTCTGTTTTCTATAGTATATATTGAATAATATCTGTAATATCTGTGTAATATAATGAAAATTCCTTCATCAATTTGTTTCTTTAAACCATGGTTTTTCTCTTAAAATAGTGTAATGTATCTTCGTCCAAAACCTTCGGCACCAAAAACACTGTCGACCAGTGTAATGAATCTCCAACGCCCAAATTATTCAACACTTCCCATTCCAATCCGAATTTCAAAACTACAAAGCCATAAATTCGAATCAGAATGACTATATTCCGATGCTCCCATAGGAATTTCGTATGTTCGGTTTAAGAAGGTATTTCCGCTGCCTTCTCCCATATTTCCAGATGGAAAACTAACGTCTCAGAACCTTATGTGTTTCTGTATTTCACACATGCAATAAATAACGAAAGAATCGTAAATATGGAACAAGGCCGATAAAAATGAAGGATAGCTCGGCGAGATTGAATAAAATCGTATCATTCAATGTCCTAAATGCCAAACGCTGAGGTATGTACGCGAATATTTCAAAGTGAATGCGTTGCTTGAAATCTCCAAGTTGGGTTGCAATTCTTTTTACAATTCAATTCACGAAAACAACTCGAATCGAAGTACTTGATAGATTGTTAATGAAAATATAGGACAGCTTTTTCATTAATCACCCTATTAAAAATAAGGCAAGGAGGTGATGTTCAAATCAATATATAATTATGTTTTTCGATTCGATTAATTTGTTTTTAAAAAGATTTATTTGGTACGAAACGGAGTTACAGAAAAAGTCTGAACTAACTGGTAGGGCTCATCTATCTTCGAAGGAAACAGGGATTTCACAAAAGCATACTTGAACTGTCCAATTCCACTTCTAGGAATGTGTAGAAATGCGTACTTGCCATTCCTAACGGTCGCCGGTACATAACTTTGTAGATATGTAGGATTAAGCATTTTTGACGGAGTTGGGTGCCAGTGCGGACCTGTACTTCTCAATCAAAATGTGAAATCGGATATTTTTCTTAGTGCGTCTTCATGTATCGATAGTCTGAAGATAACAAACTATTCCCGTTTATTTATTAGACGTCGTCTATATGAGCCAATTGAACGGATATGTTCGAGATGACGTTTTCGGTTACTTATTAGAGTACCAAGTGCAAGTCGGATGTGTTATGTTAAACGGTTCACATATGCATCTCAAGAGTTAAGAGAATTATTGGTTATGACGAGGGACCCTAAGTACAGTGGTGGGAACTATGTTAAACCCCATTCGTTTAAAGTCGACCAATAGACAGTTGGGGGTGTCGAGACTCTAAAGACGATTGAGACGAAAGTGTTGACAGTAGACGTTTCGCGAGTTTGAGAACTATTAGCCAAAGTAAGAACTGAGCGATCGTTTCAGAACTTTGACAGCACGCTGTTCTATCTATACAAGGTGTCCCGTAACTCCAGATCTTCTTCCAGATCTCTGGCTGACATCGCCCCACCTACATCGTCCCTCCAACATCTTCGTGATCTTCCTGTTTCCTTCGTTCTAGGGTACCCATTCCAAAATCCTTCGGGGCCATCTGTCGTCCTGAGTCCTCTTTACATGACCAAATCAAACCAATGGCCTTCTCTCAATCTCGTCAGTTATTGATCGATCCATATCCATCTCTGCTCATTCTGCAATCTGTTTCATTCTTTCCAACCTTGATCGTCTACAGCTTCTTCTCCATTTCGGTTGCCATTATATTTCCCTTATTCACCTAGGATGGATCCCAAACTTCTGTGCTACGCTCTATGCCATACTATTGTGAATTCGTTTCGGTCTGTTTGAACAGCCTGTTCTTCAGGCTGTTTAAATGTTATCTCCTCCTCGATCGGTTTCTTTGAGATTTTTGAGTAAATTCGTGCAATGGTTGGGATCACTGCTATTCCCCTGTAGTTTTTGGGATCTGATTTTGTCTCCTGGGCATTTCAATCAATTTAGCAGGATCATATTTAACCAATTGATTTATTCCTTCTTGGCCCAATGATTTTTTGAGCTTTGTAGTCTTCCTGTTGAATCACCTCCAATCGAGGTCTTCTACTAGTTTTAAATATTACACAATACAGGTACATAATTTCTGTTCTGTTCCTTAGATTCCCTAGTTCCTTCCTGTTGAAACTCCGATAGCAAAACCTCCATCTAGCAGCGAAAGACAGCATTACATGTCAGTTCTCAACTTGAGGAATGCAGATCATTCACAATGAAGGAAATCGCGCGTACAACTTCGTTGTGTATCGACAGAACTTCATGCCTCGTGACATACATAGATTTCATGCGAAATGAGATACACCCATACGAAAAGTTTAATTAATTGTGTTTCATTCTATCCACATCCACATCAAAGAAACAATGAACCCATGTTCCTCAGGTTTGCAGCCATTCAGTTCACACCAAGTTGTGTGTTGTTTAAGATCCGACGCAATATATTAGATAACTCAAGCTGAAGTTGTACGGAAACAACTTTCTCCTATAACATGATGTTGTTTAGGACATATCCGAAACAATATATTTCAGTCAAACCGCACAAAATGTGAATACCTTCCATCTGTGGCGGGAAGTTGCCAACTCGCAGAGGATATTTCAATGGCTTAAGCGTTCTGTACACTAGATGGATCTCTTCGAGTGTTCCAAAAGTTCTCTCCTTATCTGAAAGTTGAGTGGAACAGTTTTCCTACGTATTTTATGCATAATATATCATTTGTACTATTGCCTCCATCTCCAAAAGAATCCGATTTTTCGGGCAGTTACTTATAAAACGTGTAGAATGAAAGTTACGCAAAGTTCTGCATTATTCCTTGTATTATTCCAAAATGAATGCATAATTTATATCCATGATCATTTTTCTCGTGGAATGAGAAAAACTTGGAGAATAATTTATTCTCATTTGTTTGAATGTGCTTCAAGACCTTTTCCCGGATATTTTGATACTCTTTAGAGCTCCTGATCCATAAGACAACAGTATGCCAATCAGTTCAACGAAAGATATAAACTAAATACATGATGAGTCTTTGAGTGCCACTTTTCAAGAGTTTTTCTTTCGAGGCCTTCATCGAAATACGTACTAATAAACTTGTTTTGTGAGACAGCGTCTGATTTTATTGAATAATAACGAGATAAGATGCCTGGATTGTGTTCCGAAGTCATAAAACTTGCATTGATTTGCCTCTGGCAAAAAGGGATTCATAGGAGAGCTGAATTGTATGCAAAGATCAGTTATTGCTGGGCGGGCTAATTGCTAAAGATTTTATATAATTGGGAAAATTCCTAATAACACCATGAGATTGACCTCAAATAATAATTCTTTTAATGTGATAACAAAGAGTTTCCACTCCACTATGTAAATACCCTGTTATTCTCTACTCGTTCCTTAACAATATCGAAGTAACGGGCAAACAGACTGTGTCAGAGTAATCGACAAAATTCCTTCTTCAAACTTGATAGCTATAATCACTTCTTGCGCTGGATACAATGCGTACTGGAGGATTTCATTTATTAGTATCATCTTCTTCCGTGCTCGAAGATATTTGCATCAGAAATACATTACTTGTCTTTATTATCATTTAATAATCCCCGATGTCAGATATTTGAGCTCGAACTTAATCGATCTCAACTACACAGTGTCACGCAATATGTCAGCTACACAAGTATATTGAGTTATTCAGATTTACAAGACATGCCATGAAAATTACTTTTATTTTTGAAGCGAAACTTATACGAATTCCAACAAGGTTGCGTTAAACATTTAGGGAGGAAAGGGTATGAACATGTCTAAAACGTCTTGATTATTTCTTATATTTTATCAGTCAAAAGATGGCAAGTTCAGAAGAAAAACTTCCATCACAGAATCACCCAAGAATCTTTATCCCAAAATGAAACATCTGGCATATAAAATTCTTCCAATTTCATTCACAGAACGAACCAATAACATCATTAAATCCAGGATTTGCTCTTCATATACATTATTGGAGTATCCGCTTCCTAGCAACTAACAACCAGGGTATGCAGAGGATGCTTGTTAGGAACTCAAATAGTGTTGAAGTAAATTCCTTAGGCTAGCTACTTTGAATTCTGCTCGCAAATCTGAGAAAATAATATAACTTTCGACTCGAATATCGTGATAACTTCGAGTCACGCGTCGTTACTCTTCATGTTACTCTTCTTGTCCTAAACAAGCAGCATCAAGAATTATTTCCGTACGTTGAAATTTACCCAACCACCATACAATGAAGGACCGCTTTCTTGAATAATCAGTACGTGAGCAGGTTGAATGTTATATGTGACTTGAGACGAACTTCGCACTCGACGATTCTCCATAAAATTCTGTCTACACGAATGGAATTCCTCCGTCACGATTTTGCATCTACCATAAAACCCAAAGATTTCGGCAATTTCCACATCAAAATCGAGAACAAAACGTTATTTTTTCATCAATTTATATATTAATCTGCTCTTTCTACTATTCTCATGTTCCTGATTACAAATTCTAATATTATGTTCTTAGTTTTTCTCAATTCGTAAACTTTATTTTTCTGTTGTTTATTCTTTTTCATGTCATTTTTTGTTTTCTTGTTGAGAGAAGCTCAATCTGCATTCTTCTATCTATTTCATAAGAATGTTAATTCTTTTTAGAATTGAATCCTCTATACAAAATGCTCTACAAAATTTCCAGGCAGGAATTATTCGGATCAGGTTCTCTGCCTTTCATAGAATCAGGCTTCAATGATAGGTTGAAAGCAGGAGCTGCTTTCATTGATTTATCTTCAGCACATGACATTGTGTGGAAAGATGGATTAATTTTCAAACTCTATACCCATCTGAAGTGTGGGAAAATGGTAAGATTATTAGAAAATGTTATCTGATAGGAGATTTCGTGTTTATATTGACAATATAAGTAGCAATTTCAAAAAATTGAAAAACGGTCTTCCTCAAGGATCAGTTTTAGCTCTTTTACGTTTCAATTATAATATCTAATTGATTTACCCACAACATCATCTCAGAAATTTGTTTATGCCGACGACATTGCTATGGCTTGCCAACATTCGGATTTCCATACTCTGGAAAACATACTGTCATATGATTTGGAAATGTTAAAGAATTATTTTATTGAGTAGCGATTATGTCTAAATCCCAACAAAATAGAGGTTTCTTGTTTCCATCTGAAGAATCATGGGAAATATAGAAAATTAGCTGTAACTTTCAATGATTCTCTTATGGAATATAATTTCTATCCAAAATACTTAGGAGTTAAATTAGATTCATCTCTCAATTACAAGGCTCATTTAAATGATCTGAGCCTAAAACTGAAAACTAGGATTAATATTCTTCAGAATTTAGATGGATCATCTTGGGGTGCTGATGCTTCTACTCTTCGCACAGCATCTCTAGCCCTAGTCTTTTCTGCAGCTGAGTATTGTTGCTCTGTTTGATTTAATAGTGTACATACACAAAAAATTGATGCACAATTGAATACATCCTTGAGAATAATTACTGGTACCATAAGGTCAAGGTCTACACCGGTTCATTGGTTACCAGTTTTGTCTAACATTGCCCCTTCCCAGACTTCAGCTCTGAATTCTTGAAACAAATATCATTCTTTTCCCAAGTTATTCCCAATTATTTCATATATTCCACAAAATAGAATTCCCAGATTCAATATGAACATAAGCGATAAAGAATTATGGAAGACTCAGTGGAACTCAGATGAGTTTGGGCTATTCCTGATGTTTCCGATTTTTTCTTGGAATGGGTTATAAATTTCAAATGAATATGATACGTATTTTTGTTATTCAGTTCTTTTATCTGTTTTGTCTTTTCATTTACAGATCCGATGTGGGCAATTGAAGACGTCTCTGTCTCCATCAATAGAAGACCACTCTTGAAGAAAGAAGTCCCTAAAATATATTTCAGGTTATTTTTGTACTTTCACACTTAGGCGGGGAGCCAGGGTTTTTTTCACTGGGGTTTTATCCCTAGGCTTTTATGTCATATGCCCAATTGTATGACACCCCGTCACTAACCCCTGACCTATATGCTTTATTGTTTGCTAACTAAATTTTGTAAACCAAAAGTTCAAAGAATATATATAAGAACGTCCACATATTCCTTTACTTTTTGTTATTATATCTGCTGGTACCTTTTCTTCTTTCACGTAACATTATATAATTCGTTATATCAGATAAAATAAGTTATGAAAGTTTCTCTCCAGAGCATTTTTTCGCAGTATCCTGGGGATTTCAACTCAAGATCTCGGTCAATCAATAAGATATTGTTCCTGGGACGTCGAATGCAATAAATAAAAAAGAAAGTAAGCGATACTATCGACATAAAATCCTCTTTTTTCAGCTTATCCAATTCGAGAAGAGAAGTTAGATACCCTAGAGCGCCCACAGACTGGTCCATTCATGCAGAGTAAGTCTTCTTTCAACAAAACAACATAAAGGACTGAAATTCATTTAGAATTCTCTATCACTGAGGTTTTTCACTGTGAAATTTCTGTTGAATGAACGTCACGTTTTCGATTCATCCCGTTATTGTTACTCGTTCCTGACAAATCTGCATACAGTCCCTCGTCGCATATGCTTTTTTTACAATATGGCAGACAAACTTAATGGCATTGTATCATCAACTTCATTTGGTTATAGGAATTGATCTGATTTTTCACGTCCCACCAGATATCAGTTTTGCGATTGATGCGTAGTAGCCTATGATATGTTGCGGTAATTCATCAATTCTGAATTCGAGGGATGAAATTTCGATTAAATCTCCGAATGCATTTTTATCAAGGTTTTCTAGGTTTCAAATGTTTATTCTGCTATTCGGCTTGTCTGATGTGCACGTAAAACTGATCCTACTTTAGATTACAGATTATGTGGTGGTTCTCCAAGCAATTCCAATGATGATCTGGTTTGTCAACTGATTTGGGAGATTATTTAATCAATAGCTTGAATCTTCTTGTTCTTCAAGGCAATAAATTAGCTTTTGATATAGCTGATAATATTCAAAGACTTGAAAAATGTGTCAAATTGAACACAATAACAGAAAGATTGTTAAACCAAAAATACATACACTAGAATATTCTGAGTTTCTACATCTTCACCTTCAGATGAAATCAAACTAACGAGCTTTGTATCTAGCAACTTAGATCAAACCACTTATTGAAATCTTCCACCAGGAATCTGAGTTGTGAATATGAAGAATCTTAACAAAAACCAGATTTGAATCTCTCGACATAACCTCAAAGGAATGCAGATACATCCTAAGCTATGCTAAAGGCTCTGCCTCCATGAAAGTTATGTTATAACCCTAGACTATATAAAAATAGACCCCTTTATTTACATTGAAAAGTGTCGCATCTGAAACATAGAGCTGGTCGATTGTAACGTATTGAGCTGGTCCGCTCGGGTCAACATTTTCATGTTGCCAAACTGAGCCAATAGTAGGTTTCTCTATTTCCCAATAATTGTAAATAGAAACTTACTTTCAATCAAACGATTTATAAAATTTTGGGGTAAATTCGTCCAAATATCCCGTAAAGCGTTCGAAAGGTCCTCCAGGTCATTGATCGGTTGTTCTAAGGTTGACAATTGTCTAGACTCAGACCAGACATGTTCGATGCAATTCATGTCTGGAGAGCGAGCTGGCCAGTCCATCCTTTCAATAGCATGAGTTTCTAGCGCTTCATTAACCAGACGACTACGGTGTGGACGGGCATTATCGTCAATTAAAATGAAATTCTCGCCCAAGGCCGCCACAAACGGAACAATTATGGGTTCAATAATCATATCGTGATATCTCTGGCTGGTCATTGTGGTGTTATGCAGAACAACCAACTCTGTGCGTTGGTTCAAACAAATGCCACCCCATACACATATAGAACCTCCGCCAAAAGCTGTTGTGGGTACCATAAACTGTTCTGCATACCTTCGATCTCTTCCCCTTCAAGCAAGAATACGTCCATCGGAGTTGACCAAGCGAAATCTAGACTCATCGGTTAATAAACATGATGTTGTACCCTCCAACGTGCTCAAACCACGAACATGTAGTCGTCGTCTTACAGTTCAAAATTAAAACTCCTGTTGCAACTCTCAGTGATCTATTGAGCCTCGACGTCGGGTAAGTGGGATTTCTCCTAGCATTGAGGATCAAAAGACCATCTTGGGCAGCTGTTGTACTGCGCTGCTGACCTGCCCCATGAACATAAGCTACTGAGTCGTTTTGGATGAACCTATTCCAAGCCCGATTCACGACACTTTGCGAAACATTCAACCGCCGGGACACTTCTCGCTGGGACAAACCTTCCTGTATCCACCGTCTGATTTGGTCCAGTTGCACAGGAGCCAAACCTCTTCTCGGCATGACTGATAAGCTGATATTGTTCTCATTTCTTCAATTATTGTCACCTTATGTGTTTGAACGAGAGAAAAAAAACAGATTTAATAACAAATATCACATTGCTTTTCACTCCACCTGTAACAGCCTACAGATAATAATCGATTTTGCGAACAAGAGCCGATGAAGTGAGGAAAAATTTGATATAATCAACTCAAAACATCTTAGTTTTTCCTTAGAGAACATATGATGTACAGATATTCACGAGATAACTTGAAAAAAATAAAAATGAAGAGAAGTTCATCAGTGATCCCCAGCAATTGTTGATCAGTGTATTTGCCCAGAGAAAGCAATTTTTATTTGTTAAGATGATTTTGACCCTGAAGATATTGGGACCCGAGTCAATGGAAAAAGGTTTTATGCGGTGTTGCCGGGTGAGGCTTCACAAGAGACTTTCAATGAGGTTAAGGCTCTCAATGAGGGAGTCAAAACAAATCGACATTTTACAAAAGAATGCTTTATCTATCTTATATAGTCTAAGGCAACAAGCTAAAACCAATGAATGACTTCACTATGAGTACCAGTGATTTGTGGTAATGAAGGAAATGAATACGTCAAGAGTATAGCCGCAAACTATATACCTAATGGACCTAAAAATTTGTATGGAAATAAAGTTTAATAAAATTAGGAAAAATTGATTAACGTTCTGGAGTTATACCTCCGGACTTGCTAAGGATTATTTTCTCAGACTTTCACCAGAAAGTCATAGAAGAACGCATCACCGATAAGATTTTTTTCAGAAATGGAGATTAGAAGCCCAGAATCAAAACAATCCATATAATTCACATAAGTGAACAATCAACTCTGAAGCTCTATGCTATAACACTGGCGGAAAACTAATAAATGGCACTAGAAATGAACTGAGAATACAAGCGTTAATAAGTAGCAATAATTTCCTGAAACTAGCCTTGCTAAACTATTTCACCTCATATCTGTGTAGGATTTAGCATTTTTGGACGGAGTTGGGTGCCAGTGCAGACCTGTGCTTCGCAATCGAAAATGTGACATCGGATATTTTCTTAGTGTGTCTTCATGTATCGATAGTCTTAAGATAACAAACTATTCCCGTTTATATTAGACGCCGTTTAGACGAGCCAGTCGAACGGATATGTTCGAGATGACGTTTTCGGTTAATTATTAGAGGACCAAGTACAATTCGGATTTATTATGTTAAACGGTTGACATGTGCATCTCAAGAGTTCAGAGAAATATTGATTATGACGAAGGACCCTAAGTGCAGTGGTGGGAACTATGTTAAACCCTATTCGTTTAAAGTCGACCAATAGACAGTTGGGGGTGTAATATTAAACGAGGAAAGGGACTCGAGATCGAATGGTTCCATTGAAGGGACACTTGAACTCTAACTCTAGACGCGAAAGAAGATGAAGACGAAAGTGTTGACTCTAGAGACGATCAAGACGAAAGTGTTGATGGTAGACTTTTCGCGAGTTTGAGAACTATTAGCCAAAGTAAGAACTGAACGATAGTTTTAGAACTCAGACGAAAACTCAGTATCGACCTTTTATATTTATATGTTAGACGATAATTTTATTTATTCTTTTGGTTATCTGTACCTTATCTATAGGCGGAAATTTATCATAACCCCTGGACCATTGATGAAAAAGCCTACATCTGGAAATCATGGTCATTCTGATGGCCACAACAGTCGGCCACAAAAGTCTCTCATGAGAATCTTCCTCTAAACAAAACAATATTTTTCATTCATTTCGTTTCATTCAACGGAGATTCGTATTTCTTAGGATCACGTTTCACTTGGGTGACTAGATGTGATCTTCATGGCTATCCCACCATACAGAGAGCGTCTGGAAAAGAAATTCATCGAATAAATGAATTCATTGCTTCCTTATTGTTCAACATTTTGTGGAATTAGAAAATTCATCCCAACTTTTATCCACTGATAGCAAGATGAGAGAAGTTGTTGAGCTTTATTTGGAGCTCATCATCTAACTGACAACGCTCCTAAACCAGATTCGTCCATTCCAGGAGCTTCTAAAAAATTCATTTCTCCGTTGCTTTTTCCTGAAAGCCGAACCCACGCTAAAATGTTATCATTGTTATTTACCTCGAAAGAATCTGGAACGCAGCCCTTAATTCAACAACAAACTCTCGAAATTGGGACTTATTGGATCTCCATTTTCGAACGACTTATAAATAAGAGTTCCGCTTTCTGCATTCGAACGGTGATGAATTCAACCATGACAATTTGATTCCGATAGAATTATGGGGCCTGGCGCTGAACTGGAGGTGCAAA